>OY728125.1:227962027-230462027 GCA_963277665.1 Viscum album
AACGTCAAATTAAATAATAACACACTTGGTTCATCCTATAACTCTCTTAGTTCTAACAAAATTACATTGAGATGGGTTATGTTATATTTATCAATGCAATCCGTTAAAGGAACTTGAAAATTGAAACTTTCATAGAAGTTTATAAATATAATATAATTAATAAAATCATATATAATAGAATTGAATACGTTGTTGTAATATTAGGTATCTTTTTTGGGAATCCAGTCATGATTTCATTAATACCCAACACACCCACATCAGGGTTATTACCCTTAGGTACAACTATGCTAGATCCTACACCCACTTGGTTGAATCTAGACATGAATGTATTTGTGAGGAAATCAAATAACCTCTACTTTCATACATCTTCATGATGTTATCTTTTGATTAGGATTATCCCTTATAATTATCTCTTGTGTTTCCCTATATTTCTATCATCCTAATCTCCAAAAAAACTATAACTTCATAGGGTACTAATGTTACCTGGGTGTGATGTGGAAGTAGATTGATTAGGGATTTAAAACCTTTCAACACCAGATCAATGTAACAATGTGGTCTAAAGTGATTCAAAACCTATTATAAGTCTTAGGATATCACATGAATTGACTTCAACAAAAAATTTAATATGAAAAGTCACATCATTTAATTTTAAGGGACATTCAACAAACACTCATGACTAGAGACATTTTCTCAAATGAACTAAGGAAGGACCCATAAATATTTTCCACAAACAGATTAATGTCTTGAAAAATGCTGATTTTTTATATATTGGTGATTCAATGGATTTTAGATGAATAATTCCACATCCCGATGATTACCACAAGGTTGTTACTTATATCTATGATGTTGATCATGGATCTAATTCTTGGAATTGAAAATTATCTCTCAAGGATGCAGGATTGTCAAAATATGTTCTCGAGAATTCATATGTATGAAAATTTCCTTAGAAAAGAGATTCCGCGTACTTAGATAGTGAAGATTAAACGACTGAAAAGGGATCCCTATCCCCTATATAATTATTTTCAAATAAATTTTTTATAAAAGAAATCTTCTAAACAACTGAATCTATCATAGAAATAATTTTGATTTTTATAACATAATTATTACAAAGTAAATATATATTTCTTGATAAAAAAGATTCATTAACATGACTCATAATTCTGATAAATATTGAAGAAATTTAAATGATAAAATAAAATTCATTTATTAAAATTTTTCTGATGTATTCACATTATTTCTAGTAAATACATTAAATAGGTAAAATATAATACAATTATTATATTCTCAAATAATAATGAATTTATCTATTAATTATTGATTATAAATTCTCAAAGATCTTTAAGTACCCTTGATGGGTCCCACCATCTCTTATAAACCTATTAATCAGAATATTTTAGGATCTTGAATATGATATGTGTGTGGCTCTCTCTATCCTTATGTCAATATAAGTGAATAAAATTCATAAAGTAGGAGCAGAGTCTAGAAACCCATCAAGGTTCCTCAGGATATAATGAAAAGTCATATAAATGGTAACATTACCTATGAAAACATTCCATTAAATATAATCTCTTAGTCATATGATGTCTCATAATGTCAGATGCACACTTTGTGTCATAATTCAGTTTTGATTTATTATTTCTGGACTCCACTAGATTAACTTAAATTTGTCTTCTATTTCTCTAGATTTAGTGAATTTAATTCCATCATAATCAACTTGGCTCAACATATCACCAAATAAATTTACCTCACCTTGTAATAAATTGCATGTTTTTCATATTTAATCAATGTACATAATAATGTAGGATATACTGATAATAATCCAAATTATAAATATCATTTCACATGTTTGTAGTTAATAACTATTAATTAAACCTAAAAAATGTGGTGTTCTTATAGGTGGATCAATCTTCATGGTTTCATTTACTCAAGATCAAAAAGTTTCCAATTTTTGAAAATAATTCCCAATGGTTATTATCTAGAAACACCTAATAGTAAAACAATATCTTTTTCCTATTAATTTATCTGTCTAGACCACATGGTATAATATAAAAATTAATTCTAAGTAAAAAAATTTATTGGTGAGGAATGAATAAATAGCTTATTAGTTTTACAATAAAATATTCCACTTTTCAATTAGTTAATACTGAATAACAATTAACAATGAGTATCCTTAAACCATTTCCAATTCCAGAATGGAAATTTGAGAATATATAAAATTATTTTGTTGTGGGATTACCAAAGGCCTCTCATGGTACTAATGTGATATTTTTAATTATTTATCGAATATCTAAAACTTCTCAATTTATTCAAATTAAAAAAAATATGCATTTGGATTATATTTCCAAAATATATTTAAAAGAGATAATTATATTAAATAGATCCCAAAATTCCATTGTATCTGATCATGACCCTATATTCACATATAATTGTTTTAAAGAACATTATAAGTCATTAGATATTTAATTAAATGATAGTATAATCATTTATCCTCAATCTAATGGATAGTTAGTGTGAATGTTTCAAAATTTGGAGTATAGTATTTGAACATGTTCAATGGATTATCAAGGTAATTGATGATGAGAAGTAAAAAATGGAAGAATATGCTGATGTAATGGAAGATTCATTAACAAAAAATATAATCTATTTAACATATTTAAAAATCTATTGAAATTCAAATATGAAATTATTTCTATTAATATGATGATGAATTGAATATATAATTATGTGAATTTTTTAAAAAAAATTCCATCAATAACATGTTCCATGAAATGGGGAAATAGCATGAAGTCTCCATTGATGTCAAGACTTCCCAACAAAAATATAATTAAAAAAGGATAAAATAAGATGTAAATTCATTACAAGAGACCAGTAAAATGGATATAGATAATTTTGAGAAAATAAATTAGGATTTTGATTAAATATTGGGTTTAGTTATATCTAATAATAATACATTTACTTAAATGTGTTTGGAATTTTAATTTAAACTGATAATTTTGTATTCTAAAAAATTTGGGTCTTCCCAAATAATTGAGAAAATACTAATACCACGCATACATTAGATATGATTACAGATTTAAAAAATAGTCGAAATTATGTTAAGAAGAGATGGAATTTATCTCATTATCATCACTCAACCATCTTATACAAAGTGGAAACCCACTGACCAGTTCAATCAGAAAAATATGGATCAATGTTATTTTTAAAAATCATGAAAATTTAAAAAAAAATACAAATGTAAAAGTGTAGAAAAACTAAAACACCTACCACAACATCATTTTTATTAATAATAATTCCCTATAAATTTTACCCCTAATAATCCCCCTAAATGGTGGTGTTCTAGACTAAAAATAGTAATTATTTAATGTTATATAAACTGCATATAAAGTGAAAATAATGAGGTTAATTGGAAGATGTTGGGGCTACGAGATATTTAGCTATAATGAAATTGAGTTCTGGAATAACGTATCAATATATGGAGATTATAATGTTTGTATATAGAGGGTAGAAAATATGAAAGTCAAAGGAAACCTGTTGGATTGATGAGGGATTTAAAAAAAAATCACTTCATAAGTAATTTATTTTAATTTGTTCTTAAATTGTGTGTTTTATAAAATATATATTTTTAATATTATAAAGAGTGTTGGAAAATTCAAATCCAACACAACCCTTATGATAATGTGATGAAAAGGCCACGACAACTATTTATGAATCAAAGGAATAGAATTGAGTATACCGTAGGTTAAAAATCAGTGAAGAAGGCTGTTGAACAAATAACACCTCATATTTTAGTAATGAAAGATCAAAAAGATATCAAACCAACAAGTGTAAGTTGTTTTTAGTATAGGAAAAGATTCTACATCACATAACATTGTAATATTAACATGAACATTATGTTAAAATGGAGTAATATGTAATCAAGAAAAATATCCACCCATGATAGAGATTATAATATTATATTTGTTATTGAAACTCATTTTGAAGAGTCTAATATGATACAAATATTTATATGCCAATGTCTGTAAAAAAATGATTGGAAGGTGTCCATAGGCTGGGAAAAATACTAAAAGTTTCGTTACTATTTTTATTAGTCTTGTGAATAAAAAAGGGAATACAATAATGACTCATTCTATTAATAAATATCCTATAAATAAGGAGTAATACTACATAAAGAAGGTTTATCATGATAATAAAGAATGTTGGATATTATGTCCATCCTAGTTGGAATAGTATATGAAAATAATAAATGTTGAGAAAGAGGGTGGTGCCTTTATGGCGTCCTATTACTATTAATAATAAATGATAATTCAAGAAGAGATCAATAATATTAAATTAAATTTAGAGATATAAAGTGAATGGTGAAGTTTGAATGATGGTGTCATGATAGTGTATACCTTTAAACAAATAGATTTATTGTTTGGGAAATAAGTCTTAGCCCTATTTTTATCATTGGGGAGCTTATAGAAGTCCACCTTATTTATATATTTTTTGTTTAAGAATCACAGAGAGGGAATTTTTGGAGAATCATAATTATGTGACAAATGATGGAAATTGTAATTTCTATAGAGCGTCCAAATATTAGAAACCATAAACTATCTGAATTTTTATTCATCTCTCAATTGATGTAAAAAATTGAAATTATATTATACATTATAGAAACTACCACTGTGAATAATAAATATTATCACTTGTGGGGGAGAAACTAATGAAGACCAATCTCCTAAAAATTATTTATTTGACATGAATAACTAATTCTAGACATATTTTATTGAATTGGGGAAAAGGATTATTCAATTTTTTGAAAATATAATTCGATAGCCCAATGAGAAATAAAATCAAAAGTAATATAACATGGTGGTTCATTTATGGATTTTTATATTTATATTTTTCATTTTTTTATCTACACCAGGATTTACCAAATTGAAATAGATTTTTCTAGTTGATGGCCCATTGCCTGTAAAATTGTGATTCCATTCTTCTCACTTGGAAAAAAATTTAAAAATAGAAATTTGGGGAATTTATTTAGAGAAGATGAGTTACATAAAATTATAAAATTTTGATATGTTAAGTCCAGCAGTTGGAAGTTTGTTTCATTATTATGGGTATTATTTAAATTTCAATGCCTCCTTAAAATTATAAAATTTTGATAAGTTAAGTCGAGCAGTTGGAAGTTTGTTTCATTATTATGGGTATTATTTAAATTTCAATGCCTCCTTAAAATTCTTAAAATTGAGGACACCAACTTTAAATTATTTTCATTTACTATCAATTATGTGGAGAAGTATTCAATTTCATAATAAGAAACTTTGGAAAATGAAAAAACATAAAAGGGGGATATTTTTGTTTCCATGGATTTTTAAATATATTGTTTTATTTTTATTATTTACTGATTGTCATTGTATGTTTGAAATTAATATTATAGTATTCCATTGAAATAGAAAATGTGATGGTGGATTAAGATAGAAAAGTTAAGTAAAGAGACTACCCATGGAACATGGGTAATGAAGTTGGTTAATGGGAGATAAACCAATTACATGTTATGATATGTGAACTATTATTAATGTTAAAGAAAAGTAAATTTTTTTTATAACTACTAACTAGAATATTTAAAAATTTGATGAGGTGCTCATTATTTTCGAAAATGTGTGAGATGTTATTAAAAAATGATAAATAAAGCTTGAATAGGACATTAATGTGATATATCTATTGAGAAACCACCCAATATATATCACACAAGAAGGATTTTAAATATAAGTTATTAATAAAAATTAGATTGATTTATTAGAAGAGTGTATAGAGACTAAATATAGTTGTTTTCACCCTGAATTAATTTGAGGAAAATAAGAATTTTGAAGTTATGGATGAAAAATTACATTTTCTAGAAAACTGTTTATGGGTTATTTACCTATTTTATATAAGGATCATATATTATGTACCTATGTATCATTTATACATTTCCTAAAAATCATTTAGTGTTTCTATGTGCAAAAATATTACTGTTTTTTTTATGTAAGCATCAACCATATTTACATAAAAATTATTTTTCCTCTATGAATAAAAATATAGATGAGTGGTCATAAATCCTTTTTAATGGAAACAAATACTGGCCTATATAAACATCATTATCTCTCTATGTAAAAATGATTTATGTTTGTGTAAGAATTAAATAATCTATGTTAGCATCAATACTTAAAGAATTTAGAACTTCCTGTAGAGTGAAATAGGAATTTTCAAGATTTTATAATATGAATATATAGTCTATTATAATAATTCCTAATTCCCTAACATCGCAAAAAACCATTAGGGTTTGTGATTTAATTAGAATAATTATGAAATATTATCATTAATATCATATAAAAGATTAAATAAAGATTTATAATCTGAAAGAAGTTTTAAAGACTTGAAATTGGGTTTCCAGATTTCATGTATTCTAATGAAAATAAAAGCAAAAGAAGTTTGGATATGCTATCAAGATCATAAAATAATGGAGTCTTTTAGAGGAATTATCCATTATTGTATGATAAATACGAGTAGAACAACATGGTTTTTCAAGAATAATGATGGTGAAGTGGTTAGAATTATTTCGATATACAAGTGAGTTTAAATCATTACAAAATCATTGTTTTCCATGTTGAATGATTGGGATTTTGACTCCATTCCTGAGATAAAAAAACTCATTGATCAGATGAAGTGATGGTAATTTACCCAATCTTGAAGTAATAAAATACATGGAGTTAAATAAAGATATAAAATAATGAAAAAATATTAATATATCAATGATCTAAAATTATAGTGAAAAAATATCAAAAATCAGTTTTTGAATCAATCATGAGATGTAGGGAGAGGTGCAGAGTTTCTATGTTACTCTAAACTTTATAATAATGTTCATAGTCCATATACTATGTTTTCAAATATGTTTCAATTTCAATGTTATCCTATATGTATTTTGATTCATAAAGTATATGAAATTCTATATGCATATGACATTGTATTTTTATGAAATTTTAAAAATGAATTAGTTTCATCCTGGACATATATGACTTCAAATTCAATAAAATACATTTTCCATTTGAATTTATAATAAAATAATACTTCAGTCATCTCTATTGTATATTGGAATCAATTGTTAAGACACTACAACTGAGTTATAATTTGATGGAATCATATAACAATTGAGGAACTGCTTAAGGATTCCTCATAGCATATGAAAAGGGAAATTTATAAAATATAGATATGGGGAGTGTGAAATCCAAAATTAACCTAATAGAAGATGTTTGAACTAAGATCATTGTATAAATTATGTTTTTAATTCACATTAGTAAAATATCCACAAACTAATCCACATGGAAGCTATCTAGCAGAGGAAGGATACTTTAATCACTTGAAGGAATTACAAGACAAAGATAGAATTTTAGAGTCCCAATACAATAAATAAAGACTGTTAATCTTTAAAACATAAAAATGATTCTTCAAAGGAGTTAACCATAAAATATATTTAATGATAGGATAGGGTATAATACTACATGGCACAACTAATAAAAAATTTTCTTCCCAGTTTTATAGTGGTGGATCATATTTCATTCCTTTTCCCTCAGCCTTTCCATTATTTGGTTTTGGTTTATATAACATTCCTTTATTTTAATATATGTACATTAAACTATGTCCATTTTTAACCCTTCACATTTCAATTTGATATATATTTTAGTGATTCTCATTATCACATACATGATGGGAGTCTCACTCAAGGATAACCCACTAGATGGAATATAGCGAATATATATCTCACAATCCCAAATTTGTGTTTTTAATTTTTTCTATAAATTTTGATGTATGAGAGTTTACAGAAAATAATAGTATGTTGAGATTTATATTCCTCAATTATTTTTAAAATTTTTAAACTCCATCAATCTACTATAGTTTTATCATTTTTCTACGATGGTATTAGATGTTATGGGGTGAATTTACATATGGTATTGATTTATTTAGTGGAGTGGTGGAATGGGAACATAGATGTTTTCCCAAGTGTGATGTGCATTGCTACAACATTTTAATTAATGATGTGTGAAATTAGTTATTTATAGACAAAGGGTAGGATAAGGGAATAAATTCTATGATATAATTATGTATCACTAAGGTTAAATCAAAGGATATCTCCTTAAAATAATTTCACTATTTCTATATTGTAATGTTCATTTTTTATTGATTCAAAAAATAAATATTGTTTAATTTACAATCATTCAGAATCAAATAAATATAATTATGTGTGTGGATAGTGATTCTCCTATACCAAATCCATGAGTAAAATAACTGTGGTCAAATATATTTACCCATGCTTAAAATACATGTATATTACATCATTTCAGGTGAATATTCATCACATTACAAATAAAATGCTTGAGGACCATAATAGTTTATTGTCTTTAGAATCTTATAATAAATATCTTCTATCCTGGTGAAAGATCTTCATCATCTCCCATAAATAACTCCATAATTATTTCTTTTGGATAAAACCATTCTTCATAACCAAGGGAAATGAAACAAAAGAAATGGGTGAGAATAGTTTCTCAGTAGGGGTAAATAAATGAAACGTGTATGTATACCATGAACAAAAGTGTGTGGAACTTGAGAAAAATATTTGAAGGTCAACCCCTTGAAATTTGAAATCATAATAAATATGGTCATTTCATAAGACATTTCTCATAAGGGAATTACGAAAATAAGTAATGAAATCATTACATAAGAATTATAAATGGAATTTTTGGAATGCACATAATAATAGAAAATATTATTTCAATTCAATCATCCAAGGTTTTTATAACATGTTAGGATTGGGTTACAACCCATGTACCAACTTTGGGAATGGGATAAAAACCCATATACCTTATTAATTATAGGTATGGAAAAAACCAATGTACATTATTGTTTTAGGAATGTACTACAACCCTTGTACATTCTTGTTTTCATGCATGGGATACAAACCACGTACCTTCTTGTTTTCGGGTTTAGCCTATTACCCATATAAATTCTTGGTTTTGGGTTTCGGTCATAACTCGTGTACCCTCTTAAATTTAGTCATGGGATTCAAACCATATAACTTATTGTTTTTTTATTTTTCTACAACCTATGTACCCTCTTACTTTTATGATTGAGCTTAAACCCATGTAACTTCTTTTGTTAGGGCATGGGATATAACCCATTAACCCTTTAATCTCATATATATCTTATGATCACCCAATGAAATAGAGGGAGATATAGGTACCAACCATCTTATAATAAAATAATTCATATAAGTTCCATAAGAAAACAAAACATTCATCATATCATTACCCATAAAAAGAGATAGGGTTTTTAAACATTAAATAATAACCCATAAAATGGGATGTATAACTGTAACCTTTTATCACATCATAACCTATTAAAAGAGATAGGTTTCATAATCACTTCATGAAATTATTAATTGGGAAAAGGATCGGGTTTCAAAAGAATAAAACCTTTGTAATGAAATAAATTTCATAATTGTATATCCCAAGAATGAGAAACTGATTTCATAAACATACATCCCATAAAAGAGAAATGGGTTTCATAACCATATAACATGTGAAAGAGAAACAGGTTTCATAGAGACTATGAAATCAAGAATAAACCATTCAAATAATGAATATGAATGTAAAATTTAAATCATTTCCTAGAAAGGAATGAATAACATCAAAATATGTCATCTTAGATAGAAAATAACATGGAAATAAATTTTAAAAACATTTCTTGGGGAAAATACAATTACTTCTTTGAAAAAGAATTTTTAAATCATAA
This sequence comes from Viscum album, assembly GCA_963277665.1. Lineage (NCBI taxonomy): Eukaryota > Viridiplantae > Streptophyta > Magnoliopsida > Santalales > Viscaceae > Viscum > Viscum album. The sequence continues at coordinate 227,971,835 of OY728125.1, forward strand.
AACCTTTTTGAAATCCATTTTATATTAAAATAATTTCAAAATAAATATGGTAGTATTGGAATCATTTTGAAAACATTTTCCCATAATGAATTTTGAAGGAGGCATGAAAATATTTTGAAAACTTATTTCCTGGAAGACTTATAAGAAAAACATGAAATCATTTTGAAAAAAACATTTTCCAAAAAAAACATATAAAATAAACATTATTCTGTTTTAAAAAAATTATTTTAAAATATATTTACAAAAAATTCTTACAAATTATCCTTTAAACATGAAATGAATGATTCAACGGACATACGGTGGATAAATCCATACATGTCGTATGAGGTAAAATGAATATTCCTTTTAAACGGTAATAAGGATAGAAAAATGAATCATTCTGAAAGAGAAATGTATACTACATTGAAAAAATTGGAAAAGACAAAAGATGAAAAACAAATTCCTTTTTATAATCATAGTATAATTTTATAATATTATTGTAAACTCTTTTTTGAAATAAACATTATTTTAAAGGAACATTGATATCCGAGAGAAGAGTGGCTAAAGTATGGATTTCATTGAAAGAGTTTATTAAAAACATTATGTACCAAAGAGAAAATTAAATGGTAACTATATAAGAATAAATAATTAATATCCAATGGAGAAGAAAAATCATGATTTTTTTTCAGATATGGATCATAATATTTCATCAAACAAAGAATAAACATAAACAATCATGAAATCGATGAGATTATCTCAATAAAATCTTACAACTTGTTAACATGAGATCATCCTCTCCATGTAAGAAAAATAAATTACATTAATCACAAAATATCATAAAAAGAATGAAATTCACGATGTGACTTGAAAATTTATACATATTCACCTTGAAAAATAATTTATGTGCATAACAAAACATGAGTTTCAAAGAAGGAAAATTGAGACAGAACTATTTCATCAATTTGGTAGCTTTTGAAATTAATACCCTATGAAATAAAGATCATAAAATGGATATTTAAATAAAAATAAATTTATGTATAAGATACATATAATAAAATCATGGGTTGTACATACACCAAACAAAAGGAAAGAGTGACGAACATATCGTGTTTCTCATGCAAAAAAAATCGAGATGAAATCCCTTTACCATGAATCCTGACAATCATTTTACTTCTTAAAATCACCTATATATTTAATATAAATTTACTAAAAATATTTTAATGAAAAATATTATTATATATAATACCATATATGTTCTTATTATGACCTTATATTACATGATTGTTAACCATCCTCTGTTAAGGTTTCACTTTGGGTAATATTTTCTTTATTCTTAACATGTGACTTAATTTTTATATATTTGGACCTTATACTTAATCACAATTTCTTCAATGTTAAAAATTATATAAATATCATTTATATACATTATATGTGTATTATAATAATCTATATAACATATATATATGAAAAAGAATACATTGTTCCTGGAGATGGTAGGTAGTACATACGCATGAATGCTATTCCCTTTTAATTACCATGCTTAAAGAAAAAAAAGTAAAAGACACAAAAAAAACACACAAAAACACATATATATATTTATATAATTTTAAAATAATATATATGATATCATATCTATCATATATATTCACTAAAACCATATTTAATACAATCCATATATTGCATGAACGAACCATATCGCATTGAGGGGGCTCTAGTCCACACTTCAAAAAAAAATTATCATATTAACATAACCTAGAAAGTAAAATGATATGTGATGTAAAAAAGTAATAAAGATTCTAAAAGGCATAATAAATATAGAAAAAAGACCAGGAACTAGTGGAAGCCGACCCTAATAAAATTAAATAAAAAGTAGGAGAGTTAGGAATACGAAGTTTTATTACATAATCAAGTGCACAACATACAACATCTATTAGTCTCCACTAGTGGGGCACAATAATCAGGTGCTGTAAAAGACCACATTCCACCATGATCAATAAGAGCCAGCTTTTCCAGAGCATCCGCCACCAGGTTGGCCTCCCGATAGACATGTGAAACCTCCTGGCCCATTTGCGTGACCTTGTTAAGACAATCAACCCATTGAGGTAGCACACACCAAGGAACATTATGAGTCTTAGTATTCAACGCATGAACCGCATACTGGGATTCAGATTCAAGCCGTATACACCTCCAATTAAACCAGACATCATACCTAACAGCATATATCATGGCCCAGATTTCAGCATCTAATGTGTTTCCAATTCCAATAGCATGAATGAAACATCCTTTAAAAAACCCTTGGTAGGTCCGGAACACTCCCCCGCACCCCAATATACCTGGTGCACCCGACACAGTCCCATCAAAATTCACCATGATACAGGGCACAATGGGTGGAATCCATAGAATATGTTTCAGCATTCGAGGCTTGCACGACCTACCATAAACACCAAGCCTTCTCAAAATTTGGAGATCGTCAATGATGTTATACATGGCGCCACCCTGGACGATTGAGGAAGCATACACATCCCTATGTACAACCACCATACCTTGTTGTACCGTGGAGTGTGAATCTCCAAACAACATAGAGTTCTGGGCTTCCCAAAAAATCTGCAATAATAGCCGCAACAACCACCAAAAGAAGGTTTTGTACTTGATCAATGCATTGAACATGCCCCATGCCAGATAGTAGGTCCAAGACAGGCCTTCCTGTATCATCCAAAATCCCAAATAGATATTCAATGTAGACCCAAAGCTGCTTCACACGCCTACAGTCCACAAACACATGCTTCATCGTGTCCTCTACAGCCCTACAAATGGAACACATCGATGCCATTTGTAGGCCAGTCTGTTTGAGCAGGAGAGTTGTTGTAATTCTATTGTTTCCAAAATTTCCATATCAAGAAGAACCTATCAGGCAAGATGAATCCAGCTTTGAAATGTAGCATCCATGCCAGTGTAGGAGATGAACCCCCATAGGCTATTGTGTATAAGTCCCTAGAGTTAAACTACCTAGTTTTTACGTGAACCCAAATTAGAACATAAACATCCATGAAAGCATATCCATTGAGTTCATCTTCCTCCTGTACAGGAATATCAAAAACAGGAGAATGAATTTGTGAAGGAAAGGCCGAGATGGACAGATGGGCTGCATCTGTTGGAACATTCAGATCACGAAGGGGCTGTGTGAGCCACATTGTTGTACAACAATTCAGGGTTGAATCCCTAAAAACCAACCATTTAGTATCCTACACTGTCCTCCCATACGCATGCTTGATAGATGCCTAAACTGCTGAGGAAAGATAATATTTATAACCACTGAGGATCCTCCTTGTAAATCGATTCGAAAGAAAGTCATCATCAGCCTCATGTGTGATCAGGTTCCATGTTAATTTCCAAATCAAACCATCATTGATGGTGCAAGGGTCCTTTAACCCAAGGCCCCCCATCTCCACAATGTTTATGCATTCTTTCCATACAACTATAACCAGCTTCCATTCATGCGGTGACCCCATCCATATAAAGTTTCATACCATGCTCTGACGCTTCATAATAAGTCCTCTCGGCCATCTATAAAGGGATAACGAATAAACAAAATTCGATGTGATCACGGAATTCACCAAGTAGACCCTCCCGGCCAATGAAATAGCCTTTCCATTCCAATTGTCTAGTTAATGTATAATACCACCAAAATTTTCCTCTAAATACTACCTTTTCACCTTTCCCCAAAATAGTGGGACCCCATGACATTGGAAAGGATGTGATCCTCTCTGCACCCCAAGATACCTTAGAATCATGTTCCTTTTGCCAACTGAAACCCCATTCCCAAATACAATTGAATATTTGTTCCAACTAATGGCCAAGACAGACACCTCCTCATAATGACTGAAGAGGGCCTTAATTGAGTATATAGTTCTCCTTGAAGCTTGTCCAAGTAATAATATGTCATCTGAATTCAATAGATGAGATGGGGCCTACCCACTCACACCAGCCATGATCTGCTTGTACCATCCCATTTGACCAGGGTCATTGATACACCTACTGAGACAGTCCTCTGCAAGCGCAAACAGAATTCCAGAAAGTGGATCACCTTACCTCGGGACAACATTAAGAAGAATTGACAGCCTTGTAGAATTAAGAATTATAAGGATCATGTTCACAAATCCAGAGGAGAATCCATAATACCTGAGGACATCCAAGTGAAAATCCCATTTCAACGTGTCAAAATCCTTGGATATGTCAATATTGATAGTAAAGTTCCCCTACTTTGATTTTCTTCTTAGGAGGTTGACACTCTCAGAGGCCATGAATAGTATCTTTTGGATGTTCCTCCCATGGAAGAATCCAAATAGGTTCATGGTGATCGTACAACAAACCATCCCACCCAGCCTTCTAATCAAGATCTTAGTGATTAGTTTGGGTATTGTATTCCCAAAATCCACCTGCATGAAGTCCTTGATGTCAAGGGCATTTTTTTTCTTGGGGATGAGCATGAAAAAGCATGAGTTCATACCATATGGCATGTAATAATGAGAGAATAAATCCTTCATGTCCTACTTAGTATCATTCTGCAAAATGTCCTAGTAGAACATGAATTTTTTTTTCTTAAATCCATCAGGGCCCAGGGCAGTCTCCATGTTGAGAGAGAGGAGGGTGGATCTGATCTCCTCTTTGCATGGGGAAGCAGTTAGGATTTGATTCGACCAATCATCAATGCAGAAGGTAATGTTTTCCACCATACAGTAAATATTAGACTGCCCATTATCAGATTATATGCCCTTAAAGTACTCAACCACATCCACTGCAATCTCATTCTTCTCCATGTAGACTTTCCCATAAATACTAATCACCTTGGTCCCTCCCCGCACCCTCTTTTCTTTATGCAATCTATTGAAGAATTTAGAATTTCTGTCCCCATCCTTGATCCACCGCACATCCAATTGGTTCCTGACCAATCCTTCCTTTACCATTAAAAGATCATCGAGCATGTTGTGGGCAACAATTTTTTCTCATGATAATCTCATATGCTACCCCTGACCAATCATAATTCTGGCCAACTAATCCATTGATTTCTTGATATTCTCATCCATTTTTAAAAAGGAATCACTGATCCACGATCTTAGTAGCCCCTTATGTTGTTTATGTTTCGCAGCCATTCTTTGTATTGGACATCCAATTGTGTCAAGTTTCCATGCTTCTAAAACAAGTTCCCTATAACCTGGAATCACAAGCCATACATTGTCGAAATGAAAAGGATCAAGGGATGACCATGTCACCTGATTTTCAACATAAAAAACAATTGGGTTTTGATTAGTGTGGTGCTTAGGCAGTGTGAATCCAGAGACACCATGTGATGTAGCATGATCATCAATATGGACAAAGCATCTGTTCATATTTCTAGCTTGTTTCCCTTCCCATGAGTATCTACACAATGTGAAATCATCGCCAGAAATTAAAATTTGATACAGATTGTAGAAGTCAATATACTTGGAAAATTCAGAGGCATCAATCCTATTAAAATTTGTTCATGTTTTTTCATCGGGCTTGAAAACATTATTGAAATCACCAATAAGCAACCATTTTTGGTCCATTATCCTAGAGATAACTTTGAGAGCCTCCCATAAATCCCTACTCCTCATATTGGAGTTTGAAGCATAAATAAATGATAGCTAAATCTTCTTTACAGCATTGGTACAGCTAACGAGAACACTTTGTGGACTGCTGTCAAATGAATTAATCTGCAGGGTGTTATGTGCTAACACCCACATGTGATCTATAGAGGAGGCAGACAGACTGCTAGCCACAAAATTGTATCCTAGTGCTTCCCACCTTAAGCCCTTCCAGTTATCAAACAGAACATTAGGTTCCGCAATACTGAAAAACAGTGGTTTGTAGGTCATAATATAATGTGTTTAGGGCCCTAACTGTATGGGAATTCCCTAGACCTTGAAAATTCTTGTAAAGAATCCTCATTTCTTATAAACCATACCTCTTTTTAGAGGTCTCCCTTTCTTCTCCACAGAGGCTTGAATATGCCCATTTTTCTTTTGACCTCCCTGTCCCTTCTTCATGCCATGACCGGGGATAATGGTGCTATCATGCTCCTTGATTACCTGCTTTGCTCTGCTAGAATCCCTACCATTACTAGTACATTGGGTTTGGGAATCATTTTTAGTACGCATCTCATCCACTCCACTACCATGATCCACAGCAGCTGCACCTGTACTGATTGTGCCACATTCTGTAGGTAGCTTCCCCTCCACCCACAATGTCTTTCCATCCTTTCTCAACAGCCCAAACGATCCATCTGCAACAGCATGATCCCCTGGACTGATCTAGTAAGCTTCCTCCACCTACACCACCATACCTGCTTCAGCCAGCATCCCAACCATGCCACTGGCATCAGGCATCCTGCCCCCCACATCAGAATGTTGAGACTCCTCCACCTCCTCTGACCAAAGTCTTCCACTCAGAGGGATAAAGGTATTGCTGGACTTGAGGAGAGGATCACTGCCCACAGTCAGCCTCTTTCGTGCAGCCTTGGAGGGAGATATTTGAGTAAAATCTCCTCCTGGGTCAGAAGCCGACTGTCGGTTGGTGCAGACATCACCAACAATTCCTTGGATGAATGTAAAAGGTGTGCTAATTGTATGATCATCCCCCATTCCTATGCTCTTGTCCGCATTGGAATTATTATGAGAGACGACATCAACCCTATCCACCACAGTATTAGGATCACCAGAGGGAGGATCCACCTGGGATTCATCAATTAGGCCCCCCATGTCCATGACAGGTCCATAGGGAACCTCATTTTGCATTTAATCCTTCACTATTGCCACCGAGGAAGGGGCCCCTATGGCCAAAATCCCCTTCTGCCCAGGCCATGACCCTTGACTAGCACCATTTCTCTCCATGTGCTCCATATGGAATTTTTCCTTCCCCTTCCTCCTCCTACACGTGCTCTCATCATTCCCCTTCATCATTCATGAATGACATAATGTGTCCCTCTTGCATCTGCTATTTTGTGCCCAAAGAGAAAGCACCTCGAGCAGAACATTGGCTTCCTATCATACAACATATCAAGCCTCATACTGTCATCCCTTGTTGTCAGAACCACCTCCTCCACAAGAATGCTGGCCATGTCAATTTCCACCATGATTCTGGCATAATGCCCTAGCCTTAGATTATCCATCTGTTGGTCCATTTGAATCAGATTTCCCACTGAAAAAGAAATATCCCATAGAATCCTTGGGTGCCAAAACAACAAATTGAGTTTATAAATTCTGATCCATAGTTGAGTATGTGTACTATAGAGATTCATGGGATCAAAGTTTCTATCCCATTCCTGCACATTCAGGAACCCCTGATTCAAAGCAACAATACCTTTGCTCCATGCATTCCTCTTCCCTTCATCTGAGGGGAAGACCACATGGTAGTATCCCCTGCCCATTGCTATCATCCTCCATTCAACAAAACCCCACACCTCAGTAACCCTTTTAGTCAGATCCTAAAATTTCCACATCCACTCCCCCTTAGGGATTATAACTCTCACAATGATTGAATATCAGCATAAATTTACCCTCTCTTCCACCGCTTCTTGATTAGTCGACGCATGAGTAGTCTTCCCATTCCATATCACTGTCCCAGATGGAGGAGCATTAATGTTAGAGAATGAGGGTCCCGCTGCATTCTTCACCACATCCACAAAATTCCTCTCTCTCTTCTTAGGGTCTACATTGTTCCCATCACCCTTTCTTGTGAACAAGAACATATCCTTGTGACTAAGAGGTTCAACATGAGGCCTCTTACCCCCAGCATCCTCCGCACGCAGCCCCAATAATGACCTAAGTTTATTTATTTAAAATGGATTTAATGTGATCTAAAAAAATGAAAATATAATTTAACATTAATAATTATTTAAATGAAAAATCAGTTTGTATTAAAAAAGTAGTATTTTTCATTATTCATCAAAAAATGAAGTTTCATAAAAATATCACAAAAAATACCATAAAACAATTCAAAAATTACAATGTCCAAATTGTAGTTTATTTTATAAAATTAAATTTCAATATTTGTCTAAAATTAATTTTAATGTTTTTTCATAGAAGGACATGATGTGTAGTTCATAGTATTTTTAAACATATAAGGACATTACTAAAAATTATTTCTCTCATTATAAATATGTTTTATTTATATTAAAACATTATATAAAATATTTGAAAATTAGTTGTTAATATTCAAATCACCTTGTTTAACGAGTATTTTATAATTATATCATTTAAAAAATATTATAAAAATATTATTCACAGAAACTCAGTGTTGCATGTAATGTATTCCAAGTCAATGTTGTGGGTAGCGCAAGAAAAGTCTCTATTGTGTGTAGTGCAAGACAATTTGGTATTGCATGTTGCAGAAGACAAGTAGGTGAAGTGTAAAAGTAATTTTTGACATAGTATTTTAATATCTATATATATAAATAACCATTTGTAGTGTCACATTAATTGAAAATATCAAAAAGATAAAATAATTCAAAAATTCTCATGGTGTTACATTCTACCCCAATAAAATTAATTTCACCTTTGAATTATTTCTAGGTTGTCGTTGTTTTAATACTTGAATGAATTATTCATTGAATCCCACATCATAAAAATAAATACTAAAAGTTCTCTTAAAAAGAGAAAGTTGGAACCATAACAATTACCCCAATAAATATATTACTCAATTTGCACATAGGAGAACATAGGTTGGGGGTAAAGATTGGAAATGGGAAAAAATTGTAAATATTTATAGGGAGTGTTTGAGGACATCAATCACAAATAGGTGAATGATCAAATAACATTTGAGGGCCTCAAAGTCTTTAGTCTTTGAATATTTTCAAAGTCCATCGATTTAACAAGATTATGGTGTTATGTTAACACATTTTCTTTTTATCATTATCCTAATGTTAGCAAATTCTTTTATTGATGGATAATATAAGGTAATATAATTATTTGATATAAATATACAAAAAAATATTTAATTATTTATTTATGATTTTACCAATTTATAATTTTTCCATTGCAACATGTGATGGATTTCCAGAAATTAACGTTGATCACTACTGAAAAAGTAGGCTATACCAACGGTTTATAACTGATGTTATAGGCTGGAAAACCGTTGGTATAGGGTATACCAACGGTTTTCCAAACCCTTGGCCAGTAAGGAGTGGGGAAAGCCCTTTACCAACGGTTTTATTTAAACCGTTGGTATAGGTTCTGAGAAATCTAGAAAACAATTTACCAACGGTTGAGAACTGTTGGTATAAGTTCTTCCAGATATCTGGAAAACAATTTACCAACAGTTCAGAACCGTTGGTATAAGTTTTTCCAGATTTCTGGAAGAAGCTTTACCAACAGTTCTGAACAGTTGGTAAATTGTTTTCCAGATTTCTGGAAATGGATTTACCAACGGTTCAGAACCATTGGTAAATTGTTTCCCAAAACTGCTGCACAACAGCACCCAGAAGCCCCCACAGAAGCTACACCTGCATAAAAAAACAGTGCGCAACAGCCCTCAGTATACCCTCCACTATACACCTGCATAAAAAATATCACAAAAGCCACATACAAACTTCAAACAGTATAAAAAACACCTAAAATAGCCCAAAAAACACATGACAACAATCATCCGGTGGTAATTCACCTCACCCATCAAATTCTAATAGGAAGAATAGTTTGATAAATATCTATTAGAGTTGAATAAGACATTCAAATTGACTAAAATCCCATTTTTTTTGTGATACTAGGTTTGGGTATGTAATGATTTGTGATGAATTTTGCATTGAACTTGTATTGTTTATAAAATATGGTGAATAGATATTTTCTTAGGAGTCTCGTCACTTATGACCCCATGAGTAAAACTACCAAACTCATGAAAAAGAGTTGTTGATGAGTGTAAATTTCAGTTGTATTTACTTAAAATGATTTCCTTTTGAAATAAAAGAGAGACAATGAGTGGTGTCGTCCACACCGCACCTCGGATTGAGGCAGAGTTGACTCGTACACATCACAAATGACCCATGGATACATTTCCTAAAGTATCAACAATATCCGAATGCCTTTGGTCTATTTTCCGTATGTCAGTTGTTGTTTTAAATTAAATTGTTTTCCATTTCAAAGAAACGTGAAACACTGTGAGTGGTGCCGGCCACACCGCACCTTGTATTGAGGTGAGGTTGACTCGTACACGTCACAAATGACCGATGGATCATTGTCCTAAAGTTTCAATAGAATCCGAAAGCTTTTGGTCGGTTTTCCATATGTCATTTTTTTACTTAAAAGCGCATCGATTTTAAACAAAAGAAAGACACTTTGAGTGGTGTCGGAAACACCGCGCCTCGGATTGAGGCGGGGTTGACTCGTACACGTCACAAGTGACCAATGTATACATGTCCTAATGTATCAACAGTATCCAAATGTGTTTGGTCAGTTTTCCGCATGTGGTTTTTTTACATAAAAGCGCATCCATTTTAAACAAAAGAAAGACACTTTGAGTGGTCACGACCACACCGGCCCTCATATTGAGGAGGGGTTGAATCGTACACGTCACATATGACCCATGGATACATGTCCTAATGTATAAACAGTATCCAAATGCCTTTGGTCCATTTTCCGTATGTCAGTTGTTGTTTTAACATATACCGTTGTCCATTTCAAAGAAAAGTGACAAACTTTGAGTGGTCCCGGCCACACCGGCCCTCAGATTGAGGTGGGGTTGACTCGTACATGTCACATATGACCCATGGATCTTTTTCCTAATGTTTCAACAGAATCTGAATGCGTTTGGTCCGTTTTCCGTATGCAAGTTGTTGTTTTCACTTAAAATCATGTCCATTTCAAATAAAAGTTAGACACTTTGAGTGGTGTCGGCCACACCGTTCCTCGGATTTAGGTGGGGTTGACTCATACACATAAACAATGACCCATAAATCATTTTCTTAAAGTTTCAACAGAATCCGAAAGTGTTTGGTCGGCTATCCGTATGTCATTTATTTTAATTAAAAGCGCATCCATTTTAAACAAAAGAAAGACACTTTGAGTGGTACCGGACACACCGGCCCTCAGATTGAGGCGGGGTTGAATCGTACACGTGACATATGACCCGTGAATTGTTTTCCTATAGTTTCAACAGAATCTGAATGCGTTTGTTTGGTTTTCGGTATGTCAGTTGTTGTTTTAACTTAAACTAGTGTTCATTTCAAAGAAAAGTTAGACATTTACAGTGATACCGGTCACACTATGCCTCGGATTGAGGCGGGGTTGACTTGTACACGTCACATATGACCCATGAATCGTTTTAATAAAGCTTCAACAGAATCTGAATGCGTTTGGTCGGTTTTCCGTATGTCAGTTATTCTTTTAACTTAAATTGTTGTCCATTTCAAAGAAAAGTTAGACACTTTGAGTGGTGCCGGCCACATCGGGCCTCGGATTGAGGCAGGGTTTACTCATACATGTCACAAATGACCCATGGATTGTTTTCCTAATGTTTCAATAGAATCCGAATGCGTTTGGTCAGTTATCCATATGTGGTTTTTTTTTACTTAAAAGCGCATCCATTTTAAACAAAAGAAAGACACTTTGAGTGGTACCGGCCACACCGACCCTCGGATTGAGGAGGTGTTGACTCCTACATGTCACAAATGACCCATGGATACATTTCCTAAATTATCAACGGTATCCTAATGCCTTTGGTCCTTTTACCGTATGTCAGTTGTTGTTTTAACTTAAACAATTGTCCATTTCAAAGAAAAGTGACACACTTTGAGTGGTCCCGGCCAGACCGACCCTCAGATTGAAGAGGGTTTGACTCGTAAACATCACATATGACCCATGTATACATGTCCAAAAGTATAAACAGTATCCAAATCCCTTTGGTCCATTTTCCGTATGTCAGTTGTTGTTTTAACTTAAACTGTTGTCCATTTTAAAGAAAAGTGACACCCTTTGAGTGGTCCCGACTACACTGGCCCTCGGATTGAGGCGAGGTTGACTCGTACAGGTCACATATGACCCATGGATCGTTTTCCTAACGTTTCAACAGAATCCGAATGCGTTTGGATGGTTTTCTGTATGTAAGTTGTTGTTTTAACTTAAACTGTTGTCCATTTCTAAGAAAAGTGACAATCTTTGAGTGGTCCTGGCCACACCGGCCCTCAGATTGAAACGGGGTTGACTCGTACAAGTCACATATGACCCATGAAGCGTTGTCCTAAAGTTTCAACAGAATCCAAATGTGTTTGGTCGGTTTTCCGTATGTCAGTTGTTCTTTTAACTTAAATTGTTGTCCATTTCAATGAAAAGTTAGACACTTTGAGTGGTTTCGGCCACACCGCACCTCGGATTGAGGTGGGGTTGACTCTTACACGTCACAAATGACCCATGGATCATTTTCCTAAAGTTTCAATAGAATCTGATTGTGTTTGGTCAGTTATCCATATGTGGTTTTTTTTACTTAAAAGCGCATCCATTTTAAACAAAAGAAAGACACTTTGAGTGGTACCAGCCACACCGGCCCTCGGATTGAGGAGGGGTTGACTCCTACATGTCAAAAATGACCCATGGATACATTTTCAAAAGTATGAACAGTATCTGAATGCCTTTGGTCCGTTTACCATATGTCAGTTGTTGTTTTAACTTAAACAATTGTCCATTTCAAAGAAAAGTGACTCACTTTGAGTGGTCGCGGCCACACCGGCCCTCGGATTGAGGAGGGGTTGACTCTTACACGTCACATATGACCCATGGATACTTGTCCAAAAGTATAAATAGTATCTGAATGCCTTTGGTCCATTTTCCGTATGTCAGTTGTTGTTTTAACTAAAACTGTTGTCCATTTCAAAGAAAAGTGACACACTTTGAGTGGTCCCAACTAAAACGGCCCTCGGATTGAGGAGGGGTTGACTCGTAAACGTCACATATGACCCATGGATCGTTGTACTAATGTTTCAACAGAATCCGAATGCGTTTGGTTGGTTTTCCATATGTCAGTTGTTGTTTTAACTTAAACCGTTGTCCATTTCAAAGAAAAGTGACAATCTTTGAGTGGTCCTGTGCGATGTGCCATCTCTCGCTCTTCAAGGCTTAATGTTTTCAATGTATATGATCCCGGAATTCCTTCTGTCTGAGGAAGTGATGGAAAACTGGGTTCAATTTTCCCATACTGTTCTTCTTCATTTCTCATTGGTCAGTTTATTCTCGTAGTATGATCAGACAAATACATTGAGCAGAAATCCATACATTCTTGAGCCATGTAACCGTTCACAATAGAACCTTCAGGATAATTACTATTCCAAACATATGATTTCAATGTGCACATGTTTCTTTCAGTTGGATACATCCAACAGAAAGCAACGGGTACTCCAAGAAGTATTTCAGTCGGAAGATGGACAGTCAGATGCAACATGCATGTAAAAAATGATGGAGGGAATATTTTCTCTAACTCAGACAAAATTAATGGTGTCTCTGCCAACAGTTTTTGCACGAGGGATTTGGACATCCTCTTAGCACAAAGATCTCTAAACAAATAGCACAACTGAATAACTGAGACTCTAACATTATTGGACAAGAGATGACAGATTGCTATTGGAATCAACTCATGAAAAAGGATGTGATAATCATGAGTCTTGAAAGATTTCAACTTCAACTCTTTTCTGTTGACCCATTTTGATATATTTCTTGAATAGCCATCAGGAACTTTAATAGTCTCTAGCACTTCCAGAAATTGATTTTTTTCAGCAGGAGTCCTCACATAAGAAGCACATGGAACTTGTCATTTATTTTCACTGATACAGACAGGATGCAATTCTGGTCTGATCCCCCAATCTATCAAGTCTCGCCGAGATCGTAAATCATCTTTTGTCTTCCCCTTGACATTTAGAAGAATCGAAAGAAAAATTTCACATATATTTTTTTCAATGTGCATTACGTCTAAGCAATGACATAACAAGTTGGTTGACCAATATGATAACTCAAAGAATATATTCTTCTTCTTCCAATTGTAACAGGTATCATTGGAATCATTTTTCCTCTTTCTAGATTTCATTACACTCTTCCCAAATGAATAACTGAAATCATTCAATTCATTAAGCACATCAGTTCAAGACATACGCTGAGGTGGATCGTCATTCTCCATGGTATTGTCAAATATTCAACGATTGTTTTTATATGGATGGTTCATTGGCAAGAATCGTCGATGTCCCATAAAACTAAAACTACGACGATATTTCAGTCTTCTCGATCGAGTATTCTTCATACAAATAGGACATGACAATTTTCCTTTTTTGATCCATCCAGACATCATTGCATAAGTAGGAAAATCATTGATAGTCCACATAAGTGCAGCACACATCTGAAATATGTCTTTCGAACATGCATCGTATGTGGGCACACCCACATCCCAAAGAAGTTTCAACTGTTTTATTAAAGGTTGCATGTATACATCTATATCATTGCTGGGATCAGAAGGGCCAGATATCAGTATACTCAAGAAAGTGTAAGGCTTTTTCATACACAACCAAGGGGGAAGGTTATAAATGTATATGAAAACCGGCCATGTGCTTTGTGAAGTAAGAATCTGCCCAAATGGATTAAAACCGTCACATGAAAGTCCCAGTCTCACATTACGCACGTCGGCTGCAAATTCAGGATATCGAGAATCAAATCTCTTCCATGAAAATCCATCTGTAGGGTGAACGAACTCTTCATTATTCTTTTTTCTCTCGGTGTCATGACATCACATTTTTAAGGATATTTCATCAGACATGAAAAGGTTCTGTAATATGGGGATCAATGGAAAGTGCCACATTACTTTTTGTGGAACACGAGATGGTGTTCCATCATCTTTTGGCTTCCATCGGGAGGTTATGCATTTTATACAATCATTTCTTTCAGCAGTTTCCTCCCAAAATAAGCTGGAATCATTCGGGCAAGCATGAATTTTTTTTTTGAGAATCCAAGTTCATCAACCAACATCCATGCCATATAGTGGTTTGAGGGAATATCTGCATCATCTGGAAGTAATTCCTTCAAGATGGTAAGAATATAATCAATTGCAGTATTTGAAATCCCATACATAGTTTTCCCATGAAACAATCAGATTAAAAATTCAAACTTTTTCATTTTATCACATTGCCGATATACTGGAGTCTTCGCAGCATCATTCAATTTTTTCACCCTATCAACATCATCATTTTCATTGGACGCATCATGTGTGCTTGTATTGAATTCTTGTTGGCTGTACATCCTTTCCTTCCCATGATGTCGAATAAATGGAAACCGATCATATATCAAACTCGCCAATTCAGTCCTACCATTTGGATCATCAACATTTTTAGATTCCATTTTCTCTCCATTCTGATACCACACATAATAGTTTGTTTGGAAACCATATTTGGTTATATGATAGCTAACTGCTTCACGGCTCAACCAAGGTCTTCCAACACAATTAAAACATGGGTAGTGTATGCGACCACTATCTGAAGCCTTGTCAAATGAAAAATATAGAAAGGTGTTCAAATTATTTTGAAAATCAGTTGAAATCCGATCATTTTCGTACATCCATCTTCTATCCATTATGTAAAAAAGTCAAAATAAGTCATTTTAAATAAATTAAATAATATTAAAGTTTAATCAAAAAAATATTTACGTAAATGAAAATTGTTTACTCTATAAAATAGCATGACTGACACATTACTCTATATGAGAATCATATTATGAAATACAACAAAATAAAGTGTATATAAGAAAATAAGATACAAAATTTCTAATGCCTATATTCACGGATTGACCAGTAAGATATGGGAAGTGGATCAAGGAAGACATAATCCTTAAGGGTTTTGTTGGGAGTATATGAGTTTTATACTTTAACTTCTCCACGTAGATCAGGATAAGGAGTAGGATGAGGATCATGGGAGTGGAGGGACTGTCCAAGGGGGGTGTGGCGTGTCCAGGGGGTTTGGGGTGTCTAGGGGGTGGTGGGGCCGTCCGGGGGGTCGGAGGTGTCCAGGGGGTGGGGGCTGTCTAGGGGGTCGGGGTGTCCAGGTGGGCGGGCTATCCGTGGGGGTGGTGAGGTTGTCCAAGGGGGTCGGGGTGTATAGGTATATTTATATGAAAATAATACCCCCACAGTAATCATGCAGCCTTGTCATTAGTCTAATCCCCTAGAACACATAAAATAAGGTAGTATGAACATTTACTAAAATATTTAACACCATACGATTGAAAATACAATTTAAATATAGTTTGACAGGATATAATGGTGTGTGTGAAAAAAATGATATCAAATCAATTTAAATGAATATGGAACAAATGAGGGTTTATAATACACTAAGAGTACCTCAATCAATCCAAAACCACTATAGCACCACCCCCTTGGATAGCCCGCCCACCCCCCTGGACACCCCTACCCCCCGTGGCCAGCCCACCCACCCCCCCTGGACAGCCCGCCCACCCCTCCTTGACAGCCCGACCACCCCCGTGGACTGCCCCGTGCACCCTTGTGGACAGCCCGCCCACCCCCGTACCCCCCTGGACACCCCGTACCCCCTAGGGATAGCCCTGCCCACCCTCCCAAACAGCCCACACCCCCCTCCCCTGCAACCCCACCACCACCACCTAGACATACCAACCCCCTGGACACCCCACACACCCCTCCCCTACCAGGACACCCCACCCAGACCCCCAGGACAACCCACACCCCCCTGGACAGCCCCGCCCACCCCCGTGGACAACCCACCCACCCTCGTGGACACCCCCAACCCCCTAGACATCCCAACCACCCCGGTGGACAGCCCACCCACCCCCCTCGACACCCCTTCTCCCTATGGACAGACCCCCACCCCCTTGGATAGCCCGCCCACCCCCCCTGGACACCCCTACTCCCTATGGCCAGCCCACCCACCCCCCCTGGACAGCCCGCCCACCCCTCCTTGACAGCCCGGCCACCCCCGTGGACAGCCCGTCCACCCTTGTGGATAGTCCGCCCACCCCCATACCCCCCTGGACACCCAGTACCCCCCCGGGATAGCCCTGCCCACCCTCCCAAACAGCCCACACCCCCCTCTCCTGCAACACCACCACCATCACCTGGACATACCAACACCCCTGGACACCCCACACACCCCTCACCCACCAGGACACCCCACCCAGACCCCCAGGACAGCCCACACCCCCTGGACAGCCCCATCCACCCCCGTGGATAGCCTTTCCCACCCCCGTGGACAGCCCACCCACCCCCCTCGACACCCCTTCTCCCTATGGACAGCCCCCACCCCCTTGGATAGCCCGCCCACCCCCTGGACACCCCTACCCCCTGTGGCCAGCCCACCCACCCCCTGGACAGCCCGCCCACCCCTCCTTGACAGCCCGTGCACCCCTGTGGATAGCCCGTCCACCCTTGTGGACAGCCCGCCCACCCTCGTACCCCTCTGGACACCCCGTACCCCCTGGATAGCCCCGCCCACCCTACCAAACAGCCCACACACCCCTTCCCTGCAACCCCACCACCACCACCTAGACATACCACCCCACCTGGACACCCCACACACCCCTCCCCCACCAGGACACCCCACCCAGACCCCTAGGACAGCCCACACCCCCTGGACATCCCCGCCCACCCCCGTGGACACCCCCTACCCCCTAGACAACCCAACCACCCCCGTGGACAGCCCACCCACCCTCCTCGACACCCATTCTCCCTATGGACAACCCCCACCCCCTTGGATAGCCCGCCCACCCCCCTGGACACCCCTACCCCCCGTGGTTATCCCACCCACCCCCCCTGGACAGCCCGCCCACCCCTCCTTGACAGCCCGACCACCCCCGTGGACAGCCCGTCCACCCTTGTAGACAACCCGCCCACCCTCGTACCCCCCTGGACACCCCGTACCCCCTGGATATCCTCGCCCACCCTCCCAAACAGCCCACACCCCCTCCCCTGCAGCCCCACCACCACCACCTAGACATACCACCCCCCCTGGACACCCCACACACCCCTCCCCCACCAGGACACCCCACCCAGACCCCCAGGACATCCCACACCCCCTAGACAGCCCCGCCCACCCCCGTGGACAGCCTCCCCCCCCCCCCCCGTGGACAGCCCCACCCACCCCCGTGGACAACCCACCCACCTCCGTGGACACCCCCTACCCCCACAATCCGTTATCCAAAACATATCAAATTGGTTTGAACACAATCCATTATCCAAAACATGTAAACGTTCAAGATAGCCTCCCCCAACTCTGATTTGCATGTTTTGAATACTCTTCTTCCAAACATAGAATATAAAAACATTAAAGATGTCTTTACAAACACAAAAAATATCCTATTTAGATATTAATTTCAATAATCAAGTAAACCACCAACACCTGGAAAAAATCTATTCATTAAAACAACTACAACAATATGGTTGAGATAAAATTTTACCTATTCGTATGGGGGTGTACCTGTTGGGATGGGGGGTGCTGGTGTTCGGATTCGCGAGAGCAGTGGAGTCAGATGGGGTTCACGAGAGCAGTAGAGAGAATAGATTAGGGCTCTGTCCGAATGGGGATAGGAGGTCGCAATCTGGAATTTGGGGAAAACCTTTGCCAATGGTTTATAAAAACTGTTGGCAAAGGCACACATTTCCCAACAGTTCCAGTGAACCGTTGGGAAATGTGTGAGTTTATCACCCCTTTCCCAACGGTTCCAGTGAACCATTGGAAAACGGTCCACCAAAATTCCCTTTACCAACGGTTTAATTAAACCGTTGGCAAAGGCTCACTATACCAACAGTTTAAGTAAACCGTTGGTATACTACCGTTGTGAAAAGACCAAATTCCAGTAGTGGATGTTTGAAGTGTTAAAATAAAATTTTAACGGATCATAAGGCCCCAAAAATAATGGTAATCATAAATATATATCTATTACTATTATTAAAAATCATCATGGATAATAAAATAATCTGAAAATATAATCATGAATAGTACTAATTCATTATAACGAATTATTCATCAAAAATAATTACACATTAATGACAACATCTCATAGACCAGTGGTAGACTTGAAACAGTTATCGTCCTTCAATCATGGGTTCAAGTTCCATGGACATTTCGTAATTGATTTGTTTTCACCAAACATATATGATGTACTTTTCTAAAACTATACTATTATAATTTCCAAAAAAAACATGGAAATCCCTGAAATAAGTTTAATCACCAAATAACATTTTAACCACATTTTCAATGCTAACTTAGTGAATATATACTTCCTATGAATTTTAGAAAAACTATTCCTCAATTATTAACATTATAACCATTCTCAAAGATGAAAATAAAAAACATTTCAAAGATAGTCCTGAAAATAACATTAAATTTACCTCTCTCATATGTTCAAGTATCTCTTGGTTTTCACATTCCATACAGGTAAATACTCGCATGGTAAATTCTCCTGGAACTTGGTAACTACCTGAATTATAATAAATACTTCTGTTGAACATGAATTATTCCTTATTCCCTAGATGAATGGATATATTCCATAAATCCAAGATGTTTTCAACTCATTACCTTATATCATAAACTACTTTTCAAGAAGTCCACAATTGGTTTTTAGGTGATCAATACCTTACAATTTACATATGAATATCCCACATATCTTTATCCAAAAAACAATATCTTAACCTCAGATATTAATTAGGGGTCACATGTTGTTAATAAAAATATAAAATCTAAATGAAATCAGTTTTCTATGTCTGTATCACTATTCAACATGTCCTCTTTAATCCTTAATTTAAAATTATACTTAAAATACTTATATATTTCGTGATTCATATAATATAATATCTGAATTCAACAACATAAATTCTTCATTCAACCAACAATATTCATAAACCATAAATCAAGATTATTCAAATTATTCTGTAATACCACTGTCCTAGAATATAAAATATGGATCATTTACAAAGGTTCATCAACCTCAATATAATCACACTTGTTATGTTTAATGTAAGATGTACTAAAACAACATCAAAAACCTTTCACATGTCATGTGTTGTATCTTAATTTTCAGTAGAAAAACCAATACTCACACTACCTTGTTGATTCTATTTAGAATATTTCCTCTTGGTACATTGAGTTTCATAATGACCATTCATTACACACATAAAATAATTAACATTCGATGATGCCTCTGGGATGCCAATATTCTCATCCATTCCATTAACTGATGTCATCATTTTTTCCCTACAGTCACATGCTTTGTGTCCTTCTCTACCATAGTCAAAATATATTCTTTTTTCCTCTTTGATAATCATCTAGGTGATTATTTCCACATTTTTGACATAAATGAAATAGAGTCTTCTTTTTTCAAGAGTCTCCATTCCCCGAACACTCAATGAACTTGGTATTTCTCTTCCTTGGTGAGACTGATAGTTGGTAAAGGTACCCATTGTTAATCATGTTCCCAAAAAAATTATTAGGAATGATCACACCATATATCAATCCATTGATCATCCCAATAGAATTATCATTAGAAAAGATTCCATCACCTTCAATTTTGATCTAGTTCCTTCTAGTTTCTACCATTGAATAAATCTAGATTCATAGTGTGAGAATTATTTAACATAGAAGAAAACCAAATTGTCCTAAAAATAATTATTTATAGGATGACTAATTTAAGACACTTTTTTTAATAGATGACACCATATGTTAATCTTAGGTTATTTAGAGCCAACTTGTTTTGAAATCCTTTAGATGGTTTGTGAAGAGATTTTGAAATCCAAAATCATATCCCCCATGAATGTCAAACTATGTGTGAAACATGGCTCGTTCTCATGTACCAGATTACCCCGAGTTAGGCCTTAGAAATCATTTCAGAATTATTTCCCCTCAGTAAATCAGCTCCATAACCACATCCACATTTAGTATCTAGACATGGATTCATTTCTAGGAAACAGCTCACTCTATCCATTACCAAAATTCCATGACATTTCATACACATTAACTGATCCTTATACTTATCCTTAGAGATTTACCAAGACATATCTTTGTAAACATACCTAGGGATCTCACGAAGGTTAACACTACCTCATTTCTAAATTTTGACTAAAATTTTCTTTTGATTCCGAATATAGAAACCCAGGCTTAACATACGTGGATATTACATCATTTTAGATGAATATTCAATAAATTATAAAAATACTTGTCCTTGGACCTTAATACCTTTGTGTCATTGGAAACATGGAATCAAAATATTCTATCCTGGAGAAAGATCTTCAATATCTCTAATAAAGATATCCACCTTCATTACTTCTACCTAAAAAGTTTATTTCAAACATGGGGAAAGGAATCATAAGAAATGTGTGATCTTAGATTCTCAATAATGATAAAAATTGAAATGTGTAATGAAAAAATGATCAAAGGGGTAAGGAACTTGAGAATAACATTTTAATATTATAATATACATATTAGAGATCATAATAATTATTTTATGTTCATATGATAAAGATCAAAATATCATTAACTATATAAGTCATGAAAGAATAAAATCAGAATAAGACATGGAATGTTGGAATGCATGTAAGAATAGAATGTCTTATGTCAAGGACGCCTACTAAGACATTTATAACATGTTAGGATGGGGCTATGACCCATGTACCTACTTCTGTCTTTGACTAACAAACTACGTACCCTATTACTTTTCTGTTCAAGCTACAACCCATGTACCTTCTGGTTTTTGTTTGGTATACAACCCATGTAACTTATTGTTTCTGGGCTTGGAATTCAACCAATGTAACTTCTCATTTTCAAGCTTTTGATACAGCCCATATACCTTCTTGTTTCCGTTTTGGGGCTGCAACCCGTGTACCCTTTTACTTTAGGTTTAGGCTAAAACCCATATACCTTCTTGTTTTTGGACATGGGCTATAACCCATGAACCCTATTACTTTTAGGCATTGATGACAACCCATTTACCTTACTGTTTTTGGGCTTCTACTACAACCCATGTACCCTTTGAGATCATATAGAACTTATCATTACCCAGTTCATTGGAGGGAGATATAGTTCCCCCCATCTGATAATAAAATTATTCATACAGGTGACACGATATAATAAATCATTCATCATATCAATATCCATAAAAATAGATAGGTTTTATATACAAAAAATAATAACCCATGAAATTAAATGGGAATAATTTACATTTCATCAAATCATAACATATGAAAAGAGATAGTTTTCATAATCACATAGGAAAAAATAAACCATACAGTGAAGTATTTTTCAAATTCATAAAACTGATATAAGTGAAATACATTTCATAAACATATAACCCATTAAATAGGAATGGATTTCGTAAACATATAACCCATGAAATAGAAATTTTTTTCAAAAAAAGATAACCCATTAAAGCAAAAAAGTTTCATAAAGACCATGACATCAAGCACAACCCATTAAGAGAAAGAATATTAATGTGACCTTTGGATAATTTCTTATAACGGCATGATTAACATAAAAATATTTTATCTTATATGTAAAAAAACTTGGAGAGATATTTTAAGAACATTTCTTCAGAAAAATAACATTTATTATTTGAAAACATATTCTCAGATCATAACAAATTTTGAAATCCATTTTCTTTGCGGATAATTTGAAAACCTATAAAGAAGGCTTGAAATCACTTTGAAAATCGTTTTACATGAAAAAATTTAAAACAATCTTCAAAACATTTTTAAAATCTTTTTCACAAAAAAATTATACAATAATTTTTTTTAAAAAAAAATATTTGAAAATATCATTTAAATTTTCATTCTTAAAATTATCATCTAAACATGAAAATAAATCATCAAAGTAATATCTATGGATAAATTCATACATGTCATATGAGGTAAATAGAACATTCCATTTACACTGTAAAAAGGATAAAAAATGATCATTAAGAAAGAGATAAGAATGTTCCTTGGAAAACAAATTAAAAATAAAAAATTGTAAAAATATATTTTTATAATCATAGAAATGTAGTAGAATATACTTGTAAACCATTTTTTGGAAAAAAATATATTTTAAAGGAACACAGATTCCGACGGAATAGATAGTAATGTCAGGCCTTTCTTAAAAAGACATTCTTAACTATATTATGTACTTAAGAGGGAATTAAATGGTACCAATATATGAAAAATCATTAAAAAAGAGTTGAGAATAAAATTAATGAATTATTGTTTGATATGGATCATAAAATTTAATCAAAGTAAGCATAAACATAAACAATATTGAATAGCGATGACATTTTATCAATAAACTATTATAACTTATTTACATGGGATCATACTCTCCTTGTAAGAAAATGAAATTTCATGAATCTTAAAATATTATAAAAATAAGTAAATTCCAGATAAAACATGTTACATTTAAGTATATACTCCTTAAAATATTATTTAGTTTCATAACAAAACTTTAGTCTCAATGAATGAAAATTGAGAAAAAACTATTTCAATGAATTGGTACCATGTAAAACTGAAACCCCATGAATGAAAGATCATTTAATGGATATGTAAATAACCATAAATTTCAGTATAAGATACATATAATAAAATAATGTTCAGTACATACACTACAAAAATGAAAGAGTGGTTATCATAGCATGTATCTCATAGAAATAAAAAGTGAGATTAAGTCCCCTTACCCTGTGTCTTGAAACTCAATGTACTCATTCAAAAAACCTGTATAATAAATAAAAATTTATTATATATATATTATAAAAACATATTATTATATATAATACCATATATGGTCTTATTATGATATTATATTACCCAGTTTTTTACCATCCTACTTCAAGGCTTCACTTTGTGTAATATTCGCTTTATTCTGGACATGTGTCTTAATTTGTTATATATTTGGTCCTTATACCTATATCGTGATTTATAGATCGTAAAACATGATATAAATATTATGTCTATACATTATATTTTTATTATAATAATCTATAAAATATATAGGTATGAAATGGAATACACTGTTCTTAGAGACGGTGGGCCAAACATACAAACGAACGCTATTCCCATTTAAAAGTCACGTTGAAAGAAAAAATTGTAGAAGAAATATATATATATATATTAAAATAGAATAATTATATAATATATATCTTATATATTAACTAAATCTATCCTTAATATAATCCATTTTGTCTATAAACGAATCATATCAATTTGATGGGGCAGTAGGGCAAACTTCCTCAAATGAAATTCTCATATTAACACAAAATGAAAATTAAAAAGATATGTGTTATAAAAAGGAATAAATAATCATAATGATATAATAAAAGTAATATATTAAATATATAAGCATATTATTCATCATAATTTCCACCATGATATGTGGTAAAGAAAAATCGAACACTCATCATTTTGTGAGGCAGTAGTTCGCCTTACACATAAACAGTATGTTCGTCACCAATTAGATGGAGAAGTCTGTCAAATTATGTATAATAATTAGCATAAAAACATACTATTATATTGATTATAATGTTTTTTTAGACAATAATTGAATAAATATATTTTAGGGGTTGTGAAGTAAAATAAAAGAAATGACTTGAAAGAAGATGTTACCACTTAATCGAGTAACTCCTTTGGGTTTGTGCCAAAAGGATTCATTGTATTGACTTGTACACAAGTAAATGATTATATGAGGAAGTTAGGATATATGGTAATTTAATTAATTAGATCTTTTCCTAAATTAATAGGTTTTATAGTATTGAGTAATTGGGATAGGTGGTGGCATTCTATAGGGAATGAAAATGACTCCATTTGGTTTTTTTAAAAAGTTTGGTGTACACATATTATTACCTAAAAAAGGCGTAAAAACCAAACTATATAAATAATATATGGTTTCTGGCCTAATAAAATAATTATAATTTCTTTTGTACAATTATATTGGTCATTTGGACCCCTAACATTAATGTTAATCAGCTAATTAAACATAATTTGACCTTAATCATTGTGATTAATTTTAAAACAATTATAAAATTTTAATAAAAAAGAATGTGGATATTATTAGACTCAAAATATTATATTTATTACAATTATGTATCTTTTTTTTTAAAATTTTAATATATATAAGGATAAAAATAATAATTAATCCAAATCCCACAAGCGGGCCAAAATTAAGGTAGAATGAAGTTCAAAATATTATTAAGTTTTTATATTTAATTTTAATGTTAAATTGATTATTATAACATATATTTTATTAATATATGTATAATATATCTAATGTGACTTTAAATATTTAATTTTAATTTTAAATTAATAATTACTTGAAACAAAAAGGAAACTTTTAACTAAAAAGAAAATTTTCTCATTATTCATAAAAAAATTATGTTTCCTAGAAAAGACAAAAATTCACCTTAATCTAATTTTTACCTTATAAATTTGAAAATTAATTCTATTTTATAAAACTAATTTTATATATGTGTCGAAAATTAATTTTATTGTTTTTCATAAAAGGACATGAAGTGTAGTTCATAGTATTTTAAAACATATAAGACTTTACCAAAAATTATATCCTTCATTATCAATATGTTTTATTTCTATAAAACCATTATAAAATATATTTAAAAAGTTGTTATTAATATTCTGGTAATTATGTTTTATTTAAAGTTTATAATTATATCATTGAAAATATATATAATAAAATTATGCTTCAGAGAAACTTGGTGTTGCGTGTAACGTACACCAAGTCGGTGTTATGGGTAGCGCAAGACAAGTCAGTAATGCTGGTAGTGCAAGACCATTCGGTATAGCGTGTAGGTAAAACAATTTTGTTCAATTTGAAATGAATTTTTTAATTATTGATTTAATATATATATATATATATATATTTCTAGTGTCACATGAAATTAGAAATATCAAAAAGATAAATTAAATTGAAAAAAAAATAATTCACAAAATCTCGAGGTGTTACATCAACACTCTACTGTGCATAAAAAATTATAAATATATATTTAAATCCATCAAAAAATGAATTTTCAATTATGGAAACATTTCCTTGTAGATAGGATGAGAATATACTTTCTCTTTTATAATTTAATTAGTTTTTTTGTATTCATTTATATCTCTTTGGTGTTAGTTTTTATAGGTTTCTTTCCTGATTTATTTAATTTTCGATTAGTGTATTAAGCACTAAAATGGTGAAATTTTTTATTATATCTCAAAATTATTAAAATTTTAAATATATTTATATAAATATTATAGATTTTTTGGAACCACACATAAAAAAATTGTTTAACACTAATCATTCTATATTCCCTTAAGATCCTGAGAATTAATAATGTCATAGGCAATTTCCTGAGAAGGAATTAGGAACAAATAATAATTTGTTGGATGATTAATTATAAAATATAAATAATATTAATTAGAACAACTATATATTACAAAAAACCATATGTGTGAGGAATAACCTACACTAGAAGATAGTAAATACAACATAACTTGCTCATAGATTATCTAAAATTACTCAATGACCAATAAAGTGAGATGAATGAGTTTAAGGAAATTTTTTCCATGTTATCCACCACACATTGAGAACATATGGAGTATGGAAAAAAATGAGAATATTAATTGTAATAAGTTGCCTTATCCATTTCTAAGAAGTTATATAAGAGGTCAAATAAATAATTAAAGATAGTTACCTCAAACACATTTTTGATATTTTTACCATGGACCTCCAGTATAAAAAAATGTTTCTTATGAAATTATTTCAAGGGGAAGATCAAACCATATATTATATATATTTTACTTATTCAGGAATTTAAATTATAATTGATCCAATATATTTTCATGATATAGATTCATAATTAGATTTGTATTTCTTGTAGAAAAATAAATAAAAGGATATATTTCGATTTGAAGTATAACATATGGACCCATTTACCCCTCCAACAAAACCTAGTCTATATGTAGTAATTAATGAACTAGAGATCACAAATGAGCCACCTAAATCAGTAAACCACTCTTTAAATTAATTATATTATTATTATTTATACATTTATCATCTTTCCAACCCCCTTTTTACTAAAATTTCATCTTTAGTTTAGATAAATTTTCCCCTTGATAGTGATAAGGAAAAAGAGGCACCCAACATAGGAGAGAAAACCCTGAATACCTTTGGTGGGATATCAAATTTAGTATCTATGACTAGTTGAGATCTCCAAAGATAAGGTTGATAATAGGGAGATGGTATGGCTGCATTATAGGTGCGACAAAAGAATTAGGTGGGGATTCTACCTTGGTGTAGTATCAATGGGGAGTTGAGGTATCTAAATTCAGTGGTAGTGTCGATGGAGGAGGGTTGAAAAGGGGATATCTTATGGTGGGATGAATTTTATTAGTGGTGTAGAGGGGAAACATCATGAGGGATAACATCAGGGGGAGTAAGGTCACTGAGTTGATATCTCAAGAGGGGTAGTGTCGTGGGAGGAGGTTCACATACATGAGAGGGTAAGGGGAGGGGTTAGCATAAAGGTTGAAATCCACCCAACTTAATCAACCTTATTTCAATAGTTTTTAGTAAAATATGTCTTAATATACCAATATTAACATGATTTTAATTAAACTGTGGCTATAAACTAATTTTTATCCACAAACCTATAAAACTGTGGTTATAGGTCTATGGCTATTGATCATTTTTCTTGCAGTGATTCCAAAACTCATATGGAATACCATCTTCTTTTGGGTACTCATTTAACTGTATATTTCACTTTCAGTAATAGTTATCCCCAAAAATATAACTTATAAGTTTCATGACTCATCATTTATTACCATGTGATGTAATATTTGATTGGTCCTTTCACTAAAACCATTGTTTCTGAAAAATAACCATGGCATCCCCATTAGTATTTTTTATTATGGGGTGGTATTAATATTGTAAAATAAATCATATAATGTTCACCATTTTTATTTCATGCCCATTGACAATAAAAAAATTTCCACTAATGTTTTCTCATAAAATCAGAAATACCCACCAACTCTCAAATCCGCAAGGATTCATGGACCTACTTTACAAAGGCAGGAATTCATTGGGAAACATGAAAAAAATACGTAAGAAAAATCATTGGTTGAGAGGATTGTAATTTGGGCGCATCACAACCTATTGTGGGGAATTATTTCTTATTCTGAGACACTCTTATATATTTTCTTTAAAACATGTCATGAATCCTTTTTTATAGACAATTTTAATGTGGTTCTCCCTTGGGTTATTCAATTATTTGTTTGTGTGTAATTTAGAATCATCTTTATGTATCTATGGTTATTCATTAATGGAGATACATGAATTTATCCAATATTCTCTATAATTGTATATATTTATGGATTGATTATACATTCAAAGGTCATTTTGTGGTTACAATTCTAGTTTTATGACACACAATGTGGCATTGTAGAAGTTATCAACATCAAGGGAGACCGAATTTATTGTGATGATTGGATAACAAAAAATAAATTGGGTTTCCTATTTATCCTCATGAAAGGAATTAGAAACCATGTAGTTTTTTTTCACTTAACTGTCCACATAATTTCTTTTAAGGTCATGTGATAAGGGCCAAACAATGTAGTTTAATTTCATGAGGAAAGGATGCCCATGTAAAAGGTGCCTAGTCATTTTTTGGGGTGAGACATACACCAAACTAGCCGAAAGAGCCCATAATTAGTTTGGTCTCCCAAGTGAGGATATGATATTTCCACGAATATGGCGTAATAAGTATTATGATTTAATTTACTTGGAAGGAATAAGTCCCTCTGAGTAAGATGAAAACCTACTAGGAATATGTACTAGATAATATTAGGGAGAGTTTGGGGCATTGGTTATAAACCTCATGGAGGCTTCCAACATTTCCAAATTATTAAGTAATAAAATCCCAAGTAGATCTAATGGTTTGGGATTAAACCAATGTAGGATAACCTTAGGATATTGGGGATTACACTTGAAACGATTCCCAAGGTTTCTTAATGAAGAATATTTCTCTTTGAAGTTTCTATGGTAGAATGGTGTGGGATTATACTTATTAAAAGGCCCATTTTATGTTGGGGAATACACTTGGAATGATGACCATATATTGGGATCATATAGAGGCCATGATCACAACTCACCTCTAATACCACTTGAGTCATACTCGGTGTGAGAAACAAGAGGAAGTGATTGGTCATGGATGATCACAAAATATACTTTGTCCATTGGTATATGAGGCCTTTCCCCAAATAGAGAGTGGAACAGAAAGGGATTTGACATACCATTCTCCTCTCATTGTTGTACCCTAGATTGGTGAAGAGGGGAAAGAGTGTTTCCACCCACAAGAACGGCTGGGGGCTTACTCTAGGAGGAATTCCTTATACTGGTTCCTATGGAAGAAGATTATCCAGCACTAGCCCTTATTGAAGGGACATTCTAGTAGTTCCCCCAAACCCTGTAATAGGGAGGTACATGAGATCACCCCCTTGGTCGGGACCCTCATTACCATGGGAATGTAGTCTCGATATTATTTTTTTTGGAGTTGGTGGCCTAGAACCAACTAGTTTTTTCTTTATTCATTAATAAATACCTTATCAAATATTGTTTGTTCTACTGCATGACAATGCATGAGATTA
This sequence comes from Viscum album, assembly GCA_963277665.1. Lineage (NCBI taxonomy): Eukaryota > Viridiplantae > Streptophyta > Magnoliopsida > Santalales > Viscaceae > Viscum > Viscum album. Next base: position 228,001,457 of record OY728125.1, read on the forward strand.
TGTCATAAGGATAGCTATTACACTAAAGGGTCATGGTGTTTCCATAATATGATGAAAACCTGGATGTTTCATAGCACGATTATAGAATATATGTTCTATGACTGGATGATGTTATTTTAGGGACACAAATAAAACAGTCCATTATGGGTGAGGAATCATAAAAATTTGAGGATCATTCTCTTTGTGGGGTCCCTTGTAAATGTCTTGGATAATATTATGAGAGTAATACCCTCCATTAAGATGTCCACATTGCATAGTTTCATTGGATGTTCCTATCTACTGATGTGTGTATTGATCATTAGACATTAAGACTATTATTAATTGGAATTACAACTCTCACACTTCGATGTATTGATGAAAAATGTGATTACACACTATTCACAGTGAGGTAGGATATGTTGGGAGCATCACGAGTAGTAATTCATTAATAGATAATGCGAGAAAGGATTTTCCCTTCTATTTCAGAACAGAAGTTGATATCTCATGCTCTTTAGTGGAATTGATATATCCGAAATAAATCTTGGGGCATGGTTAGGAATGGGATAGTTCAATTTTGGAAATTCAAAGAAAGAATAATCGAGCACATGGGTTTATGGAACTAGCATGAAACCCACTTGATTTGAGATATGAAGGCAGTGAGATTAAATTACATGGTAAGCGTTCATAGGAGGTGACATGTCACTGAAGAATCATCTTCATTTTCTATGGGTGCATTTGCATGTTTCTAGAGGATAACCTTGGACTTTAGGTAGGCTCTACGTAATTCCATTGATAAAGAGGCCTAGAGGGTCAAAATGGTGTGTTTCCAAGTATCTCAATTAAATATTCATTTAACAAGTTGAATAAAGATTATTCCTAATTATGTTTTAATAATTATTCATGGTTGTCTACTCACATTTATTTCGACACTAGTTATTCGAGAGAATATGTTGGGGGTGAAATAATATATTTATTAGAGAGTAATGTAGTCATATTTATTTAATAAATAAATATTCGTTATTGATGGTCTAATAAATGTGGGTTGAGGATATAAAGAAAATATAAAAAAAAGTACACACCATGTATATTAATATATACACACCATATAGTTTTTCTGGGTATTTGTGAGAAATATTATTATTTATTTAATTAAATATTATTAGTTGTAATTCGTTGGGTGCATTTTAGTTGATAATAATAGTTATTTTTTATTATTAAACATGGGGTATTACTAAGAATTAATGGAAATGAATAATTACTTTCTGGTAATTAATTCATTTTATTATTTTATGTAATAAAATCCCAATTACATTATTCTCCTTAAGCCGACCCATTTTTGTGGTTGTGAAATACGGATATGGAGAAATCTCTCAAGCCATGAGATAATTTTTTTCCTCTATGAACGCTCTCAAGTTATGAGAGAGATCCTCCTCCACTGGATCAACGAGAGAACTTTGGAGGAGACTCTCGTGATGCTCAAAGGAGGAAATTCTAAGAGAAGGCCCTTCCACACTAGCACCTAGAGATTCATTTAGTGACATCAATAGATATGTAGAGCACATGTGGATCACTTCTAGAGGAATCCTACACATTTCTTATATGACGTAATGATGTATAACTTTGAATCGTGACTGGAAACATCAACGAAAGGATAATTACATTGAGGTAATTATTATATTTTAATAAAATTAATTATAAACAACATATGATGATCCTATCATTGGTTATAGGACTCCCCTATTTTCTTTCCTTCTTCATTATAGTATGACGATTTTACATTTTATGATCATGATGGATTTCAAATTGATAATTTTTAACAAAAAAATTATTGTTGGTAACACCCTTCCATGTGCTTACACTATTCCAGGTACATACAAGTGTTATCAAAGGGATGTTATATCATTGATTATAATTATTTAGTTCTTCATTGATTATTTACACATTTAATTATTTAGTTTTTTCAATTGTAGATTATCATTATATACATCTGAATCTGAAGATCTGTTTCTCCTATTTTGTTTCTCATTCACATTACAGAATCATTTTTTTCATTAAATTTTGATTCAAATAAAATACAGTATCTCATAAAGAGGTTACAATGGTTCATGGATGTATAACACCAATGCACACAACATGTATTTGGAAGTAGACATTATGTAGTAAAGGTTCAATTCATCTTTGTGGTCTGCCAAACCAAGAAGAGTGTTTGATTTTATCGAAGTCTTAAAGGACTCAGTGTGTTGACCGGGAACAGGTGGTATATGGTTTCTAGATTACATGCCATGTGGTCCATAGGACACAGTGTGTATTTCCATCAGGTTAGGGTTGGAATGTGTACCCTATACACATCTTTCCTAGATAGAGACCATGAAATGCAGACACTACACGACATGTGGCCCACTAGACACTCTGTGTACTCCAAAGAAATTTGAAGTACATCTACTTGACATATCCCTGGATGTGTACTTTGGATGGTTAGTGAACGATAGTACACACCGTGTAGTCAGAACTACATCTCATGTACTCATCTATATTATATAGATTTATTATAATTTATTATTTTATTATACAAACCAATGAGTCGTGTACCATAGTGTGGGAGTAAAGATGATGCACAAAGCTTGATAGGTGTTTTATATATATGTGATTAATTTAATATCCGCATAATAATCATTTATACTCACTAGGTAGTTATGAATGGGAATTCACCGGGTTTCCTCTAAGGTACAATTTACATTCAAAGGTAGTTTTAGATGAATTTTCTTGTTTAAAATTATGATGGATGAAAATCTCAGGGAAATTCAGAAAAGGGTTTAAGTTAAATGGATTGATTAATTAAAGATAATTATTTTATTAGAGTGTGATTTATCATAAACAATAATGATTTAAGATTTTAATGCTAGTTTTAGTTATGAAAAAATATCATTGCATGTATGGATGATAATGAGCTGGACAAGGAACTTTTCATGTGGATGGTTTCATTTAATTTATTAATTTAAATTAATTTTTTTCCTCTGAGATTTTATCATCATTAATATGTATGGCCTACATGCCCAATCTTTCATTTATGTAAAAATCCATTTTACCCATCACCTATGAGTGATATAAAAGTACATGTAATGGATGGAGCGCCCAAGCTAGTGGAGGCGGCTCAAGTTAGGAGACAAGGTGAAAGTAATCCAAGAATATACAATGGTGGACAAGTGCAATGTTGTATACACAAAGCCAAAAAATGGTCAAGGTGATTCTCCCCTAAGTAGTGTGTTAGTTTATCTTCCACTAGATAAACTTCCCAATAGAAAAATATCATGATCATACAATTTATTTTATTTTTTCCAGTTGCATGTTTTTTTAATCGGGGTGTTTTGACACAATCACACAACTAATAAATTGAACCATCATACCAGATAGAACTAATATAAGAACATATTATGAGTAAATATCATCTTAGACATGGTTAATAACTTAAATATATCCCACAAAATATTAACAAGCATTTAATCAAAGATAATCAAATGGAAATTATGTATAAGGATAAATTCTCTCAAATAAATTTTATGTTGGTATTGCCTTCCATAATCTTGGTTAGAATTGAACCATAGTTCAAAGTGATTGACCAACCCTAGTTGGGGTGCATTCAATTATCAGAAAATTATAATTCAATTTTTTATGTTGACTTGACCTGGTTCGCATCAAGGGTTGACTGTCACATCAGTACTTGTTGTGAACAAGAGATAAAGGTTGATGAAATACAAAATAAAAGGATTTCAAGATTTGGGAGTCCACTCAGCGGATCAAGGAGCTACAAGTTAATGCAGTTGGAATTTTGAATGCCTAACTAAAACCATTTATGTTAATTGGCCAACCCTAATTGGGGAAATATGAAGGGAAATATGTATCCTTTCCTCTAGAATATTTAGGTAACAGAATATTCTGAAGTCAATGGTGAGGGATATTGTATTTCAATAATATATTGAGTGACTAATAAGTATTAATTTATTTATTTATTCAGTTTTATCAGAATATAGTACTAAAATATTTTCTTGTATTAATTTGTAGAAACAACAAGAAAACTAACTTCAAAAATATATTTGCGGACAATACTCGAGCAGGAAAACCTTCTCACCCACAACAATTTTCAGGATTGGAAGTGGAATTTACACGTCATCCTTCGCCACAAGAGGAAATTTTATGTGTCGAAGGATCCTATTCTTGTTGTTCCCAGAAAGTATGATAGTTATGAGGAACTATATCACTATATGAAAAATATGTATGACTCCACAGATGTCAATGGTTTCGTGGTATCATCCATGTTTAATAACCTTTTAAAGAAACATGAAAACTTGGACACATATAACATGATGTCTCACCTTAAGGATATCTATCAACAGAGGGTGATACATGAGAGATATGAGATCTTAAATGCTTTGTTCAAAACTATACTATGAAAGTCTTACCCATCTAGCCTTTGTGTGTTAAATATTATTGTCTACATTGAGTGACTAGACATATTAGGAGTTAAGTTCCTAGATGAGTTGCGTATAGATATCATCCTATCATCACTAACCAAGAACTTATCTAACATTATTGTCAACTAAAACATGATAAATAATGATAAGAGTCTATTGGAACTTCTAACCTTGACTCTCCATGTTGATAAGGATATGGGGCATGACAAACCCACAATCCATATAGTGAATAATAAGAAGTAGGACAAGGTAAATGGGCCAAGGGTTTATTAATAGTTTGAATCCCCCAAGAACTGTCCCATTACGAAGGGGAAGATCCCAAGGCGGGGTAAGGAATGGGAGTTTGAATGTTTTTCATGTGGAAAGCCCAGCCTATGGAAGAGCAACTGCACCCAGAAGTGTAGGGACTTTAAATGTTTGTTCGTTATTGAGTGTAATTTTTCTATTTCTACACATTGAGTATTAGATAGAGATTTTGGGGATCACATCTATATTCTAATATAGGAATCAAGTAGGTTTAGAAATATTTCCAGAGGATAGATGGATCATTGAGCTGCCAATGGCACAAGGCTGGCTACCTTAGCCATTGGTGACTAATATCTCTCACTACCAACAAGGATGCTTTTGGTTTTAGATAACTATTTTTATGTTCCTAGTGTTACCATGAACACAATTTATCTATCATGTTTGGATATGGATGGATTTATCTTCATGTTTGGAAAAAAGGATTTTTACTTTTATAATAACAATGTATGTTTGGGTATGGAACATTTAAATAATGGGTTGTATGTATTAAATTAGGAAAACCAATTCTAGGAAATAAATAATGATACAAACTCACATGACTCATACAACACCCAGTAGTGACATTACCATCTTTATCATGTAAATGAGAATAACTTGAAAAATCTCTGCCAAGATGGTTATTTAGACTCTACTGAGATAAAAACACTTGATATATGTCACACTTGTTTACAAGGTAAAATGACCAAGCCGCCTTTCGGTGGACAGGGTTAAAGGGCCACATAGATTCTACGATTGGTAAACACAGATGTGTGTGGACCATTTCCAGTAGAATCAAGAGGTAAATATTCTTACTTCATTTCCTTATTGATGATTTGATTAGATATGTCTATATCTACATAATGATTTATAATTACGAGTCCTTGGAGAAGTTTACTGAATTTAAGAATGAAGTGAAAAATTATCTTGGTAAGAAGATAAAGAATCTTCGATCAGATCAAGGTAGAGAATATTTGTACAAGGAGTTCATTGACCTTTTACGGGGGTCCAGGATTCTATCTCAACTCACACCTCCTTATAATCCACAGTGAAATGGTGTCATTGAATGTAGGATCTGGACCTTGTTGGACATAGTGAGTTCAATTATTATTCATTAATATCATCCATTGTCCTTTTGGGGATATTCATTATAAATTACAACATACACATTACACCGAGTACCAACTAAGGAAAAAATAGAATTCCCTCGGAGTTATGGAATGGAAAGAAACCCATTTTTCAGAAACACATGTATGGGGATGTGAGGTATTTGTTAAGGAATTATCGGGAAGCAAACTAGAACCATAGTGCATGAGGTATATCTGTATGAGATATCCCAATGAAATGAAGGGATATTACTTATATAACTCTTCATACAAGAATGTGAGAGTTTCTAGACAAGACATCATTCTTGAGTGGGTGAAAATCTACAAAAAAGGATAATGGGAAGAATATTGACTTCGATTAAGTTGATGAGAATGAAACACATGGGTTGGTATAGGAACAAGTTCCACAAGTTCCTGTGGAAGAGGTTTAAGAAACACAAGTACCATTTAGGAGATCAAGAGAGGTATGAGAACCAAAGAGATTTGGTTTTCTTGTTACCAAGTTTAGTGAATCATTATTTTTGGGCAATTATGAACATATCTCATACATGGAAATAGTAGAGAGCTCAGAAGATTTTAGATGGATAGAAGCTAGGAATTATGAGATAGATTCCATGTATCATAACCATGTTTGGGTTCTGGTAAATCAAAAAGTTGATGTAAATACTATTGGATAAAAATCTTTATTTAATAGAAATCTAAACATGGAAGGTAATTTTAGAACCTATAATGAAGGGCTAGTGGCTAAAGGATTCATACAACGTCAAGGAATTTTCTATGATGAAACCGATATTCCAATTTCCATGTTTAAATCCATAAGAATCATACTTTACATAGTAGATTACCATGACTATGATATTTGGAAAATGAATGTTAAAACAACATTCCCTAATGGTAACCTTCAGGAAGATATCTATATGACATAATGAGAAGGTTGTTTGACACCACATGAAGCAAAATGGGTTGGAATGTTTCAGAAATCCATTTATGGATTCAAGAATGCATCCAGGTCAGAGAACATTCAATTTGATAAAGTCATAATGGAATTTTTTTTTCATTAAGAATGAATGTGAGAAAGGTGTTTATACGCGGTTTAATTAGATTGTGTTCTATGTCCAAGTAGTTTATGTTGGTGACATATTATTTAATGGAGACAATGTACTAGTAATACAGCCAGTTAAAGACTAATTGAACAAGTGTTTCTCCATGAAGGATTTAGGTGAAGAATCCAACGATCTAGGGATCTTGATCATTCAAGATACATACAAAAGTTTACTTGGAATATGTTAGGGTACATACATTGACCAGATACTAAAGTGATTTAGTATGGAACATTCCAAGAGTGTATTAGTTTCGGTTTCACATGGCATACATCTTTCTATGAAAATGTGTCGTTAGAAACAAAAGGAGAAATATAGGATGGGTAATATCTCATATGATTTGGATATATGATCCATCATGTATGCCATGTTATGTACCTAGATTGATGTTGCCTATGTACTGACCATGGTTTGATGATATCAAGAAGATCTAGGAGAACAACATTAGACTACTGTTAAGACTATGCCGAAGTATCTGAGAAGAACTAATGATATATTCTTGGTGTATGGAGGACACAAGGAACTTCTCATCATAGGGTATGATGATGCTGGTTTATAGATAGTCCAGAACGATCTAAAGTCGCAATCAGGAAATGTTTTCAATCTCAATAGAGGAGTTCTGTGATGGAAGATGTCAAACCAACCTGTTTTCACTTATTCTACAATGGATTCTGAATATATAGCATCTTATGATGTAGATAAGTAAGCCATATAGAATTGGAAATTTGTCTATTAGAATTAGGTGGTGTCTAACAGTAGGGACCCTGTAACATTTTATTGTTATAATACTATAGTGGTGGCTCTTACAAAACTACCAAGGTCACATCAACGGACAAAGAACATTCAACGAAAGTATAACCTCTTGAAGAATTTCTATCAAATGGTTGAATTTTCATTGAGAAAATTGACCATGGAAGAGAACGTGGTGGACCCCATGACTAAAGGCCTATATTAGAAGAACCATAAATATAATGTGATACCTAGCGGGTTAAAGGTTGTTAGTAGTTGTCCCTAGTCTCTATGGGATTCTATTGGAGTTAGTGGCCCAGAACCAACTACTTTTTAATTTATTCATTAATAAATACCTTATCAAATATTGATTGTTCTCCAGCATGATAATGCATGTGAAAATGTCTTAAGGATAATTGTTCTACTACAGGGTCATAGTGGATCCCTACTATGATGAGAAACCAAAAGTGCCATAACACAATTCTTGAATACATGTTCTATGGTCAGATGATGTTATTTTAGGGACAAAAATAATATAGGACATTCGGGTTGAGGACTCATAAAACATTGAGGAAACTTCTTATGCTCTGCACCATTGGTAATATCTAGGAGGCTAATTTGATAATGAGACCCACCAGAAGGAAATCCACATTTTATAGTGTCATTGGATGTTCCTATCTGTATATGTTTGTATTGATCCTTGGAATTTAAGATTATTATTAATGTGTATTACAACTCATTCACGTAGATGTATTGATGAAAAAGGTGATGACACACGATTCTTAGTGAGTTAGAATATGTTGGGTGCACCACGAGTAATAATACATTAATAGATAATGCGAGAAAGGATTTGTCCTTTCGGTTCAATAATGGAAGTTGATATCTCAGGCCCTTTGGTGGGATGGATATAGCGTAAATAAATCCATTTTCATGGTGAGGAATGGGTGAGTTCAATTATGGGAAGTCAATGAATGAATAATCAAGAACATGGGTTGATGGCACTAGCATGTAACCAGGTTGATTCGAGATATCAAGAAAAAGGGATTACATTACATTGTATGCATTCATAGTAGGTGACATGTAATTGTGGCGTTAACTTCTTTCTCTATTGGTTCCCTAGCGTGTTGGGAGATTCTATCCTTGGACATTAGGAAGGCTCTACCTTATTGCATTAAGAAAGGGTCATAGAGGTTTACACACTAAGTGTGTCCAAGTATCTCAGTTAAATATTCATTTAAAAAGTTGAATAAAGACTATTCCTGATTTTGGTTTAATAGTTTTTCAAGAATATCTGATCGCATTAATTTTGGCACAAGTTATTCAAAAGAAATATATTTATTGGTGAGTGATGCAGTGATAGTTATTTAATAAAAAATATTCATTATTCAGGGTCTAATAAATGTGGTGTAGGAAATAAAGAAAAATAGAAAAACAAAAGTACACGCCATGTATATTAATACATAGATGCCATGTAGTTTTTATAGGGATTTCTGGGAAATAATAATAATTATTTATTTAATTAATATAAGGTTTAATTCACTAGTCCCATGTCAAGTGATAATAATTGACAAATTTTAATTTTAGAAATGGGGTGTTACTAAGAATTAACTGAAATTAATAAATGCTTTCAGGTAATTAATTGATTTTATTACTCTAAGTAATAAAATCCAAATTACACCGAGACATTTTTGTTGTTTTGTGCAATGGATCTGGAGAAATATATCAAGCCAATAGAGAATTACATTCCTCCATGAACGCTCTCAAGTTACGAGAGAGATCCTGCTCCACCAGATCAGGGAGAGTGCTTTGGATGTAGCTCTCAAGGCAATCGTAGGTGGACATCATAAGCAAAGTCTCTTTCGTTCTAGCACCTGAAGATCCATTTGGTGACGTCTAGAGATATATGGATGTAGATGTCGAAAAAGTCCATAATTCCTGAAGGACGTTTCGAAATGACAAATCAAAGTCATATTCAGACTCAGAAGCCTGGTCCGGAGGGCCCGGAAGTGGTGCGTGAAAAAATGGTGAAGTGTGCGGAAAAATGTCCCGCATGAAAGGAAACTGAGGATTCGTGAAAAGTCTCTGCGCTGTGGTGAAATAATTTCACGACCACATCCTACATAATTGAGATTTTGCACCGCTATCTCTAGCGTGCAATATTTCTCATGATTCCTAGATTCCGTGATGCTGGGAGCCTATAAATAAAAGGAGACCCCTTCCATTTAGAGGTTCTGGAATGTCAACCGGATCTCGTGTGAGAAATAGGACTTCAACGCACGCAATATGGCCTTCATGTACTGACCCTTTTCATGCAACCTCTCCCCAGGATTCGCCTTTCCATGAAATCCCACTAGTTTAAATAAAATTTCAAACTCCTTAGGGTTCCTCCATTGAACGCAATTCCTTCTATTGTGAGAAAAAGGTATAATTTCACGCAGTCCCTTTGGTGGGTGTGGCCTTGACTTAGGGTCCAGCCTTTGCGCTTGCGTGCAATTCACTTCCTTTTCGTGCAATTCTCTTAAGTCGTGTGCAGTCCCTCTGCACCAATTATGTGCCACCCCCAGTGTTTTGCGCGCAAACCTTCTCTTTGCGCGCAATCCCCAGGGCCCCTCACCTTAACACCACCCGAGTGCCTCCCTGCATAGGTGCCCGATGTCCCCCATACCTGGCATGCATGCCATGCGCTAGTTTTCTGTACGACCTTCAAGGCTCATACAAAGAAACCTCAAGGTCCCTTGGACGATGTTTCCCGTTGCGTTGCTTTTCCTCATGCTCCTTCGCATAGGCATGCTAACATCTATTGCTTCATCACATAGCCACGCTAACGTGGACCCCTCAATGGTTCTCCCTACGACCCCCTTCACTATGGCCTTTCCGGTACCTTCCCTCCCAACATTAGAAGAGGGTACTGGTTATGTATGACCTAGGGGTGTGGAGTGAACCCACCTCGTCTGAGCTGCAGGACGTTAAACTGCCAGGCACCTCGTCCTCAGCACATGACGTTAAACTGTGATCTGGCACCATACCTCGCACGCAGGGTCCTCCCAGGTCGGAAATTATTTACACTGCTCATCTCCATGGGAATGGAATATTCCTCACATGGAATTATATCCTCCCTCTTAGAGTGGTGGTTTTCCATGGGGGATGGTCTGTCTCAGAGCATAAGCCCCTAGCCTCTCTTGCAAAGATAGAACCCATTCACCTCCATACTTCCCCAATGCCAAGGCCAGTGGAGGGAATGATAGGGAACATGGCATCTCCTTTTTTCAGTACCAAATATCTCCCCCTCTGCGCTTTTTCACACTTCGGGCGTCAATCCTGGAGTAAGTCACGACACCATGGGTCGCTCAATGCGTAATCCCCTATTCTCTTCTCACGGACGCACCCTTCGCGATGTGATCATCTAGTCCTTCATGCCTCTTGTTTCTCACACCGAGAATGACTCACATGGGCTTAGAGTAAGAATCGACCATGACAACCTCATCATGGGCTGCCTCAGCTTGTAAGCCCCATCCCAGCGAACTATGTGGACCTTGATTCCCTATCACAAGGATTTGTAGAAAACCTCCACCAGGTTCAAGCCCACCACCCAGTTGTTCCGACCCCTTCGTGTCGATTCACCAACTCATTGGGCTGCCTCAGAGCGTAAGCCCCAAATTCCCACATCCCGCATGACGTTAAATTGTTTGCCTCGTCCTGCAAGACGTTAAACTACACCACCTAAACTACGTGGACTTTGATCCGTGCTAAGGCACGGTACGTAGGAAGCCTCCATGAGGTTCTATCCCACCACTCAGATGTTCTGACCCCTTCGTGTTGGTACGCCAACCCTGTGGGCCACCTCAGAGCATAAGCCCCATATCAATCATTGTGGTCCACCTCAGAGCTTAAGCCCCATATCAATCATTGTGGGCCACTCAACGCGTAAGCCCCATAACCATCATTATGGGCCGCTCAACACGTAAGACCCATATCCATCATTTTGGGAAGCTCAATTCATAAGACCCATATCCATCATTGTGGGCCACCTCAAAGCGTAAGCCCCAAATGTCCCCATACTGCATGATGTTAAACTGTATACCCAAACAAAAGGGAATTTGATCCATGTCAAGGCATGATACGTAGGAAGCCTCCATGAGGTTCAATCCCATCACCCAAGTCTCATCCTGACCTCTCCTTCGAGCCCACCTGCCTCGGCAAGCTCATGCCCTAGCCCAAAGGTCTTACTCCCTTCAGGTCCCGTCCATGCGCCCATTCCCACGGGTCGCCTTTCAGTTGTCCCACTGTATCATCGAACTATGTGGACTTTGATTCCCTGGCATGGGGATATGTAGGAAGTATCCTTGAGACTCAAGCCCAAAGCCATCACCCATCCCGATTCTTACCCAAGCCACCACATCCCAGTGGTATCATGCCACTTCATTCCACTCCATAGTATCCGAGAAGATGCCCACGTGCTAGCACAAACATCAGAGTTCCCTTTAGGGGTTCTTTATCTGATCCACTCTCAGTGTTCCGATCAGTCCGATCCATCTCCGCAAGACGTTAAAATCACGGCATACCATGTGTTAAACATGGGAAGCTGAGGAAAACCTCAGAAGACATTCCCTTGGTGTAACCATCTCTGCAAGACGTTAAACTCACGGCATACCCCGTGTTAAACATGGGAAGCTGAGGAAAACCTCAGATACATGCCTACGACATGCAATTCCCAACGTTCGATGTTGGATGCATCAGGATTCTGTGCCCTCGAGAAGCCCTATAATAAAGGACAGAGGATAGACATGCCAATCCCCTGACATCAAGGCATGCCTGCGACACCTCAGTGTGACCACTCTCCTAACCAAAGGATGCTACCCCAACTAGAACCCTTGGAGCATCTCGATGTAAGCAACGTAATTAACTGGTGTCCATGAAGATATGGTGTTGGGAACGAGATTCATGAACCCGTCTTAAATCTATGAGGGAGACCTAGACTAGGTGACAAGCTCTGAGGAGAAATCCACGGAAGGAAGAACCGAAATCCCATCATCCCGGTTTAGATCAAGGAGCAGACGTCCCTGAATAAGAAACAGATGCTTCCCACCTTTGGAAAGTGGGAATGCGGGGAAAAAAGCAGCATGTCCTCATAGAAAGATGCACACGCCCCGATGGAAAGCATCGGAAACAGAAAATGGTGAACCCGATGTGAATCTCTTCTCCTAAATATGGAGGTTGGTAGTGTTTGGGGTGTTAAAAGATGAGCATGTCACCAGGTCTGGGTACCCAGCACTAGGACGTGAAACTCGCCAGGGGTTGGGGCAGTCAGGAAGTTGTGAACTCCGTTCTGTGACATTGTTATCATGGATCCCTATTACCAACTATAGAAGACGGAATGACACTGGGCTATTGGTTGTCAATTTCTTTTCCTATTAGTCTTAATGGGTTCATCTACCTGCTTTCAGGAATCAGATCGCTGCATCCAGAGCTCGATCACCACCTGCCCACTAGCGTAGGGACAGGGGCAGTACCAATGTGGCCACCCAATGTGGCTCCGCCTTTTCCACAGCTTCTCTGACCGCCATGAATTCTGTGCACTCACGCCCCCTATCCCCATTAGAGATTATCCAATGGAGTGTGAGCAATGACCATGTGCGTAGGTACGAGGAGGAAGGGACCATCTCCACGAGGGACATGGCCCATTTGGATCTTGAGGCAGCTATTCCTCGTCACCAACACCGCCCCCAAGGTCTGCGTAGGGATCCACTAATCCCCACTCCGATGTTCAACTATTTTAGGATTCTATCCTCAGAATGCCTTGAAACCTCCCTTCCCTATATCGATGAGCTAGGGGATGCGCGGGTTCACCTGATCGGAGACCCGATTCATGGGTTCATGGTAAGGGCCCTTGCCAGGCCGTGTTGACGCCACCGCCAAACTCCCCGGGCCGAGGAGCAGGCAATCCTTGTGCCCGCACCACCAGATTCAACCCATCTAACCCGACGCCAACGTCAGGAACGAGAAGAAGAGAATTCCCGCCTTGGGGCATCAACGTTAGAAACCACTATGGCCCGAGCAACTGCTGACTAGTATCATCATACCCCCACACATGTTGAGCAGGGGTAGTTATATACCCGATCCAGATTGAGGCCCTGACTGCCGCACGAGCAGGTTAGGTGGACTCTCCCGGTCACTATCACAGGCAATGGCCCCCACAGACCAATTCGTGGTAGTGACATCCAGTGTGAAGGCTTACTCTGTGCCACCGCTCTGGAAGGTGTGGTCCCTCTCTCCTTCCAACCTCATCTCAGAGGCCTGCCTAGCACCACCCTTGCAGTAGGTAAGGGGACTCCCCGTAACAGGAACACACCGGGAAGGGATCTCTCTAGCGCCCACTACACAAGGAATGAGTTCACTTCCCCTACCGCAGACTGTGAGTATGGAGCCGTTGCATGTCCAGTCACTCTCCCACATGGAGGTCCTCCCCATGTCCCTTTTGACATTTTCCGTGGTGCTCCCCACACCCCGGCCCTCAGTCCTCTCGGTTCCGGTGCCAGTGCGGCCAGAGGACTCCATGACGGAAATCATCCTTGCCCCAAAAATCCACCCAAGGGTAGGAAGGTGGGACATCGTCATCGTAAGAAGAATTCCAGGGAAGGCCAGACGGAAATCAGACCAGTTCGTTTCTCAGACTCCGAGGCAGAGTACGACTCAGTAATGAAGCCCTCCCCTCGGTCCTTTGAGTCAAGGGCTGGGATAGGGACACGGAATGTCAGCCTCTTACTCCCTGAATGCGAGATCCATATGATCCCCGCCTCCCTCTGATGGTATATCCAGGAGGATGAGGAATTGGCGTACCCCCAGGTATCAAATATGCAGTCACCATTGGCCTCTCCGGAATCGCCTTCCATATCGGCCAGAGGTGACATCGACCTTTTTTGGGGGTTGATGGTGAATGAGCCATGAAATTGCATGTTCCCAGTAAGAACTGACACTATGAAAAGAGGCATGTTCGCCGGCCCATCATATCGTGATGTGGCAGCCAGGACACTGAAACCCTTGGAGGGAAACTTAGGATTCGGCTGACAATCATCATGTTCATCGTATTCCCCGCCAGCCAACCCACTGGCCCGGCGGCCTACCTCATCACCACTGCTGGTTCCCCAATAACTCCCAGTTGACGAGTGAGGCTATCAAGGTCCGGATCCTGAACCTATTCCATGGAGATTCAGGACCATCCTCACAGCAGGCCACTTCCCCGAGAAATTTTGGGTGATTATAGGGTCCGATTTTGATACACCAGAATCGCTCACCCCGATAGAGCTTGAATGTTTCCACCAAAATCATCGAGTGACTCACTCACATCTATGCCATAAGCAAGTGCCCTATCCTAGGAGCCATGAAATCCTCAAAGATATCGGTGAGAAATGTCATCAGGTAGACCTGGCCACACTCCCCGCCGTTCGGCACCCCAAATCACTTGGCCACCACAGGGCCCTCCAACAAGAATGCGTTCAGAGATTTCAAGTACTCCAAAAAGTTATCGAGGAGGCCACTGCCCACGTGCACATATGTGGATGGGGGCAATATGCATCCCTTCTCTTCAGTACGATTCGCTGATAGCCCGACTCGCCGAGCGACTTCGAGGTCATGCCCCCGATGGCAGCAGCGGTCAACATGGACGATCTATCTAGAGAGGGGAACAGTCTGGAACTCCTCGATAGGGACTAACCCCCGGAGGACAAGTCACTACTAGACCCATCAGGGAGGATAACCCTTCAGTATAGGAACCTCCTAAGTCTCCCTGTTCCCACTGAGGCATTAACACTGAGTCGGAACATCGACAAGGGTAAAGAGAAAGTTGGGTCTATCAAACTCCCCGACCCATATACCTCAATACAGAAGGAAGAGGAAGATCCCGAGAAGGCCGCGCTGTGCCAACAGCTTGCTGAGAAGAAGAGGTTGGTCGATGAGCTTCTGGCTGAACGCATTACAGAGTGGCGACCCGATTACTGTAATCCATGATCAGGGAAGCAGGGGCAGGAAAGACTACCTCTCCATGAGATTCTCCCAAACAACTTCGATCACGTTGTGTTCGCCGAGAGAGGAAAAGTTGGATCTCATGGAAAGAGGGTGAGATATTTTCGCCGAACCCTCCTGAGCGGCATGGACACCCAAGGGATCCCGCTCAGGTTCCTCTCTTCGTGCCAAGGGTCACTCCACAAGCTGATCCACGAGCTGCTGAGCTTGTCTACCAAATTTAAGAGCCCGGTAATGCACTTGTGGTTAGGGATCCTTGTCAGCACAGAAACCCACATCCAGATGATCCAATAACGGCACTCATCACCCGCTTAGAGGCTTTAGGGACCCAGAAAGTGGCGATTCGGCCAGAAGGCATGTCGTACCCAGCATGGGTGGATGATATTCCAGCACCTCCTAGATTTGGAAATCCCACTTTCACCCCATTCAATGGGACAGAAGACCCACCACAGAACCTTGACCACTTCAACTCGAGGTGTGGACCTATGTCAGGGACTCCAGCGTAGCAGGGGGCCGCCAAGCTCCGTTTCATTGTTCAGACACTAGAGGGGCCGACATTCTTCTAGTATAGTCATCTCCCTATCATATCTGTGACTAGCTGGGAGGACCTTCGCAGGCAATTCATCTACCAGTTCAGTCCCACAACCCAGAAGACAAAAATGACAGACCTCTTCAGGAGAAAGAAATGTCTCGATGAGCGAGTTGTGGACTTCATATCCCGATGGAAAGGGATCACGTACTCCCTTGAAATTCCATTAACTAAGGATAAATTACTGACAATGTGTGTTGGGAATGTCAAGGCAGAGCTGGTTCCTTATCTGATCACTCAAAATTACCCTCAAGGGTTCCGGGACTTCTCAGACAAGGCCCAACGCCTCGAAGAAGCTCTGCAATAGGCCATTCAGGCATGCCCACTACCTCCTGTAATCCCTTCAAGGAGTGCTGCTAGAGCTGAGCCTACTACTTTGGCCTAGATTGAGTCCCCCAGGTAGCTAGAGTTACTACCAGTGAGGCTGGCTCCAAAACCCCAAAGTGGTCCACCTCCACGGGCACAGCTTCCAGCCCAGTAGCGACCACCTCAAAAGCGGCAAGCGCCTCCACATAACTCACCACCACCACCTAGGCGAGATAATCAGGCTCCGCCTCCTTGGCATGCTCCTCCGGCCCCTCGGTAGGGCGAGCCCCATATATCCCCCTTTTCGGACATAAGAAATCGGACCACCTCGTTTGATGAGGCTCAGGTCCCCGGATACTTTTATAGTGCCTTTGAGCAGAGGATAGTGAGACTTCCTGAGTGCCGAATGCCAGAAAAAGCGTATCTCATTGATCACCCCAACTACTTCCCTTATCCCCAGACCTTGGGGCACACCATCCAATGATGATACATGTTCAAGGACTGGCTCCAAGACCAGATTGAAAATAATATAGTCAGGTTGGGCCCAGCCCCAACACAAGTGGTAGGTGTCATTGTGATATCAGATGACAGCAGTGACGATGAGGATGAATTGCAGTAGGTTTCCGACTATGGGTCCTAGAAGTATAATGACTGGATGGCCTTCAAGATGGTCGCTCGTTCCCATGGCATCATCTGTGCATGCCTGAATCAGCCAGAGCCCTTAGAAGCTATGTTTTCTACTTCGGCATCGTCATCTCAGCCAGCCTCTTCGCAGAAGAGCAAGCAGCGGCGGCACAAGAAGAAAGAACGCACCCTGCCAATGTCGTCACTGTCCCACACTCTTGGTGACTTTATGCCCCATAAATGGGGATTCCTCCCAGAATACACCCAGTGGTAGATGACTCCTCAAGTGATAGTTTGGGGTATTCTTTGGTTAACACCGTAGAGTTGGAAAATCCCTTTTTGACTCTCGACTATAAGGAACACCAGGTGGACCTTCCCAATGTCCCCAGCTGTCGCCAGCATCGTCGGAGATGTGGTTACATGAATCACAGCGGCACGACAGTTGGCACCTCTAGTCAGGTGGTGCATGCCACTGAGACCAGACAGCAGGCACAGTGCAGAGTTCAGCACATGCAGCACCTTCATCAGGTGTCGACAGCTCCACCTCCACCACCATTTGTGTTGCTGGATCAGGCGGAACCACCTCGATCCTGCCGCGACCAGCTCCGACCTGTCACCAGCCTACCCAAGCCTTTCGGTCCTCATTCGGTAGCTTCTCTCCAGGATTCGACTACTGAACAACGAGATGTGCCTAGTACATGTCAGCCACCGGTCTGGCTGGCAGGGCCTTTCATGCCTCCAATCGCAGAACAGCCTCCTGTAAATAGGAGCTCACATTTGGCCCGAATGTATGATGTTATAAAGCACCTGGATGTCATTCCAGCAAGGCTTTCTATCCTTGAGGCTCTTGCCTTGTCGTCTGAAATGCATGAGGCACTCACCGAGGCCTTAAAAAGCCCCCTCCAGTTGGAGACTGAGGTAGCGGCTGCAGAAGCCATCCACTGTGAGGCAATTGAGGACGCTGAATGCCAGGCAGTTATCTCATTCTCCGGTGACGATAAAGACCCTCCCATAAAGAGGCACATTCTCCCATTATACATCACTGTCCAGTTCAATGGCTTGGAAGTCTGTCATTGTCTTATCGACACTGGTTTTGGGATTAACCAAATCCCAACTCGGACACTGTCAATGTTGGGGTCATCTAAGGATGATTTTACTCCCTCCGAACTCAAAATCTAGGGGTATGATAGGACCAAGAAAACTCTAGTAGGCAAGATTCTCTTGAAGACCCAGTTTGGTGGCCTAATTTCCAGCACCGAATTCATGGTTGTCTTCCAGGACACCACCTACAACTCATTGATGGGTAGGGCGTGACTCCACCTTCATGCGGTAGTCCCCTCATTGTATCACCAATGCCTCAAATACTCTCTTAATGGTCGAGTGGGCGTGATCCTAGGAGATGTGTCTCCTTTTACCTCTTTTAATGACCATTATCTAGATGTCAACTATTACAAGAGCAAGGATAAGCAGATTTTGGCAGGTGAGATAGAGCCAGTAGCTGAAACAAGTGATCCTTTTTCAGGTCTGAATGATTCTTAAGTATTCCCGATCCATCAGCTGGAGGCCACGACCCACGATATGGGGTAGTGCTTTGTTGTTTCAGGTGCAAGAACAAGGAATATTCCCGAGTCCTAGCGACATCATAAAATCACCTTGTACTCCTACACCAACTAGGCTCGGGTGATTCCAGAACCTTCTACTCCTATACGGTATCTGGATATCAGGCCCATGGCAACGGCGGTATGTCATACATGTTTGTTTCACCGATATGGAATTAACCGGCTCAAGCCGACGCGCCACTACTTCTTTGAGGCCATCAAGCACGGCCCCTTGGGCCGAAGACCATATGAGATTGGATAGACTGCCTTCATCGCTATGGTCTCAATAGCGCATGAGTCCTATGATATGGTGACCACTGCTTCCCAGGCCGACACCAGCCACCTATCAGGGTTTGATAGCTCAGAAACAGCTCCCCCCATGAATCATCCCTCCACGAGTGGGGAGGAGGACATGGATGATTCTCCCCCCCACCTTTGAGGAGGGAAACACCACCACGTTCGATGAGTTGGTACAGGTGAACCTTGGTAGCGAGGCAGACCCGAGACCCACATTGGTTAGCACCACAATGCCCCCCGAGGAGCAGTTTTGTTTTTTGTAATTCCTTAGACAGCACCGTGATGTGTTCTCTTGGAGTTACGATGAGATTCCAGGACTAGATCCTCAGGTATTTGTCCATCGCCTTGGTCTCCTGTCAAACCATCGCGGGATTAAATAACCTCCCAGAAAGATGCAACCTTCTCACGGTGCCATGGTGGAGGCTGAAGTTGATAAGCTCATCAACACCAACTTAATCAGGGAAGTCAAGTACCCTAGGTGGCTAGCCAATATTGTGCTAGTAGGGAAGAAGAATGGGAAGACCAGATCCTGCATCGACTTCCGCAATCTCAATCACCACTGTCCGAAGGATGATTTTTCCCTTCTAGGGATAGAATTTTTGATTAATTCCACAGCCGAGTTCCATGCCCTCTCTTTTATGGATGGATATTCTGAGTACAACCAGATCAAGATGGCCCCCGAGGATGAGGATTCAACTACTTTCAGGGCACCCCAAGGTTCTTTATGTTTCTCAGTTATGCCCTTCGGCCTGAAGAATGCGGGTCCCACCTATCAATGGGCCATGCATAACATTTTCAATCCGATTATGGGAACATTGGTGGAGTGCTATGTGGACGATCTGGTAGTCAAATATTTCTAGCAATAGGACCATCTCAAAGATCTTGAGAAAGTGTTTGGTTTCCTCCGTTCCTGCCACTTGAGGATGAACCCATTAAAGTGTGCCTTCGGGGTCACCTCTGGTAAATTCCTCGGCTTTATTGTCAGGCACTGAGGCATCGAGATAGACCTGGAGAAGATCTAGGCCATCAGTCAGATGCCACCCCCGAGAAATATTTGGGAGCTTCAAGGTCTCCAAGGCTACGTAGCCTACATATGCCGATTCATTGCGAATCTTGTGGAAAGTGTAATCCCTTTTCCTGGCTCATGAAGAAAGGTGCCACCTATGACTGGGATTAAGGTTGTTAGACCGCCTTTGAGGAAATAAAGCAGTATCTACTCTAACCTCCGGTCTTGATGCCACCAGTCTCTGGGAAGCTTCTGGTCATTTACGTGACCACTCTGGAATGGTCCCATGGTGCACTTATCACCCAGAAGAATAAAGAGGGAATAGAGAATAGCCTCTACTTCCTCATCCGCATGCTCCTTGATACGGAAATTATATATTCTCCCATTGAGAAGAGCTTCCTGGGTCTCGTATTTGCTGTACAAAAATTGTAGCACTACTTGTAGCACCACAAGGTACAGCTTGTATCTCGGGTAGATCCGTTGAAGTACATCCTGAACCGACCTATGTTGACTGGCCGACTAGCATGGTGGGTGGCTATCCCCTAGCAGTTCAACATCAGGTTTGTGCCTCAGAAGTCTATGAAAGGACAGGCATTAGAAAAATTTCTAGCTTCCCACCCAACCTCTACGGATCAACTGTTGGACCTAGGTTTTCCTGATGAGGAAATCTTCTCAGTCAATCATTTCGTCCCATGCTGGCAGATGCACTTTGATGGTTCCTCTCGGAGCCCCACTGATAGGAGACTCAATGATCCTATGCTCAACAGGGTGGGCCTGGGCATCGTCTTCATCACCCCAGAGAAATCCATTCTGCCATACTTATTCATGTTGTCAGAAGGTTGCACCAACAATGAGGCTGAGTATCATGCCCTCATCATCGGCCTCGAGCTGGCCCTCGAGATCGACGTGCCCCACCTTCATGTGAAAGGGGATTTTGACCTGGTCATCAAGTAGGTGAAAAGTGACTATGTTGTCAGAAAGACAGTACTCGTACCATTGTTGGAGTACACCCTCCATCTAATGGCCAATTTCCCTCCTCTGCTCGAGGTCATTCATATTCCCCAATCACATAATGGTCGAGAAGATTCATTGGAAAGCTTGGACGCGTCGCTTGTAGAGACCGAACATTATGACCCGATTATCCACATGGTGCACCGGAGAGTCATCACTCCCGTTACCCCGGAGGACGATCGTGGCCCATGGGTAAACCATCTTACCGCTGGTTCCCCTTCGCCAGGAGCCCTGGGTACTTCAGTTACGATGATTTAAATAGTTCCCATAGGAGGACACCCTTGGTTGAGTAACTCCAACATGGTAATCTCCCGACAGACCGGGGAGAGCATGAGATAATCTGATGCCGCGCACTACAGTTCACCCTTCACAGTGGTCCCAGACTTGATAAGATCCTTTACAAACACGGATTTGATGGTGTTCTCCTTCATTGCCTTCAAAGAGTCAAGATTCCACAGGTCATGCAAGAGGTTCATGCTGGTTCCTGTGGCGCCCATCAGGCTGGGCCAAAGTTGTCTCACCAGATTAAGAGATTGGGATACATCTGGACCTCCATGATTCATGACTGCATCGAGTTCACCAAGAGGTGCCATGCATTCCATGTTCATGCTAACTTCATGCATCGGCCACCGGAGCCTCTCCACACTACCAAGTATTCTTGGAACTTTGCAGTCTCGGGGTTGGATGTTGTAGGATCTTAGCCACTGGAAATGGCCCACCAATGCCAGTTTATTCTGACCTCTACGGATTTTTTTTCCAAGTGGGAAGATGCAATTCCTCTCAAGGAAGTCAAAGCCTATTCTATCACTGAGCTTGTGACTTCTATCATCATCTATCGATTTGGAGTATCTCACGCGATCCTCAATGATAATAGCACCAACTTCCAAGCTAGCGAGTTGATGAAATTGTACTCCAAGTACAACATTCTCTCTAACCATACCTCCCGCTATCATGTGCAGGAAAATGGGCAGATCGAGGCATTTAACAAAAACCTCTCTAACATCCTACAAAAGATGGTTGGTCAGAACAAGAAAAGTTTTCCTGATAAACTCTCCAACACCCTCTGGGCTTATCGGATAATGACCCGTAATTCCACCCAGGTGACCCTATATTCCCTGGTGTATGGAGATGAGTCCATCTTGCCCATCGAGATTCAGTTGCCCTTATTGTGCATGGTGGTCAACGACCAACAAGAATCTGATAGAGTTTCCAAAATCCATCTAACTCAATTTGAAGCATTGGACAAGAATAGACTACGTGCTTTGCACAACCTAGAAAGGCATCAGAGCAGGATGGCTCGAGCTTTCGATAAGAAGGTTCACCTCCGCTCTTTCCTACAAGGTGAATTGGTACTGGGTCTCAGGATGCCAAATGATTCCCATCAGGAAACCACCCAAGTTGGAACCCAAATGGGAGGGACCTTACATTATCCATAAGGTTTAATACAATAGAGAATACTCCTTGGGGACCATAGATGGTGAGCGTATAACTCCTCCCACCAATGTCAAGTTCCTCAACCAGTACTTTTCTTGAACCTAAGGTCCTGCATGACCTAAAACTGCAACTGCGGTCCCCCATGACCTTAAACTGGATTGTGGTCCCGAAAGACCCTAAACTGCATTTGGCCCTACATTTGGGCCCCTAAGGTCCTGCATGACCCTAAACTGCATGCTCGTCCTACATGACGTTAATCTGCAAGCCGGTCAGGCCTCCCTGACCGAGGCCCAGCCTCAGGCCCCTTGGCCTTCCACGACTCGGTCTCTCTTGTGGGATTGTATGGTGTGGTGTAGGATTATGTCCTCATTAACTTTAGGTTACTCACCGCACCGTACCAATCCCCAGATGAGATGTTTCCCCCCATCCCGCATGACGTTAAATTGAACGCCCGTCCCGCATGACGTTAAAATGCATGCTCATCCTACATGATGTTAAACTGTGCTTTTAGAACTACGTGCAACTTGATTCCCATCCTTATGGGATATATAGAACTGCCTGAACACCTAGATTTCAGGTCCAGCCCCATATCTTAAGAGATCCCACGATTTCCTGGTCACCTCAGCCACTTGCCCTATCCCTCCCCATGGGGGGATATATTGGTGTGGTATAGGGTTTCTGGCGCCATGCACCCATCTCCCGGGAATTTTCAATCTTTTGGATACTCTCAAACTGAGCCATTCGACCCTTTCCAGTGGTCCGCTAATATGTTCAGAGTACTCTGGTCTGGGACCTGCAGTGTCAGATTTAACTTGGGCAAGTTCTTTACACTTTCCAAGCTTTGTGTTCCATTCATTCGGGCCCCCATTATCTTTCACACCCGGAGGGAACCCCAAGAATGGTCTCGATAAAACGCATGAGGGCTCTCATATTGTCACGGGACAACTCCCCCAAGGGGTTTAGACAACAAATTGATACAAATCCCATGTTGCAAATGTGGTCAGCGGTTGATGCTCATTTGTTTGTCCCCAAGGCTTACATGACAGGATGATGTGTTGTGCATATGGTCCGTAGTAATCCTTCGTTGTCATGCCAACTTCTTCAGGCCCTGAATGTTGGTTTCATGATTCACATTATGTTCCACCCCATCGTGTCAAGGTAGACTCTCAACACTCCTTGCACTAACCCTTAGTGCACCTCCACACGTCAGGCAGTTAAAGATGTGTTACGACGTCTCTTAGGGCTCCCGTGATCCAAGCGTTGAGGTTATATGCTTGGGTTTTCTATAAGGACCATTCACATCTTGATCCTCACCCCTATGGGAAACAAAGAGTCTCCCAGACGTTGCGTCTTGGGCCCAGCTCAGCTGGAAGCTAGTGTCTCCTACCCCCTAATTGTTGGACCCTTATCGACTCCTTGGCCTGAGGCTCCTCTCTCAAAATCATGCACGGTGATGGTATGAGGTTATGTCCTCATCCATATTGGGTATTCCTTATCGCATCATGCATGTTTCCGTAGGTCCAAGCCATACGACCTTAAACTGTGCTGGTTGGTCCTACCACATGACCATAAACTGTGATGATATCATCCCGGCTGCCCGATGGAAAACGGCATTTCATTGTAATGACCGCTCCATAGGGGATGTCACGTTAGGTATTTGTCAATTTCCATACCATTTGTCAACGCCTATATACAGCTTGATTATTATGGTGATGCCATGAATTTCTACCCTAGGCCGGTCTCTCCACAAAAGAAAAACAATTTACCTTCATGAAAAAACAAGATTCATCAAATATCACTTCTTTTTTTACGAGGGATAGACCCACACGCCTCTTTTACCCTTTTCACATGTTCCATGTCATGTCATTCAACCCTTTCAAGAACTACATGCAGCTTGATCCCCATCCTTATGGGGTACGTAGGAATGCCCAAACCTCTTATCTTTTGGTCCAGCTTGAGGTCTGCTAATTCATCATATTTGTCCCGCCTTTGGGTCCTTGACTACAGTATCACGTGGTGTGGTATGGGATTATGTCCCCATTCACGCCGGGTTTGCAATAGCCACCCTGCATACACCCTGTTATGAGAATTAGCCCCCGGTTTCCTGTCCTGCACGACATTTAAATGCACCTTTAAGAACTACGTATGGCATGATTCTCATCCTTATGAGATATGTAGGAGTGCCTGGGAAATTCCCCACAGGACCAACCTAAATTTCGTGTTCGATTCCTTGGCCTAAACACTTCTGCAAGGTGCCCATGGTATGCAGGACCTTGTCCTCATTCACGTCGGATTTTGCAACCTCTTTTCCATGTGTCTCCCACTTTCCTTACTCTTTGGTCCGATTTTTATGACCATAAACTAAGATCCCCTCTAAAACATTGTATGGATTGATTATTATTTTTATGAGATACGTAGGAACGCCTGGAAATTTTTTCTTATGTCTAGCCCCAGGGATTAACAAATCTCGTCCCTCCTCACTGTTGCCCCCTTGGCCTGACTTTTTGGGGAGTTGTGTATCAGCATTATCTGTACTGAATAATTTCAGGATGCCCCTCAGTGATGTTGGGAAGCGACAGTTCTCTCACCAGAGAGGTCCTGTCTAAAAGTAGGGATGATTTGGGAGCAGATTAATACGTCTGCCTAATGTGCCTCCCCCACGGTGGTGTAATTTTGGGAGTGTAGGATTCTGTTTGAACAAACCATCACTTCTCTTTCCATGATTTGTGTGCCCCTTTATTGAAATCCTCATCCTCTTTCATGTTTTACGGGACCCCCTAACAGTATGGATGCTCGAACTATGGTCTGCCTGCTGTAACAATATAGATGATAGAACCTTGGTCCGCCTATTATAGCAGTATGGATGATTGACCCATTGTCCGACTGTAGTCATGGGCCAACATTTTGGAAGACTGGTCTTGTTTGATGGGACCACCTAACAGTATGGATCCTTGACCTGTGGTCTGCCTGCTGTAACAATATGGATGATAGACCTTTGGTATACCTATTGTAACAGTATGGATGATAGACCCATGGTCTACCTACTGTCATGGGCCAACGTTCTGGAAGACTGATAGATGATATTTGAGTTAGGCCCCGTGTTGCGAACATTTTCAGTGGTCAGCCCTCACTTGTTGTCCCCATTTTAGGCTAATGCGATATGGGTGTTGTGTTTCCAGCATGGTCAATAGATATCCTCCATCGTTACGCCCCCATAGTGTTCTGAATTTGGGTAACGTGACTCACCTTCTTCGTCTCCCTATGTTCGGATTGATATAAATTCCCCCAGCATTTCCCCGCTCGTGCATTAGAGCATGTTGAGGAGACATTACATTGATCGGTCTGAGGTTCCCTCCCTTCGACTGGACCTCCCTTTCCTCATCTGAAATCCGGGACTGATTTCAGATGCCTGAAGTTTGGTTAACGCCCCATAGTTGGATGAAATGATAACATGAGCATAATTTATTTCATACATTGGGTAAGGCCCACACAAGCTTAGGAGTGAATTATTATTTATTTCGGGCGTATGTTTGAGCATGTTAAACCAAAGGGTACAGATAAATGGATTCATCCATACATTCGTTCAAAATGGTGAGCTGTAAAAGAAAGATGTTCATGAGATGGCCAAAACAGAGCCCTTAAGGATCAGTGTGCTGGATTGATCTTTCCAATGCCTCTACCCTTTGGCTGGTAGCCTCCAGGACCACTTCTCAGTCCCTGAAGACTATTTCTTCATCAGCAGCCACAGAGCACAGTTTTCCAATCTTAGCTTGTGCCTACGCCCGATCAGTTTGAAGTATGGTCATCTGGTGACTCGCCTCCATCAGCTATTATTGGGAATCATGTAGTTGGGCTATCAGTTTCTCCACGATCTCATAGCATGTTGCGATGAATTTATCCTTCTCTGGTTCCTTCCCTTCAAGTCGTCAGACTTCCTGTTTCGCCCTCAGGAACGCTATGGTGCTCGCCGATCTTTCTCGAAACATGGCAATGTTGGTGCACCGAATGCTCTCACGTATCTTCTTGGCCATGTAATCACGGACTGTCAAATGAAGGCGTTGATCGTCAGCCCCTCCAGCACATAGGAAACATAGCCAGGTTTGGAGTAATCCCATTCACCTCAACCAATCTGTCTAAGGTTTCCTGAGAAAGAGCTGAATACACTTCCACCCTATGGGCTGTGTCATCTGGCTCTCCTCGTCCGCTTCTGAGTCTAAGTCATCTATCTCCACGGGATCAGTGGGCCGGTATACAGGAAAGGCATCCAGCAGGTCGGTAGTAGTGTCTGCCTCAGGGATTTCGTCATGAGGAATAGGATCCTCAATGTCTGGGTGACCTTCCTCTCTCGCCCAGTCAGTGGCAGTGCCTTCGTCAGCTTCCGGCCTTTCTCCATTGATAACACCACTAATGTCCGTTTCCCCATGCTCACCTATTTCCCGGGCTGACTCAGTCTGGGAAGTATGTTCTGGAGGAGGTGGTATGTCTGCCACTGGTTTGCTTATGAACGGCCCGGGCTCAGCAGCCCGACGAGCCTCCAATGCCAAGATCACTGTACAAGGAACATCCCAATTAGTTGATTCCTCTGACATTAATCACCAGTAGTGAGGCAAGAAACTTATGGGAACCCAGAGCATCAGCTTCTGGTGTTTCAGACGCTATAGGAGCTATCATAGCAGGAGACCCCTCAACGCTTGTTAGTTCGATGATAGGCATCGGGGCCCCACCCTCTCCCACCAGCACGTCTTCTCCTTCCTCTATGGGGGACGCCTGATCAGCACCTATATTCTCCTAAATGAGATAGAGAAATTAGTCAGAAATAGCAAGAGAGAATGGATGAAGGAGGAAGATGAATAAATATAGAGATAGACCTTGAGCAGCTCAGTTATGGCCATGTCGGAGCTAATGATCTCGCCGCTCTTTTGTAGGCCCTCTTGGCAGGACCCTCCCTGAGATCCTTTGTCCCCTCCTGTCTCCTCCTCTCCCTCCGACTACTCATCACTGTCACCTTCTCCTAACGACATCACTTCCGGATCATGCTCTTGCCCGAGCATCACTTTCCCCGGGAAAGGTGGCTCGACACACCGACCCCTTTGGAACACATATGTGTCCATGGCTGTTAAATAAGCATGTCGCCGATGAAAATTCACCCAGTCGATAACCTGGATGAGCCTGACCTCTGGAAGATAGATCCCATCCAGCATTATCTTCTTCTAGAGGGCTTCGACGCCCATTGATTTCTGCAGGGTCATCCAGGCCAACCATAATGCCGGGAAGATTGCATCATGAGAAGGTTCAAGCAGGTATCTTATCTACTTCCCGGGCTGCTCCCCGACCACCACATGTGACCCCCCTATGGGAAACGAGGTTGCAGCGACACCATGTGATGTCCCCGCTGCTGAGGTCCCGGCCTACGCAGGCCTCGCTGCCTGACACGCCCCTGGTCCCCCCTTCTAGTGGCACCTTTCTTGCTCTCTTGTCGCCTGGGTTCCATGTGAGTAGTCTCGTGTTGCAAGACTCGCTTGCATGAAATCCCTTCAGGGTACGCGATAGTCCAATGCTCGGCATAATCGGTTGATAGGCCAGCGTCGAACCCAGTGAGAGGAAGGGTAATGACGTCACCAAAGCCATAAGTGGTGAACTTAACCACATCTGGCGAAGGAAGCATGGATTCTTCTCCTCTAGACATCCTTGAATACCTTCTTCGACATTTGCTGGAGGCACCTGATGTGCCTGGTGAATCGGGATGGCATGTAAAGCTCACAGATGATCGTCCCGTCAATCCGAACCACGAGCACCCCGCCTCAAATTCTTTAAAAGTATTCTTGTTGCTCCAGTGAGCCTTTCCCATTGTCCACCATCTGGTCGACCGGGGTGGGGAATGGGATGATGTTGAAATTGGTGTGGTTACCGATTCGGATCCTTACGCCCTCCTCATTGAGCGTCATCGGTGCAACCTCGACAATGTTCAGGAGAGATGGCCGCAAGTCGTTGCCTGGAGGACGAACAACGTTTGGGAAAGTGTATCCACCATGATGAGCCGCCACCCATCCATGAAAGTTCTGGAAGGGGCCACACACCCTCTGAGGCAACCCCCCTCTGGAGATACGTCCCAGAATGGCATACAACCTACCCAGCACGGGGACCCCCAGATTGAACCTTTTTTTTGGCGGACATGGTGCCCTCCATCACTAGAGTTGTTGGAAGGAAACCCATCCTCGCGTCTCATACTGGAAGGATCCACCCGCTCAGGAAGGTGGCGAGGAATCCGGCATATCCGAAAATCGGGTCCCAGGCTGCGACAACACGGTAGCCCCATGATTTGTACTGCCTCGTCTCCAGGTTCCTCCAGTATGAACCATTCTTGCTCCTCTGTGCCGCAGTTGGGCACTGTTTTCC
The DNA here is from genome assembly GCA_963277665.1 of Viscum album. Classification (NCBI taxonomy): domain Eukaryota; kingdom Viridiplantae; phylum Streptophyta; class Magnoliopsida; order Santalales; family Viscaceae; genus Viscum; species Viscum album. The sequence continues at coordinate 228,030,402 of OY728125.1, forward strand.
CAATCCTTGAATCTTGACTGCCAGGCCCCTCTTAAGGAACATGCTGAACCAGTCCTTGTAGCCGATGTCCTCCAGAAAGTCCTTTAACTTCATCCGCTCTTTGGCCAGGTCCAACAAGTGCCACGTATGCATGGGGGTCTGTGATTTGTCCTCCCAGGTGTTCACTGGGGGAAGGAACTCATCTTATTGATAGCCATCAGTGGGATACCTCCGATGCATTGAATGTCCTAGAGACTGATTCCAACTTCCCCATGGTGAAGATAGAATGTGTTGGTGTCAGGGGACCATCAGGTAATCAAATCCGGCCCGAGTTCAGGTCGGTGGTAGAAGTGGAACTGCGACGTCCACACCGCCTCGAACAGACCATGGTGCCGCACCACGACCCCAAATTGGTCGCATGTATGGCGAACCCTGTACACCCAGGGCCACTCACTGGTGAAGTTGCCTCCAAACCATAGGTCCCAATCCTGCAGCCAGCCCTTGGTGTCATTTGCGATGCTCTGACGGAACATGCTTTCATTGAGGGCCGGAGAGCTCTCTGCAACAGGATCACCGCCAGTAATGGTCTTGGTCCTCAGGTTCAGGACATACACATCCATGTGCCTAGTCTCCCTGGTAGGATGAGCATTGTTGGTAATGTTGTATCGGGGAAGGTCATCCTCCCGGGTCACCCATGACCGTGGTGTGTCCACTTTGAAGCCCGACAGTGGAACCTCCTCCAGGATGCCGAAGATCTAGAACAGGAGGTTGTTGGAAAAAGGATACTCCTTCTGGGCTAGGGTTAGCAGGTTGAACAAGGTAAGGTTGTTGGAAACAACTACCCTGGCGCCATAAACCTCTTCATTCTCCGCCATTTCAGCTCTACGAGTGGCGTCTCCCCCATCATCGACTTAGTTTGTAGCCATTTTGAGTTCTTTGGGAGTTGCGCGAATAACGGATGGGTCGTGCGAAATGGGGAAGAGATGCGCGAAATCTGGAAAAGTGGCACGCAATTCCAGAGTTGGGTGTGAAATCAGAGCCGTCGGCATGAAATATCCCAGGTTTCATGTAAATACGTATGAAACTCAGAAGGAATTCTGTGCTAACTCAGCGTGGTTTTCCTCACAGTCGCAAAGGCAATTTCACACGCTAGAGCTCAGAGCCTATTGCGTGAAAAATCTTGAGTACGGAGAAGGGGACCCAGCACCCCTTTTTATAGATGAGGTCGGGGTTCCATGCCACGTGGAAAGCGAATTCCACACCGAACCGAAGTTTTGTGCACCTTGTTGGATTTTTCACGCAAAGGGACCATGAAATCCAACACTTCGGAGTTTCCCTCAAAATCTGATCATTACGACCTCTCACTGATCCAATTCCAAGGGGGGCATTTTTAGATGCCACAAAAGTCCATAATTCCTGAAGGAAGTTTCAGAATGATGAATAGAAGTAATATTCGGACTCGGAAGCCCGGTCCAGAGGGCCCAGAAGTGGTGCGTGGAAAAAAGGGTGAAGTGCGAGGAAAAAATGTCCCACATGCAAGGCAACCTAGGATTCGTGAAAATTCCCAGCGCCGACGCGAAATAATTTTGTACTTCTATCTCTGGCATGCAATATTTCGTGCACCGCCTGGATTCTGCAATGTCAGGAGCCTATAAATAGAAGGAGACCCCTTCCATTTCGGTGTTGTAGAATTTCAACTGGCTCTCTTCCACGAAATAGGACTTCTGTGCACGCAATATGGCCTTCAGGTATTGACCCTTTTCATGCAACCTCACCTCGGGATCCACCTTTGTGCTCAATCCCACTAGTTTAATTAAAATTCCAAACTCCTTAGGGTTCCTCCCTTGTGCGCAATTCCTTCCAGTGTGCGCAAAAGTTCCAATTGCGCGTTGTCCCCACCCCGCATGAAGTTAAACTATATACCCGAACTATAGGGACTTTGATCCATGTCAAGGCATGGTACATAGGAAGCCTCCATGAGGTTCAATCCTAACACCCACGTCTCATCCTGACCTCTCCCTCAACCCCACGTGCATCAGGAAGCTCATGCCCAAGCCCAGATGTCTTACTCCCTCTGGGTCCCATCCATGTGTCCATTCCCATGGGTCTCCTTTCATGTGTCCCACCGTAACATCGAATTACGTAGACTTTGATTCCCTACCATGGGGATACTTAGGAAGTATCATTGAGACTCAAGCACAAAGCCATCACCCATTCTGATTCTTACCCGGGCCGCCACATCCCAGTTGAATCATGCCACTTCATTCCACTCCACAATATCTGGGAAGCTGCCCACGTGCTGGCCCCAACATCAAAGTTTCCTTTAGGGGTTGTTTATCTGATCCACTCTCAGTGTTCTGATCAGTCCGATTCGTCTCTGCAAGACGTTAAACTCGCATCATACCCCGTGTTAAACATGGGAAGCTGAGGAAAAACCTCAGAAGACATGCCCTTGGTGTAACCGTCTCCTCAAGATGTTAAACTCACGGAATACCCCATGTTAAACATGGGAAGATGAGGAAAACCTCAGTTACATGCCTATGGCATGCAATTCCCCACGTTCGATGTGGGATGTCTCGGGCTTACACACCCTCGAGAAGCCCTATAATAAGGGACAGAAGGTAGACATGCCAATCCCCCAGTGTCAAGGCACGCCAAAGACACCTCAGCATGACCACTCTCATAACCAAAGGATTCTACCGCGACGAGACCCCATTGAGGGTCTCGACAGAAGCAGCGTAATTAACTGGTGTCCATGAAGATATGGCGCCGAGAATGATTTTCATGAACCCGTGTTAAATATATGAGGGAGACCCAAACTAGGTGACGAGCACCGAGGAGTAATCCACAGAAGGAAGAACTGATATCCCATCATCTCGGTTTCGATCAAGGAGAAGATGTCCCTGAATAATGAATAGATGTCGCCCGCCTGTGAAAAGCGGGAATGCGGGGAAACAAGCAGTGCGTCCTCACAGACGGATGCACGCGCCCCGGCAGAAAGCATCAGAAACAATGGTGTATGTGTGGATCAACACTAGAGAAGCCTACAATTGGATTCTATGATGAAATAAAGGATCACATTGAAACGTGACCTCAAACATCAACGAAGAGAAAATTCATTCGAGGAAATTATTATCTTTTAAATAAATTAATTATAAAGAACAAATAATGATCATCTCTATGGTTTCAGGACACCCATATTTTATTTTATTTTTCTACATTCTAATCCAAAGATCTGAAGTTTTATCATTGTGATAGATCTCAGATTGATCATTGTTAATGGAAAAATTAAAGTTGGGTACACCCCTCCATGAGCTTCCGTTGTGCTCGAAACCTACAATTTTTAGGATCCCACATGTTAAGTAGTTTATTAGTATGATATCATTTACCATGTGTATATATGCATGAGAGGACATGATAATATTCCCAATGATTTGGTCATACACAACTGGTGGTTTTGGGAGTGTCTTTTTCTTGAAAACTTACAAGGAGGACCACATAGAGACTAGAACACCATACGTGATGGATTGATGAAGTAGAATATTAGAAAATCTCATGGAGGGTCAATGGTGGGACCAAATAGAATAACAGAGTGAATAATTACAAAGGGAATGTCGCATAACCTAGGATGACTCATTTCATGTAGTATGTTAGTTTGTGGGGTGGGGTTCCCTCTATGAAGCATTTGAATACGCGGTCATGGGTTCACTTCATGTAGTGTTTTACTACACAGGACTGGGTTTTTCCTGGGTTTTGCTTTTCAATGCGGGGATGAGTTTCTCCTACATGTTGGGGTTCAACCCACACATGGGTGTTCCCATTATTTTTAGATATGATGCTTCTTTTAGATTTGAAAATATATTATTTTGGAAATTCAAGATACTTCCACTGTGTATCTGCCAGCATGAGATTCAGGTAATATCTCATGATATCTTTTTGAGATATTTTCATATTTCCTTTTCAATCATGATATGTGGCATATGGGAGACTATTAAAGGGGAAGTAGCAAATCAAGGAAGTGACAATTTGTTGGTGCGTGAAAACCCAAGGAGAGCAGACACTTGGGTGACTATTTTCTAGGGCATGGGCAGCAGCGAGCAGCAGCAAATCAGGTTGTGCAATGAGGTGCTGCAACGACACCGCAAGTTTGATTTTGATCCCTGAAGGGTGACGTACTATCACAGACTATTATCAGAGAGGAAACTGAGGCATATCAGTGTGTGGTTTTTCACATAGGTTTTTTTTCTATATTTGTGATTCATGTTTTGGGTTTAACTTGGATTTTTGTACTCTCTGATTAATAGTGAATTTTCTTGAAGTTGCCTCGTGGTTTTTAATCCTTCGAATGGAGGGTTTTCCACATTAATATTTGTGTCCACATTTGTTATTCTGTTGTTTGGTTTGGCGCTTCGTTTACATTGGTGATTCTCACAAATTTTTGTTGTTGCAACTGAGATTACATTTGAAACCAATATGTTTCCGACCCAACACCTGGTATCAGAGGAGGTTCTCCGTGTTTTCCTGATGATTAATATGGGGGATTCATGCTGTGGGATTTCTTCTCACATTGAATTGTTCAACGGGAAAAATGATTTTACACTTTGGCAGCAAAGAGTTAAAAATATTTTGGTTCGTGAGAAGATAGTGAAGGAATTGAAGAAAATATCATAGAAGCTGGAGATGATGACTGATGATGATTGGCAGGATATGCGAGAGTTGGCAACAAGCACAATTCGTATGTATTTGGGTGATAATACACTACAAGAAGTGATGAATCTAACAGATCCGAAGGAGATCTGGGCGAAGCTTGACAACATGTATAAATCAAAATCCCTCACAAATCGTTAATATTTGAATAAATGGTTGTATCATTTGCGAATTCCAGAGAATGGAGAACTAGGTAACCATCTGGACAAGTTCACCATACTTCTGATGGAGCTATCCTTGGTGGAGGTCAAGATTGATGATAAAGGTAATGCGGTACCTAATGAAATGGAAGAAGAAGACAAGGATTTCCCTTTTTTTGGTTCGTGGCCTGATTCATATGATATTCTAATCACCACCTTGTTGTTTGGGAAGGATACACTGAAGTTGGATGATGTGATTTCATCGTTGTTGATGAACGAGACACGACGAAAGACCAATAATGGTGAATCTTCAGGTTATGGTGATACTCTGGCTGTGGCAGATGTACGTGGTAGTCAGAGAGGTCGGTAAAAGACAAGAAGAAAGGTCAAGTGCTACTTTTGCAACAAGGAGGGTCATTTGCAGAGACACTGTTATGAATTGAAAAAACTGAAGAAGGAAAAGAAGGCGCATGACACCGATTCGAAGGATACCGACGTAAGTCTTGTTCAGGGTGAGGGTGATTTACTTTTTGATGGCATTGATTGTCGTAGGTCAGATTTGTACACCGAATGAGTGGTTGATTCAGCACCAGCATACCATATTTCACCAAAGAAGGGACTATTTTCTTCATATGAAGAAGGTGACATTGGTAGATTGAAGATGGGAAATGGAGATTCTGCTGATTTCATTGGTGTTGGTGATATTTGTATCACTACGAATGCAGGTTGTACACTGACACTGAAGGATGTGCGACATGTGCCAGGTATTCGCCATAATTTGTTATTTTCTTGTGCTCTTGATACAGATGGATTCAAGAGTTCGTTTGGCGGTGGAAGATGGACTTTTTCTAGAGGATCGATGGTTTATTCATGCGGAAAAATGGATGACATGCTTTACAGGACAGATGTAAAGGCATGCGATGATGGGACAAATCTAGTTGTGAAGAAGACTTCGTCAGATTTGTGGTAGTGGCGATCGTCGTGCATGAGTTGAAGACCGTCGACTAAGTGAAAAAGGTTTGGATGCCGAAGCTTGTCATGATAGGTGTTTCAGATCTTACACCTAATTCGTTTTTCTTCAGAGAGTGCCACTATTGAAGAAAGAATGGAAATCAAAGATGAAGGTGATGCGCTCAGTGTTTTTGACTGCTCGAAGGATGCTGAGCAGAGGGAGCAAGTAATTCCTACAGGTGCTCCAGATTATGTGGCGATCACAGTTATGGGGGATCCAGATATTGTTGATTCTGGTATTAGCGGAGCAAACATAAGTATGAAGAAGACTTCGACATTTGGATTTCTTTTGCAGGGGGAGCTTTCAGGTTTTCATCAGAGATGCAAAAGAGGGATGTCATATTTCTTGCAGAGGATGGCGGTTGGTGATATACCAACCGGTTTTCTTTCCAACTGAGTTTGTTGGATGTGATCTCCTTCTTAGATGGGCTGAAGGGGGAGATTGTTGGGGTTCAACCCACACATGGGTGTTTCCATTATTTTTAGATATGATGCATCTTTTAGATTTGAAGATATATTTTTTTTGGAAATTCAAGATTCTTCCACTATTTATCTGCCAGCATGGGATTCATGTAATATCCCATGATATCTTTTTGAGATATTATCTGATTTTCTTTTCAATCAATGTATGTGGCATATGGGAGCCTATTAAAGGGGAAGCAACGAATCAAGGAAGTTACAATTTGGTGGTGCGTGAAAACCCAAGGAGAGCAGATACTTGGGTGACTGTTTTCTAGGGCGTGGGCAGCATCGAGCAGCCGCAAATCTAGTTGTGCAATGAGGTGCTACAACGACGCCGCAAGTTTGATTTTTATCTTCGAAGGGTGGCGTATTGTCACAGACTATTATCAGATAGGCGACAGAGGCATAACAGGGTGTGGTTTTTCGCACAGGTTTTTATGTTGTATTTTCCATTCAAGTTTCAGGTTTAAATTGGATTTTTCTACTCTCTGATTCATAGTGAATTTTCTCAGAGTTGCCCCGTGGTTTTTAATCCATAGAATGGAGGGTTTTTCCATGTTAAAATTTGTGTCCACATTTTTTATTTTGTTGTTTGGTTTGACACTTCGTTTATATTGGTGATTCTCACAAATTTTTGTTGTCGCAACTGAGTTTATATTTGAAACCAATCTATTTTTCACCCAACACCACATAACCATTTTCTACACGTTGATGTGTTCTACCTGAGCAATGTTGTACTATTTGGGGAAGGGCCTTATCTGCATAACTTTTTACTACCTAGGTTAATTGACTTGGAAAGTGGTTTTTTGTGATACTTCTTGAAATAGTGTCTGCAGAGGGTTTTGAGTCTCTAGAAAGCTGGGTGAATTCATTTTCTACCTTACTGATTTGCGGTGGGTTTACCTAGCTGGAATCAAGGGCTCTCACACAATTCACTGGATTTACATTTGTCTATTACCCTCTCCTCCCTGGCTCCCACTTGGTGATTTTATAAATTAATGGGGTTATCGAATATCGGGATGGCTGTTCATCCAAGGTGGGCCACTATCCATTCATTTTCAGTATCCCAAGAAGGTCTCTTAGGCCCGTGAATGATTTCGTTCCCAAGAAACTGATAATAAAATCTTTACGCATAAACGAATTATTGTGTTTGTGGGGCAGTTGTTTGTGGGGGTCGAATTCACCACAGGACAAAAATAATGACTTGGTTTAATTCATGGGTAGCGGTAAAGTCTGTCATGTGTCATGAGAGATATCATTTGTGGGATGCCTCATAGAACAATGAGAATACATACGGAGTGATGACCCACATAATGTAATTTTCTCTTTCGAACCAACTTTTCCTTCACAGCTTCAATCCTTGCAAATTTTTCATGAACTCTTATATTTTGGACCATACAAATTTCTTGAATGTATGTTTATCTTGGCTGAATTAGGGGGATGGGTTTTTTTTATTTAAATGGGTGTAGGTTTAGTATATTTAGGAATATGGGTTTGTTGAGCACCACTTCAAGTGGCGCTCAACAATTCGGGTGGCTAGCCCCACTTCAAGTGGCGCTTTGCCACCCTTTTTCTTTTTTTATGGTTTTGTTTTCTTTTTTTGTTGTTTTAATGTTTTTTCCAGCAAATCTCTTTTTATTAAATAATTTCAGAATAAATAAATAAAATTTTAAAAATAATATTATAAATATTTATTTAAAAATGATAATTTAATTCTTATTATATTTATAATTATATAATAATGAAATTATATTTATGTATATATATAATTATATGTGTGTGTATAAATATAATTATGTATGTATATAATTAAAAATAAATATTTATAAATATAAATCTATTTATATATATTTTATAAATAAAAAATATATTTGTAATTATATAATTATAAACTAATATTTATATATAAATATTTATAATTATAAATATATGAATATATTTAAAATATATAATTATGAAAATATTGTTACATATATATTTAAAATTTATTTATAAATATATTTAATATTCATATATATATATATATATCTGTATGTATGTTTGTGTGTGGAGAATTATATTTATAATTATATTTAGAATTATATTTTAATTATAGTTATACTTGTATATTTATAATTATATATTTGTACATATATATATTTACGTAGTTAGAAGTAATTATTTATAAAAAAAATTGAAATATTGTTAAACATATAGTCTTTCAATACCACCTACTTGAAACTTAAAAATGTTTCAAGTATGTGACTTTGAAAGCTTATAAAATATAATCTAAATGACCAATATGAATGAAATTTAAAACATGTATTAAAAATATACTAAATAGATGAAAATAAAAAAATTACATAAAAAATGTCGATAGAAAATATTTGATAGGCTTTCAAAACCACCTAGTTGTAACTTAAAAATGTTTCCACTATGTGACTTTGAACGCTATAAAAGATAATCTATATGACCAATATGAATGAAACTTAAAACATTGTTTAAAAATATATAAATAGAAGGGAAAAAAATAAAAAATGTCGACAGAAAATATTTTATAGGCTTTCAAAACCACCTAGTTGAAACTTAAAAATGTTTCAACTATGCGACTTTAAACGTCTATGAAATATAATCCATATGACCAGTATGAAAGAAACTTAAAACATGGATTAAACATATACTAAATAGATGAAAATAAAAAAATTATGTAAAAAATGTTGACAGAAAATATTTTATAGGCTTTCAAAACAACCTAGTTGAAACTTAAAAATGTCGCAACTATGTGACTTTGAATGTCTATAAAACATAATCCATATGATCAGTATGATTGAAACATAAAACATGGATTAAACATATACTAAATAGATGAAAATTAAAAAATTACGTAAAAAATGTCGACAGAAAATATTTTATAGGCTTTCAAAACCACCTAGTTGTAACTTAAAAATGTTTCAACTATGTGACTTTGAACATCTATAAAACATAATCCATATGACCAGTATGAATGAAACTTAAAACATGGATTAAACATATACTAAATAGATGAAAATAAAAAAAAATACGTAAAAAATGTCGACAGAAAATATTTTATAGGCATTCAAAACCACCTAGTTGTAACTTAAAAATGATTCAACTATGTGACTTTGAACGTCTATAAAACATAATCAATATGACCAGTATGAATGAAACTTAAAAAATGGATTAAACATATACTAAATAGATGAAAATAAAATAATTACGTAAAAAATGTCGACAGAAAATATTTTATAGGCTTTCGAAACCACCTAGATGTAACTTAAAAATGTTTCAGCTATGTGACTTTGACCGTATATAAAACATAATCCATATGACCAGTATGAATGAAACTTAAAACATGGATTAAACATATACTAAATAGATGAAAATAAAAAAATTACCTAAAAATGTCGACATAAAATATTTTATAGGCTTTCAAAACCACCTAGTTGTAACTTAAAAACGTTTCAACTATGTGACTTTGAACGTCTATAAAACATTATTATTTGATATAAAATATTTAATTAGTTAGTAATATAATTATTAATTATTATTTGTAATTATAATTATTAATTATTAATGGTTAAGTCGTTTTGACAAATTTTGTTTATATTGTACCTATACTTTATAATTTAATATTTAATTGAAATAAGTTTGTATTTAATATATTTTTGATTTTATTGTTATTTGACTTAAACAACAATTACTTATAATAGTGAATAAGTTTTTTAATATATACAACATTACATCCAAAAACATCAACGATGATGCCCCCCGGTACCACAACGCGGTGTCTGAATGTCACGTCCTCTCCTCGTCCGACATCCGTGTCGCTCCGGTGTCCTCTCTGCAGGTTCCTCCTCTTCTGGTGCTTCTGGTGCCTCCCCATGATGTTGTGTAGAGGACTGACCAAAATCATGTGAGGATTCCCCAAAATCACATGGGGTGACATATGGATCTGAAGCTCCTATAAATGGTAGAAATGGGGTACTGAAGAAGGTCTCGTCAGGAGGAGAGGGGGCCGCCATAAGCTGTGTGACTACACCCAGATCGAAGTCCATAGTAGTATTCGGAGACGCCATATGCGGTATATAAGCGTCTCCCTACTGTGCAAAATCATCAGTCGGCTGGGCGGGATCATGTCTCTGTGGTGCGACGACATCTGCAGGAGCCACTCTCGGATGTCTATGTCATCACCTCTGCCCCTCTGGATGTGCTCGTCTCTGTCGTCCAGCTGGCGGCGGCGGTGGTGGTGCATCCTCCTCAGCAGGAATATCATGGACACCGTCATCCTCAGGTGCTTCTGCCTGAAGATATAGATCAGGATATATCTGTGGCTCCTCATGAAAAAAACTGTCACATATCAACCGGAGATGATCCAATATAGCCACCACATCCCGATGAACTACCTCACGTAGAATTTATGCATGCAACTGAGGCTGTGTGGAATGTGCAAGCTGACCAATGGTGTTTTCCTGCAAATGAAATAACAATCAAATTAATATCAAAAATGAGTTAAACAAAATTAATAAATCTTAGTAAACATACAAATCTCTGAATGCCAATCCCCTGATGTGTAAGGTGCATGATGGTGTGTCTTCAATACCAGTGTGCATAATCCCCCTGATCAGATAAATCAGAGTGTGATGTGATATATCCCTGTGGAAAGATACTGTATCAGGCACCCCTGTCCCAAAGCTGGATATAAGATGCATGATGTTGTCGCCAGTCTGTCGTCTGTCTACCTATAAGAACAATCGAATATAACTTGGTAGTCTGTCGTGGTGCCAAGGGGATATGCTGTATAAAACTGAACTACTGCATGACCCAGTCTGGCTGGTGCCACTTAATGATGTGAAATTGAATGAGTGGCACCACTACAGCACGATCTCCAGCCAAAACTGTGCAGTATAGTGGAAGTGATGCGTAGACATAACCTATATAAAGAGTCCATGAAACCTGAAATGTAAACTAAAAAAATAAGTCATATAGTAGCATGACAATGTTACTGAGATTATATTGAAATAACTTAAAATAGTGATAACAAAACAAATTTTCCTACAAAAAAGTACTGTTTAACTTACATCAGCTGGCACTATAGCGTCGAATATCTGTTGGAAGCTATGCACACTATGTCTCAGAGTATGTGAAAACTTCTGAGACTGACTCCACCTGGTGAAAAAAGAGTAACCTGCGGTAATTTTATAAAAAACAATAACAAAAGTACTAAATAACTGAATGTAATGAAGTAGACATACCATCGTCCCCGAGGATAGTATTGAAGTAGCTCCGGTGCAAGCGGTGTGACAACTCGAGGAGCGATGTGTGGAAAACTCTCCCAGGCCCACATATGTATTAACACCATGCAACCTACAATATGATGTGAATCGGCCTGAAAACTGGTGCAGAGAGATCTGTACAGATGTGCTAATACAGCGGATCCCCAACTGTATGTAGCAGTCTCATCAAGGTCCTCAAGTAATGGGAGGTACATCATGTGTAGCAAAGCGGTGGAGTAGTCGACACACGACATGCTTCCGAGCAACCGCAAAATGTATGCATGTGTGTGATGAAGAAGCGTCTCCTCATCTGCATCATCAGGAATGATGTCGAAATGCTGATCAAGACACCTTATTCGCAAGCGCGAACCCTAGAGGACACCCCCTGCGCTGATGATGTCAATGCCTAGCAGCCTCTGTATGACTGCAACCTAATCGCCAGTACTGGCCCCCGTAACTGCATCTCCATGGATAGGTAACCCCAGCATGTAGGTGACGTCGTCTAATGTAATAGTTATCTCCCCCTCTAGAAGATGAAATGTGTGTGTCTCTGGCCGCCATCTCTCAACCAACGCAGCTATCAAATGATGGTCGATGGTCTTGAAGTCACACATAGCGACTCCATAAAATCTTGAACATCTAAGGTATGGACAAATAGGTGTCGGCGGTGCCTCATGATGGAAATGGTGCACTCTCCGAACATGAAGATGTCTAACAAGCCGTCACGCCAACACATCGCGCGACACGTGCGTCTCCTGGCCGGATAAAAGTGGCTGCTTCATCTGAATGTGCAAACAATAAAACAATAATTTCATGTAAGTTATGAATTTTATCATGTAAGATATGAAATTTATAATATAATTATGAAGGAAGAATAAACACATTGGGTTAGTTGTTGTCTCCCGTGTTGGGGTGTTGGGGTGAAGATGTTCATAGTTTCCTCATTTTTGTTTTGTAGTCACTGTAAGTTCATCTTTCATTATAAAAAACTGATGACATTTTCCTTTAATAGTTCAAATGGTTTGGTTTTCATATACAGGTACATTCCTTTTTTTGAGTTGGTGTCGTTTGTTTAAAGCTACTCATGTAATGTTGATCGTTCGACAAAAAATGTCACGTGAAATCGTGGTACATTTTCCAAAAATTACCCTATTTACAAGTAAAAAAATATGATTAAAAATGGTGAAATGATAAAAATAATTACATGTACAAAGTTTTACAGTAACTGATAGAGTACATGATTCATTTTAACCATTAGATGATTTCCCTATGTGTCTAGGGCAACGTGTCTTCGTATGACCTTCCTGGCAGCATATGTTGCACCGTCGTCCAGCTGGATGTTCACTAGGCCAATCCATCTCATTCTGAATACGAGTCGACTTTGTCCTCCCTTTTGGTCAAAGTCTATTGTTGATCGGTAGAAGCGTCGGTGTGTCATCAGGTAGCCGAAAATTATGATATTCCCCGATTGGCATAAACGGAGTACTGTAGCAGGAGTTGATGCTCTCGAGTCGATAAGCCAGATCAACGAACTGCTCCCAAGATACGTATACGTAAGCACATGCTGCAATCACATGGACGCATGGATATCTCAGTGCCTGAAAGATTCCACAATCACAGTAACGCTTCTCCAATGAAACAACTCGCACACGACCATTGCTACATGCCACAACATCACCGGGCTCAGCGACCTCAAATCGTTGCTCTGGATGATTAAATGCAGTTACACGGTAAGTTGCGGCCTCCTGAAGAACTGTATCTATCTCACGTTGGAAATGGTGTCCATAGCGCATTCCTCTGTTCAAGCCCTCTTCAGCTTTCTTTCCTCATTCCAGAAAGTACTTTACACTACGATAGAATGTCTCTTGTACCAACCCTGAAATTTAGATTTACGACATCATACAAATATTATATTATAATAGTAGCTCTTCTGAGTAACATATATTCAAATATTCGTATTTACCTGTGATAGGATGTTTTCCTACTCCCTTGAAAACTCCATTTATACATTCTATGATGTTGGTCATCATATGACCATATCTCCTCCCATCATCATATGCCAATGACCAATTCTGCTTTGGAATTTGCATCATGTAATCATACACTTCTGGATTCACTCTATAGATATCTTGAAGACGCTCCTCCATCCTTTGTTGTTGAGGCTCATATGCTATCATACAAGCAGTCATCTGAATAGTTATGAAAATAACTATGACAAAAACATTTTAACAGAAAAGGATATTCATACCAATTTTTAAGATTTCCTTTTTCATCGATTCATTCTTGAACTTCTTTCTCAAATTTATGGCAACGTGTCGAATACAGTATCGATGATGTGCATAGGGTGGTCTCCAAAAAAGACCCTCAGACTGTATCGCCTCCTTGATTGCACGGTGGCAATCAGAAATAAGACAAATCCCTTCTGCATCCGTAACAAACTCTCAGAGACATACCAGAAACCAGCTCCATGATGAGAAGTTCTCTTTCTCCACAATTGCAAATGCTATAGGCAGAGGGGCTCGATTTCCATCTTATGTGGCGGCAATCAATAAAGTTCCTGTATACTTTCCATATAGAAATGTACCATCAATTTGTATGAACTTCATGCAATGTATAAAAGCCACCACACAAGGTAAAAATGTCCAAAATAATCTATCAAACACAACCATTGAGCGGTCAAGTTGGTTCTGTTGGTTAACATATTCAACAGTATGTAACCGATAGAATATTTGATTATTGTTTTGTAAAGGCTCCAATAGTTGTGGTAAAACTCGATATGAGTCATCCCAATCACCATACACTTTCACAATAGCCTTTTTTCGTGCTGCCCATGCCTTCCAGTAAGAGATTTGATACCCAAAAAGTTGTTTGATTCGCTCAATGACCAGAACCACAGGGACGTCTTGACATGCTCTAATCATTTCAACAATAATAGTAGAAACAAACTCAACATCTAATGAAGAGTGTTCTTGTGCCATGCTTGGGTTCACACAAGTGTGTGGAGTAAATCTAGTGATGCGCTAGCTGTGAAAAGTGTTATCAATAATAGCTCGCAAACGCATTTGACAGTTTGATTCATATTTGTCACAACAGATCAAATAATAAGATTTCTTTGACTCTTTTACAACATATGAGTAATGTCTTTCAATGTGATATTGTTTTATCACATTTTTCATTGCTTCTTTGCTCTCAAACTCTCTGCCAATATACAAAACACCGTTATCTGACACTCGATTTGTGCCACCAAGGATTCCTGGAAATTTTGAACTGGGAGTAATAACTGAATAATCAAATTCCAGCAAGCGATTCATGCCTTCAGTCGACCATGAAGCCAATAGTGTAGGATGGTTCAATGGTCGGTTGAACCTCACATGAGTTGGTACAGACTGATCTTCCGCATGCTCTTCTTCTTCTTTAAATTCCTCTTCATCTTGTTCAAAATTGTCATCATCCTCAAATTCATCAACCAATGCATCTAAAGTATGTGGGGGACTATCCATTGAAACTGTGGCTCATGGAAATGATGGAACAACTACCGATGCTGATGGAACGTCCTGATGTGAAGAAGCATATGACATAGTCTCATGACTTTGAGATGGGTCAACTTCCAATGCTGATGGAACCTCCATTGTAGCTATAGTGACATACAACTCCATCATTTGATTCTCAGTTATATACTTAACCAATGAAAGTATATATTCCCAATCATCATCATCATTTACCGGAAAGGTCACATGCCAAAACCTATCTATAAATTGGAGATGTCTGAATGTGATGGACTCTATCACTTGATTCCTCGCCAGTTTTAACCTCCGATGAATTTTACTTTTCACAACTTCCAATGTAGTACATCCTCCAAGGATCACAACAGCATCTGGATGTATACTATAACTATATCCTTGTTCTGTCTCAATTATTTGACCGTTGCAATAAATATAAGCGGCGACCATCTTTTTTATCAAAAAGAAACCACTGATATTAATTAAATCTGATTAAAGAATCAATTTATGTATGCATGATTCTAGTAATTTAGGTTGGAATCCTAATCCATCCACCAAATCAATATGTTCAAACCATATTGATGTGTAACTATTTACACAACCCCCAAGTTTTTGTTACTTACCCAAAAATAGAAGTCAAATATATTTATACATATCCACATGCATTATATGCATGAGGTACATGAACACGTCATGTAAAAAGCATAGAGTTATATGAAAATGAAAGTCACCACATGAGTAAGCCCGAAGTGACAGATATCCAACCCCATTCACTTTTCTAGACAAGGCAAGCCTCTAGGAAAGTAGGTGGTCCGACCCAAAGCCCCTCTACCCGGGGATACTTTACTCAAGAGAGTAATCATTTCATGATAACTCTAACACTTAATATGCAAAAAATATATTGAACTACTAAATTCAAGTTCATAACTTCAATTACAAACCGAGGTCAAGGTAGATTGGAAACTAAATTCATTATCATACCTAGAATGTAATGCAAAGGTATATTCCATAATAAATTTACTACTACATGGATAATTAATATAACTACTTCGCTAATTAATATAACAACTTCTCTAATTAATATAACTACTTCGCTGAATAATATAACTACTTCTCTAATAACCTAATTATGATTAATTAATTAACTAATTATAATTAAGTAAATACACAATTAAGATTAACTATTTTCCTAACTATGGTTAACTAATTACCTAATTATGGTTAACTAATTACCTAATTATGATTAAATAATTAACTAATTATCATTAATTAATTAACTAATTATCATTAACTAATTACCTAATGATTAACTAATTACCTAATTATAATTAACTAATTACCTAATTATGATTAACTAATTACATAATTATGATTAACTAATTACCTAATTATGGTTAACTAATTACCTAATTATGATTAACTAATTACCTAATTATGATTAACTAATTACCTAATTATGATTAGCTAATTAGATTAACTAATTACCTAATTATGTTTAACTAATTACCTAATTATGATTAAATAAGTATCTAATTATGATTAAATAAGTAGCTAATTATGATTAATTAAGTAGCTAATATTGATTAATTAATAACCTAATTATGATTAACTAATTACCTAATTATGATTAACTAATTACCCAATTATGATTAACTAATTACCTAATTATGATTAATTAATTAACTAATTATGATTAATTAATTACATAATTATGATTAATTAAGTACCTAATTATGATTAATTAATTACCTAATTATGATTAAATAAGTAGCTAATTATGATTAAATAAGTAGCTAATTATGATTAAATAAGTAGCTAATTATGATTAATTAAGTAGAAAATATTGATTAATTAATAACCTAATTATGATTAACTAATTACCTAATTATGATTAACTAATTACCTAATTATGATTAACTAATTACCGAATTATGATTAATTAATTAACTAATTATGATTAATTAATTACATATTTATGATTAATTAAGTACCTAATTATGATTAATTAAGTACCTAATTATGATTATATAAGTAACTAATTATGATTAAATAAGTAGCTAATTATGATTAAATAAGTAGCTAATTATGATTAAATAAGTAGCTAATTATGATTAATTAAGTAGCTAATATTGATTAATTAATAACCTAATTATGATTATCTAATTACCTAATTATGATTAACTAATTACCTAATTATGATTAACAAATTACCTTATTATGATTAACTAATTAACTAATTATGATTAATTAATTACATAATTATGATTAATTAAGTACCTAATTATGATTAATTAATTACCTAATTAGGATTAATTAATTACCTAATTAGGATTAATTAATAACCTAATTATGATTAATTAATTACTTAATTAGGATTAATAACCTAATTATGATTAATTAATTAACTAATTATGATTAATTAATTACCTAATTATGATTACTTAATTAACTAATTATTATTAATTAATTAACTAATTACGATTAATTAATTAACTAATTATGATTCACTAATTAACTAATTATGATTCATTAATTAACTAATTATGATTACTTAATTAACTAATTATGATTATTTAATTAACTAATTATGATTATTTATTAACTAATTACCATTAATTAATAACCTAATTATAATTAATTAATTAACTAATTATGATTCATTAATTAAGTAATTATGATTCATTAATTAAGTAATTATGATTAATTAATTAGCTAATTATGATTAATTAATTAGCTAATAATGATTAATTAATAACCTAATTACCATTAATTAATTACCTAATTATGATTAATTAATAACTTAATTATCATTGATTAATCAACTAATTGTGATTAATTAATTAACTAACTAATTATTACATTATCTAATTACATTTAAAAAAACCATACTATTTATAAAATACAAATATTATATACTAATTCTATAAATTAAACAACTAAATTATGAAATCAAAATATTAAATAAATTTAAAGAAAGATTTACCTCAAATTTGTGACGACGTAGGTACACAGGCAGAGCAACCGAAGAGGCAAGGCTACGCAGACAGAGCAACCAAAGAACGCAGATCAACAAAAAATATTTTTAGAGAGAAGTTTGAGAGAGAGAGAGAGAGGAAGGGGTAGGAAGTGAGGAATGGGGATGGGGCGAGGTAGGAAGTGAGGAATGGGGTGGGGCGAGGGTCCTATTTATAGGATTGGGGGGGTGTTTCGGCGCCACTTCAAGTGGCGCTGCATGGTTTCTATATCTTCTTTCAGCGCCACTTCAAGTGGCGCTGAAATATTTTTCTGCCAAATTGGTGGAGCGCCACTTCAAGTGGCGCTTCGCTTTCAACACTCTTGAGGGCCACACCATGTGGCGCTCAAGAGACCCATTTAACAAAATATTCAAACCTTTGACCCATTAAAATAAAAAAATGCCCATGTACACAAAATAGGTCGTTTATCTTTCATAATGAGTTTTCCAGGCCAAGAAAATACTCCCCATCAGAAATTTATTCAATCGGAATGAAGTGGAGAAGATTCCGAAGAAAAAATTTTCCTTGATATGAACTGGTTGAAGTTACCCATGTGGACCAATATGAGGGTATAATGACCATATAAAAGGGGGACCCAAGTCATTTTTCCTTGACCTATTCTCTATATGAACTGAACCCTTATCAAATTCTTTGTTGTTGACTCTCTTCCACGTAGCGTTATTCTTTATGGAATATGTCTTCGTGAACTCAATGTTTCCACCCAAAATGGTACTTCGTATCTCCATATAGTGAAATAATATTCCATGGAACTGATGCCTCATGGTTTGATCACCTCATGAGAAAAACACATCCCAAGCCAAGTGCCTCATGTCCTAAGCGCTTCACGGGCGGATTCTTGAGGAGGGTTTATACTTTTTCTGGATTTATTGAATCTGACTTATTTTTACGGATCATTTCACATAGATAAAATGGAGAGAGAAAAATATGTATATAATGTATTCTTATTTGGGTGATACTAAAATAAGAAATTCCATTTCCGAGAATATTGAATATATCTATCGACATCATTCCATTCCATAGAACGGTAATCGAAAATGCATCTTTCACGAGAGCTTTTGAATTACCCATTATCTAATATATAACGAATGTATAATTTTTGTCATCAAAATGATTTTCCCATTACATTGGCTGATCACAATCTTCCAAATGTTTCATTTGAGGTTTCCTAGGACCATGTTCAGGTGAACGTCTCTAGTGTGGGGTAGATCATATCTGAATCTAACTAAGAGAAGGTTTCCATTTGGAATGGCTACCAGAGAACACATAGAGGGAAACACGATGATGATACATCCTTTTAGTCTATTATTAAATATTCTTGATCCATCCTCAACCTATCGAGATGAGATCCTAATAGAGGATAGAGCTCCAAGTTGGTATGGCGGTTGGGAGGTATTTTTTAAAGCCAATGGGCATACACATTTGGGGTGCACTAGAACAACATGGAATTTTCCCAATGGTTGGAATTTTTGGTTTATACTAGGAATTATGGATCTCTTAGTTTACATTATACCCACCAACCAAGATATTACCAGAATTTATTATCCAATGGTGTTTGAGAACCAAAAATTTCATATATCACATGGTAAAGTTAGGATTGGCTTATATGAAATTTGAAAACTATAAAGAATTCTCATTCTTGGAAACATATATGAATAATTTTTATTTCATACAACACCATGGAGGATACTGAGAATGTTCCTCTATTAATAATAGATTTGTTGTTTGTGGTAGATAAATCACTAGGATATCCTCTTCATGCCTATTCACTTATCCATTTAGGTGACTTGATAAATCTATTTTTGCATGAGAGTGGTCCAAGACCAAAGGTTCGACACACCAGGACTCATCTAACTCAACAATCCTATGTTTTTTGGGTTCATATTGGTTCACGCTTGAGGAAGGATAACATACTATATGGGGTTACTAGATTTTTCTATACGTATTTCTAGAATTTTTTCTATTCGGATTTTATTCCATGTTCCTTAGTGGATGGATCATTCTATAGAATAACATTTATACATGTGTTAGAGATTGTACTTTGATAAAAGAAATCACATCAGTAGAGGGGAATCCAATCAACCTAGTTATACCCACCCTTGCCTGTATTTATGAGTTGAATGTCCATATATAGGAGGGAAGGTCCCTACACTACCTTAGTGGACCATTTAAAATTTTATATGGTTTGGTGGAGGAACACATGAAATTCTATGAATATTAATTTACCGAATCCATCCCTTGTTCTACATTTGATCGCAAAATTCTAAACATTGGTACCATCCATACAAAATCCATGGGCACTAATGTTAGCGTTGATTTGTTAAATTATTTCTCCTAGTTTTCTTTTAATCCTTATCCACCACCATCGAGAATGGTGGTGGATAACGATAGAGGGACATTATTGGAACACACTTACATAATCTCTTTGTGAGATAGGATTTTGAGTGCTTGGATGGATGTGTATACCATTTGTGAGAATTATGATCTATATTGGTTTGTATAACATTTCTGATGCCTAAAATATGTATAATTCATACCCCTTATCGTGATTGGAAAGTAATCACACCCATTCATCCTTCATAAATGATGGATGATGATGAATGTTGTGGAATCAAGCATGGAAATCTTCCTACCTCCTATGATGGCCTTCAACAACTTATCATTGGGTTATTCTAAGATGTGTAAAGAATACTAATCCTATGGGGTGATGGGGAAGTTATTTTTATGGGTTCATAAACCGCTTGCCTCTCCTTGTGATATTCCCATCACACACTCTTTAATAGTTCCTGAATGATAAATACATTCATCCCTGATGTCACAAGCATGTAGAGGTAATTTCATCCCCAAGATATCATTTTCATAGGAGAAGTGCATGCTCCGTACTTCTGACTGGAATCACTAACATACCTATTGATGCTGGTCCCAATGGAACAGTATTGTGAATTCCCCTAACTGAATCTAAGCCTATTAGTTTGGTTCCAATATTCAAATATGTGGTGGTGATGGATGATTTTACCCTTACAACATTGTGATTTATAGAAAGGTTATCTACAAAAAATGTGATCCTTGATTATATACCTATAGTTGTTTGTAAAAAGGATATGGATCTCAGTACTGTCATCAAACATCAAGATGTTATAAAATAGGATTGGATCTAAGTCTATATTATCATAATAAAGAGTCCTTTTAAAAATATATTTTATAAGACAAATAAAATACACCAAATTTTCTATGGATTTATTGTAGGTGAGTTTGATTACCGTAATACGTGTTTACTTATTTATAAATTCTTCACCTGTTAAGTGAAGTTGACTTCTTGTGAAAGAGATCTCATATAGTTTATTATTTTCAGTCATCCGGTAGAATATTTAAAGGACAATTCCATAGAGCTACATCACATAGTTGCAGAAGAGGAATGATTTTATGATCATAGGGTTTCATAGATTACCGAGCTTTGGTAATATGACATTCACATAACATAGATAAAGGCATAAATTTTAGAAAAAACCCCAAATAGAATAAATAAAAAAGAAAGTCCCAAAGCTAAGGGAATTCATTAAAAAATACGTTTGTTAGATCAATCAGAAGTGAGGAAAAGAACAAATTTGATGCATTGTCCTGACAGATCATGCCCGACGTTGGCTGACCTGGTCATTCAATCATTTAATGTCTTACTATAATCATTCCATTAATTTTTTATTTCCAAATAACATTAGGGAGATACTCTATGATTTATATTCTCATCATCATTATCCTTTCATTGGATAAAAAAAAATTATTCTTCCACTCGCACTTATACTTTTTTTGTAGCCGTATCAAGCAATCATAACATTCCATGTTTGGACTGATAATATCTTGGTTGAACTTAATGATCTTTTCACTGGATGACAATCTCAATATTGACCAAGATAATACCTTCATCTTCTTTGAATGAATGATATTTCTTCTCTATAATTGTTTCTTGATGTAAGGGACCCATTGAGATCAGTTTGAATATTTCTAGGGTTGCATGGAAAACCTGAAAATCATTGAATATTTTTAAGATGCTAATTTTCTCTTAATTACACTATGTCGTTGATTAGGGGGAATGATATGAATTTTTTATAGGCCTTACATTACTGGGCCTCCACCTAAAAGTGTGTATTTTTCTATTTATTGCTCAATTTTCATCTACAATATAAGGAGTGCGTCTCTAGTGAGTTGAGAGTCAACATTTAACTTTGGTAACCTTAGTGGGTATTAAATATAGAGAGTGATTTATCACTTATTTTATTTATCATTTTCGGAAGTTTAGTATCTTGCGATACAAACTAATTCAACTAATATTTTATGTCGATCATCATTGACCATGAATTAGGGTGATGACCCTGATAGAACCTATAGTTCAAGAGTGTCCTGATACCTTTAATATATATAAAAGGAATTTTGAGTCAATATTTTTTTTATTTTCAGATCTAAAGTATGTTGTGGGACAATTACTTGAGGAATAACCCGAAATAATGTTTTAAAGGTGGTTTCCAGTGTGATTTTGTTATGTATTAGGGATAAAACATAATTATCTATATGGGAAGAAGTTTCCCATGGTTGAAATGCATCTTTGTGGGAAATTCATGGAAATCCAACAAGGTAATATTATTCACACTCAAAAAAGGTGACCACAAGATAATGACAATCACTTTCAGTTGGAAAAGGTAATTTTAGACGTTCTATATTTATCATGACCATGAAGGTTGGTTTACTAATGGATGATGTATGAGAATGAAAAGGGAATCTATATTGGTATGATCTATGTTGGGGAAACCCTTCCTACAAAAACATGTCTTGTGTAATGGATGTTGTAGCATAGTGAAATTTAATGTCATGTGACTAGGACATGGACCGAGTAGTTTAATGTCTTACATAAATGATGTTGGGGGCTATAATTTTAAGGAATCTTATCTTTGATTGAATTGTTAATATTGGAGAATTCCATAGTGATTTTAATGAGAATTTTCTTCCATTTTCATTCATGAAGGGGAAATGTTGTAGGATATAATCTGACTGCATCATAAACCAATGTGTGACATGGTTTGAATATATCATTGAGTATTATGGAGATGGAATTGGTATCTCTTGGGGATGAATTTTCCTTTTAACAATCAGATTTTTTATTGTTGTTTTATTTAAATCTAACTAGGGAATATCTTGTATAGTCAAACAATTTTATCCCCAGGACACTGACCTTCTCTTTCCAATGGGCCTGGAAATCTTATGAACATTCACACTTCCTCAAACATAGAGTTTGGTTTATATAAGGGACACACTTGAATTCGAAAGGGGAATTTCATGTTAATATTTCTCAATAATGGGAAGAAATATATTCCTCATGTAGGTCAAAACCATACACAAGAAATGTATATTTTTTTATTATGGATTGGACCAAGACATAGGGTTCCGTTATCAATACATATCACACCATAGTGAGAATCTATCCATACATAGTTCTTTGATAAATCCCCACATAGATAAAATTCTTCTGTGGGGACAGGGAACTATTTTCCATTAAATGTGGGATCGAAAATATGGTGAGAACCCATACTAGACCCTCTTATGCAGATATAGCACATATATACGAGAGTGGTGGTATTTTTTGGTTATAAATGAACCATGATATAAGATTCAGGTGTCACTAAATTTATCATCGGGGTGACCATCAATCCATACATAGTAGTTGTGTAAAAACATTCATGTGAATTTTTTACCTATACATTGGATTAATGGAATATATTTATGGTATATATAATCCCAAAATTGGATATTTTTATTTCACTACGTATCTTGTAATAACATGAATAAATCCATATATAGTTCTTGGAAATCGTGCAGTTTAGTGTCAAGTAATGAGAACATCATCCATGTAATTTAATTTCATGTATTATGTATGTAGGTTAATCATCTTGAAAAAGAAGGCCCAAACCTAAACAAATGATATTTTGGAATTTTTGAATCACCTTACAAGAGTAATATAACATTTTTGATATGAAGCGTCCTCAGTTGGTTGCTTAGGAATCCTATTTTTTTTACATAGGGTATGGCTACATTTTAACTTCATGTGATGAAGATGTTTTCTTATATTTTAATGTCAAGTGACTTGGAAAACATATGGTCTTTTTGTTTTAGGTCATATGGGTAGGAACATATTTCATGGAATTGATGAATAATAAAAGTCACATTAGGCCAAGATGTTGCGACATGCCTCGTATGAGAAGAAGGAAAATTTAAACCATGATGCTGGGTGTTCCTGAATCAGGATAAATGGTATGGGACTAAATATTTCCAAAGGTACTAGGAAGACAGAAGAGTTCTCTCATGGTGATGAATTTATATATGACTGAAAAACATTTTTTGAGGGTTATTTAGGCAAATCTAAACGGGTAATATATTGTATTGTCAATCAATGTTGTCCTTAAGACACTAAGATTTGGTTTTTGATGGCCATATATAAATTGCGATGATTTTAAATTTTCCAGGACACATATTATGATAAGTAGAAGGAATGTGTCCTAGAAAATTAGAAGTATTTTTATTAATTTTGGACATAATGTGTGAATTTCCCTACAATGATCTGACTCATATGTAGGAGGGTACATTTCCCCATCCATGATGGATTCCTAAATTATGGAGCCCAAATTAAGATCTCATGCATATATCCTTGTTTATATGTAGTATGGACGAACACATTTTTTTACTAGTGGATAGGACTAGGACATGGGCTCAAGGCATCACTATGAATCTCTTTGATATGAGAATAAATCAATACTTAGTTATTTGAAATTGTGTAGTTAATGTCATGCGACAAGGACAACAACCATGTAGTTTAATTTCATGTAGTGAGGATGTAAGCCACATAGTTTAATGTTTTGTAAAAATGATGTGAGTTCCTTAAAATGAAAACATACGGTGTTCCTTTTAAGGTCTTGTGTTCGAGGCCATAGTGAAAATGATGTGAATTGATATGCCTTGATCATGGGGGAAATCCTTTACTAAAACAACTAAGCTCACATGATCTATGCTTGGTGTGAGAAATAAGCGGTGGAAAAGGATTATTCCAACACAAAAATATTATAGAAATAATGCATAGGAGAATTTTGATTTTTTGGTGGCAAGACCAATATCTAAGATCTAGGCATCACTACATATCGTGGCTGAGTGAGAATCAATCCATACATTGTCTTGAAAGTATCCCTATGATGGTATTCCCTATACATAGGGTTGAAGGAACATTTTTCTCTTATATTGTGTATAGCCCCATAATTTGAGATTCATGTTTCATTAAAATCACATTAGAAAGATAATCAAGCCATATATAGTTCTAGGAATGAATGATACATGCATAGGTATGAGGCATGTGTAGGGAGGGTGGACTTTTTTTGTCTATTTTTTGTATTGGATATTCTCTATGTTGGTTATCCATGAATCATTACATATGACATTTGAATGAGAATAAATCCACATGTAGTTCTTGAACGCTCCTTTCTTCGGTCTGAACCATACATGGGGAGGAGAATTTTTATATT
Organism: Viscum album; assembly: GCA_963277665.1. NCBI lineage: Eukaryota > Viridiplantae > Streptophyta > Magnoliopsida > Santalales > Viscaceae > Viscum > Viscum album. The sequence goes on from OY728125.1 coordinate 228,056,062, forward strand.
TATTTATCTTATGACTGGACCAAGATTGGAGATCTGAGTGTAACTATGTATCCCATACTAAAAATAATCATGCCAAATTTTGTTCTTAAAAATCCATCCTTTTATATATTCAGCTCATGGGTAGGGATAGAGAATGTTAGTTAAAATATATCTGTAAACAAAAGGACCCATGATAGAATTCCTTGGGATGGTTTTGTTTTTATACAGGGAAGGGTGTATTTTTAATATTCTATAGATTGACCTAGAACATGGGGTTTAGGTGTCACTATATATCCTATTAGATTGAGAATCATTTTTTATATAGTTATGCAACACAACATTATAGAAAACTGATGTCGGGGCACTATCCTCTCTAGTGAGGACATTAAAACATCATATTTGAAACATAAGGAATCCCATGCTGGTTACCTAACACATGATTATAATTTAATATCATGGGATAAAGAAATATTATATTCAGTTTCACATTATTTTTAAAAGACCATTACCATTCAATTTAACTCCCTTTGATCAGGATAATATAGATCTCTTTAATTATGGAAAAGATGATTTTGAAGACCAACAAGAAATTGATTTGAATAGATCCCATGATGCAAAAGGTTAGTGAAAATCATCTTATGAATGGGGTGAAATTTTTATGTAGTGATAATAACAGAGGTATATGTGTCACTACATATCCAGTGACAACAATAATCAGGACAGACAATGTTCTTGAAAGGATCCTGTTTATGTCTAACTCATACTCAAGGAGATGGATTTTTTTTCAATGTTGGATGGATCCGGATTGGAGATCCCAGTGTCACTACATATCCTATGATGCTTTGAATCAAGAAATACATAGGTCTTAAAAAGAACCTCCCTACATAGGTATCATCTTCACATAGGGAGGGGAAATTTTCTTTTTTATGTGGTGGTATGGAATAGATATAGATCTAGGATTATTTACATATCTCATTGTATGAAGAATAAATCCATACATAGTTCTTGAAATAAGGTGTGCTAGGAGACCAAAACCAAGGATAATAGACCTCTTATACAAGGTCCATAGTAATGTGCAGTTTTATAGCTTGCAAGGGACATAAACTGTACAGTTTAATGTCATGTGTAAAGGACATCAGTCGTAAAATTCAAGGTCTTATATCTTGTACATGAAGCTATATAGTTTAATGTATTACCACCAAAACTGATGTTTCTGATTATATAAAGTATTTTTTGAGAAACCCCACATTGGTTCGAGCTATAATGATCTCCCCATCTATCAAGATCAAAGAATAAGATCCAATATATTAGATTATGCATATATAATAAGGTCACTTAAATTTTTCTTCCAACATTGTAGGGTTATTTCTATGTATCATTAGTATCCTAATAAGTAATATAATTTCCCCCTCAAGAAATTACTAAAGATAGAATTTTTTAAAAGCCCAATAAAATCATGTTTTGGTGGACTTCCAAATGATGAAAGGTATGTAATCTATTGACATCTAGTAACTCAAATTCAACCATGAATTTATTTGATTTATTATCTATGGACAGATTCTAAAAACTAGAAATGAGAATTGAGGTAAATTGATCTTATATGGAAAGACATTCTTTTTCCCATATACCATCGAGTATGGGGTTGCTATTATGGTGGTGCATGTCATAGTCCTATATGAACACAAGGAATGCAGGATCTTATCTATCCTAGTATTTTTATCCTTATCTACCATCTTTTGGGAGATATTTGGTAATGTTTTTAGAAGACATAAATCTCCCCATTATCCTTTACATGATAGTGGTATGAATTGTTGGATTATATATTATAATCCTTATATAGCTACTCCAACTGCAAAGAAAAAAATGGCACCATTTTCCATTAATATTGTATGAGAGACACCAAAACTAGTAATGATGTTGGATTTCACAAAGATAATGATGATTATTACCCTGACTTCTTTGAGAGGTACATCCTTGGACCACATAGAGCAGATGTAGGTTTCTTTGAGAATGTACATTAAATATTCTTCCATGATCGGAGGATATGGTCCCATGATATCCATACCCCTTATGGAAAAGGGCCGGAAGTATTTGTAATTGCAAAAAAACTATGGAGTTTGATGAATTACGTTAGCATGAACATAGAAAGATTGAAATATTTTTTTTAATTTCATGAAATCATGCATCATAGTGGGACAATAGAACCAAAGACTTTATATTTTATGGGAATTCATTAACCTTTACTGGTGTGAGAAATAGGTTCCAATGGGAACTTCTTTATGAGCAGAGATGTCTTTTCACCATCAATGAACCTGAGAAGAATCCCATTAATCACCTACTTATAGGGGAACTTTTGATGTTTTTTCCATCATATAGAATAAAATTAAATGCTCATATTTATATTTTCTCCTTCCAAGATCAATACGATGAGAGGAATCCATTGTAAATGTAGCTTATTATGAGTTTCATCCACCTATTTGTCAGACCATATGGATTAGGAATGTAAATAAATTCATCGATCTCTTCCATTTTACTTTGAAACAAAGATGACACCATTTGGTTGTGTGAAATTATGATGACCATTTTATCCTAGTCCATATCTTCAAGAGTCACGGATGAATTTATTATCATTTTTTATTAGTAATTTTTCAAATGTGGGACTTGATTCAATGTCAACTATGAATATAATTATTCCATTACTCCTCAAACATAGTCTTTAAGAGTTAGTATGTATTCTTTTTTTTGATAGAATAATCTCAATTGATCTATTTGATGAAAATGTAAGAATATATCTTTATCACAAAGTAATTTACATATATCTAAAGTGATAGATCTAGATATTCAATGAGGGCCTTATATTCTACTTCATTTTTCATGAACCTATTTTATTGAAGACACGAGAAAGGAAAGACTGCATTTATTGGGTAAATTTTCCTAAATCGCAATAAAAAATTATTGGGCATGGGGTGTTCCATCTTTTCCTAGATTGGGCTTATGGATGCACCATTAAAATACATTTCCCATAACTAGGGGAACTGTTCAATAGAGAATATATCTTCATTAGATAGTTTACTATTGTGTGACATTAGTTCATCCAAGGTTAGTTCTGCAAGAATGTTTACTAACTCATTTCCTTTTCTAGATTTGTGAGGCATGATCTGAATATCAAAATTTTACAGGATTACCACCCAACTTTCTATAAATTTGGTCAACATTAGATATCTGAGAATGTCTTTCAATGGGTTTCTCGAAGAGACCAAGTGGGCCTTGTAATAATGCCGATAATGCCTGATTTTTGCGACTACAAATATTAGATCCATACAACTTCCCTATATATGTTAATAATGAGTCTCAACATTGATAATTGTTAAATTGACAAAATAAATACTATTTTCACTCTTGGATTCAATATTCTATGTTGGGAAGGCACCCAAGGACCTCTCTAAGAATGCCACATTTGTAATGAGTGGTCTTCCTTCAACAGAAGGTATCATAAATCATGGGATTTCAAGATATGTCTTGAGACTATTGATGGCTTCCTGACAGTCATCATTCCACTGATATTTTACCCATTTTTTATTGATTTTTTGAAGGGAAAATATTTTCATACTTGGTTTTCTATAAAGAGTCAAATTTAAGCCCAATATCTGTGGATTCCTTTCAATTATTTTATGTTTTAAAGAGGGTAATTGATAAGGATATAATTTTTTCTTCTCAGTTTCAACCTTTATACCATTATGTATTATGATGATGTGATAAATTTCACTAAGGTATCACCGAATGAGAATTTCAAGGGACTAGAAATTAGGATATACTATTGTAGTTTATTGAAGAAGGTTTCATGTTCATTTACGTTTTCATAAGTCTTTCATGAAATAAAAACTACATCATCAATATAACATTTTTTCAATCATCCCCATCAATGGTTTAAATATCTGATGGACGTTACGTTGGTATATAGCGCCATCATTTTTCAATCCAAAGGGAATTTCCAAATAGAAAAATAAACCCTCTAATGATTTGAAGGTAGTGTATTCTTCATCTAATCAGTACATTTGGATTTTATTATACCCTGAATATCCATTCATAAAGGATGTTGATTGATGTCTGGCCATTACATCAATCACTAGCATTGTGTTCTAGATTGAGAAATCACTATTTAGAATGTGCTACATGAGATCTCTAAAATTGATGTAGACTAAGATTTAAAAATTGTTTTTCTTTATAGGGACTATATTAGAAGTCCATTTTTGTATACCAGAACCCCATAATGAAGTAATATTTGATGATATTTTCAACCTTAGATTCACATTTGGCAGTATGAGTCAGATGTGTCTTTCTGGCTTACTACTTATAGCCCGGGTGAACCTTTGGTAGGACCAGATGAAGATTGGCCACCTTGAGATCGAGGCCTAGAATTTCTATGATGTTCCAAGAGAAAACAACATGATATTACATCAAAAAGTAGTTATATACATATTTTTCTTATAAATACATGGATATACTTATCAAAGTGGGTCGTGGGTCCTCCTATATAACCTAATTTATCTCTTTGATTTCATCGATGGTGTAGAGACACACTCCGAAAATGATTATGGAAAATACCTAAGTTCTTACTCTTCTTCTTTATCTTAATATCATTTTTCATATTCTTACATTTTATCATTATGAGGATAAGATGATGAAGGTGCTTCTTTAGAGTTGGGAGTAGAGTCATTATTATTATATCCAAAAGGTAAAGTGACTTCCACAAACCCGACTCTCAATTTGGGGTCACTTTAACATTCATAAGGATGTATTAGGGGAATAGAATAAATATATTTAATTTCCTCTAGTTTCATGTCGTATTATTCCAAATTATCTAATGAAACAATGAAATGTTTAATGTCAAGAGATGAGACGAGGGTATTTTCATTTGAGCCTTTACCATTATCTGGATTGTCAATGACATTTTCATCACTGTTGATATCAAATTTCATGAATTATATCATGAAGGTTTTTGAATATGTTCCTACATTCATGCCCATGTGCCCGACCAGATTGATGGTAATCATGTACTCTTCCATATGTTATTTGAAGGTGTTATTAATATAACTACCATGATCATTATTTAAAATTTATTCACGATTCGTTATATAATATTACACTTAATAAAAATAGTAATATCAATAATTTTAGTGTCTTTGGGAATTAGGTACATTACATAACAATTTAAAATAATAAATACATAATATTTATTGAAATCATCTTTAACATGATCATACTTGAAAATACATGGGACAACATGGGGACATAAAACAGAGAGGGGTGAGCTATAAAGCCTAGTAATGGAATAAACATAGTATAACATGAAGAAATTAATACAGGACAGATAATAGGTATATCAATGTGGAATAAAAGGATTGAGATTCATAAATATAAACAATGAGGCATGATATGTCTTGATAAAACAATAGAAAACATGGGAAATGTGGCAACAACATAAAATAATTCATCATAAACATGGGTCAAGGATAAATTCCAAGATGTCATGATAAACAATATCCCATAAATGAATTAGGATTACTCCATGTCCCAACATGATGTCACATGAGACTGGACCTTATCCAATGCATTGGAGCACTATATAACTATATGTGTACTCGTCACTTTCATTTCATTCTCATCAATAAGTTCTCCACATAGATCATATAATATGGAATCATTTTAATTGACTTTTTATTCCATAATAAATGATTGTAGAATACATACATGTAGGTTCCAAATCAATGAAGCATAATTGTATAAAGGTGAATAGCCTTGACAGGAAATGTGTATGGTTTCACTACAAACTTGCTTTCGCCTAGAAAATCGTGAGGAAATTTGATCAGAATATTGACAACACTTAATGATTAATAAAATGGGTTGATGTGATAAAAAGGGGTCTCTCATCATTTTTACATAAAATGGATAGTAATTTGGATAGGGAAAACATATCCCAATAATCATTTTACCTTTTAAAAAACTCATGGAATTACATTATTCCCCCCTTTAATAAATTATTTCCTCACAATTTATACATGAACTAAGTTATAAATGTTACCAACCATTGACTAGAATAAAGGAATAAATAGGGATTATTATTTTTAAACTATTAAACATATAAATGATAATCCAAAAAAATTAAATAGATAACTTATAAATGGAATATAATTATTTAAATTATATATTTCTAGCCTTCACTCTAAGTTATCAGTTATCTATTTCCTAATGTAGAATCTTATGGTTATTTTTTCACTTGATAATGTGTCGTAATGAGATTATGAATTTACAAAAGTATATCCATTTAATGATTTCAAACCATGTGGGAAACATGGCCCTTTATCATGCACTATTTGTCGGTCAAGATTAGGTTAACACAATGCTTTTTTGGTTTTACCCCTATGTACATCTATTTCAGATCCCCATACACTTATAGTATCTATAGTGGGAATTATGTTATTGATTAATATTAATCTATACATACAAAAAATTGGTTTTGATTTCTTATACTTAGTCTTATCCCTATGGCTTTTTTCAAGAGTTTTCTACTCATAATCCAAAAAATAAGTATCCTTTTCAATTGATACCAACTATAACAACACTTCTCTTTATTACATATTATAAATTATTAATTTCGTAATACAACACATAATACAACAAAAAATATCAATAAATATAGTGTATTTTGTAATTAGATATATTATATAATAACATAAAAAAACAAATAAATGATCTTTATTAAAAACATCATTAATGTTATCGTACATAAAAATTCATGGGATAATCTGGGGGCATACCTAATAATGGGGTGAGCTATAAATCTCAGTAATGGAATAAAAATGGAATAACTTGAAGATAATAATACTTTTTATACAACAGGATTATTAATGAGTAATAAAAGGATTAAGAATCATAAACATGAACAATAAGACATGATATAACATGATAACCATGAAGAAAATAAGGGAAATGTAGAAAAAACATAAAACACTACATCATAAACATAGGTCAAGGATAACTTCCCAGAATTGATGATGGAAAAGTAAAATTGTAGATTAGGTTCACTATCGAATCCCTTGAATGATGTACCGTTAGAATAAACCTTACCCAATGCATTATAGCACTATATAATTCTAGAAGAACCTGTCACTTTCAATTTATTCTAATGAATAAGTGAACCACACATATCATAAAAGATGTAATAATTTTTATCACTTTTTATTCCATGATCACAGAGTGTGTAATAAATACATGTTTTTCCCAAACCAAAGAAGTATAAGTAAATAATGGTGAACACCCTTGATCGAAAATGGTTATGGTATTTACTACACAATTGTTTCCGCATAGAAAATCACGGCGAAATTCAGGCAGCATAATAGTGTCACATAAAGATTCATAAATTAGGTTGATGAGAGAAAAAAGGGGAATCTCACAATTTTAAAATAATATGTATAGTAAGTGGAACATGGGAAAACATATCCCAATAATAGTTTTCTTTTTAATAAAACATACGACATTACATTCTTCCCCCTTAAATAAATTGTGTCCTTGTAACTTAAACTTGAAATTGGTTCTTCCAATTTCCATCCACTGACTAGAATAAATTGAAAATTAGGGATGATGGGTTTTAAAATATGATACACAAAAATAGGAATCTTAAAACGTTAATGGGATAACTTATAAGTGAAATATATGTAATGAACATATGAATTTATGGGCTTTATTATTTTTTATGAATTATCTATTTTCGGACATAGAAACTTATAGAATTTGTTTTCCCTTAAAACTTGTATGTAATGACCTTATGAATTTACCAAACATATCCCTTTGGTTTATCAAACTAGTGGTGTAGTACGACCCATTTTTGCATCCCAGTTCCCAGTTGAGTCTTCCTCAACATGTTGATTTTGGGTTTCACCCTTATATACATATGTACTAGATCCAAAACCACTTATAGTATCCAGACAAGGATTTATTTTCATGATAAACCAATTACATAATACTTTTCAAAATTTAGGGATGTTTCATATAATTATTCTTATCCCTATATATTTTTCTATGGTTTTATAATCCTAATCATAAAAAATAACCAATATTTTCCTTTAACTCCAACTATGAAAATCCTACTCTTTATTTTTCATTAATACATGATTTATTAAATAAGATTATACTTAATATAACCCAATAGATAATGATGTATAGTGTACATGGGAATTAGGTACATTACATGATGACTTAAAATAGGAAATACCTCATCTTTATTGAAATGTTCCTTAACATGCTCGTACTTAAAACTATTTGGGATAACCTCGGGCACTACTACAAAAACGGCCAATATCAGCACTAAAAAGGTCTTTAACAGCGTTAAAAAAGCACTGTAATGCTCAGCGCTAATATAGGGGGGTCCCTTTTATCAGCGCTCTGAAAAGCTCTGATAAAGGCCCCTTTTATAAATGCTAAAAAATGTGCTGCTAAAATCCCCTTTATCAACCCTTTTTTTAGTGCTGATAAAGGTAAATTTTTTTTAAAAAAATAACAAAATTTTAAAATAATGTGGGGAGTGCTTTTATCAGTGCTTCACAACCACTTTTATTAGCGCTATGAGGTCCCATGCGCACAACCCTTCCTGCGCATCCTCATACATGTGCACCCCATTTTCTTCCACCTGAACTCGATCCCGGGACCTCCCCCCATTCACAAATACACCTTTACCACTAAGACATTTTGTTTTGTTCTATATTTAATGATATATCTATATATATAGTTATATTTATTCATATATTGATATATATTCATATTAATATAAATATATTTATTCATATATTAGTATCTATATATTAATTCGTATATTAATATATTTTTATATATATTTTTAGTTTTAATTTTCTATACGTATATTTATTTGTATATTAATATATACATATAAGATTTGTTTTAAATACATTTATGAAAAAATATGTTTTTTATGTGTGTTTATAAATAAATAAACACATACATAAATACATACATAAATATATACAACACACATACATAGATATATACAAGACACAGACACACACAGAGACACACACATACACAAACACATTTATATTTACGAATAAATACATATATATGTGCATTTGAAAAGCCATAGAATGTATATATAAGATTAGTTTTTAATACATTTATGAAAAAATATTTTTTTTATGTGTGTTTATAAGTAAGTAAATAAATAAATAGATATATATATACATATATAAAACACATAGACACACACATAGACAACCACACACACACACAGACACATATATATTTAGAAATAAATACATATATATGTGTATTTGAAAAGCCATAAAATGTTAAACAATCATAACTGATAATCTAGAATTTCATATCAATGAAACAACCAGTAAAATCAAAGAAAATGAAAAAATATTCAATATGATATGTAGTACAGGCCTAACAGACATCTAGATCAGAAGTAATAATTATTTGAATGTTAAACAATCAGGGTATCCCGATTAAAAACTCAGTTTTGGAAGCCTTCTAAGCCTTTTTGGGCTCGAAAAATGTGACTGAGGCTTTGAATCACTCATTTTCACGTATTTCTCATCGCAGGATTTGATTGGATATGCTGTAGAGCTCTAATGGACACCCGGGTCAAAAGTTATGACCGTTTGAAGATTGAGTTACATTTTCAACATATTTTAGATCTTTTATTAGTTTTTTTGATTTTTTTGTCCTCAAATTGTTATTAAATGATTTTTAATCTATAATAATAAGAAAATTTTTAATTAATAATGTTTTTTTAAAATATTGTGAAGCCATTTTCACTAAATTTCTTATATATTAAATGTAATAGTCTATTTATACGTATCTACAACATATTAAAAAAATATATATTGTATTTATATCAATATAAATATACTTATATAAGAATAATTTATTTTTCCAGATTTTTTTAGAAATATAAAATATTTCAATGATGGTAAAGTCCCCTTTATCAGCCCTACTAAAAGAATTGCTGATAAAGGGGTCCCCTTTATCAGCGCTTTTTTTGAGTGCTGATATAGGCCACCCTTTATCATAGATTTTTTTGACCGCTGATAAAGGCCCCCTTTATCAGCCCTTTTTTGAGCGCTAATAAAGGGGTATCGCTTCCCTTTCCAGTTTTTTCCGTAGTGTGGACATACAATAGAAAGGGGAGAGCTATAAATCTCAGTAAGGGAATCAATATGTAATAACTGGAAAAAATCAATATATGTTAGACAATGGGAATAAAAATTCCCAATAAAAGTATTTAGAGTCATAAACTTGAACAATGAGGCATGATATAACAAGATAACATAAAGGAAACATGGGAAATTTGGGAACAACATAAAATACTACATCATAAACATAAGTCAAGGATAAATTTTAGGAAATCATGATATAAAAGTTCCCATAAAGGAATTTTGTGTACTCCATATTCCAACATGATGTCTCATGAGGCTAAACCTACCCAATATATTAGAGCATTATATAATTTCGCGTGATCCTATCACTTTCACTTCATTCTCATTCTTAAGTACGCCACGTTGGTCAAAAATTATGGAATCATTTTTCATCACATTTATTCCATGATCAAGGAGAATGTAATACATACATTTAAGTCCCAAATAAACAATTTATAAGTTTATAAAAAAAACACCCTTGATAGAATAATGGTATAGTATTCACTAAAAAAATTGGCATGGAAAATTTCAGTGAAATTTTCGAAGCATAACGACGTCACTTAAAGAATCAGAAAATGGATTGATTTGGAAAAAATGGGTCCCTCATACTTTTGAAATAAAATTAAAAGTTATTAAGACATGGGAGCCAATAATATTTTTCTATTAAAAAACATTCGTAATTATAGGTCATGGTCATTTCTAGACTGTTCGGGCCCGTAACCTAAGAAACACCTCTAAATAGGGGTCGTGTCCATTACCTCTTACAGATTCATCTATTGACATAGTGAGACTGATATGATTAAAACGGGGATTTATCCTTGTGTAATATCCCAATTTTTTTCATTAATCTAGTATTTGATGCACTAATGGTATGATGAGGGAACTACTGCATGATGGTGATACAAAGGCCTTCCTAGAAAAACATTGATGGTGGAATCCAATTAAGAAAACTAGAAATTATGTGTCCTATATGAGTTCACAAAACTAAGCCTTTATATTGATTTTGACTAGTGTAGTTTTTCTATTTTTTCATATTCACGTATTTTTATAGAAGACAGTTCTAGATTATCCTCACTATTTCCTAGTATAAGAAGTTTTTGTGGTGGGATGAAATTAACTTTGATGTCATCATCCAAAAAATATCATTAGAAATCAACACCATTAATCATGTTAGACACATATAACGGTCCAATGTGTCCTTATATAGCCAAAACATTGTCTTGATTCAAAAATGAGATAGTCTTGTGTCATTCTTCTAGATTGGTCTCTGTCCAATAGACCTCAGGAGTGGAAACCTCATCTTCAAACTACTATGGGATTACCAAATCCTCTATGGGTGATTCCCTGACATCTTTTGATAAACATAGGGAATTTGGGATTGATAAGTTTTCCAATATCATGTTAACATTCTTCAAGTATCATACTTTTGGTCTAATGTCCGATGCTAACCGACTTGGGGATACTCCTTTATAGGAAAATTACGAGATGTAGTTCTTGAGGTGGATGTACCTTTCCTTAAAATAGGAACTGAATGTGATCATGATTTTGGTGGTATGGTCATAATAGGCCTTCCTACCTTTCAAGGGTGATCGGAAAATTATTCCTCTTCATATTAGTGATCCAGATCAAGCAGTTATGATTGGATTTTTTCATATTCATGGGTATTCCCATGTTCATGTTGGACTTGCTAAAGGTATCTTCCATGGGTTTCTATAGAATTGACAACATTATTAGGTAAGAATCTATAATTATGACTTCTACCATGACTATGTATTCCCCTACACCATCATCTCATGAAACATCTTCCTCCGATCCACCAATCAATTATGAGGAACTCATGTTCATATCCCGACTCTTCATCAGATAAGGGATCCATTAAATAATTGACATTAAAGGTGACAAAGATAAATTATTCACCAGAATAGGGTTCTATCTGGATGGACACATATGGTTCTACCATTTTATGGGGTGGTTCCCATTCATCCATTTGTTGGGGTAGTTCCATTTCATTTGGACCAAAGTGAATAATGACTGAGATATTCAAAGTCACGTTCATCCCTGGAACAATTTCATCTTCTTATGTTTTCTCTCTTCTCTTCGGGATAGACCATTTCTTGAAATGATGGATTCTAGGTGGCTGTAGTGACGATGTGGTTGGCTATTTCATAATAAAGGCGGCTGGAGGAATATATATTTTCTTCAAATATTCTATAAGAATACCACAACTCATATTGATTTTACTTTGATTCATATAATCAGTAATTATTTTCTCAATATTGATAACAAATTCATTTCATTCACCTCCTTCTTTAGGATTAGTAACAGAAACATATGATACTTGTGTTGGATGCTTTTGTAAATTTACATGACCCGATTCTATAATTTTTAGCTAGATGTATTTGACGATGACACATTATAGAGTGGAATGACCTAGTATATAGTGAAAGGGGAACTAATCTGGCATTTTATCAACACCTACTGGGTAGGCACTCTTGGAATCTCGAAGGTGAAGATATTCATTGTTCATTTATTCTATAATGTAGTAATTAAAATGATCATCTCATAATGATTATGATTTATTCATTATCTCCTTGAATTGAATTTATATGGGTTCCCTCATATCATCTTAATGAGGTAGGGGTTTCTGTTGATGTGATGGTGGGACACATGATACTGTGTTGGTTTTAGAGGTGGTTCTAGCATAGAGGATATAATAAGTGTGATAGATGAACCCTATAATTTTTATATTATCTTCTATGGGATTAGTGGATCCATTTAGGACATGGGTTTAGACCACTATATGGAATATTCCAGTATTTTAGAAATTATAGTGAGATCCTGAAACCTACATTTATATCTCCCTGGGATGAGTTGCATTAAAAACTCATCATGTATGTTTTATACAAAACGAGAAATCATATATTATTGTGCAGGTTGTGGGCTCAGGGAGTTTTGTAGACCCAGCCATCTGAAAATGAAATCAAAGACCCTATATTTCTACCATTTTTTTAATTGGAGAGGTTAAGGATCATTATTGTTTGTAGCATTGAGAATCGTTGAAAGGGAATATTTTGAAATAGGTCTACACATCCCATGATTGAACTTACTAGAAAACATGTGAACAACATGAAGGCCGAACCCTACAAGGATTTTACAAAGCTTCTATATTTCACCACTTCTCATTGAGGAGGAGATCACATCATTGGATAATAATGGGAATAAAAGTGTGAATGATGCTGATCAGGTGCTCTTGAGATGTTAAATATTGAAAATATAGGAATCCTAAAATTTGGTGGGTTGGAATGTATTTCACTATTTTGGCCAATGCTTCTGATTTCTCTACAACGGTGTGTGTTGTTCCTCCAAAGATTCTAATTGACCCGATAATGATTCTATGATTGAATAAGCCCTTGATGAAAGTTTTGTTGATCATAATATTGAAAGGGTAAGAAATGGGTAGCGTATGACGTACTGGTCTTATCAATTTCTATGGATAAAACCACATAGGGGTTATATTTTGAGGTTTTTATAGAATTTGATATTGTTTTATCGATAGTGGATGGAATCTCTGATATTCATCCATGAGCATATACAAGTGTACTTATGGTTTGGGTATCGGGTTTCATTGACGTTCATGACCTACTATAGTTTCTGGGACGATCCCATGTTATTGGGGTACACTGGTTTGAAGTGCGAGTTGAGGCTCTGGGACATAATCAATATGAATGTTACCTCTGAGAAATTATATATTTAGTCTTCTAAAAACATTTATTTCTTCTTACTACTGAGAAAGAATTTCTTAAAGTGTAAGGGCTTCCACCTCTTCCACAGATGTGTCATTTGAATCCTTTCTTTTATATTTCTCTTGGGTGGATATTCTCTAAGGTGGCATTAATGGGTTGGAAGATGGAGCTCCAAAATTTAGAGAAAGTCTTTGGTTCTGGCTACACACACCTTCATCATTTATCTCATTATGGACCACATTCCTAATGGAACCATTAGCTTCTTTTCCATTTGGGTTAGAATCATCTTTAGTTTCATTCACTAAGTTGATTACCATGATGTTCACTACCATGTTATGATTTGTAGTTTTATCTTTGGCTGTCAAATGATAAGAGGTTCATTGGTGTCCTTTACCAGACCTATATGCTCATTCTGTGATATTCTTTAAGCATCCTAGAAAAGAGTGACCTAGAGGGAATCTCCATAGAACCTGGTTTTACATGTCCCTTCTAAGAGACATAGTTTGGGGGATGAGATGAACTGAGACTCCTCATTTATTTATGTTCCTACCAATGGGGAAAGGCTGATTTATATTGGGGATGGGGTTGAGGTAAATATTCCTATATTCCTATAGGATTGGGTTACTCCAATTCTACTATTTTCATACACCAAGATGAATATGTAGTATTTGGAGGGGTATTTTGTGTTATAAATACCCCCATCTATATGAGTTGGGGATGATCATGTACTGCAGCGGCAACTGCTACTCTCACTGCTCTCTTTATCTAGTGAATCCTTATTTGGGATGATCCTGGTGAAATACATTATCTTTACGAGAATCTATTACATCAAAACACATCTTTAGTGAATGTTGATTGGCTTCCCTTAATTGAGAAGCACACCTAGTGTTCCCATTTTCATGATTCAAGTGTTTTTTTGATAGTTTTCAATCCTTAGGATTGATGTTTTTGATACTTATCAAGGCCTATTCTTGTTGATTGCATCATCTTTCCCAAGTGGGGGTCTTATCTGGTAGCCACCATGAAGTGGTGACATTATAGGATTTCATATCTGGTGGGTTTTTCTTACTAGATCATGAAGTAAAGTGCAACGCTCCATGTTCACCCCCTCCTGGAATATGAACACAATTTAGGATTTCGATAATTAAATGATGTAACTTGTTTAATGAATTTCGGTATGTTTGTTGGCGATTTTTCTATCGCTTCTCTGATTGTGGTTGACAAATATCAGGAATAGATTCTAGGTCGATTTGATGATGAGGACCCCCCTAATTTTTTATCATGGTATGCATACCAACAGTTATGAAGTAACTTCACATTCATATGGTGGAATGTCTTCCAAAAATTTAGAGTGACATTTCATATGCATTGTTTTGAAAATACCACTAGAATGATGAACTGAGAAGTGGTTATGGTGTAAAAAATAATTGGGGTATTATCCCTGGATAATTGCCCTCTCATATTTTTATGTTCTTCTACTAATGATTCCTCCACTTGATCAAGACAACTTGGGAACCTTCTAACTATTTTTTCATAGGAATCCTGTGTAGTTGGGGTCTCATCATCCTTTAAATGCTCCAAATATGGTTCATAGGATGACCATTTCCTCAAACCATATTTCTATTGTGAAATAATATCACTTTTCACGTAGAGGGTTCCAATAATGTCTTACTCCATCTTCCCAATAAAAATTTTATATTAGGTAACTCTTCTAGTTTTATTGGTAACAAATGAACCTTCTTATCAACTGATATGCTGGCTATGAAGAGGGCTTCAGTGGTTCTCGTCTAGAGTGGTTATCTCATGATTGATAAGATAGTTACAATAATTAAA
Source organism: Viscum album (assembly GCA_963277665.1). Taxonomy (NCBI): domain Eukaryota; kingdom Viridiplantae; phylum Streptophyta; class Magnoliopsida; order Santalales; family Viscaceae; genus Viscum; species Viscum album. Next base: position 228,071,831 of record OY728125.1, read on the forward strand.
TGTTTCATGGTAATCTTCCTATATAGGACTTATATATATAAACATTATTAACATACATTCATATTAAATAATTTTAGATTAATATTTATTACATTGAAAAAAATACATTCCTAAGGACAATAATAGTTCGGTTTTTTTGGAATCATGGAAATAAAATATTCTCTCTTAGTGAAATATATTCAATATCTCCCATAAAGTGATAAAACTTTAGTACTTCTACCTAAAACCTTTCTTCAAAACTAGGATAAAGTAAACATAATAAAGGGGTGAGATCAAATGTTCAATAAGGGTAAATAAAGGAAATGTGTAAGCATAAAATGAACAAATAGGGTATTGAACTTGAAATTTTTTTTTGATGATTATAGACAACATATTAGATATCATAATAAATATTAGAGTTTACTAGGCACATATCATAAGATAATTAAGGTTGTAAGTCAAGAAATCATAGCACAAGATTAATAAAATGAATTTAGTGCTTGCACATTTTTTTATAATGTTGTGAACATGTATAAGTAGAAATATTTTCTCTCGTCATATTAAGCACATGAAATCAGGGCCCAACATCAACTTTTGGACATGAATCCAGGTCCATGCATAAAATTGTGAACTTGTAATAAATTACATGCATAACGTTATGGACATGAAACCATGTCCATGCATAACATTATGAAAGTGTAATAATGATACAACATAACTTTATGGAAATTAAACGAGGTCCTTGAATAACATTTTTAACATGTAATTGGGTTCACACATAACATTGTGAACATGTAATCAGTTTCATGAATAAACATATCAACATGAAAATAGGTCCATGAATATTTTTGTGACCACATAATAATGTCCACTCATAACATTTTGAACTTGTAATCAGTTTCACGCATTAACTTATGGACATGCAACTAGATTCATTCATAACATTATGAATGTGTAATCGGGTTCACACATAACATTTATATTCATGATTCATCCATCATTACCCAATACACTGGAGAGAGATATATGTACCACCAAAAAAATAATAAAATTATTCATACATGTGACACAATATAATAAAACATTTAGTATATCATAACCCATCAAGATACATAGATTTTATAAACATTAAATCATAACTCATGAAATGAAATGCGTACCATTAACATTTCATCGTATCATAACCTATGAAAGGAGATATGTTTCCTTATCAGAGCATGAAAGAATAAACAATGAAAATAAATGAGTTTCGAAATAATAAAACCCATGGAAGTTAAATGGGTGTCTTAAGCATCAATCCAACAAAATTGGAATGACTTAAGAAAGAATATGAATGTAACATTTGAATTATTTCCTAAATTGTCACGATTAACATAAATTATGTTATCATAAATGTAAAATAACATGGAATGATATTTTGAAAACAATTATTAAGGTAAATATCTCAACTTCTTCAAAAAGTATCGTTAATCCATAAAACCATTTTAAAACCATTTTCATTGAAAAGACATTGAAAATAAATAAATAAATAAGACTTGAAATCATTTTTAAAATTGTCTCCCTTATAATAATTTAAGATAATATTTAAAATACTATAAAACCATTTTCCCTTCAAAACACTTTTAAAACAAACAAAAAAGTATTGAAAATGATTTCAATACCTTTTTATATGAAAACAAATGAATGAACCTTCAAATTTCTTTGAAAACCTTTTACATGAAAAAATGTGAAAGAAGCTTGAAAATTTTTCGAAAGGATTTTTCCTAAAAACATATCAATGAATCTTGAAACTATTTTTAAAAATTTTTAAGTTCAATACATATGATGGACGCTTCAAAACGTTTTGAAAAACACTTTTTTTAAAATAATTCCAATACTTATAAAAAATGCTTGTAAAAATTTTGAAAACTAATTTATTGAATATAACATATAAATATATAATGAAATGTTTTGAAACCATAAATTTTTTTTAAATGTACTTTTTATTTTAAAATTATATTAAAAGATCATTTTAAAACATATTTTAATTTCTTTTTTAAAACACGGTTTTCAAATAAAATAGATTTCCAACCATGGTGATAGATATGTTCATATTTTTCTTGAAAACATTTTCTTAATTATCATAAATATGGAAGGGTGAAAAAATGATACTAATACATGTATATATATGGACTAAATATAGGATAAGGAAACTCTTTATATTTCTTGAGAAATGGAGAATAATATTTCAACAAATGAAGCTCAATAATTACCAATCTCAAAATGAGATGAGATTGTTTCAACCAAATCATAACACTTGGTTACTTTGGATAATACTCTTAATAAAAGAAAATGAAATTAAATAAAGAATAAAATATCTTGAAAATAGTGATATTAATTATATAACATTTAAATTTAATGTATATAAACCATTTTAAATAACCTCGGTTCATATAAAAAACATGTGTCTCAAAAATTGAAATTTGAGACAAAGCTAGTATTCCGATTTGGTAACTTTTGATAAATTAAGAACAAGAAATAAATATAATAGAATGTATATTTAAATAAACATAAATTTAATTATAAGAGACATATAATACATTCATGATAAGTATATATTCAACATAAAATAATTGAAAGGTGACTAAAGCACATATCTCACAGAAATGAAAAGTGAAATGAAATCCCCTTAACTCGTGTCTTCACTCTCATTATACTCATTAAATCCACATTTATAATGAATATAAATTTATTAAAAATATTTTAAAAAACCATATTATTATATCTAATAATATATATTATTTCATTACGACCTTATATTACCCTCTTGATAACAATACTATGTTAATGTTTCACTTTGGGTAATATTCACTTTATTCATCACACGTGTCTTAATTTGTTAGATCTTCGGTATTTATAATTTAATTAAATATTTATAGAATTTAAAATATTATATAAATAACATTTATATAAATTATTTTTACTATAATAATATATTCGATATATTATTATTAAATGAAATACACTATTCATTGAGATAGTATAATGTACGCACGCATGAACGTTTTTTCGTTTAATTGTCAGGATGAAAGAATAAAAGAAATATATATATATATATATATATATATCATTATTAAATTAGATTTATGATATAATATTTAAAATATATATTCACTAAAACTATTCTTAATAAAATCCTTGTGGTGTATGAATGAATCATATCACTTTGAAAGGGCGGTAGTCCACACTTCCTCCAATACAATTGTTATATTAACACAAATTAGAATGTAAAAATATATGTGTTGTAAATAATAATAATAAATATTAGATATATAATAAATATAATATATGAAATATATAAATATATTTTCCAACATAACTTCCACCATAGTATGTGGTAATGGAAAATTGAAAAATCTTTATTTTGTGAAGCTGTAGTTCGCCATACAGAGAAACAATATGTTCATTACCCATTAGATGTATGTGTGTAACTGTAAGAAAACATCTGTAAATTTTAAAACACTACATAATGACTTATTGATGATAATAAACATAGGAAAACATCCATAATTTTGTTTAATTCATATAGTATGTGGTTTCTAAGAAACTAAATCCCTATCTAGTTAGTATAAGTCGATGTGGCTCTGGAACAGATTTACCTAGTGGTGAAAAAACCTAAAACATCATACTTAGCTAGACTCAATGGTGAACTAGTGTATGATAACATGCATTTCTTCACATGTGAGATTACACTCCTAGGGCTTATGCTATTGTAAATTCACATTCTCATTAAAAACCATTATTATGTGAATAATGACGTTAAAAAGATTTTTTATCAGGAAACATATAATGGATATATAATGACTAAATATTTATTTGTTAAAGAAGATATGTTATTTATGAGTTATAACTTCAATTATAATAGTTTCAATTTTATCTTATTAATCATATATATATATTATCATCTTTAGTATTCTATTTATTATATTCAATGTATAGAAGTTGGAGGAATTATGTCTGCAACCAATTGGATATGAATTGTTATGAATACCCAAATGACATGACTAACAAGTTGCGATATCATGTAAGATATCTTGTGTTTTTTACAAACCTGATATCAAGAATAATGATTATAAAATGGAACATAGTTGAATGTGAGAACTTATCAAAGAATAGGAGGACATTGTCTCAAGGGTGTTCATCTAAACAACATGAAAAAGGAAAGAAGACCAAATTTCCACTATGCATGAGAATGTGGAATGAGAAACCAAATGAAATGTAACTATGGATGTTAGATAAGTTTTATATGTGAAACAATAGTGAATAAAGTATCCAGTTGACATGTAAAATTCAATATCATGAGGGAGGAAAATAATTTAAGTCACCATTAATATTTCTATGTCATAAATGTAGATATGTAATAAATTATAAAATCAAATCCTATATTCTAATGGATAATAAGAATTATGAGCACCGACAATGTCTATGTTAAATAGGAAAATTATATCATATATAGATATGAAACATTATTATTGAAGTACACACAATCTCTACCCATATCTTGTGAATGTCTTGTTATAACTAATTTATCCTATGAATATTTTTTACCTTTTCCTAGAACATAGTTTTACCACCCAAACTGATTTGTTTTCATATGGAAAAAACTACAATCATTATTTTATCACAGGGAAATTTTTTAGAGGATTATTTTTTTGATAGTAATATCAATCTTCATTAAGAAAATTTAGATGAATTTATGTGTATATATTTCTTTTCCTTGTATATATCCAATATAAATTTCCGAGAGAAGTAAATAACTCTCCATACAATGAGTCACCCTTTGTTTATAAAAATTTCATTAAGGATGATTAATCTTATTTAGTATAATCAACTTAAACATGGGTATTATTTTGGCATGAGTAACATTTTCTAGCACAAGTGATTGATACTAAAGAAAATATCACCCTTGAGGAAATTCATATTATAATGTAATTCACTGATGTGTTTCCAGGTAAAATTCCCAGTCCTCCTAGAATATTGGTGTTGTTCTTAATTGAAATTGTCTATGGACCTAGTAAAATTATTGGATATTTTTTTACTAGTAAAGGGATATTATAGAACCATTAAAATTAGAGTAAATTTAGGTATATAGCAGACTAAACAGTATAACAGATAAAAAATCTTCCATTGATAATTTAGGTACAATTATAGATTTCTGAGAAACTTATAATTATTTACAAGCACCCTAACCAGGATTAACTGTAAAGGATTTATGTTTTTATAGAATAATCAATGCCATGAATGACTTAAAGTGATGAAGAATATGGTAATAACTAATCATGTACTAACATTACCCACCATTGGGGAATTATTTCTGATCTATAGTGTTGAAAAAATATTGAATACGTAGTGTACTCATTAAAAATTTACAATTGTTAGCTTATGCCTCCCATAAACTAAAGATACATGAGTAAAACTACCCAACTCATGATCTATAATTGGATGAAGTGATATTTTTGTTAAATATATGGTGAAATTTTATTTGTAGTGATATGTATGATATATATACATACCAAAAAATACTCTTGTATATACTCATAGAAAAGGAGCGTAATATGTTCCAAAATAGGTTGTTATAGCTAGTAAAGGATTATAAATTTTCAATCCATTACTATACCGGGAAGGAAAAAAATGGATGATTCTCTAATCATAATTAATACCAGAACATTATCCATGATGAGGATTCCAAAGTATCTAATCTCAAAAAAATATGGAAATTGACAAAATAAAAGGATATTTATCCTACCTTCCCAAAATAACCAATCAACATTCTATTAATGGGAGAATCATGGAGGTTACAAAAGATTATGTGTTTCTAATGAAGAAGGTTATAAATATAGTAATGTTCAACTTCGGTGAATATGGATCTACAAGGATTGGAACCCAGATATGTGAATAGTCAAAAATAGAATTAATGATGGAACATCTAGAAAATGTCAATATCCCATCATTATCTATTCATATAGGAATCACTAAAATGTATATGAAGTTGAATAGAAATTTTTTGGGGTAACATGAAGAGATATATTTTAAAGATTATATCTTGGTTCTTGGTATACCATAAAGATAATGAAAAATTACATAATTATGAGGTTATAATTAAACTAAAATTCTTTTAAAAATATTGATTTGTAATATAAACATGGATTTCATTACCAGAATCCCCTGGATACCTATAGGTAATAATCCCATTTTGGTGTAGTTTATCACCATAATAAGTCTGTGAATTTAATTTTTATCATGGAATATTTCAATATAAACCAACTCTAAATGATATACATAAGAGGATTGGTAATACTGCATGGAGTGCCAATCTCTATTGTATCTGATTGAGATTAGAGGGATACCTTGTTATTTTGGAGAATCTTTCAACAATAACTAGACAAAGAAATGAAATTCAATATTTCTTATCACCCTTATATGGTCTTTCTAAAAGGACCATTAAAAATTTTGAGGATATACAGAGATCATGTTCATTAGATATCTATGGATAATGGGATCATCACCTTCCCCAACATGAGTTGTTGTATGATAATAGTTTCCTTTATAGCATTGTGTGGAACATTATGAGGATCTATACGGGACAAGGTTTCAAACTCCAACATGTTGAGATATATTTAGAGATTGAAATATGAAAGGGTCTGATATTATACTAGGGAATATTTAAAATGTTCAAACCATTCATCTTCACATGAAATATGAACAATGTGAAGTGATAAGATATGTAAACAATCATCAATGAGACCTAAAGTGTAGTCTTGCTGATAAATCATTCTTTTATATATAACCATGGAAGAAATTATTGAGGTTTTGGATGAATGGAATCATAATCCTAGACATATCATCCCCTTTGAGACCCTTGATTTCATTATTGTTGTGTCCTATCGACTAACACTCCCACCTATCCAATCTAAAGTACATGATTTGTTCCTTGTATTCCTCATGAGGAAGTAAATACCAAAGCCATCACATGTATTGAATCTAGAGGTTGTACCATTAGGGATTGATATTTCATATTAGTAATAATTGGTGATGATATTAAATAATTATGAAATTTTGTCAAGAAACCAGACAACACACCTAGTCAAGGTTTTGTTGCCTAACCACATTTATGAGAATAACACCATCACACACGTTAAACTCATGGAATTCGATGGCATAATAAGGAGTTATGTATATTGACCATAACAATACAAGCATGTATATTTTTTTAATAAAATTATTATAATTATATATTAATTATTGTTTTTTACTTTATATATGATTAAGTTATGTGGTTGAGGAAAATGAAAATTTTATATGAATAAACTCGAAATTTTTATTTGTGAAATATGAAATTTCAATAAGGAAATTCATTAAGATAAATTAATTAAATTATTAAATGAATTATATTTTAATAAATTATATTTATTAAATATTATGTATTATATATAAATTATAATATAAATTTGTGGTGTGAAATTGAAATTTTTATAAGGGTCCAAATTTACTTATTATAAAAAACCAACATTTCTCAATAAATTGATATTTAATTTTAATGTTTTTTTTTCTTATATGGATAATTATTTTTCTAAACTAAATTATATTTTTGGAATCATCACATTGAAATAATCCAATAATGAAATTATAATAATTTTTTAAGATAATATATGTTTATGAAAAAATTAAATATGGTATAAATATAAAGTATGTACTATAAAAACATAATGAAAAAATTTGAAGTAATATGTGACATAAAATGTATCCATGAAAAAAATTCAAATTTTCAACTTTAAAATAATTTATTTTTGGGTTATTTTATTATTTTTATAAACTCTTTATGAATCCTCAAAAAACTATACTATATTTTATTATTTTAAAAATATTATTATAAATATGACTGAGTACACATCACAAAGGGTATTATTTTAACATTCATGGTTCATTGTTTTATAATATAATGAAATAAAATCTTCTTTGTAGAATCTGTAAGACAAAACCAATGGATGGTTTGTGGTTTTTATTACATTATTGTATAGATTCCAAAATATTTGTTTTCAAAATAATTAATAGGGAGTTATTAAAATGATAATTACATTGGGTCATGACTATTACATAAGTCTCTCAAGGTTTTTAATATACATTTTATATGTTTAATTATTTTATAATAATATTGTTACTATAAAATTTATGTTCTAATAAACAGAGATCAATTTTTCCTATCTTTATGGCCATTACCTAAGTCTTTACCATGCTGAAAGTAAGGAATTGTCTCCTTCTCTTAATTCCAGAACCATTTATGTCTTATGTAATTAAATTCCAACGTTTTCATATTGGAATAGATTCTTCTAAATCCCTAGTATTTAACATATTATTTTTACGAGGTGATAGAACCATTTAAATCTCATTAACCACTTTGATAATTCGTTATGTAGCCCTCTTATGCCACTGAAATTATGCTTTAAATTTTCCTTGCCAAACATTTATTCATTCATTATTTTTTGTCTAATTTCATTTAATTCCATATTTATTAAGTTGGATTATGTTATTACATAACCTAATTACCACCCTTGTAATTTTAAATTGATTATAGACACCATTCACTCTCAATATTCCCCCCATTATTCTTTATTTACCCCATTATATAGGAAAAATTATCCTATGATTTTTTGAGGAAAATATTTCATTAAAGAAACCTCTTTATTTTATTCCTATAAATCACCAATTAATCATTTTGGATTATGTTCTTTCATATCCCATTACATCTCATATAATTTTCATGTGTCGATAGACCCCTACTACTAAAACTATCCAATGAATTATCCATGATAATAATTTGAATTTTGAATATCATCAACACTTCCACTCAGTGGTATTTACCTAGAATTTCCAATACATAGTTGATTTTGGAATTTAATTCATATATATCACACTATATAATCATGTTATTTAATGTGAAGAAAATTTGTTCTATAATGAATGATCTATGTAGAATTCTTATGCATGTACATGGTATTAATGTGATGGGTGTGACTAAAAGTATATTTATATATACAATGAAATTGGTAATTTTTTCCCTCATGAGACATCATGTATGGTATTAGGGAGGAATCCTAATCAATTACTGGCGTTTTCCCCCCATGATATTATGTCATGGTGGTTATATTTATCCTAGTATTATAATGATATATTTAATGCTTCCCTCATGTTCCCTTTTTCTATTATGTTATCATTTTATATCAAGCTTTGATGTTCCTATTTTTGATTATCACCAATTTTTTGCCTCATTGAAATTCATATTGGCTAACATCTAATACATTCATCATGTAATTTGTTTTTTATACACTTAATGGTATTTATAGTTCTACCCTTTCATATATATGTCCCTAGGTTATCACATGTATTTTATAATGAAATAAATTTTTTAAATCATTTTATGGATGTTTTCAAAAATGTTGTTGTATCTTTGTGTCATGTAGACGTATATATACTTATTGTCCCTAATAGAAGAGGATTATTACTCATATGGGACATAATGTGTGTGATTTTATATAATAAATCATAAAAAAACTTATATTGATGACTTTAATTGTCATAATAATAAGGATATTGTGGTCAATATATATCTTTGTGTAGGGTAGGTTTGGAAGTGAATGATTATGAAGAAAAGGATATGGATTAAGAAATACTCGCTTTGGTTCATTAAATGTTATCTTGATATACTCCTTGGTTATAAAGGGAATATGAAAAATAATTTATTCTTGGGGAATATGAATATGATAGATAAAACATAGAGGAGAAAATTTTCAATGTTTTAGGTTGACATTAAATGGAATAGATGTATGATTAAGGGTTGTAATTTCCCACTTTTTTATGCTATAAAAATGTTTTTTTATGAACACCCATTATTTTTCAATAATGGAATGAAACCATACAATGTTCAGTGAACCCAAGTCATTAAATAATGAATTTTTGGCTGATATAATGAAAATTAATTCCCACCACCAATTATTCAAAATGTTTTAAACATATTTCATTCAATTTACCAATTATTTTTTTATTTTACAATTTTTTTTATTACCTTGGTAATGTTTTTTACCCTAGTGTTTTTATTTGATTAATAATATAACATAATCTTTATTACCAAATTTGGTTGTGTAAAACAAAACTTTAACCTCTATTTAATCCCATTCTATTTCTACATAATAGAAATATATCTTTTTAAAGTAATTAATTTAATATTTAGGAAAATGTTTCATAGAAAAATTTCATTTTAACCATTATGTGCTTATAATATTATTTAGTAATATTTATAATTTGAATGGGTGTAATATATTTATATATATATTTTAATGTTTTATTGCTTTTAACTAAAGAAATTTAATAATTTATTTAATTAGATTAAAATTTAAAAATATTAAAAAAATATTTTTGATAAATTAATTTATTACAATTATCATCCTCTTTAAGAAATGAAGTTCATTCTGAAAAAATAAACTTCCAAATTGTAAAAATTTGAAATTTAATTGAAAATTATATATATATATATATAATGATTTTCTTTATTGAAAATACCCTGTTTTAAAATTATATGTTACGAGGCATATTTTTTAACAAATTTATAATTTATAATGTTGATTTTAATTTACATTATATTTAATTATTAATTTAATTTTTTATATTAAAACATTTCAGCTCGTCATATATTTTGGTTTCTTGTCAATTGTTTTTTTATTATATTATTAATTTGAAGGATAAATAAGATATGGTAATGACATTCTACCCCATTTGTAATGCCCCGAGCCCAGTTACCTAGAGTCAGTGAATTATTACATAACATTGGCATGATTACAAAAGATTATGTATCGGAAGAATGATTAGTTTAGTAGCATTTGAAACACTATATATATTCATAAGTCTTACAATACATCATAAAGTGAAAAAAAAACTACATCAACATCTTTTCTTCATATCCCCTCATACTATCCGTATAAGTCATTCATAAAATACGTCTTCACATCATAGGAAAAATAAAACATTGATAGAGGGAGCACAGATGCTCCGAAAGGATAACAATATAGCGGAAACTTTCATAAATAAACATCAACATTTAAGGTAATGTATAACAAAAAAAATTCTTTTGAACTAGAAATTCAATATAACATGGAAAAAATAAAATGAAATAATTCCATTTTCTTATTCACATGGATATTCTATTAGTCTAATAATCAAATGCAATATCAATAACCACTTTCATAATGATAGAATGCATAATGTCAGAATATAATAACCACATAGTCAAAGCCTTGTGCCAAGACTACAAATAATATTTTGTCAAGGCCTTGTGCCAATACACTAGTTTGTCTCATGAGACCTACTGATGCATCAAGGAGCTATAGCAGGCTCCACTTGTCACTTACTATGTCCAAAGCATTCCTCATATGAACATGTTTAAACCTAACATAAAAATTGGTTTTAAAACTAGCATACGAAATGTCAATATTTATCCATAAACCATGAATTGTATAAAAATAACACATCCACAGTAAATAATATCACAAAACCATCAATACTATATGGAAGTTTTGAATCATAATTAATCAACTTCAAATAATCTTAAAATCCATCAAAGGGTGTTGACATTGATGAAATCAAAACTATTTGAGAGAAATTTCATTTTTTTGAAATCATTGAAAAGTCAAACATTTATAAAGGAAGTAATTTAAAAAATATTTTTGAATAAATGTGTCCCATAGCATTTTGAAACTTTTAAAAATAATTATCATTTCAAAACATTCAATTCCATATAAATAAATCCTTAAAATCATTTTGAAAACATGGACATTAATTAAAATGATTTAGAAAGATAAATCTTTAAAACAATTAAAATTTTGATCTTGATAAAGAGTACCTTTCAAAAATCATTAAAATATTCATTTTGAAATAATTTTTATGAAAATTGGACATGGATGATAAAAATTTCCAAGTAAATACATACACATAAACAATCTCAAATAGTGATGAGATTGAGGAATTAACCCTTACCTTGTACTTTCCTTTAGTCGAGGGTACGTATAACCTCATGTATGAAGTTCTGAGTATGTTATTAAATTATACCAGAACCATATTAATATTTATGATATCATACATGATTCATTTATGACTTTATACTACCCATTTAATAATAATTTTCATGTTAAATTAACATTTTGGGTAATAATCGCTTTCTTTATCGTACGTGTTTTAACTTGTTACTTTTGATTGTATCACTTAGAAAAAGATTTAAATACATCCAGAATATAAAAAATGATTAATATATAATATATATTTAGAATATAAATATGTATAATAGACATTTATATGAAATGAAAAACACTATTTATGGAGATGGAAGTCTGTACGTACGAATATATGTTGTTTCTGTTTTCATATCGTGTTGAACGGAACTAAGTGTATAAGATATATGTAAGTACATACATATATATATATATCCTGTATCATTATTATTTCATTTATTAAATACTTATTAATAATAATAATAATATATATATATTTATAATTGTCGATGAATGGTGAACGTGGAAATGAATCTCATCGCGTCGTAGAGACGGTAATCCGTATGTACGCACGAGTGACAATATCATTTCCTTAAAGGTGTTGAATTGGATGGTATATTAATTTTACAGAGACATTATAATGTTATTTTAATTATCTATATACATATTACTCATCATTATATCCATCCAAATAACATAGTGTTGAATAATAAATTGCAGCACGGCGTGGAGACGGTAAGCCATACGTACACACGCATGGTGACATTATCATTCATAAGATGGATAGAATCATGAATAAAGTTGTTCCATATTTATAATAACATAAATTTATATATAATTTGATGTATTTATTATTTTATAATGGAAATAACAATGAAAGAATAAGTTGAAGGAGAAACGAACTTGAAAGAGGGTGGTCAAATTATTACCTCTTTTCCGGGTTCTTCCTTTTGATTTGATCAAAAGGGCTCCATTGGTTGGCTTTCTGATCAAAATAAGTCCTCTAGGATGAGGTAAGGGAAGTGGGGAGGATATTTGGGTAGGGTTTGGCCGAGAAAAATGGATCTTAAGGTGTGAAATTGAGAGAAGGTGGAGGCCCTTTTATAAGAGGGGTGAGGGGAACCTTAGAAAAAACATAAATTATTATTTTATAATAAATTAATATCTGTTTTATAATTGCTCCAACCTGACTTATTACGAGTATAAGGTGGGGATGGGTCGAAATAATCTCAAAAAATAGGTTTCAGACAAGTTTAGGTTACCATTTTAACCGTAACATTTAGATTTAACTCTAAGTTAACTAATTTAACTTTTACCGTGTCTTCTTGTATTATTACACTATAAAGTTAATAAACTTACTATAAACTTACAATAGAACACCAATTGGTTCATTAATGTCATATATAATATTATATAATTCTTTTTGCTGAACCTTATATTTTTAAGACCATTATATCAATTAATAATATAATATTTGTTTTAAAAACTATTTTATGTCAATTTTGACACTATTTGGTATTTGTTTTTTGTTAAAATAATAATAGAATGATTACCTCAACAAAATCAATTGAACCAACCATAAAATTTCATATTATCCTAAAAAATTAGTTGAATTCATAAAAAGTCTCAAATTAAATTTATTTGGATATTTATAATATCAATTAGTTTAATATTCTATTAATTAGGTAATTACTACATCACCATTGTGTCATAAATAAATTAAATTATATAATGTCTAAAAATTATAAATAAAATACCATTACATAGGGAATTTTTTTAGATTTATAATGAATATTATTAATAGAATTTATCTTATGTATTACCCTATATTAAAAATGGTTTAGTTGTTGAACATTGATTTTAACTCTTTTAACTCTTCTTTAAATAAAATTACAATAAATGTATTAATCTAACCCAAGTTGGCATAAAGGGACATATTTTATTCCTAAGGTTGTTTTTGGTCTAATTACACTTATACAATAGAATTAAGTCTTGTTTTTGGGTAATAATAATATTATTTTTACCCTTAATTACCCTATTTACTTTTAACCGTGGTAAATAAAAGTAAAAAGTTATTAATCACCAAAACATTTTTTATCTTATTGAACCAAATTTTACTCCTTTATATTAAACTTTTATCTGGGATTTTCTAAATTCAACTCATAGAAGCATTAAAATTATTTTTTATGTGAATTTGTAAATTCTCCTAGGAGGTGGGTAAAAGACGGTGAAAAGTTCAATAAAATTTTTAAATATCTAAAATTATTATAATCTGAATCCAATGAATTACATTGAAATTATTTAGGTATTATGTATCTATTTTTACCTAAAATAAATTTAAATAAAACAAATAATTATTCAAATAAAAATTTGTTTTTAAACTATAACTCATTGTTTTTCACTATTCATCAAAAATTGAATGTTTTCAGAAAATACCAAAAATACAACCTAAGTTAATTTCTATATTTTTAATTAAAAAATGATGTCTATTTTACCAAATTCAGCACATAGAAGTTTAATTTATTAATTTAAATTTAATTTCTGTTGTCAGAAGCAAAATGCGTATTTTTAAGAAATAATAACTATCAAAAGATTGACACTTGTTTATGTCCAATTTCAATGTGAAATTACTTACAATGACTAGGATTGGATTTAATGGTAAAAAAATAATTTATATGTTCTTCCAAACCATTAAAATGTATAATTTAGCACTATAAATTATTCTGATTAAAAAAGTTGTTTTTAATTAATATTTAGTATTTTTCACTATTCACCAAAATATGAAGGTTATCAAAAAAATACTAAAAATTTATCAAAACTAAATTTTTATCTCACGATACTAAAGAAGAATTTTATTTTGTAAAATTGAATATATAAAAGTGTCAAATATTGGTTTTAAAAAGGGTTCACCCTAAAAAAGGTGGTAAAACGGCATTTTCTGAAAAATACATTCTTTATCAAAAAAATGAATTTTTCTTGCCTTATGTCTAAGAAACTCATAATTTAGATCCTAAAATTATAAGGATTATATAAATCTCTAAATTCTATTAATACTATTTATAACCGATTTTGAACGGCTAGTTTGGTAAGTCGTGGTGCGCTTGAACTCGGTGTTGCGTGTAGTGTAAGTTATTGAATTATTTTGAAAAAAATACCGTACTATGAAATCTTGGGGAGTTACACCATTAAATAAATTTTATTCTAAAAATTTTAATTATTACTCACAGTTGAATATAGGTTAGTGTATTCATTGTAACACTCCAAGATTTCATAGAATGTTATTTTTTTTAAAGTAATTCAATAGATTGTGCAACATGGAACACCGTGTTCGAGCGCACCACGATTTACCAAATCTATCTGTTCAAAAAATGGTTATGAATAGTATTAATTGAATTTTGAATTTTACATACTCCATATAATTTTAGCATCCATATTATGTGCTTCTTAGAGATAATATACGAACAAATTAAATTTTCCAGATAAAAGTAGTATTTAAAAAAAATGAAATTTGACCTCTTTTTAATGGAGAACCCTTTTTAAATAAAATATTTAACACTTTTATATATTAAATTTGACAAAATAATCTTATTCTTTAGAATCAGGACATAAATATTTAGTTTGGGTAAATTTTCAGTGTCTTTCTGCTAACTTTCATATTTTGATGAAAAGTGAAAATAATAAACATTAATTAAAAATAACTTTTCTAATCAAAATAATTTATAGTATAAAATTATATATTTTAATTGTTTTCAAGTATAATTTGATTATATTTTTTATCATTTAATCCAATGTTTTTCATTCGAATTAATTTCACATTTAAATTAGACCTAAACACATATAAATCTTTGCGTAGTTTTTAATTCTCAACAACCAGCTTTCTGGTTTTGACAATGGGAATATTTTTTTAAATTAATAAATAAAACATATCTATTTTAAATTTGATTAAATAGACATAATTTTTTTAATTTGGAATATCAAAATTAGCTTTGGATGAATTTTGGGCTTTTTTCAAAAAATATTAAATTTTTGATGAATATTTAAAAACACTACATTATTATTTAAAGTCGTCTTTTTATTTAAATAATAATATTTAATTTAAATTTATTTTAATGTAAAATAGATACATAATACCTATATTAGTCCAATATAATTCATCGAAGTCATTTTATAATAAGATTAGATATATAAAAAATTATTAAAATTTTTACCCCCTTTTACTCACCTTCTAGAAACGTTTTCAAATTTACATAAAAATTTATTAGGAAGAGGTATGGGAGAAGATCCTGAAGCCTCGGCGGCGGAAATGACCTAGCGGGGATGCCGGCAGATCTGGCCCCCTCCTCCACTCCGGGGGGAGGGGGGAATGCTTCCTCTCTGTTGCCTAGACCTTTCACCCCTTCACTAACCTGAATTTTCTTCCCCCTTTCCTGTTGATCCCCATTAAACCTAAGTTCCCAGAATTATATAATGGCGCTCCTCATATCGAGCTTTCAACAAATGATTTTAACACAGCTTCGGACCTCCAAAGGTCGACTCTCGTGGCTCGATTCAGGGGAATTCGACCATATGTGGATGCTTTTGATAGATTGGTTTTTGACTCATGGGGGCTTCAAGATTGTGCGGTGGTGGGTCTGCTTGATCGGCGCCATTTGATGATCCATTTCACCTAATAGGATGACTTGATCGTCGCCTGGTTCAGTTCCCCTCACACTTTCAACGGTTATGGTTTTCACCTTCTTCGATGGACCTTTGAGTTCCGCCTGAATCGGGATGTGGCCTCGATAGCGGTTTGGGTAAGTTTCCCGAACCTACCTCTCCTTTTTCAGAACCCTACGATTATCGGTATGATGGGTAATATGGTCGTAAGGTATTTTTGATCCGATTTCCGCACCACTATGGTTTTTCATACAATTGCTCCTCGAGTGTGCGTCAAGGTGGGTGTCTCAAAGTCCCCAACTGATTGGCTATGGATCTGAGTTGGCAGAGGTATCAGATGGAAGCAAAGGGTGGTCTTTGAGTCGTGTCCTGTGTATTGCTTGGGGTGCCATCTATTGGGCCATTTTGTCTCCAGTTGTCGCCATGGTAGGTATTTACCAACTCTAGTGGCAATACTAGATGAGGGGAATGAAGAGCAGGTGGAACCTGCAGCCCTTCATGAACAGGATAATACTGGCATGGGCGATCGTGAGGAGGTAAGCAGGGCTGTTTCAAAGATAGTGGAATTAGTTATGAATCAAGATTGTATTGGAAAATAGCCTATGTCCTGGGTGGATCATCATTCTTTGGTTCCCTTGGTTGCCGAGAAATGTGCGAAGTTGAAGATGGCAGAACTGAGGGTAACAGATGTTTTTTCCCGTCTCAGAGTAGATTTAAGAATTACTTCAGCACAAGAGGGCAGTAAGGAGGCTGTTCATGAAGGTAGAATACTTGAAAAGGCAGTGGATACAACAGATTCAAATGATGTGATGGAATGGACTGTAGGGGATACTCAGGTTACCGGTGGCACCAGTGGTTAGGGATGACAAGACACTAGCAAGAATCTACAGTTCATGGCCAGTGGATACGATTGGAACTCAGGTTTGGACATGGTGCGGGAGACCGATTTGCTGGTTGAAATAGGAACTCAAAGTGGAGAAAAGAGTCCGAATGGAGTGACTGCATTGGGGACCTTAGACTCTAATACTTTCGGTGATACCCCTGCTCCTCAATTAAAGGCAGGGAATGGGGGGAAGGAAAATGGATGGGAGAACAAAGCAGGAATGGGGACATCTCCAGGAAAGCCGAGGGGCATCAATGTCGGGTTGGGGATCAAGATAGGGAACCGATTTTAGTGCTTGGAGGTTCATGAACCCCACTTTTTTCAAGAGGTAGTATCTTCAGGGGATGAACGATACAGTCAGCTCTCAGTGGATAGCATAGAATGCATTCAAGCGAAGGGGCCTCATAGCCCCCGAAGGAAGAAGCGAAAAAAAGGAGCTTGAGATTTTGGGAAATGTATAGTGGTCCAAGGGGAAAAACTAAAGGGATGCAAAGATTAATCTCATTTTCCAAAGCCGATGGAGACAAGGGAGGTGAAGAAGGACAAGAGAAATGGAAGCAAAACATTATCAAAAGGGAAAAGTGAAGAGCCCATGGTGTGTTTGAATTTGATTCTACACTCCATGGAAGAAATGATAGACAAAGCTATCCGTCCCAATGTCTCAGAAGAGGAGATCAAAAGAATTTATGGAAGAAGGTTACAAGTTGGTGCCAATGAGGAGAAAGAGCTATGGATAGACAAACAAGACCGAATTCTGGCCCGAGGCTTCAATCAAGGTAAAATCCACTCAGAGGAATTCATCCAGACAACAGAGAGGATGATTACCCACTTTGAAGAGCTTATTAGAGAATACCTAGAAACACAGGTTACTCCTTTGAAATGCGAGCATTATAGGGAATCAAGCTCGGGTAATCTAAGTCTTGTGTTTAATAATTTTTTGGGCTCTTTTAGTACATAGTGGACTTGTTGGTGTATTTGGTTTCCCATTTTTCCTCAAAATGGCTTAATAAAAATTTAAATTTGAATGAAATAAAAAATTATTTTACTCATTCCCAAAATTGAATTTAAAAAATAAAAGAAACACGATTGACATCATTATGTAATATTTGGTTCAATAGGATGAATATAATTTTTTGTTGAATAGTAACTTTTGAATTTTATTCACCACGGTAAAAAGTAAAAAGGGTATAATGGTAAAAATGATATTATAATTAACCTAACATATGTCCTAATTCTAATGGATAAGTTTATTTCGACAAAATAAAACTTAGTTATAAAATATTATCCTTTTGATCCTTTTTGGATTAGATTAAGACATTAATTATTAGTTTATTTAAAGAAGAGTTAAAGGTGTTAAATTCAATGTTTAATAACTAACCCATTTTTAATATAGGATTATACATAATATAAATTAAATTATAAATATTCATTAGAAAGAAAATATTATTTCCCACATCATGGTATTTTATTTATTATTTTTAGACATTAAAAAATTAAATTTATTTATAACACAATGATGATGCAGTAATTACTTTATTAATTAAAGATTAAAATAATTGATATTATAAATATCAAAATAAATTGAATTAAAAGAATTTTATAAGTTAATATGATATTATAGGGTTGATTTAATTTATTTATTTTTAATTAATAATGTTTTTTGGACTTTTCAAAAAACCGAATACTAAACAATGTCAAAATTGACAAAAATTATTATTTTAAAAAATACTATATTATTAAATGATATAATATTTCAAAAAATATAAGGTTCTTCAAAATGAATTATATAATTATATATATGTCATTAATTAACCTCTTGAGGTTAACTTGTAATTTTATTGTATGTTTATTTACCATGTAATATAAAAATACTCGAAGACATCGTAAAATTTAAACTATTTAACTAAGAATTAAATCTGAAAGATAAGGTTAATATGGTGACCTAAACATGAATAAAACATTTTTTTGAGACAATTTCAACCCATCCCTACATTGTTCTTAAAATAAATCCATTTGGAGCCTTTATAAACCGAAATGGATTTTATAATAAAAAAATATTTCAAGCTTTTCCTAAAGTGACCCTCACCACCCTTATAAAAGGGTACTTACCCTTCTCTTCAAACCACACCTCTAAGGCCATTTGGCTTGGCCAAAAACTTTTCAAATATCCTACTAAATACCCTTAATTTATCCTATAGGACTTAATTTGATAATAAATCCAACATAAGTATCCCTTTTGATCAAATCAACAGAAATCACCCAAAGAAGAGTTAATAAATTCATCACCTCTTTCAAAGTTCATTTCTTCTTCCACTTCCCCTTTAATTGTTGTTTCAATATCAAAATAATAACTCCAGTACATTATATATACTATGATGTTATTTTAAATATGGTACAACCATATTAATTACTCAATCCATCCTATGAATGACAAAATCACCATACGTGTGTACGTACAACTTACCATCTCCACATCATGGTGTAGTTTGTTATTCAACACATAATTATTTAAAAGGGTATAATAATGAGTATAACTTATTTAAATTATAAATATAAAATGTTAATTATTTTTATATAGAATATACCATCCAATTATATATGATTATACCACTAATAGAATGATATTGTCACTCGTGCATACGTACGGATTTCCGTCTCCACGATGCGATGAGATTTCATTCCCAATTGTAACCACTCAAGAATAATTTTCCATTAATGATTAAAAATAATGTTTTTGATTTAAATATAATTCTTCACATGAATCAAATAATTCCTATCCAAAAAAAATTAGTTATGTATCAAAACATAAAAAAGGAAAACAAATCAGTTAACACCCAAAACAATGATACTACTGAAACATCATTAACAAAGAAATATTAGAAGATCATATATGATATCATATTTATTTATTTGGTTCTTTTATAATTTATTAACAATTATTTCACCATTATAAATGAGTTTAACCTACCCTCTACTAAGGACAAGTACAAGGAAATGGGTTTTCATCTCACTTTTAGTTCTGTGAGATTCATGCTATATTTGACATTATTTCCTTTTGTGTGGTGTATGTACTGCTAATGATTGTATTATTTGAGTAATATAATTTAATATATTGGTATTTACATCTTAACAGTATGATCCTTCTTTCATGGGTTGTATGTTTCATAAGTTACCAAATTGGTAGGGGAATTTCTAATTTCAATTTCCAGTCATTGGGTTTTACGCAAACTTCATTGATTATTTTACTGCAAGATTATGTGTGAAATCACTATTTATTTATTTATGTTTTAATTTCATCTCCACTTTTTGTGGATATAATGTTGATAGACATAATTACTTCATTTATAAATTCTCATGTCATCAATATGAACTTGATAAGAGTAATCTTATCTCAATTTCTACGCATTGAGTTAAACATCCAAGTCATTGTTGTTGTTTTTAGAATAATATGTGTGAATTTACTCTGATTTATTTACAAAAAATATCCAATAATATTGAGTTTATTTATATTTTTCACACATAATTTTTTCATTGATTTATTCTTTAACTAAGGATACAGTCTTTACACGGGATTTCATCTCAATTTACATTCCATTGAGACTTCTTTGTTGTTATGCACCAATTTCCTTTAATATGGTGTATATAATGTACATGGATATAGAATATCATGAATCACATTATTCTCATGATATAATAAATTTTTTATTACCTCAATTATTTATATTCAAGTATCTCTCTTTTGGTTAGGAACTCTAAATAAAATTTCATTCGAAATGTTTTAAAGATTTATTCTCCAAAAATCTTCTCATTAAGTTCCATGTTTTAGAAATTGTTATAAATATTTATTTATATGGACATGAATGTTTTAAAATTAAAAATCCTTTTAAAAGTTTAAAAGTGGTATAAGACACTTTTATTCAAAAATATCTTTTGTAGAGACCCGAAGCTTGACGTACATTGACTTTACATTACATTTGCGGAATACATAGTACATAACAAAAATACACACACAAGGATCGTAATAGTTTAGTGTCTTTGGAAACTCGGAACGTAATCTTCTAATCGTGGTGAAAGATCATCAACATCTCCTATAAAGATCTTCCCTTTTTTTACCTAAAACCTTTCTTTATATCCTGGGGAAAAGAAAACATAAAAGGGTGAGCTCAAATGCTCAGTAAGGGTAAACAAAAGAATTATCATTCACATCGTATTCATAAGAACATAACATTTTGGAAATCTTAACCTGCAAAAGAGAGCATAATTTCATAACATGGGATAAATCATGGCAGTGAAATGTAATCACAATAATCATAACTTAAAACACGAATCTTTGTGGCATTCACACATAATCATAGAGAATCATTTCTTGTTATTCAAGACTCATTGCCAAGACTATCTTAGTGGACAAAGTCCCTTTCTGAATCGAGTAACCCTCGTTTCAGTCCTGTTTCACTGAACCGGTATAACCTACCATTCCAACCATGTCTATCTCATGAGATATAAAATCTTTACCCAATGCATTGGAGGGAGATATAGGTCCCACCCATCTCATAATGATACCATTCTTATGTGTGCCACAAAATCATAAATCATACATCATTGCATAACCCATGTAATAAAAATTGGATTCTTAAACAACATGACATCATAAAACCATTCATATAAGATAAAGGAATTCATAAACATAATTCCATCACAACATAGTCAAATCAATGTAAAAATATGGATAGAAACAGAACCCTTTATTATCTTAGATGTAAAATAATTTTGATAAAACACATGAATTGAATTCTTGAGGAAAATATCCTTTCTTCTTCAAAATCAATTTCTTTTCACAAAACATCATTCAATTTTAAAAGAAATAGATTTTATTGAAAATAGTCATGAAATATTTTGGAGGAAGGTTCATGAAAATAAGGCTTTATAAAACCGTAAAAATCCGTTCATGCCGTATAAGTTAAAAAAAACATTCTTCGTACTTTTGTCGGAAAAGTCAAAAAGTACCTCGTATGACAAAAGATTCCCTTCATAGACATTACTAAAAACTCAACGAAGGGTAAAAATGGATTTAAAATATTGTAGGTGGATGGAAGTAATATTACATATTGATGAAACATGGATGTGGATGATAAAATACATCCCAGTAAATACTTATGAATAAACAATCTCGGATAAAAATGAGATTGTGATATTTCCCTTACCTTATGTCCGACTTGCTTTGTAAGTGTCCGAACCTCTTGTATAATGATTTAAATCATGTTATTGACTTATTCCAGAATCATATTCATTGTTATGATATCATATATGGTTCACTTATGACATTATATTACCCGTTCTTTTGTAAATTCCATGTTAAAGAAGTATTTTGGGTAAAATCGTTTCATTTATCGTAGGTGTTTTGACTTGTTGTTCTTGACATAATTATTACTTATATCATGATTTACTTACATCCAGAATATAAAATATGATTTATATATCATATATATTCAGTATATATATATATAA
This sequence comes from Viscum album, assembly GCA_963277665.1. Lineage (NCBI taxonomy): Eukaryota > Viridiplantae > Streptophyta > Magnoliopsida > Santalales > Viscaceae > Viscum > Viscum album. The sequence goes on from OY728125.1 coordinate 228,094,928, forward strand.
TAGATAGATTAATAAAATGAAAAACACTGTTCATGGAGACGGTAGTCCGTACGTACGCATGAACGCTGTTTTACTTTCCTTATTGTCTTGAAATGGAAGTAAGTAGATGACATACATATATATATATATACAAAAATCCATTATCTTTATAATTTCATATATTTCATTATTATTTCTTATATATACTTTATAATCATTCTTAAATGGTTAACATGGAGAATGAATCTCATCGCGTCGTGGAGACGGTATTCCGTACGTACGCACGAGCGATGATATCATTTCTATAAATATTGAATTGAATTGGAGTGGATTATACAATATATCAGAATCAATATGATGTTGTAATAACTATGTATAGTTATTCTTTACACCATTATACCCATCCATGTAAGGTGGTGGTGGAAAATAGATTACACCACGGCGTGGAGACGGTATTCCGTACGTACGCACGCGCGGTGATTTCTTTTTCCGTAGGATGGATAGATGGTGAAATAGGATTGTTTCATACTTATAATAACATATCAGTATATGAGTGATACTGATGTTATTACTTCATAATGAAACAACCTAAGAAGAAGAAGTGTAAGAAGAAATAAGGATGAAAGAATTGGTAACGGTAATTACCTCTTCTTTGAAGCGCCTCTTTGAGACCTCCTCTTAGGGCACTAAAATTGGTCTTTGAGGAAGACCAGAACCTCTAGGATGTTTCTAGGGAAGTGGAGAAGATATTTTGGCAGGGGTTGGCCGAGCTTGAGTGCTCAAATTGGTGTGAGGAGGAGGGGGAGGAGGTGTCCTTTTATAAGGGAGGAGAGGGGCACCTTAAGAATTCTTAAAAATATTAATTTATAATAAATCTTACCCAACTTAAAAACCTCCAAAAATGACTCATATTCGAAGATTAGATGATATAGGGTTGTAATCTCATCAACCAATCAAATTTAGACATGTTTGGATCTTATTTTAAACCTTATCATTTTCATTTATCCTTATTTAATCTATTTAAGTTTATTTGTGGTAATAAAATTCTAAATTTTAAATTATAACAAATAATTACTTATTTGTTGTGAATTTTCCATAATTGTTTACTTTATAACATTATAGACCATATAAATTTAAATTTATAATTTTTAAATATTTTTGTGATTTTTAAACAATTTTATAATATGTTATTTTTGTAAAATAACAATAGTGTCAATTTTGACACTATTCATTTATTTGAATTTAAATAAAATATATATAGAAGATATGTTCGAACTAAAAGCTTTAATATATTAATAAAAGGTCATATATATCTATAAAATTAGTGTATCGCATTAAATAGTTCATATAATATTTATTTTATTATTTTAAAAACCATTTATTTGGTTTATCTCTTAATAAAATAATTATTACATCATTTTTGTATAATTATTTAATATACTTATTTGTTGCTTAAAAATTTAAAATAAAATTCTATAATGAAGATAAATCTATTAAATTTCACAATAATACTTTTACTCGAATTTATCATCTTAAAATCCCAATATTTTAATTGTTATAGTTATTAAAGTATGAAGGTGACAACTTTGGCATCATTTAAAATAAAATAACATAAGTGTCATAATCGCTTTTATAAGGCTCCAAATGGTCAACTATTCGACCATTGGATGATTATGGTTTAACATTACATGGCCAATAAGTTTTGGTTAGGTATTTGTTCATTTTATGGTCACTATTAGTTTAATAAAAACATTATTCTTGATTTTTCACTAGATAAACAATTTCTGCATCACTATTGTGTCAAACTTAATGATAATTATTTAATCCCTAAAAATTATAAATAAATTTATATGATGTATATAATTTCATTAGCGTTCTGGAGACTATTCATGTTCGAAGTTTCATGAAGTTTATCACAAAATTAAAATTAATATACTTATAAGATTTAAGAGAGTGACATGTTGTCACTTTCTTTGGTTTTAATAATAATTAAGTTATTTTCATGGACAAATGTCCATTAAATGATTCTAATCCGACCCTTAGGTGATATGGGTCGACTCTTAGTCATCCAATAGGATTTTTACATTTGTTAGGGTAATTTTAAAATATTATAGTTACCCTTAATTACACGATTTACCTTTAACTATGGTAAATAAAATTTACCGTAGTTACTATTCATAATTCCCAGAAATAAAAAGTAGCTTATTAATATAATTTGGACCCACTGATTCCAAATATGGAATCCATTTTTCCAAATTCAATACACAAAAGATGCAGAAATTAAATTAAAATTAATCCCGTTGTCGAAAGAAAACGGGTTTTTCATTAAAACATTGCAAAAGAATGAATTGATTTAACCTTAGAATTCAAGGTCAAATCAATGCTAATGACATAAATTATATTAAATGGTAAAAATATATTCTATTTATACTTTAAAACCATTCAATATTATAATTTAACCACATAAGATATTACGATGAAAAAAGTTGTTTTTAATTAAAATATAGCGTGTTTTTACTATTCATTAAAATATGAAAGTTATCGGAAAAATATCAAAACTTTATCTAATGTAAATTTTTATATCCTGATTCAAAAGAAGAATATTATTTTGTCAAATTGAACATATAAACATGTCAAAAACTATATTTAAATTGGGTGCGCCATCAAAAGGCGGTAAAACTGCATTTTTTGAAAAATACTTATTTTACCCGAAAAATTTATTTTGTTCTTATACCATGTTCTAGAAATGTGTAAGATGAATAATAATGTTATAAAATTCAAAATTTAGTTAATACTATTCATAACGGCTAGTTCATGACAATATTATAATAATATAACATTGTTTATTAAAACCCGGTATTGCGTACAACACACGCTATCGAGGAAGGTCGCGATTGCGTGTAATGAAAGCCAAGTCATGGTTGCGTGTTGTGAAAGAATCCTTCGTTGTTTCGTATAACAGAATCCAACCATATTTCATTTATACATTTAATATATATATATATATACTCAATGTTTCGTAGAATAACTATTATCAAAATTATGTGTAACACGGTCCAAGAATAGTGTTGCGTATACTGCAAGATAATATGGTGTTGCGTATAGCGCAGGGTAATCTTGGTGTAGAATACAACATAAGACATTAATGAAATTAAAATAATATTTTTTCATAAAATCTCGGGGTGTTACATTCTACCCCCCTTAAAATGAATTTCGCCCTCGAAATTCGTCGGGGTTATAAATGGTTTACTATTTGAAAGTTTCTTTGATAGAAACCCACATCGTAAAAAGGAATACCAAAACTTGGCTTTAAAAACTAACGTATGAAATGTAATGATTACCCAAATAAACTAATAAATGGGATTCCACATAGGTGAAAATATGGATATGGAAGAGAAATCTAACCATCATGTTCTGATGGAGAGTGGTAGAGAACATGGCTATGGAAAAGCCAGCAATCACAAATCCATAGATTTGTGATGATATAAGGTACCATCTGATTCATCAGGTATAAGATCACTAGGACAACATTTTTGGTTTTCAAGATCATTTCCCTAAAGTTGAAAATTTGACTTAGAATAAATACTTACTTTATTTTGGTACAATCTCACTGTTGTTCATGCCTTCAACAATTTCCACTTCATCTCTTAAATAAATGAAGTTGAATTTGTTATTCGTGAAGTGTTAGCAGATCATGTGATAGAATGACGGGTCATTCCATCTGTCTCAAACAAAAGGTTAGCAAAAATTATATACATAAATTGATCTATAGTGAGATTAATCACATATGGTTCCTAAAATGGACTTATACTTCATATATCATACTGCTTAACATAATAAAACTAGTTTCTACTAAACAGGGACTTCCTATAGGCCAGTGGTAGGCGATAAAGGCCAGTCGCACTTCGGTTGTGGGTTCGATTCCCATAGCCTTGTCCGACGCGATGGGCTGTCGCCCGTCCTGCAGGTTGTCCTTTTTCTAAAACTACATTACTATAACATCCTATCAATAATATCAAAAAAGAACTTCTTTAGGATTATCCATAATACTGCAGTCTACTATCATAATATAGTGAAAACAATTATCAGAGATTTAATACCATCGTTGATCCCCATAAGATATGTCTTGTTGGTCACATTATAAACATTCAAAGTCCTTAATCATGTATTCTCTTGAATACCTTAGAGAAAACATGAATGCAGTTTAACGTTAACACTTTCCACATACCAAAATCCTTAAAATTCTATATACTCAAACCATGATATCACTTAGTCCTTATATCAATCATGAGCTCATGAATACAATCAAACATCTCATTATCTTCTTATCCTTTCATTATGCACTTATCATCTACTTTCCAAAAGTATCTGAATAACCTTTCATGGTTACTGGTACCATTCACCATACACTTTCAAAACTTAAGGAAAGACAACAGTGTAACAATCCTTAGATGTCTCCTTATTCCATGAGATTACTTATACAACATTACACATGATAAACATGTAATCATTCCACTACATTCTTAGACCATTGATCGAGCTTCAACATTTCTTTCATCTCACATATCATTTGTAGGTTCTTCATCATCATCAACATAAATACTTCCCATACGACTATACTGATTCTCTTCATGAGACTTTCCCTTAGGGCATTGGTTTGCATAATTCCCGTACATTCCAAATTTAAAGCATTTAACCATTGTTGATGTCGTAGCAATACCATTATCCTCATCCATGGTGTTAACTGAACCTTTTCCTTTGCACTTACTTGATTTGTGTCCTTCTTTTCCACACCCAAAGCATCTTCCAGTTCCTTTGAAACATTCTCCTTGATGCCTCTTCCCACATGAATTACATAGGGGAAATTGAACTTTCTTTCCTCTATGATCATCATGAAACTCCATCTTTCTCTTATTAGCCGAGTCAGGAAACTTACCAAATTTTACTTTATTGATCATATTATGAGATTGCTGATTCAGCATAATAATGATTTTTGGACTTCCAAATCCCATTTCATTATGAAGAATATCATTCCATTGTCCATCATATCCTCCATTATTGTGAATCATCTTGTTTCCAGCCATTTTCTAAAACCCAAAAAGAATAGTGTGAGAGGCAAAAATCATGCTAGGGAAAACAACATAATAAAGGGGGAGTACCTTCAATATCTAACATCTTAGGTTAAATTCTAAGATCGTTACCATAGTTCTAGGACTATCCTATACGTATACGTATCCTTAGGGACATCCCTAGACATACCTTAGAAATATCTCTAGGGATCTCACTAACGTTTTCACATCCTAGTTTCCAAAGGTTGACTAAACCTTTCCTCTGATACCAACTGTTGAGACCCGAAGCTTGAAGTACATTGACTTTACATTACATTTGCGGAATACTTAGTACATAACAAAAATACACACACAAGGATCGTAATAGTTTAGTGTCTTTGGAAACACGGAACGTAATCTTCTAATCGTGGTGAAAGATCATCAACATCTCCTATAAAGATCTTCCCTTTTTTTACCTAAAACCTTTCTTTATATCCTGGGGAAAAGAAAACATAAAAGGGTGAGCTCAAATGCTCAGTAAGGGTAAACAAAAGAAATATCAATCACATCGTATTCATAAGAACGTACCATTTTGGAAATCTTAACCTGCAAAAGAGAGCATAATTTCATAACATGGGATAAATCATGGCAGTGAAATGTAATCACAATAATCATAACCTAAAACATGAAACTTTGTGGCATTCACACATAATCATAGAGAATCATTTCTTGTTAGTCAAGACTCATTGCCAATACTATCTTAGTGGAAAAAGTCCCTTTCTGAATCGAGTAACCCTCGTTTCAGTCCTGTTTCACTGAACCGGTATAACCTACCATTCCAGCCATGTCTATCTCATGAGATATAAAATCTTTACCCAATTCATTGGAGGGAGATATAGGTCCCACCCATCTCATAATGATACCATTCTTATGTGTGCCACAAAATCATAAATCATACATCATTGCATAACCCATGTAATAAAAATTGGATTCTTAAACAACATGACATCATAAAACCATTCATATAAGATAAAGGAATTCATAAACATAATTCCATCACAACATAGTCAAATCAATGTAAAAATATGGATAGAAACAGAACCCTTTATTATCTTAGATGGAAAATAATTTTGATAAAACACATGAATTGAATTCTTGAGGATAATATCCTTTCTTCTTCAAAATCAATTTCTTTTCACAAAACATCATGCAATTTTAAAAGAAAGAGATTTTATTGAAAATAGTCATGAAATATTTTGGAGGAATGTTCATGAAAATAAGGCTTTATAAAACCGTAAATATCCGTTCATGCCGTATAAGTTAACAAAAACATTCTTCGTACTTTTGTCGGAAAAGTCAAAAAGTACCTCGTATGACAAAAGATTCCTTTCATAGACATTACTAAAAACTCACCGAAGGGTAAAAATGGATTTAAACAATTGTAGTTGGATGGAAATAATATTACATATTGATGAAACATGGATGAGGATGATAAAATACACCCCAGTAAATACTTATGAATAAACAATCTCGGATAAAAATGAGATTGTGATATTTCCCTTACCTTATGTCAGACTTGCTTTGTAAGTGTCCGAACCTCCTGTATAATGATTTAAATCATGTTATTGACTTATTCCAGAATCATATTCATTGTTATGATATCATATATGGTTCACTTATGACATTATATTACCCGTTCTTTTGTAAATTCCATGTTAAAGAAGCATTTTGGGTAAAATCGTTTCATTTATCGTAGGTGTTTTGACTTGTTGTTCTTGACATCATTATTACTTATATCATGATTTACTTACATCCAGAATATAAAATATGATTTATATATCATATATATTCAGTATATATATATATAATAGATAGATAAATAAAATGAAAAACACCGTTCATGGAGACGGTAGTCCGTACGTACGCATGAACGCTGTTTTACTTTCCTTATTGTCTTGAAATGGAAGTAAGTAGATGACATACATATATATATATATATATAAATAAATCCAGTAGCTTTATAATGTCATATATTTCATTATTATTTCTTATATATACTTTATAAGCATTCTTAAATGGTTAACATGGAGAATGAATCTCATCACGTCGTGGAGACGGTATTCCGTACGTACGCACGAGCGATGATATCATTTCTATAAATATTGAATTGAATTGGAGTGGATTATACAAAATATCTGAATCAATATGATGTTGTAATAACTATGTATAGTTATTCTTTACACCATTATACCCATCCATGTAAGGTGGTGGTGGAAAATAGATTACACCACGGCGTGGAGACGGTATTCCGTACGTACGCACGCGCGGTGATTTCTTTTTCCGTAGGATGGATAGATGGTGAAATAGGGTTGTTTCATACTTATAATAACATATCAGTATATGAGTGATACTGATGTTATTACTTCATAATGAAACAACCTAAGAAGAAGAAGTGGAAGAATAAATAAGGATGAAAGAATTGGTAACGGTAATTACCTCTTCTTTGAAGCGCCTCTTTGAGACCTCCTCTTAGGGCACTAAAATTGGTCTTTGAGGAAGACCAGATCCTCTAGGATGTTTCTAGGGAAGTGGAGAAGATATTTTCGCAGGGGTTGGCCGAGCTTGAGTGCTCAAATTGGTGTGAGGAGGAGGGGGAGGAGGTGTCCTTTTATAAGGGAGGAGAGGGGCACCTTAGGAATTCTTAAAAATATTAATTTATAATAAATCTAACCCCACTTAAAAACCTCCAAAAATGACTCATATTCGAAGATTAGATGAGATAGGGTTGTAATCTCATCAACCAATCAAATTTAGACATGTTTGGATCTTATTTTAAACCTTATCATTTTCATTTATCCTTATTTAATCTATTTAAGTTTATTTGTGGTAATAAAATTCTAAATTTTAAATTATAACAAATAATTACTTATTTGTTGTGAATTTTCCATAATTGTTTACTTTATAACATTATAGACCATATAAAGTTAAATTTATAATTTTTAAATATTTTTGTGATTTTTAAACAATTTTATAATATGTTATTTTTGTAAAATAACAATAGTGTCAATTTTGACACTATTCATTTATTTGAATTTAAATAAAATATATATAGAAGATATGTTCGAACTAAAAGCTTTAATATATTAATAAAAGGTCATATATATCTATAAAATTAGTGTATCACATTAAATAGTTCATATAATATTTATTTTATTATTTTAAAAACCATTTATTTGGTTTATCTCTTAATAAAATAATTACTACATCATTTTTGTATAATTATTTAATATACTTATTTGTTGCATACAAATTTAAAATAAAATTCTATGATAAAGATAAATCTATTACCTTTCACAATAATACTTTTACTCGAATTTATCATCTTAAAATCACAATATTTAAATTGTTATAGTTATTAAATTATGAAGGTGACAACTTTGGCATCATTTAAAATAAAATAATATAAGTGTCATAATCGCTTTTATAAGGCTCCAAATGGTCAACTATTCGACCATTGGATGATTATGGTTTACATTTACATGTCCAATAAGTTTTGGTTAGGTATTTGTGCATTTTATGGTCACTATTAGTTTAATAAAAACATTATTCTTGATTTTTCACTAGATAAACAATTTCTGCATCACTATTGTGTCATAATTAATGATAATTATTTAATCCCTAAAAATTATAAATAAATTTATATGATGTAGATAATTTCATTAGCTTTCTGGAGACTATTCATGTTCGAAGTTTCATGAAGTTTATCACTAAATTAAAATTAATATACTTATAAGATTTAAGAGAGTGACATGTTGTCACTTTCTTTGGTTTTAATAATAATTAAGTTATTTTCATGGACAAATGTCCATTAAATGATTCTAATCCGACACTTAGGTGATATGGGTCGACTCTTAGTCATCCAATAGGATTTTTAGATTTGTTAGGGTAATTTTAAAATATTATATTTACCCTTAATTACCCGATTTACCTTTAACTATGGTAAATAAAATTTACCGTAGTTACTATTCATAATTCCCAAAAATAAAAAGTAGCTTATTAACATAATTTGGACCCACTGATTCCAAATATGGAATCCATTTTTCCAAATTCAATACACAAAAGATGCATAAATTAAATTAAAATTAATCCCGTTGTCGAAAGAAAACGGGTTTTTCTTTAAAACATTGCAAAAGATTGAATTGATTTAACCTTAGAATTCAAGGTAAAATCAATGCTAATGACATACATTATATTAAATGGTAAAAATATATTCTATTTATACTTTAAAACCATTCAATATTATAATTTAACCACATAAGATATTACGATGAAAAAAGTTGTTTTTAATTAAAATATAGCGTGTTTTTACTATTCATTAAAATATGAAAGTTATCGTAAAAATATCAAAACTTTGTCTAATGTAAATTTTTATATCCTGATTCAAAAGAAGAATATTATTTTGTCAAATTGAACATATAAACATGTCAAAAACTATATTTAAAGTGGGTGCGCCATCAAAAGGCGGTAAAACTGCATTTTTTGAAAAATACTTATTTTACCCGAAAAATTTATTTTGTTCTTATACCATGTTCTAGAAATGTGTAAGATGAATAATAATGTTATAAAATTCAAAATTTAGTTAATACTATTCATAACGGCTAGTTCATGATAATATTATAATAATATAACATTGTTTATTAAGACCTGGTATTGCGTACAACACACGCTATCGAGGAAGGTCGCGATTGCGTGTAATGCAAGCCAAGTCAGGGTTGCGTGTTGTGAAAGAATCCTTCGTTGTTTCGTATTACAGAATCCATCCATATTTCATTTATACATTTAATATATATATATACTCAATGTTTCGTAGAATAACTATTATCAAAATTATGTGTAACACGGTCCAAGAATAGTGTTGCGTATACTGCAAGCTAATACGGTGTTGCGTATAGCGCAGGGTAATCTTGGTGTAGAATACAACATAAGACATTAATGAAATTAAAATAATATTTTTTCATAAAATCTCGGGGTGTTACATCTTTTAAACGGATTATTGATAAATAATGGTACTTTTAAATGTTTTCAAGAAAAATGAGATATTTTTCTCAAATAATTATACTAATTATTTTCATCTATGTCAATATCATTCATCATTCTTGATTGAGGTTGATTTATTATAATATAATCTTCCACCTTGTATTTAATAAGTTGCGTTTGACTGTGGATGTTCTATTTTTATACCACTCATGGTTTGTGGTTAAAATATTTACATTTCATATTCTAGTTTTAATATGAATGTTTAGATTATGTTTGAAAATTTTCATATGAGAAATGAATTGGAATTCGTAAGTTATAGGCTTGGCCTATCACATCCCCTCAATGCATCAGTATTTCTCTTGAGACAAACTTGTGTCTCGACACAAGGCCTTGATAAAATACTATTTGTAGTCTTGGCACGATGCCTTGACTATGTGGCTCTGATGTCTGACATTATGTACTACATAATTATGAAATTAGATATTGATATTACATGTGACTATTCAACTAGTAGAATATCCATGTGATTAAGTAATTGGAATTATATTATTTAACATTTACATATTATACTGAAGTTAGGTTTAAAAGGCTTGTCTTTTAGTTTTATACATTTCCTTAAATGTTTATGCTTATATATGATAGTTTCCTATATATTTTTATCCATAATGGGAATCTCAGATCACGCCTTTTTTATATTTTTTTCCTAGGATGTGAAGAAGTATATTATGATTGTCCAACAGTGATATTCCAAATGCTATGAGCGTGTTCAAGGGGACACAATGTTATTTTACTTTATTTCGTGATATAATTTAAATTTTTTTATATATCTAGTACATCAAAGGATATTAAACTAATCAGTCATTCGGGAAATTATCTCTTGTGATGATGCCAATGTTATGTAATAATGAATTGAATATGGGTAACTATGGTCAGGGTCTTATAGTTTGTATCAAGTAAAGTTTAGTAAAAACCTTGGTATCTAGATTTATAAAAACTATGATTAGAAAACACTATCCTAAGATAGACTTTTAGGATTAGTATAGAAGAAACTCTAATTTTTTTAATGTAAATATTATGTTGGTTTTCCATGAAATACATCCCTTTTTGTATACGAGAAGGTATAGGAAGCTCTGACATAGATGTATCTCAGGATAAAACCTAAAAACACCGCTTTGAGCTAGACTCGAATTGTAATTAGATAACGACAACATGCCTTGCTGCACTCTCAGTTAAGACACTCATGGAAAATATGCTTAGGATAATTCACATTTTCTTCAAAAATTATTTGAAAGATTTTAATATAAAAAGATAATAAATAACCTTGGATAATATTAATGTGTTTTATGTTGAAAATATAGTCTCATGATATCCCTTAAATGATTTTTTGACTATTTTTACTTACAATATGATTTATGGTTTTAGTCAATGGATGGATTCCAAAAAAGTGATAGTAACATTGAACATGATTTACAATGTGGGAACGATAGTGGAAATGAGAAACTAAATGGAATGTTGATAGGCGTAAATGATATCATGTTCATGTTGAAGAAGGGTTCTTAATATATGATCAACAATATATAAATTAACCAAATCCCGAACTCAATAAAGAAGATAAATATGGAGAATGATAAGATCTCCCGTAGTGGAGACCGGGGAGAAAAGAAATCTCAATTTACATCATTCCAGAAATGTGGAAGGAGACACCTAGGAAATTGTCTCAATGTAACAAATAAATTCATTATGTGTGGTAAATAAGTACATAAATTAAAGAATTATCAAGAAAAAATGAATATTACTAAGGAAGAAAATAAAAATGAACCTAAGAATTCATTTATATTAATTTTTTGTAAATGTAGGGGTACCTAGGAATTACCTGAGTCAATGCCCTATTTTATAAGAAAACCACTAGGTCATAGAAGAACCTATGTATAAATAACTAGATGGAGAAATGTTTAAAAGTATTAATGATCTTTGTTGATGGGATTACATTGGAAGAATTTTATCTTGTATGTGTAACCCTACAGTTTTTATGTGAAAATGATATTTTAGGAAGAATTAACATTTCTTTTGTGGATATAGTTATAAAAAACTATTTGCGTTTATATGATCCTTGAATTTGAGGCAATTATAGGTTATTAATTTTGGGATGAGAATGTGAGGTATGAGAAAAAATTTGTAGTTAAATTATGTTATTGTTATTTTGAGAAAATTGCCTAATTTTTGGAATGTTATAAAATATAGTCTTTGAAAAAGGAAAACATGAAGACCACATGACAACCCATCGTGTCAGACAAAGCTAGAGAAATTGAACCCACAACCAAAGTGCGACTAGAATTTAATGTGTAACACTGGACTATGTGAATTCCCAAGTTAGTGTGAGTGATTCTTTTTAGTCAATAATAAGTTTATTTGGGATCTTATGTTTTATCAAATGGATATATTTTGTATTGGAAAATGATTTGGTGACTAACTGATAAATGTTATTTTGGAAGACGTTCGATCTTTTGGGAACACTTATGCCTAAGGATATTGAATACTCCGTGATTTTATATGAGAAGTAATGGGTGATTTTTTTATTTTGGTTGAATATAAGTTTTTTATAGAGATTCGGGTTATTAATGTAAATGATTATCCTATAATAGAGAATATGAGATTTGGTTAATTACAGTTCTTTATGAGACTTTAAGATTCGTTGATGTTATTTGGAGGTAAATATTAAGATTTTCTATGAATGACTATGTAATTAAATTCTTCTGAGTTTTTGGTTTCAATCTTAGTGTGGATCATATTGAAGGATTTTAAGGAAAATTGTTTATTGAATTGTATTTATTGAACTTTGGGTATTGTTTGTTTAATTGTGTAAATTAAGATTAGTTTTCATTATATATAGGATTATCAATTTTGGGGATCACTTGATCTTGTACTAACCATTTGGTTTTGGTTAATCTCTAAAGATAAGGGAAATATATAGTTCATAATTTGTGGATTATGTGATTTCTCTAGAAGTTGATTCTAGTGCTTTAGGTGTCACTAAGTCATCTTGAATAATCATCATTTATAGAAAAGTTGAGTTAGTGGTAGAAATTTATTAAAGGATGAAACTGCACATAAAAAGTACGCATATTTATTTATGTTCTTAGTCAATCTCATAAATAAATTAAACAACATTATGAAATGGAACTTAAAAAAAACATTGTCTGTTTACTTTTAATGCTGGGAAACCAATGACCGTTTAACCCATCATATGTTTGTGGTTTTCTTGTTGTAAACATTCTCTTGATCATATTTTCTATCACTCTCCAACAGTACTTGACACTTAGTTTATCTTCCATAACCATTTTTTGCTATGTGAAATACTAGTATGGGTTATCTCAGGTGACCTTTGTACTCCTCTTTCGTTTTTTAAAGTGATAATTTTATTAACTCTTTTTCCGATATGGGACATTCAATGATGTTCCGAAGCCCAATTTTGAAATTTAGAGAATGCAATTTCAAAAAGTGGGGAATAATGTAACACCCCAAGATTTCATAGTAAGTTATTTTCTTTAATGTAATTCAATAGATTGTTCTACACAAAACACTGAGTTCGGGCATACCACAACTTACCAAAATACTCGTTCAATAAATGGTAATGAATAGTATTAACTGCATTTTGAATTTTATATACTCCATATAATTTTAACATCCTTATTTTGTTTTTCTAAGACATAATATAAGAAAAAATTTAATTTTTCAGATAAAAGAAGTATTTTTTAAATAAAAATGAAATTTTAACGCCTTTTAATGGAAATCACATTTTAAATACAATATTTGACACTTTTATATATTCAATTTGAACAAATAAAATTCTCTTGTGCATATGTACAACTTACTTCCTCCACGATGAGATGAGATTTCGTTTCCCATCATACCCATTCACAAATAATTCTTTTTGATGATTAAAAATAATATTTACGAACATAATATCCTTCTGGATATGAATAAAATACATCCTATCCATAAAAAACATGACTTATGTAACAAAACATAGAAAAAAAATGAATCACTTAACACCATAAACAAGGATACTATTGAAATTTCATTTAAATGGAAATATTAAAAGATCATATATGGTATAATATTTTTTATATGGTTCATGTATCATTTTATTAAAAATATTTCACCATTATACAGGATCTTAAACTACCCTATACAAAGAAAAAGTACAATGTATGGGGTTGTCATCTCACTTTTTATTCCCGTGAGATTTATGCTATAATTTCCATTATTTAATTTTGTGTGGTGTATGTACTACCCGTGATTTTATTCATTATGTAATCTAAATTAATTTATGGGTATTTACAAAATCATTGTACTATCCTTTTTTCATAGGGTGTATGTTTCTTATGTCACCAATTTGTAAGAGAATTTCTAATTTCAATTTTCACTCATTGGGTTTTACACAAACTTCATTGATTATCTTACTCCAAGAATACAAGTAAAATCACTATTTATTTATTTATGAATTACTTTACACTCCCCTTTGTGTGGATATACTTTTTATAATCTTAATAACTAAATTTATAAATTCTCAATTCATCGATGTAAACTTTATAAGATTAATCTTAACTCAATTTCCATTCATTTAGTTAAACAACCAAGTCATTGGTTATATTTTTACAAGAATATGTGTGAATGTACTCTGATTAATTTAAATTCAATATCCAATAATATTGAGATTATTTATATTTTTCACAAATAATTATGTCATTAATTTATCCTTAACCAAAGGATATGGCCTTTATGAGGGATTTCATCTGAATTTACGTCCCATCGAGACTTCTTTGTTGTTATTCCACTAGTGGAAAAAACGTTTTTTCTATCGGTTATTTTTCATTTTTTACGTCCGTTTTTTGCTGAAATTAATACCGAAAACATTATAAATAATGTTTTTATTACATTGGTTATTTAAAAACTGACATAAAAAACATAACATCGAGGTGTTTTTCAGGTCGGTTATTTAATAAGCGGTGTGAGAAACTAGTGGAGGAGTATTTACCACATTAGTTATTCAATAACTGACATGGTAAACCATTTCCCCAGGGTTATCACATTGGTTATTCAAATAACCAACTTCATAAACCCTTCTCATTCCTTTATCACATCGGTTATTTTATAACTGATATGAAAACCAGTGGGGGAGGGTTTATCACATCGGTTATTTAATAACCTACATGATAAACTAGTGCTGGGGGTGTCTGTCACGTTGGTTATTTAAAAACCGATGTGATAAACCCCTGGGCAATGGTTTTTCACATCAGTTATTTAATAACCAATGGGAAAAACTAGTGGGGGAGGTTTTACCACATCATTTATTTAATAACTGACTTGATAAACCCCTGGGCAATGGTTTATCACGTCGGTTATTTAATAACTATCATGAAAAACTAGAAGGGGAAGGTTTATCTAGTCGATTATTAAATAACTGATGTGATAAACCACTCCATAGGGGTTTATCACATCAGTTATTTGAATAACCGACGTGAAATAACCCTCCCCCCATTTCTTTATCACATAAGTTATAAAATAACTGACTTGGAAAAGCAATTTTTTTTAAAAATAGAAAGTTGTCCTCTGCTCTCCCCAGAAACAACCAGTAACCAAACCAAGAATTCATACCAGAAAAAGACAAGTAGACCAAAACAAGAACCAATGAAAAATTAAGCATTTACATTGATAAAATTTAAAACATACAATGTCAACTAAAAAAACTTAAATCCAACCAAAGAAATCACCCAAAAAAATTACAATTAAAATTTTCCAAATTACATTTTACTTTACAAACAAACTAAAATCCAATCAAACCTATAAAATAATTTGACCATTCCAGTTGTAAGTGTTTGACCTCATGAGAACTATACAGATTAGGGTCATCAAATAGTTACAAAGTTAAAGGAAAATAGTTAACATGTAAAATGAATAAATCAAATGAAATATTATGGCAATGTTCATATGAAAATCTAACCTAGTAAAACTTCAATAGTGTTCATATTAAAATTATTTCATAAATAAATCTTAACATATAATATCCACATTCGATTTAACCTTTTTATTCGTGAAATTTTTGTTTATATGAGTTTTAATTAATTATTTATTTTTATATAATATAGCCAATATTAAAAATTATAAATGGATATTTACCTTTACTTGGACATATTTGATCTTGGAACTCTTTTTGTTTGTGGTTTTTTGAAAGTTGTTCCATCCCCTATTAGAAACTAATACGAATGAGATAAATTTAGAATTCATTATAATATAAAAACTATTAGGAAATTGAAAAATACTTCTCCCACGAATTCTTAAAACTTTTCCTGGCATCACAATGGATAGAGCATATCCAATATAGTGTTTTTTCTCGTGGACAAAAAACACCCAACATCTAATGATCACTGATATAGAGGAAATTTTATGTTTGTAGTTTTTTTGTTAAAATAGATAGAACACTATCAAATATATGTTTCGTACCTCTAAAAATAAGCCATCATCCAATGTTGTGTGATAATATTTTGTTGGAATCTTTCAGCAACATAAATTTCTCTTTCTTCCTAATCCAATGAATGTGCACCAGGGGAAAGAAAATGCAGGTCCATGAACCAACATACAGATGTCTCGTCATTCCTCTCACACATTTTTTAAAGGTACCTAATACAAAAGAGAAATAAGTGCTCATTTTTTATAAATTTAACACAGGGAAAAAATTGTGTTAAGACTTACATGGAAAAAATCTGCACCCCAGTGACGCCCAACATGTCTCTAGTAACAAGCTCCATGATATCATTTTTCAAAATTCCCATATTTATTGTAGATCAAAAAACATGACCTTCCAATGGAAATTAATAATATTCTACTAATAAATTTTAATATCTTAAAAATCTGTCAAGACTACTATAATATGTAACTTATGTCATAGCCATTTGTCTTTTTTGTTGTCTATAATGTTTTTCTTTACCTTTAAAGTATTCCTGTAAATAAATTGATAAATATATTAGATTTAAAATTATAAAACAACATTATTAATAATTAAAATATAAGATATAACACACATACCACTACATTAATGACCTGCAGAAGTCTGGATGGCCAAACTAAAAAGTGGTTGATACTATGTCCAATTGTCGTCACCTCATTTGTTGGTTTTGGAACTCGAGATGATATATATATAATATCCTATACTGTGAGCCTATGCTGCTCTACCAATATCTTCTGATGACAAACCATATCTCATATAAAATATATCTGCCCATATTCCTCTATATGATGGTGAATATCATCAATATAAAACTCACAATAATTAGGAAGCTGTGGAGAAGGAGTAGGATAAAAAATGGGATACACATATTGAGGTGGAGAAATGGAGGCCTCAGGATGAGGTGGAGGAGTGGGATCTACTGCCAGAGGTGGGGGAGTGGGATCTGCTTCCGGAGGTGGAGGATAAAAAATGGGGTCTTTAGGGGGTACTGGAGGACTGGGAGCTGGAGTCTGAAATTGACATCGCATGTCTGCAAACATAGACTGTACTGATGCTCTGATTTTTTCCTCCATGGTAGCATTAATATTTTGAACTTCAACCTCCAAAGAATCTACTTTTTTATACATACCCTCAATGGAAGATGCTAAAGAACGTGGTGACACTTTTCTTATGGATAAATCCATCAGGTATCCTCATACATGACCGGGGTTTTCGGGATTTCCCAATGCTTCAGATAAAATATCATGCCTCCCAACAGTTGTAAATGCCACTTGTGTGTTCTACTCCTTAATAAAATCATATATTAATTAAATATAAAAATTTATTTATTCAAAGTATATAATTCATAGAAAACAATTTAAATAAATAAAATAAATATCTTACAATCCTCTCAGCTGTGATCCTCGATTCATCTGAAAGATATTTCCCCTTTTTTCCCATCTGAGCCCTCTTCCATTTTTCATGTCTAGATGGTGGGGACGGAGGAAAAACCTCTCTTGAGCTTAAATACTCAGCTGTAAGTTTTGCTCATTTTTTTGCCATCATTTGTTGTTCCAATAATGTATACCCTCCCTGAGATAAGCTATAAAGGTATACATTTTAAGCTTGGATCTCCATAGGATATTTCCTTGTTTTCTGTAAATTGAAAATAAGAAATCATTAACAAATTATTAATAAGTTATGTTATTTAAGAAAACTTATAAAAGGTTACATTGCACATACCAAAAATTAATCTTTTCTCCTACTTTAAATAAATTTTCTCTATGTGTATTCATCTATGAAAGGATATATATGACATGTATTGTCATTATTTCTTTGATGATAAATTAAATCTGATGTGAGGGTTGATTTGAAATCCCTCCATCTTCAAGCTGTCATTGATAAACATTTCTTCTTGAGTCTTCTAGTTCCAGGAATATCAAATTTCATCTAATAAATAAGAGAGTGTTTATATTATACTATTTTTTAATGATAAGTCAAACAATATAAAAAGATCTTTCCAAATAGTCTCCCACAACTGGTCTTTTATTGTTTCATCCTCACTTTTCCAATCATTGTACAAAATGATAACTTTTCTTTTTTTTCCTTGAGTTGATACAAAACTCTTAAAATATTTTGCTTTTGGACCTCTTGGAATATAATTGTCATCAAATCCAAATACTATCCTATGATCATGGGCATGACCAACTGATAATTTTGGTAAATGTGTGCTTCCACGTTTACCAACTCATGACCTCTTAGTTTTTATGGGAGCACATGAAGACGATTGGGGAACATCAATAATATCATGTAAATGTTCCTCCCTAGAGGAATCATCATGTTTCTCACCTTCTGAATCATGTGGTTGATCAACTGATTGATATGTCATTATCCTTGAAATCAAAAAAGGAAACATTAATTCACAAATAAACAAATTCAACTATCATAATAGTAAACATTGTAAATATGGTTTATCATGATAAACAATGGTAAAGATGGTAAACATGGTAGTGTAATTGGAATTTTAACAAAATCAATAAATATATAACTTACGTAAATGGAAACATGATAAACAATGATAAAATATGGTAAAAAATGGTAAAAACGGTAAACATGTTAAACATGGTAAACTATGGTAAATTATGGTAAAAATGGTAAAAATAAGTTACCTGTAATATTAAGAATATAGAAATGGATTGTTTTCTCCAATTCCTTTATCATGTTCATTCCTTATGGCACAAACTATGGTAATCATGGTAAACATGGTAAACATGGTAGACATGGTAAATGTAACACCCCGAAATTTTATGAAAAATATTCTTTTTAATTTTATATTTGTCTTGTGTTGTAAGCTACAACAAAGGAGTCTTGAACAACACGCAACTCTAACTTGGCTGCATTACCCACAATAGTGACCTTCCTCGATATCGTGTGTTGCACGCAATATTGAGTTACACTAAACAACGATATGCTATTAAAATATTATTAAAACTAGCCGTTATGAAAAGTAATAACAAATTTTAAATTTTTTGTTAAATTTCAACTTTCGAAATGGACTTCATTTTTGGATTCAGAATATCGAAATTATCCTACGGTGAAATTTTGGTATTTTTTCTGAAATCTTTCAATTTTTGATGAATAGTGAAAACACTAGGTTACTATTTAAAAACCGAGTTTTTATTTAAATAATTATTTATTCTATTTAAATTTAATTTAGGTCCAAATTGACACATAATACCTATATAAGTTCAATGTAATTCATTAGAGTCATTTTATAATAATTTTAGATATATAAAAATTTATTGAAATTTTGACCGTCTTTTACCCACCTCCTAGGAGAATTTCCAAATTCACATAAAACATAATTTTACCACTTATGTGAGTGGAATTTCAAAATCTGAGAGACACGGTTGATTTCAGTAAGTAAAATTTGGTTCAATGAGATGGAAAAAATAATTTTTGGTAAATAGTATCTTTTTACTTTTTTTACCACGGTTAAAAGTAAATAGGGTAATTAAGGGTAAAAATGATATTATTATTACCCTAACACATACCCTAATTCTATTGGATAAGTGTAATTCGACCAAAAACAACCTTAGGAATAAAATATGACCATTGAGGACCACTTGGATTAGATTAGGACATTTATTATTAATTTATTTAAAGAAGGGTTAAAATAGTTAAAATCAAAGATTAATAAATAAATCATTTTTAATATAGGGTTATACATAAGATAAATTCAACTATAAATATTCATTAGAAATCTAAAAAGATTTACTACATAATGGTATTTTATTTTTTATTTTTAGACAATAAATGAATTAACTTATTTATGACACAATGATGATGCATTAATTATATTATTAATGAAATATTGACATAATTGATGTTATAAATACCCAAATAAATGTAATTTGAGAATTTTTATGAATTACAATAATTTTATAGGTTAATATGACATGTTATTATTGATTTATGTAACTTTGTTCAAACTAATCATTCTGTTATGATTTTCACAAAAAAAAAATAACCAAATAGTGTCAAAATTGACATAAAATAGTTTTTAAAACAAATATTATATTATTAATTGTTATTATATTCCGAAAAATTTTAGGATAAAAAAATGAGTTAGATCAGGTTATATATATTAATAATAGACAACTTGGGGTTCTTTTGGCTTATTATGGTAAGTTTATTAACCATATAGTGTAAGAAAAAAAGCAGACACGGTAAAAGTTAAATTATCTAACTTAAAGTTAAATCGAAATGATAAGGTTAAAATAGAACCCTAAACTTGTCTAAATTATATTGGATGAGAGGAGTTCGACCCATCCACACCTTATCTTTGAAATCAATCAATTTGTAGCAATAAATTACTGAATATGACTTTATAATAAAATAATATTTTTTGTTTTTCCAAAGGTTCCCCTCTCCTCTCTTATAAATGGGAACCTCCTCCCTCTCTTCCTCACACCACTTTGTGCTTTCATGCTCGGCCAACCCCTGACAAATTATCTTATCCACTTCCCTAGAAACATGCTAGCGGTCATGGTCTTCTTCAAAGACCAATTTAGGTGCCCTAAAAGGAGGTCTAAAAAGGCGCTTCAAAGAAGAGGTAATGTCTGTTACCGATTCAATCAACATTATTTCTTCTTCCACTTCTTCTTTTTAGTTTTTTCATTATTAAGTAATTCCATAGATATCACTAATATAATTATATGTTATTATAATTATGAAACAAACATATTTCCCCATCTATCCATCCTACGGAAAACGAAATCACTGCACGTGCGTACGTATAAAATACCGTCTCCACGCCGTGGTGTAATCAATTTTCCACCACCACCTTACTTGGATGGGTATAATGGTGTAAATAATAACTATATATGATTATTGTAAATTTATATTTATTTTGAAATAGTATACATACACTCCAATATAATTCCATGATCATGGTAATGATATCATCGCTCGTGCGTACGTACGGACTACCGTCTCCACGACGCGTTGAGATTCATTCTCCATGTTAACCATTGAAGAATGATTATAATGTATATATAAAAAGTAATAATGAAATATATGACATAATAATGATACTGGATTTATGTGTATATATATGTATGTCATCTACTTAATTTCATTCAAATCAATAAGGAAACGAAAACAGCGTTCATGCGTACGTACGGCCTACCGTCTCCATGAACGGTGTATTTCATTTCATTTAATCGAATCTCATATATATATGTATATACTGAAATATATATTATATGTAAATCATGTTTTACATTCTAGAATTATGTAAATCAAGATATAAGTAATAATATCAAGAACAACAAGTCCAAACACATACGATAAATTTAACGATTTAACCCAAAACGCTGCTTTAACATGGAACTTACAAAAGAACGGCTAATATAATGTCATAAGTGAACCATATATTATTTTCAACAAAACCCTTTTCTTTTAAAATTTCATGACATTTTGTGAAAGGAAAATTATTTTGAAGAAGATAGGATATTCTCCTCAAGAATTCATTTCAAGTGTTTTTATTGAAACTACTTTCCATCTAAAATGACATTATTTAATATGTTTATGTTTCATGTATATTGACTCTATGATTTAAATGGTTTCAATTTTCTTATTATGAAATGATATCTATTTCTTTTATATGGATTATGTGATCTTGTGATGATTTTTATGAAACCCATTTTATTCTTTGGGTTATGATGAATGTTTTAAGTTTATTTTGTGGAACAAGTAAGAATGATTTCATTATGAGATGGGTGGGACCTATATCTCCCTCCAATGCATTGGGTAAAGATTTATATCTCATGAGATAGACATGGCTGGAACAGTAAGTTAGTCTGGTTCAGTGTTACAGGACTGAAACAAGGAGTGAACTCTAATTAGAAAGGGACTTTGTCCACTCAGATGGTCTTGGCAGCAATGCCTTGGATACTATGGAAATCATAACATGTGCTGAATGGTGGCCACAATTACATGTTTAATTCCCATAATATTTTATCACGGTTGATGTTCTATTATGATATATTCCTTACATACTTCCATGATTTATGTCTTTGCTCAAGATTTTGATGTTTAAATTTCATGTTCAAGTTTTTTGTTTCCAAATGTTTATGGATTGTTTTATGATATCTATGTTTGCCCTTACTGAGCATTTAAGCTCACACTTTTTATGTTTTATTTTCCCCATGAAATAAAGAAATGTTTTAGGTAAGGAAACAAAAGGGGAAGATCGTTATGGGAGTTGTTGAAGATATTTCAACATGATTAGAAGTATATATTCCAAGTTTCCAAAGACACTAAACTATTACGGTCCTTGTGTGTATATTTTTGTTATGTATTAAGTATTCCTCAAAAGTAATGTAATGTCCATGTACGTCAAGATTTGTGTCTCTACAATTGTTATCAGAGGAAAGGTTTAGTCAACCTTTGTAAACTAGGATGCGAAAACGTTAGTGAGATCTCTAGAGATATTTCTAAGGTATTTCTTGGGATGTCCCTAAGGATAAGTATACGTATAGGATATAGTCCTAGAACTATGGTAACGATCTTAAAATTTAACCTAAGATGTTAGATATTGAAGCTACTACCCCTTTATTATGTTGTTTTTTCTAGCATTATTTTTGCCTCTCACACTATACTTTTTGGGTTTTAGACGATGGCTGGAACCCGAAGGAACCGTGTTGATCATTGTAATGGAAAATGTAATGATTGTCCTCCCAAACAAACAAATTTAATGGGATATGGAGTGCAAAATCTTTTTGCTATACTTACAGAAGCTATGAATCATTCTGGACTTATAAATGAGCAGAGAAGGGAACAATATTCTATTGACTCTTTCATGAGGCAACGTCGACCTTCTTTCAGTGGGTCTTCCAATCCACTTGTTGCTGAACAGTGGATCAGTACCACTGAAAAAGATAATTTCATTTTTTCAATGTTCTGAACATGATAAAGTCATCTTAGCAGTATACCGTTTGGAAGGTGAAGCTGATCAGTGGTGAAATCTTATCAAGAATACGAGGCCAAGAGATGAAATTGAGTCCATGGAATGGGACAAGTTCAAGGAATTATTTTTCAATATGTACTTCCCTCGTATTCTTTAAAAAAAGATGGAAGAGATTCTTGAACTAAAGCAAAAGGATGATGAATCTGTTGGTATATAAGAAGGGAATTTTACAAGGATTGCAAGGTATGCATCTGGCTTTATCATCCAACCGGAAAGTAAAGGTGATTGATTATTCAGTGGCTTAAAACGAAATATTCGAAGGGAATTATCTATAAGAGAATTTGGTAGCTATGAAGAAATTTTGTGTTGTGCTATCAAGGTAGAAATGGAAGTTTTTGTTACATATCCATATCATGGTTTTGACAAGAATCGAAAGATGGAGTTCAAGGAGAAATCTCAGAATAATGGTGAAAATAATTTGAATGTTTCCTTATGCTCAATGTGTGGAAAGAATCATGGTGGAGATTGTCTTAAAGGGCCTAGAAAATGTTTTAAGTGTGGAAAAGAAGGTCATCGAGCTGCTGAGTGTTAAAGTAATGGAAAAAGGGTTTCCAATGGTGTGAATAAAGAAAATACTACAGAGAACGCTCCACCAACACTTCAATGCTTCAAGTGTAATGAAATGGGGAATTATGCTAATCAATGCCCTAATCCAACAGTTAATGATGATCGACATGAGCAACCCCTTATGGCAAAGGACAAAGAGAAGTCACATGCGATCACTATTGGCGATGTTGAATATGACAATGATGTGGTGGAATTATTAAGTGTTTATGTAATGGGATTCCAAAATAATGCTGTATATAGTATCATGGAATATTGGAATATTTATGTATTGATCTATTGTGTTTTTCAATAATTTTATGGTACCGGTAGCCATATAAAGTTATTGAGATATTTTTGGAAGGAAAATAGTATGCGCATAATGAAGGGATAAGGAGAAAATGAAATGTTTGACAGTATTAATGATCTCATGACTGATATAAGAAAATTGTTATATCATGGTTTGAGTATATAGAATTTTGGGATTTTGGTATGTGGAAAGAGTTAACTTTTGACCGCACTCTTTTTTCACTAAGATTCAATAGGTATTCATTTTTCAAGAGAATACATGATTAAGGTCTTCGAATATTTGGAATGTGACCAACAAGACATATCTTATGATATATGGGGATCAACGATGGTATTAACATGCTTGTTATATGAAATCTCTGGTAATCGTTTTCACTATCTTATGAGAGTGGACTGCAGTATTATGGATAAGACTATAGATTAGAATGGATTATATTGGAAATAAGTTTGTATTGTTTAAGGATAGAAGTTTTTTGATATTATTTATGGGATGTTATAGTAATGTAGTTTTAGATAAAGGACAACCTGCAGGATGGGCGACAGACCATCGTGTCGGACAAGGCTGTGGGAATTGAACCCACAACCGAAGTGCGACTGGCCATTATCACCTACCACTGGCCTACAGAAAGGCCCTGGTTAGTAAAAACTAGTTTTATTTTATTAAGCAGTATGATATATGAAGTATAAGTTCATTTTTGGAACCATATACGATTAATCTAACCATAAGATGGACTTATAACTTTTTCTAACCTTTTGTTTGAAACAGATGGATTGACCCATAATTCTATCACATGATCTGCTAACACATCATGAATAACAAATTAAACTTCATTTATTTAGGGGATGAAGTGTAAATTGTTCAATTCACGAACAATAGTGAAATTGTACCAAAATCATGTAAGTATTTCTTTTAATTCATCAACTTTAAGGAAATGATCTTGAATACCAAAAATGTTGTCCTAGTTCCCTAATATCCGATGAATCAGATGGTACCTTAGATAATCACAAATCTATGGCTTTGTGATTGTTGGCTTTCTCAAAGACATGTTCTCTACCACTCTCCATCAGAACATTATGGTTAGGTTTCTCTTCCATATCCATATTTTCACTTATGTTCTCTTTTGTGGAAACCCAGTGATTAGTTAATTTGGGTAACTGTTATGTTTCATACATTAGTTTTTAAAGGTTGGCTTTGGTATTCTATTTTATGATGTGGGTTTCTATTAAATAAACTTTCTAGTAGTAAACCATTTATAACCTCGATGAATTTCGAGGGCGAAATTCATTTTAAGGGGGGTAGAATGTAACACCCCGAGATTTTATGAAAAATATTATTTTTAATTTTATTGCAGTCTTGTGTTGTACGCTACAACAAAGGAGTCTTGAACAACATGCAACTCTAAATTGGCAACATTACACACAATCTCGACCTTCCTCGATAGCGTGTGTTGCACGCAATACCGAGTTTCATTAAATAACGATATGCTATTAAAATATTATTAAAACTAGCCGTTATGAATATTAATAAACAGTTTTTAAATTTTTTTATATTTAATCTTTCAAAATGGACTTCATTTTTGGATATGGAATATCTAAATTATCCTAGGGTGAAATTTGGTATTTTTCTGAAAACTTTCAATTTTTGATGAATAGTAAAAACACTAGGTTACTATTTAAAAACAGAATTTTTATTTAAATAATTTTTTATTATATTTAAATTTATTTTAGGTCAAAATTGACACATAATACCTATATAAGTTCAATTTAATTCATTAGAGTCATTTTATAATAATTTTAGTTTTATAGAAATTTTATTGAACTTTTGACCGTCTTTTACCCACCTCCTAGGAGAATTTCCAAATTCACATAAAACATAAATTTACCATTTTTGTGAGTAGAATTTCAAAAATCCGAGAGAAACGGTTGATGTCAGTATGTAAAATGTGGTTCAATGAGATGAAAATAATTTTTGGTGAATAGTAACTTTTTACTTTTTTTTACCACAGTTAAAAGTAAATTGGGTAATTAAGGGTAAAAATGATGTTATTATTACCCTAACACATGTCCTAATTCAATTGGATAAGTTTAATTCGACAAAAAGAAACCTTAGGAATAAAATATGACCATTTAGGCCCTCTTGGTTTAGATTTGGACATTTATTATTAATTTATTTAAAGAAGGGTTAAAATAGTTAAAATCAAAGTTTAATAACAAAATCATTTTTAATATAGTGTTATAGATAAGATAAATTCAACTATAAATATTCATTAGAAAGATAAAAGAATTTCTTACATAATGGTATTTTATTTTTAATTTTTAGTCAATAAATAATTTAATTTATTTATGACACAATGACGATGCTGTAATAATATTATTAATGAAATATTGACATAATTGATGTTATAAATACCCAAATAAATGTAATTTGAGACTTTTTATAAATTAAAATAATTTTATAGGTTGATATGACATGTTATTATTGATTTAAGTAACTTTTTCTTACTAATCATTCTTTTATGAGTTTCACAAAAATCAATTACCAAATTCTGTCAAAATTGACATAAAATAGTTTTAAAAAAATATATTATATTATTAATTTTTATTTTATTCCTAAAAATCTACGGTTCGGCCAAATGACTTTGATAAGGATATATATATTAATAATAAAAAAATTTGGATTCTTTTGGCTTGTTATGGTATGTTTATTAACCTTATAGTGTAAGAAAAATAGAAGACACGGTAAAATTAAATTATCTAACTTAATGTTAAATCAAAATGATAAGGTTAAAATAGAACCCTAAACTTATCTAAATTCTATTTGATGATATGATTTCGACAAATCCCCACCTTATATTCGAAATAAATCAATTTAGAGCCATTAAAAACTGAATATGACTTTATAATAAAATAATATTTTTAGTTTTTCCAAAGGTGCCCCTCTCCTCCCTTATAAATGGGAACCTCCTCCCTCTCTTCCTCACACCACCTTGAGCCGTCAATCTTGGCCAAACCTAGAAATATTCTCTTATACACTTCCTTATAAACATCCTAGAGGTCCTGGTCTTCTTCAAAGACCAATTTTGGTTCCCTAAGAGGAGGTCTCCAAGAGGTGCTTCAAAGAAGAGGTAATGCCCGTTACTGATTCTTTCAACTTTATTTCTTCTTCCACTTCTTCTTATTTTGTTGTTTCATTATGAATTAATAACATCTGTATCACTCATATACCGATATTTTATTATAATTATGAAACAACCCTATTTCACCATCTATCAATCCTACAGAAAATGAAATCACCGCGCGTGCGTACGTACGGAATACTGTCTCCACGCTGTGGTGTAATCTATTTTCCACCACCACCTTACTTGGATGGGTATAATGGTGTAAATAATAACTATATATGATAATTTTAAAGTAATATTGATTCTGAAATAGTAAACATACACTCCAATACAATTCCATGATCATGGGAATGATATCATCGCTCATGCGTACGGACGGACTATCGTCTTCACAACGCGATGAGATTCATTCTCCATGTTCACCATTCAAGAATGATTATAAAGTATATATAATAAGTAATCATGAAATATATGATATAATAATGATACTGGATTTATGTGCATATATATGTATTTCATCTACTTAATTTCATTCAAATCAATAAAGAAAGGAAAACAGTGTTCATGCGTTCATACAACCTACCGTCTCCATGAACGGTGTATTTCATTTCATTTAATAGAATATCAAATATATATGTATATATTGAAATATATATTATATGTAAATCATGTTTTACATTCTTGAATTATTTAAATCTGGATATAAGTTATAATATCAGGAACAACAAGTCCAAACACGTACGATAAATAAAACGATTTAACCCAAACCGATGCGTTAACATGGAACTTACAAAAGAATGGGTAATATAAAGTCATAAGTGAACCATATATGATATCATAACAATGAATATGATTCTGTAATAAGTCAATGAAATTATTTAAATAATCACACAGGAGGTTCAGAAACGTACGAAGCATATTGGACCTAAGGTAAGGGACAATTTTGCAAATCTCATTTTTATCCGAGATTGCTTATTCGTAAGTATTTACTTAGGTTATATTTATCATCCATGTCCAAGTTTTATAAAAATGTTTTCATGTATGTTTAATGTAATTTTTACCTTTTTTTGACTTTTACCACGTGTTATGGAAGGAATCTTTCTTTTGTTTACCATACAAGGAACTTTTTGACTTTTCCTACAAAATTACGAGGAGAATGTTATTTTTAACTTATACGGCATGAATAGATTATTATGGTTTCATAACACCTCATTTTCATGAAGATTACTCTACAAGATTGAATGTTTATTTTCAAAAAACCCATTTTCTTTTAAAATTGCATGACATTTTGTGAAAAGAAAATGATTTTGAAGCAGAAAGGATATTCTCCCCAAGAATTAATTTCAAGTGTTTTTATCAAAAATATTTTCCATCTAAAATGACATTATTTAATATGTTTATGTTTCAAGTATAATGTCTCTATGATTTACATGGTTTCACTTTTCTTATTATGAAATTATATCCATTTATTTTATATGGATTATGTAATGATGGGATGATGTTTATGAAACCCATTTTATTCTTTGGGTTATGATGAATGTTTTAAGTTTATTTTGTGGCACAAGTAAGAATGATTTCATTATGAGATGGGTGGGACCTATATCTACCTCCAATGTATTGGTCAAAGATCTATTTCTCATGAGATAGACACGGATGGAATGGTAAGTTAGTCCGGTTCAGTGTTACAGGACTGAAATGAGGAGTGAACTCGATTCAGAAAGGGACTTTGTCCACTAAGATGGTCTTGGCAGCAATGCCTTGGATACTATGGAAATAGTAACATGTGCTGAATGGTTTCCACAATTACATGTTTTATTTCCATAATATTTTATCATGGTTGATGTTCTATTATGATATATGCCTTATGTACTTCCATGATTTATGTCTTTGCTCAAGATTTTGATGTTTAAATTTCATGTTCATGATTTTGTTTCAAAATGTTTATGGATTGTTTTATGCTATCTATGTTTTCCCTTACTGAGAAGTTGAGATCACCCTTTTCTTGTTTTATTTGCCCTAGGAAATAAAGAAAGTTTTTAGGTAAGGAAACAAAAGGGGAAGATCGTTATGAGAGTTGTTGAAGATATTTTAACATGATTAGAAGTATATATTTCGAGTTTCAAAAGACACTAAACAATTACGATCCTTGTGTGTATGTTTTTGTTATGTATTAAGTATTCCACAAAAGTACTGTAATGTCCATGTACATCAAGCTTTGGGTCTCTACAGTAAACATACATTACCTGTAATATTAGGAGTTTAAAAATGGATTGTTTTCCAAAATTCCTTCATCATTTTCATTCCATATGGAACAAACTATGGTAAACATGGTAATAATGGTAAACATATGTTACCTATAATATTAGGAATGTACAAATAGATTTTATTCCCAAATTACTTCTTCATGATCATTTCTTATGGCACAAACCATGTCTATAACATTCTCATCATTATTTTTTTTGTTAATCATTCCATGGAAGTAGGGATATCACATAAATCAGTATCTACATCAAGTTGATCCTCACCAACATATTGTTTTTTCCTTTGTAAAACAACAGACCACTACATATTGGATTGATCACCAATATAGAAAATATTTTTTTCATGTGTTGCAAGTATTAAAGAATCTATTGTGTTTTCCAATCTATTCAGATTAATAATCACCATTCCAAATTCATCGTGTCTCACACTTTTGTTACCGACAAACTATTTTCAGTTAAAAACAGGAACATTAATTTTAATGTAACCAACCTAAAATATTTATTCAATGACTCCATAATATGCACTTCATGCAGAAATTGGACTTTTGTCTTTAGAAGTCAAAAAATGCATTACATCTGCAAACACCAATACCCCACTATTCTGAACTGCACTTCCGTTGTCCTGAGCTTTTGTTTGAAATGCATAGCCGTTAATGTCATACCCAATCCATGTCATCAGATTCAAACATGGACCACCCACTAACCATCTTAATGTCTCTGAGATATCAGATCTACCAGGTATGGTGTTTTTAAACCATGTGAAAAATGTTTTGTTGTGCTCATTCAAAATCAACATTTCAATCTTTATTTGATGACATTGTTTCAACTCATTAATATGCAATATGATATATGGTTCAGAATCATAAATGTTATTCAAGAGGTATAAATGTACCTTCTTCATCTATTTAGCTAAAAATTATTTGACTTTTAAGCCACAAATCCCCTTTCCCTCAATATTAAATCATTTATGACGAGATATAGGCAAACCTATGTGCTCCGCTGCAGACAAGTATCTCATACAAAACTCTGCAACCTCCTCAGAAATATACTTTTCAATAATGGAGGTTTCAGGCCGATAAGGATTTTTAACATAATCATTCAATATTTTCATATACCTTTCAAAAGGATACAACCAATGAAGATATACAAGTCCACAAATCCTTATTTCTCTAACCATATGAACCATTAAATGCAACAATATATCAAAAAATGATGGAGGGAAATACATTTCTAATTGATAAAGTATAGATATTGCATCTATTTCCAAAATGTTCAAAGCATTAACATTAATCACCTTATAACAAATTTAATTGAAAAATTAACACACCTTTATTATAGTCTTTCTGACACTGATGGGTAATATTCCACGCAATGAAACCTGTAGAAGTTGTTTCACCATGATGCGAAAATCATGAGATTTCATACCTATCAACTTCAAATACTTCATAGGGACAAAGTTTTTTACATTTTAATAATATCCTTGAGGCACTTTGATATGATGAAGATACTGACAGAAGATAATTTTCTCCCTCTTGGATAATGTATGACAAGCCGGAGGAAGAAATGTTCGACTTCCCTCAGAAGTCGGAGCTAACTCCAAACATATTCCCATTGATAGTAAGTCTAATCTTGTATTCAATCCATATATATTATTTCCTTTAACATTTAACAATGTTCCAATCAAATTGTCGTAGATATTATTCCCCACATGCATGAAATCAATATTATGCTTCACTTTACAATATCTCTAATATGGTAGCTTAAAAAATATTTACCATTTCTTCTAAATATGTCTATCATTACCAGATTTATGTGTCTTTCCCAATGTCACATCAAGGTTTTGCACCCTCTCAAAATAATCATCATGGGATAATGGTTTCAGAGAAATATCGAATTATTGTGACCCATTAAATTACTTTTTTAGTCTTCAATACCAGTGATCCATAGGTAAAAACTTTTGATGACCCATGTAGACTATTTTTCTTCCATGATGCAATTGACAATATAAAGTTTGTTATTCACAAATTGTACATGCTCTATTCCCCTTAACAATGTATACATACAAATTTCCTTATGCTGGAAAGTTATTTATAGTGAACATAAGCACTTCATGCTGTTGAAAATAATTCATTTTATAAGAATCATAAACTCTCACACCATCCTCCCATAAAAGTTTCAAATCATCAATCAATGGTGAGAAGAAAAATCTATAACATTTCTGGGTTGCTTTGGACTAGAGATCATTAAACTCAACATGACATCATTGCGCTTCATAAAAAATTATTGAGAGAGGTTTTAAATTACCAATAAAATTGTCCATGTACTATGTGTTCTACTGAGACTTCGGTATGGATTCATTCCATTTGTGTACAATCCAAGTATGAGATTTACAATTTCATTTCCGAATGTCGGATACATCTCATCCATTTTCATCCATTGTGGACAATCACCAGGATGACGAATTTTGCAATCACATATTTTCTCATCAGCATGCCATCTTAATCATTCTGCTTCATGTGAGTTAGTAAATAAAAGTTTCAAACAAGGAATTATAGGAAAATACCAAAATACTTTAGCACAGATATTTGTAATCTCTACATCAACCTGTGTTTTTTCTTTCAACTTATACCATGATGTCTCAAATTTTGGACACTCTGACAGAAATTTGTATTTCTTCCTATATATTATATAGTCATTCGTACAAACATGTATTTTCTTGTATCCCACTCCCATCGGGCATAATATGTTTTTCTCCTTATAATGTGATTCTGGAAGATTTTTGTCTTTTGGAACAATGTCTTTCAACAATTGTAGTAGCTCCGTAAAACTTTTGTCACTCTAGACATGTTTCGCCTTCAGGCTAATCAATCATAACACTACCAAAAAACTATAAAATTTGTAAAACCAGGATTCAATGGTTTTTTAGCATCACCATATAGACATGCAATTGTCAGCTCTATATCAATTTGTTCTGCTACAATATAATAAATCATTTATTCAATTCCATCAGAGTTATCATCTTTCAAATCATCATCATAAATAGATCTGACATTCTGTCCAGTTTCACCATGGAAAATTCAAGGGCTATAACTTGGATTAAAACCATGAAAAATCAGATGATCTTTGATATCTCTAAGTTTCAATTTCTTTATATTCATATATTTTAGGCATGGAAAGAAAAAAAATTCATTGCTTGGAACATTTCATTTAGAAAATTCCAAAAAAGAATCAACACATTCTTCGTATTCATTACTCATTAGATGTGTCTTAATCCAACTTCGACTCATTATTACCTATAAAAAATATCAAAATTAGACATCTTGTAAAGAAAATAAAATTTTATATTGATATTAAAAATATCATAATTTGGATGCAAAACAATTTTGAAATATAAAATAATGAATTCAAACATGTGTAAAAGTTATTATTTGTATTAACAAGATAACCTATTAAGAAAAAAAAGAAAAACCATAAACATGAAATTATACAAAACCCTTGTTGGATAGACCCATAATGAAAAAATGATGATACAAAACCCTCAATGGCTCAACCCATAATGAAAAATGATGTAAAATCTAGAATTTATTCACCACAATTTTCGTAATAGACAAACCTTATTCATTTGAAAAAAATCTATCATCATATTAACTGTCAAGATGCATTGAAAACAGTCATAAATAGGTGAGATACTAGATTATAAACAACAAAATTATAATCAAAGTAAATGAAATAAAAAATAATTAATTCAGGGCATCATCAAAAAATAAGAAATGAAATCAGGGAAGGATGAAAGTCTTACTTAGGGATTGCGAGTCGAGCAGAGAGATTCTAATAAAAAAAATGATTAAGAATCTAGACAAACCAAAGTTGAGGGAATGCATTCTAGGTGAGTGTCTAGGTTTTCCGCAGGAGAGGGACGAGCCACAAGCCGAAAATTGAAGAAAATAGATAAGTATATGAGTCTCGATATATCATTTAAAGGGTTTATCTCGTTGGTTATTTTATAACTGCCATGATAAAGAGATTTTTTAAGTTTATCACATCAGTTATAAAATAACCGACTTGATAAATCGTTTTTAGGTTTATCACTTTTGTTATTTTATAACCGACGTGATAAACCCCGGAGCCTTGGTTTATCACATCAGTTATTTTATAATTGATGTGATAAACCATTTTTTTACGTTATAAAATCAGTTATAAAATAACCGACTTCATAAACCGTGTTTTTTAGGTTTATCACGTCGGTTATTTAATAACCGACGTGATAAACCCCCCAAACCTCAGTTTATCATGTCGGTAATTTTATAACCGACGTGATAAATCTCTTTTTTTATGTATATCACTCCAGTTATAATATAACTTACATGATAAATCGAGGCTCGATGGTTTATCACATCGATTTTAAAATAAACGATGTGATAAACCTCGTGATTCCATTTATCACGTCAGTTATAAAATAACCGACATGATAAATCCAATCAGATAGACTTGTCACATCGGTTGAAAAATAGCCGGCATGATAAAGGTCCATTATAGATTTATCATGTCGGTTATAAAATAACTGACGTGAAAAATCCAGTATCATGGTTTTTCTCCTCAGTTATATATAACTGACATAAAAAATGCCATCATGATAAACATTTTCTGCACTAGTGTGCTCCAATTCACTTCTATATGGTTTATATACTATAATTTAAAATAGTATATCATGAATCCCTTTATTCTCAAAATATTATAAGGTTTACCTCAATTATTATTTGTCAAACATATCTTCTTTGGTTAGGAACTGTAGGTAAAATATCATTTTAAATGTTTTAAAGAATTAATCTTCTAAATCTTTCTCATTAATGTCCATGTTTTTAAAATGTTTTAAGGATTTATTTATATGTACATGAATGATTTAAAATTAAAATTAATTTTAAAAGTTTCTACATGGAATTAGACACTTTTATTCATAAATCTCTTTTAAATGGATTCTTGATAAATAGAGATACTTTTAAATATTTTCAAGAAAAATGGGATATTTCTCTCAAATATTTTTACTGATTATTTTCATCTATGTCAATATAATTCATTATAATTGATTGAGTATGATTTATTAATATAAAATATTCCATATTGTATTGAATGAGTTATGTTTGACTATGGGTGTGCTATTTTTAACCATTCATGGTTTGTGGTTAAAATATGATATTTTTATGATAGTTTTAATATGAATGTTTAGATTATGTTCCAACCTTTTCATATGAAGAATGAATTGGACTTATTATGTGATAGGAGGATCCCACTATAGATACTTGATGCATTAGTAGGTCTCCTGAGACATGATAATGTCTTGGAACAAGTTCTTGACAAAATCTTATTTGTAGTCATGGCATGAGGCGTTGACTATGTGGTTATGATGTCCAGAATTACGAACTCCATCATTATGAAATTATATATTGATATTACATCTGATTATTTGACTTGTAGAATATCCATGTGAATAAGTAAATGGAATTATT
Source organism: Viscum album (assembly GCA_963277665.1). Classification (NCBI taxonomy): domain Eukaryota; kingdom Viridiplantae; phylum Streptophyta; class Magnoliopsida; order Santalales; family Viscaceae; genus Viscum; species Viscum album. The sequence continues at coordinate 228,130,248 of OY728125.1, forward strand.
TGATTTATCTTTTCCATATTATGCTGAAGCTTATGTATAAAAGGATTGTGTTTTAGTAATATACAATGCCGTAAATATTTATGCTTATTTATGATATCTTCCACTATATTGTTATCCCTACTGAGCATCTGAGCTCATCCCTTTCTTATGTTTTCTTTTTACCAGGATTTTAGGAAGTATATTGGGATTAACTTGTTGGGATAGGCCAAAGTATATGAGTGTGTTCAAAGTGAACACAATGTTGTTTTTATTTATTTCATGATGTAATATAAAACTTATGTATGCATCTAGTACTTCCAAGGATACTAAATTAATCATTCTTTCAATAAATGATCTCTTGTGATCATGACAATGTTATTTAATAATTCACTGAGTCTGGGTAACTAGGTTCTGGGTGTTACATTCATAACATATTAATAATTTGGGATATTGTATGACATATATCATACTATGTTATTATATTTCATGTTACATATTGTTCATCACACAATGTTAATTGTAATTATAATCATGTACCCCATTTTGTACACATTAAACACATGTATTTTATATAACATAACTTTATTATAAACAATTGAATCTCCATGACATTGAACCTCATAGAAATCATATATTTCTAAAAACTATTACTCTATATTCAACCCAAAAATGTAATATAAACATGGTCATAATGAAAAATAATAGTCCAATATACATTCTAATCCAAAAAATGAGATAAAAACACAAAAAATTAAATTGGTCGTGATTTCATTAAATCATTAATATTTTCCATGTCCATCGATACTATCTGACACTCATTTATCAAAATTAATAATATTTTCATAACCTAAACATGAAGGATATGTTAAAAATTATAATTATCAATAGTTAAATGATTTTTAAACAATTTTCATCTCCAAAAAATAAAACTATTTCATATTTTATTTTTCAAGGTTAATGATTACATTGAATATATATTAAAACCCATTAATTCCAAACTCATAAATAATAATCCTTCTATGTTTCATAAAATAATCAAAACATTTAGAGTATATTAGAATACGATAGATAAAAATTAATCTCTAAATAATGAAGCATAGAGTAATAAGATTTATTTTCAATTAATACTGTAATCTCAGTACCTTATGTAAGACTGAGAATCCCACATTTTTACTAAAATATGAAAATACTAAAATGATAAACCATTTATATATTAACCCTTTTTTAGTTATAGTAAATAGTGGTTTATAGAAACATACTTTTCTGAGATTCATTTCATTGATATTGTCACAATGAAACACTAAATAAAAAATGGATAAGATCATATACAAAATAAGAACACGAATACATCAATTCAGAAATATCTTCCCTTATGAAATATTTTTTAACATTTGGATACTTTATTTGAATCTATGAATCTATTTTTTTATTCAATGGTTATCCATGGTCTTTTACCTAAAAGGTTAAATAACATAATTAGTTAATATGACACCCAAAAAAATCAAAATTGTTTAATAGATAGATATGAATTTATCATAGCATATCCCCCAAGAGTATTAAAAACTGTGTAGTTAGGTGTCTTTTTCATTCACTAGATAACGATGGTTTTAATACACTATCCTATTTTTTTGGGTTTTACCCATCTGTACATCTATGTTGGAGCCTGTATTCACAAATAGTATCTTGATATGGATGTAATTTTTATGATATCTCTATAGTATCTACCTTAAAAAACATCAAGACAATATCCTTGTATTATAATTATCACTTATTCATATCATAATGTTTTCCCTACTTTTTTATTATCTTAATAAAGAAAAACTAAGATAATCCCTATAAATAACTACACACAATATTGTCTCTAACTTTGGAACCTAGATCTTCACTACCATTTATGTTTATAAAAAATAAAAATTTTACTAATTTGTATTAAAACTATGTAATATTTTTAAATAGAAACATTAAAAAATTTCACATTAGAATTACATATCTCTATAAAATCATAAATATTACAGAATATTTTCATTTAGGGTAATTGAAGAATATAAACATTTGAATTTTGTATTATAACACATGTAAATAATTCTACATAATCAAAATCCTCTAAAATTTTTTCTTAACTTCCAAAAATTTAAAAATATCTTCATATAATGGTAAATATAAAAAAGTAAAGTGATGCGCTTAAATTATTATTAATTAAAACCTTATAAACATGTTATCTACGGTTATATCATAAACATATGAGGAGACATATGTTGTGGGGAAATTTTTTATTAATAATAACATTCCATAATAAGAGATTAATAGAAATCATGATTGAAGGAAATGTAATATAAAATTAAAAATTATATAGATTGGAGAAATAGTTTTTAAAAATGTCAGGATAAACATTATCCATTGAGAATAATTATTAGAATAAGATTATATCATAAGAGTGTGGTATAAACATAGGTCTAAAAATTATATGTGAAGGATATCTATAAACACATTGTTTACATCATAGGCTCGAGCTAATAACTTTTGTAACTTCTTGGGACTAGGATAATAATATTATGTAAGCATTATCATTGGATACAAAATCATTCTGAAAACACTATCTTGGGATTAATTATCCCATTCACCATATCGATTTAAAAAAAAAATCCTCCTATGTAACCTTTAGAATGAGATAAGTCATTATGTGTAAAATTTTTGTTTATAAAAATCCTCATTTTTATCATTTGTCTAGGGATAATCTCTCATATTAACCATTTAATAATGGATAAATTCTCCAAGATACCCTTGTCTTAGGATAAATACACCCACATTTCAATTTTCTTTTTATAAGTCCTCTCTTTCACCCTTTGGTTTGGGATAAATTTTCATGTTTACCCTTTGAAAATAATGATATATAAAAATTTCTAATTCATCAAATGGATATATTTGACCCTAAAATTATTTGTATATACATATGTGTTCAACTTGAATATAATCATTCTTTGCAACATGAAGATGACATGCAATGAAAAATGGATTCCATTATATTTTAAAATGATACACTAAAAAATGACCAAGATAATGTGCATTGTTGATACCAAGAAATCCATCAACCAAATGGGTATTTAAAATAGAAATTTTTAGGGTGATTCTAAAAAAATAAATTTTAATGAAATAATGAAATTCCATTTTATGCTGGAAATGGGTTTGAAATAATAAAAGATTCGTTTTAAAATGAATTTATCCTTGGCACAAATGAGTTATTTATTGTAACAATTATAATATATTTTTGATATAGTTAACTCAAAACATTGGAAGGCATTTAATTAAAAATCTTAATAAATTGCACTTAAAAAATACTTAATTTATACCAAATTGATATTTTAATGGAAAAAATGTTTTTTTAAAGGATGTAAAGCCATATTATATTTTTAAACACCATTGTTGATTAATTAAATTATAAAAATATGTATTTTAAAATCCCATTGAATTTTGGAAATGGAAAATAGCAAGGTCACATGAAATAACACATAAATCCAAATTACAAATATAAAATAGAACATTAGAATAATGAAAAATATAGAAAATGATGGGATAAGAACAATAATGATGATGTGAATTATTCTCAACAATGATATAATTTTTATGGATAATAAATTAAATAATGATATATATATCATATCAAAGAGAACTTTTACCTAGATATAATGATAATTTACCATGAAATAAATTATTGAGGGAGAGGAAACATATACTGGGAGAAATAATTTTGTGATAACACATTATAAGTCGACAATGAGTGTTTAGTTAACAAATCCCCATATAAGATTGGTATACTCTCAATCAATGCGGTCTTAAAGAATAAACATCATATGGATATTCAAACTCCGTTATTTTATATAATATATAAAAATAAATTAATTAGAAACTAATAATAATATATAAAATAAATAGTGGTGTGAAATATCAAACAAGTCTCATGGATTTTTAAAAAGAGACAAATAATCCCTTACAATAGTTCAGATTCACTCTGTTCTTGTGACGACCACCATAAATATTAAAATTAAGTCAATTATATAAATTTTTAGATATTTTTTCATTTATAAACCATTAAATGAGGATAATTTATAATCATTTTTAATTTATATATTATATTGTTTTTTCCAATATTTATCATTTTGTGTAAAAATTAGATGGGCATCCTCTACTTTTGGTAATTTTATCAACCAGGGTTGATGATTTAATAAAAAGAAAAATAAAAAAGATTGAATTTATAGAAATATAATAAATAGCATTATTTTCCTAAAAACATATTAATATATTATCATATAGGTTTTCATAGTAATCCAAAGTTGAGTTTTATTGCATAGTATTTGTATGTGGTTTAATATACCCAAACATAAAAAAATTATAAATTGATGTGCGAGTATTGATAAAAAAGTATATTATATTAGTATATTGGAATTATAATTATTGGATAGAGTCTTTTTATTATTTAATAATATTTTATATTTTTTTATAATCAATGAAAATCAAGATAAAAAATGGAAAAATTTATTTAATGGAGGTGGAAGTCCGCAATTTCGAGGTCAACATTTTTTTGTTCTTATAAGCCATTTTTATAAAAATTTTGTTTTTATAAATATTGGTTTTTAGTTAATTTAATTAAAAATAATTCAAGAAAATAATTATAGTTCATTATATTATAATTTTTATATTATGGTTTTAAAATAAGGATTAAAAGTAAAAAGTTATGGATTTGGTAATACTCATTATGAGACCTTGAACATTCTCTACAAATTCTACATGTAAATGAAGGTCAACCCATAAAAATAGTGAGTTGAGTCTTATAAAAAAAATATATTAATATATTAGGAGTAAAATTTCATTATTTAATTGATAAAATCAATGGAATGAGTGTGGCATTAATCAGTGGAATTTTTACCTTTTATAAAGGATGAAAGAGTCACTTTTGTGAACACCCAATTATTTTTCAATAATTGAAAGACACTATTAATGGGTAAATGGTTCCAAAATATTTTAATAATTGTATTTTTTGAGATATAATGTCTTGAAATCCTCCACCATAAATTTTCAAAAATGTTTTAATCAATATTCCAACTTTTTTACAAGTTGTTTTTTATATTTTATAATTTTCTATTTTACCATATTAAATAGTTTTTATTATAGTAGTTTATATTTTATTAAAAATATATAGTAACCCATTAAAAAAATTATTTCCCTCAACTTAATACTAAAACTAATTAACCTACCTCTATTTACATATAATAGGAAATTAAAATTTCTAAAGATACAATTTATTATATAGAAATTTTTTTAGAGAAATATTTATTTTTCTATTAAGTGTTTATAAACATATATAGAATCAATTTTGAATTTACTATTTTATAATACATTTAAATATTATTTTAAAAATTATCATAGTTTTATTTTTTTGAATACATTATTCTATATTAATATAAAAAATCATATAATCTTAAAATAAACTCATTTAAAATAATAATATTACTATTTTCAGGATCAATAAATATAATAATATAAATCATAATTTTGTAAAACAATTTATTGATCATATTTGATAAATTAATCTCATTGATATAAAATATTAAATTTATTTATTTATATTTAATTTTTTAATTTGATGAAAACTAGTATTTAAAATAATTCAATGAAAACAGTTTTTTGGGTACAATATTAATTAAGTATCCAAAGTTAAACATAGGTGTTTTAAATTAAATATAGTATTTTTTAAATTATTTAAATTAATATATATTTTTATAGAAATGTTTTTCAACAAAATTTACGACATTATTTTATTATCTTAATGTAATAAATGTTATGTTTTTTTAAGAATTAATATTTTTAATATACACCATAAAATATTTCATTTAGAAAAATCCCAATAATTTACCTTATCCTAATTTTATTTTGTTGAATGAAAAATTGATATTCTATTTTTATAATTAAAAATATAAAATTTATTCATTTTATGATTCAATGAAAATTATATATATATAATAAAAAGTATAATTTATTGATTTTTGTTTTTAAAACATTAAGTGTTAATAAAAATATTTTTATGTGTTTTCTAAGGAACTAAAATATTTGGAATTTATTTAGGTTTTATTATACGTAAACATTTATTATAATAACACTTTGTGGATCATTTTTGTTTGGTGTTTCTTGTGGAAAAGACTATCAATGATATTATGAATTTAAATGTTCTAAAATCACATGTCATTAGATGCCTGACTAATATCATCACTTCTAAACATATTTTCTGCGGTTTTAAACACATATACTATCCTTGAAGAAGAAGGTTGATTTTTTTTATTTTAATTAAGGGGTTCTTGATAACATTTATTAATCATAAGTTGAAGATTCCAAATGAATTTATTCTTAATATTCATGTTATAATTACATCGAATGAGGTTTATTATGATTATAATCTGTTAGTGAGAGGATGTGTAATTATGTGGGAAATTTTGTGTACTTCATATGCCTCGAGGAATTTCTTTTCTCATAACCATTACTATTTTACCCATCAATTAGAATCAAAAGCATCGGTTTTCTCTTAAGTTCTCTGTGAATTTCCTACATTGATCACAAAACATAGTTTATATAGATGAAAAGAGTAAAGGATACATTTCTACTGAACACTACATGAACATAATGTGGTGTTTTTTGGGTTAGTTAAGGTAGGATAGTGATTTATAAATATTTTAAAATCTGAAATATGGGAATATAGTTTTGGTTATTTTGATTACGGATATCTACTTTGGGATGATTGATGGTCCCTTAGATGAATAGAGGAACTTAGAGTAGTTAGCTTCAATATTTCATGAAATTAGTTTGATTGATGGATAAATATGACAACATCAAATGGAAGTTCCCCCCTCTCTAATGCATCATGGTATGGATACTAAATTTACATAAATTTGGTACAAGATTAGGCATTCCCATATCATCTAGAGATAAGCACCCAATGATTGTTTTTATGGTATAAATCAATGTGTGTTAGTTCCTCGTTAAATGAAGAAAAATGTTTTATTTCTATCCCAACATCTCTCATGTTAGTCCTCCTTAGTATGGGTATGACGTATAATAACTAGAAGAGATAGTTTTGAGTGAAAAAATATTTATAATTATGTGGTTATTTATTTTATTTAATACCTAATATTCAAAGGGTGAAGGTATAAAATTGTTCTCTGGTTCATATTCTTTTACAACTCAATATTTAATTGTGAGAGTTGAATGAAGTATTTGTGAATTTTGTAATGGTTATATCATAAAATTTGATTTATTTTAATTTTTTGTGGGTGTTATAGACCATAGTGAAATAAATGTCTCACTTACATACTATTTGAGAGAATCATCTTTTTATTTTCCTAGATAAGTGGTATTTTCATGATTTTTTGATGATTTATTGAGTTCTTCATACCATTATCTCATATTAGGATGCATTTTTAACTTTTAGACTTTAGTAGTTGTTAAACAATTACATTGGTACCATCTTTTTTACTTCATTTTTCTCTCAAACCACAAAAATATAGAATTAATGTGAGGATAAGTCATACATAATGGAATATAATAAGAACTTGCATCATGGATTTTGATAGTTCCTTTTCAATGAACCAATCATTTTTAGTGTTTGGTTACAAAAATAGTTATCAATGCCTTTCATTCGTTTCACCATTAGAGCACTTGTATGGATGGAACTATAGATAATATTTATTATAGATTTAATATTTTTAGTTATCAACATTGGGACTATATTTGAATAGTGAATAAAATATTTAATCTAGTTGATCTGTGAGAAATAGAGGGCCATTACATGTTAAAAAAATTACTAAATGGATAATAGGAGGAGGATCCTGATGTTCTAGGAGTTATTCTATAAATTATTTTTGAATTACATATAGTGAGGAAAATATATATTCAAAATACGGATAAAGATATATTTCAGGTTCGTAAAGTCTATTGAGATACTCGATTCAATAGGGCTTCCTGCTTATCTCTTTCCACTTCGACCTCAACTCAAGTGTGTGACAAATGATTTTTATATATCCTACATTAAATTTATCATCACAAACAAGTACATGTTATATATTTGGTTGATAAATACCTAGAATATGATGATATAATTGTTGAAACCCTTTTAGAGAGATAATATCATTTAAAGCATATACTACATGGTTGGAAGATTTCTATTTTCAAGGTTTTGAGTAGACATGTTGGTAATGAGTCTAAGATTAGGGAATAATAAGAGGTGATGTTTCTTTAATACTACCATCTATTCCCATGGGGTACAAAAATAAATTTTCTAATTAATATGTATATCACTTTTCTAGGATGTTGATTCTTAATGATGTGAGTATGTAATATCCTTGTATTTTTAACATGGGGATACCTCCAAAAATTTTGGAAATAATCCATTGAATGAAATTTCAATCAAAATTATTAATTTTTTTTAGGATGGGTAAAAAGGTAATATTACTAATTCATTAGAATAATTAGACATTTACGAGACACCATATTAATATTTTAGATGAATGTTTTCAATTTCTATGTGCATTGAAAAATATTTAGTGGCATAAGAAAAATACTAAAAAATAAATGGAATTGTGTAATAATGGTAAAAAATTATTAGATAAAACTAAATTTCATTATATATTCATAAATACACACACACACCTATATATATATATAATTATGGAATGGTAGTTTTTATATAACCTAGATTGTATAGAATTATGAGGGTGGGGGTGGTTATCTAAGGGAATTTCATTGGAGGAGAAATTATCTAATATAAGTGTATGGATCTATGGATCTCATTATTCACCATCTACTGGAATTTTAAGCTTTCGAAACATTATTACCTGAAATATAATAAAAATAGATTATTCAAAATTTTCAATTTATATAATCAAATAAATAATATTGTATCTAAACTTTTGATTTAGATTTGATGAAATACAACATACAATAATTTATCCTATACAAAGAAACATTTATATTTCTAAAACACCTCTATTTATTTTAGATGATAAAATCATATAATAAAAACCTAATATTTTTTAATGTTTAATTACTTCTCTCATGATTTCAAATAACTCTTGTTTTATTAATTATAGATCTATAATTTTATAGATAACATAAATTTACCATGTAATGGAATAATTTGATTATTTAGTGGTTTTATGAAATTCAAGAAGAATCATTTATCAGGAAATTTATGTTGATAGATATTTAAATAAAAACTAAATAGAGAAGTTTGAAGTTGACCAGACAAAAAATTTAAAAGTTATGATAATGGTACTTTGGAACTAATTAATGTAATTTCTCTTTATTAAATTTCATAATATCCAAATTATAATATAATGAATTTATTTTTAATATATTTTATCTTAAATTTATCTTTGATAAAATTTTTCTTAACACAATAACTTTATCCTTCAAAAATTCCACCTTAGGAGGCATCAGAAATACCATTGGGGAAAGCAGACACAACATGTATTTTTATATCTATTGGATCATTGGTGGATAATTTGTTCAAGATACATGGACCAGGAATATGTAGTCAACATTTGAAAAAAATACTCTTTAGTGCCCTTAATTTTGATGATCCAATTAAATGTCTGGATAATTGTGATAGTGTGGTGTGGTTGTCCCATAACATCAAATTCATTGATTTCCAGATGAGCAAAAACAATAAAATTCTATCAATTGAAATATGTCATGTATTGAAATATTGGCCAAGTAAGGAATCTCCCTCAAACATTTTATGACCATAAAATCCTAAAGAACATGTGGTTAAATGTCTGTATACATCAGCTACATGGGTTACTCCTTGTCCATAACGAATGATGATGGATCAAAGCCATCTAGTATTAATTGAATGATTCACTTTCATCCATGATATCTTGAGAGGATCCTTAGTTCCCCTTGGAATATGAGGTGTTCCATAGGGAACCACTCTACCATCCTAGAACCTCTATCACATATGTTGGGGAATGACATGGTGTTTCCAAACCCTATAAATTATATCAAATGCATGACAAGGATTGATTCCATTTAATAACTTATTTGGACTCCATTGGAGACCTATTGATGGTGAATATAGGGTGTTATCAATTAAAGGGAACTTTTTAGTTTTGAATCATTTACCTCAGTTCCAAACCCAAGTGGATTCAATTTTATATATTACATATGATCATGAAAGATTCCTGGAATTCTATTATTAATATCATAATTTGTTTAAAAATACATTAGAAATTTCTAAAATAATTTTTATTTTATTAATTTTTTATATCAATACAAATGAATAATTATATTTTAATTAATACCATAGTGAAATTATTCATGATGATTTCCATTTTATTATGTGATGTATCAAAACTAATTGGGTGAAATGTGGTTGAATTTGTAGAATCAAATTCATCGTTAATGATGTGGAATAGTGTATTTCCTTCCAAAAATATTCCTTAGGAAACCCTCATGTAGGATGGATATGGTTGACCACAGTATGTTGTTTTTGTATTTCATTCTTTACCACTGTTTTCCCACCCTATTTAATGACTAATGTTTCGATGATAATAATTGAGCCTATTCACATTCTCCCCCACATTGTTAAGAGTAGTTATATATGTCCGTTATGATTAGAACTGTCATTGATAACATACTACTTCATATGGATAGAAAGAGTTCATAGATATACCTATATGGATTTTGGTAAACAGGTTAAAACCATTTAGACTTCACTTTTAGCCATAACACTATGACTATGGGAGTGAGTTATATAAATGCAATTTGTAGATTTTTAATTTCTTCAAAATATACATATATGGTATTTTACTAGATATATATATTATAATATATATATATATATATGTAGTAATGGATATATTTATTTCCTCTAGTGTTTCATTGATAGGGTGAGATTAGCATTCCCACCAGTATCCACCATGGTGATTCGAGGGTTTGGTGATTCATGAGGATTCCTATAAAGGGAGATGATGGGTTGTGTTTACATTATCTTCTATTACATTAGGACCATTATAAATTACTGTTATGGGTTGACTTATAAAACCTATCATCAATATTATTAATTAATAATATTACCTATTTATAGTGGTTCACTCTTTTACACAATTAAATATTGATTCATGCATAATTGTATATATTTTTTTGTTTTATCCATTACAAGAGATGACCATCCTGAGTATTATTTCTCACCCCATCATTAAAACATACCCAATTTCACATGTTACCATATAGTTACTTAGAATCAAACATGGTCTATTTGGAAGATGGAGAAATACTAATTTGGTGTTGGAGTATCGCATAACTATATTTCCCCTCTTAGATTAGTGTTACAATTTGCTATCATTTTTTATATTCTGTTTATGGGATATTTTTATTATTAGGGTTTTTGTGGGTGTTATATTGATTCTACTTCTATTTTTTCAATTATGTAGGTATACTTTTATTATTAATGTATTCATTTTATTTAATTTTAGGTATTTTAAAGTACATTAAAAGTAATTAATCCCATTACCATATAGATAACATAGTTCTAGTAACTACCCATATCCTTGAGGTGGTGTGTTTAGGGTGTTCACTAATCAGTAATCTAGGGAATTATAGCTTACATAAACATGTAATGAAAATTTACCCAAATTTAACATCAGTATGATTAAAATATTTATACATAACAAACGATTCAGTGATAGATCAAAAAAATAAAAAAAATAAAAACATTTCAATGTTCTCTCCAAAATTATTTTATCCAAACTGACGATGATCCTCATTAGAATATTAATGATATGGTTTATAGTAATCATACCATAAAATAATTAACAACCTATGATGTGGAGTTCAAACATGTATATATCCAATACCCCCAATAGGATACCAATTTGGAGTATAGATATATAATTATGTACTTACACAAAAATTATCATGGTTTACATGATGGAAACTAACACAAACACCCTAAAGTGTCCAATATTGAATGATCCCACACAAAATAATAATGTATCTAAATTCATCACCAGACATGTGGATATCACACCACATCTTGATGGTTATATCTAAACAAGATAAACATTAAATAAATAATAAATTAATTTCATGATTTAGATAAAACATCTCAAAAATAGTATTATAACCCAGGGACTAAATAGTTTTGTGTCTTTGAGGACTATCTATATAAGAAAAACATGTGAAAATTTCTCTATAATATTACTCATGCAGACTCTATTCTAGATTTTCCAAAAGATATAAATATCCTCATGTCTAAGGGAAAGAAACAAATAACAAAGGGGTGATATTTGAATCACAATAAGGAAAAAAATCACCAACAAGTAATCAAGGGATGGATCATAATAAGGAAAGAAAACATGAACATCAAAGAAATATGTTTTAAAAAAAGTGACAATAACGTGTTTCCATAGGTAATTATGGAAGGTTATGTAATTTTAAAAGAAAAACATGTACTATGAAAATGATGTGTTGAATCATTATATAATATACCAGGTTTGATGATCATACAAACTAATATATCATTGAATTATGGATTAAGGATGACCCTAGGTATTCAAAACATAGTAAATATACCTATCCACATATTGTTCACTCTCATTCATGTGAACCTATCTTTTAAAAATACATAAAACCTAAATTCTTGAAAATAGATAGACACATCGAGTTCACACTCATTCTTGGGAACGTAACTAATCTATATCTTGTTAATACTCAAAATTATTACATTATTCGGTATAAAATCTTAAACAATTCATTTGAGGGTGATAGTGGCCCCACATGTCATTATTTACACATTTTAGTACTATGAAAATCATTCATTCAATATTTCATGTAAAATCATAGGATAGAAAATGGTTTTCATTGATCAAATAATGAAGAAACCATTGAATGAAAAATGGGTTTCAGAAAATATACAAATGGTTTAATAAAAAAACAACCCCAATGAAATTAATTTTTGATAAAAAATATTTAGTCATCCGAGATAATCTTTTTATAAGATTGTTTATAAGTAAATATATGAAAAACAATTCCACAATAAAGATGAAAATTGTGGTGAAATAAATTTTTTGAATGCACTTTTATATTTGGAATAAAATAATAAGAGATGGTGAATTCGAATGTCATTATTAAAAGGTGAACTTATAAAATATGAAAAAAAATTATTCTTAAAAATATTCATCAATAATAGAGATTTAAAAAACCTGAAGGTTATCAAAATGAAGGTCTAGTGGGAGAAAAAATATTTTATTTGGATGGATGGAAAGCCATTTTATCATTTTGAAACACCATTATTAGAAACATCTATAAGCAACATAACCTTTTTCAAAATTTGGTACAGAAAATATATATCAAGCAAAGTTGGATTTAATAAAAACCAATCATTAAAATATCATTCATGCATCTACAAAATTGAGGACCATATAGTTTAGAGCTTTATAAAATTATAAAAAATCACTAATTAATAAAACCTATTTAATTCTCAACCAATTGTTATTTTACAATTAAAAATATACATAATTAATCAATCATTAGTCATAAAAGTATTCCATAAATCCCCCAACAAATATTCTCCTCAAAATATTGTATACCTCATATAATTTTTCATACCCTGGGGAAAGGAAACAATTTGAGTTCATGAGATAATGCATTGACTAAGGGTAAAAAAAATAATATATCATAACAATATATACATGATATAAAACATGACATCACAGTAAGGACAATAATACTCAAGGAGGCCTGGAAAAAAGGTATGACACCATAGAATATTGATTAAAAAAGGATCACAACCTAAGAGCATAGATTTATTGAAAATGTGTAAACTACATAAACATGACATCATGAGTTTGGGATCCATGACTTGTTAGCATAATATAGTTGTCTAGGATAATAAAAAACACACCATAGTTAGTTGGGATCACTACATGCAGACCGTGATATATCATCATATGAAAACATTACATAATTCCGTGGATAGATATATTATCCTGGTCACACCCCTCACATAACATGTATATACTTTCTTGTGCTATGTAAAAACGAAAAATACTACACTAAATAACCGAAGGGAATAAAATAAATTAATATTCATTCAAATGTATTCTTATAAAGAAACCCTTTTTATTTTCATCAATATTTACTAATTGATAACTCATATAAAATATATGGGTATCAAATGAATGTTTTCAAGATTCTTTGTAATTAATACTAATTAAATATGACTAAGCATATGTTACATTCACTATATATGAAAATGATATATGGTTTAGATATTAATCTCCCTAATAAATAAATTTTGTGGGAGTCAAAGTGAAAATCATTAAATCATGTTATGGGAGGTATGAAATTAGCATTGGAAATTCACTAGTATAGAGCCATTACTATAAGATTATATGATTAGTTAAGACAAAAGAAATGATAGAACATTTCATATATGTGATAGGGAATTCTATAATCTATCATGATAATGATGGGGGGTATCATAGGATGAATCCCCTTGATCATGAAAAATACATTGTCGGGTTACACATTTATAAAAATTAATAAAATTCAATTAAAATTAATAATTTCCCTTGTTCTTTGTATTTTTTTATAAGGGACATCTGATTAAATCATGATGTAATGGTTTAGTTTTTTTAATGTGAATTCATAGATTGTAATTATCTTAGAAAATTTCATTTTTAGAGGAAAAATAGATTCACATGGATATTTGTAAAACTGATTCCCTCTATAAACAATAAATATTGTTGACAAACGTTAACAATATTTAGTTTTAAGGAATTTCTAATAAATGTAAATAACCATAAACAATTTGGAAAAATTTAAATTTTTTACTTTTTAAAACATTATATTAGAATATTTTTTAAACTATTCATCTGGAAAAAATTTAATATCAATAATTTTCATAAACAACCCGTATTGTAAAACTATTTATAAAGAATATTGTTTATGAGAGGTGAATATATTTATGAAGGTTACATAAAACATTATATAGAAAAATTCATTTGTTAGGTAACACATATATATAGAGTAAAAGAGTTTTGTTCTTAGTTTTGGAATAATACCAATCATTGAAATTTTATAAAAGGGAACATTATTAAAATGACCCATAACCTAGTAACCTAGAGTCACTACCTTACTTTATTACTTTATCATAGATACAAGCCCAGGATCCCAAATGATTGATCAATTTAATAGTTTTGGAAAATATATTACATACAAGATCCTAACATAATAATTCAAAATCTAAACTATAACATAGAAAATACTTTGAGCATCCATATTATCCTAGCTTGAACCAACATATAAATCATAATATACATATTTATAACCACGATAAAATGAAACATAAGAAAGGGATTAACTCAGATGCTCAGTATGAGTAAATAATATATAAAAATCTATTATAAATACTTATAAACATTTATGGTGAGATATATAATAGAAAAAATACATGTAAACATACTCTTGAGTGTAATATGGAAAGCATAAATCAAATAATTCTACATAAACATTCACATGGATATTCTACTAGTAAAATAACTACATGTTTTATCAATAACTAATCTCATAATGAGGTAATGCATAATTATATACATCATAAACATACCATCAGGGATTCATCCAAGTAACTATACATAATGGGTAAAAATCCAAAGTAGTTTGTCTTGTGAGACCTACAGATGCATCAAGGGGCTATAGTGGTGTAATGACCCGGTCTTTTATTAATGAAAATTCAACATGATCTAATTAAATGTCTTATTATATAAAATAGTTATATAAAATATGAACTTCCTCTGTTTTATTTATTTTTTTTATTTCAAAATATCATTAATAATTAATAGTGTTTCAAATAGAGTCGTTGAACTGTAATCACATTATTAGTAGAAATATAGGGCTTTAACAAATACAATTTACTCAGACAAAGGAAGCGATGGCCTCATCCAGTATAATTTCTCCTTAAAAATCCCATTTTTCAGATCTCAGAAAGAAGATGGCATCACTGGGCTTCTCTCTTGACCAAGCCCATTCCAAGCATCAACACGTTAACCTTAAACGGAACCACCTACAATAGAAGTGGAAGTTAATAGAGATTACAACTAGAGCGTTGTTATCTGAGCCACACCAAGAGTCTATCACCATCACACACCTTACCTTTTGGTGTTATGAGAGTTTTATAATGGGATATGTAATAGTACCCTAGAACAATTATTTCTTTCTTTATTTTTTTATAAATAATATTCAATTATTTTATTGTTTCTTCGTAAATGGGTTTTATAGGGCAAATAATATTTTTAGTTAATTTTTAATCTATGAATTAATGAATTTTCTGATTTAAATAATATTTTAATAAAATATTTATACTAAATAACTTTTTATTAAATATAAATTATCATATAATTTTTAGGAATAAAATTGTAATTTTCATTAAATTTTGAAAGCTGTATTTGTCAAAACGCATGAATTTTCGATAAATGTCAATTTTTATTTTAAAAGATAATAATAACATATTTTGGAAGTAATTTAGATAAAATGACTATTATTATTTGATTCGGAATTTTTAAATTATATAATGGTGAATTTTTCATAATATTCTGATACATATGATTTTTTGGGTAAAAATTAAATACCATTAAAATATATAATATGTTTTATGACATCATAATGCCCTAATAGTTGTGTAATAAAATAAAATAAATGGTTTTTTCCTCCAAAATATGTTTTACCTATAATATAATGTGATTTTAGGTTTTTTATGTTTTTTTCAAAGCCTTAGTGGACCCTCCAAGACTTATAAAATATTTTAACATTTTAAAATGATTTCCTTTAGAGTGTGACTCACCTCCACATAAGAAAGATTAATATTTTAAGAAGCTAGGCCACTGGAATTATAAAATAATGTTTTCCACTTCCCATTGGAAAACATCAGGGGAAAAACCATGGGTTGGTTTGTGGTTTTTATTAGTTTAATGTGTGATGTCCAAAACCTAAATAATAAAGATTTCCCCTACTTTCGTATATAAACCCACTCAATCACACATTCCTATATAAACCCACTCAATCTCCCATTACATTTCACACAATGAATTTGGAGCTCGACCAACATCTTCCCTCATCTCTCTAGAATCATCCCAAGGTTCCCAAGCTCCCATGAATCCTCTCTCAAACCTCTCCCAAGCCTTTGGGATCACACTTCCAATTAAGGGATTTCTTCCTCTCTCATTTTTGTCCAAGTTCCGTTATGTATCTATTCCCTTGTATTTTCAATTAAAAATTTTGGGGTATGATTTCACAACTCCCCTATACATCCTTAATTTTGTTTGAATAATTATATATCCCTTTCCTGTCACATTAATTCCTCTCATGTACACATTTTACCATGCCAAAATTCCATAAGATATTTCTTTATCCTCATTTACATTCAAACAATTATTTCATATTATAAATATAAATTACATTACATATGTTGGTACATGTATCTATATTACCCCTTACTATCCATTTAGTGTAAATATTATTAGACACCCCATTCTCTCTCATAATCCATTTTTTTATGAATTCTTATTTCATACTGTTATGCTACCGAAATTGCACCATAATTTTCCAAGTTAATGTCATTGTGTAGTGAATATCATTCCCATTTCACTATCAAGGGTATTCACCATTATTCACATTTATATATTGATTATATAGTTTCATTTATTAATTCTGCATTCCATTATAATGGAAGAAATGATCATGTGTAATCAATCCATGTTATATGATCCATGGGCCACACTTATGCATGAAATGAAATGATTAGGAAGGGTGCGCCCTGATAGAGCTCCAATACATTGGGTAAAGTCTAGTATCATGATATGTAAAGTGGAATAATGGTTTAATCATGCTAATTCAAGTGAAATTTGGGTTTACTCATGCTCCATTTGCAATGATACTAGGTTATTGTTAATATCATGTTAAAATTTGTTGCCACATTTCCATGCTATGATAATAATTCTATACAATCCCCCTTTGTTCATGTTTCTATTTTCTACATTTATATTCCTATTTCCTAGAATGTACTATATTCTTCATGTTATGGCTTGTTTACTCCCTTTCTGGTTTTTATAGCTCACCCTTTTCTTTTGTATTCCCTCAGGTTATCCTATCCAATGCTATGTACAAAATAATGTTGTGGTCATGTAAAAGAATTTTTCAATGAATATGTTTTGTTTTATGTTCTTAGTTGTTATTTAATGTTACTAAGACCCAATGACACCATACCTCTCGATATTCTATGTTGTATAATGTGAAATTATTATGTAATAATTCTATTTTAATTGTGAAATATAGAGGAGGGTTGTCACATCTATCAAATACTAAGTCCAACACAATCTTTATAATGAAAAGGTGGAACATATCCAATTTAAACATTCATATTAAAACGGACATATGAAATGTTAGTAAATTAACCTTAAACCATGAATGTTAACAAAATTGTATATCCATAGTAAAACATATCATAGACCTTTCAATACAATATGGTAGATTTTATCATAAGAAATAAACCTCAAATAAGAATAAAATGAATCAAATGATTTTAACATAGGTGAAAATAATCAAATAAAATTGTTAAAAATATCTTGAGATAAATTACCATTTTTATTTAAATAATTCAATATTCAAAAAGCTATAAAATAAAAAATTACCTTTAAAATAACCTTTTAATCTTTTAATGGAATCTTCAATATGTAAAGGTGTCATGATGGCATGAAAAGATTCTCACACCATATTAGTTAAAAAATATTTCTTCTGTCAAAAAATTTATAATGTACCTCGTTCAGAAAATGAAACATGATTCAGTTAATCCATTTTATAAAAAGTATAAAATATATAAAAATTCATTAAATATTTGTGGGGAAATAAAAAATTATGACGGGAATTTTTTATGAATCTTTGACATGGATGATAAATATGTCATATTAAATACTTATATATAAACAATTCCAGATAATAATGTGTTTGTGAATTTAACCATTATCATATAATTTTTTTTAGTTGAGGGTGATTAACTTCCTATATAATTTTTAAATTATGATATTAAATAATAATATAACTATATCCATATTTATGATGTCATATGTGATCCTATTATGTCATTTTTTTAATAATATTTCATTATTACCATTGTTTCGTGTGTTAACTGCTTCATTTTCTTATGTTTTTTTGTAATGTAAGTCCTATTTATTATGAATAGTATATACATTCTTCATATCCAATATTATATTAAGTTCATAAATATTAAATTCACTAATCCTATGTGTTTTTATAATCATTATTGAATGGTTAACAGGGATAATTAATCTCATCACATCATGGAGACAGTGGACCGTATGAACGCACGACTGATGACATCATTTCCTTAATGGTAATTTCGTAAATAATTTAATGGTATATTAATTATATAGAATCATAATCATTTAATATTTTTTATTCATATCCATTATATTCACCATTATACCCATCCATAAAAAGTGGTTATGAAAAACAAATTACACCACAACATGGAGATTGTAAGACGTATGTGCACACACATAATGATACTGATTTTCATAAGATGGATAAAAGGATTATTATGGTCGTCCCATAAAAATAATAACATCTAATATTATAGATGATACTTATTTTATTATTTTATAATGTAAATAATGTGTGAATAAGAAGTAGAATACAAAATAATATTCAAAGAGTCGGTAACGATGATTACCTCTTCTTTAGTGAACCTCCTTCAGATCTCCTATTATGGAAACTAGGGTTGGTATTTTTAAAATACCAGAACCTATAGGATCTGTATAGAGAATATGATAATGGGAATGGTAAGGGTTTGGTTGAGAAATAATACTCAAAGTGGTGTGAGGAAGTGTGGGAAGAGGTGCCTTTTTATAATAGAGGGGAGGCAGCTCTTGGAGTCCATTAAAATATTAAATTAACATAAATTTATTTAAGTTTTTAAATATCCCCATAGATATTTATTTAGAATATAAAATGATTTTGTGTCGAAATAATCTCAACCAATTATTTTTAGACATGATTATTTCACAATATTACCCATATCTTTTGGCTTTAACCACTAGTTAAACCCTTTAACTCTTACCGTGACAACATGAATTTTTACTCATTAGGGTTAATATAGTTTGTATAAAATGAAAAAACTCCAAATGTATCATTGATGATATATTTTACCCTATTATAGTTATTTTGACTAATATTATAATTTTATGAATTTTATATCTTTTAATGAAATATTATTTCTTTTAAAATATTATTTATATCAATTTTGATTCTTTTTATTATAATTTAATTGAAATAATTTTATAAAAAGATGATAACCTGAACCAACACTACAAATATATCACTAAAAAGTATGATTTATCTATAAAATTCTTATATGTCATTAATTTTTTGAAACAATATTTATTTTAATATTTTTAATATCATTTAGTTGATATTTCTATTAATTAAACTATTACTACATGAATTTTATTAACAAAATTATTTTTATTGTTTCATTTATAAAAAATAAAAAAAAATTTTCATGATGAATATATATTTACTGACTTTAAAATTACAATTTATATTCTAATTTATCTTTGGTATAACCATATATTGAATATGTTATACTTATTAAAAAATCATGAGTATGGAATTTTTAACTTAGCTTTAAATAAAATATTATAAGTTTCATATTCATACCAAAGTGTATAAAAAATTTTATAATTTTTAACTATGGTTGTTTTTTTTTCATAATAAACTTATCCTATGAAATTAGTACAAGTGTAAGGGAAATTTTATAATATTTATAATATTATTTTTATCTTTAATTACCTAAATTATCCATAAACATGGTAAATAAAAAATTACTAAAGATACTATTTTTGATGCCAAAAAATAAAATAAATATAATTACATAATATGGACTCACTAGTTCAAAATAGTTAATTCATTTTTCAAAATTAAAAACACATAATTTGTAATAATTAATTTTAAATAAATCACGTTGTCGGGGTGGGAAAACAGGGTATTATAGTTTAGAAATGAAAAGGATTGATATGTTTTATATCTAATTTCTATGTAAAATTGATGATAATAAAATATATTTTTTTAATTAATAAAAATATATTCTAGTTATACATTAAAACCAATCTAAATTATAATATAACACTATAAATTATTTAGATGAAAAAGTTTTTTTCTATTAAAATTTAGTATTTTCACTACTCATCAACACAATAAACATATAAGAAAAATATAAAAAATAGTACCAAAGTAAATTTTTATATTATTATTTCATATAATAATTTTTTTAAAATATAATGTATAATGTTTTCAAAAATTTAATTTAAAATAGCTCCTCCACCAAAAGGGGGTGATATGACTTTTTTTTAAAAACATTGGTTTTATGGGTAAAATTGGGTATATTATTATATTAAACGTATAAAATATAATGTTTTTATATAAAAAATATTTTATTGAATATAAAAAAATATAGTTTATTAATATCAACTAGTAATTGGGATTTTTTTATTTTAAAAAGGCAAAATTCGTTTATAAGCATAAAAATAAAAGTATTTTCTTCATATTCAATTGGTTTACAGTTTATTTCTAATTAATTGGTAACTAGTGAATTCATATTATATTTTTTTTGATACAAGTATTTACATAAGTTATTTAATATATTTTACAACTTCTAATTTAACAGTTAGGTTATAATTTTAAAATTTAAAAAATAATATTTAGTTGTTAGTTTAATCTCACTATTGCGTGAAATGTAGAAAATAAAAGACAATAAATTATAAAAGACATACAATTAAAATCAAGGGGAGTTACATTTTTCCCTCATTGAAAAATGATTCCCTGCATATTTTGAATTCTGATTTAGTAATGAAGGTTTGACTGTTAAAAATACTTTTATTCAAATCCCACATTAGTACAAGGATTAAAAAACATCCATTTTAAAATAAATAAAGGGATATACAAATGTTACTAGTGATAAAATAAACAAGGATTCAATATAGAAAGACATGTACATGTAAGATAAATCCAACCATCAAGTTATGTTGGATAGTGATAGAGAACATGATCAAGAGAAATGTGACAACCACAAATTTATAAATCTGCGATGATCTAAGAGACCATTCAATTCATAAGAAATGATGGTACTATAATAACATTTTTGGTTTCAATATCCATTCCTTAGAGATGAAGAATTAATTTACTTCATAGACTAAGAATACCAGTAGACATACTAAGTTGAAAAATATATTTTCATCCTTTAATTAATTTCTTCCATAATATTTTCCTTCTCTCTAAAATATAATAAAAAATATATTCTATTTTCAAAATCATATAGGGTTATATAAATGATCTTATAATTAATCTTCCATACTATATAAGAAGATAAAACTATATTATATAGACTAGGAAATCACTTAGTATAGTGGTAGGTGGTGCACCTTTGTTTCCCTTTGGTTATGTGTTCATGTTTGAAGCCTTATCAGATGTGACTTATTATTGCCCAATTGAAAGGTTGGAATTTTTCTAAAACTATTTATTATACCATTCTAGAAATAATCATAATATATTATAAATTTATTAAATATTTTATCCTCAAAAAATATTATCCAATGTTCAAATTAATCCATTCTAACCTTGAGACTCATCTAAAATGCTTTTGTCAAGTCCCAAAAGGTCTCTAAATTTACAAAATCAATATTAACATAAAATTCTCCAAACAATGTAATGTTTCTATTATTATCTAAATTAAAATATGTGATCCCCTTATAAAACAGAATTAAAATTATCATGCTTCTATATACTTAATGAAAAAGGTCTTTATTACACTCCTTATATATCTCATAATTATTATAACCATAATATAATATCATAACTCTTGAATACAAAAAAAATACTGTAATTATTCCACATAGATTGTAGTAACAACATAATTTTTACCATAATCAATGTTATTTTTATGAGCTATATATCCTTGAATATTGGGGAAATCATTTGAATTGTTCACTCTCTCATTATAGTTGAAACATTTAACATTGAAAACTTATTTCTTTCCATTATAATCACGAGACTGGTAACCTTTCTCTCCACACTTGTAACAAACTCCCATTTCCTCTAGTATTGTACCGGGGTGTTCCTTCCCTCAAATATCACATGTGGGAAAATCATTCTCTCCCTTTTCTTCTTTATCTCTCTCTTTCTACACCATTATTTCATTCTATTAATTTCCCTTAAATTCATAAGGCTTAGAGAATTATTTCTCTATCTTGATAGCACACGAGACTATATCTCCATATGATGAGAATGTTTTGGAGACCAGTTACCATTTAAGGAATGGTTTTAACCCATTAAACAATCTATCAATATTGATCTTTAGATTAACTACGTAATATGAAGAATGTCTTTCCATTTTTGTGAAGTTAGACTTAAACATTGTAGTATTCTTACCCTCCTTTTGCCTCAAACTCAAAAATTTACTCTATATATATGCTCATTGTTCAATAGGAAAGTATTTTTATTTGAAATTTTCATTAAATTCCCTCAATTCCATATTTTCTATTTATTCACATTCCTTATTTTTTTAATTAATGACCACAGTTGATCCTCATCTCCTGAGAGTTGATAAATTTCCATGAAATCATTATCCATTACATTACTTCCTGTTGTAAGAAATATATTCTCTAAGGAACTTATCTATTAATCCGCTATAAATGGATTTTTAGACACTTTGAATAATAGAGGTTGTTGTCTCATGAAGTGATCTGTCATTCTTTCTCCAAAATTTGTATTAGGGTGCTCTTTACATATAAGGTTATTTTTCATAACCTAAGTCAGCTATCCCAGTATGGTTATAGTCTGTTCAATACCAGTTGTTGCTCCATCTCAAAAAACATTTCCTTTCATAGGAGGGAAATACCAACATGGATTATGAGCATCAATATAGTTTACATTCCTTATAAGGGCCATTTATAAACAATATAATACACATTATTAGGTCTTGAATCACAATGAAAATTTTCAAAATAGTAAAATAGAAAAATATAAAAAATTTATGAATAGGTAATATCATAATCATAAAAATTTATTCATTGGGGAGATATTTAATTTTAAATACTCTATAATTTATTGTCAATAATATTTGTTTTATCCTATACTTAGCTCCAAGGAGTATCAAAAAAGGTGCACCGTAAGAGCCATTTTTGTGTGCTTGGTTACCCTGAGTCAGGAACTAGATGACTTTTCAGAGTTAATACCCCAAGGTAAATATGTTCCAAAACCAATTACACTTGTATCATTTTGAAAATTATGTATAACTATAAATACAGACATAATCCATACCTTACAAAAATTCTTGAACATTTTTCTATGCATATCTTAAATGTCTTTTTAGGGTTATCCTCCATAATATATATATAATTATGGAGACCCAACCTTTTCTTAAATTACTATTACATAATTTCAAAGATAAACATCATAATAGTATTACACATAGACTATCCAATGGTTTAGTGTCTTGGAAATACTAGGACCATACATAACAAATACAACATCTAGCATACACATTTATTTAATTTCTTCTTCTCCAGATTCTTATTGGCACTTTTCCCCTCCTTAGTAATTGTAGCCACCAGAGGATATAAATCAAAAGGGGTGAGCTAGAATCCCAGTAAGAGGATAGATAATAAAAATATATCATGGGATGAGCATAATCCTAACATATGCAAGAGATCATGAACAGGAGAGGAGCATAAATAAAAGACCTGAAATGTGGCAATGCATAAAAATGAAATATCATGTCTTAGTGGTTAACTACCACACATAATTGTGAACCAAGATAGTATCTTGTTCATATATCATTTCACATTTACTCATTAGATTAATCACTTTACCCAATGCATTGCAGAATTATATAATTACGGGCGCACCCGTCACATTTAAACTTTCATATTGTGCTATATAATTCCGGGCGCACCCATCACATCATAACATTATCACTTATCATGCATGCCAAAATGAAAATATACCGTAAATGAACATAACTAACCTGTGAAAAGGAATTTCTTTCATCTCATAAGAACACATTCATAACTTTGGGTTCCCAAAAGAAAGAGGGAACAACATACTTGATACAAGAACCATCAACCTTGAATAAGAGGTA
Organism: Viscum album; assembly: GCA_963277665.1. Classification (NCBI taxonomy): domain Eukaryota; kingdom Viridiplantae; phylum Streptophyta; class Magnoliopsida; order Santalales; family Viscaceae; genus Viscum; species Viscum album. Next base: position 228,155,479 of record OY728125.1, read on the forward strand.
AAAGGTAAATTCTTAAAAGAAGTGTTCTTTTGGAAAACATTTTTATTGACATAAACTTAAGTAGTAAACATTTATTTCCCATAAAAGGTAAGATAATTATTGAAAAATTATATTTGAGTAGTAACCATATCAAAAATAGAGTGAAAAAGGGAGAACCTCAAGGATGAAAGTTGGTTTTGAGAATTTCCCTTACCTTATAACTGAATGCTTCCTTCCCTTTAATGTCCTATATAAGGAAATTATATTCATTAACTAGCAATACAAAACCATTTGTACATTAATAGGGTTCATTATAGTTTCATTATTTCATATTATGTTCCATTGGATGACTTATAGAGTTTAGAAACATTGTTCGGGGATGTTCATTTTTATGGTTTTTCTTGGGTGGTTCACTTGTATTCTTAAATTGAATTTTTGGAATAACATGATTAAACATCCATAAATTACATTTCATTAATGATATTACTGGAGTTTGAATGATATTATAATTAACTATATTAAATCCATGTGGATGAATCATTAGATAAGAATTAAATGATGGTTATTTGGGTCAATTTGGGCAGTTTTTGGATCACAACAAACTTGTTTTAACTTATCACATAGTAATATGCCCATAATATATTTACAGAACTTTAAATAGAACAAAATACATATAACATATTCTGTTTCAAAAATAAAAATGGTTTCTTTACTAGATCTTAAGGTAGAAATTGAAGAAGAATGCATGTCTTTCTTGAAGGTGTTAAATTACACCTCACGAACAACATTCTCTTTAATAAAATAAAAGAAAGAGGGAAAGGGGGTTGGATGATATAATATCCCATTAGACTCATACAATTACAATAAATGTATAATATTGGAGTTAAAATAAAATTTGGATGAAGATAGGTGGGGAGAGATCAATAAATGAACTTGAACTTGAAAGGAAATTAAAGGAGAAGAGGGAGGGAAATTACCTCTTGAAGCCTACTATTGAGAACCTCCTTAAGGTCTTAATATTGGTATTTCGATGAGACCAGAAGCTCATAGATGTGGGGTAGGGGCTAGGTATGGTGTTTGAGTAGAGTTTAGAGAAGTCTTGGAGATTGAGAGGTGTAAGGAAAATAGGTAGTGAAGGGTGGCTTTTATAGTGGAGGGGAGAGAGGTTTCCTTCATATAAAATTCATTAGTTTATTAATTTCCCCTAAGACAATGAATTGTGAGTCTTGAATGACCAATAATAGTAATTTTATCATGTGATCCCAAACCAAGTGGTCTTATATCCTCAGAGAATCATCGATGACTCAATTAATCCATTATTTAGCATTTATTGTAAATTATCGGATTCTACTGTTCATAAAAATTAAATATCTCAAAAAAATCCCAAAAATATACCCTAAACATTTTTCAACTTGTAGAATCCAAAAATGAATTCCAATTTTTTAAAATAATTTTTTCACGACCCCCTCCCACCAAATATGCTCCTTCTGAGCTGGCAATGGTGAAAGGGAGATAATGAACCCCAAGTCCCGCCTCAAGTAGGCCCCGGGGTGGGGACTAGAACCAAGGGTATGAGTTTCTAAAAAAATGGGAGGCATTACCCTTTTATTACTTAGGATCTGGAAATAGGATGAGTCAAACACCAAAATGAAAAAAAGAACATGTTAATGGAAATAAACACAAACCAATCCCACATGCATGTTTAAACAATTCTAAACCAAGGTACAAGTACAAGAAAGCTCAAAATTACAATACCAGAAGAAAACAAGATTACATCAACTGCAACAACTCCTACTGTCCCAAGTAGTAGGGTCCCATATAGCCCTGATAGTCCTTCTGGAAACCTAAAAGTAAACATAGGGTGAGCATACAAGTATACTTAGTAGGGAAACCTAAATCTATCATGCACAAGGGGGGAGACATCCTAATACCCTGTGAGAACAACAGATGATATATAACAAGGAAAACTATCCACCCAACCTCACCAGCCACACTCATCAAAACACAAAACAACAGGTAATAATATATAAGAACACATGTTTTTGGTACCCCGCACCATTTCCCACTAGTTAGCTGCTTCTTCCTAACGGAGAACGTCCTGACACTACCACACTCTTCCCGCCCACACACACCTGGGCCTCACAACCAAGTATCATGCCCGCACACACCTAGGCCTCACAACCACATATCCCTCCCGCACACACCTCGACCTCACAACCAAGTATCCCGCCCGCACACACCTGGGCCTCATCCCGAAAATTCTTGAGAAATAGTAAACCTACCTAAAGAGGCTTGGGCTAAGACCACCCCAATTGAAACCTATCTGAAGAGTCTTGGGTGTAAGGTCGCCTCATGCCATCACAGCCTATGGAAGAAGGAGAAGGAAGTAGCAGGAAGGGGCTAGTAACTAAGGGGAAAACACCCTCTCCCATGAAATTGTAGTGTTTGGCACTAAGTGCTCAACATGGGTGGGGTGCGATAAAACACAAAGATACAAATATATATATATTTATACCAAATATAAAACCCAACCTATGGCTTCTAAAGAGAGAACTGAGCACGTGCCATCGACACTGTTACTAGGAAGCATGAATACAAAAATCAACCCCAACCCCATTTTGGTTTTCATGTTTCAACAGAGTTAGTTTATGAGTTCCTTAACTACTGGGAAACCATCCACAACCAACCACATCATTCGTTCGCAAAACATATTTCTGCCATCCAAAAATAAAGTTAGGAAAACACAAGCAACACAACCAAGTTCCTTCTTATTAACCAACCCGCCCCATTTATTATTATTCCCGTTCCATACCCCATCATTCATTAAGTGTTCCACTTTTATTCATTATTTACAACCCATAGTTCGACCACATTCAAACCCTTCCCTGCAGCCTCGCTACCAACCACCATCATAGAATTCATACCAACCCATAACCAAGCCAACCGTAGCCCTGCTGCTCACCCGATCCACAACAACCCAAAAAACACCCCCTTTAAATAAATAAACCCCAATTCAGTTCCCACATGTTTATTATTTTAGTTTTGTTCAACCGGTGTGATCACACAAGGGTTCCAGATTTTCATTTAATCATCCAAAATTACGTGTTTAAACAATTTCAAAATTCAAAAAAGATTCCTTCCATAATGGTCTAGAATGATAGGGCAGCATTTAATTGCGCAAGAAACCGCCCCCAACGACCGTGATTTTCAGTAGGCATAATCCAATTCAATTCACAAAGTAATATCACAGGATATAAATAATGAAACTGTATTCACAAACTTCTCATCCCCATTATATAATCCAGTTATTATCTTTATTAAACTGGTTCAAATGTGTTTCACATAAACAAGAGGAAACCCACCCCGCATGATGCACAATTTGTAGAGACTATGGTAAAATCCCTATTCAACATGTTCTGGTCACAACGCTCCCCCAGATCAACTTTATAAGATGTTCATCGGCATCCGTTGCTTCTGGAAAATCCCAGACAAACCTCCTCAGGTGGAAACTGGGAAGGAAAGGCCAAAAGGAAAGCAAAAAATCCAATCTTAGAATCTCTGCCTCGTCGTTACGATCCCGTGGACGCTGACGGATAGTAAATAAGAGCTCGGATGAAGAAGTTATGGAAGAAAAGAGCCTCCATGTCTCTTGGGAGTGCTCTGATCGAGGGAATGGGGAGGAGAGGGGTGAGTTGAAAACGAGGAGGGTACCCCTCCTTTTATAGGAGATAAAAACAAATGTACACGGTGTGTACTCGACTATTTCACACAGAAAATACGTGGATTCCAACATGGCCTTCAATGCAGAACGCAGCCGTTGACTGGTCAACACACGGTTTGAGGGTAACACGTACACAAGGTGGGACTACACGGTGTGTAGTATGGGATACACAAAGTATACCCATTTATTTCACACGGCAAGGACCTGACATCATCATGGCACATGGCCATTGACAGGTCAACACATGGTTTGGGGGTAATGCGTATGCGGGGAGGAACTACACGGCGTGTAGTATGGGATACACAGCATGAACTCATTTATTTCACACAACAAGGACATTAATTTAACATGGGGTATACCTGGAAAGGTGGTACACAGCGTGTACTCACACTACACGGTGTGTAGTTTCAAAATTCTGAAAAGTGTGGGAAAAGCCCCTTCTACCCTCCAGAAAACTTCATGACTTTATTTTTGACAAAGGAATGGGCTGAAGAGGTCCGGGCCATTACATCAGATACCTCTTAAAACATTTTCCTCCCCGAGAATTCAAAACCAACATAGAGGAACCCAACAAGATACCTCTTAGTGTTCTTGTAATAACAGGAACCTAACCAACAACCCTAATTATAGGTGTTACGAATTCCTTATCCTATGTTGAGATATTATCCACTTTAGGCGGCACTGACTCGCCTGCACGGGTTTAATCGCATCTGCATTAATGCATCTTGATTAAGGATTGTGTCTTCCCACTACCATATATTAGGATTTCCAACTTACACAGCCCCCAACACCGCACAACCAACACACTGCCCGAACACTTGGTTTGTGGAAATTCATTCTCCTATGTCGATATATTATCTTCTTTAGGCGGCACTGACTCGCCTACATGGGTTTAATCGCATCCGCATTAATGAATCTCAATCAAGGATCATTTTTTTCCCTTCCCCACACACCCGGACATGTTACGCACTTCCAGAGGACAAGGAAACAAAAAGTCTCACAACCGACAAGCTAAGCATTCCATATATCAAAGGTAAAAAGTATAACATCAAAACAATGCTCATAAGAAAAAGAAAAAACACAAGTCAAAACAACTCCGGGTACTGAGGGTGCATATGAGACTCCCGCTACCATGTGCTCTCCTTGAGGTGGCCATTCCTCCACAACACACTAACCAAGGTGATGGTTCGTCCACGGAGCACCTTCTCTTTACGATCCTTGATTCTGACTGGTCATTCCTCGAAGGTCTCATTATATCCAATATCTAACTCTCCCCAGTCGATAACGTGAGAGTTGTCGTGTATGTACTGGCGAATCTTGGAGATGGGGAAGACGTCATGATCCTTCTCCAACTGAGGTGGTAGGGTCAGCTGATATGCCACCTCACCAACTCACCTCAGCACCTCGAAAGGTCCGATGAACCTAGAGGAGAGCTTACTCCCTTTTCCAAACCTCCGCTTCCCCCGTTGAGGGGAAACCTTCAAGAACACATGAATTCCCACCTCGAACTCCAAGGCCCTCCTCCGACGATCTGCATAAGACTTCTGTCGGTGATGATACACTTTCATCCTCTCACGTACAAGATGGACTTTCTTTGTGGTGCTCTGTACTACCTCTAGCCCAAGAGAACCTGTCTCACTAACCTCTGCCCAGCAAATGGGTGAACGACATGGTCATCCATACAAAGCCTCAAATGGTTCCATGCCAAGTGTAGAGTGGAAGCTGTTGTTGTAGGAAAACTCTATTAAAGGATAGTGTCGCACCCATGATCCTCCGAAATCTAAAACGCATGCCCATAGCATGTCCTACAATGTCTGGATAGTCCGCTCTGTCTTCCCATCAGTCTGGGGGTGGAAAGTAGTGCTAAGGTGTAGCTAGGTGCCAAATGCATATTGTATCCCTCTCCAGACTCATGAGGTAAACCAAGTATCCAGATCTAAGACGATCATCTTAGAACACCATGCAAACGCACCACCTCGTCTACGTACCTCTGTGCTAAGGTACTCACCGGGCCCGACTCCTTAATTGCTAAGAAGTGAGATGATTTTGTCAGTCGATCCACCACCACCAAGATATCATCATAACCACCCTGAGCTCTGGGAAGTCCTGTGAAGAAGTCCATTGAGATGTCGTCCCACTTCCACTCGGGGACTTCTAAAGGATGCAACAACCCACTGGGAACATGGTGTTCAACCTTTACTTGCTGAAACACTAGGAACTTATCCACAAACATTTCCACTTCCCTTTTCACCCAAGGCCACCAAAACTGTTCTCTCAGGCCTCGGTACATTTTTGAAACTCCCGGATGTACCGCCAAGGCTGAACTATGGAACTCACAGAGAATTCCATCACGCATCACCCCCGGGACAAACAACCTTCCATGACAAAGCATCTGATGTTGGATATCCTCTGACCATCCTTTTGGAGCGTTTCCATGATCGACACGATCCCGCATCACTTTCACCTTGGAGTCCCCCCACTGAGACTCTTCCACCTGTTGCAATAAGGAGGACTGCACCATCATCTGAAACAAACTACCTCGAACACCATCTACCATTGCATCCAAGTGCAAGGTAACCAACTCCCCCATCGCTCTCCAAGCATCAGCGGATTCCCAAACCACATCCTTATGTGACTTCCTGGTCAGGGCATTAGCCACAATGTTTCCCTTACCTTTAGTGTAAGAGATCTCGAAGTCATAGTCTTGGAGAAACTCGACCCATCTCCACTGTCGTAAGTTCAGGTCACACTGGGAGAAGATATATCGTAAGCTCTTGTGCTCTAAGAAGACCACAAAGCTCTTCCCAAAGCGGTAATGTCACCACAACTTCAGTGAGAACACTACTATTGTAAGCTCTAAGTCATGGGTGGCATAGTTATGCTCGTGAGGGCACAACTTCCTAGACCCATAACATATCACACCCTTCTTCTGCATTAGTAAGAATCCCAAACAAAGTCCAGAAGCATCACAAAACAACTTATAAAACAACCCTTCCTCTGGGAACCTGAATACTGGAGCACTGAACAAAATCTCCTTCATGTAGTCGAAAGCTTTCTAGCACTGCTCTCTACATAGGAAGACCTTACTCTTCCTAGTCAAAAATGTCAATGGAGCAGCAACTCAAGAGAAGTCTGAAATGAACCTCTAATAATAGTCTGCCAACCCCAAGAAACTATGATCTTCTGCCATGCTCTTGGGTGCTGCCCAAGAAACAATTGCCTCCACCATCGACGGGTCCACTGACACTCCATGCTGAGACTCTATGTGCCTAAGGAAGTGTACTTCTTGTGTTAAGAACTTACACTTCGACAATTTCCCATAATGTTGGTGGTGTCGAAGGACTTCCATGACCGACCTTAGATGCTCAACGTGCTCCTCCTCTGATCTTGAGTAGATCAGGATGTCATCAATAAACACAATGACGAACCGGTCCAGAAACTCTCCAAATACAAAGTTCATAAGTCCCATGAACATGGCTGGTGCATTCGTAACTCCAAATGGAATCACTACTAACTCGAAGTGCCTATAACTGCACTTGAAAGCCGTCTTCGAGATGTCACTGTCCTTTACCCTCAGCTGATGATATCCATATCGTATATTAATCTTAGAAATCCAACCTACCCCTTCCAGCTGGTTGAGGAGATCATCTATCCTTGGAAGGGGGTAACGGTTCTTGACAGTTACCGGATTCAGACTTCGGTAGTCTATGTATATCCTGAGTCCACCATCTACCTTCTTCACGAAAAAAACTGGAGCACCCCATGACAACACGCTGGGTCGAACAAAATGCTTCTCCATCAGATCGTCAATCTGAATCCACATTTCCCTCATCTCTGAAGGTGCCATCCGATAAGGGGCCATCGAAATCGGACGGGCACCTGGCTGTAATTCTATCCTGAACTCAACATCACGTCGGGGGGGGGGGGGGGGGGGGTAGATTCACAACCTCCTCGAGAAAAACATCGAGGAACTCCCCAACAACCTATAGGACATCCATTATCTCTCTATCAGCTGAAATCACTGATAACCCGCCTAACAAGGAAAGGAGAGTCTTCACATGCCTGCTTCCTACCAGATAGCTCCTCTCGCCAACAAAAGATACACACTGCCCATCCATTTCAAAGAACATGACTCTTCTTCGGAAGCATTCGATAACGACACAAACAGAAAACAACCAGTCGATGCCAAGTATGACATCATATGGTTTCATCTGTAGAAAAATAAGGTCCCCACTAGATCGATGTGGTCCCAACGTCATCCCACATCCCCAGAAAACACAAGATACACTTGTCTGGCCTCCAACTGTTGTACTCTTCACCAGGGTTATGGAAAGTCTCTCTATGTCTAGTCCCAAATCATGGGCTAGACCCGGTGCAACAAAAGAGTGCATAGATCCAGAATCAAACAAGGCAGAAATAAGAGTGCTGAACAAACAAATCGTACCTCGCACCACCTATGGTCTTGCTGGAGCTGCCAACTCTACTGCATGAAACTTCCCACACCCATATCCTCTGCCTCTCTGATGTCGACCACCTCCCCGACCATGACCTGTTTGAGGTCCCTGAGGATCACCCTGAGGTCGGCCTCCTCCTACAATGTCTTCCCTCAGAGGAGCAGGGTCCTACTGCTGGAAGTGCCTCATTAGCAACTGGTGCTGTTCAGGTGGGCACTGAACTTGCCAACCTCCACCATACAGAGCTCGGGTCGGGCACTGAATCTGAATGTGCCCGAAACCTCCACAAGAGAAAAACTTTGGTCCTACGTTTGTGGAAAAGGGATGAGGACCTGAAGACCTAAACTGGAACTACTGTTGACTACTCCCCACTGGCCTAAATCTAGAAGGTCCTGTCGCAGGAGACCTGCTGCTGACTACCTTCCCCTTCGACGAACCTGGCTGGATCCCCTGTTGTGGTGAACCTCCCTGCGAGTGCATCATCTCTACAACCTCTTCCTTCTTCTATACTTCCAAGTACATCAGAAGGGTGAAGGGGGTGACGGCATACTGGAGCGAAGGACGAAGCACCTCCTCCAATCATCTCACCCGAGACTCCTCATCCAAAAAGGGGTCCAGAGCAAAGTGTAGGAGATCCTTGAAATTGATCCCCAATTCCCATACTTACATACTCCCCTACTGGAGGGAGAGTAATTCCTGCCACTTCTCCTCCTTGATCATGGAAGAATGGAATTACTCTCAAAATTCCATCTTAAAGTCCACCCATGGAACCTCTACCTCTATCCTATTTCCGAGGTAGAGCACCCACCATTGTCGCACCGCACCTCTCAGCTGACTAACTGCTAGGGGAACTCAGTACTCCCTCAGAGCACAGATCTAGGTAAAAGTGATCCCCAGCTCCTCAAGCCACCCTTCCATCTCCATATCCAAAGTACCACCCACGTACTTCATGAGGGTTTTCCGTTGGAAAGAAAGGAGAGTCTTCTACCACTGGCTATCTTCCTCCTCTCGGTCAATCCTCACTTGATCAACCGCATGAATCCTAGGGGCCTCGGCTGTCTGAGCCACCCGGGGATGACGTCCAGGTTCCATAGCTGTACGGAAAACAAAGATCGCCTAAGCCTAATTAGTAAGGAAATTTCTCAAGGTTCCATTTTTATCACATTTTATTAAATTTCTTTCCCAGAACACCAAAATTAAGTAAAACACAATCTTGATGATCCATGTACCTTCCCTAGGGTCTCTACCCTGCAATCAATGTAATCTCTCTTAGTCGTTTGGTAGGCTCAGAGTCCATGTATTGGATCATGGGGGGGCCCAAAATCATGTGTCCGAGATGGTCTTCCTTGGCCTATGTCACGCACCAAGATCAACCAACACTGTTGCCCTACCATCCCATACAATCCTCACTATGCCTAACTCCAAACTCCATCCTATCTCTCAACCATCACCTCTGATACAATTCTGTCACGACCCCCTCCCACCAAAGATGCTCCTCCTGAGTTGGCAATGGTGAATGGGAGATAATGACCCCCCGAGTCCCGCCTCCAGTAGGCCCCGGGGTGGTGACTAGCACCAAGGGTATGAGTTTCTACAAAAATGGGAGGCATTATCCTTTTTATTATTTAGGATCGAGAAGTAGGATGAGTCAAACACCAAAAGGAAAAAAAGAACAAGTAAGTGGAAATAATCCCAAACCAATCCCACATGCATGTTTAAACAATTATCAACCAAGGTACAAGTGCAAGAAAGCTCAAAAGTACAATACCAAAAGAAAACAAGAGTACAACAACTGCAACAACTCCAACTGTCTTGACTAGTTGGATCACGACACTGGTAGTCCTCTTGGAAACCTGAATGTAAACATAGGGTGAGCATACAAGTATACTCAGTAGGGAAACCTAAATCTCTCGTGCACAAGTGGAGAGACATCATAATGCCCTGTGAGAACAACAGATGAACCCAGAATCTAACAAGGAAAACTATCCACCCAACCTCACCAGCCATGCTCACCAAAACACAAAAGAACAAGAAATAATATATAAGAACAAGAGTATTGGGTACCCCACTCCATTTCACACTAGTTAGCTTCTTCTTCCTAATGGCGAATGTCCTGCCGCTACCACACTCTTCCTGCCCGCACACACCTGGGTCTCACAACCACGTATCCCACCCGCACACACCTGGGCATCACAACCATGTATCCCACCCGCACACACCTGGGCCTCACAACCACATATCCTACCTGCACACACCTGGTCCTCATCCCGAAGATTCTTGGGAAATAGTAAACCTACCCGAAGAGTCTTGGGATAAAACAACCCTAATCGAAACCTACCCAAATATTCTTGGGTGTAAGGTCGCCTCAAGCAATCACATCCTATAGAAGAAGAATCCAGAAGGAGCTAGTAACTATGGGGAAAACACCCTATCCCATGAAATGGGAGTGTTCGGTACGAAGTGCTCAACATGGTTGGGGTGCGATAAAACACAAAGATACAGATATATATGTATACCAAACACACAGCCCGAACTATGGCTTTTAAACAGATAAATGAGCACGTGCCTCGGCACTGCTTCTACGAAGCATGCATACAACAAACAACCCCAACCCCATTTAGGTTTTCATGTTTCAACAGAGTTAGTTTATGAGTTCCTTTACTACTGGGTTGCTATCCACAACCAAACACATCAATCATTCATAAAACATATCCCTTCCATCCACAAATCAAGTTAGGAAAACACAAGTAACACTACCAAGTCCCTTCTTATTAACCAACCAACCCCATTTATTATTATTCCCGTTCCATACCCCATCATTCATTAACTCTTCCACTTTTATTCATTATTTACAACCCATAGTTCGATCACATTCAAACCCATCCCTGTAGCCCTGCTGCCAACCTCCGTCACGACATTCGTACCAACCCACAACCATGATAACCGCAGCCCGGCTGCTCACCCGATCCACCCATCACATAAATAAACCCCAATTCAGCACCCACATGTTTATTATTTCAATTTTGTTCAACCGGGGTGATCAAACAAGGGTTATAGATTTTCATTTAATCATCCAACTCTACATGATTAACCAATTTCCCCATTCCACAAAGTTTCCATCCATAAAAATCTAGAAAGATAAGGCAGCATTTAATTGTGCAAGGAAAGGCCCCCAATGACCGTGATTTTCAGTAGGAATAAGCCTATTCAATTCACAACATAATATCACAGGATATAAATAATGTAACTGCATTCACAAACTTCCCATCCCCATTATATAAGACAGTTATTATCTTTATAAAACTGGTACAAATGTGTTTCATGTAAACAAGAGGACACCCACCCCGCATAATGCACAATTTAGAGATACGAAGGTAAAATCCCTAATTCAACAAGTTCTGGTCAAAATGCTCCCCCGGATCAACTTTGGAAGACGTCTGTCAGCGTCTGTTGATTCTAGAAAAACCCATAAAAACCACATCGGGTGGAAGCTGGGAAGGAAAGTCTGAAAGTAAAGAAAAAAATTCAAGATCAGAAGCTCTGCCATGTTGTTACGATCCCGTGTCTACTGACGGATCGTAAATCGGAGCTCGGACGAATAAGTTATGGAAGAAAAGAGCCTTCGAGTCTCTTGGGAGAGCTCTAATCGAGGGAATGGGGGAGGAGAGGGGTGAGTTGAAAAGTAGGAGGGGACCCCTCCATTTATAGGTGTGAAAAACTAAAGTACACGGCGTGTACATTATAGTACACGGCGTGTACTCAACCATTTCACACGGTCACCACGCGGCTTACACCCCGGCCTTCAACGCGAAACGCAGCTGTTGACTAGTCAATACACGGTTTGAGGGTACCGCGTATGCGGGGATGGACTACATGGCGTGTAGTATGGGATACACAGCGTGTACCCATTTATTTTATGCGGAGAAGACACAACATCATCACGACACACAACCGTTGACTGGTCAACACACGGTTTGAGGGTAACACGTTCGCGGGGAGGGACTACACAACATGTAGTATGGGATACACGACATGTACTCTTTTATTTCACACAACAAGGACACGGCTTTAACATGGGGTATACCCAGCAAGGTGGTTCAGGGAGTGCACTCACACTACACGACGTGTAGTTTAAAAATTCTGAAAAGTGTGGGAAAAGTCCCTTCTACCCTCCAGAACACTTCATGACTGTCTTTTTGACAAAGGAATGGGCTGGAGAGTTCCGGGCCATTAAAAATTTTCTAAATATTATTAATTTAATATTTTATTAAAATCATAATTTACTTAAAAAATAGTTTTTAAGATTAAAATTGATTTGATAGTGCTTTCAAAATTTACGTAGGGTCTTATAAAATTATCTAAAAGCTATAATAAATTGATTCAATAATTTATGAATACTTTTTAGGGAAATATATATTATTTTAAATTAATTAATTAATTATAATGAATTATTTATGACTTACAAAATAACAAAACATTTACTAAGGTCAAATTGTCACTTTCTAAGATGTCTAAATTTTATTTAATTTTTCCAAGGTAATGTTACTCTTTTGTTGGATTATTTACTATTCATAAGTGAATTATTACTATCCATAAGGGTATGTTACTATTCATAAGGTTATGTCACTATTCAGCAAAAAATATTTTTATTTCATTAGAATCCAAAAATCATCTTGAACCCAACCGTTTATGTCAGATTTTCAAAATTCCAAACACAGAAGTGAAAAACTTATGTTTAAAGGTCACTTATCCCTTAGTAGTTCATTATTTTGTGATTTCATGTTATTTTATGACATAAATATAAGAAGGTAATTTCCATTTAAAAACATCGGGTCATTACATTCTTCCCCCCTTAAGGAATTTCGCCCCCAAAATTTCACTATACACAAATAGGTGAAGGTACCTCTCCTTCGTTGCCTCTTATGGTTCCCAAGTTGCTTCCTCAAACATATGGTTCCTCCACAACACTTAGACAACATGAGTTGTCTTATTTTATGGACCCTTATCTCTCCGATCCAGAATCATTACTGGCTGCTCCTCATAGGAGATATCATCTTCCAGTTGAAGCACTTATGTGTTTAGTACATGTGAGTGGTCTGGTATGTACATCCTTAGTAGTGATACATGAAACACATCATGAACTTCAGCCATATTCGGTGGAAGTGCAAGATGATAGGCAACAACTCCTATGCGGTCAGGGATATCAAAGGCCCCAATATACCTTGGGGATAGCTTCCCTTTCTTCATGAATTGCATGAATCTCTTCCATGGAGATATTCAAAAGAAGACTTTATCTCCAACGTCGAACTCCAAGTCCCTTTGACGGTTGTCAGCGCGGCTCCTTTGCTGACCTTGATTAGCTTTGATGTGTTTCTAGATGACTTGAACCTTCTCTGTCATCTATTGAACAAGATCAGGACAATGTAGCTTTCTTTCTCTGATTTCATCCCAACATTTTGGAGTTCTACATCGCATCCCATAAAAAGCTTCATACAGATCCATCTGAATACTCGATTGGAAGCTATTGTTGTATGATAACTCAACCAACAAGAGATGCTGATCCCAAACACCTATGAATTTAAGAGACATGGCTCTTAGCATATATTCGAGTGTTTAAATAGTCCTTTTAGATTGGCCATCAGTTTGGGGGTGATAGGCCGTGCTGAAATTTAATTCAGTAGTCAAAGCATGTTGAAGGCTCCTCCAATACATAGATGTGAAGCTTGGATCATGGTTAGAGACAATTTAGAGTGGAATATCATGAAATCTCACCACTTCCTTCACATATATCATTACAAGTTATTCAAGTGATAGATCTTACCAAATAGTGATAAAATGGGCTGTCTTGGTGAGTCAGGCAACCACAACCCATATTGCATTATTTCCCTTTGATGTTTTTCGGAGACCCATGACAAAGTCCATTGTAACATTTTCCCATTTCCACATGGTTATAGGCAATGGATGCATCATACCTTTGGACTTTTTTCGCTCAGATTTAACTTTATGACATACCAAACACCATGATATATATTCCGCAATCTAATTCTTCATGTTATCCCACCAGAAGTGTTCTCGGAGATCACGGAACATCTTGGTACACTACGATGGATAGAGAAAGTTGAGCTATGTGAATTTTCCAATAGCTCCTTCTTTATCCTAGGGGATGAAGGCACACAAAGCCGCATTCCAAACCGAATCACACCATCATCGTCAATATGGAACTCTTGCAGCTTCCCTTCTTTTACTGCATTCACCCTATTTTGTATCTCCACATCATCCCTTTGTGCTTCCTTAATATACTCTTGGATGGATGGTTGCACAAACATTTGGGCGAGGTAGGATGTATCCCCTGCCCTTATGATTTCTAAATCCATTCTTTGTATATCTGGGAATATATGGTCTTTCTTAAACTGAAACATGGATAGAGTAGCAGGTTATTTTCTATTTAGAGCATTAACTACGTTTTTCACCTTTCCAGGATGATTGTGAATAGAGAAATCATAATCCTTGATTATCTCTAACCATATCCTTTGATGCATGTTGAGATCCTTTTGTGTGAATATATACTTTAGGCTCTTGTGGTCGGTGTATATGTCACACTTCTTGACATAAAGGTAGTGCCACCAGATTTTCAAAGCAAAAATCATGGCTGCCAGCTCTAGATCATGCATCCGGTAGTTCTGCTCATGGATCTTCAACTGTCGTGAGGCATAGGCTATCGCATTATCATTTTTCAGGAGTACACATCCCAAGACTTTCTTTAAAGAATCATTGTATATCACACAACCTTCTCCACTTTTCGGAAGTGTGAGTACAGGTGCAGGGGTCAACCATATCTTTAGCTCCTTGAAGCTTCCCTCACATTCTCCCATCCAGACATACATTAACCCTGTTCTTTTTAACTTAGTTAGGAGGCTTGACAATCGTGAAAAGTTTCTCACAAAACGTCGGTAGTACCCAGAAAATCCACAAAAACTACGGATTTCTGTGACACTAGAGGGCCTGGGCCATTCCTCAATCACCTTTATCTTCAAAGGATCCACATAAATTTTCTCACTTGTGATCACATGTCCCAAGAAAGTGAATTGATTCATCCAAAAGTCACACTTTCTGACCTTGGCGTACAACTTCTTCTTTCTCAATGTCGCCAACACAAGTCTTAAATGTTCTTCATGTTCCTCCTTGCTCTTACAGTAGATTATAATATCATCAATAAAAACCACCAAAAATTTGTCGAGGTAATGTCTAAAGACTCTATTCATCAAATTCATGAAGATTTCAGGGGAATTAGTATGTCTTAAGGGCATCACCAAAAAGTCATAGTGCCCATACCTTGTTCGGAAGGTAGTATACTAAATATCATCCTTCCTGACCTTTACCTAATGACATCCAGAATGAAGATCCACCTTTGAGATGTATTGAGATCCTCTTAACTGGTCGAAAAAGTCATCAATCCTTGGGAGATGATACTTGTTATTTATGGAGATCTTGTTGAGTTCCAGATAATCGATACACATATGCATTCTTCCATCCTTCCTCTTCACAAAGAGAACTAGCGCACCCAAAGGCGATGCACTAGGGTGTATGAAACCTTTTTCCAGATGCTCTTGAAGCTGCTTCTTTAACTCCTCAAGTTCAATAAGATCCATCCTATTGGGGCACTTTGAGATAGGAGTAGCTCTAGGTATGAGTTCAATTGAGAACTCTACCTCACAATCCACCAGAATTCTGGGTAAGTCTTCAGTAAATACACTGCTTTATTCCATCACAATGTGAATTTCCTCAATGATGGAACCTTCCTTTGACTAAACCATTTGGGTGAGGTATGCTTCTTCATAGGGAACCAACACCCATTCCATTGAAGGATTTTTCAAAGAAGATTCATTATATTCCTTTAATTTCTATAGGATCATAGGATGGTTCTGAATATGAAATTATATTTCCTTTTCCCGACAGTTGATATGTGCTCTATATAACGAGAGCCAGTCCATTCCCATTATTGTGTCGATTTCCACCAAGGGAAGTATTAAGAGATTTGCCGGAAGAATCTTCCCACATACACCAATAGGATAAGAGTCAATCACCTGGGTTGCAATGATTTCACCACTTAGTGTTTTTAAAGATATCTCTACTTCAAGGTTTCGGGGCTTCGATTCTATAGTTCTAGAAAACTTGCAAGATATAATGGAATGCGTAGAACCAGAATAAAACAAGAATTTTTCTATTCTTGAGTGAATAGGAAGTGTACCTTGAACGAATTCATTATCATGCTCCGCCTCTACAGTAGTGATGGCATAAGCCTTCCCATGTTCATTTGGATTTGGTGGATAATGATGCTGATTACCCTCAAGAACTAGAGGTTTAGTACACTGGTTTTCATAGTACCCTACCTCCCTACAGTTGTATCATTGAACCATGACTGGTTCTCTCCTTTCATCAGAAACATTCTCCTTTCTTTTCGTGTCTTTTCGACACTCTTGGGCATGATGTACTTATTTCCCACACATGAATCATTTACCTATCTCTTTGAGGAAGTTTCCATGGGGAAACTTCCCACATTTATGGCATGTGGGTCGTTGATTTTTCATCCCAGCTGTATCATTAGATCCACTAGCTTGAAACTCAATCTTTCTTTTCTTATCACCATAGCCATGGGACTATTCTCCACAATCCATCTCCACATTTAGAGCACACCAAACAACTTCTTCATAACTCCCAAAGTCTTGAATTTCTAGATCCATTTGAAGGTGTGGTTTTAATCCACTAAATAATCTATCAATTTTGCTATCATTGTTGGTAACCAAACTCGAAGCATACCTTGTGAGCCTTGTGAAATTCAATTCATAGGTTGTGAAAAATTATCCTTCTTTTTTCTTGAGCTCTATAAATTCACTGTCCATCTTCATATGAAGCATTCATGGGAAATACTTATTGTGAAACATTTTCTTAAAGTCTTCCCATTCCATCGCTTCAATTTCGTCCCTTGGCTTGTTGTTCATAAACAAAGCCCACCATTGATCAGCTTCTCCATCTAGATGATATACTGCTAGAGTTCCCTTCTCCATATCATAATAGTGAAGCACAGGAAAGATCTTCTCCATGGAGTTGACCCACTATTCTGTAACTAGTGGATCAGAAGATCCACTAAACATCGGTGGTCGATTCCGAATAAAACATTTGATATCCAGTTGCTCACTCTTTGGTGAAGTTGGAAATTCCCCATTATTATGGTTATTGTTCATAACCTAAGATAATTGGGAAATAATTGACATGCAATTTTGAACTCCACCTCCCAAATCATCGGAGATGTTGTTCAGGCAATCATTGCATTGGACCTCACATGAGTTGTTGGCATGATTTCTCCTTGTTCGCACCTTTTTCTAAAAATAGAAAAGGTTAGAAAAAAAAGTATGTAATCAAGTCAAGAATAACTTATTCATTTAAAAAATTTGTACCAAAATCATAGCATGTGTAATCCCTAGGTAAATATTCTTTTGTGCATATTTGTACTTAGTCTCATGTTGTAGGTTTTCCCTACAGTTCACTAATCCTAATTCCCAAATTAACTAAACATTGCCTCTGATTCCAACATTGGTGAACCGACCTTTTATTACATTACTATTACATGATTTCTATGATAAATAACATAATAGTTTTACACATATAGGATCCAAAGGTTTAGTGTCTTGGGAATACTAGGACCATACATAAAAAATACAACATCATGCATGAACATTTATTTAATTTCTTCTTCTATAGCTTCTTATTGGAACTTGTCCTATACCTAGTACATGTAGCCAAATTAGGATATAAATCAAAAGGGGTGAGCTAGAAGCCCAGTAAGAGGATAGATATGAACAATATATCATGGGATGAGAATAATCATAACATAAGCAAGAGATCATGAACATGAGAGGAGAATAAATAAAAGACATGAAATGTGGCAATGCATAAAAATGAAACATCATGTCTTACTTGTTAACTACCACAAATACTTGTGAACCAAGATATAATCTTGTTCACACATCATTTCACATTTACACATGAGGTTCATAACTTTACCCAATGCATTGGAGCGCTATATAATTCTGGGTGCACCCTTCACATTTAAACTTCCATATTGCGCTATATAATTCCGAGCGCACCCGCCACATCATAACATTATCATTTATCATGCATGCCATAGTGAAAATATAACATAAATGTACATAACTAACCCATGAAAAGTAATGGATTAAATCTGATAAGAACACATTAAAAAACTTTGGGTTCCCAAATGAAAGAGGGAACAACATGCTTGATACAAGAACCATCAACCATGAATGAGAGGTAAAAGTTGAATTCTTAAAAGAAGAGTTCTTTTGGAAAACATTTTGATTGACATAAACATTAGTAGAAAATATGTATATCCTAGAAAAGGTAAGATAATTATGAAAAAATGATATTTATGCATTAACCATATCAAAATGGGGTGAAATAGGGAGAACCTGAAGGATTAAAGTTAGGTTCAAGAATTTCCCCTAACCTTGTACCTGAATGCTTCCTTCTCTTTAATGTCCTATATAATTACATTATATTCATTAATTATAAATCCAGAACCATGTGTACACAAATAGGGTTCATTATGGTTTCATTATTTCATATTATGTTCCTTTGGATGACTTATAGAGTTTAAAAACATTGTTTAGGGATATTCGTTTTTATGGTTTTTCTTGGGTGGTTCACTTGTATTCTTAAATTTATGTTTTGGTAGAAGATGATTAAACATACAGAAATTACATTTCATTAATGATATTATAGTTGTTTGAATTATCTTATAATTAATTATATTAGACCCATGTGGATGAATCATTAGATAAGAATTAAATGATGGTAATTTTGGTCAATTTGGGCAGTTTTTGGATCACAATGAATATGTTTTAACTTACAACTTAGTAATATGGCCATATATTATTTTGATAACATTAAACAGAAAATAATACATATAAGAAATTCTGGTTTAACCATTAAAATTGTTTCATGACCATATATGATGGTAGAAATGGAAGAAGAAAGCATGTCGTTCTTGAAGATGATAAATTAACACCTCACGAACAACGTTCTCTTTAATAAAATAAAAGGAAGAGGGAAAGGGTTTTGAATGATATAATATCTCATTAGAATCATAAAATTACAGTATATTTATAATACTGGAGTTACAATAAAATTTGGATGAATATAGGTTGGGAGAGATCAAGAAATGAACTTGAACATGAAAGGAAATTAAAGGAGAAGAGGGAGGGAAATTACCTCTTGAATCCTCCTCTTGAGAACCTCTTTAAGGGCCTACGCTTGGTCTTTGGATGAGCCCTGAAGCTCTTGGACGTGGGGTAGGGGCTAGGTAAGGTTTTTTGGTAGTGTTCAGTGATGGATTGGAGCTTGAGAGCTGTGAGGAAAAGAGGGAGTGAAGGGTGGCTTTTATATTGGAGGGGAGAGGGGTTTATTTAGTACAAAATTCATTAGTTTATTAATTTCATATAAGACAAGGGATAGTGAGTCTTGAATGACCTAGAATATAAATTTTATCATGTGATATATAACCAAGTGGTATTACATCAGTAGAGCATCATCGATGACTCAATTAATCCATTATTTAGCATTTAGTGTAAATTATCAGATTCTACTATTCATCAAAAATTCAAGTATCTCAGAAAAATCCAAAAAATTTACCCCAAACATTTTTCGACATGTAGAATCAAAAAATTAAGTCTATTTTTCAAAAATAATTTTCTAAATATTATTAATTTAATATTTAATTAATATCATAATTTACTTAAAAAGCAGTTTTTAAAATAAAAACTGATTTTATAGTGCATTCATAAATTACGTAGGGTCTTATAAAATTATCTAAAAACTATAAGACATTGATTAAATAATTTATGAATACATTTTAGGGAAATAAATATTCTTTTAAATTAATTAATTAATTATAATTAATTTTTTATGACTTACAAAATAACAAAACGTTTACTAAGGTCAAATTTTCACTTTCTAAGATGTCTAAATATTATTTAATTATTCATAGGTAATGTTACTCTTATGTTGGACTATTTTCTATTCATAAGGGCCATACTACTATTCATAAGGGTATGTTACTATTCATTAGGGTAGGTAAATATTCACAAAAAATTATTTTTGTTTCATTAGACACGAAAAATCATCTTGAACACAACCGTGTATGTCGGATTTTCAAAATTCCAAACACAGAAGTGACAAACATATGTTTAAAGGTCACTTATCACTTATTAGTTCATTATGTTGTGATTTCATGTTATTTTATGACATAAATATAAGAAGGGAATTTCCATTGAAAAACATTGGGTCGTTAAATTTATAAATCCAATTTCTAAGGTTTATACTAAACATTCTCAGATACAAACAATAATGACACCAAATCTAGTAGCATGAAGATGGTGCCTTACCTTATTACTTTAGAAGATATACAATTGTTGAATCTCAAAGAACAGATCAATTTATCATTTTTGGAAATTAGATTACATTAAATATCATTACATTACAATTCAAAATTTAAACTAAATCATATATAATCCTTTTAGAATCATAATTCTCTTTGATTAAGCCATAATATAATTAATAATATACATCTTTACATCCTAGGTAAAACGAAATATAATAATGGGGTAAGCTCATATGCTCAGTGAGGGTAATTAATATTACATAAGCTATCATAAATAAGAATTAAATTTTAAGGTGTGGTATATAACTTAAACAGAATCCCTTTAAAAATATATTGAGAATAATATAGAAAGAATAAATAAATTAATTCCATATAAACATTCACATGGATATTCTTCTAGTCAAATAATCACATGTAGTATCAACAAATAATCTCCTAATGAGGGAATACATAATATCGAAAACCATAAACATACCGTCAATGCTTCGTCCAACACACCATACGTGATAGGTAAAACCACAAACCAGTATGTCTCAAGAGACCTAGTGATGTGTTAAGGGGCTATAGTAGGCCCCAAATATCACTTACTATGTCCAATGCATGCCTCATATGAAAAGGGTGAAACAAATCCAACATAAACATTATAATTAAAACAAACATAAAAATGATAATAAATTAACCATAAAATTTGAATGGTAACAAAATAGCACATATATAGTCATATATATCATAATAAAATTCGTTAAAATATTGTAGACTGTCTCATAAGAAATCAACCTCAAAGAAGAATAAAATCTAACAATGTATGTTGACATAGATGAAAATAATCTCATAAAATCATTAAACAATTACTGATAGAAATTCACATTTTTAACTTTGAAATCATTTAAAAACTTCAGAAATATTAACGATAAAATTTCCTTGGAAAATGACCATGTACGATTATATAGGAAGCCTCAAAACATTATTACAACATGATGCTGTTAAAACCATCTCGTGCTGCATGAGTTAAAAATAACATTCCTTCCATCGAAAAAATCCTAAAGTAAATCACGTTGAAAATGACTAAATATTTTTTCAAAGCATTTTATAAAAAATTAAAACATGGGTAAAAAGGACATTAATAATTTGTTGGGAATCAATAAAATATTTTGGAAAATAATTTTAAGAGTCATGGGCATGGAAGTTAAATATTACCCAATAAATACGTACGTATAAATAATCCCAAAAAATAATGAGATTGTGATGTTAACCCTCACCATGAATATTCTTTTAGTTGAGGGTGTGATAGAATTCTGTATAATGGTTAAAATATGTTATTAAATTATACCTGAACAATATACATATTTATTATATCATATACAATCCCTTTATATCATTATATTAATAATATTTCATTATCAACATTGTTTTGGGTGTTTACTACTTCATTTTATTATATTTGTTTCGACATGTAAGCCATGTTTAATATTCATTGGATATATTTTCATAATATCTAAAATGATATTAATTTCATAAATATTTAATTAATTTATCATATATATTATTATAGTAATTATTTAATGGTTAATATGGAGAATTAATCTGATTATGTTGAGGAGATTGTAGGTCGTACTTATGTACAAGCAGCAATATCATTTCCTTAATGGTAGACCAATAAAGAGATAGATGTTATATTAATTATATAAGATTATTATCATGTCATATATACTATTTATATAAATTATATTCATCATTATACCCATCCAAATAAAGTGGTTATGAAAAACAAATTACCCCACATCGTGGAGATGGCAAGACGTACATACGCACACATGACGATATAGTTTTTTATAGGGCAGATAAAAGGTGGAATATAGTTGTCCCAAAGTAATAATAATGTATCCAAATATTTATGATAATAGTGTTACTATTTTCTAATGGAAGAAACACGTGAATAGGAAGTAGAACAAAAAATATTTTGGAAAGAGTCAATAAAGATTTTTACCACTTCTATAGCAAACCTCCACTAGATCTGTACTAAGGGACACTAGCGATTGGCTTTTGAAAGTTCTAGAACCTCTAAAAAATGTATAAAAAAATTTATAGGGAAAATGGTCAGGTTTTGGGGGATCAATAAGGCTCAAATGGGTGTGAGTAAGTGAGGGAGTATGTTCCTTCTTATAAGAGAGTGGAGGGGAACACTTGGAATATATTAAAATATTTAATGAATATAAATTTATTTATAATTTCAAATAGCTCTAAATAGATTTATTTTGATGCTAAGATAAGAATGGGTATAAATAATCCTAAACAATTTCAACATATTTAGGTCACAATATTAAATTTATCGTTTGGGATTAACCCTTAGTTAACCCATTTATCTTTTACAGTGACAATGTGGATTTTTTAAACATTTGGGTTAACTTATTTACATTAAAATGTCAAACGAAGCCCAAATGGATCATTGATAACATATTTAACCTTATGGTAGTTATACTTATAAATGTTATGTTTTTATGAATATTATATCATTTAATAAAATATTATTTATTTTAAAGTATCATTTTTTTCAATTTTGATAATATTCATTATTTCTCTTTTTAAAAAATTATAACAACATGGAAACATCAATCAAAAACTTTTAACATATCAATAACATATCAAATGTTTAAATTAAATTTTTTTATGCAATTAATATTTTAATTTATATTTATTTTCATATTTTTTATATAATTTATTAAATATTTTCATTAATTAAACAACTACAATATAATTATTATGAATGTTTTTAATTACATTATTTTTGATATAAAAATTAAAAATAAATTACAATCTTGAAGATCAATTTGTTAGAATTAAAATTACCATTTATATGAGAATTTATATTTTATATAACCATGTATTAAAAATCAAATACTTAAAAAAAATCAATATTATTCCATTTTAATCATATATTAAAATAAAATATAAAAAATTTCATATTCATACACAAGTGGCCTAAAAAGATTATAAATTCATATCTCTAATGGGTTGGATCGTAAACCACTTATCCAATGAAATTAAGACTTTTTTTGGGTATTTTATTAATATTTATACTATTTTAATGACAAACTGAGATACTACCAAGAATAGAGAGACCCCTATTTTCGTAAAAAAAACACACACAAGTATGAAAGTTGAATATTTACAAATATCCTTCCTGAAAAGTGTAACGAGATCATTTGGAAAATGATCCATAAAAAAATAAGCATTCCCATTCGCAACCATATTAACTAGCCCATCTGCCAATGAATTTTCCTCTCTATAAACATGAGTAACAAAATTATCCATTGATTATAGAGAATCCTAGAATCTAATCCTACGATTAGTGAGATTCCATGATAGATTTAGGGACCTAGCTCGTAAGGGAAAATCAATAGATGTAGAATCACACTCAATCAAAATTTTATTCCAACCTTGTTTTTCTGCATTCTCCACTTCCACAATAAACCCAAGAAACTCCGCTTCAAGAGTGGAGGCAAAACAACTTGAGCCATAAACTCATCCAATTCCATTTCCCTAATAATCCTTAATTACAACACCAAAACCAGAGGGACTCAGGTTTCCCCTTGAAGCACCATCATAGTTAACTGAAACCCATCTGAAAAAAGGTGCATTCCATATGAAATCTATTATACTAAGAGGAGGCTAGAAATTAATATTAATCTCAATCCAGTTCATCATAGAAAAATCATGGATTGAATTCTATAAAAACACACCATTAAGTGTTTCCACATCACACACAGCTGCAATTATACATGTAAGAAAAATGATAACCCGAAAAGGTTGAAGAGCATGCCTATATTTTTTCCTTGATGTCCAGATGAAATAAATAGTTTTTTTGAAGAATATTAAAAAAAATTCATATTTATAGTGACATTTTCATAAGATTACAAATCTTAATAAAGTCACATATTAGTTTGGTTTGAGGCAGCGAAACATCAAAAATATCAGCAACGACCCTCCCCATCGTTGATGCAGATTCATAGCTGAGGAAGAGATGATCCACATATTTCCTATGGTGATAGGTTAAATCACATATAGAGTGAATGGATATTCCACAGTCCTAGGGAAAGTCATCAGTTGGTATTTTTTATGAGAAAACCTCCACGTTAAAATTGACTAGGATAGATTTAATAACTACTTATGCAGATTGACCATCCAATTCAATCCAGATGAACTACCCAATGAGTGGTTTTCATATCCTTTTGATGTGAGAATATTATTGATAACAAGTTACGATACCCAAAAATCACCTTTATAATACCAGTAATAATTATCCAGTAAAAAGGTGATGTGATTTAGAAGATTCTCCATACTATAAAGGAGAGATTTAATTGAAAAATTAAAATACATATTCGACTCCCACTCCATATCCAAGTCAATTTGTTGATCCGTAGTGCATTAAAATTACCATTATTGGAGAGGTGATTCTTTAGAAACAATCCACTGAGAGTCACCATCATTTTTACAAAAAATACCCTTAAATGTAGGACAGAATGAAGAATTGAAATAATTGAAGTTTCCTATCCTGATACTATGAGTAAACCAGTCTTGAAGAAAACTAATAGCCTCATATTTCACATTTATAAGATTCCAAATAAATGGAGCATACAAAGTTTCATTAGGACTCCAGGGATTTTTTATTCCCAAACCACCACCATCATTGGACTTCCAAATAGAATTCCATGTAACATTTTCTAGCTTCATTTCCAATATGATACCACTCCAGATAAGATTTTTGATAGAAATATTAATGCTCTTGATTAAATAAATTGGCCATTTATACACCATAAAATAGTAAACAAATTTGGAAGTGATTATTAACTTCACCAAAAAAACCCAACCATCCATTGAAGGAGATATTTCCTTTACGTGGAAAGTTATCTTCTAATCATGATGAAAATACTAGAGAAATGGCATACCTTTTGTCTCCCAGAAAACATGGGCACACCAAAATATGTGAAGGGGAGATGTCCCTCTCGAATTCCCAATTGTTTGATGATATAATTTTTTATTTTTAGGAGAGAAGCTACTACCAATGTAAACAAAAGACATAACCCAACTAATCTCTTATCCAGATACCATTTCGTAGTGCAATAGGTTAAGGACCCCGGGACACCCTGAGAGGGGAGGGGTGAATTATGGTGACCACTTTTTCTTTTAATGTGATTGATCTTGTTCCCACGTTGGTAGGAACTTGTTGAACCTGTATGATGATTATGATCAGAAAGAAAACATTCACAAGCACAGAGAACACACAACTATTTTTTACTTGGTTCACCACTAAGGGCTACGTCCAAGGAGCATACGCCGACAGGTTGTCGGTCGTACCAAAAACCACTATGCTTCACTAGATGTATATTACAAAAAGTTCGGGTACAGTCACTCTGTCCCAGGCTCACTGCCTTTACAAAGGTTCGGGGATAGCTCCCTGCTTCCCTCGGGTCACTTCTGTTGACTCCCCCTGGCTAACTGCCATTGGTGAAGTCCCACTCAGTTTATAGACGTGAAGGTCTCTTCATCATTTTCATAAAAGTGCATCCTTTGTTGTATGTAGATGCTCTATTGAAGTCCGATTCTCACCAGAAGAAGAATATCACTTTTCCTCGAATGTATCGGGTAGTCTCTCGGCTTTTGTGCAGCTCCAAACAGGCCGGTGGGCTTTAGCAAAACCAGGCACTCTTCTCCAAGACAGTCGCGCAAGTCCCACTATGGCACGCAAGTCCAAACTGGCGCGTAAGTGTCATCAATACACCTGCGCGACGCTTCCTTCCCCGACTTCAAACTTGCGCGTTCCACTTCCTTTCTCTTCCAAACCACCTTGGGCGTACAGCCAACAACCGGCGCGCAAGCTCTACTTGCGTGACAAAACAACCACTTGCGCGACTCGACCACCTGCGCGACGAGAGCTCGAACATTCTCAAAGTCTTGAGCTCCGTCGAAAATGAGTAGGGGTGGTCCAGTATTTATAGGCAAACTGGACCCCCTGCGCGGAGGCGCGCAAGTCCCTCAGCGGCGCGCAAGTCTTGTCTCCAGTATCCTCTGTCGCGCAACTCACTTGCGCGACCCAACCGACACTTGCGTGACCTTATTTCCTTGGCCAAATTTTGATGTTATGATCCTCAAAAGCATATGGTGCGCAAGTCTTTCATCCTCCAAGGGCTCGACGCGCAAGTAACTTTGCCAAAACACTTTAGTTTATTGGCCGATTTTCAGGCCCAAAAATTTGGCAAACACTGGGAAACGACGCCACCTTCACTATTGTTTTATGCTTGAACGGTATGATCTCTTTGTTGGTACCCATCCTGAACTTCCACTGAGGATTGACAACAAACACAAACCATACGCCAAATCATGCTTTGAAGACCCTGGTTCCAACAATCTCCCCCTTTGTGTTTGTTGGCAATCAGAAAAAATTCAATAGATCTCCAACCATGAGCAATCCCAAAATGCAAGAATCAACTCAGACAACACTCTAAGTCTACGTGAACAATGCTCGGTGTAGAAAACAAGAGAGGAAGCTTGAATTGGGTTCCGGTGTTTTGAAATTCTCTCCTTCTTATACTTCTCATCACAGAAGAATTTCATTCTTTGAATCACAGAAGCATTTCTTCCCTTGAATTTATTCTTTTCTCCGCCATTGACAATAAAACCAAAGACCGATAAGTTGTTCAACATTCAGCTCAAGACACACTCCCCCTGGATAGTATCTCCCCCATAAACCTGCTTCACAGCCATAAGCAGATAAAAAAACAGTTAAAACAAACGGGGAGAGGGGATTTCCAGAGCCTCCTTATGCAGTAGGAGGTGGTTTAACACCGAGGTTCAACCGATGCTTCTCAAACACAGCCGCAGACAATGGATTGGTGAGGATATAATCCACTTGCTCATTATTTCCAACATGATCCATTCTAATCATGCCTTGTTCAACCTTTTCTTTGATAAAATGATACCGTATTTCAATATGTTTTGTACGAGAATGATGAACCAGATTCTTCGTAAGATCAATTGCACTTTTCTTATCACAATAAATCACTACTGTTTTATGCTTGAACGGTATGATCTCTTTGTTGGTACCCAACCTAAACTTCCACTGAGGATTGACAACAAACACAAACCATACGCCAAATCATGATTTAAGACCCTGGTTTCAACAATAGTGATATCATTATATTATTTATATTACCCTTATCCCCATAAGTGTATAGGATTATGTAATAAAAATATAGAAGATGAGAAGGAGAAACAATCCGCCTTTCAGTATGAGTAGGTATCAATTTTCCATTCCCGGCCATGATAGAAATAACCCTACTGAGATAATACACAACAATAGAGAATATAATGGTTGATAAAGTATCCCCCTACCTAAAACATATCGAAGAGTCAAAATATCCTCATGACTCAATTTATAAGGACTGAAATATGAGTAGAACATAAAATGATTTTGACCCAATTAATGATAACATCACGAAAACCATACAAAACAAGGATCTTGCAGATGAAACCCCTTACCATTTTATTGAAAAATATATTTAAATCCAATTTTAGGGCAATATTTCCACCTCTGGTAGGATTATTTTGGAGATTAACACACTATGTGGTAGTGATAGGACAATCCTGAGTTGATCTCCCTTTGATGAAGCCAAAATGATTTCATGAAACAATTTTTCAAGCAATGAAGGAGATCATGTAAGAATAAATTTTTTAAATGATTTTATAAATGTTATTAACCTATACAACTGGTCTAAGGAGATGAATTTCATTAGAATTCTCCACTTTTAGGGTAAGATAATGTAATAGAGCATTCAAAATCATATGGAGAGATAAACCTCTAAATAATTGAGTGAATAACCTATAGAAATATACATGAATGAAATCCAATTTTTTTTAAAGAAGAATTTAAAAAAGCCATCTGAACTAGTTGAGATCTCAGATTTGAGACTAAATACAGCCTCCTTGATCCCTGGATAAAGAGGCACAACAGTTATAATAAAATTGCCTCTTGGTTCACCAATTTCAGGATCACCCCATCCAAAGGATCAATGGTGGATTAGGGGCCATTAAAATAATCCTTAAAGTAGGATATGACATGATCTAAGAGATCCAGTCAATTATCGACGAGGCAGTCCCCATTATTAATCAATTAATGTTTCATAAAGGATTTCTTGATTCTTTTAAAAGAGTAAAAGATTTCTGAATTCCTGTCACCGTCTTTTAACAATTTTTCTTTAAAGAATACATTTTCAAGGCATTGATCAGATTAAGAAGATTGTTCAGTTTAAGGGACAACTCATCTTCCACTGAAATCCCATCAGAGAAGTCACTATTGTTGTTGAGCTCTTTAGTCTTGTGAAAAGAATATTCAAGAGAAAAAATATCAGTGTTAAGGGAGCTAAAACAATCCTGGAACCATGTTATTAAATTCCTCTTTATAATATTTTTGTTTGGTGATTCAGGAAAAGGCATCATCCATAAAATTCATAGAACTCCAAGTGATCTAACCAATGACCTTGCATTCCGGATGAGAGGCCCAAGCCTTATTGAACATGAAAGGGAAAGGAGGTCCGGGTTCCTTCTCACAATGTTCCACCAAGATGGGATGATGATAAGAGTTGAGTTTAGAGAGAGTATAGAATGGTATGGTACGCCCTATGTCCAAAGAGGCCCCACTAACAAAGGCCCTATCAATCTTGCTAGCCACAAAGCTATTCAGGTGCTTCCTATACCATGCGTATTTGGAACCCACCAAATTAACCTCAATCAGGTCATTTTGATCAATAGAAAATCTGAACTCCCTCGAATAGATATATATGTTTTGTTGCTCCAATTTCCTCATATGGATTCAAAATTGAATTGATTTCCTCCAACATTAACCATGTATTAGAGATGATAGATTTGAGAGATTTTATATCCATCTATAGATTCCTGAAATCTGGATATCTATTATGAGAATAAATGAAGGAATAGGTAAAATGGAAACCATGGTAACTGAAGGAACATGTGAAATGCTGATCACTTGACATAACCATGGTGGTGTTTCCAATATAATTATGTTCCAACACCCATATACTCTTGAAATAAGTTGAGCACCTACTGTTGTCAATTAAGTGAATCCCCAAATTCTCCAATTTAGCAATACCAAAGGAGACAATTGTTTTAGGCTCAGACAGTCCTATAAGGCTAGGTTTATGTTACTAAATGAATAACCGAATGGATCTAAATGTTTCCATATTGACTAGACCATGGAAATTACAAAACATAATCTTTATTTAAAACTGTAGTCGGGGTTTATACCCCTCACATTTTTACCTCCAGGATTTTTAGGTGGTCTTCGTACATTTTTTGGTATTGGAGACAAAATGTCATTTATATCAGAATGCGGGACAAATCACCCTTTCCTTTGACAAAATGATCATGGATAACCATATCGGTCTATTTTTTTGATTTTAGGTATTGATGGAGGCATTATTGTAGTCTTTTGGACTGCTCCCATGAAATCTGTTTGTAACATCAGGTTCCATTACACTAGAACAAACAACACCCTGAATATGCCTTGTGATGGGCTGAACATCATGAAGCTTAGAAGGAATTTCTAAGCTACTGTGAGCATGTTCCACTACTGATCTTGGAGCCATTTCATAAATCATCCCCTATGATATGATCTTCACATTCGATGGAGAATAATCCCTTATGTGAGTCTGTCTATCATCCAGACAAGAGATGGCAGGAGTAGAAGTGTCAGCCATATTTGAGGTGTTATTTGGAGATTCAACAGTTGAGGTGTCACGATACCTCATTGAAAAAACCATGTCTCTAATTTCATTATATAATTCCATATAAATGATTTCATACACTATATTTTGATAAAGACCAAGGACTAGACTCTAAATTTCATTGGATATGACCAAACCCACATTTTCATCCTCCTTGATTCCCTATTCACAGGGAGAGATCACTACATGTTCCACCCTTGAATGGGGGCCAAGAGGAGCATCATTTTAGACTCTCCATCCCCTACCATGTCAGCTGAGGTTTTTTCTAGAGGTGGATGTCCTTGGATGAGACTTCGTAAGAGTCTAAATTTTCTCAGAATCCTATACCTGGTTTGAATCTGGTTGAATCATCAAAGGAAGTTGTCATGGTACCACCTATTTTCTAATGACTCCCTTATTTTCAAGAAATATATTCGTGGATTTCCTGCTCCTATTGGCATCGGTCCACTCCACAACTTTAGATACATCCACCTTTTTTGAAGCACTCTTCAATTTTAAAGTGAATGAGCCACCATTTTGCATACCTCGCAGAAGGAAAGAACATTCTAATACTCCAACCTCACTTCTAATCGGTTCCCATTAGCAAGAAAATAGATATTATATTGTCTCTTAATTTTAATATTTACATCAACCAAAATTTGAGTATAGAATCCCAATTCTCCCTCCATAGTCTGCATGTCCATTATGATTGGTGAACCAATTCAAGATTCTAGATCATTAAAAATAATTGGGTGCTAGTAAACCCAATTCACTCCAGGAAACCTCACCCATAACTACACATTCAACTACCTGAGGTTAAAGGGATTAAAGTTGAAATCTCATTCAGATAGCAATAGAAATATAAGTTCCAATTGCATGTTTCGAATGTTCCAGACACAGTTCAATCCATATTTAGATTGAAGAATGATATGAAAAAAGCCTCATCCAATCAGGATTAACATCCAATCGCAATTATCCCAGCAACGAGGTATTCTATTCATAATATCAGTATAAGACTAGGTCCTATCTCCATTTGAAGAAACAACTCATCCATGAATTGAAAATATATAGATATTGATACTTTTCTGAAGGGACTTCAGATCTTCCACTACAGAGAAACCCCCATTTTCATGTCCTGTTACATTAGAGGATCTGTGTGCTTCCTCCTTCGCCGGATTTGCGGAGCCAGAGAGAACTTTAGTGAATGATATTCCCTTATTATTCAAAACCGAGGGTTCTTTAGAATCAAGATCATTGATTAGATTCTTCAAGGATCCATGACCATTATGGAAGGCCAATTGCCATTCAGGTTTGAACGATTCCATCGATGAAATCATGAACAAGGATGAATAAGAAAGGATTCTCCATCACCTGTTTCAAAGAGAAGAGATCTTGTATTCTCCATCCTTAAATAATCACATAAATCTATACACTTTATTTTGATTTGTATCATTTTATAATATTATTTCTACTATTAATTACAAGATTTATCATTAACCATGTAAGTAAAAATTTACTAATGTTACAATTCATAATTCACAAAAATGAAATAAATATATTTACATAATTTGGAATCATTTATTGAAAATATGGATTCCATTTTTCAAAATTTAAAACATTTAATTTTGTAGTAAATAATTTAAAATTATCCCTCTTGACAGGGTCATAAAAAGAGTTACTAATGTTTAAAACATGACAAATATTAAAAAAATTTAATATATAATTTCCATTTAAAAATAATTAAAATGAACTAAATTATATTAAATAATTAAAATATAATTTATATATAATTTGAAACCAATAATAATCATTATTTAAAAATTTAAATTATTTATATGAAAAGGTATTTTTCAATTAAAATTTAATATTTTACACAATTCATCAACACATGAGACTTATCAGAAAAATTCCAAAAACTGAACCTAAGAAAATTTTTATATCCCAAAATCAATTAATAAGTTTAGTTTTTCAAATAATATTTATGTGTGTATAAAAAAATTGTATTTAAAATAGGCTTCCCATCTAAAGGTGAAAAAACTGACTTTTAAAAAAAAGGCTTTTATGTGTAAAATTGGGTCTGTTCTTATGTTATACAAAAAAAATATTTTGTATGAATATTGAAAATATTTTATTTAATATATAATAAATATATTTCATTAATATCATTGGTTAATTGTAAATAGTTTAATTTATCATGTCAAAATACCTTTGGAATTATAGAAATAAATATATTTTCTGTATATTTAATTAGTTTACATTTTTTTCTTACAAATTGGTAACCAATTAATGAAAATTATGTTTTTATAAACAATATAGGGTAATATGTTTTTTTAATAATATTCATAAACACTGATTTAATGGATATGTTGTAATGTTAAAATTTATATAATAATATTTAGTTTTTTCATTAAGCTCTCTATTGCGTGCAATGTAAACTATAAAAGAAATTGAATTTAAAAAAGGTCAAATGATAAAAATATTGGGTATTACAATTATCACCAAAATATAAATTTTTTTATGAAATGGATAAATTTACACATAGGGAAATGATACCAAACATTTTTTAAATTATATTTTTTATGAAAGGAGACTTCTGAGGTCAATTCCCAGAAAAAGATTCAGGGTGTGTAGAAAAAACAATATTAGTCGAGACATGATATTTTTTTATAAAAACCATTAAATGAGAAAGCAATTACAATTAAACTGAGATTCCAGGAATAAATTATTTTTTTATGATAACATGTCAACTGGTCATAATTTAAACCATATAAAAAAAGTTGGTCTATAAAGTAAAACAAGACTAAACAAATGGAGTTAGAGAAAAAATCCCAAATGGATTTAGAAAATTTTAATAGAAACACGATTTTAGAAATAATTATTAATGTTAATGTAATAATAAAATTACTAAGTAGAATAAAACATAATAAATATCCATTTGAAATTAAATATTTCACTGAAAATAATTTTTGTTTATAAAAGTAAATGTGTCTCAAATAAGTAAATTTGGAGATATAACCTATATCAGTGTTTGAAAGATTTCATATAATGCACTTTACTTCCTAAATAGTAAAAATATGTTTATTTATAACCTTAATAACAACCTTATTCATCTATTATATTTTTCCCATGGCATACTTATCATTATAATTTTCTCAATTGTTAAATCGTTTTCACTAATATCAGATACTCAATGTGGTCCAACAATTTTTACTGTGAATCTATTAGAATATTGACCATAGTTAGGTTAGAAAATATTCCCACTAAAAAAATATAATTTTATTTTTTATTTTTTTAATAAATTATTCTATTTTAGCCATTTTGGGTTGTTTTGGAAAAACATGCCGTTCATGGATGTGTATGTCCGAATAAACACTTGAGGATGTTTTCATTTTTCCCATAAAATTAAAATGGTGAATGTGGATATTAAGTGACAATTTAGAAATTATTATTACAATATATAAATAATATTTATTCCTAAATACAATCATTATTACCATATAATATATGTTTTGATTAAAGACCCAAACCGTTGCTTCATGGATGCAAAAATTTACACAATCTTATGAACGATGATTCTAGTTTTTCTTAGTATATAGAAGAGAATATGTTATGGTTTTATCATTATTATAAAAACATATCAAAAAAATAATTATGATATTATTATTATTATAGTATGGTAAATGTTGGTTTATAAAGGATGGAATAATAATAAAAGATTAATAAAGATGTGATGCTTATATTAAAACCAAGAAATTACTTTTAATGAAGGCCTTAGAATTGAGGGACATAGGATAATTTTTTTGTGAAAATAGAAAATATAGAATATAAATGAATACAACTATTTCAAATTTGGTTTGGGATTCAAGGTAATTTCAAAATAGGTGTAGTTTATTGGATGGGGAGACATGATCCCCCTTTTATATGAGAGGAAGAGAAACCTTTTCAGGGAAATATAATTTTATATAAGTAATAGTAGTGGAAATTTATAATAGTTAGGTGATTTTTTTTGTTATGGTTTTTGAGAAATATATGATGAATTTAAAACATAACAATGGTTTTCAATAATCTATAATTGATTTTTAATTTAAGGAAAACTCATTCCACCACTGATTAAACATTTAAGCACTTATTACTCTTAATTAAATATCAATCCTGTTAATGATTTAACTTCGAAAAATATAATAGGATGAAAAACCAAAAAAATAAAATTTTTGAATCCAAATATAATCTCCATTTAATCTTATTTATATAAATAATATTATAAATTAGAATTTTAAATTAAATACACACAATTTTCTTTTAAATAAACCATGTTTTTAAAAATTAAACCTATATATGAGATATTTATTTTTATGATTTCTGGTTTTCATGATATTAATTGATCTACAATAATAAAAAAAGGCTATGTGAAATTAAAAATAAGACATAATTTAAATTTACCTAAATATTTATTAATTATAAGAAAACATATAAAACAATTTTCCTTATTAATGTAACATTTATTATATTTTAAAAAATAATTCAGATAGAATTTTTCATTTCATATTATTTTATAAAATTCATATATTGATTCATTAATTTCATATATGATTACATATATTAATTTATATTCTTATATATAATTATTATATATCACTAATGTCATAAAAATATAATTTTCAAATAAACTACTTTTTGGTGTAAAAATTGATATTTTCTAGAAATGATCTAAAACCTATACTATGTAAAATTTTATATTATAAATATAATAATAATGTTATTTTTATCTATTCCTATTTTCAAAATATAAAGACCCATGATTTACATACATGGAAATTAAATTTCTTTTGCAGAATACATAATAAATGAAAAAAGAGGTGCTCAGAGATCGTATTAGTTTAGTGTCTTCGGAAACTCAGAACATAATCGTCTAATCATGGTGTAAGATCTTAAACATCTCTTATAAAGATCGTACAATTTGTTTTCTTACCTAAAACATTTCTTTATATCCTGGGGAAAAGAAAACATAAAAAGGGTGAGCTCAAATGCTCAGTAAGGGTAAATCTTAGTATTATGTAAGACATAGATCATAAAGTAACATTAATCATGATAAAATATCATGGGAATAAATCAAATAATTTATTCAAACCATTAATCACATAATATTATTTCCATTGTAGCCAAGGAATTACATCCATTTCCATCATAGTGGAGGAAGTCCATTACTGAATCGGGTTTACAAGACGTTACATCCTTGTATTACTGAAAAAGATTGACAATCCATTACATCCATGTACATATCATTAGATATAAATCTTTACATAATGAGTTTGAGGGATATATATAGGTTCCACTCATCTCATAATGAAATCATTCATACATATGTTACAAAACATAAATCATTCATCATAACAAAACCCAAGAAATAAAATGGGTTTCTTAAATATCATTCCATCACAACATAATCCATATAAAATATAATTCCATAATTAACACTATAAAATATTATTAATAATATGGATTTAAAAATTACCCTATTTTAAAGTGTCAACTTTGATTGAAAATAATTTTAATATAAGACTTGAACATATTTCTTGAAGAAAATATCCTTTCTTCTTCAAAAAAGTTTTCTTTTTCACAAAATTACACACAATTTTAATAGAATTTAATTTAATTGAAAATAATCTTGAAATAGTGTACAATAACCTTTGTATAAATAAGGAATCAGGAAACTGTAAAAATCCATTCATGTTGTGTATGTTATAAAAACATTCCCCTTGTACTTTGGCCGGAAATAAAGTAACTCATATGGTAAAAAAAATGAATGTTATCTTCTATACGATGTAATAAAAGTAAGAAATGGGTAAAATGAAATTAAAAATACATGTAAGAATACTAGAAATTTTAATTTTTTTTAGAAAACATGGCCATGGATGATAAGTATTACACAAGTAAATATTTACGTATAAGCAATCATGGGTAATAATTAGATTGCAAGATTGTCCCTTACCATAGGTCCGATTTTGTCTTTATGTGTATGAAACTATAGTATAGTCGGTTTAAAAATATTATTAACTTGTAAAAGAACCATAATAATATTTATGACATCATATATGATTCACTAATGACTTTATATTACCCGTTCATTTACCAATTCCAAGTTAAAGCATCATTTTGGGTAATAATTGTTTTATTTATAATATATGTTTTGAATTTTTATTCATGATATTATTAATTATATCATGATTTAATTATTTCCATATTATAAAAAATGATTTATATATTATATATATTTATTATATAAATATACATATAATATATACATAAAATAAATGTAATACACTATTCATGGAGATGGTAGGTCGTACGTACGCATGAACACTATTTTCGTTTCCTTTTTAAATTGAATGGAAGTTAGTAAATTAAATATATATATATATATGTGTGTGTGTGTGTCCATTCAAATTATTATTTCATATATTTCAGGATTAATTATTACATATACTTTGTAATCAGTCTTGAATGGTTAATGTGGGAAAGGAATCTCATCGTGTTGTATACACGGTAAGCCGTACGTACGCACGAGTGACGATATCATTACCATAATTGTCGAATGTTATAGAATTAGATGGTGTATAATCTCTAAGAAATAGTATAATTATATAATAATCCTATACAGTTATTATTTCCATCATTATACTCATCCAAGTAAGGCGGTGGTGAAAAACAGATTACACCATGACGTGGAGATGGTAAGTCAAATGTAAGCACGTATGGTGATTTTAATTTATGTATGATGGAAAGAAGGTGAAATATGTTTTTTCATATTTATAATAAAATATCAGTATATTAGTGATAATGATTTTATTACTTTATAAAGAAAAAACTGAAGAAGAGGAAGCAGAATAAGAAATAAATTCAAAAGAATCGGTAGAAAATATTACCTCTTCCTCGATGTCCCTCCTTCAAATTTACCCTTAGGGAACTATAGTTAGTCTTTTGAGAAGACAAAGACCTAAATAATGTAAATATAGAAGTTATTAAGAGAAATGGTTAGGGAATGACTGATCTAGAAGTCTCAAAATGGAGTGAAGAGGAGAGAGAGGAGGTACCCTTTTATAAGAGGGGAGAGGGGCACTTTAAGAAAGCCGTAACAAAATAATTTATTATAAATTAAATTTCAATTTATAATGGTTAAAAACATATTAAATTATAATATAAGAGGATTTGGTTCTAATACCAATAAGACAATAATTTTTATATATGTTTTGAATATTTTTTATCCTTATATGTTTGGTTTAACACTTATTTTACCCTTTTTAATCTTAACATGATTTCATGCTATATGAAATTACCATATCATTTTAGACGACCCAAAAAAAATATATTTGTGACATATTTGGACTTATATAAACAGTTTTTCAAAATATTATATTTTTAGGAATTTAATATCATTTAATAAACTATTTTATGTTTAAAGTTATTAATTATGTTAATTTTGGACACTATTCATTCATGACATTTTTAAAAACATTACTATTTAATTACTTTGAACTAAATGCATTTAATAATCCCTAATATGTCAATTTAATCCCAAAAAGATTTGGATGGAATAAAAAAGTTGAAAATAAATTTAGTTATATAAATTCATTTATTTGAATCATTTATTAATAAGGTAATCACTACATCAAAACTGTGTCGTAAATAAATATTTTTAACTAATGTATAAAAATTATATATAAAATAAAATGATGAATTAATTATACTTGACTTTATTATTAATATTTATAGACATATAGATCAGTTATAAGACTCTATATTAAAATCAATTTTGTAAAAGATATATGTTTAGGTTATAATTATTTTTACATTAATTTAATTATTATAAAATATCATTTTCATATCCATGTGAATCCATAGGGTCCCAAAATCACCCAAAGGATTCCCATGGTCAGAAATATCTCATCCAATATGATTATGAAATGTTTTAGTGTAGTTTAGTTATGTTATATTATTATTTTTTCACCCTTATTTACCAGATTTACCCTACAACCATGGTAAATAAAATATTTACCCATGTCACTATTAATAATGTCAAAAAATATAAGGCATATAGTTAAAAAATTTCAACCTTCTAATTAAAAATATTGAATAAATTTTTCAAAATTAATATTACAGTATTTTCAGAAATTAATTTAAAATTAAGTCCCATTGTCAATTCCAAAAAACAGGTTTTTAAAATGTGATACTATTAAAAGATTGGCATGTGTTTATGTCCAATTTAAATTTTAAATTACATTCAATGACCAAAATTTGATTAAATGATAAAAATATAATCCAATTACAATTTAAAATAAATTAAAAAGATAATATAAATATATAAATAATTTAGATAAAAAGGAAGTTTCGAGATAAAATGCAGTATTTTGCGCTATTTAGACAATTTTAAATTTTATTATATTAATACCACAAAATCATAAAATGTGAATTTTTATGTCCCTATTCCATATATAAAAGTTTATTTTTTCATATTTAGCTTATAACGGTTTAAAAAACAATATTTAAAATGGGTGCACCATCAAAAGGTGGTAAAAGTTCTTTTTTTGAAAAATACATCTTTTATCTGTAAATTTTTTTTTGTTCTCATACCATGTTCTAATAAATGTGTTAGATAAATGATAATGTTATAAAATAAAAAAAATTTGTTAATACTATTCATAGTGTCTAGTTTTTATCTTATTAAATAATAATATTTTAATAATATATTGTTGTTTAGTGAAACTTGGTATCACATACAACACAATCTATCGAGGAAGGTCACTCTTGCATGTAAAGGAATCCAAGTCAGTGTAGTGTGTAGTAAAATCTTCCTTTGGTGTTGTGTATAATATAAGAAAAACATAGTTCATCTATACATTGAACAAAATCTATACTCAGTGTTGTAGGAAATTAATTCAATCAAAATAATTTAAAATTATGTAACGCCCCGGCCCCAGTTACCCAGAGTCGGTGCATTATAACATAACATTGGCATGATCACAAGAAAGATCAAATCTCGAAAGACTGATTGGTTTAGTAGCCTTGGAAAAACTAGATATATTTATAAGTCTTACATTACATCATAAAGATTAAAACTACAACAACATCTTTTCTTCATAGTCCACACTCATATCCCCACATACTATCCCTTCAAGTTATTCATAAATTACTTCTTCATATCCTGTGGAAAATAAAACATTGAAAGGGGTGAGCTCAAATGCCCAGTAAGGATAACAATATAGTGGAAACTTTCATAAATAAGAATAAACATTCAAGGAAATGAATAACTAAAACAAAAGCCTTTTAAAATTGAACTTAAACATAGTATGGAAAAAATAAAATGAAATATTTCCATTTACTTATTCACATGGATATTCTACTAATTGAATAATCTCATGAAATATCAATAACCACTTTCATAATGATGGAATACATAATTCCAGACTATCATAACCGCATATCCAAGGCCTTGTGCCAAGACTAAAAATAAGATTTTTCCAAGGCTTTGTTCCAGGAAACTAGTTTGTCTAATGAGACCTACCAATGCATCGAGGAGCTATAGCGGGCTCCACCTGTCACATATTAAGTCCAATGCATTCCCATATGAAAAGGTTTAAACATAACATAAGCATTCATATTAAAACTAGCATACAAAATGTAAATACTTCATCCATAAACCATGAATGGTATAAAAATAACACATCAAAAGTCAAACATATCACAAAACGTTCAATGTAATATAGAAGTTTTGTATCATAATAAATCAACTTCAAATAAGTGTAAAATCCATCAAAGGATGTTGAAATAGATGAAATCAAAACTCTATTTAGAGAAATATCTCTTTCTATTTTGAAATAATTTAAGATTCATATATTTATAAAACAAAAAATTTTCTTTGAAAATATTCTTATAAGCTTGTATTGGAAGATTTGACGATTTTATAATGGTGGAAAATACCCGCACCCACCGTATAAGTTACAAAAACATTCTTACCTTAATTCTGCCGAAAAGGTTAAAAAGGACCTTGTCTGGAAAATGACAGAAAGATTCCTTTATAAACCACTTCTCAAAGTCAACAAGGGTATAAATTACTTTAACCCATATTCTAGTAAATAGTAAAAAATGTTTTGAAATACATTTTTAAGAAACATGGATGTGGATGATAATGAAATCCCAGTAGATTATTAT
Source organism: Viscum album (assembly GCA_963277665.1). Classification (NCBI taxonomy): domain Eukaryota; kingdom Viridiplantae; phylum Streptophyta; class Magnoliopsida; order Santalales; family Viscaceae; genus Viscum; species Viscum album. The sequence goes on from OY728125.1 coordinate 228,196,072, forward strand.
GTATAGACAACCTCGGATAATGAAGAGATTGCAAAATAAACCCTAACCTTTACTTTTCCTTGGTTGGGGGTAGGTTAACCTCCTGTACAACGGTGAAATAATTGTTATTAAATTATAAAAGAGTCATATACATTAATGTGATATCATATATGACCTTTTAACATTGATTTGTTAATAATATCTTAGTATTATAGTTGTTTCGGGTGTTGACTTACTAATTTTCTTTTATATGTTTTGTTACGTAAGATGTGTTTATCATGGATAGGTTGTATCTTATTCATATCCATAATGATATCAAGTCCTTATAAACTATTATTAATCATCAAACGAGATTTATACTTGAATGGATACGATGGAGAATGAATCTCATCGCGTTCGTGGAGATGGTAGTCCGTACGTACGCACGAGTGACAATATCATTCTTTTGATATTAAAATAATATATAATTGGATGGTATATCATATATGCAGAATCATTATCATGTTATATTTATTATTTACATGAATTAAACATCATTATTATACCCATCCAAATAATAATTTATTGAATAACAATTACACCACGACGTGGAGACGATAAGCCATACGTACACACGTATGGTGACATATTATTCAAAGGATGGATAAAATACTGAAATACGGTTGTAAAATGTTTATAATAAAATCCAATTATATATAATATACTGGAGTTATTATTTTATAATGGTAATAAAAAATAAAGAATAAGTGGAAGAATAAAGGAACTTGAAAAAGGGTGGTGAAATCATTACCTCTTCTTTGGGTTCTTCCTTTTGGTTTGATCAAAAGGGATCCTTAAGTTGGATTTCTGACTAAAAGAAGGCCTCTAGGAAGACGTGAGGGAAGTTGAGAGCGTATTTGGGTAGAGTTTGGCCTAACCAAAAGGTTTTATGGTATGAGTTAATGAGAAGGAGGAGTTCTCTTTTATAAGAGCGGTGAGCGGTACCTTTGGAAAAGCTAGAAATATTATTTTATAATAAATTAATATTTGGTTTCTAATGGATAAAAAGTGGATTATTTAATGGTTAAAGTGGTGATAGGTTGAAAACCATTATACCAATAGAATTTATATAGGTTTGGGTCATTATACTAACCTTATCTTTAAGTATTAACTCTTAGTTAATTAGTTTCACTTTTAAAATGTCTCTTTGTATTTTTATATTATAAGGTTAATAAACATACTATATAAATCCAATAAACCCTCAATTGGTCCATTAATGATACAACTATAATGATATAAGTCTAATGGCTGAACCTTAGATTTTTATAAATTAAATATCAATTAAAAATATAATATTTGTTTTAAAAACACTTTTATGTCAATTTTGACACTATTCAATAATTGATTTTTTGTAAAAATCACAACAGAATGATTATTTCGAAAAACGTTAATTAAATCATTACTATTATGTCATATTAACCTAGAAAAGTAGTTCAATTCATAAAAAGTTTCAAATTATATTTATTTGGGTATTTATAATATCAATTATTCTAATTTTTCATTAATTAGGTAATTACAATATCATCATTTTGTCATAAATAAATTAACTTATTTAATGTCTAAAAATTATAAATAAAATATAATTATGTAGGAAATCTTTTTATACTTATAATGAATATTTATAGTATAAAATAAAACATATATAACCCTATGTAAAAATTGTTTTTCTAAACGATATATGTTTGTGTCATTTTGTATTTATTTTAACTTAATTAATATAAAGTGTCATTATCACTTACAAGTTTCTCCATGGGGTCCACAAATCGACCCAAAGATTCCCATGGTCAGACATGTATCAACCGAAAAGGTTAGGACACGTTTTAGGATAATTTGTTATTATTATTATATTTTTTTAACCCTTATTTACCGGATTTACCCTTAACAATGGTAAATAAAATATTTCCCGAAGTAATTATTCAAAATGTCTAAAAATAAAAGTTACCTATTTACACAATATGAACATCATGATTCCAAATATTGAATCCGTCTTTCCATATTCAAAACATATAATTGGAAGAAATTAATTTAAAATTAATTCCCATTGTTAAAACAAAAAGCGTGTTTTTAAGAGATAATAACTATCAAAAGATAGACACTTGTTTATGTCCGTTTTAATTGTAAAATTATGTACAATGACCAAAATTGTATTAAATGGTAAAAATATATTCTAAATATACTTTAAATCCACTCAAATTCATAATTTATCACTATTAATTATTTTGAATAAAAAAGTTGTTTTTAATTAAAATTTAGTAATTTTCACAATTCATCAAAATATTAAAGTTATCCGAAAAGTTCCAAAATTTCACCCTAGAATAAATTTGATATTATGAATCAAAAAATGAAGTCCATTTTGAGAGATAATATTTATAAAATTTAAAAATGTAGGTATTACTATTCATAACGGCTAGTTTGATTGGTTGTGGTGTGTTAGAACTCAATGTTGTGTACAACACACACTATCACATTATTCAAAGAGAAGCACACCGTAAAAGCTTGGGGTGTTACATTCTCCCCTCCTTCAAATAATTTCGTCCTTGAAATGTATAGAATACTACCTCATAAAAAGACTCAGGTGGTTCTTCCTCATAAGTTCCTCGGGTTCCCACGTTGCCTCTTCCATCTTATGGTTTCTCCACAAGACTTTTATCGGATGAGTTGTCCGGTTTCACAGTACGTGTTCTCTCGTATCAAGAATCCTGACGAGCTCTTCACAATAAGACATATCGGGTTCCAGTTATAATTCTTTATAGGTGAGTACATGTTTTGGGTCAGGCATGTATTTCCTCAACAAAGATACATGGAACGCATCATGAACTTTGGAGAGACATGGCGGCATTGCCAATCGGTAAGCGATAACCCCAATTCATTCTAGAATTTTGAAAGGCCCGATGTACCTGGGACTCAATTTACCTTTCTTACAAGAACATATAACTCCCTTCCATAGAGATACCTTCATGAAAACAAGATCACCGACTTGAAATTCCAAATCCTTCCTTCGATTATCAGCATAGATTTTTTTCCTACTTTGAGATGCTTTGATGTGATTTTGGATTACCTTCACCTTTCCATCATTTCCTCCACCAGTTCTGGACCTACAAGTTTTCCTTCCGAAACGTCAGCCCAAGAGGTTGGTGTGCGACATCTCTTTCTGTATAACACTTCATATGGTGCCATCTGAATACTCTAATGGAAGAAATTGTTATAGGAAAATTCTACCAAAGGTAAATATTGATCCCACATACCCTGAAAGTCAAGTGAGAAAGATCTCAACATGTCTTCTAAGGTTTGAATAGTCTGTTCTGATTGTCCGTCTGTCTGAGGGTGGTAGGAAGTGCTCAAATGAAGTTTAGTATCTAGGGATTTCTGAAGACTCTTCCAAAATCGTGAAGTAAAATGGGGATCACGATCAGAAACAATCGATAGGGGTACTCCATGAAGTCACACAACTTCATCAATATATATTTTTACTAGACGATCCAGTGGTAGATCATCTCTTATAGCAAGAAAATGTGCTGACTTGGTAAGACGATCAACAATAACCCATATTGCATCGTTCCTTCTTGGAGTCTTTGGTAGCCCCATGAAAATGTCCATCGTAATATTGTCCCATTTCCACTCCGGTATGGGAAGAGGTTTCATGACTCCTCCAGGCTGTTGCCTTCCAGCTTTCACTTGTTGACATACCTTACATCTTGACACAAAATCAGCAATTTCCCTCTTCATGTAGTCCCTCAAAAAATGTTCCTTCAAATCTCTATACATTTTGGTGCTCCTAGGGTGTATATAGAAATTGGAACTATGAGCATCATCCAGCAATTCCCTTTTTAGATCAGGTATATCGAGAACACAAAGTCTCTTCCCAAATTTCAAAATTCCATCTTCATACACAATGTCTCTCAATCTCCCATCATTTAAAGCTTTAATCTTCTTTTGAAATTCTTTATTGACGGTCTGAGAACTCTTAATCCTTTCTAGTAAAGATGGTTTGTAAACCATTTGAAAAAGCATTGATGTTTCACATTCCCCGGTTATTCCCATGTCAATCTTCACTAGATCCCTGAAAATTGGATCCCTTTCAATTCTCATATTGTTCAAAACTCCATGATCTTTTCTGCTCAAAGCATCCTCTACCTTTTTTTCTTTCCCCAGGTGGTAGTGTATCGTACAATCATAATCATTGAGTAATTCAAGCCATCTCCTTTGCCTCATGTTGAGTTCTTTTTGTGATAAAATATACTTCAAACTCTTATGATCAGTATAAATATCAAATTTTTTCCATAGAGGTAGTGCCTCCATATCTTCAAAGAAAAGATCACAGGTTCTAACTCAAGATCATGAGTAAGATATTTTTGTTCATGAATTTTCAACTGTCGTGATGCATAGGAAATAACCCTATCATTATGCAAAAGGACACAACCATGTCCTTTCTTCGATGCATCACTATAAATAACGAACCCACCCTTCCCCAATGGTAGACTCAATATAGGAGCATTGAATAATCTTCTCTTTAGTTCTTCGAAACATTCTTCACACTCTTTTGTCCAAACAAATTTAACCCCTTTACGTGTGAGCTTCATTAATGGGTTAGCCAATCGGGCAAAAGTTTGGACGAAACATCGATAATAACCTGCTAAACCAATAAAACTACATACCTCAGTTGTACTCGTAGGTGTTGGCCACTCTTGGATTGCCTTGGTCTTAGTAGGATGAATAGAGATTCCATCTTTATAGACAATATATCCAAGGAAAGAAATCTCCTGAAGCCAGAATTCACACTTGCTAAATTTCCCATATAATTCATGTCTTCTCAGAGTCTTCAGGATAATGCGCAAGTGATTTTCATGATCTTCGTAGCATTTGGAGTATACCAAGATATCATCAATAAATACCACCACAATTTCATTGAGATATTAATTGAAAACTCTATTCATCAGATCCATGAATACAGAGGGTGCATTAGTCAATCCAAAAGGCATTACTGTAAACTCGTAATGCCCATACATGGTTCGAAATGCTGTCTTTGAAATGTCTTCCTTCTTCACACACAAATGATGGTATCCAAATCGAAGGTAAATCATTGAAAAGTACTGAGCTCCAGGCAGTTGGTCAAATAAATCATCAATGCGAGGTAGAGGATACTTGTTCTCTATTGTTATAGCATTGATCTCCCTATAGTCGATACGTGACCTCATGGATCCATCTTTCTTTTTAACAAAAAGAACAGGGGCTCCCCATGGAGAAACACTAGGGAGAAAAAATCCATTTTTTACTCAATTCCTCTAATTGTTTATTTAGTTTGACTAATTACACAGTTCCCATTCTATAAGGGGTCTTCGATATAGGCCTTGATCCAGGAGTTACATCAATTGAAAACTCAACTTCTCATTTTGGAGGATGCCCAGGTAAATCTTCCAGAAATACATCTACATATTCTTTCACAATAGGTACATCCTCTATTTGAACATTACTTTCCTCACCCACAGTCATTTCATTCTCTTCCTCCCCAATAATTGAATTTTGTTGAGCTACTGGGGGTGGATCTAGAAAATAATTAGGTGGTGACGATTCTGCTCTAAAGACAAGGTGTTCCTTATCATCATCATCAAAAATCATAACTTCCTTCTTCTTACAATAAATCTTCGCATCATAGTCTGAAATCCAATCCATAATGAGGATTATATAAAACTCAATCATAGCTATGACGATGAGATCAGAAGATAAAGAACATTTATGTGCTCTAATGGGGACTGATTCACTATACATTGTTGCAATGATACTTCCCTTAGGAGTTTTAACAGACAACTCCTTTGTTAAATCAAATTGGAAATATCTAATTTTCTTAGAAAACTGGGAAGATATGAAACAATGCGATGATCCAGAATCAAATAATGCATTTGCTAAACTTGAGAAAACCATTAAATTACCTGCCACCACATTTTCGGAGCTTCTACCTCAGTAGTAGTGATAGCATAAGCTTAGCCTTGATCCCTAGGACTTTTCTAAGGTAAGTTCCCTTGATTCTTAGGACATTCATTTGCATAATTTCCTATCTCCCTGCAATTGTAGCACTGAACATTGGTAGCTTCCTTCTTCCTTTTACAATCACGAGCTTGGTGGCCTTTTTCACCACACTTGTAACAGACACTCATTCCCTTTAATCAAGTACCGGGGTGTTTCTTCCAACATTTACCACATGATGGATATTCAACCATTCCCTTCTTGCCCTTATTTCTATTCCCAGATTGACCAGTATATCTCTTCTTCTCTTTCTTTTCTTTAAAGTCATAAGACTTAGAGAATTCCTTTTCAGTCTTGATAGCACATGAGACAATGTATTCGTACGATGAAAAGGACTGTGAGACTAATGCTCAAGGGAGAAATGGTTTTAACCCATCAATGAAACGATCAATCTTGCTTATGGGGTTACGTATATATTCTCCACCATACCTATCTAACCTTGTAATGTTAGCCTCATACATTGCGACATTCTCATCCTCCTTTTATCTCAAACTCAAAAATTGATTTTCCATATCTGCTTGATGGTCACGAGGAAAGTATTTTTCTAAAAAAATATCTTTGAACTCCATCCATTACATATTTGATACTTAATCATCTTCCTTCGTGTTTTGAATAAATGAACACCATTGATCAGCATCTCCAGTGAGGCGGTAAACTGCCATGATAACTTTTTCCCTTTCACTACTCCCCAAAGCCTGAAATATTTTCTCTAGGGAATTTATCCATTACTTAGATAATAAGGGATTTTTACTCCCATTGAATATTGGTGGTTGTTGCATCATGAATTGATCTAACATTGATCCTCCACGCTGCGGATCAGGGTTCTCCATATGGGTAATGTTATTATTCATAACCTGAGTGAGTTGTCCCAGTATGGTGATTAGTTGATCGGCACCAGTTGCATCACCATCTCCTCTATAATTATCTTGAGTAGGAGGGAAATACATACATGGAGTGTGTGCATTGATACAGTTTCAATTTATTCCAGTAGGTGCCATTTCTAAACAATGGAAAAAACTAGATCAGTTTATGAATCAAAATACATAATCCCATACTTATAAAACACTTAACATAAATTGAACTATTTTTGGATATAATCCATAATCAGAAAAATGTTTCCTTTGAGGAAGTATATACTCATAAACCCTTCATAATGATTTTAATGAAAATGAGAGTTATCCAAAGAATATCTCCCGGGAGTGTTGTAACCAAGGGTGCAGCAAGGCCCGTTGTCGTGCACTAGTTCCCGTTCGATTCTAGCTCTAAGTGATGTCTTCAGGTTTTACCCCTAGGTACATCTATACTAGAGCCACCTCTACCTGCTCGTATCCAGACAGGGATGTATTGCTTGTAAAACTCAAAAAATCTCTACAATACCAAAATTATAGGAAGTTCTTATATACTAATCCTCAAAGTCCATCTTAAATCTATGTGCTCTAATCAGAGTTTATCTAAATCTAGCTTCCAAGGTTTGTACTAAACTTCCTCTGATTCCAACTGTAACACCCCGACCCCAGTTACCTAGAGTCGGTGCATGCATAACATTGACATGATCACAATAAAGATCAAATCTCGAAAGACCGATTGGTTTAGTATCCTTAGAAACACTAGATATATTCATAAGTCTTACATTACATCATACAAATGAAATCTACAGCATCATATTTTCTTCATAGTCCACACTCATATCCCCAAAAACTATCCCTTCAGGTTATTCATAAATTACTTCTTCATATCTTGGGAAAAATAAAACATTGAAAGGGGTGAGCTCAAATGCCCAGTAAGGATAACAATATAGTGGAAACTTTCATATATAAGAATAAACATTTAAGGAAATGTATAACTAAAAAAAGCCTTTTAAACTTGAACTTAAACATAGTATGGCAAAAAAAATGAAATATTTCCATTTACTTATTCACATGGATATTCTACTAATCGAATAATCTCATGCAATATCAATAACAACTTTCATATTGATGGAATTCATAATGCCAGACTATCCTAACCACGTAGCCATTGCCTCGTGCGAAGACTGCAAATAAGATTTTTCCAAGGCCTTGTTCCAAGACACTAGTTTATCTCATGAGACCTACCGATGCATCGAGGAGCTATAGAGGGCTCCACACGTCACATATTATGTCCAATGCATTCTCATATGAAAAGGTTTAAACATAACATAAACATTCGTATTAAAGATAGAATACGAATTGTAAATACTTCATTCATAAACCATGAATGGTATAAAAATAACACATCCACAGTCATACATATCACAAAACCTTCAATACAATATAGAAGTTTTGTATCATAATAAATAAACTTCAAATAAGCGTAAAATCCATCAATGGATGTTGACATAGATGAAATAAAAAATCTTTTTAGAGAAATATCTCTTTCTATTTTGAAATCATTTAAGAGTCATATATTTATCAAATAAATCATTTTATTTGAAAATATTCTTATAAGCTTATAAGGGAAGCTTCGATGTTTTTATAACGGCGGAAAATAGCCGCACACACCGTATAAGTTAAAAAGACATTCTTACGTTAATTCTGTCGAAAAGGTTAAAAAGGACCTTGTTTGGAAAACAATAGAAAGATTCCTTTATAAACCACTTATAAAAGTCAACAAGGGTATAAATGACTTTAAACCATATTCTAGTAAATAGTAAAAAATGTTTTGAAATACATTTTTAAGAAACATGGATGTGGATGATAATGAAATCCTAATAGATTATTACGTATAAACAACCTCGGATAATAAAGAGATTGCGAAATAAACCCTTACCTTGTACATTTACTTGTATAGGCGTAGGTTATCCTCCTTTATAATGGTGAAATAATTGTTATTAAATTATACAATAGTCATATACATTAATATGATATCATATATGATCCTTTAACATTGATTTGTTAATAATATCCTAGTATTATCATTGTTTCGGGTGTTAACTTACTCGTTTCCTTTTATATGTTTTGTTACGTAAGATGTGTTTGTCATGGATATGTTGTATCTTATTCATATACAGAATTATATCAAGTCCATATATATTATTATTAATCATCAAATGAGATTTTGACTTGAATGGATACGATGGAGAATTAATCTCATCGCGTTCGTGGAGACGGTAGTCCGTACGTACGCATGAGTGACAATATCATTCTTTTGATATTAAAGTAATATATAATTGGATGGTATATCATATATACAGAATCATTATCATGTTATATTTATTATTTACATGAATTACATATCATTATTATACCCATCCAAATAATAATTTATTTAATAACAATTACACCACGACATGGAGACGGTATGCCATTCGTATGCACGTATGGTGACATGTTATTCAATGGATGGATAGAATACTGAAATATGGTTGTAAAATGTTTATAATAACATTAAATTATATATGATATACTGTAGTTATTATTTTATAATGGTAATAAAAAATAAAGAATAAGTGGAAGAAGAAAGGAACTTGAAAAATGGTGGTGAAATCATTACCTCTTCTTCGGGTTCTTATTTTTGATTTGATCTAAAGGGCTCCTCAAGTTGGATTTCTGAATAAGTAAGGACTCTAGGGTGAATTGAGGGAATTTGAGAGAGTATTTGGTCAGAGGATGGCTGAACCAAGAGGCTTTGAAGGTGTGAGTTAATGATAAGGAGTAGTGCCCTTTTATAAGAGGTGTGAGGGACACCTTTGGAAAAGCTAGAAATATTATTTTATGATAAATTCATATTCAGTTTATAATTGATCCAAAGTGGATTATTTAAATTTTAAGGTGGGCATAGGTATAAAACATTTAAACCAATAGAATTTATACAGGTTTGGGTCATTATATTAACCTTATCTTTAAGTATTAACTCTTAGTTAATTAGTTTCACTTTTATAATGTCTCTTTGTATTTTTATATTATAAGGTTAATAAACTTACTATATACGTCCAAGAGACCCCCAATTGGTCCATTAATGATAAAACTATCATGATATAAGTCTCTTGGCCTAAAGTTATATTTTTAGGAATTTAATATCAATTAATAATATAATATTTGTTTAAAAACCCTTTTTTGTCCATTTTGACACTATTAAATAATTGATTTTTTGTAAAAATCATAACAGAATGATTACTTCAGAAACATTTACTTATATCAATCCTAAGTTGTCATATTAACCTAAAAAATTTGTGTAATTAATTAAAAGTTTCAAAATATATTTATTTGGGTATTTATAATATCAATTATTCTAATTTTTCATTAATTAGGTAATTACTACATCATCATTGTGTCATAAATAAATTAACTTATTTAATGTCTAAAAATTATAAATAAAATATAATTATGTGGGAAATCTTTTTATCTTTCTAATTAATATTTATAGTCGAAAATCCAACATATATAACCTTATGTAAAAATTGTTTTTCTACAAGATATATGCTTGTGTCATTTTTGTATTTATTTTAACTTAATTAATATAAAGTGTCATTATCACTTAAAAGTGGATCCAGGGGGTCCAAAAATAGACCCAAAGATGACCATGGTCGGAAATGTATCATACAATAAGGTTAGGACACGTTTTAGGGTAATTTGGTATTATTATAATTTTTTAACCCTTATTTACCGGATTTACCCTTAACCATGGTAAATAAAATATGTACCGAAGTAATTATTCGAAATGTCTAAAAATAAAAGTTACCTATTTAAACAATATGAAAATCCTGATTGAAAATATGGAATCCATCTTTCCAAATTCAAAACACAGAAGTGGCAGAAATTAATTGAAAATTAATTCCCGTTGTTAAAACAAAAAACGTGTTTTTAAGAGATAATGACTATCAAAAGATTGACGCTTGTTTATATCCGGTTTAATTGTAAAATTATGTACAATGACCAAAATTGTATTAAATGGTAAAAATATATTCTAAATATACTTTAAAACCACTCAAATTCATAATTTATCACTATTAATTATTTTGATTAAAAAAGTTGTTTTTAATTAAAATTTAGTAATTTTCACTATTCATCATAATATTAAAGTTATCCGAAAAGTTGCAAAATTTCACCCTAGGCTAAATTCGATATTCTGAATCCAAAAATGAAGTCCATTTTGAGATATAAAATTTATAAAATTTAAAAAAGTACGTATTACTATTCATAACGGCTAGTTTGATTGGTTGTGGTGTGTTAGAACTCGATGTTGCGTACAACACACGCTATCGCATTATTCAAAGAAAAGTGTACCGTAGAAGCTTGGGGTGCTACAAATTTTTAGTAACATAAACCAAGAATAGTGTTGAATATACTGTAAGAAAATAGTGTGTTTTGTATAGTGCAAGATAATATTCGTGTGGAATGCAACACAAGATATCAAATATATGAAAGATAATATATCTCATAAAATCTTAAGGTGTTACATTCTATCCCCTTAAAATGTATATTTCCCTCAAAAAATTTCGGGGTTATAAATTTTTTACTACATGAAATTTTCTTTCATAGAAACCCATATTATAAAGAGGAATACTAAAAATAAATTTTAAAAATCAAAGCTAGAAACACAACGATCACCCCAAGTAACTCATCATTGGGTTTCCACATTAGGTGAACATTGGTGGGAAGTAAAAACATGGATATAGAAGTGAAATTTAACCATCATGGTATGATTGATAGTGATAGAGTATAATGTTTTGAGAAATTTAACTACAAAAAAGCCATAAATCTATGATTATTTAATGGACCATATGATTCATCAGCTAAGAAGGTTCTAGGATACCACTTATGGTTTACAGGATCCATTCCCTAATGTTGAATAAATTTGCAGTAAAATAAATACTTTCTTGATTTCAATACAATCTCACTGTTGTTCGTGCCTCAAATAATTTCCACTACATCTCTTATTTAAAGAAATGAAGTTTTATTTTTCATTCCTAAAGTGTTAGTAGATCTTGAGATAGAATGATAGGTCATTCCATCTATCTCATAAAAAATGTCAGCACAGGTAATCATATATATATAAGGAAACCTATAGTGAGATAATACATTAATTTAACAAACTTCAACCAGAATATAACTTATAAAATCCATCTAAAAACTGAAAATATAATACATTAGAAAGAGTTGAACTAAATATTCTTAACATTTTTCTCCAATGTCTTATTTGGTAGTCCTTGGTTGTCACAATCAAAAATTATAAAACCATAATAATGTATTTTCTTGAGACTTTATAATAACTTGAATTACCTTAGAACCTTATTGAAAACATGAATTATATCAAAATTAACTATTTCCACAAACCAAAAATACAAAATCTTCTATATACTAAAACCTTGATATCACTTTTCCCTTATATGAGTCCTGAGGTCATTAATACTATCAAACAACTCATTATCTCTTTATCCCATCATTATTCACTTATCATGTGTTTTCCAAAATAATATGAATAACTTTTCATCGTTACCAATACAATTCCACATATACTTTCAAATACATAAAGAAAAAATAGTGTAACAATCCTTAAAAGTTTTTTATTCCATTGTACGGTACATTATTTTTTATAATCATTCAATAATTCCACTATCTTCATAAACCATTGAACAAGCATCATCGTTTCGTTCCTCAACACTTCTTCAATCTCATATATCACTTATAGTCTCTTCATCATCATCAAAATAAATACTACCAATATGATCATGTCGATTTTCATCATGATATTTTCTATAAGGGAATCGATTTTTATAATGCTTGTACATTCCAAATTTAAAATATTTAATCGTAGTTGATGTCATAGTAATAGAATTATTCTTGTCCACTATGTTAACAAAACTATTTCCTTATCAATTTTTGGATTTGTGTCCTTATTTTCCACACCCAAAGAATTTTAATATTCCTTTAAAACATTCTCCTTGAAGTCTCTTTCCACATGATATACATTATGAAAATTGAACTTTATTTCTTTTATGATCACCATTAAACTTCATCTTTCTCTTATTACCTTCTTTAGGAAACTCACCAATGTTGATATTATTGATCTATTATGAGATTTATGATTGGTCATAATAATTTTGTTTCTTCTTCCAACACCCATTTAATTTTTTTTCTCATGAATAATATCATTCCATTGTCCATCATATTCTCTATTAACATGAATCCTCATGTTTCCAACCATTTTCTAAAACCCAAAAAAATTGTGTGAGAGCCAAAAATAAATATAGGAAAAAACATAATGAAGGGGGAGTAATTTTAATCTATAATATCATAGGTTTAATCCTTGGTTATTCATGATCGTTATCATAATTCTTGGACTGTAACCTATAATTATACTTAGCCCGAGGGACATCCCTATACATACTTTAGAAATATACTTAAGGATCTCACAAAATATTTCTAATCCTTGTTTCTAAAGGAAATATAAACCTTTTATCTGATTCCAACTATATAGAAATACACTTTACGTACATGAACATTATTTTTATTTTGCATAATACTTAATACCTGACACAAATAGATTCCCAAAGACCATATTAGTTTAGTGTCTTTGGAAACTCAGAACATAATCTACTAATCTTGGTGAAAGATCTTCAACATCTTCCACAAAGATCATCCCTTTTAGTTTTGCTACCTATAACCTTTATTTATATCTTGTGGAAAATAAAACATAAGATGGTTGATCTCAAATGCTCAGTAATGGTAAACAAACGAAAAATAAAACAAACAGTACATATTTGAATGTAAAAACATGAACATAAAGTTCAAACATCAAAATCTTGTGGAATTAAATAAATCATGGAATTATGTAAGGCATATATCAAAAATGAACATTAATAATAATCACATAGACTGGGAATAAAACATTGAATTGTGGAAAACCATTAATCACATAATAATATTTCCATGGTATTCGAGGCATTACTTCCAAGACCATCATTGTGGATGATGTCCATTACTGAACCCAGTTAACTTACTATTGCAACCCAATACTACTTAACCAGATTTACTTCCTTTCCCTCCATGTCTATCTCATGAGATATAATTCATTACCAAACTAATTGGTGGGATATATAGGTCCAACCCATCTAATAGTGAAATAATTCTTACATGTTCCTCTAAAACAAAATCATTCATCATAACATAAGCCAAGAAATAAAGTGGGTTTCCTAAATATCATTCCATCATACCATAATACATATAAAAGATCATTCCATCATTAACAAAATAAAATCATATTAATAATTGGGATATAAACATAAACTCACTTAAAAGTTTCATCTTAGATGGAAAATAATTTTATTAAAACACGTGAACTTAGTTTTTGAGAAAAATATCTTTTCTTCTTCAAAAACATTTTATTTTCCCAAAATAACATGAAATTTGAAAAGACAAGAATTTTATTGAAAAAAATATGAAACAATGTATAGGATGATTCATGAAAATAATGTTTTTTGAAACCATAAAATCCATTCATTCCATATAAGTTAAACAAAAACATTCTCCTCTTACTTTTTCTTTAAAAAATACCTTATATGGTAAAAAAAGGAAGATTCCCTCCATAGAATGTAGTAAAAGTCAAAAATGGGTAAATTTGACTTTAAACATACATATAAGAATAGTAAAAATTTTATGAAAACATATTTTGAAAACATGGACATGTATGATAAATATAACCCCAATAAATACATAAGTATATGCAATCTTGGATAAAAATGAGAGTGCAAAATTATCCCTTACCTTAGGAACAATTCGTCCATATGTTTATGAAACTCTAGTATAGTGGGTTTAGACATATTATTATATTTTTACAGAACCATAATAATATTTATGATATCATATTTGAATCATTTGTGACTTTATATTACCCATTCATTTGTCAAATAAATGATAAAGAAATGATTTGGGTAATAATCATTTTATTTATCATACGTGTTTTGAATTGTTACTCTTGATATTATTACTTATATTAGGATTTAAATACTTCCATAATGTTAAAACTGATTTATATATTATATATATAATTTATATATTTATATATATATAATAGATAAATAAAAGAAATGGAATACACCATTCATGGAGACGGTAGGCCGTACACACGCATGAACACTGTTTTTTTGTTTCCTTATTAAATTGAATGGATGTAAGTAAATTAAATATATATATATATATCCTGTATTATTATTATTTTATATATTTCATGATTATTTATTATATATACTTTATAATCATTCTTGAATGGTTAACGTGGAGAAGGAATCTTGTCACGTCATGAAGAAGGTAAGCGATACGTACACATGAGTAACAATATCATTCCAAGAATTGTTTAATGGAATTGAATTGGATGATGTATAATATTTTAGAATTAGTATCACGTTATAAAAATCATATATTTTTTTATTATTTCCAGAATTTTACGCATCCAATTAAGGCGATGGTGAAAAAATGATTACACCATGGTGTGGAAACGGTAAGCCGTACGTACGCATGCACGGTGACTTCGTTTTTTGTAGGATGTATAGAAGGTGAAATATGGTTGTTTATTATTTATAAATAAGTATCATTGTTTGAGTGATACTAATGTTATTACCTGTTAATGAAACAACTAAATAAGATAATGTATAATAATAAATAAATTTGAAAGAACCAGTAGAAGAGATTACCTCTTCCTCGATGTGCCTCCTCTAAATTTTCTTCTTAGAGAACTAGAGTTAGTATTTTGAGAATAAAATAACTTCTAGAATGTAACTAGGGAACTTTATAAGTGAAATGGTCTAGGTTTTGCTGATATTGAAGGCTTAAAATGGAGTGAAGAGGAGAGGGATGAGGTTCCCTTTTATAAGAGAGGAGAGGGGAACTTTAGGAAAGTCCTAAAATAATAATTTATTATAAATTCAAATTCAACATAAAATAGAAAAAAAAATTATTTATTTAGACTATAAGATGTTTTTTTGGAATACCCTTCATCTAATAAATTTTATACAATTTGTTTATATTGTTTTACCCTTATATTTATGATTTTACCCTTGTTTCACCCTTTTTAATCTTACCATGATATCATGTTATTTAAGCATTGTGGGTTAATATAGTTTCTATAAAATTTAAATAGAAAAAATTGTTATTGATGAAATATCTGGACATATATTAAAAATTTTTCTGAATAATACATTTTTTCAAATTTAATATCATTTAATAAACTATTTTATGTTTTAAGTTATGGATTATGTTAATTTTGGACACTATTCATACTTGACTACTTTTAAAAATTTATTACATCCTTATTACATCGAAACAAAGGTATTAAATCATCCCTAATATGTCAATATCCTTCATAAAATTCCTGGATGGAACCAAAATGTTCAAATTAAATTTATTATTATAAATTCATTTATTTGAAGATTTTATTATTGAGGCAATCATGACATCCTAATTATGTCATAAATAAATATATTTATATAATGTCTAAAAATTATTAAAAAAAATATAGGAAATATTTATAGCTTTCTAATGGCTATTTATAGACATAGATATCAGTTATATAACCCTATATTAAAATCCATTTGGTGAAAGATATATGTTTATGTTATAATTATCTCTACATTAAATTAATTTTTATAAAATATCATTTTCCCAATCATGTGAATCCATGGGGATCCAAAATAGACCCAAAGGTTAAAATGGTTAGAAATTCTCTATCCAATAGGATTAGGACATGTGTTAGGTTTTTTTAATATTAATATAATATTATTTGTTTACCCTTATTTTATAGATTTACCCTTTAACCATGGTTAATAAAATAATTACTGATGTTACATTTCCTAATGTCAAAAAATAAAAGGTACCAATATATAAAATTTTAACCTTATCATTTCAAATATGGAATCCATTTTCCAAAAATTAAAACCGAGATGTTGTAGAAATTAATTTAAAATTAATTCTCATTTTCAAAACCATAATGCAGGTTTTTAAAAAGTAATAACTATCAAAAGATTAACAAGTGATTATGTGAAATTTAAAAGTGAAATTAATTCCAATGACATAAATTTTATTAAATTATTAAAATATAATACAATTACACTTTAAAATAAATTAAATGGATAATTATCTATATAAATAATTATATAAAAAGGTACTTTTGAGTTAACCTACAGTATCTTTCATTATTCATTAAAATTTTAATTTTATTAGAAAAATACCAAAAATTCAAAAAAAAGTAAATTTTTATATCCCGATTCTAAATAAGAAGTTAATTTTTTAATATTTAACCAATTAAATTGTGAAAAACTAGATTTAATATGGGTGTCCCATTAAAAGGCTGTAAAAATTCATTTTTTTGAAAAATACTTCTTTTTTCCAAAACAATTGGTTTTTGACTCATAAACTATTCTAGAAAATGTTTATTATCAATGATAATGTTATATAATTCAAAATTTGGTTAATTAAATTCAAAACGTCTAGTTTATATCCCATTAAATAATAATATTTTAAAAATATATCATTATTTAGTTAAACTCAATATCGCGTACAACACAAGCTTTCGAGGAAGGTCATTATTGCAAGTAAGGAAAGCAAAGTCATTGTTGTGTGTAGTGAAAGATTACATAGGTGTTGTGTATAACATTATACAAACAAAGTTCATTTATACATTGAACAATATCATTAATCAGTTTTGTGTGTAATGAATTATATCAAAACAACATGAAATTTTTTGTAACACCAGCCAAAAATAGTGTTTCATATTATGTAAGATAATACGGTGTTGTGTATAGCCCAAGATAATCATGGTGTTGTGTATAACAAGGGATATCCAAAATATGAAAAATAACCTATCTCATAAAATATATGGGTGTTAAGGAAAAATTATATATTTTAAATTTTTTTATATTATGTAATATATACACAAACCACATTTATTGACCAAATGTGTTTTTAATCATTACATGTTTTATTAAAATTTTATAAAAATATTATAATATAAATAATATCAAAATATTATGATATATATTGATAAATGATAATATTTTAATGGTGATGAAATTAATTTATTATTATAATACATTTTTAGATTGTGTTTAAAATGTTATTAAATTTAATATAAATTTATATACACTAAAATATCAAGTCATTACATTATCAATTCATTAAATAAATTCTTCCATAAAAATATAAATCAACCCAAACTAATGAAAATATGATATAATTTAATACTAACACAATATATACACATTATTGAGATACCGATGTCATGATTTTGGGTGAGGCAAGGATATTCACCTATTACATTAATGTATATAATGTTTATCAACCATTAATGGAAAATATGTCTCTATAGCTAACAAGAAGTCTGAGTAGTTTCTATATCAACACATTTCATACATTCAATTTCATGATCTTATTGCCAACAGAATACTAAACTAAAAATGGTTATGATAATATCTTAAAAAATCAAAGAAAAAGATAATATGAATATAAAAACTCAATAGTAAGATGTATCCTCTTTGAAGCCTTCATTTTAATCTTGATATTTTTGGTGAAACATATACAAGGAAATCTACTGACAAAAAATAAGTAAATACTCAATTACATACATTCCATAATAGATGAATTATATAATTTCAATATAAATAATCTATTTCCATATTAGAATTAGGTTCTATATACTAACTATTTATCTTCCATTAGATAATATGTTTAAACCATTCATAATGGTGTGTAAAGGGAATTTAAATTGAACAAGTTATAACCCAATGGAGTTTCTAAAAATGTTAATAGTCACATCCCTTTCATCATACAATATAAGTATATCATCAATATACCCAACCTCTTCTCTTCAGGATTTTATACACATAATATTTGTATCCTAAACAAAATCCACATTCCATTACGCTGATAGGGAATTAATTTCAAGGGAAACCAATAAATATCAAATTTAATAAACAATTACAAGGACCTCCTATACATATAACTATACCTAGGTATTCTATTACCGTCCACTTATAAAATTACATAGAAAATAAAAAATATACCCCACCCCAAACCTAAAGGTCTATATATTCCATTGAAAATATTATCAACTGTAACTCATCAACCCATGGTTCTATTGTTAAATCATAAATCATCCAAAACTAATAACATCAAAACCACTAATGTTATCTAAATACTTCCTTGATACAAAATTTAGCACCCCAATACCTGTCCACCATGATTTGGTGATGAAAAAAAATTACTTACCACACTAAATTTTATACACATATATGATTACAATATATTTCAAAATTTACAAAAATAAAGAACTTATGTTTTTAGTTTGAGTGAATTAGGAAATATGAAAAAAAATCATTTTTCCCATTTAATATTTCTTTTCAATTAAAATATCAATTTATTATATAATTTTTGTTAAATATATATCATAAATACTCTAAATAAGATTCTTACCAAGAAAATATAGGATCCAAGCAACCACTGTCCTGAAAATTTTATAAATAAAATAGTAATAATAGAAAATTAGGCATTACAAGGGATTTTTCATATCCGTGGGAGAACCATCCCTCGAATGCCATTATCCACATATAAATTACAATATCCATATTCCCAAGAAGACCACATAACAGTTACTTCAATGACCACCCTCAATGACAATGAATCCTCCACTAGGTTGGATTCTCTATATACATGTGATGTATTCAAACTATGTTGAGTGACATGATTCATGCATTAAATACATTGAGGTATATTATTTAGTGGAACATTATATGTTATTTGCCATATATACATGACAAAATTTATATAATCAGATTTAATCCATATGGTATTTCACTTATAGTGGACAACATGTTCAATAGAATACATCATTTTACATTTTTCTATTTCATAAGAAGTCCTTATTTCAATATAGTGATAAATGGAAACATTAAAAATTCCATGATGGGTTCAAAAAATACCTACATGGACAAATGGACCTAGAATTCCATAGGCTTAACCTTCAACATTCACTTTAACCCATATGCAAATGGGAGGGATCCATCTAATAGATCTAAGATTGAAAGGTTGCTTCTGTTTTCAAAAAACATAAAATAATAATAATATTTTCATTATATCCCTGCTATTATTAATTTCTCTTAACTGATTTTTATAGCAATGTGTACCTCCCTATGCATATTCAAAGTTCTAGTATGTATGGAGGGTGCCTATTATTCAAGAAACATCTCATTATGGGACCTCCAAATGGATACAAGGATTCATGTTCTAGCCCCCAGAAATAGTTACTAAACCTGAACTCCTTTTTCAGGGTTGATGAGGAAGTCCATGTGTTCTTCAAGTTTCCTAACAGTGTAAATTTCAATTAGAAAAACCTGAACTACATACTACCTTAAATACCATTCATATTATGAGTAAATAAAAATATGATTTATTTTTTCACCAGCTCTTAGACATAAAGGGAATGTCAGGAAAATGAATTCCCCAACTCTCTTTTTTTGGTCATATGATATTAGTTTTTATCAATATTATTTATATGAGAATAAATCTTGAGGGATGTAGGATAATAACCCCAAATTTAGAAATTCGTGAGGGAATTATAATTGAACCCTCAATCTATATCATTTTGTATTCCTTAGCAGTGAACTTACTGTTGCAACTTGGCCTTAACACTAGTGTATCAATATCGAATAAACATTGGTTTTAACTTCATTTACAACCTAAAAGGGAATAAAGTCAACTGTACTATTTTGTGCCTTAAATTTAGATATATTCTTATGAATTATGTCAAATGGTATGATCTTTCTATCCTTTAGGGAAATCACATCCAAATATGTGCTCAAAAAGTTTATATCAGATTTCTTACTAACCAACCATTTGGTATTCTACATGATTTAATTTAAGGGATTCTTAATTGAGGGAAAAACCAATGATCTACGATAGTGTGAGTACCCATCATTCAGCCAAGCCTAAACCCTTATTGTAAAAAAACATAATAAGGGATATTTATGGTTAACAAATTTCATTTGAATTTAACAATCAAATCATCATTAAATATTTTCAGGTCCTTGATGCCAAACCCCCTCATTTCAATGGGTTTGATACACTCCATCTAGGTGATAATGATGAGTTATCATTGATAAATAGACCCAATACATATGAAGTTCATAATCATGAATTATATCACATTTATGAGGCTCATTGGCCACCTCTAAATTGATATGGAGTAGAAATAATTATAATTAATGACTTAATTAATCAATAAAACCCTATCAGCTTGAGACGTGGACTTCCAATTACATTTGCATAGTTCACTTATGATGCCATAGAAAATACCTTTAAATAATTATATCATCATTGTTCCCTAAAAAAGTATAACACTGAGATAGTTAAAATTAATGGATCCAATTCCCAAACCAGGATTCCATGCGAACCTCTTCTATTTTCCTACACAGAAACCAACCCCAAACACTATATATTCTTTCCCTAGGTAATGGATTCCCCCAAAAACTTCATTATAGTGATAAAATATATCCTAAATATTTGATATAGTAATCTTTGAATCCTTACAAAATATATTTATGTCATATTATTATGACAAGTGTAATGGGACGATCACATTCCACCCAAATTTAATTTTCATGTAGTGTCCAATCAGAGCAAGGTCATTCATGTAACTAATCACGCAGTCTCTAACAATAGAGCTGAGAATCCTTGAGAGTGGATATCATTGAATTATTAACTTGGTTCATTGAAAATATCCTATTTTGTCCCCATTTAGTATGATATGAAACATTGTTGACGAAAAAATAGATATTATGAATCTCAAAAATGTGCTTTAGAAACCATATTTTCCACGGATGGATGGAAAAATTACATTTTAGGGTTTTGAAAACCATATAAATATCAATATTGATGGAAATGTTACATTATTTCACCTTTATCTTCATTATGTTAACACTCAATAATGATAAGAAAATGAAAATTTTAATTCATCTTATATGGAAAAAATATATATTTGATTGGTGTTATGAGATATTTATTAATTACCATAATCAAAGAAATTATAATTTTAATGATGAAATTAGGAATAGTATTCCCAATGCCACTAGTATGAAATCTATAATGTGAACTTCATTCTCATTCTTAGGGATCAAGAAAATAATGTTTGAATTGATTCCAATTGATTAAAATAATTAGTGAAAAAATCCCTAACTGGATATACCGAATCTACCTATAGGATTTCCCAATAAAACGTAAAGAATTCATTAGTGAAACAATTTGGTCCAGAAGTACTATATATGATGAAATAGAATAGGTAATTAATAATTTGATCTGTATTTGGTTCCGCAATAAGATTTTTGTTTTCTTTCTCATCAATGTAGGGATAAATATTTACAATTATCTTCGATGAGATATCCGGACGATCATCTACTTATAATCAACTAACATAGTCTACCACTGTCTTCGAAATATCATTTTTAGATCTGTACATCAACCCATTTTTTTTAATTTCATGACATCTGGCATTATCTCTCTTCTCACTATGTAGTTTGTGGAAGAATTTTGAGTTTTTATCACCTTACTAAAAACATTTCAAATTTAGATGATTCCTGTCTAACCTTTCTTTAATGGTTAGAAGGACATTCATCCTTTTTTGAGCTTTCACTTCCACCCTGGAATGTGAATCATCATTTCCTTCCTTTTCTTGTACTATCAATGTTATTTTCAGTATTCAGGATTCCAAGATAAATCTTTGAGAAGAGTTTTTTCTTCATTACCATAGAAGTCTTTTTCTATGTTTTAGCCTCTCAAAAAGCCTCTAAAGATAGTTTCCAATTAGAAATATCTTTCAGGCATCTAATATAGTTTCTCTGCACCTAGGGATGAAAAATCATCCAGTATAGAAATAATAAATGAGATATTCCAACCTTGTAATGTTAGATATTTCCACAATTAATTTTAAATCATTACAAGAATTCTATTCTCCACACTTATAAAATAGATCTCTCACTACTCCATCAAAACCACAAAAAAAATTTACTACTAAAACTCAAAAATATTGTTCCCTAAAAATAATATTTCACATTTATAATATTTTTTAAATATGATATTTTCTTATGTATTCCCATTCCAAGGATTCATAAAATGGAAAACAGATTTAATCAATGTGAGTAATAATCATTCTCTAATTTCATTTCATTTCTATCATAGTTTTATGAACATAATTTTCACATTAATATTTAACAGCATAAATTTTTGTTTTATTCTTTATGTAATTATGATAATGTACCAATCATTAAACATGTTTCCCTTCTCCGATTTAGGTAAAACTAAAACATCATCCATCAATATATGAATACTACCTACATGATGTATTGTATCTCATTTCTTATCTAGATTCATTATTATTTATCAAACTAAATTATAATTTGACTCCCCATGTTATAAAATCAAAATAATGTAATTATTCCTCTATTATAATAATATTAAAAATAAATTAAATCATAAATTTTTATTACTTATGGTATATTCATATTTGGGTCAGTCTAACCAACTAATTGTATAACGATATAAAATTATATCGTGGATGACTATTGGAACATAATTACAGAAAATATATTTTAAATTTGGTAACTAATTATTTTATTTTAGTTATATAATGGTATAATTTATATTAAAATCATTATAACCTATTATAATGTTTGTTCGTTATGAATAACTCCAACATGATCATCATATATTTCTTATTTATGGATCATAACCAAATCACAAAGAGAAATATAATTCAATATTATAATTATTTAAAAACATAAATTCATATACCTTTAATGTAATGGTAATGATGGAATATTAGATTTGAATTAATAACAAATATTATGTAATGAAACTACTTGAAATCCATCAAAAGTACTAACACCTGATGTTGAAAATATAAAATCAAAATCTAATATATATTTATAGAATAATTTTAAACTATGTTTATGAAATATTCTAAAAATAAAAAGGACTAAAATTGTTTATGAAGATATTTAGTTATGTTTTATAAGATACTAAACCCTTTAATGAGAGTCAGGAATTATGGTAAGAGATTATTTCCCAAATATTAAATTTTTTGAATCATTTTTTATATTATGCACCATTATATTAATAATATAGTTGGATTAATTTTTAATTATTTTTAATATAATAATCTAATTCAATGGCTTTAAATATCCATATCATGTTCTTTCCTAAAATGTATTTTTATTTATTTGATACAACATTTGTATGGGTTTATTTGTCTCATTTTTAAATCCTTGAGATATGATTGATTTTTTAGACTATTTTTATAAAAGTTCATACAAAACCAATTTTATATGTTATGTAATGAAATTTATTTTATATATGGAATTTTATATTCAATATATCTCTCTTTCTTTAATGGGGGAATGACTGAAATTCTACTCAAACTATAGGAGTTTGGTTTCCATTATTTCATGAAACTGTAATTGTACATGATATATAATACCTCATGGGAATTTATATAATATACAAAATAAAAAATAATTTTCTTTGGTCATTCAAGGGTATTTACATGTCCCTTAAACAATTCATTGAATCTTTACATGTATTTTATCCAAAGTATTCCATGTAAGTGAAATTGAACTTATCTCCTCCTTCTAGTGAGAAACCTCCCATTTCCATGTTCATGATCATGGTATGATTTTATGAATGTCATTATATGTATCTTAAAAATTGGATAATGTCATTTTATATTATGAATTTAATTTAAAAAAACTAAAAAATACGGTATTTTTATTGGTTGTTTTTATCATTGTTTGAAAATAATCTATTTTAATCCTTTCCCTATAAGCCCATATTCTATGATTTTACATTTTTTAAAAAGAAAATTCATTTCAAGATATAATTTTTTTCTAACATAAATATTAATCATTGATGTTTTATAAAATATTTATTTGTATAAATAAATATTTTCAAAATGTCATGGATATTCCTTATAATTTTATAATGCTCCTGAAAATTGTTTCTAAACTACAACAACATATTTGGACAAATTTTATATTGATCAATGATGATTATCAAATAATTTCATCCAATTTTTCTTCTATTGATGGATAATGAATTATTATTTACAGTCAAAGAATTCATCCATCAATAACTTTTCCATTCCTATCCATCCACTATGAAAATTAATAATTTTTCTCCAATGAAAATCATTTTTGAGTACCATGTTCTCTAATTCATTAATTAAATAGTTTTCACCATGTAGTCATACATCGATTGAGAATGGAAATTACTAAAAAAATTAAACTCCACTTATCTATATTGTTGTTTCAACCCAGGATGTAGTAGCTAGAATTTTCATTTTGTAAAGAGATGATCATGCCCTCAAAATCATCATGTCATGATTTATTCTCAAATCATTGATGGTTTTTAATGTGGTTTATTTGTGGAATTAGTAACACCCAATGGATCTTATATCCATAATGAGCTATTAGACTACTTTCCATAGGCAAGAGGTCATTGGTTTTATATAAATAGATGTGTTGGAATTGAAATTGGTCATGAGGATGGAATGTAAGCCTCATTACACCCTATTAGGATAAATTATTTTATACTATAGAAATCTATAATAGATTTCAGTCATGACCCAGAATCTTTACCATATCCCAATATGGGAAAGGTTACCATAACCATAATAACCGATTGTTATCCATTTATACATATTATTATATGTACATATCCAATTAATTTTATCGATGAGAACAGTTATATGTTTTAGAGTTTATCCATCAATGTTTACTTATGTAAGTATAAAATGTTATTCGTATTATTATACATTATTATTTATTGATAATGATTTGGTGTTTTGTATGATTTAATTACTTATAGGCTGGTGTTCTAGAGTTTATTTCCATCTAGGATGGAGATTGAGGTTGATGGTGTTAGAATCAGGCCTATGAAGGGTCTTGATATTCATCCTTATAAAAAAAATTACCCATGTAGATCACTATAGCATAATGATACATGATGTAGTTTTTATGGTCATGTGAAAATTTTGGGTCTATAAATATTAACCTCAGGTGGTGTGAAATGATAATTAAAAGGTCACTAATAATGGATGTTGTGGGGTTATACATAGAAAACCATTTCTTGTAACCTTTACGGGAATATGTACTAATGTGTATTATTATTCTTCACAATTATTATAGGATTTTAAATATAGATCTAATCGGAAGTATGGGAAAATAAGGAAGATATAGTGGGATCAGGAAGTAATATAACCCTCTAAGTGGTATCATGATTCTATTCGAGTATATATCCAATTAGAAGAAATTTTTGAGGGTATATGGAACTTATGGGAGATGTTCTATTGGTAAAATGTGTATTTTATCCTGATAATGGAAGGATAATGATATTCAATTTGATCCTCAGGGTGGATTTTTATGTACCACATCGAGGGAGGAATCAAATCCCATGAAACTCAAGAAACACAATTTATGGTCGTTGTACCATGCCATACTATTCGATTTATATTTATATAATGAGAATATGTTTGAGGGAAATTTAATATTTAATATAGCACTTGATCCTTGGATATGTGTACTAGTCTTATAAAGTTTCATGTCTTTAAAGCATCATCTGAAGACTAGCAACCACATAGAGGTCCGATTAAAAAAATAATAGTTATGTAATGCCTTCAGATGTTATGTTGACGTGTTTATACCATGTGAAGTAACATGATAAGGTTGGGGTTATGTGAATTTGTTTTCATTTTATTATTATGTGATTTCAGGACATGATCACATGACCAGATAACACAATACTTAGGTGGTCTTGGAATTATAACATAGAGAAAACATTATTCTCTAAATGGATTTACACAAAAGTGAAACATTTGTTTTGTTTTTTTCCCCAACTATAATTTTTATAAATTAATCTCGGGGGAATAAAAAAATTCAAACATTCCATAAAAAGAATATTTAATATAATGAGAGGACTTTTTTATAAGAATGTAATTTTCTTGATTGAGTCCCATGGCCATATGTTTTCTTTTGGTCTCCTGGTATTCATTTTTTAATATATAAAACAACCATTAAATAAAAAGTATAATATGTGTCTATTATACTTCTAACTAAAATGATTTTAGAGCTATGAATTTTTCTATCATTCTTGTGAACATATCACCTAAGACCTATCCTGTAAATGTCTCATATGAAATTATCATGAGAACTGGTTATGTAATCCATACAATAATAGGTAATCTCATGAGCAAGCCACATAATCAAATCAGCTAACCTAGGCCAGATATGGTCTATATGTGAGAAAATTTTTAAATCGGCTATACAAAGAGATGTTAAGTGATTTTTTGTCTTTTATAATGTCATGAAATCAACTGATCTATAAGAATTCAAATGGAATACAGATTAGTGGACCCTTGAATATTGATTCAATCATTTGACCATTATGTGGTCAAGTGGTTAAATGACTCGACCAAATATATGTGATCATGTGGATCATTTTAAGACTAATGAAGCTTTTAACCATTAAATAGACATTTCTTTAAGTGTTTGATTCTCACCTTTTGATCTAAATGGAATCAACATAATAATCGTCATTCGAAATGACTGACTATAGATCTATGCTTGTTGGGAACCACAACATTAATCCATGATACCAAGTTTCATCTTTTTCTAGAAATTATTTAGGACTATTCAATATGAAACATAAATAAGTTATATATATTCATTATTCTTGATGAATTTCACATTACTTATCCATAAAATAATCATTTATCATCCTAGTTTTTCTACTTCTGTGGATTTATTTATGTAACTATCTCAATTAGTGGTATATTGGACGTCATATCGTTATAGGGGTTATACCATATAGTAAATAACTCTCCTATTATCATGAACATCCACAATATAAGTCATCAAACTGTCACCTAAATTTCTTCCACTAGATACATTTCATCAATCGACAATACGATGGACATATAGAGTTTGAATTATGACATGTGGATTAGTGGAAATTTCTCTAACAAATGGGCATGATCATTCTTGGTTGACCAGAGATTGGAATAACTTTCTGATGAAATTTATTTTGTAAATATCTTTGAAACATAATGTATCTCATAGGTCATCATGTAACAATAATAAAATATCCTTAGATCACTAATAAACAACTAGTATCATTGAACCAACTCCTTCAACATACCCCATAGAGATGTAGGGATCAACATATGGGTAATCTACCAGCTTTTATAGAAACCATCTCTTTTAGAGTTATATGAGGTGATCCTCCCTATTGTACTCTTAAGGGAGGAACCTAATAATACTACCTCCTTAGACCATTATATTCTTTAAATTTTATATAGGATATTATAAAAAAGAATATTAGTCAATATTCATTTAATTATTATGAATATATAATAATTTTCTTGTATCATATAAGATCATAGAGAAATTAGGTGTTCAATTATCACAATATATTGATATATTTTGGATAGTGACGTATCATATTAGTAAAATATAGTGGAAAGAGATTACACTTTATGGGGATAAAGGGTGAATCCATTAGTATCCCAAAGTACTCTGATAGAGGGATATTTAACCATGATCCCAAACAAATGGATCTTTCTAGTTGGGGACGCACATTTGTGTGTTTGAGTTATAGATATAAAATTGGATGTTTCATTACTATATGAGATACACGTTTACCAAGTAATTTCAATGTTTTTTTATCTTCAAATAACCCACATTGAGCTAGGAAACACCTTATACGATGTAAATTGGACACACCAGTTTCTATTCTACAAGATAGGCATGAACATCCATTGTAATAAGTATCAAGAAACCCTAAAAAAATTCACTAACTTTTTCACCCCATACTATAGAATTTTTTTTGGTATTATGTGAATATGTGAAATATTTATGAGGATATATATTTATATTAAGTAATCATGACATTTTCAATTTTGGACATACATATAAACTTATATGATGATCATTAATGACGAAGGTGGTTCCCTTAATGAGATTTCATCCAAATTATCACATCATGATGGGGTTCTTAAATATATATTGGATGATTTATTTATTTATGATATATATTCCTCTTATATATTTAATTTACAATATTTATATTCATAGAGTGTTTCTTCTATATCCTTTAATGGCATGAAAGGTGAATAAACAAATTCATTCATTTATCTTCTTTAGATTATCACAACATGTTAGGATACCAATGCTATAATCAACATGACATATTTATATTATTCAATTTACCTATCTCAATATTTTTACAAATCATGGATAGGATCATAACAAGTTGGTATACTAATCCAACTATTTTGTTGTATAGAAAAGAATAATGCTTCTCTGAACCCATTTAGTGTGGTTATATTGGAAGTGATCAAAGATTTGTGAAGATTTATATGTTCATAGGTTATGAGAAAGAGTCTTACAATTATATGGTAGAGTGTAATGGAGATATTGGACCCTCTAGGACAGTAGTGGGTCGTTTTTAGATTATTAGAGGGACAAATTATATTAATGGTATATGGGAACTATCCAATTCCACAACCTTTACATCCTTTTTAGTGGAAAAATTATTTCATTTATAATTTTTTCCACATGAATATATCCCAATTCCCACTCCACATTAAATTTAACCCTTTAAAATGGATTCTTAACGAAGTGTGACATGAAGATGTTCTTGGAATTAGGATATTGTTTTAATTAATAATATTAATTTAGAATAAATATATTTCCCAGAAGAATTTATATAAAAAATATTCCATAACTTTTTGGGAATCATATTTAATTAACATAGAAAATACTAAATCATTTAGTATGTTCCTTTAAAAAATACCTGAATAGTCATTGGAGAGATCTACATATCATTGATGACATATTATTTATACTCTTTTCCATGATCGAGTCCTCAAGGGCCTTAGAAACAAATATCACAATTCATCCATGTTTCATAATATGTTGATAAATTTGGCTATAATGAATGAAGAATATGAATCATATATAGCTCATAAGAAGGATTTCATGTTTGAGATAATGATTTAATTGAAGGAAACTCTGAAAGAGTTCTATGAGTTATTATCTTCTTTCAAGTCACTATTCCCATTGGAGAAAACAGATAAAAAATAATGGGTTAAAAAATTTCATCAAATTGATACATGCCACATAACTCATTCCATTATAAAAAATTATTGAGATAAAAAAATTATGATCATTTTGGTTTCATACATTAGTTATTGATGAAGGCCCTGGTTTAAGTATATATGTTTCCATATTTCTTCTTTATTATATATGTATTAGATTAGTATTATTTCTTAGGTTACTTTAAAATTTACAAATTTTTTACATTTTAATGATGTTTTATCATGTGAAATTGTATTTTTTAATAATAAAAATAAAAATGACCTAAATCCTAGGAAAACTCCATCTTGGTTTGGATCACGAACATTTATATGAAAATTCACCATAAATGTTACACTTGAGTTGGTCTATATATAAATTGTATGATGTTATTATATGTAGGTAGATGAATTTAAAAGCATGATAAATAATTATCAATTTTTTTTTCATAAAATGGATTTTGTTGAGACCATATAGTTGAATCCAAAAACAATTTCTCTTTATATTTCATTTAGCTATTATTTTTACAAATCCTCATATAGGGGAGACCATGTATGTAATTTCCAATATTTTCACCTAGAACCCTATTCAAATTTTCAGATTTGTATTTATTACTTTTATTTATATTTCATAGTGCATAATCAGGCCTTGATTACCAAAGGTGCATGTCGAGTGAGTAGAGAATAATGTTTGAATCAGATATCCCTTTAATGGTTTGAAATCTGGTGAGTATTATATCATGTTACATTAGATGTTTAAGGCCATGAAATATTAATCAATTAGTTGTAGATGATTTTGGTCAAACTTAATTGACCTATGTGTTGTAGTAGTTTAAGTTGATATGTCTTAGACAATAAAAAAATATAGAATAAATAATGAAAAACTCATGGAGATGAAGAATCATGTATCAAAGAACCTGAATATACATGATTGAATGAGACAATCATGTCTATGATACTCATGATCCACACTAGAATGATGAGTTATGTTTCAATGTTTTCAATTATGATAAGGTCCGATAAACTATTTTTAATGAAATGAAACCATTGGTTGATAGTTCACGGGATCATATACTAGAGATATAGTCTCATGTGTATATTCAAATAGAGGTTTACTCAGAGCCATGATTTTCACCACATAAGGGCCCATAGAAGACATTATTGGGACAACATGACATAATATATTGTTTAGATTAGATATGATGAATATTCAATAAGGCCTATTTAACCATGAATTTGTTATTTGAGGATTACTATTCATGAAATATTCATGGACACTGCATCCTTGCATCAATAACGGGTATGATACATAGTGACATAATGTCAAGGATGCTGAAATAGATTAAATAGATGAATTATGGGCTATTTAATTCATTCCCAACGAGTTTTAATTGAGGATGATGATATGGTAAAAGCGAGTTGGGGATATTTTTAAAATCACTATGATGTGACAAACTACATTACAATATCAGGGGTTCTCACAGGGATCAGATGTCATTTTCATTATGGAAAAAAATTAGTCTATTTGAAAGGTGTGTGACTCATATATTGGAGTTGGAGGTATACATGCATATTCACGAAGTGGGGACCAATGGATCTAGGAAAGTTGATTTGAAAGAGCTAGGGATGGTTTTCATAGATAAAAAACATGATAAATGATGTACGTATGTATAAAATGTTCTACATGGAGGGTTATCACACTATAGATATAGATTATGTAGTACCATATAAAATGATCCATTTAGTTAATGTTCATGAATCTTGAACATTATATGATTTGGTCTAGGGTCATACGGTTAGGACAACCAGAATTTTCAAGAATGAGGTAAAACATTATTAATTCAAGAATCAGTATGGTATGTTTTATTTTAATGTTAAATATATTGAATCCACTTGAGTAGATAGATCATTGTTTTTATATATCACACCACAAAGGGTTTTAAATAGGGATGATGAGATGAGATAGGCATGTTTGAGTTTATAATGAATAAAAATGGGTTTATGATGTATTATATGATGGTTTCATGTATAAAATGGATTAGTGAACCTCTATTCAATGAAAATATGACTCTGGTTGATATTTTGTAGGCTCTTATTTTGGAGAAAGAGGCTTACAAGCATTGTCAGGAAGATGGGTCCCATGATTTTGGAAACTATCCTTTATATGATCCATATGAGAATTGTGGATATACAAACACATAAGAAATGATGTAATTTATATAGAAAAAATATATCCATAGATGTTTATTTCACCCTAAAAGATGTATTGATAGGTACTAAAAACCATTCCATTGTGTTGTTATGAAATAAATCACCACTCCCACATTTGTTTCTGTAGAAGGTTCTAGGTAGCAGAAAATGACAATTTCTAGTGTAATGGGTTAGAATATATGAGAATTGTCCCATACTAATTTATGCTGCATCTTTTTCCTATTCTCATGAAGAGTAAAATGGAGAGAGTAGAGACTCTATTTTTTCCCACACTTTCCTTTTTTGGTTTTAATCCAAGACTTTTCATGTCTCATTCACTAGAATCTTAAGTTCTTTCTATTTATATCATTTTTGGATAAATTTTAATTCAATTAACCATGATGAAGGAACATAAATATTAATGTTATGTTATATAGACCCATTATGGTGGAGATTTATGAAACAACAACCTAGTTTGGGGTTCCCACGGTCATGAATACACCAAAAACCTATGAATGGGGGTGAACATGTTAACAGTCATGTATTAATATTATCTTATTATGAGTAATGGTATGGGAAAAAATAAATTAACGTCTGTGAATTACTCTAGGGTTATAGTGATTTTTTATGTTATCAGGGAATAAGAGGATTATATGCTATCTTTTTCAAGGAGATTACATTTCTTGTGGATAGATCATGGAATATAATTCAGGATCCATAGATATACATGTATAGTATTTTGTAAGGTACCTTGATGATGGATTCCCCCCAATAGAGGCCATGGTTGGTTTTCAGTGATCTAATACACTTGGAGATCGATGTATTCTTTGTGGATTGAAGGGATCATAAAAGGTTAGGTTATAATCTAAAACCTCTATTGACCACGGTTAGTAAGTTTTGGTCCTTTGATAAGGAGAGATAATGGATTATTTTTTTATTGAAATGAAACAATGACAAAAATTTATTGTGGTTTAGCATCCAGAGAAAAGAAATTATGTGTTCCAATGTTTATGGTCATAAGACTGAAATCTTATGCTAC
This sequence comes from Viscum album, assembly GCA_963277665.1. Lineage (NCBI taxonomy): Eukaryota > Viridiplantae > Streptophyta > Magnoliopsida > Santalales > Viscaceae > Viscum > Viscum album. Next base: position 228,229,463 of record OY728125.1, read on the forward strand.
ATATTTTAACATCATATAACTTGGATGAGATGAAAGGGAATTTTTATCCATTTATAAATCACATAGAAATTTCTATATTCAAGGAACAATTACATAGACCTATCTTGTCTATATGAAATGTGAGTCCCATGAACTATACCATACATAACTAGTGTAATGTATTCTAATAGGGACCATTTTTTACCCACACATGCATTTATGATTTTCCAAATTACATAACATTGGATGAATAAACCTATCATATATGATCATGTTATTTAGGATTAGTGCAAGAAACAAGAGGTGGTCAAGTAATAACCCCAATGTTGGTTTCATGGGGTGTATGAAATGACGGACTTAAAATTTATGGGTATCTTACCCTAACATTAGTTTATAACAAAGATCTCCCATGTTGATTAATCATATATAGATGAGGGTTATACATAGAAGGATTCCCCTTTTTCAGTTTCTAACATTTCATGAATTATATATGTACTCGTGGTTAAAAAAATCATCATAGTTATATGGAATGAAAAGAACCATCATGAATGAAGTATGATTTTATTGGATATCAAGAAAATATAGGGAATTTATGATTTCTAATGTTGATACCATCTTGTTGTAGCTATTAATATTCAATGGAAAAGTATAATGGCAAAGATATATTTTTAAAGCAAAATCACAGGGTATATTTTTCTGTTATATAGATGGGGGGATTTAGCCGTTGTGATTGATCTTGTAAGGTAGAAGATCTGAGTGACACAATTCTTCCTATGATAAAATAAATAAATCAAAACATAGTTATTATATGAGAACCTATTTAGATCAAACTCATATGTATTAAGGGGGTCATTCCATTAATCTCAAATAATATTTGTGTGGCCTCTTTCATACATATTTGTCTCATGTTCATGGAAAATAATTAATCTTTACCTTATGTTAGTTCTATTCGGAAAATAATGTATCTTTATATAAGATCAAACACTATGGGGGTAAGGGGATAGGTCATAATTTTTATAATATCAATGTTTTTCCCTATGATAGTATATCTGAGAATCACTATTTAACTTATTATAGAAGGAATGAAGAAAAATATAGTTCATAAAATAGAGTCTCCCTTTCATGGATATAGCACATTGGTAGTGGAAATTAAAAGACATACACCTTAGCGCATTACAATTGAATGAAAAAATGTATGAAAAGATATCAATAAGAATAGGGCATTGGAATGAATTATTATTTCAAAGATCACATGATAAAATAGTAATGAATCCACACTCCCATAAAATATTTGTCTCGAATTTATTGAATATGACCAGGGTATTATTATTTTAACAATTGTGGTTGGTCCTAGGGTGGTGGATTCAAGAATAATTATTTATCCTATAAGTACATGTATCAACAAAACCATAGATCGTGAAGAGAATATCCCCTAACATAGATCAGTCTCATTCAAGTTTAAATGGGTATTTTAATCCTAAAAATATATGTTATCAACCATAATCTGGGTTCTTGAATTTGACTATAGACTATGTTGTGAAAGAGAAGGGATATTATATTATGGTTAGATTTTAGATATGTGTGAGTCTTCTCAGTCCAGCATCCGAATGGGATGGATTCATTTAATGTGTAAAAATAATTAGAGAATGTTATGAATTTTCTAAACCTATGGTTTATCCTAAGATAATGTACATGTGTGTTGCTACATTTCATTATATTTCATAAATCAGTCCATAGATTGATTCAATAAATTATATTACATGTAATGATCATGTTCATGTTCTGAGAAAGGGTATTTTAATTTCTTGAAATTGTGATTGGGACTAGGTCCTATGATTTGGTAATAAATACATATCCTATATGGATAATAGTTAAGATACATATAGTTCTTGGATAATAAAATGCTCCAATATATTGATCTGACTAAAATGAAGAATGATAGATAGAAATGGGAATTAGGATTGTGAGATCTTTAACAGTCCCATGATATTGGGATTTGGGTATCACCAAATGTATTTTAAGAATAAGAATCAAACCACTCAAATTTCATGGAATGAAGGGACCCTTACAAAAATTGACACTTATACAGGGGAAGGGGATTTATTATTTCATCCATAGGTATATGAATGAAGTAATATATTTCAACATATCATAAATTAATCTAGAAAATATGAATGTGGGTTAATTTCTATATGTATATTTATAGGATGGTAGTTGGGTCCATGTTAGAGTGATTAGATATTGATATATACACCATAGTAATGGGAATCACGCCTCATGTAGTCTTTTTGAATAATTATGTCTGTATAGATCCAACTCATATGTGAGGAATAGGGTATAAATATTATATGGAATAGATCAATAGTGTTGTAATGACATCAACATAGATCATTTTTTCATATAGGTGAGAAAAACTACATAATAAATGTTCCACTCTATGTATTTTACTGTCCTGAATGATGGAATTCCATCCTCATATATTAACATCATTTATTGAGGATGGTTACAATATTGATTCTCAGTATATGGTTAGGACATTAGCCATGCAGTTTATGCTGACATGGTGTGTATGTTTACCATTTATATTAACATCATATAATGATGATATGATTCCTATGTTGTTTGAAATCTTCCCATCAAGATTTGGGATAGTTTCTTATGGGTATGTTTGGAAATAAATGTAATGAAAATACTCATCATAGATGAGTGAAGCATCACACAATGGGGATAGGTGAGGGAATTTCTTAATTATATCATTGTGAAATCATGAAACTAACTATATTCTATATTTATAGATTTAAAAATAGGAATAGAGAAGAATATATTGATGTTTTCACATATTCCAATTCAATGGGAATCAAGACACAAATAGTTCTTTAATGGAAATGTCTATATATCAATCCAGATCACATATGGTTCATTGGTCCCTTGTGATGTACGACTATATTAACATCATCTTATATTAGGATGGACCATATATCATGTAGTTTAATGTCATACAATAAAGACATGAATGTTATATAGTTTAACATATTTTTTCAGTACATGGGATCTCTGGCATTAATTAAGCATATTTTTTTAAGAAACATTGAATTAGTGGGGGATTGACTCACCCCCAATTTGTGGTGTCTAATGAGGAATATCCATTTGAATAGAAATTATATATGATTTGTAGTCTCTATATGTTTTTAATACATTCAGAGTATTCATACCTAGTATTATTAGAGTATTGAGAACATATAATAACTCTCCTTATGTGACGGAATGGAGTCATGATGACTTTTTCACATATCACACAATCAAATTATAGTGGGTTTCTGAATTTTCCGATGTATTTTACCTCTTATTATTGAGGCGTTATATCTAATTAGGTCAAATATCTTACTATTCATTGTTTAAATTGAATTTCGGATAAAGTTATGAACAGTCATTGTTGAGAAAACAAAAGGAATATTTTAAATTAGTGGAAAATCCATATATTTCCAATAGAGTTTTGCACAAGGATTAAGGATCGCATGAAAGGTTGAAAATTGAATAGAAGATCTCATGCACCCAATGTAACTTCAAATGGAATCCTCCATAGTGACCTTCTAGAAACCTTCCAGGTACGTGGCATGAAAGAAAATTTGTATGCGCACAAGATTAAAAAATGCACACAAGTTATTCCACACCCCATGTGATGTCAAAATGACACTGGAAAGCATCACATCTTGAGATCCAATTCCAATGTTTCTGTCTATAAATAAGAAAGTTCCCCACATTTTGGGGGATGGTTATTGAAGAAGAACAGATGCTCTTCTGCGTGAAAGATTGTACTTCCATGAGCACATGAAAGACATGGCCTCAACGTACTGGATATTGTTCGATAGGTCTCCTAGGGGTCCTCCTTTAGGTGGGACCACTAGTTCTTGATCTTTTCCTATTTACTTTTACACCAAGTAATTTGTGTGCAAAATATTCCTGTTTCATGCAAGTGTTTCCATGTGCTGTGAAAATCATGTGCGCAGGGTCTCCCATTGCGTGCATCCACCCATTTAGCATGTAGTCGCCCAATCATTCACACAACCCCTCATCTTGTGCGCACCCCATCAATATTTCACACTACATTTCCTGTGTGCACCATGTGTCATCGTTTCCCCAAGGCACCATGTCTAACACCATCTTCCACACAATACCCCTATCTTGCGCATACTTCTCCTGTACTACCCTTTGAGTTTATAGAAAGTTATTCCAAGGTCCCTTGGGTGGTGCTTCATGTTGAATTTCTTTGACTCATTCTTCTTTTCATAGGAATTCTAACACCTATTACTTCTTCGCATAGCCATGCTAATGTTAGACACTCAATGGCTCACTCCACAACCCCATCTCCACATGGAATCACTTGTTCATTCCCTTAAAATAGGGTAAAAGTGAACCTATTATGTAAGTCCGTGGGGTGAGGAGCGAATCCTCACCATATGAGATGTAGGGAATTAAAATTCCAAGAACTTGTTTCCATGGAACGAGACAATAAATTGTGATCACCACATAACAATAAGTCTAAAGAGGATCGTGATATGTATGGGAATCACCTCCTTCTCACTCCTCTCCCCCTATGAGATTTGTTTCTATGCGCACCTTGGGGAGTCTCTGCATAAGCACCGACACTCTTTGATGGGATGTTTTAGGTACGATGGGAATATCCTCCTCATTAATCTTGAAACCCACTATTTTCATTGGGCCTCCCTCCTATAATAAGTCCCAATATCCATCACCCTAGCCCACTAACCACGTGTAATACCAACCTAGTTCCTCACAGACACACCTTTCAAGACGCGATCATCGGGTCTCTCTGGCCTCTTGTTTCTCACACCAAGCATGACTTCCATGATCTTACTGTAAATAGTGGCCATGAAATCATCTCTGGGTACCTTGGCATGTAATCCCTAAGCTCCTCATTCCGAACTACGTGGACTTTGATCCTTTCCCTTTCTAAGAAAGGTACATAAGAACCTCCCTAAGGATCAAGGCCATCATCCATCCATCCCAACTACTTCATGTCGGTTCACCGTCATCCTTTATGTTATAATGTATGACGTTTTTAATTATTCATGATGTTAAACTGTATTCTTGCGATCTATGAGGATTTTGATCATTTTCTCATAGACAAGGTATCTAGGAAGCCTCCCTAAGGTTAAACCCCAAACATTGGTAAACTTATGTGTCCCCTTTGTTTGGATTCAAACCCTTGTCCCACCACTTAGTTGTGTTAGACAAGAACCCGAGTAGATAACTATGCCTAAGAACTACACTCAATCCACATTCCTCTAACGAAGAGTGTCTGTCTTGTGATGGGATGCTAACCATGCGTAATCCCTATCATGTTTCTGGATCATTTTCCTTTGTGTACACCCCAATTCTATGCCCCATTCTGAACTATGTGGACTTTGATTCCCTACCATGGGGATATGTAGGAGGCCTCCTTGAGATTCAAGACCATCAATCATATCCTATCCTACTCTGTTCACTTAGAATTTGTGTTTCTGGAAGGTCATTCCGCATCCCAGACGTTCATCCAATCCATATCATCCATGTAATCAAATCATTCACCATCCAACAAGGTTTTACCCAGGCCGTCACATCCCAGTAAGATCATGTCATCCACTTCCTCACTACTCCTAGAAGCACATGGGATGCTAACCACAAGTAAGACCCAACATGACATCTGGTTGTTGTCTTTTGTGTAGACCTCAGTCCCATGATTCACCCTCCAGAACTACATCAGATTTGATCCATATATTCTATATAGGGCACATATGAGATATCCAAGATGTTCAATTCCAGCCAATGGTAAACCTTTTGGTCACCTTTGTTGGGACCAATTCATCCTTAGATTCAACTACATTGAGAATATTTATCCACCCATATAGTAATCCTCCTAGGTTCTCCCTTGTTTGGATTTACACGTCTGATCCATTCCCATCTATGTTCCAATCAGTTAGATCTGCCTCGGTTAGTTTTAAAACTCGCGAAATACCCCGTGATAAACATTGGTAGCATAAGAAAACATTTGAGACATTCCTATGACATAAAATTCCTCTCACTCGATGTGGGATGAATCAATATTTCATGAATTCAATAAGACCTTTTATATGGGAAATAAATCTAAGAGGACTAGTGTTTCAGTGCTCAGACACACCAGTGGTGCACAACGTGACTACTCCCCTAACTGAAGGTTACTGCCCTGACTTGACCCCATGGAATGTCCGGACAAAAGTACTGTAATTAACTGAAATTTTGAAATACATGGAATCGGGAGTAGTTTCATGAACAATGTCTTAATATTTAATGGAGTCCTAAAATAGGTGATAGGTTCCAAGGATGAATCCACAGAAGGTGGAACCGACAACCGATCCACCTATTTTGATCAAAGAGAAAACAACCCTAAATAAGTGACGGATGCCACCAAACTTTGGAATGCGGGGATGTGGGGTAACAACCATCACATCACTCCACGATGATACATGCCCTGGAGAAAGCATCATAAATAGAAATGGTGAACTTGATGTGAATCTTATCCTCAATATGGACATTATAAGTGTTTGAGACATCAACAGACAAACGTGTCTTTGAATTCACCTATATGATGCTAGGATCCACCATGAAAATAGTGGGTCTTGCGCAAAACTCACTAGGAGTTGGGGCAGTTGACCATTGGGCATCCCCGTCTATGAAATTGTATGCAGGGATAATTCTATACAACCATGGATGATTAAAAGATGCTACAGAATTGGTAATCACTTCCCATTTGTCTGTTCCTGATGAGTTAATTTATTAGATTACAGGAACCAAGATCAATCTACTTGAAACCGATCACCACCCTCTGGTAAATTCAGGGACAAGGGTAGTGTGATTCTTGAAATTACCCACTATTCCATCTCCTCTAGGATCGATCCCACACTCAAAGCTACTGGGAACCCAAGCCCCTCTCATCCTCTGAATTTTTTCAGAGGAGGGTGATTGAGACTCTTGTTCAATAATATGAATGGGATGGGGTCATCCTAATGAGGTACATGTCTAAACAAGACATGGAGGAATTTGTTCCTCATCAATGACACCACCCCCAAGTGACTCACAGGGATCCAATCTTCCCCACTACAATCTATAATAGCTTTGGGACCCTCTCCCGGGAGAGCTCCTATGACCCACCCCCTTATTATGACCAAGTAAGGGATTTATCAGTCCTTTCATCTATAACTCATTTCGGGGGGCCATTAATGAGGGCTCCCACCCTGCTGTGTCAACATCACCATCCAGTTCTACAGACTGAAGAATAGGTCGTCTATCCCACTATACAACCTTTCTTAGCCTGGCTAACCTGATGTCAACACTAGGTGCATGCTCTAGACTGTACCTTCCAAGGGGCATCATCGTCTAAAACATTAGTGGCCCGAACCATCACCAGTGGGAGATATTAGCTCCTATTTTTATTGAATAGGGGAACCTCTCAGTTATAGAGCAGCAGAACTTCCAATCCCATCCAAAGATGAAGCACCATTTACCCTATGAGAAGGTTGAACTGGCTCTCCTAGTTACCGGGGAAAGAAGTAGTTTTCATAAGACAACCTGTGACAGTGATGTTCATTATTGAGGCCCATCCCATACCACCATCATCATTCATATAGGAGACCCTTCCTATCATGTTGACACCTAGAATCAAGTTCTTCCCCATTCCTTCAATATAAGGTAAGAAACGTTTCCTCACATACCAGGTTCTCAACAAGAGGTTCTTCCTTACCTATTCACCCAACTGCATAGAGGCCCTCCTCATGTTCTCGTCGATTGCAGTAGAGCTCCTCCCCATGCGAAAAATCATTAAAGAAGAGGCCCTCCCTTATTCCTCAATGAAAAACATGGATTCCCATCTTGTGTCTCGTATAATCAGTAAGAAGTCCCTCTTCGTTCCACTGCTACCAGGGCCAGCGGATGTGAAGGTCCTCCCCACACTACGGATGACCACAATGGAGTACCTCCCCATGTGTTTACCAGATCCAGTATAGGCCCACCCCATTACAACTATATTAAATAGAGAGGTTCTCTCGGTGTTCCATTTGATATTTTTCCCAGTTCCCCTCACACCATAGCTTATTAAGGAGGAGGTCCTCCCAGCATCGGCAATAGAAAATATTAAGGTCCTCATCACATCCCATCCAATGCGGGCAGAGGTCATACCCACTCGAGAACCAATATGCAATGAGGAGATCGACATTTCAAAAACCTACCTTGTTCAGAAGATCCCTCTTAATGCAGGAGGGAGGGTTGATGCCACCAAAGAAACAATCCATGGAAACATCATATCAAAATCAAACCTGTCCAATTTTTGAACTGTGAAGCAGAGTGTGAATCAATAATGGAACCATCACCTTGATCCTATGTGTTAGGGTAAGGGAAGTTACTTATAATATCAACCCCATTCTCCCAGAAATAGTGGTCCACTGAATTCCCAAATCCCTCTATAGATACATACATAAGGAGGAGGATTTGGCCTCTTTTTAGGGAATTATTGTGCAATCCTCCCTATCGTCAACATGATCATTCTCAACCTAAACCATAGATCACAAAGAGTTGTTCTAGGTACCAATAAAGGATAGGAAACATCATGACTCAACACAAAACACCTCATTCCCTGCTCGAGAAGTTGTGGTTATTAGTCCATCCTACAGGGATCTGGTGCTACAATCAGCACATTCCTCAGAAAGCATCACAAGATGTTGCTTCATGTAATCTCGTGCTCCATACTCCCTACATTCCAGTCTACCATAAAAAATTTCCAATTCAGTTACATTATTGGTCACTCAAGTTCCCTAAGCTTATAAAAGGGGAAACCAAGGTCCAGATTCTAGGTATGAGCTGAGAAGTTCATGGATCCTTCTCACTGTAGAAAATATCCTTGGGATGTTCTGGCCCATTGAAATAGTAGATTTCAAAATTCCGAAAACTCTCACCTAGTAGGAGGTCATTTAATTCCTCAAAAATTAATTGGATACACACTTACATCTCTGTTATCTATAGTTATCTTACCCCAAGATCCTGAAACACTTCGACAACATCTGCCAGCAATGCTATAGGATTGACTTGGTTGTTCTCCCCATGGACTAGAAACCTGAGTCACCCATTCATCATTAGATCTTGTAGCAATGATGCATTTAGATCATCATAGTGCTCCACTTAATTATTATGGAGGCTTACCTCCACATTCATATATTTTGTTGGGGGAAGTAGGATTCCCTTCATTTAAAACTTATCTGGAGCTAGCCCATCATTCCAGGAGACATCGAGGATATGCCTCCTGGAATAGTCACAGTTAACATGGATGACCTATCCGAGGAAGAAACCGATCTATGACTCATTGAAGTGAACTTAACCCCAATGTTGGTGCTATAATTGTTGGATCCTTTGGGCATGGTTACTCTCCAGCAATGAAATTTACTACACCTTCATGCACCTTCAGAGTCATTTTCCTTTTCTTGACACCCCAATATGGGAAAAGAACAAGATGGGACCGTCAAAACCTCTAAACCATATAGCTTAGTGCAAAGGATAAAAGATGTCCCTAAAAAGGATGTGTTGCATCAATTTCTCATGGAAGAAAAAAATATGTCTGATGACCATCTCACCAAACATGATGTGGAATGATACCAGATTATGGTAACCATTGGCCGGGGTAGTAGGGGTAGATACAACTCCCCTGGTGAGTTTCCTCCTTGTGAACATGACCATCATACCCATATAGACATAGTTGAAGCTATATTTTATGGAATTCAGGCATGATATACATCACAAAATCTAACTGAGTTGTGTGATAACCTTCCTCAGGACCAACCTCAGGTTCCCCAGCCACTCCAATGGTCGCTCCCCCAGCAGTCCCACAAGACATCCCACCAGTAGCTTCACAAGAAACTTGGTGTGATTACCATGTTGAAGAACCTTCCAACACACAAGTGGTAAGAGACCCTCATCATGATTAGAATCCCCATACAGATGTTCCAATGGACGCACTTATTTCTTACCTCAAGGCCCTAAAAACTTGATAGGTGGAAATCCCACCTGATAGAAAGCCATATAGAGCATGGTTGAACAAAATTACAACACACCCAGGTTTTGGTAATCCTTTTTTCTAACCCTTTAATGGGATGAGTGATCAACTACAGAATTTGGACCACTTTATTTCCAAGTGCGGACTCAAGCTGGGAACTCCAATACAACTGGAGGCCTCCAAACAGTGGTGTTTTGTTCAGATACTAGAAGGGCCGATTTTTTTGTATAGACCATTATCTATTGGTTCATTAGATGGTTGGGAGGACCTTTATAGTTATTTTCTCAACCAGTTTAGTTCCATGGATCAAAATACATGAATTATTGACCTCTTTAAATGCACGAATAGTCTAGAAACGTTTGTTGTAGACTTCGTTGCTAGGTGGAAGGGCCTCACATATTCCCTTGACATGCCATTAACCTAGGAGAATATACTAATGATGTGAACATTGAATGTGAAGACAAAACTATTCAATTCACTCATCACTCAATGCTACTTAGTGGGATTTCATGATTTCCTTGATAAAGCAGAACATTTAGAAGAAACCTTGTAGCAAGCTATGTAGGCACACCGAATGCCTACTGTGGTTTCCATATGAATAGCCACTATGGCCGAGCGCACTGCGGTAGAAAAAATTGAGGCCCCTAGGTAGTTGGAGTTATTACTAGGGGAACCACCCCCAAAGCCTTTTCCTGGACCACCACCTCAGGCACAACCTCAGGCTCAACAACTCCCACCTCAGAATCGGAAGGAACAACAACGTAACATTATCGCCTCTACATAGGGGAGACAATCAGGTCCATCCTCATCAACAATCCCCTCCAGCCACTTCTTAGGTCCAAGCTCCTAGAGCCCCCTCAATACCAGTTTGATAACAACATAGTCAGGTTGATTCTAGCCCTAAAATAGGTAGCATGTGTTCTTATAAATCATGATAGCGACATCGAGTGTGAATGGAACAAGTTTCTAACCACAATAATAAAAAATATGATTACTGAATGTCTTAAAATGAGGTCTCCCATGTCTATTGTATCATCCATTCATGTTTTAATTGACTCGGTCATTTAGAATTCATTGCACTACCTTTGGATACTACCACTGAATCAATATCTCAGTCGTCCTCCTCTCAAGTGAGCAAGCACCAAGGATTCAAGGGGAAACAAAGCTCTTGGCCTATGCGAAGTCCATCTAATTATCTTGGTGATTTAATTCCCCCAAAAATTCAGGATCACCCATTGAATCATCCAAAAAATAGAGTTTTCTAAAAGTCTTGATTACGGGTACACATTAGTCAATACTCTCAAGTTGGTAAACCCTTACATGGTTCCCGATGGAGAAGAGTGCTAGGAGGAACCTTCCAACGTCCCCAACCGATGCCACCATCAATGGATTTGGGGGTATCTGAATCACCAAAATACATTGGTATATGCATTTATCCAAGCTGTTCAGGCCACCGAGACCAAAAAGAACGTCTAGCGGAGAGCTCATCATGCACCACCTTTTCATCTCATCTCATCTGAACATCCACCTTTTTTGTATTACTTGATTAGCTAGAGCCACCACAGTAATTCTATGATCAGCCACATTCCATTGTGGATAGACCTCAGTCATCTGGCCATCAGCTAGTATCCACTCTACATGGTTTGACTAGTGAGCAGTGAGACATTCCTAGTACCCACCAGAATCTACTGGGTCAACCAACAGCGTTTGACATGCATCTTTATATATACCATCCTCCTATTAGAAGAATTGTATGAATGGCACAGAACAATGTTATAATCAAGCATATTTCTAGTATTCATGTGAGTCTATCTATCGTAGAGGCTCTATGCCTATTGAAGAATATGTGTGAAGCCCTTACAAAGGCTTTATAAAGCCCCCTCCAGTTTTAGTCAGATGTAACAGTCGTCGAAGCCTTCCTTGCTGATACAGTTGAGCATATGGAATGTCAGTTCATCATCTCTTTCATTGGGGAAGATTAAAGTTCACCTATATAGGGTCACAAATGCCAGTTGTACAAAACCAGCCAGTTTAATGACGTAGAATTATACTGCTGTATTGTAAACATAGGTTTTGGGATCAATCTCATCCCGAATCGAATACTATACAAAATTACACTCTCTAAAACATACTTTAGTCTATTTTACTTGAAAAATAATGGTTATGATAGGATATAATAGACACTAGTCAGAAACATTTCATTAAAGTCCCAGTTCAGTGGCTTAGTTTCCAACACCGAGTTGATGGTTTCCTCAAAGGACACCTCTTTCAATGCATTGATGGGTTGGCCATGGCTCATCCTTCAGGTGATAGTCCCATCCTCATATCAACAATGCCTTATGTACTCCCCTAATGGTCAAGTAGGCATACTCTAAGAATATGTGTCTCCCGTTGCCTCTTGTGAATACCTCTACATGGATGCTGACTATTACAAGAGCAAGGACAAGAATATTCAGGGAAATGAGGTTGAATACACTATGGCTGTAACCGACCTATGGACAGAGATGGATGAAACCAACATTTTCCTATTTCAAAGATTGGAGGCCACAAACCCGGATTTAGGTCAATGATTTTTTTGTTTCCAAAATGATGGGGTAGCAGGTTACCATGTCTTTGGTACTCCATGATATCAACTTATATTTCAAGAAAAATCAGGCTCAGGTGATCCCAGAGCCCCCTACTATTATACGGTATTAACATGTCCACCTGATGGGAACAACTATACGTTACATGTTCTTGATTCTCTATGTTGGGATAAACCATCTCATGCTGACACACCACTATTTCTTTGATATTATCAAATGTGGTCCATTGGTTCAAAGGCCTGATGGGATCAGATCAATAGCTTTCATTTCTATGGTTTCAACAACACAATAGTTCATCGATGAGGTTTCCACTAACTCCCAGGATGGCACCAGTGTCCCGTCTGGATCTGTCTACTTGGAGGGGTTTCCTCCTACTGATGATCCTCTCTTAATAGAAGAAGAAGTGGATTTGTAAAATTCCCATCCCATATTCAAAGAGTGTGTCTCCACTATGGTTGAGAATTGGTGTAGGTGAACCTCAATTCCAAGACAGATCTGAAACCAACATTAATCAGTGTCCCTATGCCTGCAGAAGAGCAACAAATACATGTGGATTTCCTAAGTCATCATCATGATGTATTTTCACAAGGTTAATAGGAAATCCCTAGTCTAGATCCTTAGGTAGCTTTACATTGTCTTAGTCTCTGAAAATATTATTGGTGGTGCAAAAAAATCCCAGAAAGATGAACCCTTATCATTGTGTCATGGTCGAGGTTGAGGTTGATATGATTATAAAATAAAACATCGTAAAAGTGGTATAGTACCCCAAGAGGTTAGTAAACATTTTTCCCATCGGGAAGAAGAACAAAAAAATTGATTATGCATTGACTTCTAGGATCAAAACTGTCACTTTCTAAAGAATGAAATTCCACATCTAGGGACAGAACTATTGATTGATTCCACTGTTGGATTCCAGGCTCTCTCCTTCATGGATGGGTATATTGGATTTAATAAAATCTAAATGGACCATGGGTATGAAGAGTCAAAATTATTCAAGGCCCCAAAATATACTTTCTTCTACTAGATAATACCTTTCGGTCTAAATAATGCAAGTTCCACCTATCAACATTCCATGTACCGCATATTGAATCCAATCCTCAAGACATCGGTGGAATGCAATGTGGATGACTTAGTGTTTAAATATCACCAGCCTAAGGAGAATCTTAGGTGTCCTGATAAGGTATTCGGCTTCCTACATTCTTGATTTATGAAGATGAATCCCTAGAAGTGTTCCTTTGGGTCACCTCTAGAATGATTCTTGGATTCATTGTCAGATATAGAGGCATTATGATCGATCTAGAAAAGATCAAGGCCATCAGTCAGATGTCACCTCCGATCCATATTCAGGTTCTCTAAGGCCTTCAAGTCCACTTATCCTATATAATCCAATTCATCACAAATCTGGATGGAAATTGTAATCCCTTTCCTAGCTCATTATGAAAGGTTTTGATTAACTGTGGGATGAGGAGAGGAAAACACCTTTTGAGGAAATACAGTAGTACATGCTACAACCTCCAGGTATGACGCCACTCGTTTCTAGAAATCCACTGGTCCTCTATGTAACTACTCTAGAATGGTTCATCAGTGCCCTCATCACCTAGAAAAACAATGATTAAACAGATAATTGATTATACTATCTCATCCAAATGATCCTAGATAAAGAGACTAAATATTCTTTATCGAGAAGAGATGTCATGAGCTAGTATTCGTAGTATAGAAATTGAGAAAATACATGAAGCACCATGAGATAAAGCTAGTTTACCAAGTGGATACATTGAAGTATATTCTGAACCGCTCCATGTTGATCGGTCATCTATCTCGGTGGGTAGTCATCCTTTAACAATTTGACATCAATATTTCCCCACAAAAGTCTACCAAGGGACATGAATTGTCATACCTTCTTGCCACCCATCAAGCCCCCATAGAGTAGTCTAAGGATATTGAATATCTAGATGTGGAAATCCTCTCAGTGGAACAAGCCATTTTGTGTTGTGAAATTCAATTTGATGGTGCTTCTCGAATCCCTAACAACACATGATTGAATGATCCAAGACTTAGTAGTGTAGGCCTAGGTATCATCTTTATCATGTCTAAATAAGTTTTCCTACCCTATTAGTTCCTATTTACATAAAGATTTACCAACAATGAGGTAGAGTATTAGGCACTAATCACTAGTCTTGATCTGGACGTGAAGATTGATGTTCCCTACCTGCATGTGAAGGGGGACTCAAAGCTATTTTTCAAGAAGATCAACAGTTTCTATGTCGTCAGGAATCCAAAACTTATACCTCTATTAGAGAATACTATCCATCTGATGGAACAGTTCCCCTCTTTGCTAAAATTTACTCATGTCCTCAATCGCAGAACAACCTAGATGATGCCTTGGCCATCCTGGGATCATCTCTTGCAGATCCTGAGCAGTATGATTTTATTATCCATGTCGCACATCGATGTGTTATCATTCCTATCACTTCGGATGATAATGAGAACCCATAGGTTAGACACCTTACCATGAGTTCCTCCACACCGGGACCTCCAGGTCCCCCTACCGTGGTGTTCGAAAAGACCTATGACTGGATTACTCCGTTTATCGAGTATCTCCAACACAATAATCTCAAAAACAGGACGAGCTAAATGTGAGTTAATCCAATGACACACATTGAAATTCACCACCCAGAGTTATCCTAGTATTGAGAAGATCCTCAACAGATGAGTTCAAGATCAGATTCTCCTCCATTGCATTTCACGAGATGAAATTTCTAAGGTTATAGAAGGAGTTCAGGTCATCTCCTGCATCCCTCATCAGGGAGGGCTGAAACATTCTCATCAGATCCGATGATTGAAATACACTTGTCCCACCATGATCCATTACTATATCTAGTTTTCCAAAGGGTGATAATCATTCCATATCCATGCTGATTTTTTGCATCAGCCACCATAGCCCCTATATACTACCATGCACTCTTGGCCCTTTGTGGCTTGGGGACTCGATGTCATGGGACCATATCCACATGAAATAGCTTACTAGTGAAGGATCATCTAGACTAGTATGGATTTCTATTCAATGTGGGAAGTATAAATTCTACTCAAGGCTGTTAAGTCCCATTCCATCATCGAATTCGTGAGCTCTAATATCATCCACACTACTGGAAAACTAACATATACCAACGGTTTGGAGAACCGTGTCCAAGTAAGTCGTTGGGATAGGTCTATACCAACGGTTTTCCCAAAACTGTTGGTATAGACCTATCCCAATGGTTTTGGAAACCGTTGGTATAATTAATATGAAAATCTTTACCAATGGTTGTGGAACCGTTGGTATATGTAATTCAAAAAATACATTCACTGGGATTTGATCCCAGCACCCCTAGTTTGGGAAAGGTCGGATTTCTAGTAGTGCCACAAATTCAGAGTCCCTCACACTGTCCTCACTGATAATGGAACCAACTTTAGAGCCGTTGAGCTGAAGAAATTTTATACCAAGTAAAATATCCATTTTAATCATATTTCTCACTATGATGCACAATCTAATGTGTAGATCGAGTTATTAAACAAAACCATCTCTAATATCATGCATATTATGGTTGGTGAGAATAAGAAGGGTTAGCTGGACAAACTCCCCAACATTCTTTAGGCATACCATAAAATGAATCATAATTCCAGTCAAGTAACTCCATATTCATAGGTGTACGGAATATAGGTACCCCTATCAATTGATATTAAGTTAACCCCACTATACACATCCATTTATGATAAATAGGAACTAGATAAAGTATCCTAAATTTGTCTGGATGAACTGTAAGAGTTTAACGAGAATATGCTTCACGCATGGCACAATCTAGAGAGGCATCAAAAGAATATATCCGTGGAATTAAATAAGAATTATTTTCTATACTGCTTAAAATGAGACATGATATTGGCCCTGAGAACTCCAATGCTACCAGGAAGGTAGCCATCGAAGTTGGAGCCCAAATGGGAGGGACCTAACCTCATTCAAAAGTTTTACACCAAAGGTTCATACCCTCTGGTCACTACAGATGGTGAGTATATTACTCCTCCCACAAATGAAAAATTCCTCAAGCATTACATCATGTGCGTGAATCCTCTTCCTTCATGACATTAAAATATATTAGTCTCCTACAAGATGATAAATTGCATGTACTCCTCCTATAAGATATTAAATGGTAAATGGTCCAAGATCTACGACCTTAAACTACGATCCACTCATCCTTACCACATGAAGTTAATCTGCATAGATTTAGAGAATTACATATTTATTGATTCCCATACTTATGGGATGTGTATAAAAACCCATACATTTCATGTTTTTCCCAACCTCAAGTCTCTATACCATTTTTGACCTCTTGGACCATGTATCTTGTAGGATTATTCAGTGTGGTACAGAATCATTGTCTGCATTCACATCATGATATTATTTCCAAACCACACATATCCCCATAAGACACTCCTCCTTTTAATGTACCTATCACATGGCGTTAAACTGGATGGTATTTTAGAACTATGTATGGATTGATTCTCATCCTCATGGGATACATAGGAATTCTTGGACGTTTTGTTTTTGGGTCCATCCCAACAAACCTCTTCTCCCCACTTTTGGTTTTGTTATTTTAGAGGGATAAATATGGAGTTATGTGGAACTTCTTTAGTCCCCATTCACATTGGGTTTACAATGGTCTCACCATTTCCCACCGTCCAGAACATTCATCATCCCATTTTCTTCCCTACCACATTACGTTAAATTGCATGAAATTTTCAGAACTATGTATGGATTGATTCCCATCTTTATAGGGTTTGTAGGAACACCCAAACATTTCAAATTTTGGTCTAGCCCTATTTTTTAGAAAATATTACCTTCCTTATATCCCCTTAGCTTAGGTTTTCCCGGGGGTATGTGGTGTGGTATGTGGACTAATCTCCTCATTCATGTTGGGTTTGCAATAACCATGTCATGTACCTCTCTCTTAAAATCTCTCCATACCCCTTTTCTACTCTCATATCCTCAAGTATTCCACTCACAATTGAATCCCTAGACCAGAATTATGGCTCACCAATATGATCATATGCACTGTAGTTTTGGTCCTACAATGTTGGATTCTTCATGGACATTCTTTCATCTATTTCCATGCTTCACATTTCCTTTTATTTGGGGATCCAACATCCTTCACTTATAAAAGGACCCCCATACAACATGGATTACATGACTATGTGATCCACTAATATTGTGGGAAAATATAATGAAATTATGAGACAAATTCTCTATTTCAAATTCAGTCAGCAGTCAACCCTCAGATGTTAGTTCCCATTTCAGGTCACACAATGTGGATGCTATGTTTCAAACATGGTCAATAGTTATACTCAATCTTTAATCCATACCTATAATGACCCAAATATTGGCCTCATGATTCACATCCCCTTTCAATCAATCATTTCCAGGTGGAATTTCTACACCCTTGGTGTTATCCCTCCGTGCACATTTGCACGTTAAGAGGACGAATCAACTTTGCAGTGTCATACTTTAATCCACATCATTTCCCCTTACTGAGCATTGAATCTATTGTAAAGATATTCTATTCCTTTGTTTCCCTCATAGATCATAGATCACGTGGGCTTAGTAATTATGACACTGTTTATGCCCACTTGGAAGAATCTCACTTCCTTACAGTCAGAGCTATACGACATTAAACTGTGGTCTCACTGTCCTTATCTCATAATGTTAAAACTTCAAACCATACCAATAACTATGTATGGATTGATTCCCATCCTTATGGGATATGTTGGAATGCCGAAACATTTTTTCTTTGGGTCCGTCCCTAGTTCACCAATATTTTTTGGCCCATCATCCTCAGGTCCCCCCTAGGATTGCCTATAGTGTCGTGTGGGATTATTTACCCATTAATGTCAGCTATGCTTTATCATGCAATGAATATTCCATTTAGAACCCCATTCATATGTATAAGTCCAAACCATGGGATGCTAATATAAGGCCCCAACCTTAAACCTTACTTAATCTTGAGTTAATACAAGATTACACATTGAGGATCTTTTTAGGTTTAGTGTTTTAGAGAATTAGATCATAAAACTTTCATTACATTCCACATTTACATAAAGTGGTTACATAAAAGATAGTATTCATTTTATTCCATCAACAGAAACATATCTAAAAAAAAGAATGGATTCTTTCTTGACACTTACTTGAAACTATCATCATAACATGTAGCTTTCCCTTGACCTATGAAAAACATTTCAAAAAAACTTGGGATGAGCATAAAAAGCTCAGTAAGGGATATAGAAATATAGAAAGGAAACATGAGTTCATATATACATAAGAATGAAATCATACTTTACCCATAAAACATAGGCACTTTAACATACCTCATCAACTCATGAATAAATCATAGAAATCATAAGACATAAATGGTAACTTGAGGTATTCATAACATTAATATGTAGGGAGTAACCCTCTTGGTTATGTTTTGAATACCCACCACAGTATATTCCCTAAATCTCTTCGGAGAAACCTTAACGTTTCACTCCTTCACGTTACCCAATGCATTGGAGAGCTATATCGGGCTCACTTGCCCTTAATTTATCATGGAACCACCTGTCTTCATAACAATGCCCAAGAACCATAACATAATCATAGCACATAACTTAAGAATAAAGGAAATATAACATTCCCACATTGCAAAAACATTATAATATATTGAAATAATGAATCCATTCCAAAAACCATTTTCAAAACCATTTAAAACATTTAATAAAGAGATTTCTGAATCAAAGTGTCCCATACCACTTTGAAAATTGTAAAATTTTAAACCATTAATATCCATAGAAATAAATCCTCAAAACCATTTTGAAAACATGGATATTAATGAGAAATATTTATAAGATTAAATCTTTAAAACATTTAAAACGATATTTTAGTTAAAGTGTTTTTAACAAAATGAGAGACACTTGAATACAATAATTGAGGAATAACATTTAATAAAAACTTCATAATATCATGAGAATAAATGTATTCATGATAAAATATTCCAAATGATAGTATCTACACCATATAAGAGTGAATTGGTGCATAAGAACAATGAAGTCTCAATGGAAATGTAAATTGAGATGAAATCCGTTATAAAGATGGTATCCTTAAATTAAGGATAAATCAATCTCACAATTATGTGCGAAAAATATAAATACACCCAACATAAGTGGATATTAAGTGTAAAATAATCAAATTTCATTCACACATATTCCATTGACGACATATTCAATAACTACATGTTGAACCCAAAGAAATCGAAATTGGGTTAAGAAGTACCCTTGATTGCCTAACGACGTCACATCAAAATGAGTTGATGAGAGATAAAAAGGGTATCTCATAACATGGACATAAAGTTTAAAAAAATATGGATATAGAATAACATATCCCAACATAATAGTATGTGAATTAAAAAACATAACAAAAGAAGTCTTTTAAAAAGAGGAGGGTGAAAGGTTCCCTTACCGACATGGGTATCATTCGAGACATGCACCCCATGAAAGAAGGACAATACAACATTTATGTAAATACTCAAAAATGAAATTATATTTCACAATTAGTAAAATAATGGGCAGTACATACACCACTCAAATGAAATTGTGGCAAATGTATCATAAATCTCACGGGAACAAAAGTGAGATGAAAAATCCCTTACGAAAACTCGACAGCCTAACGACGCTAAATAAAACATACAAAAATGAATTGATGAGATAAAATTGGGTATCTCATCATATTAACATAAAGTTTATATAAAGAGGAATATAAAAGAACATCCCCCAACATATCAAAGAGGAGTTTAAAAGAGGTGACATAAAGGAGAGTACTTAAAAAGAAAGGGAGAGGTTAGATCTCTTACGAAAATTCGACAGCCTAACGGCGCCACTCAAAACTTCCAAAATGGGTTGATGAGAGAGAATAGGGTCTCTCATCACATGAACATAAAAATTACAGAAATATTAATATAAAAGAACAAACCAATAACAAGAAAGATGATCTTTAAAAGGAATGACATAAAAGAGTGTACTTAAAAAGGAAGAGTGGAGTAGGATCCCTTACCTCAAGTCCAACTTGTCTTGTTCGTTTCTTTATATTCCTGAATAATAAACTTTGGTCAATTAATAATTGCCTAATTACATCATTTAGAGATTATTATTCAATTCATATCACATGTTATAATGTTATAATAATTGTTTAATAATGTTAGTTCATATCAAACGTTTTTGCCGATGTTTGGTACATGAGTCAAAAATGAACTTGTTTGAAAAAATATTGCCCATGTAGTTATAAGTAAATAATTTCCAGAGTAGTATTAATGATTAAAATAATATATATATCCAGTAAATATTCATTTTATACTATTACATATCATTTGGAGATAAAAATTAAAATCACCATTCATGGAGACGTGAGGCCGCACGTACGCATGAACGCTACTTTCATTTTTTGTCATATTAATGGAATTAAAACAAAATGAGAGATATATATATTATAATTCCAGAATGATACCCATAATTTATATGTAATATATTACATATATATCCATTATATATAAGTACTTATAATAGTACATAACATTTGGAGATAAGAAATGAAATGTATTGTTCATGGAGACGTTAAGCTGTAGGTACGCATGAACGCTACTTCCATTTCGTTTTTTTGTATTAAATTGAATGAAATAATAAATAAATAATGGTATACTATAATTCCAGTAGGATAACATAGGTAATACCATTAATTTCATCCTTTATACATCCCACATATGGCATTAACGAATCAAATCACTTTGTGGGGGCGGTAGTCCGCACTTCCTAAAATGAAGATATCGCGTTTACCCATAATGGAAACCATAAAAGTATTCCATAAATGAAAAATACATAAGCTTAAGGAAAACAAAATCATATTATATATAATATATAAATATAGTGACATCTTAATGTCCACTTTTGAAGGTGTTAAAATAATGTTGAACAATCATCGTTTCGGGAGGCAGAATTTCGCCATCCACGGAAAGAGTATGTATTTTAACAATTAGATGTAGGTGTGTGTAAGTGTAGCTCAAATAATTCTTATAACAACATCCTAGTATATTTAAGATACTGTATTTGTTACAAAATAAATGAACAAAAAGATTTTAGGGGGTTGGAGAAGCAAAATAAAACAAAAAGACACAAGTGATGACATTACCTTTAAATCGGGTAACTTCCTTTGATTTGAGCTCAAAGGCTTCATTGGAAAGTATTCTGCCCAAAGTGAGGCTCCAAGGAGTTATAGAGGGATGTGGAGAGATTAAATGGGCAGGGTTTGGTCGATCCAAAGGCTTTGTAAGTGTGGGTAAATAGGTAGAGGTGGGGGCCTTTTATAAGAGGAGAGGAGGGGCACTCTTGGAAAGTAAGGAAATGTTACTTTATTTTAGAAAGCGTTTCGGATTTTAATGGTCCCACATTGATGTTTTTCGAGGATAAGGTGATAAGGGTTATAAATCCACCCATACAATAGGTTTTGGACATGTGTAGGTCTTATATGTTACATTATATATCCATTTTAATTAAATCGTTAAATAATGAGGTCATCGCTGCATCATCATGATGTCATAAATAATATAATTTATTTAATGTCTAAAAATTATAAAAAAAAATACTATGATGTAGGAAATACTTTTAGATTTATAATTAATATTTATAGTCCAAAAGACCATTTATGTAGACAAAAGTAAAAATATTTTACTTAGGTGATACATTCTTTGTTACATTTAACATTCTTTAAAAATAAAAAGAAAAAAAGTCACTTTCTCACAAAAGTGAATCCATGGGGCCCCCACGTTTGGCAGAAGGCATCCCATGGTCGTCCATGAGACAACCAGTAGCCTTAGGACACATGTTGTGGTCATTTTATATTATTATGATATTATTTTATTATCTTTAACTACCCAATTACCCATTAATCAAGATAATTAAAGATAATTACCGTCGTTACTATTCATAATGTCCAAAAATAAATGAGTCATAATTAAATAATATGTAACTTCTGATTCCAAATATGTAATCCATTTTACCAAATTACAAACACATTAATTGCAATAATTAATTTAAAAAAACTTCCCATTGTCAAAACAAATACCGGGTTTTTTAGAAACAATATTTATGAAAAGTTTGGCACTTGTTTATGCCTAATTCCAAAGTGAAATTAATCCTAATGACCATCATTCAATTACATGGTAAAAATATATTCTAATTAAACTTTAAAATAAATTAAAAATATAATATAACCATATAATTAAATTATATTAAAAGCAGTTTTGATGTAAAATGCAGTATTTTTCACTATTCATTGAAAAATGAACATTGTCAGAAAAATACCAAAAATTAACCAAAGGTAAATTTCAATGTCCCAATCATAAATAATATGTTTATTTTGAAAAATATAGCTCATAAAAATGTCAAATGTTTGATTTAAAAAATGGGTTTCCATGAAAAGGTAGTAAAACAATCGTTTAATAATACTAGTGTATTCAATGCTTAAGATTAGATTCATTTGTATTTTAAGCCTCTAAAATTTATTGGATAAAAGTAAAAACATTTTACAAACATATATAATCATATTTTAGTTATTTCTATTCACTCCTGTCAATACAACGGCTAGGCATTAACTACTATTTAAAATAATATTATTTTATTATTAGAGTGCAACGTAATATTTTAAAGGAACTCATTGTTGCGTATTGGGTAAGCCATCGAGCATAGCGTTCCATTTAAATTGATATTGAAATTTTTTCCACAAATAGGGATAAATATAAAATTTTCATATTCTTTATTTACCTGGGGTGTTACATCCTTCCCCCCTTTTGGGAATTGTGTCCTTGCAATTTTAAAATTTGAGCTTGGAAATATCCTTGAACATCCCACATCAGAACAAGAGTCGGTAAAACAATCACTTTAAAATAAATAAAGATAAGTACAAAGGTCACCTGAGTTAACCCATACTATGATTCCAAGTATGAAAATATGGACATGGAGGAAAAAACAAATGGTCATGTTCTGATGGAGAGTGAAAGTAAACATGTCTAGGAGAAAGTTAACCATAAGAAAATCCCAAACTTGTGATGGGTTAAATGGTATTCGATTCCCCAATAGGAAAAGTTAACAGACATCATTTTTGATTTAAGTTACTCTTCATTGAGGAATTTATTCATAAGGTAACATAATCACTTATCATGTTGACTTTCAACTTTTATTAGATTCCTTACACAAAGTCATATTTTCTCCAAAATACGAGTATTTAGGAAGACTTGTTCACATTAAGAGTACTATAATCAACTTCTAGAGAATCACCTAATCCACCAAAGAGAACTATATACTTCCCATGTCTTTAGACATTAACCAAAACAAAACAAAATAGGTTAGTACAAGATCAGATAATCTAGAAAAGAATAACCCTTTATAAAAATAAAATCTATGCTTAATCTCCAAAATTTGTCCAACAAAACCCAAAGTTCAACGAGGACCACTCGATAAACAATTTGTCCATAAAATTCTTTAAAGTAAGACAAGATAAAATTGAAACCCAAATATTTGAAGGATTTGGTCACATAGTCTTCCAAGGTACAAATTAACTTTTATCTCCAAATAACATCAGTTGCTCTTAAATTCTCATATTGAAAAGTAAATAATCTAATCACATATCCTGGATGATAGGATAATCATTTCCGTAGATAACCCAAAATCAACTTAATATTAATTCATAAAATCATCCAACTAAAAAGAATCAGTCAAACTAACCAGGGACTTCACGTAGTCCAGTGGTAGGGGATAAATACCAGTTGCACTTTGGTTGTGGGTTCGATTCCCACAGCTTTGTCCGACGCGACGGGTTGTTACACAGTCTGCGTGTTGTCCTTTTTCCAAAACTATATAATTCTCAAATCATTCCCAAAAAGAGATAAAATCATCAAAAATAACCATAACATAATTTAACCTCAATTTTATCTCATGCCTTTCACTTCCATCATAACATATAGTAAGGATTATATAAACCCTAATGGTAACCTTTATAATTATTACCTAAACATCCACATCGATTGGTCATCTCGTACATGATGAATTATAGAACATAGAAAGGATCAAGTGACTGATCATGACTCCTTGATAGTTGTTTTAGAACAACCATGAGTTTCCTCATTGAATCCCCCAT
Source organism: Viscum album (assembly GCA_963277665.1). Taxonomy (NCBI): domain Eukaryota; kingdom Viridiplantae; phylum Streptophyta; class Magnoliopsida; order Santalales; family Viscaceae; genus Viscum; species Viscum album. The sequence goes on from OY728125.1 coordinate 228,254,343, forward strand.
TTTATCTAGTATCCTAATCCAAGAACCACCACAGTTTCCTTCAAACCTGTTGTCTCTTTGGTGCCTACTAGATCCACCCATTCACATAAAATAGAAATTTCAGTGTGAGTATATCAACAAAACCATCATGTACTATTGAGGAAGATAACCACTAAGATATAATTACTCATTCACTTTATCTAAAACTAGGACTCTTTCTGAAATCCTAACCATTATGGTACTGTCACTTATGCTTAAAGAATGCCCTAACCTCTAAAGTTATCTACAACGACCATTGATACAAACTATAAGGACCCAGCCTTAAACCTTACTTAATCTTGAGTTAATAAAAGATTACACATTGAGGATATTTTCTAGTTTAGTGTTTTAGAGAATTAGATCATAAAACTTTCATTACATTCCACATTTACACAAAGTGGTTACATAAAAGATAGTATTCATTTTTTTCAATCAACAGAAACATATTTAAAAAAGGCATGGATTCTTTCTTGACACATCCTTGATAATATCATCATAAAATGTACCTTTCCCTTAAACTATGAAAACAATTTCAAAAAAATTGGGATGAGCAAAAAAATCTCAGTAAGGGATATAGAAATATGGAAAGGAAACATGAGTTCATATATACATAAGAATGAAATCATACTTTACCCATAAAACATAGGCACTTTAACATACCTCATAAACTCATGAATAAATCATATAAATCATAAGACATAAAAGGTAACTTGAGGCATTAATAACATTCTTATGTAGGTAGTAACCCTCTTGGTTACCTTTGGAATACCCACCACAGTATATTCCCTAAATCTCTTCGGAGAAACCATAACGTTTGACTCCTTCGTGTTACCCAATGCATTGGAGAGCTATATCGGGCTCACCCGCCCTTAGTTTATCATGGAACCACTCATCTTCATAACAATGCCCAAGAACCATAACATAATCATAGCACATAACATAATCATAAATGAAAGATAACATTCCCACATTGCAATAACATTATATGATATTGAAATAATGAATCCATTCTAAAAACCATTTTCAAAACCATTTAAAACTTTTAATAAATAGATTTCTGAATCAATGTGTCCCATAACACTTTGAAACTTTTAACATTTTAAACCATTAATATCCATATAAATAAATCCTTAAAACCATTTTGAAAACATGGATATTAATGAGAAATATTTATAAGATTAAATCATTAAAACAATTAAAACGATATTTTAGTTAAAGTGTTTTTAACAAAATGAGAGACACCTGAATACAATAATTGAGGAATAACATTTAATAAAAACTTCATAATATCATGAGAATAAATGGATTCATGATATAATATTCCACATGATAGTATCTACACCATATAAGAGTGAATTGGTGCATAACAACAAGGAAGTCTCAATGGAAATGTAAATTGAGACGAAATCCATTATAAAGACGGTATCCTTAAATTAAGGATAAATAAATCTCACAATTATGTGCAAAAAATATTTATACACCCAATATAAGTGGATATTAAGTGTAAAAGAATCACAGGTCATTCACACATATTCAAAAGATGACATATTCAATAACTACATGTTGAACCCAAAGAAATCGAAATTGGGTTAAGAAGTTCCCTTGACTGCCTAATGGCGTCACATCAAAATGAGTTTATGAGAGATAAAAAGGGTATCTCATCACATGGACATAAAGTTTAAATCAATAAGGATATATAAGAACATATCACAACATAATAGTATGTGAATTAAAATACATAACAAAAGAAGTATTTTAAAAAGTAGAGGGTGAAAGGTTCCCTTACCGACATGGGTATCTTTGGAGACATGCACCCCGTGAAAGAAGGACAATAGAACATTTATGTGAATACTAATAAATGAATTTATATTAAAAAATGAGTAAAATAATGGGCAGTACATACACCACTCAAATGAAATTGTGGAAAATGTAGCATAAATCTCACAGGAATAAATGTGAGATGAAAAATCCCTTAGGAAAACTCGGCAGCATAACGACGCCACATAAAACATACAAAATTGAATTGATGAGATAAAATAGGGTATCTCATCATATTAACATAAATTTTATAGAATTAGTAATATAAAAGAACATCCCCCAACATAAAAAATAGGAGCTTAAAATAAGTAACATAATGGAGAGTACTTAAAAAGAAAGAGAGAGGTTAGATCTCTTACGAATATTCGGTAGCCTAACTGCGCCACTCAAAACATCCAAAATGGATTAATGAGAGAGAATATGGTCTCTCATCACATGAACATAAAAATTACAGTAATATTAATATAAAATAACATCACAATAACAAGAAATATGATCTTTAAAATGAATGACATAAAAGAGTGTACTTAAAAAGAAAGAGTGGTGTAGGATCCCTTACCTCAAGTCCAACTTGTCTTGTTCGTTTCTTTATATTCCTGAATAATAAACTTTGGTCAATTAATAATTTCCTAATTACCTCCATTAGAGATTTTTATTCAGTTAATATCACATATTATAATGTTATGATAATTTTTTAATAATTTTAGTTCATATCAGACGTTTTTGCCGATGTTTGGTACATGAGTCAAAAATGAACTTGTTGGAAAAAAGATTGCCCATGTAGTTATAAGTAAATAATTTCCAGAATAGTATTAATGATTAAAATATAATATATATCCATTAAATATTCATTTTATACTATTCCATATCATTTGGAGATAAAAACGAAAAGCACCATTCATGAAGACGGTAGGCCATACGTACGCATGAACGCTACTTTCATTTTTTGTCATATTAATGGAATTAAAAAAATGAGAGATATATATATTGTAATTCCAAAATGAAACCCATCATTTAGATGTAATATATTACATATATATCGATTATATATATGTACTTATAATAGTACATAACATATGGAGATAAGAAATGAAATGTACCGTTCATGGAGACGGTAAGCCGTACGTACGCATGAACGCTACTTTCATTTCTTTTCTTTTTTTGTATTCAATTGAATGAAATAATAGATATATATAGGTATAATATAATTACAGTAGGATAACATATTTAATACCATTAATTCCATCCTTTATACGTCCCACATATGGCATTAATGAATCAAATCACTTTGAGGGGGCGGTAGTCCGCAACTTCCTAAAATAAAGATATCACGTTTACCCGTAATGGAAACCATAAAGGTATGCCATAAATGAAAAATACAGAAGCTTAAGGAAAACATAAACATATTATATATCATATATAAGTATATTTACATCTTAATGGCCACCTTTTAAGGTGTTAAAAGAATGTTGAACTATCATCATTTCGGGAGGCAGAAATTCGCCATCCACGGAAACAGTATGTTCTTTAACCGTTAGATGTAGGTATGTGTAAGTGTATCTCAAATACTTCTTAAAACAACATCCTAGTATATTGAAGATACTGTATTTGTTACAAAATAAATTAATAAAATGAGTTTAGGTGGTTGGAGAAGCAAAATAAAACAAAAGGACACAAGTGAAGACATTACCTTTAAATCGGGTAACTTCCTTTGATTTGATCTCAAAGGCTTCATTGGAAAGGATTCTGCCCAAAGTGAGGCTTCTAGGAGTTATAGAGGGATTTGGAAAGATGAAATGGGCAGGGGTTGGCTGATACAAAGGCTTTGGAAGTGTGGGTAAAGAGGTAGAGGTGGGGGCCTTTTATAAGAGGAGAGGAGGGGAACTCTTGGAAAGTAAGGAAATGTTACTTTATTTTAGAAAGTGTTTCGGATTTTAATGGTCCCACAATGATGTGTTTAGAGGATAAGGTGATAAGAGTTCGAAATAAACCCATAAAATAGGAATTGGACATGTGTAGGTTTTATAGTTTACATTATATTTCCATTTTAATTAAATCGTTAAATAATGAGGTCATCGCTGCATCATCGTGATGGCATAAATAATTTACTTTATTTATTTTCTAAAAATTATAAAAAAATATTATGATGTAGGAAATATTTTTAGATTTTCAATGAATATTAATTGTCCAAATGATAATTTATGTAGACAAAATTAAAAATATTTTACTTAGGTGATACATTCTTTGTTACATTTAACATTCTTTAAAAATAAAAAGATAAAAAGTCACTTTCTCACAAAAGTGATTCCATGGGGCCCCCATGTTTGGCACAAGGAATCCTATGGTCGGCCATGAGACAACCAGTAGCCTTAGGACACATTTTGTGGTCATTTTGTATTATTATGATATTATTTTATTATATTTAACTACCTGATTACTCATTAATCAAGATAATTAAAGATAATTACCGTCGTTATTATTCATAATGTCCAAAAATAAAAGAGTCTTAATTAAATAATTTGGACCATCTGATTCAAAATATGTAATCCATTTTACCAAATTACAAACACATAAATTGCAATAATTAATTTAAAAAAACTTCCCGTTGTCAAAACAAATAGCGAGTTTTTTAGAAACAATATTTATGAAAAGTTTGGCACTTGTTTATGCCTAATTCCAAAGTGAAATTAATCCAAATGACCATAATTTAATTACATGGTAAAATTATATTATAAATACACTTTAAAATAAAATAAAAATTTAATATAAACATATAATTAAATTATATGAAAAATCAGTTTTGATGTAAAATGCATTATTTTTCACTATTCATTTAAAAATGAACATTGTCAGAAAAATACCAAAAATTAACCAAAGGTAAATTTCAATTTCCCAATAATAAATAATATGTTTATTTTGAAAAATATAGCTTATAAAATTGTCAAAAGTTTGATTTAAAAAATGGGTTTCCATCAAAAGGTAGTAAAAAAATCTTTTAAAAATACTAGTGTATTCAATGCTTAAGATTGGATTCATTTGTATTTTAAGCCTCTAAAATTTATTGGATAAAAGTAAAAACATTTAACAAACATATATAATCATATTTTAGTTATTTATATTCATTTTTGTCAATACAACGGCTAGGCGTTAACTACCATTTAAAATTATATTATTTTATTAATAGAGTGTAACGTAAGATTTCAAAGGAAATCGTTGTTGCGTATTGGGTAAGCCATAAAGCATAGCGTTCCATTTAAATTGGTATTGAGATTTTTTCCACAAATAGGGATAAATATAAAAAATTCATATTCTTTATTTACCTGGGGTGGTACATTTAAACTATGTTGTATCATCTTAAATGACTTTAATCTTTTGTGTGTTTGTCCTACGATGTTAAATTTCATGGGTTGTTCCTGTCAAATGACCAAAAACAGTGACACTATTGTCTCAACCATACGATAGAAAATGGAACCACATTGTGGTGCCCACTCTTGAAAGGATATCATACTCAACACTGTTATTCTACCAAGACATTTCTTAAGGCTTATATATGACCTGATTCTAGTAGTGACATCCAGATTCTCTGCCCTAGGTTTGTTGCTCCTAAAAATCATACCCACATTAATGAACAATCGTGTTCTATCAAATGCCACTTCTTTTGGTGCATGGGCCAGACCTACATGATATTATTGCACATGGAATTGGTATCCCACCATGTTGTTCTCAGGAACTACATTTGGATTGATTCTCATCCTTATGGAATACGTAGAAATGCCCAAACATTTCATCTTCATGTCCAGCCCTTGGTTCCTCAACATGTTTTCTGACTTTTTGTCTGGAATTCTTGACCTCTATTATGCATCACCAATGTGGTCAGATGAACTGTAGTTTAGGACCTTTAGTATTGGATTCTACATGGACATTTTTTCATCCATTTTAATGATTCAAATTCCCCTTTATTATGGTTTCCATCATCATTCCCATCCGAATAGACCCTCAAATAGAAAGGATACAAAGACTTATTACTATCCTTCTATCTCGGGCCAACATCCCTGAGGTTTTTGAAAGGAAATATGACCCATGTCCCATTTTTTGAATATGGTCAGCAGTCGACACTCACTTGTTTGTTCCCATTCTAGGAAAATGAAATGTGGATTTTGTGTTTCGAACATGGTCAATAGTTACCCTCCATCATTGTGCTACCCCCATTGAACCCTAAATATTGGTCACATGATTCATGTATCTTTCCACTCCATCATATTCAAGTGTATTTTCTACACCCTTTTTTATACCTCTATTCATCTACATGCATTGAAGAGTATGAATCCACGTTATGAGGGATGTATTCAAATCCCCACCACCTCCCCCTATTGATTATTCCATGTGTTGTGACGATATTATCAACCCTTGTTTCCTACACAATGAAAATCTCAAGTTGGATTATGGATATGTGTAAGGTTTATGCATTCATGGAAGAAACACACTCATTATGGTCTAAACCATAAGACCATAAACTAGTGGTTTGCGTCTTTAACTAGATGCCAAAGTTTGGACATCAAGACTCTAAACTGTGTGTGTGTTCTATTGGAAATTTTTATAATAGTGTGGACTTCTTATGTCCTCATTCACATCAGGATTGCTTTATGGAACCACATTACAAAATTTTCACACTGGGAATCTCCCCATTCTAGTCTGAGCTCTATGAACATAAAAATAATATCCATTATGTCCATATCAAATGAAACCAAACTAAGAATTATGCACCTAGGCTGCATAATGATAAATTACCTATTTTTTTGATGTATTCACTCGAGAAGAAGTTTCACCTTTCAGAATTGGCCACCTATCATACCACCTTCAAGAACTATGTATGGCTCAATTCCCATCCTTATTGGATATGTACTGATGCCCAGATATTTGTACGTTGTCCAGCCGCATGATAATGAACCAACTTCTTCCATTTCAGCCCGATATTTCTTGGAAACCTGTGGCATGGTGTGGAATTATGTCCTCATTCATTATAGGGTTGTAGTATCCAAACCACGTACCTTTATTGAGTTTTCTCCATTTTTGTGTCCTTACCGGATTACAATAAACTACATGGGCTTGTCTCATGCCCACGACATTAAACTGGGAACCCTACAGTATGAGATCTGCGTCCTCAAAATAATATTCCTACCATCAATGTTTTCATGATGTTAAAACAAATAACAATTAAAATATTCCACATTAAAGGAGGAAATCACTCCATTTCAGTATTCAATGCCTACCATACCACCTTCAAGAACTACTCGTGTATTGATTCCCATATTAATGGGATATATAGTGACACCCGTACTTCCTCTCCATGGTCTAGTCGCAACCAATTTTTCATCCCCAGCCCCTTTTAGGTTGGGTTCTACAAAAAGAGCATGATATTTTGAAGACATCTTATGTCCCCATTCAGGTTGGGTTTATAATAACCACACCATGTACATCATTTAGTGTTACCATTCCTTGTACTCATCCTCCATAATGCATAAACTACATGGGTAATGTTCGCACTCCACACATCCCTTCATCTGGTTTTTTTATTATCTTTCACTTTCAAAGGGACCCCCTAATGGTATAGATAATAGGAATAAGTGATCTCCTACTATCTTTGTCCAATTCACTAAATTATTTTGATCAATAATTAATACAAGTCCCGTATCTAGAATATTGTCAGTGGTCACCCATCTTTTGTTCATTACCATTCTAGGATAACAGGAAATGGATGTTGTGTTTCAAACATAGTAAAAAAATTTCCTTCATCATCACATCATTCCCATTGTGGACCAAATATTGAATGTTGTAAATTTCATTCCTAATGCCAATTTATGTTTACAGATCCATGAAACCTTTGGTGTTGTAACACTGTAAATTTGCACGAATCGATTATGAATGTTGGTTCATCTAATATTTTCCCCACCCGACATTTCCATTCCACTGTTTCATGTTCTTGTAATATGGGGAAGGTATGACAATGCTCCTGGTTTCCTACACTGAGCATGTACCATGTTAGATTAGGGGTTGTGATAGGGTAAAATCCATATACAATACGGTGTGACCCATTGGTCCTGCTGTATAACATTTAACTGTGACACTATCATCCTCACCATATGATTCTGAACTGCACACTTATAATTCCCATTTACAAAACATAAAACTGTAGACCATCTTAGGTCCTACCAGTGAGGTACCTCCCAGAAATAGGCCTAATCGAAATTTAGATCGATATGATCACCCAATATACTTTTATCATGGTAGTGTAATTTTAAGAGTGTTTGAATCTATTCAAACATCACATAATTCAACCCTCATGCTTTGTCTGCCCCTATTTAGGATCCTCATTCCCTATCATGTATGAAGATACCCCTAATGGTTAGGACAACGGTCTTTTTGGATCGCCTACCATCTTTGGCCAATCTTATGGAGGACATCTGACGACACTTCATGTTTTTCCCCATGCTTTCAAATACAGTCAGTGAACAACATACATTTTTTTGTTCTAATTATAGGAAAACATGATACAGATGCTGTGTTTAGAGTTTTGTCACAAATATCCTCAACCATCATGAACTCTTCACTGCATTCCAATTTTTTGGAATCATAATTGAAATTCTTCATTCCCCATTGGTCGAATTACTTCCAAAACCCTGGGTTTCATTCCTATCATGCACTAGTGTACATGGGAAAGAGTGATTTGGTAGTTCTCAGGACACTAATACCTTGTCAAAACCCACCTCTTGTTTCCAAAACTCTATCTGGTCATCCAGACCCCATGTTTTTGTATGTTTAGATGGAGCTCTCATACACAAAGTGATTAATTATGTAGTCTTATCTTATTTCTCACACAACGTATGACCCTAATGAGCATTGGGATTGATCACTAATTACTTCACAATTATAGGAAAAAATGCACTAAAATATGCATGATAAAAAATAATAAGTCCACTCACATAGTTTGAAAAAATGAATGCAAAAAGGGAGATAGGTTTATGAGTTTGGAAAAAACATAGACCTTATGGATTGGACACTTTTAAGGATTTATCCAATGCTTCCACCTTTTAGATCGTACCCTCCAGGGTAGATTCCCTCAGATTGAGCTACCTCTCATAGTCATAAGTAGTAGAGCAGAACTCATTATCTTTGTCCTACATTCATGCCTATATTTCTTGGAGCCTGATCATTTGAAGGCTTGCCTGCCCAGCTTTCTCATGGCCATCCACCATATGGGCCTTCAACTTTTCAATGAGCTCAGAATGGTGCACTATAAATTTTTCTCTTTTGTTTTCTTTCTCATCAAGGTGTTAGAATTTTTACTCGTATTTATTAATCTTCTGGGTATTCTTCGACTCCTTCTGATACTGAAAAATATTAGAGCATTGGATACTCTCCATTATATTCTTAGCGATATAATCACAGATCATTATATGAATATGCTGAGCATCAACCTCTCTGGCACAATGAAAGCGTATCCATGTGTTAAGTGACCACATCCAGCTCATCCATTCCACCTATGACTGAATGAAAAATATTTTGATGCACCTACACACCTTGTTACACATCGTATGACTCTCCGTAGACACATGGCTATCAGATTCATCCATCTCCTTAGGATCTGTAGGCCTACACTCAGGAAAAATAGCCAGTATTTAAGCAGTTAGGTCCTCTTTTGGAAAAATATTCTCTTAAACATCCTTACCCTCTTCAGCCTAGAGCTCAACCCTAGTGGAATAACTATACACAATTGTATCCTCTTGATCATCAGGTGATAACATTGGGACATCATGAATAGCTGGATCTACGAGGTCTGGTGCAATCATAGGTAGAGCTACCATAGATGTTCCAGACTCGATAGTTTCCTAAGCCTATGACCTTATGATCACTATATTGGGAACCAATATCTTATGTAGCCAAGTCCTCTAATAAAATATGTGAACCTACAAATGAATAAAGTTATAAGACCTCAGAGTAGTTGTGTGCAGTGGGTGAGTCATTGTAGGACCTGTCGCCAAAGCAGAGCCCTCAACACTTCTTAATTGAATAATCTGTGTTGACACCTTCTGGAAAACCAGAATAAATTGAGTATCTGAGGTCTCCATTTCAACAATTTCTCCATTTCATCCCTTCCCACATCAATAATGGTTGGTCCTTTGACAACTTCAACAATGGTTGGTTACCCACCCGGTGGGATCCTTAATGCTCGCTCAGAAGGATGTTCTTCCACATCCATGGGTACATCCTTATCCCCTGAAGGGAAGGATTCATGGATATCAACATCGACACATTCATGAACAAGAAAAATCTTGGTCGGTGGATTCAAATTATTTAATGAGAAAGGCCAAAACAGATAATAGTTAAGACCACCTCATGTTGTTTGGCTAGTTTCATGTCAAAGCCTGTGATCTCCCAACTCTCAAATGGGATTCATTGGAGGAAGCTTGTTTCTTTAGGTCTTTCACCTCTTGTAGATTCACCCCCAACCTCATATTTTCCCTCTTCCTCTTCTCTCTCTTATATCTCTTCCTATTATTCCTCTTCTTCTTCCTCCCCTGCTTCTTCTTCTTCCTCCTCAACATTGTCAACCTCGATTGGATGCTTTACTGGATCATGATACTTTTCAAGAATCACTTTATCTAAGAAATAAGGTTCTTTATACAACCTTTGTTGGAATTCATACATCTCCATGGATTTTAGGTAAGCATGGAGATGATGAAATTTTACCCTCTTCGCCACCTGAATGCACCCTATGTATTGTAAGTCAAGCCCAGTGCACCCCAGTCTCTGACATAGCTCTCTAGTGGACATAGATTCTCACAACATCCTCCAACCAAACCAAATATATGGAAAAATAGTTCCAATGGTTGGATTTAGGAGATTCTTTTGTTTATTCCTTGTTAGTTCCCCTGATGTCCAATGAGGCCTCCCATGAGACCACCATTCGTCAGAAGGTGGAGGTACATTCTTTCCTCACGATGCTCCTACCGACGAAGTTCTAGACCGAGTTGTTCCAACATCCCGGATTATTCCTTGTCTCACCTACCTAGTAGTACCTTGTCTACTTCCCCACTATCTCGAATCCATATTGGGCACCTTGATTTTCTGAATGTGTTTCCATAGAATCATCGCTGGGCATGTTGCTATCCAATGGTCGACATACACTATTGATAAGCTAGCATTGACATCAGTAGGGGTAAGGGTGATGACTTCCCCAAAACATGAATTCATTAACATGAGACACAATTGGAGAAGGATTATTGGATGTCAGTCTACTCAAACCTCTGTGTATACTTAATTTTGAATTTTCTACATTCACTCAAATTTCCTAGGAATCCTTATTAGCACATACGATTCAGAAATGATTTTCCCACCCATTCAGGCTACCAGCACACCACCCTAGATGCTTTGCAAGTACACCATCTACTCCAATGAGAATCGACAGTCTTCTACCATCTAGACATTGGGGGTTGGAAATAGATAAAAGTTGTTGTTTTTGTGGTTTTGAATCTTGAGTTTGATCCCCTCCTCTTTAAGCATTAACGATGATATTCAAGCAATATTCAGTAGGGATGGTTGTAGACTGTCACCTGGAGGGAGGATGGAATTAAAGAATTCATCCCATGTCAATGAGATGCAACCCAACCATGAAGAATCTTGATGATATGAATATCCTCCTGGGTATGATCCCTCTAGAAATGTCTCTCAAAGTATTGAATAACCTAACCAATATGGGAACCCCCCATATTAACTTTGTTCTTGGCCACCATGATTCCATCCATCGCTAGAATTCTTGGATGAAACCCCATCCTTGAGTCCCTTATATGATGCAACCACCTACTCAGAAATGAAGCAATGAACCAGGCATATTGTACATTTGAGTATCAAATTTCGTTTCGACTAAATCCCCATGATTGGTACTCACCTTCATCCAAGACCATCCAATATGATTCCGGCTTCCTCCATTGCAATGTGTTTGGAAAATCCTTCCCTTGAACAAGTATTGTCACCACCTTTTCTTGAATAAAAAATACACTAAACCATTTTGAATAAAATATATTCTAAAGTATGTCCTTGATGTTCAGATTCTCCTTAGCTAGCTCCAACAAATTCCATTGGAGAATAGGGGTGCAAGACTGGTCACCCAAAAAATTCTCTATTTGGAGTAACTCATTGTATTGGTACCCTTTAATGGAAATTCCCCCAATGAAATGAGTGTTGAAAAGACCAAATCCTGCCTCCCAATGGTGGTGGTGGAAGGTATTCGTATCGAGAGACTACCGACTAAACAGCTCTAATACCATGTCTTATGTATGGTAGAAGTGAAACTAAAATGTCCACACAGCTTCAAAAATCCTGATGGACCATAGCTATGCCCTAAAATCCTCACATTTCTATCCTACCCAGTACTCCCATGCCCATTCACTCATGAATGTTCCCCTGGACCTAAGGTTCCATTCATTTAAACCATTGGTCTGATCAGTAATGCATCTTCTAAAGGTGATCGCATAGTGAGCTGAAGATTCCTAATGAGACATATCACTCCCTAAAATATTCTTGGTCTTCGGATTTAGGACATAAATAGACATGTTCTGTGGTTCCATAGTGGGGTGACCATTGCTTGTAATTTTGAACTATGGAAGGCTATTCCCATGTGTTACCCATGACCGTGACGTATCGGTCTCATACCCTAGCCTCAGCACCTCTTCCAAAAAACTGATGTTCCATATCGGTAGACTATTATGTAGAACAAAATCCTTTGGATTTTACATCAGCATACCAAAAAGAATCTAATTCTCGAACATGAATCTTCTCGCATGAAGAATCTCTGGTTTTTTGATCATCTAGTCCCTCCTTGACGTAGTGGTAGCTTACCTCTCAGTGTCAGTTGATTGAGAATCTATTTATGTTAGGTCATTAAATTCACAAGTGTTGTGTGAAATAATGGGGTTTCGATGCTCATGATAGACTGTTATAAGCAAGATGATCCTAGTTTTCACAAAATACTTCTATCTCTGGTGTGTGAATGAATCTACAAAAGCACAAAAGAGCCCACAATTGTGAGAAAAAATCAAACAAAATGTGATAACTTTTGAAAACAATTCAGATCTTTTGTGCATGAGAAAAATATTTCTTATTGTACGGGAATGTAGATGTGGGTACTTGATGGTTCCCCATTGTATTTATAGGCCCATGTCGTCACATTCACATGCACACAAGTGGTTTGGGTTCCGAAAAGACAGTTTTTCATGCATGAACCATCCGGAACTATGCTTCTCAATGTGTCAATAAAAAGCCGACCATTGGGTCCCCCTTGAGCTATGATTTACAGGGAGAATTTGTTAGAATCGAATTTTGGATAAGGATATGAACATAAATAGTTGAGAAAACCAATGAAATATTTTTTATCAGTAGACAATACTGAGGATCCCAAAGGTGGTGCACACAAGATTTAAGGATTCCATGCAAGACTGAAAATTGAGTGGAAAATCTTTCACACCCAATGTGACATCAAATGGAATCACTTCTGGTTCCCTTCTGAAAACTATCCTAGTCTACAGTGTGAAAGAAAATTGGATTTCCTGCAATATTCAAAAATTCACAGAAGATCTTCTGTGCAATGTGACATCTAAATAACAGATGCACGCAACACATATTGTATGCTGGAACAATGGTTTTCCACTAAAAATGGAAACTTACCCCCTACACTTCGGGGGATTGCTACATAAGAAGAACCGATGATATGCTATTGGAAATACATGCCTTCTACAACCACACAAAGGACTTGGCCTTAAGTTACTGGACCATTCATGATAGGTCTCCTAGGGGTCCTCCATCAGGTGGGCCCACTAGAGCTTGATCCATACTCATTTCCATTTACTCCATGGAATATTCCTGCAAAATATTCCTCTTACATTAATTTTTTCTGTTGTGTAGTTCCATTACTATGCATAGGGTCTCCTCTTATGCATAACCACTATTTTTGCGCGCAACTTCCCAATCTTGTGTGCAGCCCCTCGTCTTGTGCGCACCCCTTCAATCTTGCATGAAACCCTCCTTGTGTGATCCATGTTCCATCTTTACCATAAGGAACCATGTCAGATCCCATATGATGTATGAAACCCCTATCTTTCACATACATTAACCATATGACCCACCAGGTTTGTATGAAGTGAATTCATGTTCACATGGGTAGTGCTTCATGGCGTGTTTCTTTGACTCTTGATTCTTCACATAGGCATGCTAATGGCTATTTCTTCTTCACATGGCCATGATAATGTGACCCCTCAATGGATTACTACACAACCCCATCTCCACATGGAAGTAGTGGTTCCTTCCCTTTGCTATGGGTTAAAGTGCACCAGTTATGTAAGTCCGACTATAGAGGAGAGATTCCTCACCATTAGAGCTGGAGGATGTTAAACTTCGAAGCTCCTCCATCCACAACACATGATGTTAATCTATTATAACCATATAAGAAACACGTCCAAAGACGACCATGAAGGGGATGGGATCCAATGCCTTCTCACTCTACTCTCCCTCTGAGATTTGTCGCAATGCACACCTCGGGTAGTCTCCACGTGAGCCCCAAAACTCTTTGATGGGATGTTTCAGGTATGATATTCATATCCCCTTCTTATGACTGGACACCCTCCTTTCACATCAAGTCTCCCTCCAATAATAAGTCCCAATATATATCTCTTAGGGCCACTAACCACGCATAATCCCCAATCCATTGCTCACAGATTCACCATTCATGACACAATTTTCATGTCTTTTTTGCCTCTTGTTTCTCACACCTAGCATGACCCACACGATTTTAGAGTAAAATGTGACCATGAAATTATCTATGGGCCACCTTAGCATGTATGCCTTGATCCCCTCATTCAGAACTACATGGAATTTTATCCTTTCCCTTTCCACGGAAGGTACATAGAAAGCCTCATTGAGGTTGAATCCCATCATCCATCAGTCCCTTCCCACTTCGCATCAATTTAACCTCCTCCCGAAATGATATTAAAATGTATGCCCCTTTTCATCCCACATGATAATAAAATATATGCTTTCAAAATACGTGTGTTTCGATCCCAGTATGATAGATATGGTATGTAGGAAGCCTACCTAGGGTTCAACCCCAATCAATGGTAAACATTAGTGCCCCTTTTGTTGGTATTCACACACTTAGTCCACCACATAGTGGGGTTAAACTAGGTGTTGGGAGCTAGCCATGTGTAATCCCCACTCTCAATCCATATTACTCTATAAAGAGTGTCCCTCTTGTGATGGGATTCTAACCAAGCGTAATCCACATCAGGTTTCTTGGGCTATTTCTTTTGTGTACACCCTAATTCTATGCCCCATTCTGAACTATGAGGACTTTGATTCCCAGCCATGGGGATGCATAGGAGGCCTCCCAGAGGTTCAAGCCCATCACTCATGTCCCGTATTGGTCTCTCTCTAGAGCCTTTGTATTTAGAGAAGCTCATGACCCATCCTAGAGGTTATACTTCCTTTATTTCCCATCCATACATTCATTATCATGAACCACCTCTTATGGTGTCCCATCACCCCACCGATGTATGTGGAATTTGATTCCCCACCACATGGATATGTAAGAATCCTAACCAAGGATCAAGACCAACATTACTATTATCTTCAAATTGGATAAATCATATTAATCTCATCCATGTCATAAAATCACCCACAAACCATATTGGTTTTACCATATCTTATACATCCTGGTAAGATCACGTCATCCACATCCTCGCTGCTCTTAGAAGCACCTATGCCGCTAACCATGCATATCCCCCACCATGTCTTAGTGTTTTTGTCTGTTGTGTACACCCCAATCCCATGATTCACCATCTTGAACTATGTGGGATTTGATCCCTGCCTTCTATATAGGGAATGTAGGAGACCTCCACGATGTTCATTCCCAGCCAATGGTAAACTATTGTGTCCCCCTTTTCAGGTCCCAATCATACACAGATTCATCCTCATTGGGTGTATTGGTCAACCCATCTAGTAAGACTCCTAGGTTCTCCCTCCTAGGGATGTACCCATCCAATCCATTCCCATCAATGATCCAATCTGTCTGATCTATCTCCACTAGATGTTAAACTCACGGAATACCCTATGATAATAATGGTAAGATGAGGGAAACATTGGAGATATACCTTGGTAATACAATTCCTCATAGTCAATGTGGGATGCTTCAGGCATCCCCACCCTCGATAAGCCCTATCATAAGGGGAAGAAATATAAGTTCACTATTTTTTCATTTCCTAGACATGCCAGAGATGCCCAATGTAACTTCTCCCTTGACCAAAGGTTGGTACCATGACTTGACCCCATGTAATATCCTAACAGAAGTAGTGTAATTAACCTGAATACACAATGAAAAGGCACTGGGAAGAGTTTCATGAACAACATGTTAATATTTAAGGGGGACCCAGACTAGGTGACGACTTTCAAGTACGAATACATTGAAGGAGTAACGAACATCCCATTAACCTTTTCTGATCAAGGAGAAAACATCCCTGAATAAGAGATGGATGTCGCCCACCTTTAGAAAGATGGAATGACGAGAAACAACTAGTGCATCATATCACGATGATGTATTCCCCTGTGAAAGAGTCAAACAAATTCATCTTCAGAGAAACAGATCCATATAGATAATCTATGTTATGGCCCCTATAATTTAGTGGGTACAATACCTACATTAGATATATAACAGAATAAGAGATCTATGATATGGTGGTGCTGGTTTCAGTATGATTGACCATGGTATGGAGGAGTTTTTCAGGAACATATTTCTAAACATTATCCACCATTATCAATATTATATTCACAGATTCATATTAGATACCTCTATATTCTTATTTGAAACATTTCTTTAGAAATATGATTGGATGGAGTCCGTGTTGTACCCCTAACAAAGCTTTTTCAATTTCGAATAATATATGTTTGTGTTATTGGTTATCAATATAGAATCAGGGTCATACAATATAGTGATTATATTGGAATTCATGAAGTGATTGATATATTTTTTAATGAACTCCTTAAGGGTTATGTTCATGAGTCATATTAGGAATAATTGTTTTTTAGTAATAATATACATGAACTGCTTGGCTGTTGCTCGAGGACATGACCCCATGAAACTCATTTCCCACATGCAAATGGCTTGGAGATTTTTTTTTGTAATGTAACATATCGAGAGGAAGAAAAATAATCATTTCATGTATTTGACATGTAGAAAATTTCATAATGAATTCATTATAGACTTGTGTAATCATTATATAGAAATAACTAATCCTATTACTTTGGTTGGAGATCCTTGATCCATATTAGGGAGCACCATAGGGTCTTATATGGGATTCTAGAATCATGGTGAGGGTCTCCCCTATTATCATGAATATTGGAGGATTCCACTAAAGTAGAATTTGTAGATGTCAAGAAGAACAATTGTTTCTTCATGAATGAAGTTTTTTATTCATTATTAAGGATATATTACTTCTAATAATTATCTAATCAGATGGTCCCATTTTTAGAAAATCCATAATAGGTTTCATCTTTCCATGAATGGTCATTGGTTTGTCACCTATGGAAGTAGAACTGGTGTAATTTATCTCTTCCATGTAATTTACAATAGTAGGGTAGACTATAATTAGATATGAAATGAAGAAGAAGTCCAAATATTTGATTGTATTGGCCTTGTTAGTGGATGAATAAGAAAATACTTCAATAAGAACATTTCATGTGAAAGGTATCTGATACTGTTTCATCTCAAAATGAAGCTCATCCATCAATACCCTCACATAGATGGTGATAGGGTTTAACAATTCATTATTAATGAACTATTAATTATGGTTCTATTTGATAAGTAACACTAAATCGTGCTTGAATTTCAAACGGACAATCTATAGTTACAAGGATATTACGAGGATTCCCATAAGGGGTTGGTATTCAAGATCATTATTTAAATAGCCTTTCAATAATAGGAATTAATGGTGATGTATTTTGTATTTTAGTGAGATAATGATATTCTATATAAAAAATAGTTTATAAATTGGGATTCCCAAAATGTTCCAATTTATACTTTTAGAGGCTCCATCAAAACACATTTTTTCATATTTGGGAAGTATCTTAGGAATATAAAATCTATTCATCAGGAAGATCATTTTATATATACATGATTTATGCCAAATTATGTGCATTGAGTATGTTGGATAAAACATTCCCATTGCTTTTATTTTGTGATATTAACCGAATATAAAAGTACTATAGAATGACATACCAGTAGCACAAATGACCAGTTAGTATAGGGTGGTATAGGATGTACATGAGAGGGTCCATACAGGAGAACAAACAAACTATAGGATTCTGAAAGTAGTCCATAAAATTCTATTCCAAAAAATGATTATAATGACGTTTTTCACCATATCATACTATTGATTCTTGATATCTAGAATGTTTTCTAATAAGTTAATAGAGACCGTTCTCATTACCTACACCTTTTATCTAAGATATAGTGGAATCAAGAGAACACTACATAGCTACAAAATATAGGATGAATGAATGACCTTTTAAAATTATCATTATGAATTGAGGTTGTTTAAGATGCCCTTTTAGAATATTTATGGATTTTTAGAAGTATTAGGCACTTGAAAATGAATCCCTTCTTCATTAATTTAGTTAAGGGGAGGTATTTAATGTCTAGGTTAGATATGATTCTTCTAATATATGTGATATTACAATGAATCTGTAACATAACATTATGGTTTCATAGAGGAGGAATATTGAGTATTTTAATATCTTTATCAGAGTTAGCCTTAATTCCATGTTGGTATTCCACAATTCCAGTAAAAATTACTAACTTCACCACAAGGGAACAATTTTGAGGGATTATCTTCATGTTCTTTTACCATAGCTTTCCAATGACATTTGAAGGTCATGTGATGATCAAAATTAAATCCATAAATAAAAAAAATTTAATCATAATATGATTATACAAATATTCCTTGAAATAGATTTAATATATTATTAATATTGTGTTGATGGTTAGATCCATATTTCCCCAAACCAAAGGGAATGACCTGGAAACAAAATATTCCATAGGGAACACTAAAATTTATGACTTCCTCATAATCTGAGGGCATATTAATCTGGATGTACCCTAATTAATAATCCAAAATAAAAAGGCCCTTGAATCTTGTTGTTTCATTAACAACGAGTTCCATGAGAAAAACATGGAAATCATCATTTATAATGTATTGATTAAGATCCCTGAAATCGATGATGAACCTGATTTCCCCATTTTTCTATGATATGTATGATAAAGGAAATCCATTTATTGTGTTAAACCTCTCAAATAAAGTTCGTTCACATAATATTATCTGCCTTAGATTCATTCATGGATTCATGTGAGGGATAAATCCTATATAATGGCTGTTTGAAACCTTAATGGTCATCTTGTAGGCCTAGATGATGAGTACCCACATCAGTATCTATAAAATGAATTTTATTTTATTGTAAGTGAACACAAAATAATTTTTCCCATGAATGATATGTACATATGTCTATATTATAGGGTCATGGAAATACTGAACAATCTGGGTCATTAATCCTTTTATGTTCCATGATTTACTTGATAGATCTCATTGATGGACATGGAGATGCCTTCCTCAAATACTGAAAGGTATCCCAATGGACCCTGGAATCTTTTTCTATCATGGTTTTGATGGATGTGTCTTCAGTACTGGTGAATGTTTTTGGTGAACCTCCATCTTTTATGTGGAGTATGAGGTTATTATGAAAAAATTGAAGGAGATATAATAATATAGTTTTAAATTTCCATCACTAGTTTAGGTGAATTGTGAGATTTAGATAATGGTGGAATAGTGGCACCCTTGTCCGAGGCATTTAAATCTATAAGGATGGATTCTATTTTATATTCAGGATCCATTTTATCCATTATTAGGTAAATGATAAATACATAATCATTCAATATAAATATATGGGGGATGGCAGTTGAAATTCCAAATCCATTAGAAGTTACTGCCAGTTTTTCACCCTCTATTTTTTGGTTCATTCATTTATTATTATATAAATATTACAAACAATTATAATAGTCATAATATTAAAATGAGGTTTTATCATTATAAATTATGTAAACATTTACACCGATATATTTTGTCATGAATTAATTAATTTTCGATGGTATAACTATATGGATATGAATCCATGGTGTCTCAAAAAACACATTACATGTTGAATCATACTCAATAACCATGAACATGAATTTAGCCACCATTTACCCAAATAGAGCCTTTATATTGATAGTATAATGGAAATTTTCTCTCTCTTTCAATATCATTTAATGTTCTTCATTATGGGAGATAAATCATCCTCCCCGTATCCCTGATGATAGAGGATTTGGATTGGGATATGCTTAATCTCAAATCCATTATCAATAGGAGCCTATTTAATGTTAACATGTTTATATTTATTAAAATGTATAGGGGTTTGATTTTCCTCTAAATGTCTACTTCCCAGTCATGTTCTGTGAGGGTGGTAGTGTAATTCCAATATGTGGATGTGGTTTTCACATGATAAAGCATTTATAAGACACCATATATCATAAACATCTAGGGACTCTAGATGGCCTCAAAACGTGCATCCTCAAGTATCTTGGAATGTTGTAGAGAATCCAGTATTTAGAACATGGCCCATAATTCATTCAGCTATTTCAGAATTTCATGATCCTGAACAAAAGGACCGCACATCGTATGATTTATTTAATCCTTATATTGGGTCATAGGTGTTGATTCCATTGAGATATAATAATATTGAAAAGTGACCTAAGTCGAAAGAATTATTATCACAAGTAGAATGGGAGAAGATGGTATATCCATTTGGTTGATTTTATATGATAGTTCCACACATACCCATTGGTATTCCAAAATATTTGGTATTGGGAGATTCCCAGTAGTTCTCAGGGTGTCTATGTGTTCTCCCTAGTGTAACTCAAGGGCATACCCACGATTTCTAGAAACATATATTGCCTAATTGGGGCTGTTTCTAGGATATTAATCTCATCCATGGCCAGGTATTCCAATATTTCTTTAGATATTTCAATTTCTACATCTAACGCCCTATTCATGTAGTGTAAAAAAGGTTCATATATGAATTAATCATTAATAAATTGGTATTCTAATTGAATGAAGTTGAAATGAAAGAATTAAATATCTCTATATCATGAGTATTACATTTGGTGGACTAGTTCCCATGGTTCAGATAGTTATGTAAATAAGTTTTTAAGAGTCCTGGTTTTTTTTGAAGGTAGGTGTGGCTTATCTTTATGTCCTCTATTCTCCATTTGAAAATTATTTTGAATATAAGAGTAATATTTTAAATATATTCTATTAGATAACTTTGGTGGTACTGGGGTCATAATAATTTAATGATGTTGTTCTCTATGAATAGTGTCACCATGCATGATTGTCATTCGATTCATCCAATCATCAAAATTTTATTCACAACTAAAAAATAAGTCACACTATTCCCTATCTACCTTTTTTGGTTTGTAGACCCATGGGACACTACAAGCTTGTATTTTCCCAATATTACTTATCCAAAATAAACCATACCATATAGGATGTCGTTAATGAAAAAGAAGACTTTTTGGGTGTGGACCGAACTCTAATTAAAATGGAATTTTTAAGTGAGATCATTATGGATGACCTCTATAGGATTCATGGGATCTAGATGAATAAAGATGTTTTCATAAATTGGTATAAAAAATTAAACAAAGACCTAGTCATTTTAAATGTAATAAATTATTTCATTATGTTCCTCAAATTATAGGTGGCCCTAATCACTCTTTCAATCTGGCTGAGGTTATTGTTTTGTCACTCAGTGGGTTAAAATATGATCTATAGAGTCTACCTGAGTGTCATAGCATGTAATAACACAATTTTGAGTGTGAAATATTTAGTTTCATGCTTTCGAGTAATTTTCCCTTACACGGTGTGCGTGGCCCTATAATTTGATTATGTTCACCAAATATCATGATCTAAGTGTTCTTTCATTTCTTCAAAATCCTAGAATCCTTCTAGATATTTCATCATGATCAATGGTGTTTTTATATTATCATGGTGGTTCTCTAAATAAATTTCCAAAAAAGTATCATCCATGATTATAATTTATAGATAATAAGATAGTCCTTCCTACCTAACAATCAAGTTATAGACTCTCTCATTTTTACACTATTTGTGGTTTTTAAGGATGATGGTCTTCATTTTCCATATTGTATTGGTGAATTGATAAATTAATTGATGGTGAAGTTTTTTTCCTATAATTTTAAGAACCCTTCTTGGAGGATAATGTTCTAGATAAAATGTCAACCCCACCATGGTCTGCACAAAATACTATAGTTTTTCCACCTCTTGCAGGATTCGCGAACAAATCATGGGGACACATGGGGAAATGGAGTGCAAGATATAATATTTAATTCATCTTGTACAATAAATCGTTGTAGAATATATGATTCCCAAAATTTTGGGTGGGTAGAGTCTCATCCATCCGATTGGGATATGCCTTCTTCTTGGGATGTATTAGTGAACACCTCACATTTATGTATTATATCTAAGAAGAATGATTGTCAATGTCATTGAGGATCACTAGGTTTACCACCATCTGAACCACCTCCTAATAAGTATAGACTAGACATGGTAACCCAATATTCATCTACCAAACACTTCAAAGTTTCTCATGTAATGATTAGTTTTCTTGAACAAGGTGATGTTTTTTCCTCATTGGGGGAAAATATTAGTCCTCAATTCGATCCTTAATATAAATATGTTTTTGGGACATGGATCTAAACTTATGATAGAATTATATAGTTCTAGAAAATTATCCCCATAATAATGGGTGTGGAGAGATATATTTTATTCCACTTAATGTTAGTACCCAATGGTAATATTTCTCCCAAGTAATTATTCATCGAGTTTCATGAAATGGAATGTCTCTAAATAATATTGTACCAACATCTCTTCAGTAGAGGAAAATTTATAATTTTATTGGTGAAAGTGGGATGTAACCATAATATACCCTTTATAATGAACATAATATAATATATGGGGTGAAAATTAATCATTTTGTGGATCTAAATTCATCTTCTTCATCTAATTTCTTGACATGCTACCTTGTTTTGTCCATAAATATCACATACCTCTCAGGGTATTATTTCCACATTTCATCCCTTTATTTCCTTATCTATTCATCATAATATTTAGATTTATAGTGATGAATTTCACCAACACATATAAAGTTGATGAAATCATTTGGTAAATCTCTTAAAAATAGAGTTACTCTACATTTCCCACATTCCAATAGTTGACCAAATGGTGGTATTCACATAAACTCACCTCTCACTAGGTAATTGTTTCTTGAAACACATAAGGGGTTTTATATTCCATGATGTTTTCTCCACTAGTAATAGTCTACAAATAATGACCATTATTGAATCTATAACCACCATCTTCAAGAAATCTATAAATGGTAGAGGTTTGTTTCATAGCTATTGGAATGGTTGGGGTGCCGACTGTTTGTGGAAAATAAAATGTGTGTAAAATATACACCAACTTGTGAGAGATGGTAATAATTACCCAATCCTTGTTGGATGGGGAAGATACGGGGACTCCACTAGTACAACTTAAATCTTTTATTGCCTTGTTTACCATAGGTGTGGTAGTCTTGGAAAAAAATCCCCCAACAGTGTTGATTATGGTTGATGTCGAGAAGCATCTGATAAACTCTAGAAACATTGGAGATTTAATTACACATGGGATGAATGTAGTGTTAAAAATTCCCCCAACTGTATGGTCTATGGTCTCAATTTAATGGATTCCATGGTGGCTTCAAATTCATTCTAATAAATACGTTCGTATTTACTCTCTGATGGTCTAAGTGTGGTACAATCTGAGACTTAGAAATATTTTCTATAGGGAGGTGACATATGTTATAAGGATTTGGATTTATCATTTGATTCATGACCTCAACCAGTTTATAAGCCTTGATCCTGATCTTACCGATGACTTTATCTCTTTTCTAGTGAAATATTCGTGTCTTCAAGATTGGGTTAGTAAGTTAGATTGAAAAACTAGATTTTCAAACTATTCTATCCTATGGCACTTCTTTTGGATATTAAATCACAAAATACCATCTTTAATGGGTTATTTAATTCTAATGGAAAGGATAAATTTAATGATCCATAATATCACTATTTTCCAATTAATAAATCAAGTGGATATTAAAGTATGGTTTGTAGGAGGGTTTATAATCTATGAATATTAGGATTTCATAACAATTTTTGTTTGTTTTTAGCTCAAGAACCAAGGAAAAATTAAATTGATGAGTTATATACAATAATAGATCATATTCAAAACTTGTAGATTATCCTCACATCCCATATAAGGTAGATTAGTTTCCTTTAGATGATGGAATGTTTCCCATATATTTTTTCTAATGTAATGCATTCATTCCTCTTTTAACTCATTAAAAAATCATAGTTTAAAGTTGTTATGGGATAGAAAATAGTATGTAGGTTTTCATCAATCAACACTTTATACATATCCAATAAAAACTACTCATCATAGATTATGTATTTCCAGACTTTGTCAGATTACATGTTTTCCTTTTCGAAAAACATAGACTCAATTCCCATAAAAGTCATTTATGGTGCTCTCCATGCCTAGTCACCTACTAACAAGAGTGGAGAATGTAAGATGATATATATAGAACCAATTTAAATTAATCCCAATTTATTTGGAACCTCTTTATCAAATGTTTCTTTGAAAAATGGATGATTCCCTTTCCTATGTGAGATATCACCAGAGAGAGTTCTCCTATTGTACATTTAAGGGGTGTGATCATGAGAATTCCTCTTCATGACACTATGAAAATAATTATTATGGTATTATATGGTTTTTAATTTTTTTTAGGATTCAGTGGATCCATGATAAAAATTAAATATGTGATGAATATACTCAAGGATTCTAACATTTAGAATGTTAAGAATATAAGCTCTATCCTGTGTTGTGTTCAGAATAAGATTAAATTCTGTTTTGGTTTGAGACTTCTACATGAAGGCTACAAAAATATCGTAATGTATATTTAATTTTATTAGTATATATTTCACCTACTACTATATTGATGGATGATACCAAAAATAAATTTTATTGTTGGTAGGAGTATGAGATGGCCTTTGGATGGATGATGGAAAATTCCAATTAGACCTAGTTGAAGTGGGAATATAAACCTCATCAACATGTGTATCATCCATTAGAATATTCTATCTATCTTTCAGAATAGGATAATTAATATCACTATCCTCCAATATGGACTTTGTGGGATGATCATAAAACCCTTTATCTTTTAGAGTAGTGGTATACTTATGAAGCATATTAGTTATTAGAATATAGTGTGTAAAGATAAATTCTACGTATGAATATGGGAAAACCATGATGTGAAAATTGGGAAATACCAATTAAACCAAATAGGACTTGGAGTAGGATCCTGACTTTTTTTATCTTTATAATATTTCATTATCCTTTTTTATAAAAATATGAATTTATCTTTCTAATATCGAAAAACATGGTTGCCAAACCCATGTTGAAACAATAATATGAGGAATGTCTCTTGCTACAAAGTTTAATGAGATATAATGATAATACAATGTGATTGGATAAATAAATATATTATTTGTATAGAGTCTCCAATTGTTCATGCTGAAAATTTTGATATACTTCTCTGACCGCTAGGATAAGAGTATTTACATTTTCTCATGTGATTTCTTGAATTGTTTTGTGGAATATTCTATATTGTGGAAGGGATATAAAGAAATATCATTAGTGTAGAAGATGGAATATAGGCCACCATGTAATCTATTTCTAGGATGTGATATAAGATGTATATGACTAAAGTGGGAGTCTATGATTACTCTTGTCCTCAATGGGAAATCATAATATATAGATTAGAAATGTGTATGGGTATGGGATATGTAAATGTATTATATTTTCTACAAGAAGACATGGAATGGGTGAGAAGATATATGATCCATATCACTTGAACGTTTTGGAATAATTATATTGGATTCATAAGTGAAATTAGTGATATAGGACATCTACTTATGCTCCATAACACTTTATGCCTGGCGGTATCCCTATGGTTCCTGAATCTGAGTTTATAAGAAGAAATTAGATGAGATAAAAAATTAGTAGGTAGATGATGGGTGATATTTACATGAATATTTTGTCTTCTATTGATAGTATACCTTATATAATAGACATTAATCCCACTTCTTATTATAATTAATGTTTTGAATTTATTTCTCTAAGGAAAGGATCCAATGAGGATGGAAGTGTCAGGAGGAGTTTCCAGCTTCATCACAACCTTCCATGGATTAGGTGGGCCTATAAGATTTAGTGCTAGAATTACCTCATGTATTGACTTCATGGTTATGATTATACAACATTGATGGTACTCCTTGTCAATTTCAATCATCACATGATGAAAAATGATCGAAGTAGGTGATTTCATTCTTCTATTAGATGGGTCAATGACTCTAATAGTTGTAGAAGAACTAAAGCATTTTCTTTTACATTCTATGAACTATAGGACTGGGTGATCCTATGAGTAACATATATACTTTCAAAAATAAAATATATAATAATTTTATTGATTAGTGTAACATTGAAAGTAGGAAACATGTTTACTAGCTATGCATGGTAATATCTTTTGTTTATACTTATTATTGAATGTATCATGTAGGGATCGCCGTTATGGTTTGAACAACTCACACAATGTCCCAATGATTGGTTTGGTGATAGACTAGTCATTTTATCATAATCCTGATGTTAGGATTTTTATCTTATCTCAAATTGTTTCTAATTGGGTTTATTTGTTAAAGAAGAAGCCAGTAATGACTCTGAAATCCAAAACATGCTATGGGACTACTTTCCAAAGGCCATTTTCATAGGTATATTTCACCAATAGATTCTAGGAACTCAAATTAATAGATATTGGAGGCGAGTCCAATATTTTGAAACCATGATGGGGAAATTATTTCCTAGTCCAA
Organism: Viscum album; assembly: GCA_963277665.1. Lineage (NCBI taxonomy): Eukaryota > Viridiplantae > Streptophyta > Magnoliopsida > Santalales > Viscaceae > Viscum > Viscum album. The sequence continues at coordinate 228,281,338 of OY728125.1, forward strand.
GACATTATTATAGATTTAGTTCATTCTTGTGAATCATTCCCAGATCCCAATATAGGGATGATTACACCACTACTAAAAATTATTCATTGAAAATTTCAAGATATATGTCTCTCTACATATCAAAGGAATCCTATCAACTTGAACATCTATATATATTAAAGGATATACACTAATAATACAATTTTTATATATGATAGGTTCCCTATACTGTTACCCATTCCTAAATAGTGTTACTAGAATGTGGAATGAAATCCTTTAACGTTTTATAATTATGTTCTCTAGAATGTATTATCATCGTGGAAGGTGATATATGTTTATGGGGTCATGATTAGGTGCATAACAAGTATTCCTATGTTTCTATGTTAAATTAATCATAAATCACATAGTTCTATGCCACATAACGAGATACATCACACTTTTAAGGTCGTGTGTCAAGGAAACGTTCATGTAGTTAACATCATATTTTATTTGTGGATAATATAAAGGTTATTATTCATTATTATTCTAGGGGTTAAGAATGATAATATCATTTTGGTTATCCCTATATAGAATATGGACAAGTGAGGATGATTTGGTTTCATGTGGATTAAGGCCCAATAAGGATTGATCCAATCAAGATTATAGACCAATGAGAAAATATGTTTGAACATTGATTGAATATAGTGTTATAGGCTGGGTGAGGTCAATAATATATACATACAGAAGATTTTATATAAGAATTATTTCCCTGGTGGATGATTATTTAGAGTTGGTATGGCCTTTATGGATGATGATTCATCAAGAATATGGCCTAATAGGAAAGGTGATGAAAGGATAATGATATTGTGTTTGAACATTAGGGATCCATCCGATGTGACCCAACATGGATGAAATCAAGTCCCATGTAGTTTTAATGAAATTGTTTATGTTCAAGTGACATGGCCATATAATTATTTTTATCATCATATTGTGAGGAATTATATGTGTGGATTTGAAAAGTTTTTATAGGCTTCTTGACATATAGAGGCATCCCATGTATCCTATGAATATTGGAATCAGATTACATATAGTTCAGAAGTTATAATAATTTTTGACATAAAAGGTAATGTGATAGAGGTTTTAGTTACAATTATGCCTATTAGGTTCTCTTGAGATGTTTAATTGGGAGTGTGAACATTTGAATAAAAAATAAATAAATTCATGAATTATCCCTAACACAGATAACCTTATGGTGATTGTTATTAAGGTGACAACATGATCATTATAGATCTCTAATCTCTTATGATTAATGATTTCTGTGAGTAACCAAAGAAGAATGAAGACTAAAAACATTGTATATGAGAACTATATCATGTTTGAAAAAGGATTACACATTAAATGTACCCTAACATGGTTAATAGACTCATAGAGAACATAGATATACAAAAATATAATTATTGAATTTATAAATAATATTTAAAAATTATTGATTTATGTGGGTGATTTTTGAAATAATTCCTTGATGGTGTTAATGTAATTGTGAGGGATATGGACTCATAAAACAAAAAGTCATGAGGATTTATTTGATATCAGGATTGGACCTTAAAGGTAATCAACTTTATCCTATTCACAACTCACATTGGATTCCATATAGTTCATATATTAGTCTCCCATTGATGGGTAAGGGATTATATATGTTTTCATGGGGATATTACCCATGACATAAGATCACTAAGGACTTACACTAATATTATAGCATAAAATAAAAATTGTCTCATGGGATGGGGAGACAATACAAAATTAATAGGGTTTCAATGTCACTTATTAGGATCCAGATGATTTCATAAAGATCATGCAGTCACAGAATCAGAGTTAAGGAACTATGTGTCTTTGGATTAGATAAACTAAATATGATATTTCAATCATGTAATGGAAAAGGGACGTTGTGTGGTCACACAACTGAATAAGGGTTGTGTGGTCACACAACCCTCATTCGGTTGTGTGACAAATAATTATTTTAGGGCATCTGAATACAGAACAAGATTACCTGACCTAGATGTCACCATGACATTTTTTGAATGGTAGGTAATAAAGCAATTTCATGAATAAAGGGACCATAAGGGATTATAAATAGTTAAATAAGTCTCATTATTATGTCATGTGTAAATAGTGTATGATATATTACAAAGGATAACCATTTTCTCTAATATTTTTCTAATAAAATGCCAAGTTGGTATCCCTCAATATTGAAACACACTCCATTGAGACATCATCAAGTTTCCCTTTCACCAATCCATATAATCATCACTCTCATCGAGTATCAATGAGGTTTTAATATAGTTCAGTCTACAAAATCTATGCCGCCTCACTTGGTGGATGATATAAAAAATAAATTTTAAGGAATTAGGAGAATTTCCATATAAGTTATACTAGTTTATGGAATTTTGGGGGGATGATTCACCTGAAAGAACCCTGGTGCATCACATGATTATACAGATTGAGAGAAAAGGACATCTTGAGAAACCTCATCTTGGTTTTGGTCACATGATCTGTTTTTCATAGGTTTCCCTCATGAAATATAGAGGATATAAAATATTAATCAATGTCCACAAGATTCCCCCACCATTTATAGAATTCCCCTGTAGAGTTGTGTAATCTATTTGGGCTTATATAATATATGCATCATGGAAATCATGTAAGCATTTATATCCACATTATGTCCCAATAAAAATTATAACATTTAAAATAAATGATTTAACTTTATGTAATCATGTATCCACCAAGATACATAATAGGTATGTGTTAGGGTGAGATTATTATGTCCCCTTTGATGATGATGTGACTGTGTGACCTGATCACATGATCCTTAATTGGTCATGAGATCTAGGAATATAGAACACATTATTCTATAAATACATTTTCACTAAAGTGGAACTTTAATTTTGGGTATTTTAGAAATACCAATTATCCAATATTCATCTAGAGAGTTTCATCAATAGAATAAATACCATGTACTTCATTCAATGGTATCCTCATAGAAAGTCACATATATTGATTAAAAACCAATTTATATTCCAAATTCATAACATCTTTATTAATTGAATTATTAATGTTTTCATATAAAATTACATTTTAAATTGATACTAATGTCATTCCATTTCTATGGGTGCTTTATAATATGGTGATGATTTATTTTAAGTGACACACTGATATAGTGTACATATAATTTATAGAAGATTTGTCTTTGATAGTGCTTCAAATTATTTCAAGAATAATTATTCTATAGATATGATATGTTTGGGATACAATATGTAGTATCCAAAATTCTAGAATAATAGATATGATAGTTATATGACATTATAGAAAACAAATAGTTCCACAATGATCCAATAATTGTTTTTCTAGAATGGATTGATTCAGGTATACAATACATTTCAAAACATATGATATTACCTGAAAATTTTTCAATAAAATGATTTTATCTTCCATAATGCCCTTGAAAAGAACACATAGTCCTCCTCTATATTTTCTGGGGAAATAGAAACAAATAAGGGTGAGATCAGTTTCGCAGTAAGAAGTAACATATAATAGAAACACTCATAATAATACATGGAATGAGTGATAATGTTTGAATAAATGATCACATGAATCCATAGTCAAATTAATACAATGACACGATATATCCCTTACAATAATTAAAAAAATGATAATAATATTCATTGATCTCACACTAATGTAATTAATTCTTTTATACATCAAAATATGTTGAAAACTAATTATTCTAAGACACTATCCATTGGAAAAAATACATCAAGGTAACATTGCATCATTTTTGAAGTGATTGTGTTGTTGAAAAAGTGAGTTTATGGGGAGAGTTCTGGAGTCTACAGATATTGTTGACATGGTATGTTGACAGAGGTCCAAGAAAATAGAATTGATTCCCTGTAAGTGATACTAAAAATTATGTACATAAGGGGTTATCGATTCCCAGGTCTTTCAAAAATTTTGTGTCTAAAATTTAGTGCATTGATATACATGAAAAAAGTGGGTTTCGTTGAATCTCTTGTGAAAATATGGACAAGTCATGAGTTTTGGGAAGAATGGGATCTATGAAGGTGCCTTTGATAAGGAACAAAAGAAGTTGATGGAGATATCTAGGAAAATGAAGAGATTCATGAATAAAAAATTTCCCTTGAGAATCAGGTGATAGGGAGCAGCGCAAAGGAAAATTAGTGGGCTCTAATAATGGTGGTGATGTGGTAGGAGGCTTCAGGAATTGGTGAAAACGCCTATAAATTTACCTTAACCTCTTTCCAAAAATCAGTGAGACTCAATGAAGATTATTAGTCTCTGGGTTCTCGAAGGTGGTTTGTGATGGTGTTTCATGCAAAAAAATGGAAAAAGATATGTCAACCAACTGAATTTTCTGAGCATCAAGAAATTAAGGGAGTTCGTGGAGGATATAAAAAGTTGAACAAAAGTTGTGTGCTTCGCAAAGGCTAATTTATATTTGTAAAATGTAATGAGGTCTGAGAAAACAAGTTTATTTTCAAGAATGAGGGAGATTCATGTTGGCCGCGAGCATCCAAAAAATATTAAGAAGGAATTTCCTAGTAAGCATGTGGTAATGTTTTATACAACTTGTGGATGAAAGTGTAACATAATGATACACTAAATTAGTTTTAAAAAATATTTATTCATGAAACCAAAGGATAATATTTTGAACAAGTAGTGAGAAATCTTCAGTTCAGAGAGTATTGTTCTTCCATTTTTTGATTGGTTGTATACCATGAGGGATATTTAGTCTGATAAGAAAATTGTAAATAGAAGTTAACCTTTAGTGGATTTGGTATGTTTCCACATTACTATGGTGTGCGCCTTGGATGTAGCATAGTGATGTTGAAAAAGGTAAAATTTATGAGTGCCATGCATGATTTAATTTCTATGCATAAAATTCTGGTGGAAATAGAGAGAAATTAATTTTTCAAATAATGCTACAAGATCTAGATTAAGAAATAGTTTTAATCTATACTACCCTATTTCAGCACACCTCTCAGGGTATTTAACCTAGTAGGGATAGAAATTGGTTTGAGAGAAAAGGGTTAATTTCAACATTACTCTCATTGAGGTTGATACTCAAAATAGAATTCCAATCATTTATGGAAACAATATTATAGTATTGAAGAATATTATGTAACACTATTTCTGATCATTAGGTATTGACATTTTTACAGCACCTATACATGGAGTTATTGCCATTTAGGATAGTGTTTCTTTTTCAGAAGATGAAAAAATAAAATTAGATGATTATTATGGAGGAATAAATGCATTACGGAGATCCTTCTCCAATGCAAGATATAAAATGGTGATTTCATGTATGTCTACTCATGACATGTTGGAAATTTCTATTAATATCTGTTATGGTGATTCAAATGTCATAGATGAGAAATTGAATGTTCTACGAAACATGTATAAGGATATGAGAATGAACCCTAATTAATCTATTGAAACATTCTAGAATAGGGTGAATGTTGTAGTGTAAGACTTTTGTGTTCTTGGGAAATTTTTTGAATATGTAAAGATTGTCAAGAGCATGTTTATAAGAATTACACCTTAGTTAAATCTTAATGTTTTTGCGTTAGAGGATAAATATTCAAAGGATATGAAATTTGATAGCCTGCACTATAATCTTGTTGCATATGAAATTTGAAATGATCATATTGAGTCTATGGAAAAAGGGAGTTCCCAAAAAGGTGGCATTCAAGACCATGAAGAAGTTCACTATTGAATATTTATGGGAATAAGAAGTTACAAATGGGGTGATTTCATTCCATTTACGAAATCCACGAAGAATTAAAGGAAAGTTAAAAGGTAAACTCCCACTTGCATGCTTTTAATATGGGAAGGTCGGTCATATTGTAGTAAGGTGAAACAAAATTTCCATGAAAATGGAACAGATGAAGTTCAAATTCACAAGAAGAAATCATCATTCTATGTGAAACATAAGAAACAGTTAATAAGAAATTTATTAAAGAAAAATAATATTCTTAAATAAGGAAATGATAGTTTAGAGGAATATGATGTTGAAGATGTAGATAAATACCATGTTTGTGGAGAGAATGCGATTGTGGTAGTCATAGTTAACTGCTATAAAAAAGAGGAATGAAATATTGGTAATTAATACATCAATGTAAGTGTTGGTACACATGTTTAATTTGATTAAAATATTTAAGATATTGATATTTTGAGATCCAAAATGAGTAAATCCAACAATGTGTTCTGTGATGCCAAACTCTATAAGCAGTAGTTGGATGAAGATACTTCTCTATTAAGAGATGAAATTGAGGAATATGAAGTCTCCACTATTAGAGTAATAAAAAATGGTTATAGGGAATAAACTCATTGTTGAAGAACGAAAACGTGTGATTGATGGTTTGAATAACACAGAGAAATAACAAATCATACTCATTGAATAACTTGAAAAAAAAGTCTTCATCCTCTAATGAAAAGTTAAGGATCACAAAAAAATATTGAATCCATGTATATTATCTAGAAATAAGATCATTCATGTGATATAAAATTTATAAGTAGAGCGTAGAGTTATAATATGAAATAAGAAAAAGTCACGTGTTAATGTTAAGGTATAGTTGGGTCTTGATAAAAATTATGACAATTGATGTTAGGTCATGAGAACCTAATCTGAGATTGAAGATTTATTTGGGTATGAAGATAAACCAGAATACTCATAGAACCCAAGGTATATTCAGTGGTGTTGATGTGACTTATAGGAATGTACCCTACATTTGGTGTTATTTTTTTGGAATGATGGGACACTCACAAGATGTGTGATCCATAGACAAGAGACAGATAAGTGAAAAAGAACAATAGTGGAAGAAAAAATGAGATCAATTTTCTAGAATATATTTCAAGTTACATTCTTTTGGTGTGGAGGAGTTGGGAACATAGATAGATATTTTATTTCTACCATGCAGAGAAATGTGCCAAAGAAGAACCAAAGTTTTCACAAAAAACAAATCAATGAATCAACTGTTAAGATGAAAATAAAAAATTAATTTGTATCTCTGAAATATTATGTTGGTTCTCCATGATCTAAAGAAGATCGAGACAATGAATGTATGTTGTGTATGAATTAAAAACATGGATTAGAATGAAATGAGTAGAGATAGCAGTTGTTACAGAAATTGATCATAAATCATCCCAACATTATGGAGTATGGATACTTGATTTTGGTTGAAAATTCCATATGAAATTGAATAAGGATCCTTTTATAGACCTAAAATATGGCAATGAATGTGTTTTCAAATTTGAAAATGACGAAGGGATTCCGATAATTATCTCATGAAAGGCTATGTTTCGGGGAAAATAAATCATACTTTCTGATGTCCTAGTAGTTTAAGGTCTATGTCAGCACATTCTTAGTGTTAGTCAACTATGAGACTTGAATAATGTTATAATATTTACCAAGAATATGTGTATCGTGAATGGAAGAGATGGTACAATTGTTTTACAGGTTAAAAAAGTGGGGAATTTATACCTCATATGTGTAGAAGAAGATGTGTGATTTTTATCCACAGAATAATAAAATAGGTTTTGGCATACATGAATTAGTCATATATGAAAACCATCACAAGAATACCTGGTAAAAAGTGATGCATCTAGAGACCTACCTATGCTATCATGTGATTGTACTCATATGTACAATGCTTTTCAAGAAGGGAGGATCCTCATAATGATGTACAATGAAATAGAACTGAAATAAACTAGAGTGATTGAATTGGCTCTAGAAGAAGTTTTTGGACCTATTTCACTAAGATCCCTTGATTGGAAATGTATTAAATTCTTTTAATTGATGATTTCAGAAGGATGGAATTGGTAATTTTTATTTCCCATGAAAATGAAGTGTTCGTTTTCATAAAACAATTTCAGAGGAAATACAAAAATATTGTTGGACAACAAATATTATGTTTAGTACTAATAATGATATAGAATTTACAAATTGCCATGTGGAAGGTTGTCTTAAGAAAAATGTAATAATGCTTCATGTTTTTTCAGTGAGAACACATAAACAAAAATGGAGTGGTTTAGTGGTGGAATTAGATTCTCAAAAACATGACTAAAAAAATACTTATTAAAAAAGACATACCATATAAATTATTGAAGGAACCATTCATGAAATTGGTCTACATATACAACATGGATCTATTTTTTCATAAGTAATAAAAGTCATCATATGAGTGGTGGTTTAGAAATGATCCAAAATTTGAATACTTTCGAATCATTGGAAGTATTTTTTTTATTTTGTATAAAGAGAAACACTAGAAATTTGAGTGTTGTGGAGATGAGATGATATTACTTAGTTATGCAAGAAATATCAATTCAAATAAATGATTCAATGAGAGGATCAGAAAATTATTTTAAATAAATGATGTCACTGTGGTGGATAAAGAACAAAATCCTCAACAACATAGTAAACAGTTCCCTGATGAGAGTGATGAAGATGTAAGAAACACATGGGGATTTAAAGTTGAATATACTGACTTAGAATAAGATACTGACAATGACAAATAGAAAGTAAAATTTTTATCTATATAGAATCCATGCAATTGAGTTGAGATTGATAGGAAAAATATCATGAGTGATTTGATTGCATGATTACATAGAAAGAGTACAACGACTCTAAAATAAGAATCATTCTTATCAAAAGTAAGCCAAAAGTTTTTACGGATGCAACTCAATATGACAATTGGGTTCAGGTCATGAATTAATAGCTTGAACAAATTGAGAATAATCTGACATGGGAGATTTTATCTTTTCCAAGAGAAAACAATTTCATCAGGGCTATATGTGATTTTTTTCATAACATGATAAATGAAGTTAGCACAATAATTCGAAACAAAGCACGACTACGGTAAAAAGTTTATTCCCAGATAAAGGGTATAAATATTTATGTGTAATTTTGACCTATTAAAGGGATAGGGACAATAAGATTATTCTTTTCCATTGTAGTGAAATGGAAATTCAATGTTTTGTAGATGGATGTCAAGTCAGCATTTCTGAATTGGATTTTCAAAAAAAAATTACACTGACTAGCCAAATGGTTTTCTCGTTAATAAATATGAGATAAAAGTGTGTCATCTAAAAAATGAACTATACGGGTCGAAGGAACCAACAAGGGCGTATTATTCAATACTAGATAAGTTTTTAAAGAAGCACATCTTTTTAAAAAAAATCATTATAAAAATTAATTATTAAAAACCCAAAATTCAATTCATTGATCATTTTAAATATATTTTTTAAAAAAATTAATTTCATGGGAATAATGATTCAAAATATTCAATAATTATTTGAAATTTTGATGAAATATTCATTATAAAAGGAGTTCATCAAATACCCCCACATAAAATATGATTTTTTCTGTGAATAATGTTTCTACACAGAATTTTATAGGAATAACATGTTTCCAAAAATTTAAAATTTAATGTAATAAAATAAATTAATTATAAATTTTCATCCAAATATTTCACATCACATATAAAAAAATTTACTTCACACATTTTCTATGAAAAAATCAATTAATGTAATTAACTTTTTTCCCTTCAAAATGATGGAAATTAATCTTTCATTCATTCCATATCCTTAATTTATCATTATTAAACATGTCAATCTATGATTTTCTACAATTTTGAATCTATTCTCTGTCCACCTGTGATACAATTTCTAGTTTAGTTATACTCATATAATGAGAACATCCTCCTTATCCATAGGTATGGAAAATAACTACTTAATCCACCTTGTAAATATAGAAGGAGAACAAATTCATTAGGAATTGTTAAAAAGGTTCATATGACAATGAGTTGTTTTGTAGTAAGAATTTATGAGAAACATTAAGGCTAAAAGATTAGGATTCTATCTTAAATTATAATTTTTTATATCAAAATTAAATTTTTAATGAAAATATTATCTTCAAACTGAAAAATCCCACTAAAAAAGTTCAATGAAATGGTTTTAATTAATATGAAAACATAATAAATATTTTGCTTCTATAAGTTTTTTCAATATACATTTTTTAATTTTTTTTACATTTTCAAAATCATTTACTGGAATGAATATCACATCTACCACTTAACCAAAAATGATAGAAAACATTTCCCTAGTAATAGTATTTTATTATTATCCCACATAAAATAATTTTTTTCATTTTCTTAAATTTCAAGTGGGTGAAAAATAAAAAGAACAATTTATTAATGAATAAAAAATACAAATAAACAAAAATAGAAACCCACACATTTTTTATATAATATAGTACATAACTTTAACCATGAATTTACCTACCCCCACACTTAATAATTATAATATCTTGAAAAAAAGTAACAGGAGTGTATAAATAGACAAAAATGGAAATATATATGTCTCATTGCTATAAAATCCACTCCGTATGTCTATTTGATCAACTGGGATAAATTTATACTAGTGTCTTATGGATAGGGGATTATCAATAAAACTACATTATCCTTTTAAAATTGTTTTTCACAATCATTATATTTGGCATGTTCTAATGAAATATCTAAAAGGGGGAATGCCCCAAGATCCTCATGAAACATGATCATGTATAATAGATAACATTTTTTATATAAATACTATATGTAATGGGACATATAACATTAGAAAAAATCTAATGGAATGAATAATAATAACAAATAAATTCAAAAAAAATCAAAAAAAAAAAGAATGAACAAAATTAATGAAATGTCATTAAAATGAATAAACCAATTCATTCAAATAAATAGTAGTAATTTTAATATATGTTAATGAAACTAATAAATCAATTCCTTATTTTACTCATTCAATCTCATTATGATTTAACATTAAATAATAGAAACACAAGGTTCAAAAGAAACTCATGTATCTAAGATAATTCCTATAAAGCATAAATATAAAAGCATGGATAAAGAAATTCCTTTTTAATTCTCTCACAATATTTTAGAAAAAAAATGTTGAGAGTTTAAAATATAAACATTAAAATTTAACTAAATTTTATTGTGTGTCTTTATTCATATTCCTCCATTATTTGGTGGCTTTCTTATTCCATAATGGACCTTAAAAATATAATACATAATTAAGCATAAGGATCTTGTTCTTAAAGATCATAAAGAATAAGTGATTGGTGTTTAAATCCAAACTAGTCCCAAAAATTAAATTAAATTTCCATAACAAAAATTGGAAGGATAAATATCTAATTATCCATAGGTGGGTCATGGAGTTTTACTACCTCCAAATAGGCAGTACCGACTATTATCCAAATTTTATCTATATGGGGAGTTTATTGGACATGAACCACCATATGTCATTCCTTCTAGAGTATAATTATTTATTCTTATACAGTATGACTCCATTGATAGAGTACACAAGATCGACTCCATTCTCAGTGAGGTAAAACCTTCATGGAAGTGGCATGATGATGTTTGAAATCTCCATCTTCTATTGCTTATTGTGAAACCTATTATTATCTATCAATTTTTTTCTCTAGATATGATGACCAAATGGTATAAATAACCAGAATGTTAGATAGTAATTTAATTGGAATAAAATTTAAATTTGAATAATTCTTATAATGATATGGATTTTTATGTTTGGAATGTTGTGACCCAGTTTCATCGATAACTTCATTTTGGATTTATTTTTGGGCTTTCTCTAGTAAAGTTTTAGTGTATCAAAGGAGTCACATATCTTCCTCAATAGGTGAATCCAATTTTTCATCTTCCTCCTTTGTCGAATAAGTTTTATTCATATTTCATAATTCAAAATAGTGTGAGTTAATAATCTATTTAGTTTTACTAAAATAAAATGAAATATAGTTTAAAATAAAAATATCACCATGAGTTATCTGAAAATAAATCTCATTATTAATGGAAAGGGTATGTTGATGTTTTATTTATGAATTTTCAGGTAGGTAGTGGTGTTACTCCATTTACTGTTCAAATTCCACCACATGGGTGTTGTCTTGTTCTTCTATTTATAGAGACAGACATACTGGTGAATACACATTTACATTATGAAGGATGGGTATATCATGGTGTAGTTCAATGTATTCCCAATTGCACCAAAATGTATTCAAATTCCCATGATACCACTTTCATAAATCACTTGGAAAGTCATCTTTTATATATCTCATCCTGTAGTGGTTCAGGGAGACAGAATGAATATTCATGTGCATCCTCGTATATATTCATGGGTTCATTGACTTCCTAGATGATTGGTGAAATATATTCCAATACTAGCTCATATTCTTTCACTGGTATCGGTTTGGGATACTACTAGAATGAATGGATATGCTACTATACATTCTATTCATCTATCTCAATATTTCACAGTGTCATTTAACCTTTGAAAATGGGAATGTATTTCATTATCAACAATTTTTATTGATATTTTACCAGTGTACTTTCACTTAAAATATTGGGAGGAAACAAGAAATACTCTACATTTGTCTCATTGATTGTTGAATAAAATTCTTGGAATTAATCTCATATATCTACTAACTATCTAAAAAATTTATAAATTTTTGGGAACTTGAGGGTTTGTTTATGTTCTTAGATGAGGTCCTTAAATTCATCCTCATTGAAACTTCATCTTTATTTCTCCGTAGATCTGCATTGAAAACTATGCAATGCCATCTTCCGACGACCTGAGTGATAAAGTAACTGATTTTCATACAGATTATTTTTTATTCCATATTGAATTATAATCATTTAAATAAATTTTGTAAAATTTGTTTTTTCATGAATGTAATAATATATATATATATGTAATTCCAAATATAAATTATATGAAATATACTGGTTAGATCATAAAAATGGCTCTAGTTTCTATATCACACCTATATTGAGGTGTATAAAATGATAATTTATATTTTTTCAAGTGCAGTATAGTGGCTGACAAGGGTTGTCTCACTTAAGTAGATTCACAATTTGTTGACATAAATAATTCTAGTTCACCGAGTAAATACTTAATTTCTTTTTTTTCCCTAAAACAATGATATTTTTTTTGTTTTTTGAATGTATTTAAGATTTATTATTTAAAAAATCATTACATGAAGATTAAAATATAATGTATGTTAGAGAAAAATAAATCATCCTTAAGGTTTGATTTATAGATTCCATCATTATCTATTTAAATTTAAGTTTGATAATTATTTTATATAATATCAAACTTGAATTAATATTCTATAATTTATTTATTGTGAAACCTTTAATTTGAAGGAAAACTATACTCCACCTCTTCTTATAGTCATAGTTGACGACGCACCTCAATCAGGAGTGTGGAATTGTCTTGTTCGTGACATCATCAAATGTTGTTTAATTCATTGAACTTCTCAACATGACCATATAAAGAGACTGAGTTCAATAATAAAGTATGGAAAATATTTCAATTAAAAAATATAAGGAAACTATAATTAAATATTGTGATTGAAAATCACTATACCCATTCCTATCAAACTCATTCACTCAAAAAAATATTCAATTTATGCATAAAATTCAGAATACACCACTTATATATCCCTGACCAAGACTCAAGTTAGCCTCCCATTATAGAGAACATGAAAACTATGAATAAAATAAATAATATAATGAGCGTTAATGAGTAAGAAAAGAATACTAATATAAACCTTTGAATAACATAAGATAATAAAAGAGTAAACAAAATAGATAAAGAATATGAAGATGACGAAATAAAATATTCACACTGATTCATGAAGGATAATCATTAAAAATAATTAATATATTCATGGATTAATACAAAATATTGAAAATAAATTATACTATGAAAAAAATATAGAAAATATAGAAAAATTAATAAAAAAAAGACAACATCTACCATTCTGATTGAGCAGAACTTCCTCAAGTTCATTTTCTAGTAGTATTAGACTGCTCCTTTTATATTCTAATGGAGTTACATATCCACCTCATATATCTACTTGAAAATATTTTATTTGGGAGAGAAATATAAATTTTTATTCCTTCCTAAAATTATTACAAAGAAATACATGGGGATATTTATATATCACCTAAAGATATTGGTTATTTCCATAATAATCAAAGTTGTCATGGAATGGGAAATGAAATGCAAGGAAATTTCATGGACAAAAGTGCAATGTGGCTACATGGTAGTGGAATTTGTGATTGGAAACAACAAGGGAAAACTTCCTCAGAGTCTTTCAGCCTTCATATTTTCTAGATTCATTGAAATAACCTTAATTATGATTTCTTGGGTTGGTAGAGGTGGTCCCTTGGGGTCTCATCTTTTGGAAGTGGTGTTTTAAATCCTATTTATCTCTATTGGAGAATTATGAATTCCATTTTCCAATGATAACAGGTGGCAGTGTTGATGTGATGTGGCACTAGAAGAAGAGATTTGTGGTGCGAAGTGTTTGAGGATAGGGGTCACATGGGAAGAACATTGAACGCCGATGTTGTAGTAAACATTAAAGGCAACCATAAATAGTTATCACACATAAGAATTGAGATAGGTAGATGTGCTCATTTATGTGTCAAAGCACCAAATCCCCATCTCCAAAGCCTACTTTGATGATGGGATTCTAGTTACACTACACACTCTATCTGGTTTCACCAACATAGACAACACAAGGAGGATTAGCCCCACCTATATGGAAGATCCTCCCCACACAACTAGCTAGCTCATATAGGGACTTCCCTGAGTTTCTGGGTTGGATGACCCTTTATGGGATGGCTATGTGTCTTACAGGCCATGGTTGATGGTTAGCCGATCTGGGTTGAAATTATGTTACTAAAAATAATAATGAAAGTAATTATCAAAATTATGAGAAATAATCATTAATAAAAGAAATAATTTAAAACCAACATCTTAAATTTCAATTATATTTTACATATATTTTAGTCGACCACTTAATTTAATGGGCATATTGACTAAAAATCATAAAAAATATTGAAACTTCTTGTTAAATATGAACGATATAATGATCAAATCAATACTCTATCCTGTATAATCCTTAATTCATAGAACATATTGCATCATAGGTTCCTTAATTTAAGAAATCATGAGTAAAAAAATTCCCCCCACCTTTTTATATGTGATCCATATCTCTGTTGAGAATTTTTCATTCATTACTAATACTGATCCAGATGTTTTCTTCATACTAAGACATCATCCTTTTAAAAATGACAGACCATGTCTTAGGAAAATCATATCCCCTCAATCTTCATTTATCTATCAATGATAAATGTATAAATTCTTAATAATAAGTTTTTTTAATATTGATACTATGCCCAAGAGAGATGGACATAATTTTTAACCCCAATGTGGATTTTCGATATGGGAGGTCTTCATTATTAAGAGGAATCTCATTTTTCTTGATACACCATGAAAACATCATAATGGAAAACACCTTTTTAACATGCTCTAAAAATATTCATAACATTTATGTTGCATTTCATTTAGTCTAATCTGAGAACACCAATATCAAGGTTTACATCTTTTCCCCTCACATCATGGAGATGTTGGATCAATCATGAATGGAAAACCATCCCCATGAGATAATGTATATTAGTTTTATATTGTATGGAAACCATCAATGGAATTTTTAACACAATTTGGAGAACCCTATAATTTCTTCTTTTTTCTCATATCATGTATGACTCATATAATATTATAGATTTTGGATGGATATCCGAATTTTCATAATCAAATATTACTATGAACATGGTTAAATAATTATTGATCAATCCAACATGATCTTAAAATTCTTAGTGTAACCTCCCTTGTATGGATTAATCTTTTAATTAATTCTATTATAACTATGTTTATAGATATTATCACTCTGATGATATAAGTAGTGATGTAAGGAACCAACTTCCTACCCCAGTTATGATGAATGTTATACACCTTATTTTCCCTTATATATGTGATATATTTATGTAGTTAAATAATTATGAAACATGTAATATAGTGTATTGATGTCCCAATTTTATTTTGAACACCCAATCATATCATATTCAGTCCTAAATGTTTCATTATTTATTTAAGAACACCTCTTTTTTATAAACAAAAACTCATTGTTTTTTGAAAAATTTTAATTCTCATAAAACATCCTGGAAAATCGGTAATATAAGTATCTAACCCCAAAGGACACATCTATTTTTAAAATATATATGATTCCCCTTTACATATTTCTGTTTTCCCTCCTAATAAAATCATATATTATGATTTTATTGATATGCTCAAAATAATCTTTGTTGGTTTTATTAAATGGATGGATTTAGTAGGGACCAAAGTAATTATAGATGATGGATCTATATAATATGTGATGCCATTGTGGCCTACCAGTCATGGTAATTTTCATCCACAGAAGGAATTACTTTGGTATATATATGTCTTAACATCATTCTAATGAAAGGATCCTTCTGAACATGGATCATGACTATTCCTTACATACTTTTCATATATCATCATCCATGATTCATGGGTCTTGGGATCATGAAATTAAATGTTTCTTCAACAAAAAATTTAGAATATGTTGTATAATGTTTCCAACATTTTTATTCCCATTAAACCATGAAAATTTCATCACCTAATAGTTAATGTTTTCATAACACCATCAATATCTTCAATGTCCACACTAACATAATCATAGCAAGCCCAGAAATTCCTTCTGAAGAATTAAAACCGCTTTAGATCTTCTTCAGATTGGAATATTCTTCATGAAAATCATACACTATTTTGACATGGTCATTTTTGGGCTCAAATATTTTGCATGTAAACAAAAATAAAATAATCAATAAAAGTACATGAAACTAAAAGGAATCCCTCTTTTTCACAAAGAATATTTTTTATGTGGGAAATCCTCTTCATATAGAACCCTGAAAAATGAATAAAAATTTTAAGATTTTTTTTATATCCTAATATTGATATTATAACTGATTATGGGTTTAGGATGTATCATTATACCCCTACAAAATATAATCTTACGTAGGATTAGGTGATAAAATTACCGCCTATGCAAATTAAATCTATTTTGTGGAACATGGAATTTTCTATAGTGTGATACGTAGAATAAGGTGCACTATGAGGGAAACCATTATGGGATGGAGGCTAATATATAGTCACTTATGAATACTGGAATATTATCCTTATTAGAGGATAATAATGATAGATAGTGCAGGATTATATAAGGAATATTATGGGAATTTTAAAAAATAAGAGAAAATTGAGTGAAAGAAAATTCCATTTTGGTTTGTAATCCACACATTGTATACTACATGGTAAAAGACACCTCGTAATGAGATTTTTGGTTAAGATCCACCTATAGTCTAGGTGTACCCTTAATGAGAATAAGAACCTACGTAGTTATATTTAATGTCTACCCACTTCAATTTAAGAAAGAAACTGGACATGAATAAATCAATTTTTGTGAGAAACCCCTCATGATTCACCATACTTCATAGAAATAATACTATGTATAATGGGGTTACCATAGGATATTGAAAATTTTCCTTGCACTTATCTAATTATATGTAGTGTTTTTATCAATTATCCCCCTAATGTGAGCTATGAAATTAGATCCCTCTCATACATTACAAAAACCTAAGAATATAATTATTTAGACCTCCCCCATGGGCCACAAGTTCTTTTGTTCTAGGGGATGAGATAGATAAGTGTTTCCCTCTAAGGATAATTAATTCTTGTGGTTATATAAGTCCATTATTTTTCTTAACTTGTATTTTTGGTCCACATAACATCCAAAATCGTGATTTCTTATGGTATTGAGGATCCCAGCCTAATGGATGGTGGAAGAAGTTCTAGTAGTGTCATCAATTACCCTCATGCTTCTTGAAATATGAAGCGATTTGGGATATATGTAGACATTCAATAGATACCAAAGTCCTAGGGAGGAGTTTATAAACATTTAGAAAGATAAGAATAAGGGAATCTAATATTTCCTTCTAACTTATCCTTCAAAAAAATTTCATTTTCAACCAGAAAAATAGAATAAAAAACCCATCATTGGAATAATGACTTGAGTATTCCCCTTTATGTAATTCTAGGAATTATCATTCCTTCATATCCCCACTATCATCCAATTGTGGATGTGGAAGGTGGTCTCTAAATGGGCATCCTATTCAAGCCACTGTTCCTTCCCAAGCATAACAGTGTTTATGATGCACCCTAGCTGTCTCTTATTTCTAACTCCGACCATGACACACATGGATATAGAGATCCATTTTGATCATGCCATTATCATCATCCAAATATCCAAAATAAAGATTACTCATAAGAGTATGTCCAAATTACATGTCACAAGTTCACCCTAACTAGGGATTGAACTGCAACTACCCCAACCATTACTCCACTGTCCTTGGGTAGACAACTAGAACTGAAGGCCTAACTAAAATAATGATGTATTTTAAGAAGTACTTTTAAAAATGCACACTGATATTTTGATGCATAAATATAGAGGAAAATAGAGTAAAAGATGAAAGAAACTAGGGAAAAGGACATGCATGTAAATACTCTAGATACTATAATAGTTCAGTAGTGTAAACTGGAAATTAATGGGAAAAAAACATCCATCTCAAAGATGTCCCAACCTAAAAAAATGGGAAAGTAAAGTGATGAGAGATCCTAGATAATGATTGCCAATCTGTAACTACAATACACAGTCCAAAGTACCAAGTATCCCTAATATCCTCTATAGTTACTGCCATCCCATCCATCTCTAATATATGACATGACACATGTTGTAAAAATCCATGCATAGGAGAGTGTGTAAAAACCCAGTATGATTATGTGAATGATGAATTGGAGGTGTAAGAGATACATCTAAAAGAGAAATATGGTATATAGTAACTGAGATGTAGTTTGACATAAGAAATAGAAAAGGTTACCCTATTAAAGAATATGGGTCTCAACATGGTGAGTATATGAACTACATGTCGGGTCATTACCATCAATAGAAGAAGAGTGAACTCATCCAACCATTAGAATCTAAAAGGGGAAGAACATGTCATACAACATGTGTCTTCAGAACCCATAGAAGGAGAGTAACCAAATATGAAGGTATGGGTACAAATATATATATATATATATATATTATGAGTCAAAATATGAGCAAATAAGAGATTAAGGGGATCTGTATCTCATAGCTCAGCCCAAGAAGAAGGGTCACCAACAATTTAAAAATTCCATTAATGATTCCGAGTATCTTACAAATCATCCTAAAAGTTACCATCTATGTCAATCCATTCATCTTCACTATTCCACATAATCGACGAACCACAATCTCTAGATAGTGGACCCATTCCCTAGTACAACAGTAGGGTTCCACTCAATATTAGAGGCCCCATGTCTAGTCCAGCTAGAGGGTTCCACATTAGATAACTGTACAGGATTCATGCCATGCCCATATAGAGGGTTACAAAATGGAATTTGGTTGTGGAACCATGCTCATCTCAACTGGAGAGTTCCACATTAGAAGTCAGTATAGAATACACACCCAATCCATATGAAGGTTTACACTCAAGATGTTAGTATTAGACCCATTCCTAACCCTAGAGGAGGGTTCCACTTTAGATGTTAGTAGAGTAACAATTTTAATCTCATCTAGATGGTTCTAATATAGAAATCATTACATGAACCATGGACATCCTAGATGGAGGGTTCCACTATAGAATTTGCTAGAGGAACCATGACCATCATAGCTAGATTGGTCCACTGTAGAAATCAATATAGGACCCATAAACAGCCCAGGTAGAGGGTTCCAATGTTGAAGTTGTCAATAAACATTTTTCAGTCCAGCGGGATGGTTTCACTATAGAGGTATATAGAGGTCCCATGCCCTATGCAAATAGAATGGCTCCACTGTCTTGGTAGTGGACTGATGCCCAATCCAGCTAGAGGGTTACACACTATGATTCTATAGAAAACATTGTCCTAGACCTAATAGAGGGTTCCACTATAAATTTTATCATGGACCCATGTCCATCCCAGCTGTAGGGTTCTACTTGGGATGCCTTTGGTGTTCCCACATGATCATTGCTATCATCAAACAAAACCTAACCAAGGGTTGCACTCGTAACATTCCAAATAATATACAATAATCCAAAATTGATAGAACCATTGTGTTCTACCCCAAAAAACACTCCAGATAAGCTAATCACATGCCAAAATCTATGTTCAAATGATGAAGATATAGAGGATTTTATTTTCCTAAAAGAACGAAAGGGGTGCACGACGTGTGAGGGGACCCACACAGTGTGTGGCCCCACTTTATCACCTAGACGTATCTTGATTCATACATTAATCACAAAACATGTAGTGTTACATGAAATATAGGGGACATACATTGAATTACCATTCCATCTGGGGTCCCACCTATCTGCTTTGTCATTCCCATGAATTCATCCTATATCCGTGTACTTTAGTACGTGGAATGTCACTTCCCACGAGGTGTCTCACATGTCCCTGGTCGAGGACATGTACATGGCAACACGACAAGTTCCTTGTAGTGTGTTTTGTCACATGGATCATCCTCATAGGAATGGGGGTACATGACATGTAGGGAATCTATATGGTGTTCCATCCTTATAAAATCCCAATACCCTAGCCATCGTAGCTAAGGGGTTACATGTCGTGTTTTCATTGGGAAACAAGGTGTGTAGTTAGTATTTTCATGGAATCTTAGATCAAAATTTTATATTTCAAATCAAGAATCACTTATTCTATTTCGGACCTATATCCACAGAGATTAGTGGATCCATTTCTGGTGGGCGGATTTCATCCCTACGGTTGCTAGAAACCAAATTTTCAAAGCTTTTCGTGCATCAGATCACACCACACTCACATGAGTGATTCCATTTGTTGAAGTATCGTTCTATGATCATCAAAAAAATCATTCACATCCTGAAATCATCCCATATCTACCCCTGATCATTCTATCCATCCATATCACATGATTTAATCAAGATTTTGAGGCATCCAATCAGGATCGGTACCACCAGGAATCGTCGAACCGATACGGTGTGGTCTAACTAGTGAAAAATACAAAGAAATCGAGGGGGAATGGCACAAGAACAAGACTTTGATCGATCATTACCAATATTTATTGTCCAATGATCAATAAATTGGATATATAGGGTTAGAAAACAATATAAATACCAATTATTTAGGTATATGGGTGCATAAAAAGAAACAATTTGTTTAGATAAAAGGAGAATATTGATATGATAAAATAATTTAACAAAAAATATAGTAAACCACAGGATTATGAGTCCTATATAGAGATTATATCGTTTTCTTTAGAGAACACACTCACCCCTGATTAAAGTATGTCATTGAGTTCACTTCATCCTGATCTACTATGATCTAGAGTTTAATCCTCGTTTGAGGTGATTTTCAATGGAAGGAGTGGAAGAAGATTTGGAATAATCTTAGGGTATATGACGCTAAACCAAAAAAATATCCATGGAAGTATTCTTACAGTCATTTCATGTAAGTAAAATAAAAAATTAATTAAATTTAACTAAATTATTCTCCCACTCAACATTCCACCAGTGGGCATGATACCCAAATTCCCTACACCAACATATTTTAGTTTGTAAATTGGGTAAATAACTTCTTCCACCTTCAAACATGGTATCAGTTTTCTGATCAATGATTCATTTAAAAGATATCCCATTTTCAATAAGAAACCATTTTCACAAAATATAAAATTTATATAATATTTTTTAAATATTTATTCTGAGAACATTGGGCCTAAAAATCACATGATATCTAAGTGCTCGACTCTAGAAGTATACAAAAAATATTTAAATCCTTACATGGAAAAAATAGTACTATACATCATTTCATCATTAAATCATTACCCCTAAAATTACAAACAAAATATACATATCGGGATACAAAGAATGCATCTAGATCTCCTGCTCCAAATAACTCTCCTACACATTTGCATAATTCTACAACATATTTACTAATGGGATTATCCATTTAGGTAGGGCCCTCTCCTGTCGATCATTGGTCTTTGTTGGGTGCTTCAAAATGGTGGCTCCATCCTCTATGTACATCTCACCCTAGTTGATGAATTATTTCGGTTAATGCACATATCCACTCACCTATGACACATGGAAGGCATCTTTCACCAGCTCCAACTATGGGTGCTTCGTGAGGCAATAAGAATCCCCACAAACCCCCAAAATGATCTCGAATGACCTGATAAATCTTGGGGATAAATTAAATACCTGATCAAACCTCCCCAATCCTCATCATCATAGAGACTCTCTAGAAAATGTTATCTCCATGCTCAAACTCCAAGTCATATAATGTAATTTTTTATGTCTTTTGTGTCTTATGTAGGTCATCCTCATCTATTCAACGGTGAACTAGAAAAATATGACATGATTTCCTTGTTCAGAATATACATATGGTGAATTCCCTATTGATATATGGTTATTTAAGATCTTATAGTGTATATACCCTACCAGGACTCTCTCGCACTCTCAAGAAGAGAAGGTGTCAACACCATTGACTATAGAAAATATGTACCCTCCTACTAAACAAATGTTAGCGACAAGGAAGTCAAATTCTATGAATCCTCACACAGCAATAAATCATGCAACATCCTACTAAAGAAAAATGTATTACGTTTCTATCCCATATAGTATAGAAAATATTGAACTCATTATCCTACAAGAACTCCAGCAAGCTTCACTGTCTCAAGTTCAAGACTCTCTACCTGAAGATGTACTAGAGACTCTAATAGTCTAAGTAAACCACAATGTTCTCCTCTAGAATGTAGTGCCTCCACATGTTTAGGGAAAATAATACAAATTCCATCTCTAGGTTGCGATTAATGTAGTTTTTCTTGTGGGGAGTCAACTTGCTTGACCAATATTTGATAATTTTCTATTGTTTCATCAACACTCTGTCAATCCTAAATCCTAAGGTATCATAATACACTATGAACTCCACAACTTCCTCTAGTATTCTAGAGTTAAGATCACTCATAAGACTCATCCATAACTCCATGAAGGCCTTCTGACACCACTTATTCCTTGTAAAAGGCTTCCTTTTCCACATTAGAATGGTCAATGGGGTGAAATCCTAAATAAGTATTCAAAAAACCAAATGTTGTACCCCACCAAGCCATGAATGATCCACACCTATGTAACACTCTTGGGGGGATCCCAAGAAATCAATGAATAGATATTTACTAGGTACCTGACTAAACCATTCATTGAAATGACATTCCCTATAAAGTGAACCTCATGAATCTAGAACTGGAACATAGAGACCTTCCCATAAAGCTAGTTATCTCAAAGAAAATATTGAACCATCCCCCAGTTCTCGACATGATCCTCCTCTGATGAAGAGTAAATGAGTACATTTTCGATGAAGATGACCACAAATTAGTCCATGTATGGCTAGAAGAACTGGTTCATCAAAGCCACAAATATAGTGGGGGATTTTTTTAAACCAATGGGAATCACCTGAAAATAAAAGTGTCTATATAGAGATTGGAATTATAACTCAAGAATATCAGCTTCACTAAGACTCAACTAGTGGTTTCTTGAATAGAGATTTATCTTCAAGAGGCAAACTGTGGCTCACATCTGGTTGAAAAGGTTGTCAATCCTTGGTAAGGGGTAATTTATCATTATCATGTCCTAGTTTAGGTGACGATAATATATGTAAGTCTACAAGAACTTGTATACCTTTTTAATAAACACAAAATCATCCCTGGTGAATGCACTAGGTCTTACAAAGAGCTACCTCTGTAGACATTGAAACTACACATCAATCACTTAGAAACCAAAAGGTTCATCAAATCTATAAGATAAATCATCATTCCATCCCTAGATATAGTCTATATAGAGGTTCCCCTCATGATGGAGAGGAAAAATTTTAATGTCATCATACCCCAATACTGTTGGAGAGAGAGGTCTTCTCTCAACATCAATTAGTACAATAGTTATACGATCCAATTGGTAAATCAGAAGTAACCTTGGGTGAATGTGTTTTCTTATCTCTATTAGCAGATAACTTATCCTAAATGAAGAAAATTATATTCCCCATATCAAAATAACTACCATACTCATGAGGAGAAAACAATTAGAGCATTTATGGTTGATGACTAGTCCATACTGATGAAAACATCGTAGGGTTCACTGTCACTATAGTAAGATCTGGTGTGGGACTCCCTCTCCTTTCATGGATCATCAATGAAGGGGCAAACAACATATGGGTGAAGAAAAATGGACTCCCCTATTATAAATAGTTCTCGAATAGGGGCTACACATAAGGAAATTTGGATCCTGAATGAGTGATTACAAATACAACTAGAGTAGTTGGGAAGTAGTTTGTACCTCGAACCACACTCAAGCACCCCAGATAGAAGAATCATCTACTGAGAACTCACCCTTACCATTAATTCCTACTCTACCCACACATGGCCTTCTATGACACTCCATCACATCCTTATATCACAATCTTTCAATTCAAAGGTACTCATCCACCACACTTGGATACTATCCTCTTTGGGATAACACAAGCCCAGCCACACAGTTTTGAATCAAATCAAAAGGATGTTACTCTATGTGAAAGGTTCTATCTTCCTTTTAATGTATGATTCCATGTTAAAATATCTCCATTATAGGACCCTACTCACACCAAACAGTTTCCTAGATAGGTATCAATGTTATGATAAAATTCGAAAGGGAACCACAACGAGTGGGATATCCAAACCAAATGATCAGGACTGAACTCAACTACCTAAAAATGGACTATAGATCTACATAAAATCTAGGTTATTCATATATCTAGATCCTACATCGTTCACTCAACACATTATCTTCAACTACTAGTACCATCTGAACCAACTGCTTCTCTTTAAATAGCATTGGATACAAGTGCAACCATCTGATCTGTTGGGATCTACATAATTCTTGGAACATGGTTCACCAACTCAAGCCAATACTCTCATACCTAGGTATTTGGATAATTGTGGAACCTCAATAGCCTATTGTGCTGAAAATAACGGATTTCACAAAACCTATGTTCATCCTCACCCTACAATGATGATGTTATATGCTTCTCGAAAGGTGGGGGTACTACTACCAGCATGCCAAGTGGAAATGATCTCATAGGATAGTCCATAATGTGATTCCCCATAACTCATTAGATCATATTTCGGGTCCAAAAATCAATAGAAGGGCTAGATGTCTTCTTTGAGGCATCTGAAAAGTTATCAAGACATACAAATTTCAGATGAGAATATATATATATATATATATCAATGACAATGGTGAGTAGTCTCAATAATGATAGTAAAAGACTCAACCATATATGATTAATTTACCATTTTACCATGTATATAATGTCTCATTATGTTGAGTCCACAGGAAGGCAGTCAAAGTCCCAGTGAATGGCTAAGTTAGCTTCCCACAATAGCACTGGATTTCCTATTATGAGATCCACATTCAATAAACATTGACACTATTTTCATAATACTAACAAAATATTCATAAAGGGGATACTACAAACACCTACCCATGGATCGAACCACCTCCAATACCAACCTATCATGACCTGACCCTAATAGGGGCTTGAGGTAAAACTACCCCATGTATGCCTCCACATGCCAGGGGAAGGAGCCATGCTCCAAAAGTAAAAATACCATGGGGAGGTCTATTCTTATCTACATATATGAAAAAACATACCCATATAGATGCATAATTATAGAGGAAAATGAGTAAAAGAGGGAAAAAATTTGGGAAAAAACCATGCGTGTAAAACATATATATAGTACAAGAGTACAATAGTATAAACTGAAATGTAAAGGGTAAAAATACACTACCAACCAGAAGGAGGTCCCAACCTAAATAAACTAGAATGTAAACCTTTCATAGATCCCAACTCATAATCTATATGATATAGACACCATACATTGTCCAAATTAATAGATATCCCTAGGTTCCTCTTTATAGAATACCAACCCAAATATTTTCTATTTAAGATGTTACACATGTAGGAAAATCCCATGTTGGGGTTATTATAGAAACACCCAATAGGATTCCCTGAATGGTGAAGGGGAGAAATAAGAGATAAAAAAGGAATAGAATGATTGTAGATATTAACCAGGATGTGTCTCAGATCAATGAAGGGAAATAGTGACCTCATCCAAGCATAGAGGGATCAACACGATGAATAGATGAACTCCATGTCGATCCTTTTCCAACAGTATCTGGAGTTTAAAATCATCCAATCATGAGAATCTAAGAATGGATAAATGTGGAATACCTCACACATAATTGCAAAACATAGAAAAAGATTGACCAAATTCAAAGGTATGGATCCACAAACACACACACACACACACACACATATATATATATGTTCAGTAATTAGATGCTCGAATGAGAGAGTATGGGGATCTTCATCTCCGAACTCATACCAGGAAGTAGTATCGCCAATAGTTACAAAATTCCATCAATGATCCCCATCATCTAACGCATCTTCCCAGAAGTAATCATCCAATTAAAATAACACATTGTCATTATGAATCACATTCAAGAGTCCACAATATCTTGTTAGAGGACCCATTCACTATTATAACAGGGGGGATCCTGTTAGTGTTAGAGGACCCATGACCTTGTGAGCTAGAGGTTTCAACTCTAGAATTCAGTAGCGGACCCATGCCTAGCCCAGCTAGAGGGTTCAACTTATGATTTTTCTAAGAGTACCCATGAAAGTCCCGACTAGGGGGTTCCAATCTAGAGGCCATTAAAGGAATCATACCTGGACCAACTGGAGTGATCCAATTTAGAAGATGGTAGATGGACCATGAACATCGTACCTGTAGGTTTCCCCTCTAGAAGTCAATATTAGACCCATTCCTTGACTAACTAAGGGGTCCAACTCTTGAAGTTGATAGAGGACCCATGCCCAGCCCAACTGTAGGGTGACTCACTAGGTGTCATCGTTTACCTCTACTTAGGACAAATTAAGGGTTCAACTTGGGATGTATATAGAAGAACCATGCCCTGTTTCAACAGGCGGGTTCCACTCTAATTGTAGGGGAACCACATCAAGAACAGCTGGAGGGTTCCACTCCATGATACTATACATAACCCTATCCCACCCTAGTTTGAGGGTTCCACTCTAAATGTCATCAAATTCCCATGACCAAACCATCTAAAGTTTTCTACTGGGGAAGCCTCTTGTGATATTGTGTGATAACTAAAATTGTTGAGCCTCACCTAATCAAGTATCGTACTAAGAAAATTCCACATCATATCTCAAAATACAAAAATTATGGAACCATCATATTCCACATGGAAAAAGACTTAGTATATACTACACATGGGAAAAATACGAGTTCAAACAAAGTATATATGAATGATTTATTTTTTCTCAAATAATCTAAGGGGGTACATTGTATGTGATGGGAGGTATATAGTGTGTTTCCCTCCTCCATCATTTATCCATTTCTTTAGAGGTACATGGCATTCCTACAATGTAGTGTTACACATCATTTAGGTGATATTTAAGGCATCACCATGCCATGCAGGCTCCCACCCATGTGATTGGTAATGAATTTGTATTCATCATGGGACCTTATACTTTAGTAAATGGCATATAGCTTCACATGGAGTTCCACCTGTGTCCCTAGCCATGACAGTGTACTCTGTCACTTGGTGTGTGCCTAGCTGTGTGATCCACCTCCTAGATCATCCACATGGGAAACAGTTTATGTATTGTATTGGGAGTCTAAATTGAATTCCAACCTTATAAAATCCCAAAACCCTAGATATCATAGTAGAGGGATGCATATCGTGTGTTCATCGGTTTTACACACCATGTAGTGGGAATTTTCATATTTGCTGATATCCAATTTATGTTCCTTGAATATATCGTTTCTATTTCAATTAATACCCTATATCATCATGATATAAGTGGATATGACTTTGGTTGGTGGATTCTGGCCCTCTGGTGGCTTGAAACAGAATTCCTAAAGTCTCTCATGAATCTCATCACACCGCACAGTCTTGGGTGATTTGGTTAATTTATGTAATGATATTAGATATTCAAATTGATCATCAAAATACTGAAAAAATAAAATATCTACCATTGGTTCATCAATCCATCCATCAATTGTGATTTCTTCATGATTGTAGGGGTCTGATTAGGCTCGGTACTAGCAGACAATGTCAGACCAGGGCGATAGGGTCTAAACAGTGAATAATGAAAAACAATAGATGGGTAAAATCATAAGAACAACCATTTAATCAATCATTTAAAATATTTATTGTCCAAATATGAATAAAATAGATATCCATGGTTATAAAACAATTTAATAACCAATTTAGTCAGAAAATGAGTGAATAAAAATCCCATAATTGGGGCAGATCAAAAGAGACTATTGATCTTCTCAGTCTATTTAATAAAATTGGTTATAAAACAAATGTTCATGAGTCCTACATGAAGTTTGGATAACTCAGCATCAAAGAATACACTCATCAACAATTTGAGGAAGATATTGCATTAAAAATTCCTATATTTTCTCTGACCTCGAGTTTCAACCTCATCCAAAGTGATTCTCTTACATTATGTGAGGAAGAAGCTATGGAATCCTTCCAGAGTTTATGTGGATATCTATGGGGGATTTTCCATTGAATTATTCTTATAAATATATTTCTGGTCAAACAAATAAATTATTTAATTTAATAAACTAATTTATCCACTTAACGTACTTCCAATGGGTGGGATATATGAATGTTCTGCACTGAACTATTTTAGGTCTCATAAAGGGAAAATATTACATTAAATACTCAACCACGGTATTATATTTTTAAAATTATCTTTTGTTTATGATTTATTCAATTTTATTTAAGAACTATGCATGATTAACATAAAATATTTTTAATATTTTAAAAAAATTGATTCTAGGTACATCGTGCTCCGGAATCAAATGATTCCATAGTTATAGTCTATGGAAAAAATATTCAAATAATTAAAAGTATTATTATTAATAAACTAGTTATCTACATTTCACAAAACAATATGGGAATAGGTTCTAATCTAATCTGGTTATGTAAGAATCCTCCTTGTTGTTCAATCCCATCACATGTAATCCACCCCCATACATTCAGGTTTATATTCCTGGTAGGATAATTTACTATACCTAGAAGGTGATATTCTCTTCGAGTCACATTTTTTAATCCTTATCAACCCATATACATGGAGAGTATCACATTCAGAATGTCAAATTCATTGTATTGTCAACTCAATATCATCATTTAATATCCTTTGTGATATCAACCTCAATGGGTCTCTCAGGTGTAAGTCCCACATAATCCTTTTCTATGAACCATTTACCTAGAGTAATTCACTGTATTAAGATAAACTAAATGATTTTCTGATCATAATGTGAACTAAAATGGCATGATGTGTCTCATCAAGTGGATCTTAACTTATTGTGTTCAAACCTTTTTTGTATGGATAAGTATGATGACCTTATAATGGGAATGATCCGGAAATCATAAAAATATTCATCTCCTAGTATTATGAAAAATTATAATGTTCCCCACTAATGGATCTTAAAGAAAATCATGAAATGAAAAAAATAGAGAAACTATGTTACATATAGAAGGTACCATTGATTTGGAACATCTGATACTTATAGATAGTTCTATTTCAATGAATGCATATAGATTATTATGAACCTAAGGGAGACCATATCCACTTTTTGGAAGATTATAACGATTCATGAATAAGTTCTAAATCTATAAAAGTGACTTGAAGTAGGAAATTATTCCCCCAAAATTAATTTTCTGAGTTTGAAATATATTCTTCACAACCAATTTGATTTCCATATTGATTGTCAAGGTAACTCTTTCTAGTCATACAGATAAAAGAAAACTGATTTTGAGTATGAAAGAAATCCGCTTTTCTGTAATGAATGAATGGATGTTGGGAACTTCTTGAAGTTATGTTTGATGAATGTTTCACATGAGAGATGTTGGATGAGAGGTCATCCAACCAATCTATGTCTATTGAGGCCCAAAATTATGGATTAGTATTTTCCAAATCCGATTCATTAAAACTATATATACCTATAAATCCATTATCCACTAATTCTAAGGTGTCAGCTTCTGAGAATCCTGATTCTCAGGTTCCTAATACATAGGTATCTGATACCCAAGAAGATATAGTTTCTTCTCTTATTGGGATCTCATCTAGTGAAGGTGTTTTTGGTCGTGATGATGTTATCATGTCAATGTAAATCTCCTTTGATTTTCCCATAAATATGGGTGATGTTTCTTAAAAAGGGTTTTGAAGTGGTTAAAAATGAGCTATTGTTTCTTCTTTTCCTATTTTTAATAATACCTCGAAGGATGCTTTCATCAACTATAAAAATTAGATGAATGAAATGGATCCTCTAAAAAGATCTCTAAGGAAATATTATTCCAATTTTCAAAGGAGTGTCAATACTAGATCTTCATCCACCTCATTATATATCATTCCCACTCCAGAAAAAAAATTCCAAAGCGTCAATGATAAATATCCCCATTCAGGATCAATCTCAATCTAAATGGAAATTTGTTTTCTGATTCCGATATTAAATATGGTAATTATCATTCAATTTTTTACTAAAAAAATGTTTTTTGGATGAGGGATTGTCTCTTTTTTTTACACCAAATTCTTTCATGTTACTTTTATCATTTATATAATAAGGTTAGGATAATTGCTTCTATCTATAATTATTCAAAAGGAATTTTTTAGTGGTATTGAAGGAGTGGTGATAGGTACCTTTTATATGTGAAAAGGGGTTATATTTTAGGGAATCTAATGTTAAGTAAGGGGTACATGATAAATCACATGGTTGTGGGTGAGTTTAGTAAATTACATAGAGAAATTATAGTTGAGATAAGTGAGTATTAAATTAATAATAAAGAAGTTTTTCTTGAACGTGTATGAAACCATTAATTATTAAAAATTCAAGATACCTCGTTTTCCCATTTTATCTTTATTATTCAAGATTAAAAATTATTATAGTTAGTTATTTTATTACAAAAAAATAAAATTAACTTGATAACAAATTTAGACATCTTTATTATTAATTTTTAAAACATCAAACTAAATTTATTTTCTATTTCTGACAAAGCTATATTTCAGAAGAAAAAATAAGATATAGAATTTTTTTTATAAAAATGAATCCTTATATATTAAGTGTATTTTCATATTATTTACCAGTAATTTTTAATTTAATGAGTGTTTATATATTTTTTCAACTATTTGAAAATCATATTAGAGTATTATCATAAACTATATTAATCAAATTTATTTATATAAAAATTATACAACCCTAATTTTATTAATTGATGTAAAATAACCAATTAATTGTTAACATGGTGATTAATGATTATAATAATTAATTTAATTTCAATGACATAAAATAATATTAATATATTTATGAAATTTTAAAAAAATAATTCGTACTATAAATACCATTATATAAACAAAATTAATATCTATCAGGAAAAATAATTTTCACATTTGAGGGAAAAAAATATGTTTTTCTATTAAAATTAATAAAATTCATATTCTACTATTATCATTATGATGAATTCAAAATGATTCTAAATTCAGAGAAATTAAATTATAAAATTTATAAATTAAACAATTAAATATATTTATTAATATATGTTCTTTATAGAAATTATTTTTTGATATTTTAGGATGTGGGGTTTAGTGACTACATTTGTTCCCGTAGTGTTAAATTATCCACCGATCAATATATTTTTCATTAAAATTACTGTCTATTTCAAAAACTGAACATGTGTGTATTTTCCCTCCGCATTACTTCTATAGGATCTTAGGATTCCTATTATATGCTATGATTTCTCTAATGTAATTGAACCAATTGAGTTATTACCTTCCCCAACAATTACTGCATGGTGTAAGGAATATGGAGATACTCTTAATTATAGGACAAGCCCGCCTCCAACACTATTCCATCATATATTAAGACATGTGTTTGACTCGACATGTATTTCCTAGATAATGAAAAATTGAAGTTTTCATGTGGTTTATTTGTTTGGTAGTCAAATATAATCAGAAATAAAATACTCAATTTTTTTCTAGCATTTAAAAATGAAAATGTTCTAAGAGAATAACATTGCCTTTTTACCCAATATTACAACTCCCTTCCAAGGTGAAGCCTTCAAGAATTAATGAACCCCAACTGAAAATTCCATTTCATTAATTCAATTATCAACATAGTAATTTTTTAATCTATTACCTTACTTAATGTGTTTCTGAATAGTATATACATTAATTGTCTTCTCATGGAGAAGATATAGGACAAGTATAATTCATTAATGGTCTTCTCATAGAGAAGATCTAGGAAAAGTAGATTTCATTGTCTAACTTCTTCCGAACATGTTGGATTATGACACCTCGTTCCACACAATACACAATATGACTAAATATGTATTCTTGAAGGTATGATATTATTGTATGAAAATTACACCAAAGGTTGATACTGATCCCATATACCATGGATGATAAGAGAACATGACCCCATAATGTTATATAATGTTTGGGTAATCTATTTAGATCTTCTATCAATATGGGGATGATATGTGGTGGTAAAATGTATCCAAAAGTTGAAAAACTTTTAGAGACTCTTATATAATATTAATCAAAACTTAGTGTCACAATTAGATATAGTTGGTAGTGGTTCACCATCAAACTTTACCATCTCATTAGTATAGATTCATGGAAACTCTCAAGGTGTAGATATTATAATGCATATATGAAATTATAAGTCCTAGTAAAATAATCAATGATGACCTATATAGTATATTTATTCCTCAGAGTCATTAGGATTGTAGTTGAATTGTACATTTTTATGTTTTTCCACACAATCATAGGTGTATGTATAGGCTTCAGAAAAACCATAAGATATTTTCATTCAATATTAACATTCAGGTGTACTACGCATCTGGACACATAGTCCTAAAATTCACACATCATACCATCCCATAATAAATGTTATCTTAATTCAACATATATCATTGTTTACCATTAATTATGGAGAAATATGAGCATTGTGCTTCATCTAGTAGTTCCCTCTTAAACTCTATTATGGAAGGAACACGTAACATTATCCAAAATATCAACACAATATCTCTATATATTGAATTTTTTAATTTTTCTTCACTCATATATTTAATATTCCTATTTATGTACACATCTTTCGATACTAGTTCTGCTATAGCTTTTCTAGTTAGCATGCTTCAACAATTTCCTGATTAACAGAAGATGAATATTTTAGCCTAGAAATTACCACATATATCTTTGTGGGATATTTGTATATATAATCATTATTAATCATAATCTTGGATAGATGAAAATTTTCTCCACTACTTGATGCATCATCCACTGTGTTGCCATTCCTATAGTGGTATTGTATTTATTAGTCTTACTTCTTAGTTAGTTTCAACCAACGTTTTAGCCTCATGTTGATGAAATTATATGAGTTGAATTACTAAAAATTCATATGGGTTATATATAATTAAAATCATTAAATATAGTTGCATCCTATCTATATTTTAAAATAAAATTTTGTGTATTCCTTCTCCAGGTCGTGACTTAGTTTGTTTTATTCATGAATTTTCAATTACATTATTGCATAATAAATAAACATATAATACTATATATGGAAAAAACCATATCATTTCTTCAATGTATCACTATATATTAAAAATACTTACATAAAAAATGTTACATTTAATTTAGGTATATTAATCAGTCTCCTTTTTAGATCATCAAAATGTCCATGACATTCCCTTAACCAAGTGAAATAAACCCATTTATGTGTTAAATTTGTTATAAAGTTGTCCAATTGAAAACAAATATTACAGTAACTAATTATAGAAACCTAGTAATGCTATGAAACATCAAATATATATTATTTTCAGTAGTTTAGACCATTCATTTATTAAAATTTTCATTTAATGGTTAATAGATTCCCCATCCTTGGAGACAATATATCATAGAAAAAAAGTTCATTGACTTAATATTATTACTTTATATACTTCCCATATAATTCCATTATTTATTATGGTCTCCATAATTAATTTAAAATTTCTATCATGATCATAATATATCTTTGAGTATATACACATATCATTAATGAATAACACCATAATATAATTGTGATACTCAATGAATAATCTATTCATCAGAACTATAAAGTTATAGAGTCCATTATTCAATCCAAAATAAATTACCAAAAAAATATAATGTTCATTGATTAATTGAAACATATCCTTATGCAGTTCAGGATTTTGGTAGATGCTACTCCCCACATTGTCTCTGACTCTTCAGATGACATAGGCATTAGCTGCATCACCACCTCCCATCATCGGCCATTCTCGGCCTTGGGGGAGGGGGGATTCCTCCCCCTCTTCCATCACCTAGTCTAACTTCATCCTTCATTCCCTTCATGGATACGTATTTTCTATCTATAAAACCTCTAATGTGGTTATCCATAATTTAAAATTATGAATTTATGTAGTTTCTATTGTTTGAATTTCATCCCAGGAGTTCATGAAGTACTCCATGATGTGGGTTCATTCATTGGTATCCCACTTATATAAGAGATGTCATTTCACTGACAAGTTTGAAAATTTTTTCCCTAATGGGATGAAGTTGGAAGACATGGCAGTTGTAGGGATTTTGGATTGAAGTAATTTGTTGGTTTATTTATCATAAAAAGATGACCTACTATAATCATTGGAGAATGTTCCACATATTACCTCAGGATAACATTTTTTCCTCTTTCATTGGTCATTAAATGTTCACTTGAAGTGTGATGTCCCCCTAAATAGTGATACTGATGTTTCTCCCCTTTCTACCCTTATAAAATCAAAACCCATATATTCTTTATTTGATTTGAAATTTGGTGGGTCACATAAACTTCTTATCTGATTGTATTCTCAGACATGATGTCTTCATTTGCAGGAAAGGAACACATGGGACTTTCTTGTGGGCCCTTCCTTCAGATACATTGGGTGATGGAAATGCTCTATTGGTCCTAGGTGTGTGTGGAAAGGAATATTCAGCTGATTCCGCCCCAAACAAAAATATTTTGGTGGTGAATCCATAAACCAGTGACATATGACTTCCTCCTACCTTGCACAACGATTTAACATCCATGATTTTAAAACCAAATATAGATTTTTTTATGAGAATTTAGGACATTATTTTGGGAAAAAAGGAAGTAAGGAAAGGTACTAGTGGATATTTTAGTAATAAATCACATCCATCCTCATATTCATATTATTTTATTCCAAAGGGTGGTTTTATGTGGGTACATGAGTTGTACGAGGGTAGTGAAAATATTTTCAACAAGGACATAGAATTGTAGGGAACATCCAATGTTTAAGGGGCTGGGATATATCTAGTGAGAAAGTTAGGTTCAATAACAAATGAGGACACTATTAAAATGGGGAACCATTTTAAATGTCTAGATGTCAACGGCCAGAAAAAAAGAGAAATGTGATCTTGGACCAAAGAATCATCCCAATGAGAAGCAAGAATCATAATTGGAAAAGTAAAAAAATGACAGTGATAAATATTTCTACAAATATAGTAGATAGGGAATATATTAAATCATAATTCATATCCTAAGAATTAAGAAATGTTATAATGAAAATTAGACTATGGAAATTGCATCCCAACTAAAAGGGAGTAGCCCAAAATGATTAAATACTATTCCTATTTTCCTAAACTGATAGAGAAGGGGTCCTCTTAGAGATGCCAAATAAGGGAAGGGTGGGGTGAGACAGAAAAACATGGAAAGTCCTGATACCTAATCGTACACTTGGAGGAAACAAATGTTAGAGGAGGCCATACTATTAAATCCCCAGTAGTTGCTGGATACAATATTTTTGAAATAATTTTACCAATGGATGACAATGATATGAAAAGGATGCAGATCAACAACAAATAACTCATTTATATTAGAGGCTTTAATGAAGGGAAATTAATTTTGGAATATTTTTATCATACATGGGACAATTTTATTGACCGGACTAAATACATCATCAAGGAGGACCAATAAATAAATGTAAGTACACTTCACTAGAAATTGTTTTGGTAAAAGGCTTATAATAAATTAATTTTATAATTTAGTGTCTTTGTAATCTCTTATGCTTTATGAAAAAAATATATATGTTATGTAATACTTGTTAAAGAGTTAGTTTGAGAAGATTCCCACTTTACCCACAAAAGTGGCTTTTTAAAACTAAAATTTTGATTTGTATGTACATTAGCTTTCTTCACACTTAGCTGATGATAATGTAATAGAAGATCAATCTTTAAATATCATAAGTCTCCATGAAGTAGATAATATAAGTCTTCATTTTGAGTAAAATGATTCATATTCCTTTTATTAATGGTATTCATATCCCTATTATTGATCCACAGTCTAGTAGAATCATCCTTCTATTAAGTGAATAAAACATTTTCCACCCATAGTGATGCACCTGGGAATATAAATCCATTATAACTCAACTATTGTAATTTTTTATTCAACTACACCAAAATGATTGGTTCCATTATATATTTGATTTTCGGTAATTAATTTTATTATAAATATATTCAATTGAATAATCCATGTTAAGAATTGGAGGATAACCAATTTACTTTATCTTGGAAAACATCCATGAAATTTTGTACCATGGGTATATCTTATATTATTAGGAAATCTCTACAATCCATAAATTAAGATATGTCATCCTATATTGTCAAAATTTTATTATGTTGATCTACTAGGGGAGGATCTATACATGGTTTATATGATTATGTCACCCCTCAAAATATTAGAAATCATAGTTAACCATTATTAATCACATTGTCCTTATATTAGTAATAAATTTATTCATTAAACATTTAATTATGATATATTCCAATGATTATTTCGTAGTCAACAATATTTATAATAAAAATGTATTTAAATAGGATATTACCTTGAATCATAATTGGAACTTCTAAACATATACTTATTATTTTAAATTTTCTACTTGGTGTCTTAATTAATGACTATATTACCGTAGTATAGGATTTTATGTTTTTTTTAAATCATGGAATACATTGAGAGTGAAAAGAACCAGATTCAAATAAAACATTTTTTTAATATGGGAAAATGATAAATGTACCTTCCACCAAATAATTAGTAACCTAATCATTAGTTTTGGAAATAAAAAATTGATCTTGTGGCTCTGTTTTCCTTTTGTAAGGTCAATTCCATTTTTGTATTGTGTATTGGTTTTCATAATGTCTATTTTTCCTATATTTAAATCATTATGAATGTGAAAATTTTATGTTTCCCTTAAATTTATAGAGTTATGATCTTTTTTCCTATACATATAACAATCATTGGTTCCCTTATTATAAGCCACATGTTTGTTATTCACACAGTTATCAAATGTGGTAAATCCCAAGCATTATTTCATCAAATTTTTAGAATTTTTCTTCCCATGATGTTGATCTAACCACTTCTTCTACTAGTTTTCCTGGAATAAATACAACATGAAGAACTGTATTTACTTATTAATGGTTGTTTATAATATTTCATAATATCAATAAAATTTCTATTAGATCAACAACCTTCGAAAGATCAAATTGTTTCCTATAATGAAATGTTTAATCATGATTTCTGGTCTATTCACAAAGCTAGAAACATACCGAGATACCATTGTAAAGTTATTCATATATTCATAAATATTATTCCACCCATTTTTCCTAATGTTGTGGAAATTACTTTATATTTCAACTCACTATTCACATGTAAAGTATTCGTCATTGAATACCTCATTAAGGTCTCTTTATTACATAAACTTGATCTCATATACCTTTTTAGTGTTCTGAACTATCATCCTTCATCGGTATTAACATCCCATAAGATGATATAATTTCACAATAATTTTTTTCATTATATAATATTGAAGTAATGATCATCTCTTCTAACATGATCCATTGTTCACCCATAAAAAAACGTTTGGGGCCGAAGCCACATTTTTATTATTAAAGAAAAGAAAAGACCTCATTTAACTGGGTAGAGGGAGACCCATTACATAGCCCAAAGGCCTAGTGGGATTGTAGCCCATCACATAGCTCGTAGGAACAAAGTTTTGGGCCAAATCCCATTTTGTAAATAGTAACCTGGCTGCAACAGTAACACACAGTGCCACCGCTGCTACAATACCCTGCTGCCGCTACAGTACCCGCCGATCAAATGTATTAACTAACCGAAAATTGTTTAAAATTTTAATCCTCAACTATTTATTCATTATGTTGTTAGTATTAGTTTCTTAATATTTACTATGTGAGTTGATATTGTTCCCATTCCTCTCAAGAATATTCAAATATATATATAAATATGAGAACCTAATTAGATCATTGTAACAGCCCGAGATTTTATGAAAAATATGCTTTTTTATTTCACTAATGTCTTGTGTTGTACGCTACACCAAAAGGAGCTTTCACAACACGCATCCTTGACTTGCCTTGCATTACACGCAATCGCAACCTTCCTCGATAGCGTGTGTGGTACGTAATACTGAGTTTCATGAAACAATGATATGCTATTAAAATATTATTAAAACTAGCCGTTATGAATAGTAATAACCACTTTTTAAATTTTAGAAATTTTAAAATGGACTTCATTTTTGGATTCGGAGTATCGAATTTAGCCTAAGGTGAAATTTTAGCACTTTTCGGATAACTTTCATATTCTGATGAATAGTCAAAATTACTAAATTAAAATTAAAAACAACTTTTTTAATCGAAATAATTAATAGTGATAAATCATTAATTTGAGTGGTTTTAAAGTATATTTAGAATATATTTTTACAATTTAATACAATGTTGGTCATTGGATGTAATTTCACATTTAAACTAGACATAAACAAGTGTCAATCTTTTGATAGATATTGTTTCTTAAAAACACGCTATTTGTTTTAACAGCGGGATTTAATTATAAAATTAATTAATGCAACTTTTATGTAATTAATTTGGTAAAACAGACTTCATTTTTGAATTCGGAATATGAAATATAGCTTGGGATGAAATTTTGGCACTGTTCTGAAAAACATCAATTTTTGATGAATAGTGAAACTACTAAGTGGTAGTTAAAAAACCGAATTTTTAATAAAACTTAATTTTACCGCTTCTGTGAATGGAATTTCAAAAATCCGAGAGACACGGTTGATGTCAGTAAGTAAAATGTGGTTCAATGAGATGAAAATAATTTTTGGTGAATAGTAACTTTTTACTTTTTTTTACCGCGGTTAATAGTAAATAGGGTAACTAAGGGTAAATATGATATTAATATTACCCTAAAACATGTCCTAATTCTATTGGACAAGTGTAATTCGACCAAAAACAAACTTAGGAATAAAATATGACCATTTAGGCCCACTTGGATTAGATTAGGACATTTATTATTAATTTATTTAAAGAAGGGTTAAAATAGTTAAAATCAATGTTTAATAAGTAAATCATTTTTAATATGGGGTTATACATAAGATAAATTCGATTGTAAATATTCATTAGAAAGCTAAAATGATTTACTACATGATGGTATTTTATTTGTAATTTTTAGACATCAAATAATTTAATTTATTTATGACACAATGATGATGCAGTAATTATCTTATTAATGAAATATTGACATAATTGATGTTATAAACACCAAAATAAATATAATTTGAGACTTTTTATGAATTCAACTAATTTTCTAGGTTACTATGATATATTAGTGTTGATTTAATCAACTTTTTTCAAACATATAATTCTGTTATGACTTTCAGAAAAATCATATATCAAATAGTGTCAAAATTGACACAAAATAGTTTTTAAATCAAATATTATATTATTAATTGTTATTTTATTCCTAAAAATCTAAGGTTCGGCCAAATGACTAAGATAAGGATATATATATTAATAATAAACAATTTGGGGTTCGTTTGGCATGTTATAGTAAGTGTATTAACCATATAGTGAAAGAAAAACAAAAAGACATGGTAAAGGTTAAATTATTTAACTTAGAGTTAAATCTAATTGATAAGGTTAAAATAATACTCTAAACTTGTCTAAATCCTATTGGTTGATAGGATTTCGACCCATCCCCACTTTATCTTCGAAATAAGACCCTTTGGAACCATTATAAACCGATTTTGACTTTAATATAAAATAATATTTTGAGATATTCCTAAGGTGCCCCTCTCCTCCCTTATAAAAGGACACCTCCTCCCCCTCCTCCTCACACCAATTTGAGCACTCAAGCTCGGCCAAACCCTGCCAAAATCTCTTCTCCACTTCCCTATAAACATCCTAGAGGTTCTGGTCTTCCTCAAAGACCAATTTTAGTGCCCTAAGAGGAGGTCTCAAAGAGGCACTTCAAAGAAGAGGTAATTACCGTTACCAATTCTTTCATCTTTATTTCTTCTTCCACTTCTTCTTATTAGGTTGTTTCATTATGAAGTAATAACATCAGTATAACTCATATACTGATATGTTATTATAAGTATGAAACAACCCTATTTCACCATCTATCCATCCTATGGAAAAAGAAATCACCGCGCGTGCGTACGTACGGAATACCGTCTCCACGCCGTGGTGTAATCTATTTTCCACCACCACCTTACATGGATGGGTATAATGGTGTAAAGAATAACCATACTTAGTTATTACAACATCATATTGATTCTGATATATTGTATGATCCACTCCAATTCAATTCAATATTTATAGAAATGATATCATCGCTCGTGCGTACGTACGGACTACCGTCTCCACGACGCGATGAGATTCATTCTCCATGTTAACCATTTAAGAATGATTATAATGTATATATAAGAAATAATAATGAAATATATGAAATTATAAAGATACTGGATTTATGTATATATATACATATGTATGTCGTCTACTTACTTCCATTTCAAGACAATAAGGAAAGGAAAACAACGTTCATGCGTACGTACGGACTACCGTCTCCATGAACAGTGTTTTTCATTTTATTTATCTACCTATTATATATATATATATATACTGAATATATATGATATATAAATCATATTTTATATTCTGGAAGTGATTAAATCATGATATAAGTAATAATGATTTCAAGAACAACAAGTCAAAACACCTACGATAAATGAAACGATTTTACCCAAAACGCTTCTTTAACATGGAATTTACAAAAGAACGGGTAATATAATGTCATAAGTGAACCATATATGACATCATAACAATGAATATGATTCTGTAATAAGTCAATAACATGATTTAAATCATTATACAGGAGGTTCGGACACTTACAAAGCAAGTCGGACCTAAGGTAAGGGAAATATCACAATCTCATTTTTATCCGAAATTGTTTATTCGTAAGTATTTACTGGGGTGTATTTTGTCATCCACATCCATGTTCCTTCAATATATAATATTTCTTCCATCCACTTATAATAGTTTAAATCCAATTTTACCCTTCGGTAAGTTTTTAGTAAAATATATGAAAGGAATCTTTTGTCATTTTTCATACGAGTTACTTTTTGACTTTTCCGACAAAAGTACGGGAAGAATGTTTTTTTAACTTATACGGCATGAATGGATTTTTTTAAAACATTATTTCCAAGAATATTCCTTTACAAGTTTTCAAGTTTATTTTTAATCAACTTCTTTTATTTTAAAGTTGTATGACATGTTATGAAAGGAAAAATGTTTTTGAAGAAGAAAAGATATTTTCCTCAAGAATGGAGTTCAAGTGTTTTATCAAAATTATTTTCCATCTAAGATAGTAAAGGGTTATATTTTTATCCCTATTATTACATTTATTTGATCATGTTGTGATGGAATTATTTTTATGAATTCCTTTATCTTATATGAATTGATTTATGATGTCATGATGTTTCAAGAATCCCATTTTTGTTACTTGTGTTATGCGATGATGTATGTTTTATGATTATGTGGCACACATAAGAAAGGATTCATTATAAGATGGGTGGGAAATATATCTCCCTCCAATGCATTGGGTAAATATTTTATATCTCATGAGATAGACATGGCTGGAATGGAAGGTTATTTCGGTTCAGTGATACAGGACTGAAACGAGGAGTGAACTCGGTTCAGAAAGGGACTTTGTCCACTAAGATAGTCTTGGCAATGAGTCATGACTAACAAGAAATGATTTTCCATGATTATGTGTGCATGCCACAAAGTTTCAAGTTTCATGATATGATTATGGGGATCTCATTTTCACTTCTATGATTTATCCAATGTTATGATATTGTGAGCTCTTTTGCAGGTTAAGATTTCCAAAAGCTATGTTCTTATGTATATGATGTGATTGATATTTCTTTTGTTTACCCTTACTGAGCATTTGAGCTCACCCTTTTATGTTTTCTTTTCCCCAGGATATAAAGAAAGGTTTTTAGGTAAAAAAAAGGGAAGATCTTTATGGGAGATATTGAAGATCTTTCACCACGATTAGAAGATTACGTTCCGAGTTTCCAAAGACACTAAACTATTACGATCCTTGTGTGTGTGTTTCTATTATGTACTAAGTATTCCGCAAAAGTAATGTAATGTCCATGTACTATAAGATTAGGGTCTCTACAGTTGGTATCAGAGGAAAGGTTTAGTCAACCTTTGGAAACTAGGATGCGAAAACGTTAGTGAGATCACTAGAGATATTTCTAAGGTATGTATAGGGATGTCCCTAGGGATAAGTATACGTATAGGTTATAGTAATAGAATTACGCTAAAGATCATAGAATTAAACCTAAGATGTTGGATATTGAAGGTACTCCCCCTTTATTATGTTGTTTTCCCTATCATGATTTTTGCCTCTCACACTATTCTTTTTGGGTTTTAGACGATGGCTGGAACCCGAAGGAACCGTGTTGATCAATTCAATGGACAATGCAATGATTGCCCTCCTGAACAAACAAATGTTATGGGAGATGGAGTGAAAAATCTTATTTCTATACTTACACAAGCTATTAATCATTCTGGACTTCCAAATGAGCAGAGAAGGGAACAATATTCTATTGAGTCCTTCATGAGGCAACGTCCACCTGCTTTCAGTGGGTCTTCTGATCCACTTGTGGCTGAACAATGGATCAGTACTACTGAAAAGATATTTTCAGTTCTTCAATGTTCTGAACACGATAAAGTCATCTTAGCAGTATATCGTTTGGAAGGTGAAGCTGATCAATGTTGGAATCTTATCAAGAATACGAGGCCAAGAGATGAAATTGAGTCCATGGAATGGGACGAGTTCAAGAACATGTTTTTCAGTAAGTACTTCCCTCGTATTCTTCGAACAAAGATGGAGAAAGAGTTTCTTGAACTGAAGCAAAGGCACGATGAATCTGTTGGTACCTATGAAGCAAATTTTACAATACTTGCAAGGTATGCTTCTGGAATTATCATCCAACCTGAAAGTAAAGTTGATCGATTTTTCAGTGGCTTAAAACCAAGTCTTCGAAGGGCATTAGATATAAGAGACTTCAGTAGCTATGAAGAAATTGTGCGTTGTGCTATCAAGGTAGAAATGGAAGTTGGTGTTACATATCCATCTCATGGTTTTGACAAGAAACGAAAGATGGAGTTCAAGGAGAAATCTCAGAATAATGGTGAAAAGAAGATGAATGTTTCCTTATGCACAAAGTGTGGAAAGAATCATGGTGGAGATTGTCTTAAAGGGACTAGAAAATGTTTTAAGTGTGGAAAAGAAGGTCATCGATCAGCTGAGTGTCGAAGTAATGGAAAAAGGGTTTCTAATGATGTCAATAAAGCAAACACTGCAGAGAACGCACCGCCCAACACTTCAATGCTTCAAGTGCAAGGAAATGGGGCATTATGATAATAATTACCCTAATCCAAGGGTTAGTGATGATCAACATGAGCAACCACTGAAGGTAAAGGACAAAGGGAAATCACATGCGATCACTATTGGCAATGTTGAATATGACAACGATGTGGTGGAATGATTAAGTGTTTATGTAATGGGATTCCAAAATAATGTTGTATCATTGAGTATTGCAATATTTATTGATGTGGTATTCAAAGTGATTGAGATATTTTTTGGAAATAAGATGATATGGGCATAATGAAGACGAGAAAATGAAATGTTTAATAGTA
Source organism: Viscum album (assembly GCA_963277665.1). Classification (NCBI taxonomy): domain Eukaryota; kingdom Viridiplantae; phylum Streptophyta; class Magnoliopsida; order Santalales; family Viscaceae; genus Viscum; species Viscum album. Next base: position 228,325,567 of record OY728125.1, read on the forward strand.
TTCATGAGCTCATGATTGATATAAGGACTAAGTGATATCATGGTTTGAGTATATAGAATTTTGAGGATTTTGGTATGTGGAAAGTGTTAACTTTTAACTGCACTCATGTTTTCACTAAGGTATTCAAGAGAATACACGATTAAGAACTTTGAATGTTTGGAATGTGACCAACAAGACATATCTTATGATATGTGGGGATCAACGACTGTATTAAATCTCTGGTAATTGTTGTCACTATATTATGAGAGTGGACTGCAGTATTATGTATAAGCCTAAAGATTAGACTGGATTATGTTGGACATAAGTTAGTATTGTTTAAGGATAGAAGATTTTCGATATTATTGATGGGATGTTATAGTAACGTAGTTTTAGAAAATGGACAACCTGCAGGACGGGCGACAGCCCATCGCTTCAGACAAGGCTGTAGGAATCGAACCCACAACCGAAGTGCGACTGGCCTTTATCGCCTACCACTGACCTACTGGAAGTCCCTGTTTAGTAGAAACTAGTGTTATTATATTAAGCAGTATGATGTATGAAGTATAAGCCCATTTTAGGAACCATATATGATTAATCCCACTATAGATCGACTTATATATATAAATTTTTCTAACCTTTTGAGACAGATGGAATGACCCGTCATTCTATCACATGATCTGCTAACACTTCACGAATAACAAATTCAACTTCATTTATTTAAGAGATGAAGTGGAAATTGTTAAAGGCACGAACAACAGTGAGATTGTACCAAAATAATGTAAGTATTTATTCTAATTCAAATTCTTTAACTTTAGGGAAATGATCTTGAAAACCAAAAATGTTTTCCTAGTTCTCTTATACCTGATGAATCAGATGGTACCTTAGATCGTCACAAATTTATGGATTTGTGATTACTGGCTTTTCCATAGCCATGTTCTCTACCACTCTCCATCAGAACATGATTGTTAGATTTCTCTTCCATATCCATATTTTCACCTATGTGGAAACCCAGTGATTAGTTTATTTGGGTAATCGTTACATTTCATACTTTAGTTTTTAAAGCCAAGTTTTGGTATTCCTTTTTACGATGTGGGTTTCTATTAAAGAAACTTTCGAATTGTAAACCATTTATAACCCCGACGAATTTCGGGGGAGAAATTCATTTTAAGGGGGGTAGAATGTAACAGCCCGAGATTTTATGAAAAATATTCTTTTTTATTTCACTAATGTCTTGTGTTGTACGCTACACCAAAAGGAGCTTGCACAACACACATCCTTGACTTGCCTTGCATTACATGCAATCGCAACCTTCCTCGATAGCGTGTGTGGTACGTAATACTGAGTTTCACGAAACAATGATATGCTATTAAAATATTATTAAAACTAGCCATTATGAATAGTAATAACCACTTTTTAAATTTTAGAAATTTTAAAATGGACTTCATTTTTGGATTCGGAGTATCGAATTTAGCCTAAGGTGAAATTTTGGCACTTTTCGGATAACTTTCATATTCTGATGAATAGTGAAAATTACTAAATTATAATTAAAAACAACTTTTTTAATCGAAATAATTAATAGTGATAAATCATTAATTTGAGTGGTTTTAAAGTATATTTAGAATATATTTTTACAATTTAATACAATGTTGGTCATTGGATGTAATTTCACATTTAAACTAGACATAAACAAGTGTCAATCTTTTGATAGATATTGTTTCTTAAAAACACGCTATTTGTTTTAACAGTGGGATTTAATTATAAAATTAATTAATGCAACTTTTATGTAATGAATTTGGTAAAATAGACTTCATTTTTGAATTCGGAATATGAAATATAGCTTGGGATGAAATTTTGGCACTGTTCTGAAAAACTTTAATTTTTGATGAATAGTGAAACTACTAAGTGGTAGTTAAAAAACTGAATTTTTCATAAAACTTAATTTTACCGCTTCTGTGAATGGAATTTAAAAAATCCGAGAGACACGGTTGATGTCAGTAAGTAAAATGTGGTTCAATGAGATGAAAATAATTTTTGGTGAATAGTAACTTGTTACTTTTTTTTACCGCGGTTAATAGTAAATAGGGTAACTAAGGGTAAATATGATATTAATATTACCCTAACACAAGTCCTAATTCTATTGGACAAGTTTAATTCGACCAAAAACAAACTTAGGAATAAAATATGACCATTTAGGCCCACTTGGATTAGATTAGGACATTTATTATTAATTTATTTAAAGAAGGGTTAAAATAGTTAAAATCAAAGTTTAATAAGTAAATCATTTTTAATATGGGGTTATACATAAGATAAATTCGATTGTAAATATTCATTAGAAAGATAAAAAGATTTACTACATGATGGTATTTTATTTGTAATTTTTAGACATCCAATAATTTAATTTATTTATGACACAATGATGATGCAGTAATTATCTTATTAATGAAATATTGACATAATTGATGTTATAAACACAAAAATAAAACTAATTTGAGACTTTTTATGAATTCCACTAATTTTCTAGGTTACTATGATATATTAGTGTTGATTTAATCAAATTGGTTCAAACATATAATTCTGTTATGACTTTCACAAAAATCATATATCAAATAGTGTCAAAATTGACACAAAATAGTTTTTAAATAAAATATTATATTATTAATTGTTATTTTATTCCTAAAAATCTAAGGTTCGGCCATATTACTTAGATAAGGATATATATATTAATAATAAACAATTTGGGGTTCGTTTGGCATGTTATAGTAAGTATATTAAACATATAGTGAAAGAAAAACAAAAAGACATGGTAAAAGTTAAATTATTTAACTTAGAGTTAAATCTAATTGATAAGGTTAAAATAATACCCTAAACTTGTCCAAATCCTATTGGTTGATAGGATTTCGACCCATCCCCACTTTAGCTTCGAAATAAGACCATTTGGAACCATTATAAACCGATTTTGACTTTAATATAAAATAATATTTTGAGATATTCCTAAGGTGCCCCTCTCCTCCCTTATAAAAGGACACCTCCTCCCCCTCCTCCTCACACCAATTTGAGCAGTCAAGCTCGGCCAAACCCTGCCAAAATCTCTTCTACACTTCCATAGAAACATCCTAGAGGTTCTGGTCTTCCTCAAAGACCAATTTTAGTGCCCTAAGAGGAGGTCTCAAAGAGGCACTTCAAAGAAGAGGTAATTACCGTTACCAATTCTTTCATCATTATTTCTTCTTCCACTTCTTCTTATTAGGTTTTTTCATTATGAAGTAATAACATAAGTATCACTCATATACAGATATGTTATTATCAGTATGAAACAACCCTATTTCACCATCTATCCATCCTATGGAAAAAGAAATCACCGCGCGTGCGTACGTACGGAATACCGTCTCCACGCCGTGGTGTAATCTATTTTCCACCACCACCTTACATGGATGGGTATAATGGTGTAAAGAATAACGATACATAGTTATTACAACATCATATTGACTCTGATATATTTTATGATCCACTCCAATTCAATTCAATATTTATAGAAATGATATCATCGCTCGTGCGTACGTACGGACTACCGTCTCCACGACGCGATGAGATTCATTCTCCATGTTAACCATTTAAGAATGATTATAATGTATATATAAGAAATAATAATGAAATATATGACATTATAAAGCTACTGGATTTATGTATATATATACATATGTATGTCATCTACTTACTTCCATTTCAAGACAATAAGGAAAGGAAAACAGCGTTCATGCGTACGTACTGACTACCGTCTCCATGAACGGTGTTTTTCATTTTATTTATCTACCTATTATATATATATATATACTGAATATATATGATATATAAATAATATTTCATATTCTGGAAGTGAGTAAATCATGATATAAGTAATAATGATGTCAAGAACAACAAGTCAAAACACCTACGATAAATGAAACGATTTTACCCAAAATGCTTCTTTAACATGGAATTTACAAAAGAACGGGTAATATAATGTCATAAGTGAACCATATATGATATCATAACAATGAATATTATTCTTTAATAAGTCAATAACATGATTTAAATCATTATACAGGAGGTTCGGACACTTACAAAGCAATTCGGACCTATGGTAAGGGAAATATCACAATCTCATTTTTATCCGAAATTGTTTATTCGTAAGTATTTACTGGGGTGTATTTTGTCATCCACATCCATGTTCCTTAAATATATAATATTTTTTCCATCCACTTATAATAGTTTAAATCCAATTTTACCCTTCGGTAAGTTTTTAGTAAAATATATGAAAGGAATCTTTTGTCGTTTTTCATACGAGGTACTTTTTGACTTTTCCGACAAAAGTACGGGAAGAATGTTTTTTTAACTTATACGGCATGAATGGATTTTTTTTAAAACATTATTTCCAAGAATCTTCCTTTACAAGTTTTCAAGTTTATTTTTAATCAACTTCTTTTATTTTAAAGTTGTATGACATGTTATGAAAGGAAAAATGTTTTTGAATAAGAAAGGATATTTTCCTCAAGAATGGAGTTCAAGTGTTTTATCAAAATTATTTTCCATTTAAGATAATAAAGGGTTATATTTTTATCCCTATTATTACATTGATTGGATCATTTTGTGATGGAATTATTTTTATGAATTCCTTTATCTTATATGAATTGATTTATGATGTCATGATGTTTCAAGAATCCCATTTTTGTTACTTGTGTTATGCGATGATGTATGTTTTATGATTATGTGGCACACATAAGAAAGGATTCATTATAAGATGGGTGGGACCTATATCTCCCTCCAATGCATTGGGTAAAGATTTTATATCTCATGAGATAGACATGGCTGGAACGGAAGGTTATTTCGGTTCAGGGATACAGGACTGAAACGAGGAGTGAACTCGGTTCAGAAAGGGACTTTGTCCACTAAGATAGTCTTGGAAATGAGTCATGACTAACAAGAAATGATTTTCCATGATTATTTGTGCATGCCACAAAGTTTCAAGTTTCATGTTATGATTATGGGGATCTCATTTTCACTTCTATGATTTATCCCATGTTATGATATCATGAGCTCTTTTGCAGGTGAAGATTTCCAAAAGCTATGTTCTTATGTATATGATGTGATTGATATTTCTTTTGTTTACCCTTACTGAGCATTTGAGCTCACCCTTTTATGTTTTCTTTTCCCCAGGATATAAAGAAAGGTTTTTAGGTAAAAAAAAGGGAAGATCTTTATGGGAGATATTGAAGATCTTTCACCATGATTAGAAGATTACATTCCGAGTTTCCAAAGACACTAAACTATTACGATCCTTGTGTGTGTGTTTCTATTATTTACTAAGTATTCCGCAAAAGTAATGTAATGTCCATGTACGATAAGCTTAGGGTCTCTACAATCATGATATAGAATTGTAAAATATTTTTCAAATAAAATTTTCAAGTGCGTTCTATATAAATCATTATAATTTTTTCAGTATATGGGCTATAGCATTTTTCTCCCCTGAATCAATTTCACAAGGTTTCTATAAAACTTATTTTTATAGAAACTATAATTTATCATAATAAATTAACCTGTATCTAGTAATTATATTAAAATATTGGAAAATAATTCATTATTTCATAAATGATGCAATAGTTTAGGAGGAATCAATGATGAGATAAAAACATATAATACAGTTTAGAACATATAGTAAGACATGAAAATTATCTGGGAGCATGATTATCTCTTCCATCACATCCATGAAAACTACTCCTATTATTCCTATACATTTCATGGTGAATGTAAAACAAATAAATATGATCTTAGATGATCTTTAAGGTGTATCATACAATGAAGGATTTCAGAACATAATCTTGGAAAAAGTGATAAGGAATGAATTAATTAATACATGGATCCATAATCAATAATCATATAAAAGTTTTATAACCATGTAAGTACATGAAAACATTTTTATAAATAATCGTTGATCTCATTCTAATAGAATGAATAATTAGGGACATGAAAACAAGTTAAGATGGCTTTATACGGAGACATTATCCTTTTATAGGAATAGGTATACAAGAAAAGCCATCCTGTTTCTCTTATAAGACATTTTAATGCATTTAAGGGATATGTAATAACAAGCCCTAATCATCACATGATTAAGTCCAATGCAGTAACTAGAAAAGTCATTAATACCATTATAACAATTCCCCATGGAAACTCCTATAGAATAAGACATAAATATTCATATAATGACAAATAAAAAATCGTATACTTTCCCATTAAATAGATTAATGTGGAAGCCTATTTGAACATCCCTTGACCATTATAAAATCCTTGGGGTATCACCAAAGTAATATAAAGGTCCCTTAAAAACAAATATTTTGGTGGATATCCATATAATTTGTTGGTTTTTCCATGTAATATAGTAATTGGATTAAATAGGTTTCATCGGTTGGAGACCAATGAAATTTTAGAATGTAACCTTTAACATTTTTCATATTGAGTGTGAGAATTTTAAAAAGAATCACCCCTAGTAATTATAAACATGTGTGAAGTATAAGGCCCATTTACTCTTAATTATATTGAATATAGAATCCATGATCAACCTAACATTTTAATGGTTATTACCCCTTAGTTCATATGTACCAAAAACACATCCACATTTAATATTATAAATATTGTTTTTTTATAGGAAACATATTACAAATTTACATTAAAAAACATAAAATGGGTTTTACACCATTGGAAAATCTGATTATTACAATTTTGTTGGTAAATAAGGAATAAAAATAATATAAGAGAACGAAAAAATGAAATACCTTTAAATCCATTATCTTTTATGATTAATATGGTGAAACTAAACTCTAGAATTATATGTACAACACAGATGAAAATTGTTTGTGAATATAACATGAGTCCCAATGTGTAAATATTTATATGGAAAAATATCAAATATTCATTTTTCATAAATTCAATCCTAACCTCTTGAAATTAAGGGATTCAAATTGATAGTAAAACAAAAATAGTAAATGAATTTAGTTAAATAACATCAAACAATGGCATTATATGCTCTAGATAAATTAAATTATTTGAATAATACATAACATGTCATAACATCTGTGATCATAGATTAAACACATGTATCATTAATCGATATATCTTAATAAATTAATTAATAACCTTATTCACATACATTTTCATTTATATTATTCATTTACATTTATTCTGTATATGAATTCTACCAATTTCCCATGTCACACTACTAATAATTGTGATTATTTGTACTTATTTCATAATAGTGGAGTTTCTATTAATTATTCATCAAAATTTTATCAGTATGAGTTCAGTAATTCTATAGTTATGTACAATTTATAATTATATATAATATTTTAAATCCCATTTAGTACTTTTGTATTCTTTTACCTTGAAGACAAAATCAATAACCTATAAGATTAATCAATTCTTGATGATCAAATGGTGACTTCATAATTGATGAATAAAATATTAATATAACATATCCAAACCCAAAAATAGTTTTTCAGTAATTTATTTATATCATATTATTATATTAATTATATTCTATTAGTAAATCATGATATAAATTCATTGTATTTTTAGTTAGGTGCTTAAACTGGCCCAAACATGAACACACACAAATTTAAAGAAGAATTGAGGTTCTGTTGTGATATCATTATAACCAAAGAATAATTGTCACATAGTTTTTAAAAGTGATATATATATTATAATTATGATGGAGTATAATAATAATCAATCGATATGAAAAAATTACACAATTTGATTAAAATATTAGCCCCTTAGTACACATATTTTAAAAAAATAATTTAACGTTGACCATTTGATGATCTTAAAACTAATATATATGAACCCAAATATTTTTTTTCAGGTATGAATCATGTTTTTCTATTGATTTGTTGGAAAAAGGGAAAAAGGAAAATTTCAAGAGTACATGTTGTGTACTTCATTGTACACTCTATGTACCTTGGCAATGAGTCCAGGCTGTGTTTGGCTATGTCACAGCCGCATACATGACTGTGTGATCACATGGTAGGGGCCTCTTATGAAAGGGACCAAAAAAAGGAATATACATGCAGTGTATCTTTAAATAACATGCAGTGTATTTCAATTTTTATATATTATATCAGACCGGGACCATGACTTGTTTATTGGAACATATTTTGTCTTCATATAGTCCAATAGAAACCATGAGTGACAATTCTTCTCTAAGCCCCCAACCAACCATTCATGCTCTGATTCAACCTCCGTTGAATGCATTAGAATTGCTACGGTGAGTTATTCCTTCATCCAGAGAATCGTCTCTTGATTTTTCCTCATTCTTGAGACATCCTTGGGTTATATTCTTATATTTTTTTGTAGACCTATGACATTCTAGGTCGACTCAAAGGCTGATGTTCAACTATATCGATAGTACAAAATCGAGGTAGTTGGTTTGTTCCTTTCTGTAGGTTTTATTTTAATTATAAATGAAACAGTACACAATAGCCTAGTTTAGTGTATTCTGTGTTTATAGAATTTAACCCTTTAATGCCTACTATGCCTTGATTTCTTCAGTTAGGGCTCTTGTGTTGGGAAAAAATCCCTCAAGGTATCATTGAAGCATTTTTGAGGTGATTGTGTTTGTTGACAAAGTGGACATCTGAGTTGTGATTGTTGACAAAGCAAAACAATGACAATCAAATTTGTTGACAAAGAGGATTTCATGGTGGAATGTCGAGTTCAAGAGATGAGGTCAATGATCCATGTTTGATTCAAGAACTTCGATAAAAGGAATGGATGATCTGGAGGCGGTACAAAAGATTAGATACAAGGTGGCACCGTTTTCCAGTGTATGCCAAATTTTTGGGCCTGAAAATCGGAAAATGATGAAAAGTGTTTTTGGCAAAGGGACATGCGTGCCGTGGACTTGGAGTATAGGAAACATGCGCGCCATATGTTTGTCAAGATCAGAAGATCAAAATATGGCTAAGGAAATAGGTTCGCGCAAGTTTGGGAGTTGGTCACGCAAGTGTCTAAAAGGAGAGAAGACTTGCGCGCCGAGATTGGGTCGCACAGGTGACTTGCGCGCCGTCGCGCAGGGTGGTTAGATTTCCTATAAATACTGGACCACCCCTCCTCATTTACCACCAGAGTTCAACTCAGAGCTCCCGTTGCGCAGGTGTGGTGGTCGCACAAGGGGTGTGTGTGGTCGCGCAGGTGGGACTTGCGCGCCAGAGGTTGAAGCTGTGCGCTAGTGTTAGAAGTTGCGCGCCAGTTGGCAGTTGCGCGCCAATATTGGTTTGGGCGTAAAAGGAAGAGAGTCGCGCAAGTTTGGAGTTGAGGAAGCTTGAGTCGTGCAAGTGTCTGAGGAGGACTTGCGTGCCCGTTGTGACTTGCGCGCCGATACTTGCGCGCCGAGATTGACTTGTGCGCCAAGTAAGGTTTGTTCCAGCCGTGTTTTCGGGCTGTGTGGAAGCTGGAAGTTTGCCCGATACCTTCGGTGCAATGAGATATTCATCTACGGGTGAAAGTTGTACTTCAACAGAGCATCTACACACAGAGGAAGATGCATTCATTCATGAAAATGAAGAGACCTACAGGTCTATAAACTGTGAGTGGATTCCTTCCAAGAGCAGTGAGCTTAAGAAGAAGAAGAAGGTGATCCTCTCCACCGGCAGTGAGCCAGAGAGAGAAAAACAGGGAGTGACCTTTGGGAAAGCAGTGAGCTAACCCTAAACATTGTAAAGGCAGTGAGCCTGGCCATAGAAGTGATCTAGCCCAAATCTTGTAATCCACATCTAGTGAAGATTAGTGGAATTTGGTATGACCGGCAACCTGTCGGCGTATGCTCCTTGGACGTAGCCCTTAGCGGTGAACCAAGTAAAATTTTTGTGTCTTGTGCTTGATTTACATTCTGTTTATATCGTGCAGCAGGAAAAAGAGAGAAGAGTGTTTTTCTTGACAGCGAAACAAGATCAGAACGAGCATTAATTTTTAATTAGTCATACCCTGATTCACCCCCCCTCTCAGGGTATCCAGCCTAGTGGACCTAACATCTTGAATGACAATAGGGTTTAAATACATTGTTATGGATTTTTACCTGATGATTGTACAATTAATGACCTTTTTCTCTTTTTTTCTATTTAGAATACTCTTTTTTCCATGACAAGTACTGTTATAATGGAGTAATATTATCTGAATTGATTATTCCATTCTTTGAAGATGTTTAGCCAAGTAGTATATTATGATTTACTTTGGTTACTGGATATATTTTGTGTATTGTGGGACTAACCAAGGATGTGGGAACCTGGTGAAGTTAGACCATTTGGGAGATGGATGATGAGGGCTTTCCCAAAGTGACTATTATACTTTCACATTGCGAGACCATAGGGGGATGAACGCAAGTGCTCCCTCAGAGTGTATGTAGTTCCATGTTGCATCATATGGGGAATTGGACATTGAGTGCTTCCTCAGAGTGTCTATTGTTACCGTCACAAGACCACATGGGGATAATTGATGGTGAGTGCCTCCTCAAGGAGTCTTTTCTATGATGAACCATAGGGGTTAGAAAATGAGAACATTAAAGAAGTTTCCTTGTGTTAGGTTGGTTGACTAATATAATAAAAGTAAATTAATGTAACTAAAACTATAGGATTGTTTATTTTTGATTACTTCATTTGTTCATTTCATCACATTTCATATTACCTACTATATATATTCACTAACTATTAAGAACAGATGTTTCGGTGGTTGCCTAACGGGATTTGTATCACACAATATATGGGTCAAGCTTTTTGAGCCAAAATAGATTATATTGCTATAGTTATAGATATGGGTAATTTCCCTTCTACTTCAGGTTCCTGATTGATGTGGATATGGAGAGCGTTGGACCATTATAAGGATTGAGATCCTATTGGAGTTATTTACTTGTTCTTCCTTTGTGCTTTGGTTAAGTTCTATATTCCATCACTGTGAGTTGTCTGGATGATTTTGAAGATATTGTAACATGAATCATTATATATATATATGTGTGTGTGTTGTAGTTTTTATTTACTGTTATTCTTCCACAGTTCACTATTTTATGGTATTACAACTACAACTATTTTATTTATTTTTTTCCGCTGTGTTACTCTGCTAATGAGGGAATAGTTTCCACACTATCACACCCAAGGCCCCCACTGATAGAAGGCAGCCTCTTGAGTTTGTGTAAATTCCCTTGATTCCATGTGACCAACCAGGTATATGGAACCTTAGAGCGGCACTAGGAACTGGGACATTATAATGTGGTTTTAGAGGGTTTATTTTCCTCTCGACTTACAATTTGCAGCCTATTTCCAGGGATATGAGAGAATAGGTAGTCGGTAATAAGAGGTGCCTTGGGGTAGAAAACCTGTGTTTAGGGGATGTCTTATTTACCTCATTATTACAATTTTCTAGTTTTTCAATTTTTATAGTAGATTTGATTTCACCATTGGGTAGTTCACATGTTTTTTGTGTTATCGTTGATTTTATTGAGGTTTTATATCTATTGAAACCCGATTAAATGATTTTATTCAATATCATTCATCATATAGGAACTTGATAGATATCACATATAATGCATTCTTGTCATGCCATTTAAGGTGAATTACCAATTGTATGTTTTTTTTTATAGATGTTGAGCTAGATATGCATTCTGTTGTGATAACTGCCTTGATATAATACCTACTATTTGATAAGGTATTCCTACTATGTAATTTTGCTTTTAATTGAATTCCAAACATTGTTCCTTGAGGTGTTATGGGACCTCTTGGATCGAAATTAGATGGATCATGTGATTGATAACACTATTATTCCATTTAATATACATGAATAGTATTCTAGGATTTGATTTGCAGAGAGTATGGGCCCCCATGGATCAAAATAAGGCACATTAATGTTCCTTTGAGTGTTTTTATGGGTCCCTGTGTAGTTTTTAAGGATTACTGTCTGTAAAAACAAAAAATATATGGTGTTAGTGATGAATACATTCCATGTATCCTTTTGTTAGGGAAAGAGAATATTTTCTTATGTACACACTATGTACTTTGAGTACATGTCGTGTAATCCCAAGCTGTGGGACTAGATATGTGGGTATAGACAAGGGGTTGGGTAATCTTTGGTGGAACACACCATGTACCGGACATATAAGTTGTGTTTTAAGGATCGTGTATCTAGCTGTGTGAATAATGACAAGGGTGGATGAATGATTAGGTTATACACATCATGTCCCTTCCATACTTGTAGTGTAGAGTAGAACGTGTCATCGGCCATGTTACTAATGACACTGACAGTTATAAAATAAGGGGTACAAGTTGTGTCTAGGTCACACACAACATGTTTAGTTACCTAGGAAGGATCCATGTGTTTAGCTGCATAGAGGTACTCGGGCAGGGGAAATCAATTCATGTACATGATGTGTAATTTGGAGGAACACACCGTATATTGGGGTGTTACACGACCAATTTTGGAAGAATTACATACCCATGTAAAGGCTTAAGGGAACATCTCATGTAGGGTTGATACACACCATTTATCCATGTTTTGAAGAAATTGGGTTCCTTTTTTCTCCTATTCATTTCCCTCACTTATTATTTTCAGTCCTTGATAATGTTAATCTAAGGTGTGCACATGACCTTGTAGATTCATGCCACTAATATTTCCTCCAGCTGTACACCAGATAAAGGGAAACGATCAAACACCAGACATGGTAGATCAGAGACTACCATTAGTTCCTCTCGGTTTTCCTGTCTTGGAACCAACCATCATTCCAGATAGAGGTGACGATGCATTGTTCTAAGAAGGATTCATGAGTTTTATGCAGTCTGTTAGGGGAGCATAGCATCATGACATATCTATGGAAGAGTTAACGCGGCATTTCCAGTCACAGTGTCATCCCACTATCTGAGGGGAAGGAAGACCTCAGGATGAAGAGTCATGGTTAGAATCCATTCTGTCTATATTCAAGCTTCTGGAGACGCCTCTAGAGAGGAGTGTGAATCTCACTACATATATGCCTCAGGATTCCACCAAGAGATGGTGGGATGTGATTTCACAGGCAGGATTCAAGTAGGGTATGACATGGGTTGAGTTTCAGTTTTCCCCCTATGATTACTTCTACATGAAGAATTTGAGAGCCGATTGAGCCCTAGAGTTCATGAGCCTGGAACTGGGTACTCTCTCAATTATGGAGTTCTATTCTTGCTTCACATAGTTGCAACACTTCATTCACATTCTAGGGTGGACGAGTTATTTCTCACAAATAATTTTGAGGATGGTCTCAGGAATTAATTCTATTATCTAGTGAAAATATTGATGATGACTTCCATAATATCTATAGTCAACTAGGAACTGATTACATAGTGCAATCTGAGGGATTTTGGGGTTTTGAGCTTGGGTTACTCAGCATTCGATGATAGTACCACTTTGAATGATAGCCGAAAGCACCACAGGGAGTCTACATAAGGATATCTGATTAGGAAGAATACTTCTTCAGGTAGTCAGGTGGTGTGCTACATGTTTGGGAAGAGAGAGAATTCGAGGCCACATTTCCCGAGGGACCGAATGGAGTACTGATCTTTCAGAAATATGGGTCATCACTTGCACTTTTGTCAGTTCTTATCACTAGTAGTGGGTGATAGAGGTTCTTCTATGACCCCTCCTTCCGGATCAGGACAACCAGTTTATCATCATTCTAGGAATTGGAGTTCGTCCAGCCACTCAGGATGAGGTGGAAGCCATGGATGTGGTATCCAGTCACCAAATTTACACTGACAACATGCTGGATCAGCTCAGGGTGGTCAGGTAGGGTCGTTGGGCCATTGTAAAGGTCATACATCTGTAGTGATGCAGACCCATAAAGTGTAGGATCTTGGACCCTCTACAGTTCAAGGTACGATTCAAGTTGTCTCAGTTTCAGCTTTTGTACATTTCAATATAGGGGCTTCCCATAGTATCATATTTTTTTCTATTATGGAGATCCATGGGCTCGGTATCATTACTTATTATGATTTCTTGACGTCGGTCACTCTTTTGGGGACAAGAAAGACTAGTGTATGAAATACAATGTGTTCCCTCTTCAGGTTGGTGGGTGTCACTTCGTATGGGAACTCAAGGTCTTACAGTTGACAAGATATGATTTCATTCTAATAAAATAACTATTGGTACCCTACCAGGCTGTCTTCAACCTCTATCACCGTAGGGAGAGTTTTACATCTCTTGAGGGCGGTTTGATTCTACATAAGGGGGAATGGGTTTTCCATGGGAGTATAGCGGGACCTGACCATTATGTGTTGGGAGGAGTTATAGCTCAGATTTCTAGTTTGTATTTGGATGACCAGTGGAATTCACAAATGGACATTCCTACAGTGGTGGATAATTTCAGGGATGTCTTTTAGAGTAATTTTCAAGTTTTATTCCGAGTGAGAGGTTGAATATTCTGTTGAGCTTGTTCTATGGGTATCACTAGTGTCTACTTCTCCTTATAGAATGGCTACGTCATAGTTACAGGAGGTCAAGAAGCAGTTAGAGGAGTTATAGGCAAAGGGTTTTATCCGACCCAGAATATATCCTTGGGGTTTTCTTGTTCTGTTTGGGAAGAAGGTGGATGGTACCCTCAAACTTTGTCTGGATTATCATATGGTGAACCCATTGATGGTCATGAACCGATATCCCTTTCCTAGGATTGATGATCTCTTTGATCAACTTTGAGGTTCCAGAGTGCTCTGGAATATTGACTTGAGATTCAGTTATCATTAGATACACGTTATACCATTAGTTATACATCTTACAGACTTTCAAAGAAGGAATGGCCTATAAAAGTACGTGGTTATGATGTTCAGTCTCACGAACATGCATACATTATTCATGGAACTGATGAACTGAGTGTTCCATCCATACTTGGATTCCATCATAGTGGTCTTCATGGATGGTATCTTGGTTTACTCTCACACTCGACATGACCAGTATACCCATCTTGAGATCGCTTTGAGTACACAATGATGGCATCAGTTATGTTCAAAGATCTCAAAATTCTACTTTTGGCTGGAACATAATCACATATTGGGACATGTTATCTCAGAGACTGGAGTTTTATTATATCTATAGAAAGTGAGATCAGTAGTTTCATGGGAGTATATAAAGAACTTCATTAATGTACAGAGTTTTATAGGGTAGGATAGTTACTAAAAACGTTTTATACATGACTTTTGATGCTAAGCAGTGCCATTGAGGGAACTGACTAATAAGTTTTAAAAGTACCTATGGACAAATTCCTATGACTCATGCTTTCAGGACCTGAAAGGGATGATGACATTGGCACTGATACTATTTTTTTCAAAGCTGGGAAAGAGTTATATGGTTTATTATGATGAATAAGTATCAATATGGGAGCATTAAATATGCAAGGGGAAGGAGTCATTGTGTACGGGCATCAGAAGTTGAGGACACATGATAAGAATTACCCAAAAAATGATTTAGAGTTGACTGCATTGGTATATGCTTTACGTTGTTGGATACATTATCTTTTAGGGGATAAATTTTTGGTTTTCAACAACCACAAAATTATCATGTATATCTTCACTCAGAGTGATCTGAATTTGTTACAGCAAATGTGGGTTTTATACCTTAAATCACTTCCTTTTGAGCGATCAACATGTCTGGAATAGGCAACATAGTGGATGATGCATTGCGCAGGAGGAAACAGACGTCGACAATTTAGGATTCCAGTAGTGAGTGGAATATTCTTTCTTCGTACTCTAAGATACATTTGGAGGTTCACGACAGACAGGGGTAGAACTATCATTATTCTATAGTTGATACCTCTACTATTATAGAATGGGTGAGAATGAGGCATGTATCAGATTTAGAAGGCCTGATCTTGTGTGAGAGTGTGTCAGGAGGGAACCCTATTCTTGTATAAATAGTATGTGGGGATGAGATCATGCATTTTCATGGGCATGTATGGGTGTTAGAAAACATACAAGTGAAGTTGAGGTGGGATTTTCATTCCCCAGTTTTGGAAGTTCATCATGGTGTCACCATGATGTATCGAGATATACACAGTCAGTATTGGTGGCTCTATATGAAGAATGAAGATGCGGGTTCTGTGACGAGGTATTCTAGAAGTCAGCCATTGAAGGAGGATAATCAACGAACAATAGGGCTTTTACAGAAATTCCCATCCCCATGTGGGAGTGGAATGATTTCACGTTAGACATAATGACAGGTTTATAGAGGTCACCTTGCAGTAATGATGCCGTTTGGGTTTTCAATAACAGACTCATGAAGGTTGTCCACTTCTTACTAATCAAGGATACCTTCAGTGTTGATGAGCCGATAAGGTTTTACATCCAAGATATTGTACGTTTACAAGAGGTTTGCACTCAATAATTTTAGACAGGGATTCCCATTTTACTTCTCAGGTATGGTTGGGACTATAGTGGGATTTGGGTACATAGGTACTTCTGAGTATAGATTACCTTCCGCAGACATATGGCTAGTCCGAGGATACAATTCAGGTGTGGGAGGACATGCTTCGAGCATGCATCCATGATTTTGGAGGTTCGTTGGAGAAGAACATACCATTGGTAGAGTTTTCCTATAATAATTGTTTTCAGGCCACAATTCAGATGGACCCATATGAGGCTTCATACTGTAGTCATTCCGATAACCCCAATGATGGCTAGAGGTAAGAGATGCAACTATTCTGGGACCTCGTCTTCTCAAGAAGACCACTAAGCTGGTTGAGTTGGTTTTAGAGAGGATGGATACTGCACATTCATGGAAGAACTCTTCTGTTGATCGATAGAGATGACCTATGGAGTTCGATGTCGGAGATCAGGAATTCCTACGTGTCACACCGAGGATGGGACATTGGAGGATTGGGAGATAGGGTAAGTTTTCACCGACAGTTTCTGGACCATTTGATGATTTGGAATGAGTCGGGCCAGTTGCCTATCAGTTGTAGTTACCTCATAGGTGTTGGTCTATGCACGAAATCTTCCACGTTTCCCAGCTACTGTGTTACTTTTCAGAACCATCTCATGTTTTCCAAACTGAGGAGGTTGAGTTGGAGGTGGACACATAATTCAAGGATCATCCTATCCAGATTGTTGATCGATGTTCCAAGGTTTTCTATGGCTAGTCTGTTCCTCTAGTATGGGTGCTATGGAAGCATATGTGAGTAGAGGATTAGTCTAGAGAGAGGGAGACCGATGTATGATCACAGTGGGTAGAGATGTTTGGGGATTCTTCTTATTCAAAAACTTTCTATAGAAATCGGTAAAAAGTTTTTATGGGGTATGTTTATAGGAACCTAAATATTCTTTTCAGGTATGGATCATTCTTTTCGATTGTTCTAGATAAAATGGAAGGATGTAAAATTTTAGTAGTTCACCCTGTGTACTTCATTGTAATTGTCGTGTACCATAGCACAGAGTCCTGGCAGTGTTTGGCCATGTCATAGTCACAAACATGACTATGTGATGATGTTCCATGGTCTTCTTAAGGCAGGTACTAGAAAAGGTATATACATGACATGTATCATTAAAGAACACACCAAAAATTTTTATTTTTAATTGTTATATCAGATAGGGACCATGTCTTGTTTATAGAAACCTCTTCTTCTATCTTCATCTTGTCCAGTGGCAATAGGGAGCGATGATTCTTCTCGGAGACCTCGACCTGTCATCTGTGCTCTGATTCAACCGCCACTGATTGCATAGAAAATGCAATGGTGATTTATTCATTCTTATAGAGCCCAATATCTTGATTTCTCCTCTTTTGTGAGATATCCTTGGTTGATATTTTTATAGGTTTTTGTAAATCTACGTTGTTTTTTATTGATTAAAAGGTTGAGGTTCAACTATATCGACCATAAAACGTCGATTAGGTGGTTTTTGACCTTCCATAGGTTTTCTATGAATTATATATTCAGAAGTTCCCAATACCCCATTTTAGGGTATTGTGAGATTAGGTGATTCAACCCTTTTATTCTTTCTATGCCATGATTTCTTGAGTTAGGACTCTTGATTGATAACAATGTTTAACTACCTTGCTATGGATGTGTTTCCCATGTTTGATCTCTTATTGGCTGTTGGGTCTATTTTTCCCTATTAGGCTACTCTAGTTTCCATGCCTAGTGTGGTAAGGATTGAGTGATATTGTCTATGTTTCTTGTGCCATGCTTTTTAGCAGTTTAGCCAAGTAGTATATTGTGATTTACTATTGCTGGTAGATATTGTTTGTCCATGATTTGAATTACAAAAGGATGTGGGAACCATGTGTAGTTTGACTATAGGGGAAATGGATGATGAGGGCTTTCCCAGGGTGTATGTTATACTTCCACACTGTGAGACCATAGGGGGTGGATGCAAGTTTACACTCAGAGTGCCTGAAGTTCCATATTGCAAGACAACAAAGGGGAATTAGACATTGAGTGATTCCCCTGACTATCTGTAGTGACTATTATGAGACAAAAGGGGGAATTGACGATTTGTTCTTCCTCAGTGAGTTGCTAATACATTGAACCAGAGGTTTTAGAAAGTGATTACTTCCCAGAATGTTGATTGTGTTTGGTTAGTTGATTAATATGATAAATGTAAATTTATGTAATTGAAACTATAGAATTGTTTACTTTTGACTACTTCCTTGTTTATATATTCATTTTTTATAATGCCTTCCATATATATTCATTGACTTTTAGGAATAGATTATTGGGTGGTTTCCTACTAGGAATCATCTCACACCATATTTGGGTCATTCTTTTGTTCCTAAACTGATTATATTGCTACTGGTATAGATAAGGTAATGTTTCCTTCTACTTTAGGTATGTGATTGTTGTAGAGCTAGAGAGAATGGGACCAAGCTGAGGCTTGCGATGATGTTGGAGTTTTTTACTTGTTTTTCCATTCTACTTGGTTATTTACAGTATTCTAGCATTGTGACTTTTTTGGATTCATTCCTAGATATTGTACCATGCATCATTATTTATATATATATACTGCATTGGTTATTTACTATTAGTCTTCTTGTGTTCATTATTGTATATTATTACTACTTCTTCTATTGTTATCTGTTTTTTCCATTGTGTTATATTGTCAATGAGGGCATAGTTTCCCCATAATCACACCCAATTCCCTTACATATAGTTGGCAGCCTCTGGTATTTAGGGAAATGCGCTTGAGGCCATGTGACCGACTGGGTCCGGGGCACCATTTGGTGGCACTCGAAACAGGGACATTACATAATATGATCTACAATTTTCCATACCAAAATAATAATGATATCATAAAAATTTGATTTATCCGGAAAAACAATACATTTATATAGCATTGTAAGGCTGGGAATAAAAATAAAATATATTTCATTATTGAGGATTTAGTTCAAATAACAAACAAATAATGGCTTCATTTTTATTTAGGTTAACATGATAAGTGGTTAGAATATATCTCAAAAATATATAAACCTTAATTATACTGTAAAAAAATAATTTATAATATAATATTTGCGAAAAATATTAAAATAGATATATAGAAGGAAAATGTGTTATTGAAAAATTGAAATTATATTGTGAACACTAGGTTTCTATAGGACGATTTATTAGAAAGGATGGGCCGAAGATAATCTATTATGACCAGTGGATTAAGAGATTGAAAGAGGATTCTATGCGTATTAAAGAGATAATATATTTAAATGGAAAAATAATTTCATATTTATATTAGAGGGGTGGTGAGAGGACCCATTTATAAATGAGAACGAGGGTCCTTTTTAGGGAAACTAATATCAGGTAAGGGGTAGGAATAGAATCATAGGGGTGTTAGGTGGGTTTTGCGAGTTAGGGGAAGAAATTGTAGTTAATACATTTTTACATGAGTTTCATATCTAAAAAATATTTCTAGAATGTTTGTGTTCCAATTTAATTTTAAAAATTATAATTATCTTATTTATACATTTTACTATTATTTAGATTGATTAAAAATTATCGATATTCATTAATTTGTTACTAAAAATAGAAGATGAACCATATTAAATATTCTTTTGTTCTAAATCATAATTTTAGTTCAATTAATTGTAATTCAATTTCTAGATATGATGAAATTAAATTTTTATCTAAAACATAAGATATAGTAAAAAAAATTATAATGAAATAAATTTTTGAAAATTAGTTTTTTATTAATAATTGAAATAAATTGGTATTTGAAAGAATTGTTATATATTTTTTATTTTTAATGTAATATTTTTAGTAACATATATTATTTGAGATTAGTTTAATTTATTTAGAAAAAAATAATATTACTAATATATTGATATTTCATGGAAAACAATCATTTTAGTTTTACTCTAGAAATTAATATTTATCCTAGTAAATGTGATTTTGATGTCTAAAAATAATATTTTTTTAGTTATATAATCATGGGATATTTATAAAAAATATAAATTCCATTATATCAATTAACATAATTATTTGTAAGGAAAATTAATTTTAATACTAGTACAAATAAAAACTTTATGTTGAAAAAATGAAAGAATTTCATCTCAAGATAATATCATTATGAAGAAATAAAGAACTAATTTTATTTAATTAAAAAATTTCTCACATTCATAAATTATTCTTTGAATATAATTTTTAATAAAAGATCATTAGAGGTAATATTATCTTATTTCCTAGGTATGGAGTTTACCTATGATAGTAGTGACTTTGTTATTGAATCGTGGATGTTTTACTCAATAATATTTTATGGAACATTTTTGGGAAATATTGGTCATAAGATTTTATGAAACCATAGTGATGAAATTTTGTGATATTGTTATGATATCATGTATTATGTTCTTTTCACAATCATTTTATTCCAAAATCCTAAGGTAATTATTCACTTCTACATAAATATTTATTTGATGATTCATGGATTACTATCTATGTTTTTAGGTATGATTTCTTGATTAGGTATTCTAGTACCTTGATTATATTTTGATATCAACATTATCAGTTGATTCTCACTTATTATCATGGATTTGTTTTCTTCTGATTACCCCTTCTATGTGATTCAACTTTCCCCATATTATGTTTTCATTTATATAGGATATGGAGAATATTAAATCACATGATATTTCTAGAAGAGTATCTCATGTGAATGATTTATGGATGATGATGAAGGATTTTTTAGGTTAAGTATATTTCTATATAGTGGGGATGTTATTCATAAGTATAGAATGTTGTGCACTTTCTAGTTCACAATTTACTATTTAATTAATACTATAATCATAAAATTCATGGGATGTTTTATGAAGTAATATTTTAGTTAATTATTTTAATTATTTAATGGTAACACACACATTGTTATAATTGGAATCAGATATGGCATTATATAGCTTTTACAATTATGATGTTACTTCATGAGACTGTAAACATAATCAATGACTGATATATTTTGGTTTAATATAATTTCGAAGGTATAGATGGTCCCTATGTTAGATGAAAAAATGATGAATATTTTATTGATTATAATAATATAACTTTTTTGAAAACCCAATGAGTAAGTCTAAGCATTGCGATTTTCCAAAGGACAACTACCAATATTTTGGTAAAGTGGTAATTATGTGGTTCTTCTTGATATTACAACCCTATCTGAATAGATAAGTGAATCAACAATTTTATAGATTCACCTATAGGTAATTACTATGGAAAATGATTTTATTTTATCAAGTAAATTCTAAATTTTAATACCATTATTAAGTATATATTAATTAATTTAATTATGTTAAGTAATATGAGATAACCCTACCAAAAGGAACTAATATTTAAACCTATAAGTTAATAATTTAGGGTACATTATTCATTTATTATTTTTATATTTTATTATTTATATTAATTATAGATGTCATTAAATTTTATATATTTAATAAATTAATTGATAAATTAGGAACTAGTTGAATAATAGATGTCGTGGAAAATGTTGATATTTTCTTAATGAGATACATAGCAGGGTAAGAGCATGGGTGAGAAATATTGGTTCATTAATGACTAGGTATAATGATCTATGATTAGTAACATGAACTTATTTGAAATTTAAAGCACACTAGAGAATATAAAGATAAATTCTCTTGAAATACTATATGATGAAGATGAGAAAGTATAAAAGGGTTAACATTCATTAATTTTAAAATTTTAGAAACAATAATCATGTGAAATGACTTAAGGGACTGGGAAATGACTCATTCTTGGAAAAGGTGGGAATTTAGAAACTAATTGTTGTGTAAAATGTTAATGTGGGCATGGTAAATGGATATAGAGATCTTATAAATGTAACATAAATGTTTCAATGTCTAAAATATGGGAAACATTTGGATTATCCACATAAATGATATAGCCTATGGAATTACAAGAATTATAGTCATAATAAAAACTTAAAACAAGGGAAAGCCTAAAAACTAAAAACTATAGAAGTGGGGTTGAAAAATAATCCTTGTTATGATCACTATTCATCCACTCATGAGCAATGTGTGTTTGAAAAACTTTTAAAAACCATGAATGAATTCAAAGGACCTAAAATCATCACGTTGATGACTAGATCCTGAATTATTAGTAAAAACATAAAGTGTTATGTTTATTGTATCTATTTTTTTTATTCACATCCAATATAATTGAGCAAGAATTTATTTCTTATAAAATCTTTTTATCCTTAAATTAGTCAAATGTAATGGATTTTACCTTTTTAAATAGAGGCCATTAAAAATTACAAGATAATAAATCTCTTCTAAAAAATCATGATAACCAATAAATAAAAAGATAATTATAAAATCATTAATAAAAATAACTTCAATTTTATTTTTGTTATTTATAACATATAGTTAAAAAAATTAGATTAGTTTTATTTATATTTTTTTTGGTAAAGATGATTCCAAGATTCATATAAAGGATATTGATGAAGAAACCCCATTAGAAATAAAATATGGAGTCATGACTATAATATTTAAAACCATTTATATTTCATTTTATTGGAATAAATACTGACGTGAGGACACAGTCTAATTTTTGAAGGAGTTTTTAATGACATGAAATTTCACAATGTATTTTCTACAAACAATTATCTTTTTATTTACATGTCCTATAAGTGATATTGAACTATAAAAAACTGAGAAATATTTTATTTTTTAAAATTTATAACCACTAAATCCTAGACATAAAATTAGTTCCTATGAATATGTAGTACCACAATTTTTTTTGCCTAACCCTTTCCTCATGTTTTTATGTGAAAAACGGTTTTTATTGAAATTGTGTGGCTTTGAATGAGTTTTATGAATAAAAGAGGGTGCTTCCAAAAAGGGGTGTTTCCATAAAAGTGGGTGTTTCTATAAAATTGGGGGTGTCAATAAAATAGGATGTTTCCATTAAATAGTTTGTTTTCATAAAAGGGGTTTTTTCCACAAAATCATGATTTTCCATAAAATATAGTATTTTTATACTATAGAGTGTTTCCATAAAATAGGGTGTTTCCATAAAGGAAAATGTGTCCATAAAAGTGGATGTATCCAAAAAGGGGTGCTTCTATTAAAAGGGTTTTCCATAACAAGGTAATGGATGAAGTATTGGAGAGTTTTGGGGGAATTGGAAGGAGTTTTGGGACCTAAAGGAATGTTGCACGATCTTTGCATGGTTAGCCAAAACCATGTGCTCAAAATTTGTTATGAGGTCAAAATAGATACAATTTTCTAAGAACATACTTGTTTTTTCTCTATTTATTTTTTTAGATTAAAAGATTCCCAAAGTCGATATTTCTCTCCCTATATGTTCTTATAACCTTTCCCTTATGATTTGGAGCCATCCTAGAGCCCTCCCATAGTGATTGTAATCATGATTGTATCAGTAAGTGCCCAATCTACATTATTTTTGTCTCACTTTCTTATATATTATTATTCTCTCTACTTGTTTTCTTAGATATACACCAGATCTGGGTAGATATATTATTTTAACATCAATAAAATCTATATTAGGTGTTTTTTCTTGATAGAGATGGAGATCTATGCTTTTTCTTGGAATCTAAAACCGATTCTTGAGGTATATCACAATTATTTTTTTATGTTTTATCATGTTTTCTTAGATCTTATTAAATATACTTCTCTAATTCCACTTATTTCATATATCTACACCTAACATGGTTATATATACGTTTTTTGAGGCCAAATAATCATTATTGAGTCGAGATCATTCTACGACAAGAGATATAAGGCCATTCATCGATAATCAGCCCATCTTCTTGGGAGTTCTTCACCAATTGTTGAGTTTCGTCAAAACCGTTGAGGTAGGTGTCTTCACTCTCATATAATATTAAAATAATTGATTTTATTAGTTTCAAATTGTGTAAATTGGGTAATAAATATTGTGAAATTTGGGTATGATACATAGAAGAAGTCACTTTAGTGATGATTTAATGTTTTTGTTAGATTTGTGATATTTTGAAAAATTATTGTGAATTGTTTTTGGTTTATTGAAATAAAATTGGTGATTTTAATGTAAGCTTTTTTGGAACATAAAAATAGTTTAATTTGGAAGAGGTTTTTAGTAAAATGGCATTTTATTTAAATGAGATATCATTATAATGGTTTAAATGAAAACCCATTTTCAATAAAAGGTGATTTTTTTGAAAGTGTTGTTTCAACATGATATTTAGAGATATTTGGGGTGTTTTCATGTTGAATATATGGGTATTTGTTTAAATATGACATTGTTATTTGTTCTAAATGGGTAATGGAACATGGGAAACAACTACATTGTGATGAATTGGTAGATCGACAAGAAACTTCTCGTGAGTATGGAACTGTCATAAAATTGCATCCATGGTTGGTTTCATGGGTGTGTGGAATGGTGTGGGTATTCCAAAAAGGATATATAGAAATGGATTTGATGATTTGTTGGTACTTTTATGAAATATTATCTTTCTAGAATAATTGTATTAATTGCACTTCTATACTTTTGTTGTAAACAGTTTTGGAACTTTTTTATATTTAGTAATAAACTATTTTGGAATATGTTTTATGAATTTTTCTATAAAAAATGTTTCTAAATATTTTATCCTAGTGGAATGAGGAGGGAATTCATTGAGGATATCCTATGAAGTTTTATACTCACCCCTTCTTTGGAACTTTGGTGCTTTTATAGATTCTATCTTCCAATATAAGGGAGAAGTTAATGTTTTATATGTTTTTTTCACCACTTCATGATGCTCGAGTTGTTTAGTGTTCTTGGAGAATGGGTCTTGTGGAGATAGGAGTCGTGTATTCTTCTTGGGCTCTTTAGTTGGTTTCCAATTTTTAATTTGAGATTTCTTGATTCCTTTATTGTTTCATACATTAGAGGGGTTTACATATGAATAATGTAGTTGATATTTCTTTATTATATTCATGCATCATATAGTGACTTCTTTTGTTATGAATAAATTGGTTAATTATTTTATTAGTAATTGGTAAATGATCCACCACATTCATTAAATCCCTTCATAATTTATTTCTAACTTTACCATCTTGGGGATGTTGCATAAGGCCTATTAATGATTTTTTTTCTCTCAATCCAATGATAATTAGTGGGTCATTACAAATGGAATCATCTTGGTTGGTCCTTTACTAACAAGTAGTCATTAAATCCATTCAGAATTTATTTCCAACCTTCACCATCTTGGGGATGTTGCATAAGGCCTATTAATGATTTTTTGTTCTCTCAATCCAATGAGAATTAGTTGGTCATTACAAATGGAATCATCTTGGTTGGTCCTTTCCTAACAAGTAGTCACCGATGTTCTTGGTCAAGGAGTTGAAATTAATTCTTATCTATTCCTTGGAGAGGAATATTAAAAAGGTTTAAGATTTTGGGAACTTGAAATTTATAAAATAAAAGGATATAGGTAACCTTTTATATTGAACATCATGTTAGTATGGAGTTCGGTGTGTAATTGTTTTGGGGACACTTATAGGATTCTGAAGTCTCATTTTCATGGGTTCAACCAATGAGATGAGCATGTCATACATTGGAGGAATGACATCCAACTATGAGTGAATACATCATTTGGAGAAATGATTTCTGTTGTAAAAAAGTGTTGTTTCTTGAAAAAGTATGGAATTGTTTTTCAAATTTATTATTTCAAAAAGATAAAATAGTAATGGTATTTTGAAAATGATTTTATTTTTAAAAATAAGGTTGAATGTTTTAAAAAAATTATTGAACATGAAAAAATGATGTTTTTTGGAAAAAAAATGTTTGATAGTTGATGTGATATAATTTGAAATGCTAAGCCACTAGTTTCTAGAGAGTGAGACATATAGAGCTGATAGTTGTTTTAGAAAATGGAACCTGGTAGGAATCATAGGAACCAGTCGGAAGAATATGTTAAAAATTTGGTTACTCCCAAGCCATCAACAAATGAAAAGTTTCTCTAAAGCATTTCATAGGACTTCCAAACCATAGTCTTGGGACTGTAACTAGATACTCCATTTAAAAAATCTGTCACTACTTAAAATCCAAGTTGAGTAAGTATGGTTTTCTTCAATAGAGGATTTGAGAACTATAACACTTTGATGAAGAGGTTGTGGGAAACCAAAAATCTATTCTTAAAACATGAAATGATTCCTTCAGTGATAAAACTACTAAAGTTTCTCTGGGAAAGAGAATGTAATACTTCCTGTGTAGATAATTTTCTATAACTGTTGATGGAGATGAGCTAAAATGGGAATTCTTTATGTTAGAAATGGATTTCTATGATGAAATCCTAGGTATGGATTGGTTGACATCATTCAGTGATCAGATTGACTTTTTATAGTGGAAAAATCATTTTAAAAAAGAAGGATGTCGTCGATCATCTCATTAAAGGACATAGGGTTTAAAAGAAAGGTGCAATGATCTTGTTGGAATAAATAGTGTGAACGATCTCCAACCATTTCCTCGAGTTGAATTTGGAATCCATTGAATTGATCAATGATGAAAATTTTCCTGTAGTTGTGGATCAATTTTCAGTTTCCTTTCCTAAGAACTTCTCAATGTTACCACATATATGTGAAGTATATTTTATGATTGATCTTCTCCCAGGGACCAATCATACTTCCCTTCCATTATATAGTATTGGACCAATGCAGTTATGGGAAATGAATGTGTTATTGGAGGAGCTGAAAAAAGGTTTCATTCATCCCAGAACACCTATGTGGGAAGCACTAGTCTTGTTTGTGAAAAAAGAAGACAGAACTCTTCAACTGTGAGTTGATGGTCATAAGATTAACCAAGTTATGATAAAGAATTGGTATCCACTACCACACATTGATTATATGTTCGATCAATTGATCGGATCTTAGTGGTTCTGAATGATTGACTTGTGATCTAGGTGTCATTTATTGTGCATTAAGAAATAATATATTCTGAATACATCATTCAAAAGAAAATATAACCTCTATGAATATGTATTCAAGCCTTTCGTTCTAATGAAGGCACCAGTGGTCTTCATAGCACCGATGAATCAGATATTTTTGGGATATATTTACAATTTTGTGTCAATATTGTCGATGACATCTTTATGTATTCAATGAAAATAAATGAACATGGAAGACACTTGGAAACAATGTTAGGATTATTGAGAGATCACTATTTGTATTCCAAACTATCAACGTTCTATTTTTGGATGCAAGAGGTATGCATTATTGGCCATGTGATTTGTAAAAAAAGGTTTTTAAGTGGACCCTAATAGGATAAAATCTTTTATCCCATGACAACCACCAACGAATGTATATGAGGTCTAATGTTTTCTTGGTATATCTAGCTACTACCGATGCATTGTGTGTGACTTCTCATGACTAGACTCATTAATGAAAATTCTAGAAAAGAATACTAATACATTCAAATAAACAGTGGTATACCAGAAATATTTCTAAGAACTAAATGTTTCCCTTACATCATCAACTATCCACACTTTTCAAAAACCAGGATAGGGGTATGTGGTGTATAGTTATTTTCTATGATCAGGGATAGGTTGAGATCTCTTGACAGGAGACCATTTTGTGACTTATGGTTGAAAGAAATTAAGAGTTCATGGGATATTTACCAACACATTATTTAGAGATATAGTTAGTCCTCCATACCCTAAATTCATTGATCCATTATCTATTTAGTGATAAATTCAAATTTTTCATAGATTCTAAGAGTTTGAAAAAAAATTCTCATAGTGGGATTTGAATCTATGGAAAAGGAGATGAATAGAGTATCTCAAGATGTTTGATGTTGACTTGATGTATGCTGCGGTAAAATAGAATTCGGTGGGAGATGCATTTATTAGAAGGTCACCTACTCAGCTAGAAATGTAGTCCTTAGATTAATGGTAGTTGATGTCAGACCTAGAAAAAATGCATGTGGAATGTGATCACCATGGTGATGTTCTAGTTTTCTTTTTAGCTAAATTAGTTCCCTATTTAGTAAATATGGTTGTAGATTCACACTGGTCTGCGACAAAATTCCTAGTTATGAGTTCAAAACCTAATTTTAGGGAGACTGGAGAGGGATGAAAACTTGATGGGAATGAGGTTCTATGGTTTAATAACCAAATTTTCATACCGATATATTTTCAGGAACCACTTCTTCATGCTTATCAAAATTCAACATGTGATTTACATCTAGGTACAAATTAGATTATTAAGGTATTAAAGGAACTATTTTGGTGGAGTGGAATGAAAAGGAATGTGGTTGAGTTCATTTCAAAGTTCTTAACTTGTCTCTGTGTTAAAGAAGAGCATCAAAAGACTAACAGGTATATTGTATTCTTTAACCATCCCATTGTGTAAATGAGAGTAATGGGATATGGAGTTTTTTACATGACTTCCAAGAACAGTTAGGGAACAAGATTTCATATGGGTTATAGTGGATCATATTACCATGTTGGCACATTTCATCCCTATTCAAGAAACTCCAACAATGGATGATCTATCAAAAATCCATAACTAAGTAGTGGTAAAGAGACATGGTGTACCTATTTCAATTATGTTAGATGGATATCATAGGTACACATATCACTTTTACAAATCCTTATAGAAATCCTTTGGAACTCAGTTGACTATGAGTACAACATACCAGTCTCTGATAGATGGAAAATCTATGTGGATGATACAAACATTTGAATAAATGTGACGATCTTGTGTAATGGATTTCAGTGACTCATGGGAGGATCACCTAACCTTAGTGAATTTTATATATAATAACAACTACCAATATCTGACACATATAGCCCTGTTTTAAGCATTATAAGGGCGCCCATGTCGTTCTCCACTGTGGTTGGTGTAATTAGGTGAAACATACTTAGTGGGGCCGATTCATGTCCATGAAATAATGGACAAGATTCAGTTTTTGAGAAATAGAATGGAGATGGCTCATAGTCAAAAAATTATTGTGCATACCATTGTTGATAGTCATTTTAATTTGTACTGGGGATCATGTGTTCTTAAGGATTTCTACTTTTCACAGACATCATCATTTGGGAAGTAGGTCATGTTATCTCCTTGATACATAGGCCCCTTTCTGATACTAGAACAATTTGGAGGGGTGGCATATTGGTTATAACTACCACCATGGTTTAGTTGGGTTCACAATGTGTTCCATGAATCTCTATTGAAGAAGTATCCACATGATCCTGACCATGTGATCTTATTGAATCACATAAAAATATATCGGAATGCTTTATTGTTAAAAATATCGTGGTGGATCGTGGATAGGAAAGAGAATGTATTACATTGGAAGAGCATAAACCTAGTGCGGGTCTTATGGAAACATACTTAGATTTAGGAAGAGACTTGGGAATGCAAGAAGGAAAGAGAGGATTAGTGGTAAGAACTATTTCTGGGAAACTATGGATTTATACTTTCCGAGGATGGATAGACAATTGGGTTCTTCCATAGAATGGGTTGTTTCTATAAAATGGGGTTTTTCTATAAAATAGGATTCTTCCATAAAATAGGGTGTTTCCATAAAATATGGTGTTTCCATAAAATATGGTGTTTCTATAGAATATGGTGTTTCCATAAGGGAGGTCTTTCCATAAAAGTGGGTGTTTAGAAAAAGTTTTTTCAATAAAAAATGATATTCGATAAAAAGGTTAAGATTGAATGATGAGAGAGTTTGGGGGATATGGAAGGAGTTATGGGATTAAAAGAAAGGTTGCACTGTCTTTTCATGGTTGGCACAAACCGTCCGGTCAAACCGTGCACAGAGGTCAAAACTAAATCATATTTTCTAGGAACTTTCTCATTTTTGCTCCATTTTCTACACATATCAAGGGAATATCTACCTTTATGGATTCCAAATTGTTTAATATTAGGTCTTTTTCTTTCTAGGATTATATATCTAATGTTGTTCTTTGATAATCGACCTAGATTATTTTGTGTTCTTTGTCTGTTGTCGAGTTTCATCAAAATCATCGAGGTATGTGGCTTCACTCTCATCTCATAATGATATAATTGAATGGATTAGTTTCAAATTGTGTAAATTAGATAATATTGATTTTGAAATCTTTGATTGATACATGGAATAAATATATTTAGTGATGATTTTTCATTTTTGGAAGGTTGGTAAAATCTTGATAAATTGTTATGCAATTTGTTTTAGTATCCAAATTTTAAAATAGTGATTTTTAAATGTGGATTTGATGGTACAATTAAATGGTTTGTTTGGGAATGTGTTTTCAGTAAAAATATGTTTTATTGAAATTTTTTGGAACTATAATGGTTTTAATGAATAACTAGTTTCAATAAAAACGTGATTTTAATGAATGATTTGTTTTTGGCATGTTCTTTGGGAATATGTGGTGTGTGTTCATGTTACATATACTGGGTGGGGTTGAAATATTACATTGTTCTTGGTTCCAAATGGTTAATTACACATGGGAAACACTTACTTTCTGACGAACATGTAGATCAGTGGGAAAGCCTCTCATGAGTATGGAACTGTCATAATGTGGCATGCTTGGTTAGTTACATTGGTGTGTGTAATAGTTTGTGAATTCCAAAAACAATATAAAGAAATAATTCTGATTCTTTTTTATTATTTTTATGAAGCATTAAGTTGCTATAATTATTTTTAATTTCACTTTCACTCTTTTTTTAAATAGTTTTCAACTTGTTTATATTTAGTTATAAACTGTTATAGAAAACTGTTCTGTATGAACTGTTTTATAAAAATATTGCTAACACTTCTATCGTAGTGGTGATAATAGGTATGTCATTAGGGATATCCTAATGAGTTTTATACTCACCACTTCTTTATTACTTTGGTACTTTTGTAGATTCTATCTTTCGAGACAGGTGAAAAGGTAATGTTTCACATGTTTTTAGCACCACATCATAATGCTCGGGATGTTTGGCGATCATGGATAATCGGGCATGTGGAGCTTTGAGTATTGAGGTATTCTTGGATTCTTCAATTGGTTTCTTCTATTAACATCATTATTTTTTGAGTCTTACACCATTTCATACATAGGATTTTTTTTTGATATGAATAAAGATGTTCGGATTTCTTTCTTTTATTCATGCATAATATAGTTAGTTGTTTAGTTACAGATTTTCTTGGATAATTGTTTTATTATAAAAGGTTAAATCATCCCCCAGCTTCATCAAAACCCATCGACATTTATTTATAAAATTTGGTGTCTTGGGGATGTCGCTTAAGGCCTAGTAATGATTCGTTGTATTCTAAAGCCAATGATAATTAGTGGTTCATTATAGAATATGTCTAACCAAATTGTGTAATATATTTATATATAAATACAAAGTTCATCTCATACAAATTAACACAGATTATTTTTTATTAATAATAAATTTTACTAAAATATATATTTATTATAAAGAATATATTTTATTAAAAAATATAATATTTATTGTAAATTATATTTTTAAAAAATATGTTTTTAATAAATATTAGTTTTTTCAGTGTTATATAGTAAACATAATTATGAACATCTGGAATCTTAAAAAAATTTCTATATAATAATTTTCATCATTATATTTAATGATTTCAATAAATGGTCAAATTTAAAATTTAAAAATTGTAATCATATAATGATTTATAATGGTAAAATCAACTTTTCATATATTTTTTAGATTGTTCTAAAAATTTGATTTTGAGGTGAATTGTGAAATAAATTATTTTAATAAATACTGATAATTTAATGGTATTACTAGTTTGTAGGGGTGAAATATAAATTTTTAAGTACACATTATAAGGACTATATATATTTTATTAGAGTCATTATAAATTTAAAAATATTTATTTAGAAACATGTGTTTGATATTTTTTTATAATATACACTATGCTTAAAATTTATTTTAACACTTCATTAATGAGTTATTGATAAAATTATTTTTATCACTTCTACAAAGTGAATCAAATAAAATAGATTTTTATTATTTATTTATACACTCCATATTATTTAATAAGGTATCTGTAACATGTGAAAAATGTGTGCACTTTATATTTTGGTGAAATATTTACAAAACTTCCATTCTCACCACTCAAAAATGGGGCCTCTCATGACCACCTCAAGCCAAGTAAAAAATTTCAGTTTTATATTGAAACTCTTATATAATTACACTCCTATAATTCAACTACTTTTAAATAATCCTCTCAAAAAATTTATTTATCTTAATTCATTCCAATTCGATGAGTCCCCCATGGGAAAATTCGTGTTATCAATGTGAGTACTCATAATTCCAAAATTTATTTTCATTTATTTTATACATTTAAAAGTATAAATTTTTCCATAAAAAATAATTGAATAATATTTATTTTAGAATTACATTATTTTGGAATTCTTAAAATCATTCACCACATATCCTATTCCTTCTAAATAGAAATGATTTCACCATTCATGCTAATGTACAAACTACAACCTCCATGATGTTTGGTGTCTAATTTTTCATATATTATAATTATAATTTATTAAACACTCTTATAATAATTTTAGACAACTTTATAAAATTAAAATACAATCATTATACCTCCGTAGTAGTTATATTACTACTAAATAATATCATAATCATTCATTAATAAAGGAATTATAGTGTTTGGGTCAGTCTAACCACATACAAGTATAATGATATATATTATTTTTATGGTTTAAGTTGATAATGTTTTTACCAATAAAATATGATGTAAATATGTAAATAATGACTTAATTTTTTACAAGAAAATTTATAAATTACTCAATAATAAATATAAAATTCATTCTTCGTTAAGAATCATTGAAATATTCTAATCCCTCATTGCAATGTTAAGTATCATTTCATAAAATCACATGTAAATAAATTATAAATTTAGAAATAATTATTCGAAAAACATAATAATTTTTAGGATCTTTGAATGCTGAAATTTGGAAAAATAATTAAGAATAACACCTCTATTATGAATGTAGTTCAAAATGATCTTGATTGAAAACACTAGATATTGAAATTTGATAATTACTTACCAATATACATGTACTGAGTAATTATAAAATAATCTCTGAAAAATGTTATAGATATGAAAAAATTATAAAACTGTTGAATATGATAGCTATATTTTTTATTTGAGTTACTCAATCACATTAGTAGATTTCAAAATAATGGCATGGATATCTTGGTATCAAAACTAATTTCAAGACACATTTTTCATGTTGGGAACAATTATATCTGTAATATGTTGTGATTACAACCTAATTAATATGTTTTTAAAAAATTATTTTATTTCAAGGGTTTTGAAGAGTTATATAAGTTTCTTTGTTCAAAAATATTTTGTTTCATTGGATACCATAGTAATAATTTTTACTTTGTCTCATTTTCAAATCGATGAAAAAAGTTCCATTTTATGCACCATATTTCTTTCATGGTTCATACACTGCCCAATTATGAAGTTATATTTTGATTTATCTTTTATTACTTGTATTTTATGTTCATTTTTATGATCTCTGTTTAATTATTTTTTATTAAGACATCACTCAAACAATAATGGGCTTTGTTCCAATAATATTTTTAAATCAAAATAATTTTTCAATGGAAATACATATGATAATTTTTTATTTTTTAAAAATATCCTCATCATTTTATTTTTGATTCATTTTTTTCTAAATAAACTCCTCAAATTATAATATGTAAATAATATTTAACAAAGAGTATGTATTTTAATTTAAATTGATTCAATATTTAAATTTTGATTGGGAGTATACCTTATCCACATCCATATTAATTAGAATATTTTTAAAATGACTATGTATATGCCTCTAAAATTGGCTATGTTTATTTTAATCAAATCATGATTTAATTAAATATTTATAATTAAATTTTCAATTTTTTTTGTTTTGTTAATTTTCATCAATCTGTGAAATAAATTCCACTTAATGTTTTTCATTTGAACACATATTATCTCTATTTTTTCTGTTTCCATCATAGTTAATCTCTACACATTATTTATTTCTAAAATAAAATAATATCATCCATTATTTATGATAAATTTCATTTCTATAATAGTAATTTATTTTGGTCATGAATAAAACTTATTTCAAATTTTGTTCTTTTAATTCTCTTATATAAATTTTCAAATAACATGAACATCTTTTATCATATTTTATGTTTTATCTGTGATATATTCCAAATGATACCATCCATTTCTTATGTATTGATTTGGAAATGTTATTCATTATCAAAGGATAATTTCATTAGTACATTTCCCTTTCATAAGAATAAACTTTGAATAAGAATAAAATTTATTCTAATGACATTAATT
Source organism: Viscum album (assembly GCA_963277665.1). Classification (NCBI taxonomy): domain Eukaryota; kingdom Viridiplantae; phylum Streptophyta; class Magnoliopsida; order Santalales; family Viscaceae; genus Viscum; species Viscum album. The sequence continues at coordinate 228,360,335 of OY728125.1, forward strand.
TATGAATTACATATTCCATATTTCATTTAATTAAGGGAGTTAAGTAAAATTACATAACAATATATAATTGTAAATTTATTGAAAAAACTATATACTCCATATATATAAGTTTAAAATAAAATACACATCCCTGAATGGTGTTTAAAAAGAATGTTATTTAGTATTATTTCATAAAATTGTTTAATCCATGGGTTTATCATTTGTACTGATGTAATTATAAATATTTCCATTACATTTTTAAATTTTAATGGAACCTAAAACAAATTATCTTTTTATAGTTTATTTATGATATAATGTTGATTTATTACATGTTACACACATATATAATTCATATATAATGAATGGAAGGGTCTGAACAGAAGGCCATCCAATTATTTGGATAAATAAATAATCTCTCTAGATGAATTGTTTATGATACCTTGGTAAAATTTATTCGCAATTTTCATGTTGTGGTTAAAATATTTTTCTATGATATTCCATTTATAAGTATTCCCTTATTCTTAATGATTTATTTTATTGTTCATGTCTTTTGATCCCTTTTTTATTATCTATGGCGTCTCTATTTTGAATTTTATACTAAGATTATATTATCATTCCAAAATTATCATATTATTCTATCTTATGATCATTGATTGTTATCACTTATAATTAAAAATAATGAGAATTTGATCCCATACCAACTTATTTTTCCATTTATCGATGTTATGAAGAAACATAATATGATATGATATGTATATACAATTATATCATGTTGATAATTTATAGGATATGTTCAATACATGTTTGGATTTTACTTATGTATATATTTTGTGAAAAATATTCATTATTTGTGATAGGAATGGGTTTGTTTTGTTTATTATTTCCACCAATTATATAATACACTAAACCTAATAGTTTATGGGAATTTATATAATGGAATATTTGACTTATGTTATGTAACTACGATATAATTATTCCTAGACAAAGATATTCAAGTTATGAAAAAGAACATAATTCACATGTTTCAAGGAACCTCATTACATATAATGATCCATGAGCCCATATCATAAAAATATCCTGAAATATTGATTATAAAAATTATCATAAACAATAAATTCCCTTAATAAGGTAATTTTATAGACCATTATAACATACCAATAAATGTCCTATAGTGTATTAGGATCACTCCTATTCCATTTCACATGATCTAAGGGGATGTTAAGATTCACAAAATACTATTAATGGTATTATTATTTTTGTAACACCAATAAAATAATGAATGAAATATATATGTGTTCCTAAATATCATAATAAACTTAATCATTTCATTATATATTAATTAACCCAAGGGAATGAAATGTGATTTAAGAGAACATCTTTAAAAAATCATCATCATAACAAATAAAGAGAATTGAAGAATATTTTATCATAATATCATATTCCTAGTGAATCCTAAAAATTCATAAAGGATTATTAAAAATTGAAAAAATATTTTTATATATAAAGTAGAAATATTATATGGGAAAAATTTTTATCATTTTATTTTGGTAAATTTTAAAAAATATAATAAGAAAATAATAGAATAATGGGAATAATCTTTTGTTATAGAAAACAAGGATAATTTTAAATTATATCTCATCATGAAGTATCGATACAATGGTCTGAAATGGTGGACAAATGATAAACATTAAAAACATTATTTCAGCACCTTTTAAAAGAATGTTATATAACCCATACAAAATATGTATAAGTGATACATTTCCAAAAAAAATACAATGAAATTTAATGGTAATTGAATATGAATTTAATCAATCAATCAATCAAAGAGAATAATATAATTTTAACAATATAATGAATCATTACAAGGATGAAACATGTTCCCTTATATACATATCACATAAGGTTATATTTTCATAAAAAAGGAATCCCATAATTCGGGTACCAAAGTGGTGGAGTGTTGAATGAATAACATTACAATACTAATGTAATTATAGTATGATAAAATATATGGGGTTGAAGATATAATTAAGTAGTGATTTCCCTATATTGAAATTGATACATAAAATTATCGACAAAATTCAAGATTTCCACATAATCCCAATCCTCAAATACTAACCTGATATGTGCACACACTAACCTCTTGTGTAATAAATTTAAATTATTAGGAATATTTAATATAATAAAATTATTAATTTTATTAATATATTAATTTCACTAAAAATTTCTAATTTAGATTTACTTTTAAAAAATCATTAAAATAATTATTTAGGTATTAACTATATTATTTTACACATATGTATTGATTCAGATAATAAAATACTTGCATGATGCTCATGGTTCCAAAATAAAAATCATTTTATAAATATAATATATTTTTTATATACCCAATTTTATTACCATCCATTTAAGATAGAAATGAATAAATAAATGCATCACTTCATGGGGTTGGTAGTCCGCACGTATGCATGATAGATATTTTAATCTTCCATTAGATATAAATTAGGTAGGTAATGATTTCCTTAACAATAATAATAAATTTTTATTAAAATTGTGATAGAAATTACATTATTTTGAGACATTTATAGATTACACGAGCGTTGTGTATAAAGAAATACAAATAATATGTATTTTTTAAGCTGATTACCATTTCCTTGTGTATCTTAGATTGGATATATATTTAATCATTCTTTTTTTGGTATTTTGGAAATACCAAAACCACTATTATATAAGATAGTGTGTTGGGAATTGAATTGGTATGGTCTTGGTTGATCTATGTTTTTAAAATTGATAAGAGTTGTTTCCTTATAAATACATTTAATATAAAAAATAATGTCATTTTCATTGGAAATTTAGACCAAATAATATCTATTTCATGGATATATTTAGGGTAGTCTAAATCCATTAAACTAGTTAAAAAATAAATTTTAGTTTAATTTATATATTTATCCCATTATTTCAACCCTTCAAACTATTACCCATGTGACAAACAATTCATTGAGGTAAATTATTTTTATATGACTATAATTAAAATTAAAATTGTAAAAAAATCAGTTTCAGTTGTTGAAAATATGAATAACTTTTCAAGATCCAATTTATATAGGTAATAGTAATTTCATTTCATATATTTTTTAAAAACACAATGATGAATAATTTTAAAAAAATTACATAATCATCATAAACATATGTTTACCACAAAATCATGTTTAAAAATGAACCAAATGATATGTATTAAATTATTGAAAAAAATAGATATTTTTATTATATTTAATGAAATCAAAAAACTAATCAATAATTTAATATACTAAATTAAATAAAAAGTAGTAAGGCATAATGTTTTGGAAGAAAATATAACCGAGGTTCAAAAATGAAAAGAATTGGTTTGCAAAAAAATATAAGAGTTTTAAATTATTTTTTACTTAATAATTATCATTGATATATCCAAATAGTTAATATTTTTTGGAAATATTATATCTTAATGATATGATAAAATTTATCGTATTTTGAAAAATAGTATTTTCACTATTCTCATAAAGAAACCATTTGAAAAAAAACCCGAAACTTCACACTAAGATAAAATTTTAATTTTGAAAAAATTCAGTTTATTTTATTTAAAAAAATTATTTATAAAATTTACATAAAATTATTTTATATTAAATTATCAATAAAAAATGTTTTTAATCAATATTATATATTAGTGATGAATAATTAATATAAAATTTTTTATATTTCCTGAATTAGTATATCGACATTATTAATTTATTTTTCTAATCATTATTATTACTTTTAAATATATTTTACTGATATTATTTCCCCCAAGATCATAAAAATATATTGAAATCAAAATTCATAAATAAATATTTAATGAAGTTAATGTTATTTTTCATCCTAAAATATAGTGCTATTAATTTTTATAAAATTTTTATTATTGCAATAATTTTTATTTAAATATAATCTAATTTATATTATTTTTAAATTTAAATAATAAGTATTAACTAATGTTTAGTTATACATAAATTAAAATTTAGTGAAACCCTTAAAATTATTTTCAAAGAAAATTTTTTATTAGTTAAAGGGGTTTTAAAATTTTGTAATACTTTGTCTTACTTACTGAAAAAATGGTTATCTAGAAACTTCCTTTAAAAATTATCATTATACATCATAATAAATTTAATACACAAAACAACTATATAATCCTCCATGTTATGGGAAATAATCATAAATTTATGATAGCAAAGATGAAACATACTTTTAACAAATATGATAAATTTTATTTTTAAATAAAATGAAGATATCCCTTTCTGTTGGTAACTTTTAAAAATGAAATATACACTAAATAGTTTGAATAAGATATTTTTAGAAACACATGGATGAATTTAAATAATGTCTGAAAATAAATAAATTTCATGATTGTGGAAATATATGGTTGAGTGGTAAATGTAAAAAAAAATTCACATATTATAAGTAGTGTCAATAATGAACTATATGAAAAACATTAGAAAGATTAATTTTAAATCAGTTTTAGTAATTTAAAAGATAGATGATAATGACCATAAAAATTATTTTAATATATATAATAATAATATTGAAATCGTATTGGGGATATACTTATGGAGAAAATTGATTTGGATAAAAACTATAAAACCCTTAATGAAATGATTTTAAAATAAAACCCCTTATTCATATCTATTACCTTTTATACTCTTAAATTATAGTAATTCAATGCTCATAATTAGTTAATTTTTGATTATTTTAATCATTAGGAATTAGTAATTTTTATTGTCTCATAGAAGTTTCATAATGACCACAATGATCCCAATTTATTAATATCAAATAAAACATTTTATGATTAGGAAGGGTAGTGGAATATTTTTTCCATTATTTTATACATTCTTATGTTCATTTTATGGAATTTATTTGTATTTTATGTGAAAATAAAATCCATGATGAGCATGTTTTGGAAATTTTTAATGATAAAGTAGTACATTAATAATGAGTTATAAATTAATGTAATTAATTTGAGAATGGGAATAAAAACTGTGAAATATTTATATCATATTTATCTATTAAATACATTCTTATAGAAATACCTATAATGTGGTGGTGAAAAACAAAATATCTTGATCAAGTAGGCTGTATTCTATACATAACATGAGCAACATTTTCATTTTCAAAATGGATGAGAGGAAGGCATAAAATGCTTACAACATTACCTTTGGAAACAATGAAACAAATAAATATATTTCTATTAATATGTGATAGATTTTGATGATATTGATAAAGAATGAAACATGAAAGATCTTGGTTAAAATAAATACCTCTTCCTTAGATATCTATAATCCATTAGGAAAATATTTATTTATCCATAAAATTATATTTTGAGGGAACTAGTACCCAGAGGATATAGATAATGGATATCGTAAGTGGGTTTTTTATTGTATTGTCATCCTAATATGATTTAGGTATGAGATGAAGTGGGGTTGTAATGGTATCCTTTTACTAGAGAGTGTGGTAGAATTTTTGTAAATGATGATAAATAAAAAGATTTTTTAAAAACATTCAAATAGAAAACTGAATGGATTATTCTTAATACATATTTAATTGAAAATAAATGAATATTTATTATAAATATAAAACATAACATAGTTTCAAAAAATTCAATAATTTCTTTTATAATTAATCATTGAATTTTTAAATTCATAATTTCACTCTATAAAATAATATTTTGTCTCAAATAAGATCCACTTATTTTAATTGATTTATTATATTAAAATGCTTTTAAAGGATATATAATATTATAAAAACAATATTTTCACTATTCCAATAAAAAATATATTTTGTTAAAAAATTTAAAAAAAATATTCGTTATATAATTTTGTCTTAATGAGTCCTTAAATAATGTAAATTTTATGATATTTAAATTCTATATTTTTAAAGTTATATTTAAATTAAAATAAATATTATAAACAAGATCCACTTTTTTAGATAATGTGATTTTTTAAACACAATGTATTCATATTTTTATTCCATATAAATTTCAAATTAAATGATAGTTATTATATTTTTTATATATTTAACCATTATATATTATCAAACCAATCTGTTAAAAATTAATAATTTAATTTAATAATAAAATAGAAAAAACACATACAAAATTGCTAATAGAAAAATTTTATTACATATATATATATTAAATAATCTTCATAAAATAGAATAATATTATTTATTTATATTCTCTAAATTTGGTTTTAGTAACCCATTTATATTAAAATAATTTTTACCAGTACATTATATGATAAATTAGTAATAATATTATGTAACATCTTAAAATGTTTCTCAAAACGTATATATTTTTACTAAATTTTATATTTATAGTATCATTAACTATTATTTGTAAATTATATGATATTAAGTCTTTTGCTAACAATAAAAACATTTAGTATACCAATCAAATAAATGTATACCCTATTACCACATTTCCAATTACCTTATTTCCATTTATAATAACTCTATTAAAATCTATTCTCCATTTTAATTAATTTTATTCTTACCTCATAAAGTTCAATTTTGACATGCTGAAATTTATTTAACAATAATTTTTCTACTTTGATGTGATTAATTTTATTTATTTGTATAGTTATACTAATATGCTTCATTGAGGGAGAAGATGATCTAAGGAAGTTTTTAATTGTAATGATACTATTCTTATCCAATTATAATCCATCTTTTAATAATTTATTTTTAATGGATGTAATAAGTTATAATATATATTAATAATTTATATGAAATATAATATTCCATTTATTTTTAGTTTAATAAAATGTATTTAATTTTTCAATATATTATATATCTTATAATCTATTAATGATTATTTGTTGTGAAGTATATAAAAAATTATATTTTAAACTCATGTAGTTTAAAAAAATTATTTTATTCCTAAAACATATGGTGTTACAAAAATTCATTTTTATATGTCCATGTTTAGTACATATAAATAATTTTCTAAATAAATGGACCCACATTATATTTTATTGTTATTTTGATGTTGAGGTTGATGGTCTTCATACACTATTTGGGATTTTTAATTCGAAAGACATGATCATGATGTGCCCAAATATACCTTCACAAGGTTTCCTAGGAACAATTTAATGTTTCTATAGTCTAGATTTTGATTCACTAGAGCAGTTGTAGAGAGAAATTCTTTTCTTCCACATTCCAAAGAATCTTTAATGTCATAGCTTTTCAAATAGGTACAGAAACTTATGATACTATTCAAAACCTCACTTTTTATCCTAGTAATATTCTTAAGTAGATAAAGTGTGGTTTGGGAGAGTCCTAGTCACGTTCAAATATTGGAGTTCTAATGTTTTTAGGGATAGAAAAAGGATCATAGTTAGTTCATGATTAATGATAACTATATTTCTAAACTGTGTGATGTGCTCTAGGCCAACAAATCGGGTTGCATAATTTTCCCTAACCATTCATCCCAAGTAGTATGGACATAACAGTAATAAAAACCTCATTTCAAAGGTATTTTCTATGGGTTGTTACATATTAGTCCAACTATGGACCTATCTCCATGCGAGGTTTATCTTGGAGTAGTGGTTGGAACATGGTAGGTGCACATTATGGCCAACTGGGTAGCCAAACCATGATAACTCATAAAAAATATGGAATTAATGATTTTTAAACCACTTAAATGATGTTAATTTTCCTTTTTCCCTCAAATTTCTGAAGAAAAATGACTTATAATCCATTTAGAGCCACATGGACTTCCAACATTGGAATTAAAGAAACTCTCTTATCCAGACTCTAATTAGGCTACCTTTAGTCTTATTGGATATCCACCAATAAGCTACAAATTTCCAATGACACTTTCATCATTTATCTCCCTGTTGATAAAGTAATTTTTTTGTGAGATAATATTCAGTATTTTTATGTTTTCTTATTCATTCATTTTTTTTCTAGTCATAAAAAACCAAGGGATGATACTGGATGAGTGTTAATATACTTCAATAAGGTATGCATTATAGTCCTTTTCCCAATAATTATCATTTTATTTTATAATTAGTCACTTTTTATGAACTGGAATCTTCTAGTGAATCCTTTTTATGTTTAATTAATTAAATTATATTATATTACAAATTTTAATGTAATCAATGGAAAACTCAAATTAACATCATAGGGTGACATACCAGAATTGATCCACCCCTATGGGTGTGCATTCCATAAAGGCCTAAGGTCATTATTACATTATTGAATTAAATCCACTAATTTGAGTCGTGTGAATAGACAATTTTAATAATAATACTAATTTTCTCAAAAGGTAGTAATATCATGCTAGAAAAATCCATACACTAACATCATGATACAATCGATACACATTTCCCAACATGAGAAAGAATTGGATGGGATTATCAGTAATTTTAATTAGAATTTTTATAATTATCTCTAAGTTATAGGATATATACATGGATTGCATTATAGAATTCCTTAAATGGGATAACCAATGTGAGGTTTCACATAACCATGTGTAATAACTTGTTCCATATTGAATTACATTAGATATGATCATAGGGTGATTTATAATGTACTATGACATGAGTGATAAATTGCCCCCTATTTTATATAACATGGATGGGATCTTATGGTTATATCTTACACAATATTAAGTGTGAAACATGGGTTTTTCTTATGGATCTTCTTGGATGGACTCTGATAGAGGTGGGTATTCATGGTTGTCCTAGAGTGAAACTTTGGTTCCTCTTTGCGGATTATCATAGATGGGCCCATGATTCCATTTTAATTTTGAGATAGGATGCATTTTTTATTTATTATTTTTGGATGAATTTTTATTTAATATTTAATGATGCCTCATTATTTTGTAATTATAGATTCCTTTTTATTAAGTGCTGTGTATTCTATTTTACCACATTTAAATATGCATCAATTAATATGAAGAACATACTTGGTTTCAGTCTATGTTTACACTTGAATTTTAAAAATTTCAACTTATATATCGATACATGTACACCATAAAATTTTTAATGTATCTTGATATAGATTCACATACATATTATATTTGTATAGGCTGACATTGGATTAGAGAAAATGATCTCTTACTGAAGTAGGTAGCGTTGTTATGGTTTCCCATGAGGAAACTAAAATGATGTGGATTGTTTATTTATTATTTTCTTTATCATTATCTTTATCTTCTCACTAATCATTGTAAATTAAAGGATTGGTTGGTTTAGGAAATAATTATTGGTTGCCAACTATGTCTATATCACACCCTGTTCAGTCCTAACATTTTACAAAAACACCCATTATAATTAAAAGAATAGCCAAAGGGAAACTTTCAACATCCGATGTTGGTTTCTCAACACTATAAGGAATTATGAGATCAGAGTAATGAGGCTTTGTTCATGATTGTAGTGATGGGAGATCATTTTTCCTTCTTATTTTGTTTAGAAATATTTTTATATACATTTAACCTAGTATCTCAATTTTTTCCTTCTTCTACAGAATCATTAAAACGATCCCAAATTTATAATTTAAATTTGTCTAATGAGTAATTTTTTTATTATATAATATTTTACCAAATAAATAGGAACCAAAAAAAGATAATCTCTTTAAAAAATACCATTTCTTTAGCCAGTTCTGAAATAAATTACAATTCCAAGCATAATAACTAGTCAAAAAATATAAAATAGAATAGAAAAAATGGGGATGTATGTATCTACCCGATCTATTAGAATAATCTACCCCATTTTAAATGATATATAAATAAAAAGATTATCGTATTAAACCAATAAAAATATTATGAAAAATAAAATTTATCCTAAAGAGAAATTGTAGTGAATTTTCACTAGAATAATGATGTAGAATTTATATGGTATAAATTGAAATGTTATATTTGCGATTATATTATTATATTAAATTTGGTCAAATATAACCATTGGTCATTATGACATTGGAAACTATACCCTTGGTTTATAATTTCACCATTATAATTAGTGTTTACAAGTAGTAATATAAAAGGATAATTGATACAAAAAGGATAAAAATGCCCTTAACTAGTAGTGTATTTACATTTGAATCCCTTTTCTCAGCACTTGGGAGGGAGGTATTATCACTAGGGTTTTCACTTGACCAATCCCAATCAAATATTTAATAATTGAATATTGAACAAAATCACATAAGGGAAAATTTATGGGTTTTTAGATTACCACCCAATTGATGTTAGTTGAGGTGAAATTAGATACTAACACCACTACACACCTTACCGCCAGGGCGTATGTGGGTGAAATAGAGGATTACATGTCTCAAACATAGTTATGTAATATGTAAATTAAATTTTATAAATATATTTTTTATTCTACAAATTCCACTAAATTATAGTTTTTCTTAAAAAAATATATGATTAATAGAGGTGAATTTGAGAATTTGATGTTTGGATGAAAATAAAACACTATTAGTTATTTCTATAAAATATATAAATTTTTATAATAAAAAAAGGTTATTATGAAAATTATTTATTTTAATTAAAAAATATTCTAAAAACATTTATTTAAATAAAAAATTGTATAATAATTTTATAATTTCCTAGGAATATTTTATATGTGTTAGAAAATTAATTGTCTTAAGATTTGATGTTTTTAGAAATAAATAAGGATTATTATATTTAGAATTTAATATTCTCATATTTAGATAATTTTTTAATAAAAAATAATTTATTTTTTGAAATCAGCAAATTGAATTTAGGTTATGGTGAATTTATAACAATTTTTTATAATACTCATCATTATTTTGGGAATAGTAAGAAAATAATATTTTAGAGTTTTTTTATATTTTTGACATCAAATATATGTCATAATGGTATAATATATAATTAAACACTATCCAAGAACTAAAATATATTATTTTATTAATATTAATAATTTTAATAGTTTTTATTCAAATTTAAAACTACAAGTTACTTCCAAAAGTCTAAAAAGAAAAAATTTGTTTTTCCAGAAACATTACATTGTGTAATATTTACATTTCAAAATGAAATTATGTATTTAAAAATCAATTTCAGTTTTTATGGGTTATCATAATATAAAATGTGACCCAAACATCCAATGCAATGAGAAAAAGGCATGGGTAAGCCAATGGGTTTTCATTTTTCCAAAACCTAGTTTTCCAAGACATATTTTGAAATTTTTAATAAATTCTTCCACTTTTTCTATAAATACACACACATATCTCAATTTAATTTCACACCAAATAATTACTCCATTAATTTATGGTAGTTTTCCACTTTAGGATTCCTTGTAGTGTGTCCTCTATCTGCCAATATTCCATTATCATGTTTTAGGAACAACTCTTTAAGGTAAGAGAAATATTAACTTCTCAATTCCATTCAAGTTAACTTTTTTATGTGGTATGTATTCCAATTTCTAGACTAAGTTCATTTTTACTCTATTATTTATCTGATTACTGTATAAGTAGTCTTTTATTAATGGGTGACCCTTGACCTCTCATATTTTACCACTTTCTAAAACAATTTTTTATAACCATCATACTTATAAATTTACTTCTTTTATTCTCATATTTTACCTGATAAATTCTTTTTCAATTCTTAATTTGATTCCCAAACCTATTTAATATTTAAAAGTCCTTAAACTATATTTAAAAATGACATTTTGGTTCAGTAATTTACATACATGAAACCCAAATTTTCCTTCGCAGTTTAATGATGATGTAATAATAATTTATTTAATATCTTTAATATGCCCTGATTTTTTATAAGAAACCAATTGTTTATTTTCAATGGGGTACTAATGATATTATTTATTATGATCTATAAGGATTAAATGAAATTCGTACATATGAAGGGTGCACCCTGATATAGATCATATTATTTTTTAAAGAAGATAATCTATCGATAAGAAATGTTTTACAATACCTTAGTGAATGATCATTATAATTTTTTATGACACCATGGTGATAATACATGGGGATATTCTTATGAATGTCTCATTTAAATATTAAAACCAAATTTCAATGTTACGGTTGCTGTTCATATTATTATTACTATTATGACAAGACTCTTTCTCATGCCTTATTTCTATGTCTCATGTTATTATTGATATACATCAAGTAACATGATATATTTCTCCCTTATTTTCCCTTAGAGGGCTTCATGATCACCCCTTTCTATTTATTTATGCCCCTAACATACGAGATATAGAAAAATGAACATAGATCCAACCCATGGATATATCATTCAAGTGGGTTTAGAAGATTGTTTGATGTTTTCATGTATTATGTACCTTATTTCCAAGAAACAATACATTTAAAGACCCTACATTGGTACAATGTGATGAATATATATATAATTAAAAGTTGGTTTTCCAAAGTTGTTTTCAAATAATGTTTTAGTAATTTATTGAAATATGAACTTTTATACTTATGGATGAACCCTATGAACAAGTCTAAATATAGGAAATCAACTTTTTATTTTTTTTGAGTATTATTTAAGAGGGTTTTGAGCAACAAAATCCCTATCAAGATACCATCATGAGGATATTTCTTTCGCACATATGTATCTATTACAGACAGCCGAAAATAGTACTTCAAGAATGAATTGGACGGGAACTAGTGCATCACAATGGGTCTTGCTTCACTCCAAGTTTGAAAATCCAAAGGGATATATTTGTTTAATCACAATATTTTTATGAACCACTATGACATATATATAAAAAATGTAATTATTATTAAAGGATACATATAAAATATTTATGAAAGATGTTTTGAGACATAAAATACCTTTATAATTATAAGATTCTTAATAGTAACATAGTTATCACAATGGATATCTTATTATATAATTTTTTTTGGAAATTGGTGGAATTGCTTAAATGATGAGGGCAATGGACTATTCACGGATGACGTTGTCATTAAAGTTGGAACAGAAAACTTCACCAAGATAATGAATCAATAACTCAAGATATAGAAAATATATTGTATCAAGTTGAAAGATCATATTAAACTTGAAGGGAATAACTTTCTATTGATTCTTGTATGAATCAATGACCACCATATTTCCCTTGATCTACTAACCCATTGATTTTTGAACAATGTATAATCTCCATAGAAAAATATATTTTCTATACTTTGTTTCTGGGAAAAGTAGAAAGTAACTATAGTAGTATACCTATTATAAGGATGGTCTCATTGGTGGGGGACACAAATCCCAAAAAAGAAGCCAGGAAGGGGGATAGATGATATGGAGTAAGAAGAGTTCAAGTAATCTTTTCAAAAATTATTTACCCTGTACGATCGGAATAAAATTTGAGAAAGGAATTCCTAGATTTAATAATAAAGGAAAACAAATCAGTGGGAATATATGAGATAAAATTTACAAGACTTTCTTAATATACATCTTTCATTATTTTTGATCCTAGGGGAAAGTTTGATAGATTCATCATGGACTCTAACCCCATATATAGAAGAAGCATTAAAATCATGAATATGGTAGCTATGAGTACATATTAATGTGTGCTATAACTATTAAACTAGATTTCAAAGAGTTCTATTGGTCTCATAGATTATATAGAAAAAAGATATCGATATATTCAAACTCAGGGAGGAGCTTGATCATGGAAAAGGTGGAAGGAAAGTAAAATGTACCACATGCAAAAAATGTGGGAATAAGAAATCGGTTAAATAGTTACATTGGTGTGGAAGGTGATACAATTGTAGAATATTTTTCCATATAGGTTGAAAGTATCATGGTGAGGTGAAGCCTTAACTTATCACCACTAATAATAAAGAGAATATGGTGTAGGGACAACTAGAAATTTAATGGATCATGAAAGGAAACCATTTTCAATTTTCCAATAAATGTCCAATTCAGAAGATAATAGAGGGGAACAACCATCAAAATCAACTTAGGTTATGGGATAATGGTTGAGAAATTTCTATCACAATTGATTAAGAGGAGGGTCTAAATAAATTCTTGGTAGGTACACTCATTGTGCTCTTAAAGGTAGAAATTATTTTGGTTTATTCTAGTTCTACACAATATTTTATTTCATCAAATTTTGAAAATAATATAGAATAAATCCCTACAATTATAGAAGTTTATTTATTAGTCCAGACTCTTGGAGGAGTTATCATATCATCCAATTTGATTAGAAACCATTGTATTAGATGTTAGGAGTACAATATCATTTCAAATTGTGATAGAGTCGCAGGTCGGGGCGCCGGGGGGAAACCCTACATCTGATGATTCTAATATGCTCATGAAGTATGATTAAAACCCTATCAATGTTGATCATTCATCATTTGGGATGTTCAACAGTGTTAGTAATAATGAAATATTTAGGTTTGTGGTTAAGAAGCACCCTGTGGTGGTTTCTGCCTCCGAGGCTTTGTGTTGGAAGAATAATTTCGCCGATGTTCTTAAATCCTCAGGTAACATTCTAGAGTTTGAGAGTCCTCCTCCTGGTAGGATCATAAATAAGGGGAATAATTCTCATGTTGTGTCTATTCAGGTTGCTATTGAAGATAAATTTAATCTTGATAGGTTTTCAATCATCACTCGTGTTCTTTTTCCGAAATGGGGGAGTATTTGGAAATTCCATGATCTCTCACAACACATCTCATAAATATGGGGGTTTGATGATTGGAGGATGATTTCTATGGGCTGTGGTTATTAGAATATTCTCTTTTCCTCTAAGGAATCCATATGCAGAGCATGGAGTTTTGGATTAGTTTCATTGAAGTCAGGTCTCCTTCGAATCCAAGAGTGGGACAAGAATTTTTATCTTGCTAATGTCAAGGAAACTCATGCTCAGGTATGGATCCGCATTCAGAATCTGAATTTCCTATATTGGAATCCTTGAATTTTATGGGCCATTGAATCTTCTATTGGAAATCCAATTCGTATGGGCAAGAAAACTGAAAATCAAATATTTTTTACTTTTTGAGGGTTCTAGTGGAGGTTTATATGGTGGCTACTTTGTTCGAGGAGGTTGTTTTGACAACTAAATAAGATCGGTTTAATCAGGATATTTAGTATGAGAAGAAATCAAAATCTTTCTTGAACTATAATTTTTTTGGGCATATGGATGTTGAGTGCAACCGGAATAAGGTATGTGGATTGTGAAAAATTAAAGGGCACTCTGATGATTTCTGTAAGAAGAATAAGGTGACAGATCCTGGGACATCTAGTGTGCTGATTAAAATCATCAATACATCTCCTATTCAGGAATCAGTATAGGATATTGTGGCTCCCATTGAACTTACTGTTAAGGTCTGGGTGCAGGTTCCTACACAACCTTATTTTCTCTTGTGTTCATCGGTTTCTCCAGTTTCAATCCAGGGATCTCAGCCTATCCCTCTTGAATAAACATCAGTTGCCTCTCCCCGTCACTCTTCTTAGCCTGATCATGCTGCTCAAGCTCCATTACAGAATGATCTTGGTTCTCGTCTATAGGTCCCAGTGTAGGTCCTTGATGTGTCAGCTCCCTCTTCCTCTACGTTGGTTTTTCAGGTCCCAGGAAGGGACTTAATATAGGCAGCACCTGAATCTAGTGTGGTTTCAGTGCAGGTCTCTGATGGTGGTTCTTTTTTTGATTCTTTATGTATGGCCCCTCTTCAGACTGATCATTTAAATGGCCCTATTGATGAGGTTCATGTGAAGGCTGTTTCTGATGATTTTACAGGATCTGAATATCTTGTTGATGATGTTTTTTTTAGTCAAGTGTTGGAGTCCGACATGAATGAAACTTGTCACGACCCGTCCTTGGGGACCGTGCCATGACTACCCCAAACCCTCCATCCATTGGCCAGGGGCTGGCGACTAGCACCAAAGGCGTAAATCCCTATAAAAAGGGAAGGAATTGCCTTTATGAAATGCAAACAAACACACAACCAGAGTACAAGAAGAAGCAAACCCTGTGTAAAGCAATAAGACAAGTGCTGAAAGTACAAAGGGGACCATAAATACAAGCCCAAAAATAAAGTACTGGGAAAAGACAAAACAACATGAAGGTGTCTAGCTACTCCTAGATCATCCTCCGTAGTTCCTACATGAATGGTAGGTACATATGGCCACCTCATCTCTCCACATCCGTCTGTCACCTCTGGGTATTGTCTCGTCATGAAGTCCACCTACGGGAACCGTCTCGTCATCAAGTCCACCTCCAGGTGTCGTATCATCATGAATTCCACCTCCGGGTACCGTCTTGTCGTCAGGTCCACCTCTAGGTACCCTCTCTTCATCAGGTCCACCTCCGGGTACCGTCTCGTCGTCAGGCCCACCTCCAGGTAATATCTAACTCTACAAGCCTCCGCCATGATTAGTGATGTCTGTCATATGAAACCAACACAATGTAGTGCAGGCGAAGCCTGTGCAGGGGTGAGTATATGATACTCAGTAGGCACCCTGTGACCCCCGAAGGTCTCCCTGAATCCACATAGGATAAAACACAAAGAAAAGATACAAAACGAAGTATCATCCAACTCTACTTAGGTATATGCCCATACATAGTCCTAAGTCATCAAATCTAGTTCAGCTCCAACTCACGAGCTCAAGTACAACCCAGTCCACACAGGAAAGTACATCCCAGTCCACACAGGAAAGTACAACCCAGTCCACATAGGAAAGTAAAACCCAGTCCACACAGGAATGTAAGTCAATCACATCAAAGATAAAGATTTAAAATCAAGACTCAGCTCAAACCAGGATTTTGTTCATGAAGATGAAACCACAACTACTAGAGAACTCCTCCTCTGTCGAGTACAGTGGGCCTGCTGCTACAACCAAGCACTTCCCACTAACCAAGGACTGCTGAAGTACTCCTCCTATCAATTACTGTGGGCCTGCGGCTACAACCAAGAATTTCCCACTAAACAAGGACTGCTGAAGTACTCCAACTGTCGAGTATTGTGGGCCTGCTGCTACAACCAAGCGCTTCCCACCATGGGTATGCAGCTATAAACATGTGCTCCCCCTCATAGCCTATAGAGGTACTCCTTCTGTCAGGTACCGCGGGTCTGCCACTACAACCAAGCACTCCTCTGCCATGGGTCTTCCGCTATAACCAAGCACTCTCCACTGGGCTATCTGAATCACTCTGAATCAATTGATCAGCAGTCATCAAGTCTCAGCTAGCTACTAGGTCTCTACTCTCTGCTCGCTCTTCATCGGTAGGGTCCTATCCATGATCTACAGATCGATACTACAGGTATCACAAATTCCCACAAAGAATTATCACAAGGGACCGCCTCGTCACAGGGGTCTCAATGCAACAGACGGTGCGACAATCAGACGTCCGTTCTGTGAGTTATTTGCCTTTTCATCTCAGGGGCCCAATTGGTTTCATGTACAAAACAACCCGACCATATCTCAACAATACCCTGAAATATCATAGGTTATACTCATAGGGAATGTTTCCCAACATGATCACCAACGCCACTGATGGTTCGTCAAATGGACGTCCAGTCAAAAACTTATCGGCTTTTCCGTTCTAGGGGCACGGTTGGATTTCCGGAAGAATCCAATCCGGTCATACTCAAACTAGTTACAAACCTCATGTGAATTATACCAAAAAAACCTCCTCATCAAGAGGAATCCAACAAAATTGACGGCACGTCTATCGGACGTCCGATGCTCAAGATATATTTATTTCCGCTCTGATGGCCCGGTTGGTCTCGTGTTCGAACCAACCCGGCCTTATCCAAAGTTATCTGAAACCATGAGTGTAATATACCGAAATGACTGTCTAGATCCAAGGATCACATCGCAATGGACGGTGCGTCGATCGGAGGTCTGTAGCCCATGTTATGGGCATTTGAACGAAACTACCCGAGAATAGGGGGTTCGGGCCCAGTCCGGCCTAGCCCGATACCCCTTAGGTCGGCCCGATTGAGCATGGCCCGGCCTGCCAAGGCCCGACCCGGCCGACACTGGCGGTCCAGTCCGCTCAGCCCACCCCGGTATGGCCAGGGGAGGGCGTTGGCAGCCAGCTGGTGCGGCACTTAAGCCGCCACCCCCCAGTTTCTGGAACGGCTAAGCCGTTCCAGTTTGGTCCACCACCACGGCTCAACCACGGCGGTTCTGTTCCAGCGGCGCGCCACCGCCGCTTTCTGCGGACCACCAGATGTGCACCAGTGGTCCATTCCTCCTGCCGTCTGTGCCTACGGTCACTATGGGACCTATATTTCACTGCAGAGACTTCAAATCACCATTGCCGCCCGTTTCATCATCGCCTGTCAAAGCGCACATCAGTAAACAAGCTATAGAGGGTTGTCGGGCTGCGTTTGTTCGGCCTGCACCCTCCGCATTAGGTGATATCAATTGGAAATAATTTAAACACATTATTTTTATCATTGAAGAGGTATAATTTATTCAAGTAAAAATTATACAAACACACTGCAATTAAATACCCATGCACGAGGGTATAATTCACTTAAACACTATAAACGAAAACCCCCTACCTCAAATAATAAACGTCGCACGTCGAGCGTCATGATAGAATGACATCATGGAAGAACGGTATCAATTCCATCAATGTTGCAGAAAGAATAACATTGTAGTTGGAGTTGGTCTCCACGGTCGGCATCTTCTCCCTTTACGCGGAGGGAGAGAAGAGTTGTTAGTCGTTCTTCGTCCAGAGAGAATGTTCTTCTTCATTGGAGGAAAACTGTCACTCCTCTCCTTCTCCTCCGTAGCTCTCCAGCAAGAAAATAAGACCCAAAAAAATAATAGAGGTTCCTCCCTATTATTTTTATGGAACAAAACCCAAGAGTCACCCCTCATAAAAGTGACATCACATGGATTAAATGTGGAGAGATGAATTCAAAAAGATTTTAATTAAAAGAATGAATTAATTCACTTCATTGATGGTGGAGTGTTTGAAAACATATTAAAACATGTATTTACAAGAGTTCAAGGGGGTTCCAAGGTAGTTTAAAAGGGGTAGTGTTTGTGTGGGACACTCAAACATTATCCTCCCATTGGAAATATAAACCACCAAGTAAATAAAATATTGTCACACGCTATTTTATTTAATTTATTAAAAAAACCCAAAAGTTAAATTCTGCTCTCAAGAAAATGAAATTGCGGTGGAGGTCATCTTAAGTGAATACCGGTGTCGTGAATTCATCATTGCCCTCAGATTTTGATTCTGAGCACAAGTTCAAAAGTTAGAAAAACCCGCTCGTTTTTTACTGAACGTACCCGGTCTAAACTTCAGAAATTGATTCTGGGCACACCAGGCCTCGGAATCAGGTGCCATCAGAAACTGCATACTTGTAAAATCACAAAAAATTATGAAAAAGAATTCTGTGAAATTTCCAGGACTTTACATTACTCCCACCTCAAAGCTTTACGTCCCCATAATGCTATAACACAAACTAGGGAACTAAAGGAGGTACTAAGCACACATCTGAACCTTCCGCTCCATGTGCACTTCATGAGGTTATCGTGCAGCCAATGGAAGCACACTAGAGGAATTTATTGTCCTTGTAGGACCTGTTCCTGTCGATCCTCAACCTCCAATGGAACCACTGTGAATGTAGCCCCGTCATCGAGGTCCCACTCCCTGTGGTCGATGATGTGTGAAGGGTCATGCATGTATCTCCTTAGCTGAGACATGTGGATGACATCGTGCACCCGATGCAACTGTGGTGAAAAAGGTCAAGTGGTAAACCACCTCACCTACCCTACTATGGACCTAGAATGGTCCGTAGAACCTCGGAGATAACTTGCCACCATGGCCAAATCTCCATAAACCTCGTCGAGGGGGGACCCGTATAAGGACGTGATCGCCATCCTCGAACTCTGGAGGCCTCCATTTCCTAGTTAGAACAAAAAATAAAAACTCATGCTGCCCCAAGGGTATGGTTGACCGACTCAAGAGTGATCAACCACACCCTCCCGTGCATGAGTTTTTCCTGGGCTGACTGAGGTTTCCTTTTCGCCGACCAAGGGAAACCCATCCCAACATTATAGATAAACCACAACCTTTTTTCCTAATACCGTAAATCTATGTATGAACTGTGGTTGCCCAACCCATACTCAAACTAACGTCGTAAGGCCTCGACACTTCCACCAAGAGGTTCCAACCGAAACTCTTGTATCAAGGGTCATATCACACCGTCGGCGTATGTGTGATTATCGAGTCTCCTTCCAAAGGTATCTCCAGACATAAGGGTCAAGTAAACAGCTTAACAAGAAACTCTAGGCCTGGGAAAAGATTTGTGGAAGGTATGAATGATTTGTACCTATGTCTATTAATACTACAGCTAGTAGTAGACACAGACCGTACCTCAAATCATTTCTAGAGCCCTTGGGTCACAATCCTTGACCGCATATAGCAATTCTCTTACCCTTCCCTCCATCTCCATAAGCCTAGTGGGGACTTCAAAGGTCAGTGATTGTAACATGTCGAAATGCAAACCACCTCATGCTGCTCTCCTTGCTCTGCTTCAACATTTACTGCTCTGCAGATTTATCTGTCCTTAACATTTCCTCTTCTTGAAAAATTCACTCGCCAAAGTCTCTGAAAATGGTGCCAGTTCGCTGTGTTCCCACTTCTAACATTCTTTAGTTGTATTTGTTCATCCAAAGAACATTTAACCTCAAAGGTTCTCTCTAGCACCATAACGTGAGTAAGAATGCATAGAGGAAAAATTGATGGCATAGATATCCATAAACACACCGTTCTTAGAGGTCTGATCTCTATAGTACTGATCAAATCGTATTCATCGAGTACCCGGAATGATCGGTATGCCTCAATGAATAATCAGCTACTAACACGTCATTTTTCTGTAGCTGTATAAGCTCTAGAAAACTCTCTACCACCTCCTCAAGCCTGTCCTCAGCCGCTTGTGAGTCGGGCTTGCCTCGTAACGTGAGGGATATCTGGTGCGAAAACATAGGTAAGGCACTAAGCCTACAAGTATCCTCTACCGGTACTGCTGGTAGTGTCTGCTGACCGTCAGGTAGTGATATAGCTGGAGCTCTACCCGATGGTACTATCTCAGGCATGGGTCCACGTACAGAAGCCCCATCACTATACGGACCAACCTCCTGGTCACTCACTCGGAAACTCCAATAGCTAGGTCCACCATCCACCCTACTGGTGCCTCAAATAGGCAGAAAACTCTAACAATCACCCCCATCAAGTCATCTGCTGCCTGGGAATATGTCTCTCCTCATAAACTCGATGGCCTCTACTACTGGAACTCGTGCAATGCACTCTGTCAGTGTGCATCGTCTACTAGTATGGCTGGTGGCATTTGCTGCCTAACAGGTGGTGGTGCTACTGGTACACCACCCGAAGGTGCCATCCTAGA
Organism: Viscum album; assembly: GCA_963277665.1. Taxonomy (NCBI): domain Eukaryota; kingdom Viridiplantae; phylum Streptophyta; class Magnoliopsida; order Santalales; family Viscaceae; genus Viscum; species Viscum album. The sequence continues at coordinate 228,381,665 of OY728125.1, forward strand.
AAGAGGGCCCTGCACCAGAGCCTCGTCGATTGGTGGGCCATCATCATGTACTATATCAGAACTCCAACTGACTGTCTATGTGGAGACATCCTGAACAGATGCAACACGGTCAATGATTTATACCTTGTGAGTTGACTTTAAAACTATTGGAAACACACACGCAATCAGTGTTTTCATGCACAAAGTCAGAAATCAGTATTCAGGGTCCTGGTGTATGGATATGTCGGCCACCGCACCAACACTGGACTCCTTGAACTGAAGACCACACTCGGAACCCTTAACACTATTGCTTCACAGAAAACAATTATCAAAGTCTTGAGTTCTACGGTAGAACCGAACTCCTTTGATACTAATTTGTCACGACCCATCCTCGGGGCCTCTGTCGTGACTACCCCAAGCCCGCCTTCAATAGGACAGGGGATGGAGACTAGCACCAAAGGCGTAAATCCTGATAAAAAGGGAAGGCATTGCCTTTATGAAATGGAAACAGACACACAACAAGAGTACAAGCAAAAGGAATGAATAAGTAAATTAATAAGATAAGTGCTGAAAGTACAAAGGGCGCCGGAAATACAAGCCCAATAGTAAAGTATAGGGAAAAGACAAAATAGCAGGAAGGTGTCTAGCTGCTCCTGGATCAACCTCTGGAGTTCCTACCTGAAGGGTAGGTACTGATGGCCACCTCAGCTCTCCATGTCCGTCTGTCACCTTCGGGTACCGTCTCGTCATGAAGTCCACCTCCAGGAACCGTCTCATTGTCAAGTCCACCTCAAGGTGTCGTCTCGTCATGAAGTCCACCTCCGGGTACCTTCTCATCGTCAGGTCCACCTCCGGGTACCGTCTTGTCATCAGGTCCACCTCCGGGTACCATCTCGTCATCAGGTCCACCTCTGGGTACTATCTAGCTCTACAAGCCTCCGCCATGATCAGTGATGTCAGTCATCTGCTACCAACACAACGTAGTGTGGGTGAAGCCCGTGCAAGGGTGAGTATACAATACTCAGTAGGGACCCAGAGACCCCCGAAGGTCTCCGTGAATCCACATAGGATAAACCAGAAAGTAAAGATACCACATGAAGTATCATCCAACTATACTTAGGTATATGCCCATACATATACCTAAGTCATAAAATCCAGTTCAGATCTAACTCACGAGCTCAAGTACAACCCAGTCCACACAGGAAAGTAAAACACAGTCCACACAAGAAAGTACAACCCAGTCCACACAAGAAAGTATAACCCAATCCACACAGGGATGTAAGTTAGTCATATCAAAGATAAAGATTAAAAATCAAGACTCATCTCAAACCAGGATTTTATTCGTGAAGACAAAACCACAGCTGCTGGATAACTCATCCTCTATCGCGTACAGTGGGCATGCCGCTACAACCAAGAGATTACCACTAACCAATGACTGCTGAAGTACTCCAGCTGTTGAGTAATGTGGGACTGCTTCTACAACCAAGAGCTTCCCACTAACAAAGGACTGTTGAAGTACTCCACCTGGCGAGTACTGTAGGCCTACTCCTACAACCAAGCGCTTCCCACCATGGGTCTGCCACTACAACCAAGTGATCCCCCTCATATCCTATAGAGGTACTCCTTCTGTCAAGTACCGTGGGTCGGTCGCTACAACCAAGCGCTCCTCCGCCATGGTTCTGCTGCTACAACCAAGCGCTCCCCACTGGGCTATCCGAATCACTCCGAATCGATCGATCAGTAGTCGTCAAGTCTCACCCAGCTACTAGGTCTCTACTCTCTGCATTCTCGTCACCGGGAGGGTCTGATCCATGAGCTACAGGTCGATAATCCATGTATCACAAAGTCCCATGAAGTGGTTTCACAAGGGACCGCCTTGCCATAGGGGTCTAAACGCAAAAGACGGTGCGAGAATCATACACCCAGTCTGTGAGTTATTAGCCTTTTCGTCCCAAGGGCCCGGTTTGTTTCGTGTACAAACCATCCCGGACATATCTCAACTGTACCCCAAAATCTAATAGGGTATACTCATAGGGACCGTTTCTCAACAAGATCACCAACACCGCTGATGGTTCATCAAACGGACATCCGGTCGGAAAGTTATCGGCTTTTTTGTTCCATGGGCCCGGTTGGATTTTAGGTACAATACAATATGGCCATAATCCAACTGAGTCCCAAACTTGAGTTAATTATACCAAAATAATTGTCTCATCGATAGGAATCCAACAAAATTGACGACACGTCAATTGGACGTCCGGTGCTCAAGATATATCCATTTCCGCTTCGAGGGCCCGATTAGTCTCATGTTCGAACCAACCCAGCCATACACAAAGTTCTACAAAACCTTGATTCTAATATTCCGAAACGACTGCCTCGATCCAAATATCTCATCACAACTGACGGTGCGTCGATCGGAGGTCCGTAGCCCATGTTATGGGCATTTGAACGAAACTGCCCGAGAATAGGGGGTTTGGGCCCGGTCCACCCCCGGCCCGATACCCCCTGGGTCGGCCCGAACTGGGTCAACCCGACCCATGTCTGGGTTTGGCCTGAAAAGGCGCGACCTAGCCCGGCCCGGCCGGCGCGGTGCGGCGCGCCGTGCCCAGCGCTGGCGGTCCGGTCCACTCGGCCTGCCCCGGTCCGGCTAGGGGAGGGTGTTGGCGGCCAGCTGGCGCAGCACATAGGCCACCCCCCAGATTCCAGAACGGGTAAGACCTTCTAGTTTGGTCCACCATCGTGGCTCAGCCACGGCAGTTTTGTTTCAGTGGCACGCCGCCATTGTGCCGGTGTGGCGCGCCGCCACCGCTTTCCGCAGACCACCGGACGCGCAACGATGGTCTGTTCCACCTGCCGTCTGCACATGCGGTCACTATGAGACCCGTATTTCACTGTGGAGACTTCAAATCACCATTGCGTCCCATTTCTTCATCGCCCATCAAATATTACATCAGTAAACAAGCTGAAGAGGGTTGTTGGGCCGTGTTTTTTCATCCCGCGCCCTCCGTGTTAGGTGTTATCAATTGGAAATCATTTAAACACATGCTTTTGATCATTGTTGAGGTATAATTTATTCAAGTAAAAATTACACAAACACACTTCAATTAAATACCCATGCATGAGGGTATAATTCACTTATACACTGTAAATGAAAACCCCCTACCTCGAATAATAAATTTCGCATGTTTGCTGTCGTGATAGAATGGCGTCGTGAAAGAACGATATCAATTCCGTCGAAATCGGAGAAATTCTAAACATTGTAGTTGGCGTTAGTCTCCACGGTCGGCATCTTCTCCCTTGACGCATAGGGAGAGAATATTATTTGTTCATTCTTCATCGAGTGCGAACATTCTTCTTCATTGGAGGAAAAATCTCCCTCCTCTATTTCTCCTCCATAGCTCTCCACCAAGAAAATAAGCCCCCCAAAAAATAATAGTGTTTTCTCCCTATTATTTTTATGGCACAATACCCAAGAGTCACCCCTCATAAAAGTGACAACACATGGATTAAATGTGGAGAGATGAATTAAAAAAATTTGAATTAATAGAATGAATTAATTCAATTCATTGATGGTGGAGTGTTGGCAAACATATTAAAACATGGAATTCCAAGAGTTCAAGGGGGTTTCAAGGGAGTTTAAAAGGGGTAGTGTTTGTGTCGGCCCCTCAAACATTATCCTCCCTTTGGAGAGATAAACCACCCAGTAAATAAAATAAAGTCACACAATATTTTAATTAATTTATTAAAGAAAACCCAAAAGTTAACTTCTGCTCTCGACCAAACACTATTGTGGTGGAGGCCTTCTTAAGCAAATACTGGGACTGTGAATTCATCGTTTCCCTCAGATTCTGATTCTCAGCATTGGTTAAAAAGATAGAAACACCCTCTCGTTCATTTACTGAATGTACCCTAGCTAAACTTCCGAAATTTAGTCTGGGCACACTGGGCCTCAGAATCATGTGCCTTCAGAAACTTCATACTCATAAAATCCCAAAGAAATTAAGAAAAAACATTCCATGAAATTTCTGGGTCTTTACAGAACTACTGTTTCTCTTGAGCCTCCTGTCTAGGATCTGGTCCAGCCGGTTGTGATAGATTTTTCATCCAAATATATTAATAAGACAAGATCTGGTGAGCTGCTGCATTATGTTGAGGTTTATTTTTCTCAGGTTCCACAGTCTAAGGTTGCAATGAAGGCTTCTTCAAAGGGAATTTCGGAACCGGTTTAGTCCTTAAATAAGTTCACTCCACTTTGTGGATTATTTTTGTGTGATGACAAGGTTGAATCTTCTAATGAAGACATACCTCAATCTTTGGAATGCCCTGGGGTTGTTTCAGCTCTTACCTCACCTGTTGCAGGTAAGGGAAATAAGAAGAAAACAGAGAAAAATATCACGAAAGTGAAACTGCACCGGAATGATAGGATTGTCTCCAGGTCCAAATACACTCTTCCATGAATCTTTTCTTTTGGAATTTCTAGGAGCTTGGGAATTCTCCCACAGTCACAACCCTTAGTAACTTTATTGTGGCCAAGAAACTTAGTCTTATTGTAATTGCTGAGCCTCTAATGAACTTCTATAAATGGAAAGCATTTAAATGGTCAACTCTGGGGTACTCTCTGGTTTTCGATAATGATCTTCACTCTTTTTTAGAGTCGCATTGGGTTTTGAAGCATGATAACATCTCATTGATTTATTCTCATCATGATCAACAATCGATCACATTATCTGCTAGTATTGATGGACATGTTATGTCTTTCTCCCTGTTTATGCCTTGAATCAGTATATTGGAAGATGTGGTTTATGGTCATCTCTGGAAACTTTTTCACTTGAAATGAGATAGAGCAGGATTATTATTAGATATTTCAATTCGGTTCTTAGGCCTGAGGATAAGATAAGGAATAGTTTCAACATACTCGCTACTATTTAATTCTCTTCTTGAATTGATGCGTGTAATTTGATTGAGGTTCCAATCATGGGAAATGATTTTACCTGGCGAAGATATACTGTAAATGGGATTCAAGATAGTATAATTGACAGGAGATTTTGTAATATGGATGAGGGAAGTCAGAATTTTTTCCTATCTAGATTCACCCTTCCACGAGTTCATTCTAATAACAACCCCCTCTTAGTGGATTTGTGTTTTGATAAGGTTTGATCATCTCCCAAGCCTTTTATGTAATAATTCCAGGTTATCTGTCCTAGGATATTCGCAGATTGTTATTGAATCATGGGAGAGTACCTTCATTGGAAGTCCTTTCTACATTATGATTATGAAACTTAAGGCTTTAAAGGCCAAGCTAAATTTTTGAAGTAAACAGTCTTTCTTAGGCCTTGATCAGGATATTCAAAGTGCGGAGGATAATATCCTTCACTATCAAAGACTTAATGAGGGTAAGGATGTGATCTCTAGGGATGAGCTCCTTGATCTTTCAAAATTTAATGAGCTCATAGCATTAAAGAAAAATATTTCTAGGACCCAATTCAATGTCAGGTTGTTGAAGGATGGTGATCGGAATACAAGACTCTTCCATTGTTTTTATAGAGGAAAGAAGATGAAAATTGTAATGAACTCCCTCATGGTGGATGGGGTTCTTTTTAACTCTGATAATGTAATTGTTGGTGTTGTTTGAAAATAATTTGAAAATATCTATAAGGATTGAGATACTGATAATACGCATAAAATATTTGGAAATATTCCTTCTATGGTTCAGGTCTCCCAGAATGACATGGTCACTTGTGTTCCCACTGATGAAGATGTCCAAAAAGCTATCTTTTCAATGAATTCTAATAGTGTGGTAGGGCCAGAAGGTTTCACCAATAAGTTTTTCATGACCTATTGGGATATTATTTATACTGAGTTTGTTAATGTTGTTAGAGATTTCTTCTATCATGTTTATTTTCTTTTTGGTGCTAATGCTAGATCTATTGCTTTGATTCCAAAGAAGAAAAATACTCTTGGTATTTGTGATCTCAGGCCTGTTTAAATTGGGAAGACTCTTCCAAATGTTACGAGTAAAATTTTGGTTAACAGTTTGGGATGCATTGCTAACGATATTATCTCTACGAATCAATTTTTTTGTTCCTGTAAGGAACATACAAAACTTCTTGTTTACGGCTTCTAAATGTGTCAATATTATGAGAAATAGAGAGGGGTATGGTAATATGGCTCGTAAAGATGATATTTTGAAGTCTTTTGATACTATGAAGTGGAGTTTCATTTTTTCAATGTTGAGAATGAATGGTTTCTTTAATGGGTGTATCAGGTTGATCAATTGTATTCTTAAAAGCTATACTCTCTCTATTCTTATTAATGGTTCTCCTATAGGATTCTTTGGGTTCTCAAGGGGAGTGAGACAAGGTGGTTCACTGTCTAGACTTCTCTTTTCTCTTGTTGAAGATTATCTGAGTTGTTGTCTTTTAGATCCTGTGCATGCTTGTTTGTTTTAATAGATGAGTTTTGGAAGATGCCTTTTTGCTCCCTTGCATCTCTTCTATACTGATGATATTATGTTGTTTGGGAAGGCTGATAGGATCACCATTCGATATATTAATTCAATATTTGATCATTATGGGGAGTTCTCTGGTCAGGTAATCAGTTGGGGGAAATCCTCTGTGTTTTTTGAGGAGGGGGTTATCATTTCCGAACAAAAAACAAATTTCACAGAGGCTTGGGGTGAAGAGGGTATCTCTACCTTTTAATTATCTTGGGGTTACTCTTTTTCAAGGTGCTATTAAAAGATGATACTTTTCCAAATTTTATTTCAGAATTCTTAGTCAGTTTTCTACCTGGAAAGGGAATTCTATGTCTCAAGTAGGGTGGGTATGTTTGGTCAATTCTGTGATTACCTCCATGTGTGTTTATGTCTTTTCTCTCTAAAGATGGCCTAGAAATATTCTCAAGTAATTGCATGGATTGATTCATAATTTCATATGGACTGACTCTTTTCATGAAATAATTCTTGTTACAGTTCCTTGGAGTGATTGAATTTGGACTGTTGACATCGGAGTTATGGGGCTCAAGGATCTTAAGATTTTTAATGAATCTCCCATTATAAAGTTTACCTGGTCCCTTTTGAATACTAATGATTTCTCTATGGAATTCTTGTACAATATACATGGGTCCAAGATTTTAAATGGGTATTATTTTTATATCCATTATTAGATTTGGTCTTCCATCAAGCTTTCATATCTTAGCCTTTCCCAATCCTCAAAATGGGTGGTTTATAGAAACTCCACATTGAATTGTTAGCAGACTGTTTGGTTATCTTCTGATATTGCTGACGTTATTGAAATTTTCCCTTTGTTGAAGAATCTCTATATTTTTGAATTTCTTAACAATGCTAATGCTCAAGAGATTCTTCCTGGTCCATTGATGGTAGAATTATATTGTTATCATTACTATGTTGTGGATACTATGATTTGGATGGCTAATTTTCTTGGCTCCTTTAGCACTAAGAAGGATTGAAGATCTATGTGTGCTACTCCGTTTCTGGTCCCTTCTTGGATTTTGATGTTTCACACTACTTTTATTCCACCATCTCATTATTTTCTCATGTGGATGATTTGGAATTTCAGTCTTCCTTTACAATGGACCTTGCAGAAGGCTGGGTTTTCTCTTGCACTTGTTTTCCTTTTTGTCTCACTGTGGATGAAGTTGTTGATCATTTATTCCTCTATAGTAAATTTTCACCTTTTTTATAGAGATACATGCATGGAGTGTTTGTATATCAATTGAAACTGGAGGGATTTGGCCAGCTTATGGTGTCTTTGTATAAGGTAGATTGCAGTACTGAGGTGAAACCTTTGCTTCTCTTTTCTATGTTTGTGATTTTTTATTTTATTTGGCGAGCCTAGAATTCTCTTGCTTTTGAGAACAGAAATATTATGACTTCTGTTGGAATTTTGGAGCTTCATATTTTTGTTATGACGATTACTCGTGTTGTCATTGGTGTTATACGGAATGATGTTTCTGATCTAGTGATTTTGAGGTCCCTTGAGATTTCTGGTAGATGGAAGCAACCCCGTGTGATGAAGTTTATTAGGTGCATACCTTTGATTTCTCAGTGTCTGAAAATTACCATTGACGGGGTGGCCTTGAGTGCACTAGGTCCCTCGAGCTGTGGTGGCGTCTCCCACACTTACAGAGGTTTTGTAGAGGTTGTTTCTATTATTTTATTGGAAATGGTTTGGCAATTGAGGCAGAGTTATTGGATATGATTAAGGTTGTCCAGTCTGATTCTTATCATGGTTGGATGGTTTTATGGATGGAATCTGATTCATCTTTGGTAGTTTATATTCTTCAAAACTAACAAGGAATTTTCCATGTATACTGATTTCAGATTGGGACAACTACCTCAATATTGTGGAGTAGTTCTTTTGGTTTTCAATCAAGTTTACAGGGAGGAGAATCGGGTTGCTGATTCTATTTCTAAACGTGTCATTGAGGAGGTCAGTTCTTTTTGAACATTTGTCACACCTACTTTTGGTTGTGAGTTGGTGGATGTAGAGACACATGGTGATGTGTACGTTCAAGTTTGTTAGCCCCCCAATTTCTTCACTTTTTCTGACTTTATTATTTTTTTAAAAAAATTCTAGGAACGAGCTTTTTTCCTATTTCTGAGCTTTCTGGTATCATTTCAAGTATAGTATCCATTTCTTTCAAAGAATTAAACACTATTATTGGGATAAAATAGATCTCAAATTATAATGATAGTATCAACATTAGATGAAGTCATATTTCAGTAGTCTTGAATGCACAACCTAATATAATATTCAGTTATGATAAATCGCATCCTGAGCATTGTCTTGAAACACCTCCTACAACCTTATTTATAGAGATGATCAGCAAAGAGGGAGAAATAAATAAAAATAAAAATATAGAGAATCTTTCTATCTTTCAGGAATACATTGAATTATTTCCAAAAGAATTTCTTGGACCTCTCTCAGAAAGAGAGGTAGAGTTCGTTGTAGAAATAACAACTTGATCGAAGCTAATATCAAAGACCCCATATAGAACACCAAATTTAGAGATAGAGTAATTAATGAAACACCTTCAATATCTTCAAGATAAGCTATTTATTAGACTTAGTGTTTTTCCTTGAGAGATGATATACTCTTTGAAATGAATTAGAATGGATAAATATAGTTATGCCTTGATTATATGGAACATAACATGATCACAGTGAATAATAAGTAACATCTCTCAAGGATTGATGATTTTTCTTGACCATCCTCAATGGGATCAATTCCTCTCTAAGATTAGACTCTGATATTGGTATCATCAATCGAGGGTGAATAAAGAATATATCGAAAATATTTCTTTCCAAACAAGATATGGGAGTTATGAGTTTGTTATTAATACTTTGGTCATAACTAATGATCCGTATATATTTATGAATTTGATGAATAAAGTATTTATTTAATACCTTTATAAATTTATGTTTTTTTATTGATGAAATTACAATATACTAAAAAACATTTGGGTATCATGAGGAACATATAATGGTTATCCTGGGAACTCTAAGGAAGTATAATGATCTTGAAAATTTAGAAAATGTTAATTCCAGTTAAAATAAGTTACATTATTGTGGAACATTGTAACCACAGAAGGAGTCTCAGTTTCACCTAAGAAGATAAAATCTATAGAGGAGTAGCATCACCCTATAATAATAATTGAGATCCATAATTTCATTTTTTATCAGGATATTGTAAGAGGTTTTTAAATTTTTTCATGAAATTATAATTCAATAATGATGTTTACATGAAAAGGGTATAAGTTGATCTAGACATTGGAGTGTGAAGAAAGTTTACACAGATTTATGAATAGATTAGTTACTACACATGTGTTTAATATACCCTCTATCATAGAAGGATTCAATATTTTTAGTGATACATTTCTATAAGGGATTGGGCACATCCTGTTGAAAAACAAAAAGGTGACTTCTAACACATCTCAAAAATTATAGCCTCATGAGAAGAATTATCCTCTTCCGGACCAGGAGATATCTGTGATAATTATTTTCATAAAATATGGAGGCATGATCTTTATGGGGGGAAATGTGATATATAAAGAGACCATCTATGTTTGATGTATATGTTCACAAAACAATTAATTGAAAATGAGAAAAATAATATGGTTATGAGTTCTTAAGATGTTGTACTATTCAAATCATTATCACCAAGGGAGTGAAAAAAATGTAGCTAATTCATTTAGCATGAATGACCCTGTTGTACTAGAAATGATGAGGATTCCAAGAGATCATTGATCAAGGAGCTAGTAAAAATAGGCATGGGAATTCTAATGGATGGGAATCATAAACCCTATCCCAAATTTTTTATCTACAATTATTAATAGATAATTTAAAAAATGATCAAAGATATAATCCTTTGTTACAAAGGAAGATATAGGATACAAGGAATGGGATGTTTCTTGAGTTTAATATTGAACATGTTTGGGTTTGAAAATTTCATACACGACTATATTCCCCATAAGTACTAATCTAATTAATGATATAATGGAATAATCTAATAGATATACATTCGTTATAAATTTTAGATGAACTAATATATATATAGGGACCATTTTGATCATTATTGGTGGGATAATATGAAAATTAAGATTATAGGATATACTACAAGGTGCTTGGTATGTCAAGAAGTAAAGGAAGAGTGAAAACATTCTAAAGGGGTATTGAAACCACTACCCATAAAAACATATAAGTGGGACAAAATTATTATGGAATTCATCCTTAGACTCTCATATACATCCAAAAAAACAATGCTATATGGATTATTGTGGATCAACTCATGAAGACTTCCCATTTCATTATTGTTCCGGTAGATTTCTCCCTTAACCAACATTCCAATAGATAGATAAATAATTGGGTGAGGTTTCATGGGGTGGAAATTTCAATAATTTATGATCATGATCCATGGTATATATCTATATTCTAGAGAAGTCAACAATAATTTGTAAATAAGGAATTGATTTTTAGTATGTCCTATCACCCAGAAACTAATTTCCAATCTGAAATAACTATTCAGAAAATTGAGGTCATGATGAGAACATGTTTAGTTGAGTTTAAATGTTGATGCGATAAACACATACAATTAGTTGATTTCTCATTCAAAAAAATCCCACTCAAATATTCATGTGTAACAATAAGAATATCTCTATATAAATCCATATAGAACATCTACTTTTGGGATGTAGTTGGTGAGAGGAAATTTCATGGTCCCAATCATGTGAAATTGATGACAGAAATATGTCATGCTATCCAACTACATATAAATGTAGTTCAGTGTCGAGAGAATAGATATGATAAAAACTATAAAATAGGCGTGGTGTTTTACATTGGTGACCAATATTTCCTTTGGATATCATTGTAGAAGAGAGTCATGTGGTTTAGGAAGAAAGGGAAGTCTATACTAAGGTATATTAGGACCTATGAAATAAATGATCAGATAGGATAAGTTTCATATCAGCTAGAACTTCTACAAAATCTAGATCAACATCATATTTTATTCCAAATATCTCTCTTAAGATAGTACAATAACGATCCCCCACTTGAATTGAATATTCATATGGTACAACTAGAACCTGGACTCTCTTCTGAGGAGCCACAGGTGTAGATATTGGACCGTAGATATGAGGTTCTTTAGAACAAGACTACCCACCTAATAAATGTTTTTTTGGAGGAACTATAAATATAATGATGTGATATGGGAAATATATGAGACAATGAGACATATGTACCCTCACCTTTTCATAGTTGAGAGAATGAGTTGAAAATTTTAGGGATGAAATATCTTAAGGGGGAAGAATGTAACAACCCAGATTTATTAAATGATATTTTTTCCAAAATAAATGTGTATTTTATAATATTATATAAAATAAAGAGAAACAAAAAAAATTCATTTCATTAATATTGTTCATTACACTACTATTCCATGAAACCAATCAAAATTCCTAAAATTACAACTAGGATAAGAAAATAGGATATAAGTGATAAAATGGGAAGTATGGTTCTCCACAAAATGAATACTATGATGGTTTGGGGAGTGAACCCATTATACGATGATTTCATTTTAAATGAGCCTTTACTACCATGTAAATAATTTTAAATGTTTTTATGTGTGCTAAAAATCTTTTTCTTATTCTAATGTTATGCTCTTATGGATCATTTTCTCTGATTCCATTATTATTTATGTCTTAAATGTTTTAACAAGTATTACATGAATCAATATTATAATATTCTATATGTAGGGTATGGTTCTAAAATGTTGTTCTTAGGTTTTCTTTCCATTATGTTATGCTTCTGTCTCTTCCTTGTTTACCATTACTGAGAATCTAAGCTCAACCTTTCCTATGATTCATTTTCCCATGTTATGAAAAAATTATTTAATATGATATATCTAAGATGATTTTTGGTTATAAATATTTTTGTGGACGTATAATAACCCATAGTTTGTGAATGATATACCTTGAAATACATGAGTGTTATAATATCATTTATAGTATTATACACATAATAAAACAAAAAATGATCTATTAATAAATACTATTATATTATTTAGTAATTAAACTAACTAAAATTACAATAATTACAATTGGACAAAAAATATACAATATAAGAGCTAAATTAGGAAAATATAGACCACATAAATCTACTAGAAACGTTTGTAATGACCCAAAAACATCAAGGATTTTTTTTTCATAAATACTTTGGAATTTTATGAGTCTGTGGCTTCTGAAATCAATTGATTCGGAGTCCCAGATTGCTCGGAATCATTTCCCGAAGTTCACCTCGGGTACGTTCAATGAACGAATGAGCGGGATTCTCTATAATTTGAGCCAGTGCTCATAATTGAAATCTGAGGGCACCGATGAACATGCAATGCCGGTAATTGCTTAAGGGGACCTTTATTGTGGTTGCGTTTTGTAACACCCCAAGCTTCCATGATACACTTCTCTTTCAATAATGTAATAGCTTCCATTGTACGTAAGTTCGAGATTCTAACACACCGCGACCAATCAAAATAGCCATTATGTATAGTAATAACCACCTTTTGAAATTATATATAATTTATATTTCAAAATGGACTTCATTTTTGGATTCGGAATATCGAAATTAGCCTATGTTGAATTTTTGGTATTTTTCTGAGAACTTCCGATTTTTTATGAATAGTGAAAAATAATTAAAAACAACATTTTTAATCAAAATAATTTAGAGTGATAAATTTTACTATTTAGTGGTTTTAAAATATAATTAGAATATAGTTTTACCATTTTATCCAATGGTGTTCATTAGAATTAATTTCACTTTGAAATTGGACCTAAACAATTGTCAATCATTTGATATATATTGTTTCTTAAAAACACGCTATTTGTTGTGATAGAGAGAATTAATTATAAAATTAATTAATGAAACTTATATTTTTGGAATTTTTTAAAATATAAATCATTTTTGAATTTGGAATATAAATTATAGCATAGGGTGAAAGTTTGGCACTGTTCTGAAAAACATCAATTTTTGATAAATAGTGAAACCACTAAGTTGTAGTTAAAAATTGATTTTTTGTTTAAATTAAACATTACCACTTCTGTTAATTGTTTTTCAATAATCCGACATACATGGTTGTCATTAGAAATTAAAATGTTCTTCAATGTGATTAAAATAATTTTTTTGGTGAATAGTAACTTTTAAGTTTAATTAATCGCGATTAAAGGTAATTAGTAAATTCTAAGGTAAAAATGATATTATAAAAATATGAAAATACCTTTACAATTGACCTACCCTTATTGGATGAGTCATGGAAAACCAATAAAATCTATGGGTCAACTTGGGGACCCCCTGGAACCACTTGGGTAAGAAAATGACATTTATAACTTTTTATTTAAAATAAAAATAAAATTGTCACAAACATGTGTTGTTTTACTAAAACAATTATTACATGGGGTTATATAAGTTAACGTTTAGACTATAAATATTCATTAGAAAGATAAAACGATTTCCTATATCCTGGTAATTTCATTATAATTTTTAGACATTAAATAAATACATTTTTTATGACATAATGATGATGCAACGATACCTCATTAATTGCCGATTTAAATAAAATTAAAAGATAATATAAAATATAAGACTTAAACTTGTAAAAAACCTATTTAATGAGTATATTCTGAACACTTATCACCTTATCTTTGAAATATATAATTTTGGGACCTCTAAAATCCAAAAATCATTTCATAATAATGTAATATTTCATCACTTTCCAAGAGTGCCCCTCCTCTTCTCTTATAAAAGGCCCCCACCACTGCCACATTATTCACACCTTCCAAGCCATTTGTTTCGGCCAAACTCTGCCAAAATAATCTCTCAACTTCCCTCTATTAATCCTAGATTCCTAACCTTGGGCATAATTCTACCCAAGGAAGCCTTTGGCTCAAATCAAAAAGAGTTACCCGATTTTACGGTAATGTCTTCTCTTATGTTATTTTGTTTTACTTTTCTTCTCCAACCCCTTAAACACTTTTTATTCCTTTATTTTGTAACAACACCAGTAACCTCAATATAATTGGATGTTTTTTGAGATGGATTTTATTTACACTTACACACACCTTCATCTAATGGTTAAAGAACATACTGTTTCTGTGGGTGGCGAATTACTACCTCACGAAACAATGATTGTTCAGTCTTATTTTAACACCTCTCATGGTGGACATTATGATGAAACTATTTTTATAAATGATATATATTATGTTTTTTTTTCTAATTTTTCTGTATTTTTCATTTATGTCATACCTTTATTATTTCCATTATGGGTAAACGCGATAATTTAATTTTAGGAAGTGCGGACTACCGCCCCCTCAAAGAGATTTGAATTGTTAATGCCATATGTGGGATGTATAAAGGAAGGAGTAAATGATATTATATATGATATTATACTAGAATTATAATATACCTTTATATCATTATGATTTAATTCAATTAAATATGAAATAGATATGAAGGTATCATTCATGCATACATACGTCTTACCGTCTCCATGAATGGTGCATTTCATTTCTTACCTCTAAACGTTACGTAATATTATTAATGAATGTATATACTGGATATATATGATATATATGATATCTAAATCATGAATATAATTTTGGAGATAATGGCTATTCTACCACATAAACAACTTGTAATTATAAGAAGTTTATTGTTGACTCAAGTACCAAAGATCGACAAAATGACCATTATTAACTTAAATGACTACATAATTTTTGTAACATGGTAATAAGTGATATAAAAGGTATAATTAACTTGAAAAATGTTCTTAAGAAAGTAGATATTAACTATAGTTTATTATTCAGGAGGTTAAAGAACGATCTAGTCAAGTCAGACACGAGGTAAGGGAACTTCTTAACCCAATTTCCATTCTTTGGGTTAATCTCCTATTTTCAAATTAAGCCATGATATTATTATGTCCTATCTTGTATTTTTACTTTTTTTATTTGTAATTATAGTGAATACACATAATAGATCTATTTTATTTAAAAAATGATCTTTGTAAGGGACTTCATCTCAATCTCCATTCATTGAGGCATATTTTGTTTTATACACAACTTTCTTTAATACAGTGTATAAACCCTTTTGAAATTTACGTTTATTCAAAAGGAATCTTTTTATATGAAGCGTTTTACTAAATGACAAAATGGAATGATTTTTTTTCCATACATATGTGGCGATAATGACTTCTCCGCCGCCGTGACCGTTATTTGAGTTTCGGCTTCCTCTACAAGCCATAACTTTTTTTTAAATGAAAAATTAATACAATGTTTTAATTTTCTTTTATTTTGGTATTTGAAATGGTTTTGAAAGTGTTTTTTTATATCAATGTGTTGTATTGATATCTTGTGATTGAAATGTGGAAATTTTATGTTTCTTTTATGCATGTTTTATTTGATACTATTATGTTATGATTTATGATATGTTTCAACCTTTTCATATGAGTATTGAATTGGACATAATAAGTAATGGGTGGAGCTCGCTATAGCTCCTCGATGCATCGGTAGGTCTCATGAGACAAGCAAGTGTCTTGACATGAGGCCTTGACAAAATCTTATTTGTAGTATTAGAACAAGGCCTTGGCAACGTGGTTATGATAGTTTGGCATTATTCATTCCATCATTATGAATGTGGTGATTGAAATTACATGTGATTATTCGACCAGTAGAATATCGATGTTAATAAGTAAATGGAATTATCCCATTTTACTTTTTCCATATTATGTTGAAGTTCAAGTTTAAAAGGATTTTTTAGTAATAAATTTCCATAAATGTTTATGTTTATTTATGAAAGCTTCCGCTATATTATTATCCTTACTGAGCATCTATGATCACCACTTTCAATGTTTTAATTTTTCTAGTATGTGAAGAAGTATTCTATGAATGAACTGCAAGGATAGTATGAGGGGATATGAAGACAAGATGTTGTTTTAGTTTTGTATTACTTTATGATGTAATGTAAAACTTATGAATGTATCTAGTGTTTTCAAGGCTACTAAACTAATCGGTCTTTTGAGACTTGATCTTTTGTGATCATGCCAATATTATGTAATAATGCACCGACTCTGGGTAACTGGAGTCGGGGAGTTACATGTTTTGTGTGGGGTGGAGATAAATTTTTTGGGATTTATTCCTAAAATAAAATAAAATTTTGGTGGTGCACAAAATTTTATACTGTGAGGTGGGTCCCACACAAGCCCAACCTTCAACTACCCATTTATTTCCCTACTGTTTTCTTTGAATTTTCTCCATTAATAACCCCCTTTTGTTAATTACCTTGATTATGATGGAGCCTTCCTGCCTCCCTCATTCTTTTAACGTGCCAACCAATTAATTTAAGGTCAGCGTTAAATTAATTGACACCATTTGGAATTAATACGAGTTGCTCCACAAGTCTATTAATTGGGAGCCTCTTTTTCTTTTTGTTGGAGGAACTCTTTGGAAAATGTCTCTGAAGGATTAAAGGGAGGTGAACAATTTTTCAATGAAGAACACCCCAGGTGAAGAACGTGAGGAAATTATTCCTCGGATGCATGTTGACGTCAAGAGCCTATGTTCCCTACGACAACGACGTCTCCTTCGATGAATAATGCCAGTTCGGTGTAGAATGAAGATGCGCCACACTTTATCTTCCCGCGACAAGAGAGGAGACGCTGCTTCCTCCTCGGAGCACTCCGACATCACCTACAAACCCTTTCCCCATGACTCCGTCCACCGTGACGCCAACATTCGTCATCATTTGTTGAGGTAGGGGAATTTTATATTTTTCATATTTATGTTTTATACTCTCGATCATTGTCTTTAATTTTTTAGTAATGTTTGATCCACTAATGTGGTGTGTACGGGCTAACAAATAAGTCCGAACACACAACTAGTTTTTTCTTGATGTGTAGAATATTTGGAGACGATGAAGCGGGACCACAATGGCGATTAGAGGCCTTCATAGTGACGTACGGGTCTTGAGACGACCACATGCATAGTCAGAATCAAGAACGGACCACCAGAATGACTCTGGTGGCACGCAGAGGACCCCGGCAGTAGAACCCAGGTGCGCCGCCAACAACAGCCCACCGCGACATCGGCCGCAGTGGTGAGAGAAGGATGTCGCGGCTGCACGGGATCTGGTGAAGACAGCAGTGCCATCCTCATGCCGCGTCCACAGGACAGGGGGATCGCGCCCCCCGCTCGGCCTGCTGGCTGAGCCAGCACCCCCGACTGGGATGAGGTGCGTCACGCGGACCGGGCCACGACCAACTGGGCCTGACCCGGACCTGGGTTGGGTCAACCCATTTCGGGACGAGCCATGGGGGGGGGGGGTTGGGCCGGGTCAGACAGGGCCCAGACCCCCCACTTCGGACAACTTTCTGTATTTTTCCCATAACATGTTCTATGATCCTATGATCTACGTACCGTCAATTGTGTTGGAATCCTTGGATAGAGAAGGTCATTTATTCATATTACATTCGAGGTTTTGAAAATGTTTGGGTATGGCTGGGTTGGTTTGAACCCGAAACCTACCGGGCCCTTGTAGTGTAAATGCTTATAACATAAGGATTGAACATCCAATTGACGTGCTATCAATTGTGTTGAAATCATTTTTTTGAGACGGTTCTTTTGGATTACTCCACTTGAGGTTCGAATGCAATTGGAGTATAGTCGGGTTGGTTTTAGCTTAAAAACCAACTGGGCCCCTAGGACGAAAAAGCCAATTACTATCAGGTCAGGCATCTAATTGATGCACCATCTATCAAGTTGGGTTTCATTTGACAAGAATGAACTCTGGGATTCATCAATATTGGTCTTCATGATATTTTATGTATCCACTCTCTTTCTCGAGGAGTGGACCCTCCCAGAATCGAGCATTCTGTGTACGAGAACCTTTGAGCTGGCTGCGACTGCATCGACTTCTGTACTGGAGTCCTCCATGGGTTCGACTGCAAAGAGTACTGTACTGTAATCCTCCATGGGTTCGATAACGATGACTACTATTCTTGTATCTGATGTGGGTCCGACAGTATTGACTTCTGTACTTGTATCCTATGTGGGTCCGGCAGAGTAGCTGGTCTTGTATGCTGAGTGGATCCGACAACTTTGCTGGACTTTAATCCTATGTGGGTCCGACATCTTAGATGAATCAGTGGATACATCTGATCATATCTATTGCTATATGAAAGATTTATACCATTGTGAGTTAAGTCTTGACTTCAATCTTATCATTGATGTGATTGACTAGCTTCCTATGTGGATTGGGTTGTGCTTGGGCTCGAGTGTTGGAGACAGACTGTTTTTGATGACTTAGGTATATGTATGGGCATATACATAAGAATAGTTGGTTGTTACTTCGTGATTGTACCTTTCCTTGTAGTTTATCCTTCTTGGATTTTGAGAGACCTTCATGGGTCTCAGGGTCCCTACTGAGTATCGTATAATCACCCCTGCATGGGCTATGACCGCACTACATTGTGTTGGATGCAAACGATAGGCAACACTAATCAAGGTGGATAATTTTGGACGGTACCTATAGGTGGACCACCTGGTAGGATATACATGGAGTGGACGGCCGAACCGAAGGAGGTGGAAAGACTATTTTTACCCCCCTTTCATGTGGGATTTCTGGAGGACAACTCGGTTTTGTTGTTTTACATTACTGCTTCTGTCCATTAATTCCAGTTGTACTGTAATTTTAGTTGGGTTTGTATACTGGGCCATTTACTTTTCAACACCTACCATTGTACTCAGTTTTACAAAGTGCTTATTTCACTTGCGTACTCTTTTGTGTGTGTTTACTTTATAAAGGCAATGCCTCCACTTTTATTATGGGATTAATGCCTTTGGTGCTAGTCGCCAGCCCTTGGCCTATGGAAGGCGGGCATGGGGTAGTCACAGCACGTGCCCTAAGGATAGGTCGTGACAAATTGGTATCAGAAGATTCGGTTCTACCACAAAACTCAAGACTCTTATCTTTTCATTGAGTTAAGCAGTAGTGTAAAGAGTATTAAGGGTGTTTTTCAGTCCAGGGAGTCCAGTGTTGGTGCCGTAGCCGACGTATCCATACACCAGGACCCTGACCTATGATTTCCAGCTCAGTGCAGAAAAACACTGATTGCATGTGTATTTCATTTCTTAAGTTTTATTTGTGATTACATTGTGTCAGATCACCAGGTATATTTTTTGACTGTGTCACACCTGTTTCTTTTCAGGATGGCCCCACGAAGGCAGCCTGGCTGGGTTCCTAGTTACATGCAGGATGGCAGCCCACCGAGGGAAGAGGCCTTGGTGTAGGGCCCCATTACAACTAAGGCACCAGTGGTACCACTCCCCACTAGGCCACCGATACCACCAACCCCAGCGGTGGATATTGCATGCCGCCTGAGTGCGTTGCACGAGTTTGAGCGATAGAGGTCGCCCCGGTTCCGTGGAGAGACGGATCCTCAGGCAGCTGAGGACTGGCAAGAGGATATCGTCAGAGTCTTCAGAATAGTAGTGACACCAGCGAATCTTATGGTGATCCTTTCCGTGAGTCTCCTTCACGCAGTAGAAGGTAGATGGTGGAGCCTGAGGATCCAGGTGCACGATGAGGCATCTCTACATTGGACAGACTTCGAGAGCCTCTTCCGCTTAGAGTTTGTTCCGAACACCCTTCGTGCAGTGCGCATCCAGTAGTTACTATAGCTATGACAGAGCATCATGTCAGTAGCCCAGTACTCCGCGAGATTTACCGACCTATCATGCTACTCCACAGACATGGTATAAGACCCATTCTTCTGGGCTAAAACCTTTGAGAAGGGACTAAGACAAGAGATCAGAGCTTCGTTGATTCCCCCCAGCATCCCGATGCAGGAGGGGGTGATGGAGCGATCCCATTTTGTGGAGAGCTTTCTTGCCGAGCAGCCACTAGTAGTGAAACCCACCATAGGACAGCACGGGGAAGATTCTTCTACAACCGGTAGTCGACAGATGTCGTAGGGGTCCAAGTGGACCAGGATGTCAGGTGGGTGACCTTAGGATACAAGTTCAACTGTGCGGGGAACATAGCACAGAGCCAGCCTTACAAGGAGCAGACAGTGCTATGCATACGACATGAGGGGCCACATGGCTCGTGACTACCCAACCCTCCATGCAGATGAGTAACAGAAAATGAAGGGACCTCCCAGGTAAAGGTAGAGGTTTGACCGTGGTGGTCCACAGGGAGCAGATGTACAAGGTAGAGGAGCTATCTGAGTAGCGGGTGGTGGACGACATTTCAAGGCTCTTCCACCACCACCCCTAGGAGGTCCACCCCAACCATTGTGAGCTAGCGTGAAGAGGAAGGCTCAGCTCCATGAAGTGGAGTATTAAAACCACGACGCACCTGAGATGATTCTAGGTACTATCTGTGTCTACACCACCCTTACTGCAGTTTTTATAGACACAGGTGCAAGTCATTCTTTTATTGTTGCTGCCTTTGTTCGGAGCTCAGAGATTCCGAATGAGCTATTGGATCAATCTTTATGGCTTGAGACTCATAAGGTAGCATAATCGATGATTACGCACTATTTCTAGCAGTTTGAGATTACTCTAGGAGGAGAGAGATTCGGCTGGGATCTTCTTATAGCGGTGTCGAGGCCTTATGGTGTCATCTTGTGTATGGATTTGTTATCTACAGTTCATGCTCAGATCGATTGTATTAGGTGCAAAGTTTGGTGTGTGCACACAGATGGGACTAGGTTCACCTTCACTAGAGAGAAGGGAACCTTCGCAGCACAGGATCGACTTATGCAGAGGAGAGGGAAGCCGATCACACATCAGTTGTCTAGTCTCACCCTCGGAGCAGTTGACATGCGGAGTCCAAGTTTTCCTGTTGTGGTGGATCAGTATGTAGAAGTTTTTCCTAACGATGTTCCAGGACTATCTCCTCGTAGGAAGGTAGACATATACATAGACCTATACCCCGGTGAATCACTCATATCTACTCCATCATATCAGATAACTCTCGTCGAGCTTCATGAGTTGTGGGTACAGCTGGGGGAATTACAGCGAAAAGGTTTCATTCGACCTAGTGTTTTACCCTGGGCTTCTCCGATTCTGTTCGCCAAGAAGGCGGATGGGAGCTGACGACTGTCTGTCGACTACCATCACCTGAACTAGGGGACCATGAGGAACAGGTACCCCCTTCCGAGGATTAATGACCTCTTCGATCATCTCAAGGGAGCATGATGGTTCTCAAAGATAGACCTCAGGTCAGGCTATCATCAGCTCAGAGTTCGGGATGAGGATGTGTAGATGACAGAATTCAGGTGTCGGTATGGCCTCTATGAGTTCTTGTTCATGCCCTTCATTGTGACCAATGCTCCATCAGTATTCATGAGTCTCATGAATAGGATATTCTAGCCCTAACTCGATCAGTTTTTTGTGGTCTTCATTGACAAAATACTGATTTACTCGACTATCGAGAAGAAGCACGCCTACCACTTGTGGGTTGTACTAGATACACTACGATAGAACCAGCTTTATGATAAGCTCTCGAAGTTCTAGTTCTGGATTCGAGAGGTTCACTTCTTAGGGCACGTCATCTTAGATGTGTGAGTTTCAGTGGATCCTGCGAAGATCAAAGAAGTACATTCTTGGTAGCCACCCAGGAGCATAATGGAGGTGCGGAGTTTCCTAGGTCAGGCTGGGTACTATTGGATATCTGTACCAGACTTCTCCAGATTTGCAGCACCACTTACAACTTTGATGAAGATGGGGAAACCCTTTATTTGGTCAGAAAGATGTCAGCAGAGCTTTCAGGAGATGAGGCAGATATTGACCAGTGCGCCCATCTTGAGGCTACCAGAGGAGGGCATAGGGTACATACATTATTGCGTTGCATCAGGGACCGGACACGAGTGTGTCATGATGCAGGATCATGCAGTGATCTCTTATGGTTCACGACAGTTGAGATAGCAAAAGCATAATTATTCTACCAATGACCTGGAGTTAGAAGTAGTGGTCTTTTCCCTTAAGATGTGGTGGCACTATCTGATGGGTGAGTGATTTGCAGTCTACTCTGACCACCAGAGTCTCAGGTACATTTTTTCCGCAAAAGGACCTGAACCGAAGAAAAAATTTATTGCTCATGTTCCTCCAAGATTATGACTTTGGGATTGTCTATACTCTTGGGAAGGGGAATGATGTGGCTGATGCACTCAATAGAAGATCGGGCATTCAGCTACTTGGAGAGCTAATGGAGCAGTTAGATGCTTTGCAGATATCCTTCGTGGATAGTGATGGGGTAGCCTTTCTACAGTCCCTCATAGTCACTCCTCCACTACTTCAGCGGGTCAGAGAGGAATAGCATGGGGACATTAACTGTGAGATGTGATGTACTCAGGTTTCCATAGGTTAGGTGCCTGATGGATTTTCTGATGGGGGAGAGAACGTCATCCTCTTCAGGGGATGTACTATGGTACCAGTTGCACTGCAGAAGGAAGTGATGAGGGAGTTTCACACTTCCCCACTAGCGGTACATACTAGAGTATAGAAGATGTAACAGGATCTCAGATGACATTACTGGAGGCCGAGTATGAAGAGGGCTATAGTAGAGTTTGTTTCACGATGCCTCACTTTCCAGAAAGTGAAGGAAGAGCACCAGGAACCAGTAGGCATGGTACAGCCGTTAGAGGTTCTGGAGTGGAATTGGAACGGGATATCCATCGATTTAGTGACAGGGCTCCCATGTACTTCTAGAGGATAGGACTCCATCTGGGAGATTGTAGACAGACTCACCAAGTCGTCCCACTTCCTATTAATAATAGAGCAGGTCTCAGTAGAGAGCTTGGGACACCTCTACGTTCAGGAGATCGTACAGCTTCATGGTGTGCCGTCGTCTATCATATCCGATCAAGATTCTCGCTTTTCTTCCTGGATTTAGAAGGGGTTGAAGGAGGATTTTGGGACGTAGCTATGCCTGAGCACTTCCTTTCATCCTCAGACAGATGACCAGATGGAGAGGACCATTCAGACACTCGAGGACATGCTCTGTGCATGTGTCCCTGACTTTGGTCGCAGCTGGGAGGATCACCTACCCTTGGTGGAGTTTTCATACAACAACAGCTACCACTCCACCATCGGGATGGCACCATACGAGGCACTATATGGCCGACCTTGCAGATCACCGCTGTGCTGGACTGACCCTGGGGAGTCAGTGCTCATAGGACCAGAGATGGTTCAAGCTACGATGGAGAAGATTTAGATCATCCAGGAGTTGATGAGGACTAACCAGAGTAGAAAAAAGTCATATGCTGATAGGAGGCGGAGACCACTGGAGTTCGAGGATTGCGACCATATTTTCTTACGGGTCTCACCTTGAAGTGGATTGCAGAGATTTGGCCGGGTCGGCATGTTTTCTCCCTGCTTTATTGGACCATTCCAGGTCTTCAGTAGGGTAGGCGAGGTGGCTTGCCGCCTGGCCCTTCCACCTCAGTTGCACCGGGTAAACAAAGTCTTCCACGTATCTCAGATAAGGAGATACGTGCATGACCCGACACATGTCATTGTCCACAGGGAGCTGGACATCGATGACGGGGTGACTTTTGTGGAGGTCCCGATGGAGATCAAGGATCAACAAGAGCAGGTCCTACATGGATTATCGATTCCTCTGGTGCACATTCATTGGTAGCACAGGAACCTCCAAGAAATAACATGGGGGCGGGAGGCTTAGATGTGTGCTTAGTACCGCCATTTTTTCCCTAGTTTATGTTGTAGCTTTACGTGGACACAAATCCCTGAGGTGGGAGTAATTTGATGACCCGTAAATTTTATGGATTTTTTTTTCTTAAATAATTTTGGAATTTTATGAGTTTGTGGCTTCTGACAGCGCTTGATTCCAAGGCCCGGAGTGCCTGAAATAATTTTTCGAAGTTTAGCTCGGGTACGTTAAGTGAACGAAGGACTGGGTTTTTCTATATTTTGTGCTGCTACTCGAAAATGAAATCTAAGGGCACCGATGAACTCGTAGCACAGGTAATTTCTTAAGGGGACCTTTACCGCTGTTGCATTTTGTGCGGGGTGGTGGTAAATATTTTGGGATTTATTTCTAAAATTAAATAAAATTTTGGCGGTCCACAAAATTTTATTTTCTGAGATGGGGCCCACACGAGCCCATCCTATAACTCCCAATTTATTTCCCTGTTTTTTCCTTTGAATTTTCCCCAATAATAACCCCCCTTTGCATAATTACCTTGATTATGATGGAGCCTTCCTGCCTCCCTCATTCTTTTAACATGACAAGAAATTATTTTAAGGTCAGTGTTAAATTAATTGACACCATTTAGAATTAATATGAGTTAGTCAACAATTCTAATAATTGGGAGCCTCTTTTTCTTTTTGTTGACAGAACTCTTTGAAAAAATACTCTGAAGGATTAAAGGGTGGCGTACCGTTATTCAACGAAGAACACCCCCAAAAAATAATGCAAAGAACTTATTCCACGGAAGAACCTCAACGTCCAGAGTCTACGTCACCTTCGACAGTGACGTCTCCTTCGATGAAGAATGCCGGTTCCGCGTAGAATGACGACGTGCCGCCCTTTCTCTTCCCACAACAAGAGTGTAGACACCGCTTCCTCCTCAGCGTACACTGGCATCACCTAATAAACCTTTCTTCAGGACTTCATCCACCACGACACCAACGTTCATCATCATTTGTTGAGGTAGGGGAATTTTATAATTTTCATATTTATGTTTTATAATCTCGAAAATGGCATTTAATTGTTGAGTACTGTCTGAACTACTAACGTGGTGCATGTGGACTAACAAAAAAGTCCGGACACACCACTAGTTTTTTCTTGGTGCGTGGAATATTTGGAGACGATGAAGCAGGACCACAATGGATATTAGAGGCCTTCGCAGTGATGTACGGGTGCCGAGAAGACCACAGGTGCAGAAGAAATCAAGAACAGACCACCGAAATTACTCTGGTGGTCCGCGAAAGACCCCGGCGGCGCGGGTCGCCGGAGGAGGCAGCACCCCGATGCACCACCACGAGCATCCCACTACGGCATAGGCCGTAGTGGTGGGAGAAGTATCTTGTGGCCCTACGAGATCTGGGGAAGACCGAGGCAATAGCTAGGTGCCACGTTCGCGGGACAGGGGGGCGCGCCCTCCGCTCGGCCAGCTGGCCAAGCGCGCACCCCCGGCTGGGCCGGGGCAGTTCACGCAGACCGAGCCACTCCCATCCGAGCCGGGCCATGCCCTAAAAGGCCAGAACTAGACCCGGGTCTGGTCGACCTAGTTCAGGCCGACCCAGGGGGTGGGGCCGGGTCGGACCGGGCTGAGTCCCCCCCACTTCAGAAAACTTTTGTTCTTTTTCCCATAACATGAGCTATGGACCTTCGATCGATGCACCGTCAGTTGCGTAGGTATCCTTGGATCGAGATAGTCATATCGGTATATTATATTTGAGTTTTTTGTAATTTTTGGGTACTTCTAGGTTGGTTCGAACCTAAAACCAACAGGGCCCTTGGAGCGGAAACGCTTATAACATAAGGATCAGACATCCAATTGATGTACCGTCAATTGAATTTAAATAATTTTGTTGAGATGGTTCTTTTTGATTTCTGCACTTGAGGTTTGGATTCATTTGGATTAAGGTTGGGTTTTTTTTATCTTAAAATCCAACCGGGACCCTAGGATGGAAAAGCCAATAACTCTCAGACAGGATGTCTGATTGACGCACCGTCTGTCGCGTTGGGTTTCTTTTGACAAGACAGAACTCTGGGATACATAAACTTTGGACATTGTGACAGTTGATATATCATATCTCTTTCTCGAGGAGCGGACCCTCCCAAAATCGAGCATGTTGTGTGCGGGAACCCTAGTGCTGGCTGCGGCAGCATCAACTTCTATACTGGAATCCTCCATGGGTTCGACACCGATGACTACCATACTAGAATCCTCTCTGGATTCGATGGTGATAACTATTGTTCCTTTATCCTATGTGGGTCCAATAGTATTTACCTCTTTACATTTATCATGTGTGGTTCCAGTAGAGTAGCTGGTCTTGTATCCTGTGGGGGTCTGATAGCTTAGCTGGAATTGTATCCCATGTGGGTCTGATAGCTTAGATGAATCAGTGGCTACATCTGATCATATCTATCGCGATATGAAATATGTATACCTATGTGAGATGAGTCATGACAACAATATTATCATCAATGTAATTTAATTTCTTCATGTTTATACTGGATTGTGTTCTCCTGTGTGGACTGGGTTGTTCTTAGGCTCGAGAGTTGGAGACGGACCGTAACTGATCACTTAGTTATATGTATGGGCATATACCTAAGAAGAGTCAGTTGTTACTTCATGATTGTACCTTTACTTTTAGTTTATCCATCTTGGATTCTGTGAGTCCTTCGAAGGTCTCGGGGTCCCTACTGAGTGTCGTATACTCACCCCTACACGTGTTATGCCCGCACTATGTTGTGTTGGATGTAGACGACAGACTGCACTGATCAAGGTGGAGGCTTGTTGATGGTAGCCGAAGATGGACAACTTGGAAGGATGTACATGGAGCGGACAGCCGGACCTGAGGAGTTGAGGAGACTATCTGTACCCACCCTTCAGGTGGTATTTTCAGAGGATGACTCAGTGTAATGTTTTATTTTACTGCTGCTGTACTTTCTTTCCTATTGTACTTTACATTCAGTTGGGTTTGTATACTGGCACATTTACTTTTCAGCACCTACCTTTGTACTCAGTTTTACATAGTGCTTACTTCACTTGCATACTATGTTGTGTGTGTTTACTTTATAAAGAAAATTCCTTCCCTTTTATTTTTGGATTTTCTTTTTTGGTGCTAGTCGACAGCCCCTGGCCAATGGAAGGCAGGCTTGGGGTAGTCATGAACCGGGCCCCGTGGACAAGTCATGATAACATTGCCCCTAATTCCAACACTATATAAAGGGAAAAAATGCTACTAGATTAATTAGCACTATAGAATAGAAATATATTAAACCTTGAGAGGAATTGATATGAATATTTAATGAATTAATGTACTGGTATATATATAGGAGGTAATGTGACTGTTGGAATATAAATATGACCATTGGGTATTGTAAGATGATTGTTCGAATATTAATTTTACCATAAAAATAATTTGGTATGTTATCATAATTAATTTTTGTAAATTGAAAATTTTTAATTCCATAAAATAAATATCATGATTAAAAACTCAACTAGAATATAAGCACAATTTTTAATAATAATTTTTTAATATATTTTTTCAAAATCATTATTTTTATATTATAAATTTAAATTGACTATTATAGGGATTTATTTGTATAAAATTAATATATCTTTTGAAATTATAATATTGAAATTATCCAAGTTTGATTTGATTGGTAATTTTCTAAAAACCATTAAATTTTAGTTTAGTAGTAAAAATACAGTTATTTCGATAACTGATGTCTCTTAAATTACATCATTCATGATGTAATAATGGAATATTAATTTATATAATTTTTTTTTCAACTATGATATATTTAATTTATTAAATTATTCAGAAAAATTCAATAAAAATAATTTTAAAACCTAAAAATCAATTTCCATAACCTAATGTCAAAAGTGATTCCATAAAACAACAAAATCTTTTTTCCAATTTCAATTTTAATAAATAAAATTACAATAATGAATATTTTTAAAAGTCCTAAAACAATTATATTACATATATATTTAATTTATAATTTCAAAAATTAACTATTAAATATTTTACCTTTGATATAAATTATTATTCAATATTTTATTCTAAAATACCCCTCTCCTCATGTATAAATAACGATTTTACATTCCATTTGAAAACCAATCCTCCAAACCATTCCAAAGATTTATATATTCCAAAATACTTCATATCATGTCCATTATAGTACATATGGAAATTTCAGTGCAATCCAACGCCATTTACCAAAGGAGTTATATAGACGTAGAAGAGAATCTACACAAACGAATAAATAATATCATTTAAATATGCATTATTTTCCAATTATCTTTTATTTTTTCTCAATTAAATTCAAAAACATATACTATAAAATTAATATCTAGTTAATTTAAAACCATATTAATTATGTTAATATACTATAATTATCATATTTATGACAAATTGAAATGACATACTTCCTTTTCTCACTCTTTCAACAACGTCCTGTTAATAGTCTATTTACCACCTATAGAGAAATTTCCAAGAAAATTATTATAACCACCTTTATTTATGAATGGTATTAATTATATATAATATATAAACAATTAATTACACATATTATATGATTCTGTGTTTATTCATAATTTTTTTTAAATTATTATAAAAAAATAGAGAAAACAATGAAAGAATGAAATTTTTAGGAAAAACCCAATATCAAGATGCTTCAATTTAATCAACTGAAATTGATAAATGTAATATAATTATTAAAATAGATAAAAAAATTTATAAGTTTTTATATTGAACATATAGATCATTTTTTAATAAATATATGTTTATTATTCATGTGAAGAAAAGAAATGAAATAAGGAGATAATTGATTTATGTGGATTATGGGACCCAAGTCCTTTTATATGGGTCATCCATCAGTCAAAACACATTTGGTTTGAATATTTTTATAATGTTCCTAGGATTTTATTTCATTATTCTCCCAATTTAGTTTTCTAGGATACATATGTTTTCAACTTGATTTTATAACAAATACAATGATTTTCCCAAATAACATTTCTTTCAAAAACACATCTTTGACTCATATTGAGTTTGTCCTTATTTAGTCTTCAATTATGATTCCTATTCAATATATTTTCCTTCCCTTCTTGATTTCAAAACCACCATGATTATTCCTAGAATCATGATTGATGAAATCATTTTGAATCCCATTACATTCCATGAGTTAATTCATGACTTTTATTGTTATACGTTCCATATGTCATGACTAATTATTTAAATATTATGAGGTGATTAGTGGGATTAGAAATATATATTTTCTAAATGCAATGGGTAGTGTGATTTATCTCATGAGATTATGTGTATTATTCATTAACATAATGATATATGTTTCCACAATGATGATGTTATGATATTTCAAGTTATTCATGAACATGATGCTATATTTATTCAAAACTATCTTTTGTATTTTCCACTCTGATACAATGTTTCATTTTTATGAATTACCACATTCCATTCCATTATCAAATGTTTTTTTCATGATGTAAATATTGATCCTATGATTATTGTATAATGATTATGATTATTCTCACGAATACTATATTGATTATTGTTCTTCATTTGTCCTCTTACAATGATTTTACATCACCACATTCATTGAGGTATATCCACTGGTGATTATCTATACTATATAGAAAATAAGGGAAACTAATAATATATAGATAATGAAATATATAATTTGGATGTTTTATTATTTAAATGTTATATATCAGCCTAATTTTTAAAATACACTAAACCTATTGATCCTATATATTTGATGCTATTATGTGGTTTATCTTTAAAATGATTTAATTTTAATATAAGAAAATGTGAGGTATCTATGGTATGTATCAAAGGATGGTTTATTAAATTTAAGAATTAGGATTCAGAAATGTAGTGAAATCCATTTGTATAATTCTATGTGGAGGTAAAACGTATTAGAATAATATTATCAGAAAAGGAAAAACATAGGGATCCCATAATATATAACATTAGTGTTAGTTGCATACAAGAATAAAATACTCAGGATTTTTTGAATTACATTTTGTTAAAATATTTATGATTTTAGAAAATTGTGGAAAGAAGGAAAAACTAGGAAAATAACCCATGTGAAGGAAAATGAAAAAAATTTCATAATTACATTCCCAATTCCATGGGAGGTAGTGTTTTAAAAATAATTGAAATTATTACCAAATTTTCTTAGACTATATATAATAACATTAACTATATGTAAAGACCTCCTCTGACCAAGGAAACTATAGAGACTAGGAAACTATATAGACTAGTGTACTAAACCATGTGTCCTTGTTAGTAATCAACAATGGAACTACCACAGAAGTGGAGAAGTAAAACGAACTCATAAAATGTACACATCATATTCACTCAATAATGAGAAAGGTAGTATTCGATTATGGTTATATGCATTCCTTTATATCTTGAATGTTTTCTAGAACTATTGAATCAAATCCTCAATACCTTGAAGTAGAGATATCTGTAAAAATAACTTCTTTAATGATCATTGAAACCCATGTCTTGGACTCTACTCTTATTGGCGTATGTAGGAAGATTCATCCAAAAACTATCATAACGCTTCCCTTGGTGGAATTTAATGCTATAATTGTCATGGATTGGCTCTATTTAAATAGATCCACATCAAATATTATGAAAAAGATGGCCTCTTTTCATATTCACCACAATCCAATGTTCCTGTAATAATGATGTAAGATCACAAGTCCCATTTGGAAAGTCCCTTGACAGTGTAACTGTTAATTCCCAAATGATAATCATACCTTGCTAAAATTGTTTGGTTAAATGGATAATATCAACCTGGAAGAAATTTCCATTTTTATGGAATAAAATTATATATTTACAAAAGAGTTACCCAAACTTCCCCTAGATCATGATTTACATTTCTTAATATTTCACACACCTGTAGAGAATACTCTATCAAAATACCCTACAAGATAGACAAGATCAAACTGGATGAGTGAAAGAAGCAACTACAAGAGAATTTAGAAAAGATTATCATACTCTCTTATGACTTGCCTTGGGGTGAGTGAGCTCTATTTGTAATGATAATGGATGGATCAATGAATCTGTGTATCAATTTTTGGGAACACAACAAGATAACCATAATGAAAATGTACCCATGAATAAGGATTGAAGAATTGTTCCATCAACTATAAAGAGATCCATTCTTCTCAATGATGGATCATCATTCTATAGGTCATCAATTTAATATGATTAGGTATGATATTTAGAATACTTCTTATTGTATATGGTATATGCAATAAGAGTTTAGAGTGATGCCCTTCAGAATTACTCATTCCCTTGAAATATTCATGGTTTTGAAGAATTTAATCTTTAGAGTCTAACTCAATCAATTTGTGGTAGTGTTTACTGATGATATTATCATTTACTCCAAGAGTATGGAGGAACATGAATATAATTTAAGGATTGTGTTGGGGACATCTATGAAGGAGATAATTTATTCCTTGTTCAGAATGTGTGAGTTGTTTATAAAAAAGTAACATTCTTTGGGTACTAGATCACAAGTGAGGGAGCTTCTGTGGACACTTCATAGAAAATGGTAGTTGACGAATATTCCTAACCCACTAGTGTCCTGAAAATCCATATCTATGATAGATTGTATGGTTACTAATGATGTTTCTGGAGACATTTCTCATAAGTTCAAATCCCACAAATGATGTTAAAATGGAAATGGGTAAAGTATTTATGGATGTAAGATTACTAGGAAGGATTCTGGGATCCAAATAAGAGACTATTCACTACACGTATACTCACACTAATAATTTGAAGTATATGATTTTTGATATAAAATGATTCATTGAAGGAAGTATTGGGTTGAATAATCACAAAGAATGATAAATATATATCCTAATACTCATGAATGTTGAGGATCTATGATTATAACTACCCAATGAATGATATAGATTTAGGAGCTCTCATCATTGCCTAAGAGATTGGAATCAGTAACTATATTGTTTAAAGCATGATATATATGTGGATCAGCAGAGTCTAAATAATATATTCAAATAATCATGTACAAAAAACATCCAATAATATGGTTAGATTAAATAATATATAATGATTCATCAAGCCAATAACATCCCGGAAAGGAGAACAAGGTAACTACTAATCTTATAATAGATGAACATGATAATCTATCAGTGATGAAAATTGAGAGAGACCCTATATTTTAGGATATGTAGATGATGTATTTATAAATATTAATAGAATTGAATAAATCCTACAATTCCAAATTATTTCCAACCATCTATCCAATAGAAGATCAAGAAGGCACAAAGGGATGATCTGAAGTTACAAAATAAGGTGAATGTAATAAAAGAGATAAATATACATGAGTTTCACATCAATGATGATGCTATCATTCAATTTTGAATGATTATATATGTTCTTTAATAACCTGAGATAAATAAATAGATACCTGTTAATTAATATAGCTCACCATTCTATATCCATCCCGGAGGTTCCAAGACATAGCTTGATCTTAAAGATAACTTATCGGGGAAACACAAAGAAGGATATTTCAAAGTGTATCTTAATTTGTTTGGTATTTTAGGAAATTAAAGGAGTCTGATAGAAGTATAAATAGAAGATGAAATCATTTCCTATACCCACACAGGAATGAGAGAGTTTCAAAATTGGAATATTTCAGTAGAATCCTAAAAACTTCCAAAGAAAACAATGCAATATGGGTTTTGGTGGGTTAACTCCCCAATACTACCCACTATTCACTATATAAAAATATTTCATAGTTTAACAACATTACAATGTATTTGTGAAGGAAGTTATGTGTCTTAATGGGGTTACACTTTTGATCACATCATATCATGATTTTTGGTTCACATCTAAATTCTTGAGAAATCTTCGAAATTGTTTGAGTACTGAATTGAATTTCAGGGAAACCTGTGATAGTCAAATTAATGGGTAATCTGAAAGACTATTCAGATAGTCAATAACATGCTAATATAAATCTCAATGGAATTTAATTGAGTAATGGATCAACATCTCCCATTGATTGATTTATCATTTGGAAATTACTTCCACTCGAGTGTTCAAATGGCTCTAGATGAATCTCTATATGGGATGTGATGTTGAAATCCAACATATTGGGATGAAGTTGGTGAAATAAAGATACATGGACATGATTTTATACAATATATGATTGATAAAGATCAATCCATCTCATAATTTATAAAATATTCTTATTGTTGAAAATAGAGCTAAGATGGAAACCCCTGAAGGGACATGGAGTTTGTTGTTGGAGAAAAATATTTCCTTTGAATATCTCTATGGAATAGAGTTATATAGTTGGGAAATAAATTGAACCCTATCCCAAGGTACATTGGACCCTTTGATATCCATTATCTCATAGGATAAGTGGACTACTAGCTTGAACATCCTACAATTATGGATTTTTTTTATAACTTATTCCACATATCACTCTTGAAAAAGTACATTCATGGTCCATCACTTCTACTGAATCCATTTTTGGAATAATTGGAGAATAACCACGCATACGAAGAGCAACATGTGGTCATATTTTACTGTAGAGAAAACATTAAATTCCATAAGAAAAATCACCATGTCAATGTGTTGTGGAGGAACCATAAGTATAAAGAGGAGACATTAGAACCATAGTAAACAATAAAATAGAAGTACCCTCATATGTTCTCAACTGAGAATATGAGTGGAATTTTTTGTGATAAAATTTCTAATAGGGGGAATAATGTAACAATATATAGTTTATAAATGATATATACCTCTTGAAATAAATCAATATTATAACATAAAATATAGTATTACACACATAATGAATCTGACAATGTTTTATTATAAAATAATATTTCATTAATCAGATATGAAAGAAATTAAATTTCCAAACAATATAGTTTTAATAAAATATAAAATAGAAAATCTAATTTGAGAAAATATGGATCTCCCAAATCTAATAGAATCACCACCCCAATACCAAAACTCTAGAAAAGAACCTAAATGTCAGTAGAACAATAAAAATTATAGTAAATTGAGATATATAACCTTAATATGAGTTGTGTTTAATATGGAATGCATGAATGGAGTGGTATATAAATGAGGTAATGTGACTGTTGGAATAGACACCTAAATTTTTGGAAAAGTAACTTGAATGATGGGAATAGTAACAAGACTATTGGAATAGTAATTTAACCCAATAATAATAAATTGTGTTGTATATAATATTTATTGTCATTAATTTATGTGAATATAAATTTTATAATTTCAAAATATAAATATCATGATTAAAAAACTCAACAAATATATAAACACATTTTTTATTAAAAAGTTTAAAAGTAGATTGTAAAAATAATTATTAATATATTAAAATTTTAAATGACCTATTTTAGAAATATATTTTGAGAAAATTAGTACCATTTGTAAAATAATCACATCAATATTGTCTAAGGTAGTTTTTTGGTAATTGAATGAAATGCTTGTAATTTCGGATGAGTGGTAAAAATATAGATTTCACATAATCAGTGTATCGTAAATTAAATAATTCATGATGTAATAATGACATAATAGTTTCTAGTGTCGATGCTCCAACCTCGTCCCATTCAAGGTCCATAATGCCAGAAGCTTCTGACAATGCTTGATACTAGAGCTAGCGACAACGTTCCACTACGGGGCCATCCGAGAACCTGGACATCTGAAGCCAGAGGCGCAACCACCCGAGCAGGACTCCAGAGCCAATGATGTGTCATGCGGATATCCGGAGGAGGGCGATGATGATGCATTTCATGGACAAGATGTATGAGGGGAGGAAAAAACCACAAAGGAGAAACCCTAGATGCCACGATTGGAAGAGACACACCGCTCTTAGGCCTCCCAAGCCTCAATCAAGTCCATTTATTCTTACATTGAACCTAATGGAACCATGTTAATACTGAGTGTGAAGAAACATTCTGTGATTTTCCTCTAAGCCAAATAAATTTTATGGGAGATGGAATTAAAATTCTTCTTTCTATAGTACCATATCATTCTCATGTTATAAATCATGCAAGGATTCTAAATGAACAATTTAAGGAACTAAATTCTATTGATTACTTCATGAGTCAACATACATGTTCATTCATCGGGTTATATAATCCAATAGTTTTTTAATAATGTATCTGCACCCCTAAAAACTATTTTCCATTATATAGTGTACAAAACATAAAAAATTCATTTTTCTGTATACCAATTCGACGATTAACTAGATAAATCAAGAAAAATTATAAATAATATTAGTAAAATAGATGAAATTGAATCCATCAATTTAGATGACATCATATATTTATTTTTCAAAATGAATGTTCTTAATATTCATCCTATAATTATGGAGTTGTGCCTTGAGGCAAGGAAAATGTATAATTGTTATGTTGGTACCTTTGAGACAAATTTTAAAATATATGAGAGGTTCACTAATTGTATTTTCACATTACTGAAAATTAATATGTATTGATTATTCATTGGATTAAAACCATATAAACGAACAATTGTATCTATAAGATACTTCAGTATCTAGAAAGATACAGTTCTTTGTGAAATCATGGTTAAAAAATAAGTAGGATTTACCTATAAATAAGTTGGCTTAAATAATAATATGAAAATGGAATTCAAAAAAAATTTAATAAACATGGAAAGAAGATGATGATATTTCATTTATTCTCAATGTGTGGGAAGAAGAATGGAGGAAATCATATTATGGGTACTAGTAAATGTTTTATGTGTGGAAGGGAAGGTCAGAAGGAAACTTGTTTCTTATGTGAGGGGGAAGAAGTTAGATAAAGATAAGAATAAGGATAATTCATCATAGAATAAACCACTGACATTGAAGTGATTTAAATTCATGATGTATAGGTATTATAATAACCAATTGCAAAATATGAATGTTAATGTTGATGATCGATGTCATCAACTTATTAAGTATTGATATAGAGGAAATACTCATGAAATTAGAAGTTTTGTGAGGGGTGTGATAATGAAGTGTGAAAGGATACCCTAACCTAACAATCTAGAATTGATAATGTCTTACAAGCCTCTAGATATACCCATTATTTTATATATAAAGTGAATATAGAGGGTATCAAAATACCACACAAATGACTTTATTTAGAATTAGCATGAAAATAACCTGATTTTATAATGATCACATATCAATTATATGATACCTATCCAGTTGATATTCGGGGGAATGTGCTTACATCAAGTATTTTTTGTCTTCCTCTTATTGAATTTGATGTTATATTGGTCATGGATTGGATTTCTTTATATGAATAGCACATTTGTTGATGAGGAAGGAAAGCCACATTTTAAATCCCAAAAAAACATATGATGGTCTATCAATGTGAATTTAAGTAAAAACTTCTAATCAAGATCAAATCCATTGTATGGGACTTAATTCCTATTCAGAAGGGGGTTTTTATCTCTAACATATGGGGATAAACATGAAATAAATGACGTGACTATTATACAATAATGTTTATATGTCTTTCCAGGATACATTTCTAGACATCCATCAAATTGGGAAGTTCTGTTATCAAGAGAACACAAACCTAGTCGAAGACCAATTTCAATAACTCCCTATAGAATGGATTTAAACGAGTTTCAGGAATTAACAAATAAAATCTATAAAAACCATAACAATGGATCCATTTGAAAAAATGTGTCATCATGGGGTGCATTGATTAAATTTCTTAAAATTATGATTGACCGATGAGAATCTATATTTACTACTGGGAGCTGAATAAGATCATAATTAAGAGCATGTATACTCTTCCACTTATTGATGAGTGATTTTATCTACTATGCAGAGATCAATACATTTTCAATATTGACCATCATTTGAGATGTCATCAATTGATGGTCAAGAAAAAGGATATACCCAATAACGATTTCATTATAAGGAATGAACACTATTCATATATAGTTATGCTTTTTAGACATATTAATTCCCCAACAATATTCATAGAATAAATGAATAAAGTCTTTAGATATTAACCTGATCATCTTGGGGTAGAATTTATAGAATATATTAATATGTTTTCAAAGCGATTACAAGAGATTGAAAACTACCTTATAATTATACTAAAGATCCTTTGGACTAAGAAACTATATAAAAACATTTCAAAGTGGGAATTTTAAATGAAAATGAATTCATTTTTAGTTAATATAATTTAAGATATGGTATATCGGTAGATACATCAATGATGAAGGCAATTTAATGTTGGAACATACCTCTTAATGATACATAGATATGTAATTATTTAGTTCTATATGAGTAATATCAATGTTTTGTAGATAAATTTTCATTACTATATAATTATATGAAAATGATAACATAGAATCAGTACAAGTATCCCTTCATATATTAATGTGAGGAAAATCTCAAAGAACATGACAAAAGATTATTCAATTCACTTATTCTCACATTACCCTTCAGCGAGGAAGGGTTCGTAATATATATTTATGAACCAAATAATTGTTTGAGATATTATCTTTATGAATAATGACAAGGTTTCATATTTTTCCTCATAAAAATTTAAGGTTCCTGATAAAAATTTCACATCTCATGATTCAGATATATATTATGTAATATTTTCATTAAAGATATGGAGTCATTAAACATTCTGTGAAAAGTGAAATGTATATACCAATAATAAATTTTTAAAGTGTATTTCCACATTAATGGAGACAAATATGCTCTAATAAAGATGGATAGAGTTAACTAATGAAAATCACTTCTCAATACATTACCACCATGGGAAACTGAAAAAGTAGGAGGGTGCTTTTAGTCGATAGGATCATTCTCGCATAACCAAGATGATTATAACATAACATCCAATATTTATAGATTTTCAATTAATAGATCTTGTAATACATAAGTATGGGGAAACAATTATCTTTCTCAATTGAATACAAAACCATCAATACATGTAATGTTTAAAATTTCAATGGAGAATGGTCTAGATCTAAGAAATATTGTTAGAAATGTTCTTGAGTTTAAAAATGATCATGATGTAATGAGATGGTTCTAGGACCTTGTATATGTTTTTGTCATTCTATATTTAATAAAGGATTTATTGGATAATGGCCATTGTTTTCCATTATCTTTCCATCCAAGAAGAACAATGTTTTATAGAGATATGAATATGTATTTCTGCTCGAATGACATATAGAGAGAAATCATATTGTTCATATTGTGGTTCTTGGTGGTAAACAAGATAATGATGAATTGAAAAATTCTAGGGGGGAAGATACATAAATTACCCAAACCATAATTGAAATGGGATAATAGAGCCATGTATTTAATTTTTGGAATCCATAAAATATATAAAATATATATTGATATATGGTTTGTAGTCGATCTCCTTTAAAAATCAGCACAAATAATCTATATCATAGAATACATATATCGAGATCTTCTTACCGTGATATAAATTAATGAAGTGGTATGTCTTCATGGAGTACCACACTCAATTTTTTTATATCAGGGTCTGAGTTTTAAATGAATGTTCTAGTGAAGTGTTTAGTTATATTTCATTACAGAGTTGAGTTTCGGCACTTATTATCATACTCTATCATATGGGAAGTGTAATATAACAATTAAACACCTATAGGGTTTATTGATATCTATTTTATCAATTTTCAAATGTAGTTGTGATCAAAAACCATCTTCTAGTTGTGTTTTATTTAACAAAATAGCTTTTAATCAGGAATTGCAATGTAACCTTTTTTAAATCCCTCTATGGAAATAAATTTAGATCTAAAATTTAGTGGAATGATGTTTCAGAAAGAATGAAGTAGGGACATGAAATAGAAGAAGAAATAGGAGATATGGTTAAATCCAATCAGTAGCGCATCAAGGTAGCTCAGAGTCTTTTGAAAAAAATCCTAATATGGGGATACATGATCTAAAATTTGATATTGTTGAGAAATTATTTTTATGAATTAATCTAAGGATTAAGTTTGTTAGATTTTATTGGAAATGGAAACTATGTACTAGTTATATTGGTCCCTTTGGAATTATTGAATGTGTTGTGATAGTGACCTATCAGTTGGGGCTTTCACCAAACCTCTTTCAATTCTACGATGTGTACTAAATATCTATCTTTTGGAAGAATATATACGACCCTTCACATTTAATTAACTCATAGGTCATCCCAGATGAGAAATACCTATTATATAAGGAAAAAATAAGGGATTTTTGTATCGTACTTATAAAATATATTAGTTAAGGCCACACACCTAGTGAATGTTTTGTGTCGAAACCATTAGTTTGAGTGATCTACATGGGAAAATGAAGATATGATGCAGAAGATGTATCATCATTTGTTAGTGTAATAGTGAAAAATTTGGAGGTAAAATCCATTTAATGTGGTATAGAATGTAACACCCAATGTATTTATTCTTATTTATAATGAATTAAATTCCATTAATAGGGTAAATTACACAGATCACAAAGGTAAGCTTGCACTACACGCAACCTTATGTCAGACTGTATTACACAATACACTCTCTTTAAAAAAATATGATATATTATTAATATAGTTATTAAAATATGGTGTATATAACATTTACATTGAAAATAGTTATATGAATATTATAAATAATTTTTAAATAATAATTATATTGGATTTATATAAATGATAAATATTTACAAAAAAGTTACATAATTTTCAGTGAAGAAATTACTTGTTTCAAAAATATGATTTTATAAAAATACTGTTATTTATTATTGTGAAAATAATACAATTAATTTATGAAATTATCATGTAAAAATTATCTTAGGGAATGTTTTTATTTTTTTCTGATGACTTCTCTTTTTTCATGACAAGGGAAAAATATGAAATTTAAATTTAAAACCACCTTTTCTATTTACTATTTTATAGTTGATAAACTATATTTTAATTTTTTTAAAATTTAAATTTGTTCCATTATTCATCCATTAATTAAACATAGTTATTATAATCGATTTCATATTGAATTTTGATATAAAACCAATGTAATTTTTTGAAAATTTTCTTTTTAAAAACATGATTTCTCATCTCATTTGTGATATTAAATTTAAATCCATATTTTCCACTACTTTGAATGGAATTATGGAAAATGGACTCCATATTTATAATAAAAAAATTATATTATCTAATATTTTCAACTTAAATTTTGAAAATTAAAATTAACTGTAAAATAAGTTGACAATATTCACTATATTGAGGTAAAATTATTTTTACTAGGTGTTAAACTAAAAATAAAAGTGTGAAATATAACCCAAATTCATTCCATGACCCATTTGATGGAATTATTTTGACTTTATTAATTATTTTATAATTTTCCTCCATTATCATAGATTTGGAAGATCAAAGAAACATGGGTGAAATTCATTCATTGAAATACATAGAAGTGTTCCACCAACATCACTTCTAAAAGGCCACCCCCTATCATATCCACTTGGCACCTTCAATCCAATTTGGTTCTATCACTACCTGAAAAAATACTTTACCAACCTACATAATATCATCCTTTTAGACTTTTTGTATGGAAAAAGCCCACACAGTAAGGATTTTGGGAGATCTAAAGGGGGATACCCAAAAAAGAGGTAATGTTCACCATCGATCATTTTTTTTCCTTATTGCACATCTAAAAATACATTTTATAAAATGATGATATAATAAACAATTATATTCCTTATAATGAGATTTTTTATGTTAATTGAATGACCTATAACCATATCTAGTTCCATCAAATGGGTTATGAAATCATTCTTCATTTCTACAGCAGACTACCACCTCCAAAACTGATTTAACACATATTTCCATTACCACCTCTGACAGTAGATTATAATTATATTTTTATTATTAACATATATTATTTATGATATTATTATTCTAATTTAAATTTTATATTACACATACTTTCATACTAAATTTTTTTAATACAATAACATCGCTTAAGTGTATGGTTGACCACTGCCTTGTGAAGGGATTTGATTCACTCGTACATTAAATGGATGGTAATACATACTATATTAAAAAAATATGTGACATAAATGGGATAAAAATGACTTTTTAATGATAATATATCATTTTCTTTTCTTCTTTTTAATTCAAAATTAATATGGACACAACGTTCATGTGTATGTACGACCTACCTTCTATATGAGCGGTGTATTTTATTTTCTATCACTAAATTTTATGGATTAATATAAAAACATATATATTAAATATATACAATATTTTTCTTATGGTTGAAATTTTCGATAATTTTAATTCATTATCAATGGATGATGAAATAATTAAAAAAACAAAACATACTGGAAAAATAATGTGTTTATTACCTGAACAGTAACATTTACAAGTATTTGTTAATGAATGGGTAATAAAGGACCATAAAAAATAATATGTAGTATTATATATATAAATATTATTATATAAATTTTATAAAATAACATTATATTTATTATAAAGAAGTATTGAAAATATACATTGAAATTCCTGACTTAAGGTAAGGGATTCGTAGTCGCTCTTTTATTATTGGGAGACAAATGAA
Organism: Viscum album; assembly: GCA_963277665.1. Lineage (NCBI taxonomy): Eukaryota > Viridiplantae > Streptophyta > Magnoliopsida > Santalales > Viscaceae > Viscum > Viscum album. Next base: position 228,423,509 of record OY728125.1, read on the forward strand.
AATTCACCACTCATTGCTTTTTAGGTGTGTATACACTAAAAATATAAAATTTTATTTCATGAATAAAATTATTTCATGAAATTTAATGTTTAGTTTGATGTTATTATTTATTGTGGATTTTAATTCAAAATATTACTATTGTGGAAAGGGATTTTTGTCTCAATTTTCCTTATTTGAGATATAAATTATGTTATGCACGTATATCCCCATTAACCTGTAATGTCATAAATATTTTAATCCTAATGATATTTTATGTTACAAAATATTATTTTTCCATCATGGTAATTAGTATTCAATGTTTCCAATGTGGTAATGATTTTATGTTACAAACTAACCATTTACCGATATTGTTTATGATTATGTTCCCAATTTTAAAATATTATGATCAATGACTCAAAAAACACATGAATTTTCATATACATTGGTTACTAATTATATTTTTATGTAAAATTACCATTTATACACACTTTGGTATATAAAATTATTATGAAATTAAATTTACGAAAATTCATCTTTATTTCTATCATTGTTTGGAAATTATTTTTCTTCCAATACCAAGTGTTTCAAAAATTATTTGAACAATGTTTTATTATTTTAAAATAATAATTTAAATATTTTGGTAAACATGTTATAATTTGTGAGAAATTTTTTTTTGAATGGAATATTTATGTATTTATCCAAAAAATGCTCATTTTTATTTTACTATAGATTTTAATGGAATTTTTGTTTTAACATGTAAGGAACAACTCAAAATTCCTATCATGATAACATTATTTTATATGTATAATCCTTTTTAACATTACAAGGCTATGTTAAATGAATTTTATAATAAATTTTATTAAATTTTTAAAAAGTGTTTTCCAAATAAGAAAGGATATTTTTCATAATAAATGTATTAAATGATCGATAAAAATAATTTTACATATAAGATTGTACTAGTTGATGTTAACTATGACTTAACGGGGATATGTTCAAAGGATACCATTCTTATTATTTATTTAAGTGGTTTGTATATATAATGGAATGAATCTTATGTAACCTATTTCTATGACACATGGTATACCATGAAAAAATTAATATGAATCTTGCATCTCTTCGCGGGCTATGCTATGATGATGAAATAATGAATTGATATGGAAATATGTCTCTTCTCCACATGTTATGACATGATGAATACTTTTGGAAATCCATTTATTTTACAAGTAATGATATGATAACTTATTTATGATGTTGCGGCACACATAAATATAATTTTCATTATTATAAATTTGGGACCATTATCTTTGCAAATACATTTAGTAATGATTTATATCACATGAGAGAAATGATTGAAATGGGTAGTAAACCTAGATCAGTAAGGAGAATTGTCTCTTATAATGGTATTGTGTTTTAAACTAGCATAACATAATGATTTGGGGAGTTAACCCAATCCACTAATATGTGATTATAAGTGACTAGAGACTATTAGGTAACTTATTTTCGATGCTTATAGGTATCACACAACTTTATGTATTATGCCAATGTTTCACTCTCTTGGTTCTTATTCTTTGATTCCCATATGATTCATATGTTATGAATTGATAATATTTATTCCATGGTGTAATATTGTGCTATTTGATATGAATGGTATGGTTCCAAAATTTTATGATCATATTTACATACCCTTATTGTCATGTTATACTTACGTATCACCCTTGTTTACCCTTACTAAGAATACCTACTCACCGTTTTTTATATATCATTTTCCCTGGTTAAGAAGAGTTTTATTGCATATTATATTTCTAAAAAAGATTCTAGTATTGAATTTAATAGTTGGAGGGGTTCTCATTTCCCTATCGACCATTTTCATAACTTGATTCTTATTTGTGTAATTTAATAAATATTCATAAAAAATTATGTAATATGTAATGGCCCGGACCTCTCCAGCCCATTCCTTGTTGAAAACAAGGTCATGAAGTGTTCTGGAGGGTAGAATGGACTTTTCCCACACTTTTTAGAATTACGTGACTATAGGTCGTGTAGTGTGAGTACATTCCGTGTACCACCTTTCCAAGTATACCCCGTGTTGAATCCATGACCTTGCCATGTGAAATAAATAAGTACATGATGTGTATCCCATCCTACATGCCATGTAGTTTTTCCCCTCGCATGCGTTACCCTCAAACCATGTGTTGACCAGTCAACGGCTATGTTCCATGTTTATGTCTTGTCCTTTCCGTGTGAAATAAATAAGTACACGCCGTGTAGCCCATCCAACACGCCGTGTAGTTTCTTCCCACATACACGTTACCCTCAAACCGTGTGTTGACTAATCAACGGTCGTGTGCCGCAGTGAATGGCAAGTTAGAAGGCGTGTGGAGACCGTCTGGAATGGCTGAGTACAAACTGTGTACTAGGAAGTACACACAGTGTATTTAGTTTTTCTCACCTATAAAAGGAGTGAATGGCCTGGACTTCTCCGACCCATTCCTTGTCTAAAAGATGGTCATGAAGTGTTCTAAAGGGTATAATGGACTTTTCCCACACTTTTCAGAATTTTTTGACTACACACCGTGTAGTGTGAGTACATTCCATGTACAACATTGCCGAGTATACCCCGTGTTGAATTTGTGTCCTTTCCATTTTAAATAAATAAGTACACGTCGGGTATCCCATCCTACACACCGTGTAGTTTCTCCCCGCATACGTGTTACCCTAAAATAGTGTGTTGACTAGTCAATGGTCATGTGCTGTGTTGAAGCCCTATCCTTGCCATGTGAAATAAATAAGTACACACCATATAGCCCATCCTACACGCTATATAGTTTCTCCCCACGTACGCGTTACCCTCAAACAGAGTGTTGACCAGTCAACGGTCATGTTCTGCATTGAATGTCGTGTTGGAAGCCGTGTGGTGACCGTGTGGAATGGCCAAGTACACACCGTGTACTAGGAAATACACATTGGGTACTTTAGTTTTTCTCACCTATAAAAGGAGGGGGACTCTCCTCCTTTATAGAACATTCCTCTCCTAACCTTTCCATCGAGCAGAGCCCTCTTGAGAGACTCCAAAGCTCCATTATTTTATAACATCTTCGCCCGAGCTCCGCTTTACGGTCTGTCAGCGGCCACGAGATCATAACGATGAGCAGGAACTTCTGAGATTGGATATGTTGTTTTCCCTTTGGCATTTCCTTCCCAGCTTCCACCCATGGAGGCTTTTTCCAGGTTTTGATAGAAGCAACGAACTCCGATAGACGTCTTCTAAATTTTATCTTAGGGAGCATTGTGATCAGAACTTATTGAGGTGGGGACTTTACCTTCATCTCTCTCTAATTTGTTCATCATGTGGGATGGGTGTCCTCTTTCTTTCACGGGACATAGTTGAACCTTTTTAATGAAGATAATAACTGTCTTAAAGAACGAGGATGGGGAAAGTTTCTATGTTTATCTTTTGATTATTCTATTGTTATGTTGTGAATTGAATAGGCTATGTCTACTGAAAATCACGGTCATTGGGGGACATTTCTTACGCAACTAAATATTTCCCAATCTTTCTAGACCGTTTTTGTGGAATATGGAAATTGGTTAATCACGTAAAGTTGGATGATTAAATGAATATTCGGAACCCTTGTGGGATCACCCCGGTTGAACAAAATGGAATAATTAACATGTTGGTGTTGGTTTGGTTATGTGGTGTGTGAAAAAGGAGGTGGGAGGGGGGGTGAATCCAGGGTTGTTATGAATAGGATGGGCATTGGGGATGCGAAATATGATATTAAAGGGGCAAAGATGTGGCACGAGCCTTGTTTTGTGATATGGTTGTGGAGATGTGGTTATAGTGGAAGCAGGGCTCTAGTAATGGGTTGTGATATTAAAAGAAAGTGGAAAGTTGATAAATGCACTATGGGGAATGATAATGAATTGAATGTGGGAACAATAAATGGGGATTTATTGATGATATAAAATTTGGTTTTGTGTTTCTTGTGTTCTATCTAACTTGATTTGTGGTTGGCAGGGTTTGGTTCTATTAAACACTTGACCTAGTTTGATAATTTCATAGTAGTTAAGGAAGTAATAAACTAATACTGTTGAAATATGAAAACCTAAATGGGGTTGGGATTGTTTGTGTATGCACGCTTCGTAGTAGCAGTGCCGAGTCACGTGATCATTTTATCTATTTACAGGCCATAGGTTGGGCTGTGTGTTTTGTATATATATATAGATCTGTATCTTTGTGTTTTAACGCACCCCGCCCCTATTGACCACCTAGTGTCTAACAATCCTATTTCATAGGAGAGGGTGTTTTCGCCTTAGTTACTAGCTCCTTCCTGCTCCTCCTTCCAAAGGCTGTGATGGCTTGAGGCGACCTTACACCTAAGACTCTTCAGGTAGTCTTCGATTTGTGGGATTTTAGACCAAGACTCTTTGGGTAGGTTTACTATTCCCAAGAATCTTCAGGATGAGGCCCAGGTGTGTTCGGGTGTGTAACGCCCCAACCCTAGTTAACCAGAGTCGGTGCACTATTAAGTAACATTGACATGATCACAAAAGATCAAGTCTCGAAATATCGATTAGTTTAGTAGCCTTTGAAACACTAGATACTTTCAAAAATGTTACATTACATCATAAAGTGAAAAACTACAATAACATAGTCTCCATAGACTACACTCATATCCCTTTCATACTATCCCTGCAGGTCAGTCATAAGATATTTCTTCACATCCTGGGAAAAATAAAACATTTAATGGGGTGAGCTCAGATGCTCAGTAAGGATAACAATATAGTGAAAACATCCATAAATAAACACAAACATTTAAGGCACTGTATAAATAAAACAAAAGCATTTTAAACTTGAACTTCAGCATAATATGGAAAAAGTAAAATGAAATAATTACATTTACATATTCACATGGATATTCTACTTGTCAAATAATCACATGCAATATCAATAACTACTTTCATAATGATGGAATGCATAATGATAGACTATCATAACCACATAGTCAAGGCCTTCTGCCAATACTACAAATAAAATTTTGTCAAGGCCTTGTGCCAAGACACTAGTTCGTCTCATGAGAGCTACTGATGCATCGAGGAGCTATAGCGCGCTCCACCCGTCACATATTAAGTCCAATGCATTCTTCATATGAACAAGATTAAACATATCATAAACCATAACATAATTGTATCACATAAAACATGCATAAAGGAAACATAACATTTCCACATTTCAATAACAAGATATCAATACAACACATTGATATAAAACCCTTTTCAATACCAAAATAAAAGAAACGTAAATCATGGTATTTATTTTTCATTTAAAAAGAAGTTATGGATTGTAGAGGAAGCCGAAACACAAATAATGGTTACGACGGTGGAGAAGTCGTTGTCCCTGCATACGTAAGACAAAAACATTTATTTTGTCCTTTAGTAAAATGATTCGTACAAAAATATTCCTTTTGAATAAATGTTAAAGTCAAATGGGTTTATACACCGTATAAATGAAAGTTGAGTATAAAAAAAATATGCATCAATGAAAGGAGATTGAGACGAAGTCCCTTACCTAGTGTCCGACTTGAATAGATCATTCTTTAACCTCCTTAATAATAGAGTAGACTTAATATCTACTTGCTTAAGAACCTTTTCCAAGTTCATTATTCATTTTATATCACTTATTACCTTGTTATTAACATTATGTAATTATATAAGTTAATAACGGTCGTTTTGTCGACCTTTGGTACTTGAGTCAAAAATAAACTTCTTATAATTAAAAGTTGTTTATGTGGTAGATTATCCATTATCTCCATAATTATATTGATGATTTAGATATCATATATATAATATATATACAGTAAATACATGAATTTATAATATTATATAACATTTAGAGGTTAGAAATGAAATGCACCGTTCATGGAGACGGTAAGCCGTACGTACGCATGAACACTACTTTCATTTATATTTTGTATTTAATGGAATGAAATAACAATGATATAAAGTTATATTATAAATACAGTATAATATCATATATAATATCATTAACTCCATCCTTTATATTTCTCACACACGGCATTAACGATTCAAATTACTTTGAGGGGGCGGTAGTCCGCACTTCCTAAAATGAAATTATCGTGTTTACCCATAATGGAAATCATAAAGGTATGCCATAAATGAAAAATAAAGAAGCATAAAGAAAATATAAACATAATATATATCATATATAAATATAGTGACATCATAATTTCCACCATGAGAGGTGTTAAAATAAGATTGAATAGTCATCGTTTCGTGAGGTAGTAAATCGCCACCCACAGAAACATTATGTTCTTTAACCGTTAGACGATGGTGTGTGTTAGTGTAAATCAAATATATCTCATAAAAACATCCTATTATATTTAAGATACTTTTTTGTTACAAAATAAAGTAATAAAAATATTTTAAGTGGTTGGAGAAGCAAAATAAAACAAAAGAACATAAGAAAAGACATTACCTTAAAATCGGGTAACTCTTTTTGATTTGAGCCAAAGTATTCCTTGGGAAGAATTCTACCCAAAGTGAGGTTTCTAAGAGTAATATAGTTATGTTGAGAGAGTATTTTGGAAGAATGTGGTTGATCCATATGAATTTGAATGTGTTAATATGGTGGTAGTGGTGGGGGCCTTTTATAAGAGGGGAGGAGGAGCACTCTTGGAAAGTCATGAAATGTTACATTATTGTATAATGAGTTTCGGATTTTAAATGTCCAAAAATTATATATTTCTAGTATAAGGTGATAAGTGTTATAAATATACCCATCCAATAGTTTTTGGACAAGTTTATGTCTTATATGTTACATTATATTTTCATTTTATTTAAATCGTTAATTAATGAGGTAATCGCTGCATCATCATGGTATCATAAAAAATATAATTTATTAAAAATCTAAAAATTATAAAAAAAATATCATGATGTAAGAAATCTTTTTTTATTTCCAATGACTATTTATAGTTTAAGTGATCATTTACACAGACAAAACTAAATTTTTTTTACTTGGGTGATACATACTTTGGTTATACTTTCCCTTTAAAAAAATAATATAATAAAATGCCACTATCACCCAAAAGTGATTTAATTTGGTCCCAAAGTTTGGCACAAGGAATCCCATGGTCGGAAATGACACAAAAGTGGAATTAGAACACATGTTGGGGTCATTTTTTATTATTATGATATTATTTTATTACCCTTAACTACCCGATTACTAATTAATCACGATAATTAAAGATAATTACCATTGTTACTATTCATAATGTCAAAAAACAAAAGTGTATTAATTACATAATTTGTACTTTATGATTAAAAATATGGAATCTATTTTACCAAATTAAAAACACTGAAATTGTAGTAATTAATTTAAAAATTATTCCCGCTGTCAAAACAAATAGCGTGTTTTTAAGAAACAATATCTATCAAAAGGTTGACAATTTTTTATGTCCAACTTCAATGTGAGATTAATTATAATGACCACCATTGGATAAAATGGTAAAATTATATTCTAATTATACTTTAAAACCACTCAATAGTATAATTTATAACTATAAATTATTTATATTAAAAAGTTGTTTTTAAGTATTTTTCACTATTCATCGAAAATTGGAAGTTCTCGAAAAAATACCAAAATTTCAACATATGTTAATTTAAATATTCTGAATCCAAAAATGTAGTCCATTTTTAGATATAAAATTTATATAATTTCAAAAAGTGGGTATTACTATTCATAACGACTACTTTGATTGGTCGCAGTGTGTTAGAACTCGAGGTTGCGTACAACACACACTGCTCTATTATTCAAAGAGAAGCGTACCATGGATGCTTGGGGTGTTACATTATCATATTGTTCAATAAATTGTGTTCTGTAAATTTTAAATTATTGTTAGAAAATAAAATGTTTAAAATAGAAAATACCTTTGTGGAAAACCCACATCGGAAATAAGGATAATAAAATTCTGCCTTAATAAGAGGGAAAGGGAAATGAAAACGTAACCATCAAAATATGATCTTGATTAGGAGAAAATTGGTGGAAATTAGAGAAAAATAATTGGATGGAAAACGTACATAATTGTAGGGATTGATTGAGGTCATCGATCACAAACAAGAGTAAAATTAAGGGCCTCACAGCCATTAATCTATGATGAAAATATCATCAGTTCAACAAAATATAAGTTATTAGGATAAAACATTTTTTTATAATATCCCTTTCTTAATGTTTAATAATTAATTTATTCATAGAATAAAAGAGAGGTATATATATATACATACATGACAAGTAGAGTTTCAACCATCAACTAATTTCTACCACAAACTCATCTTTCCCTCAAAAAGATAATATAACTCAAAAATATTATATTTATCCTGGTCGTACAAGGTTCAAAATATTAACACATACCATTTAGATTCAGAAAGCTATTTTGTAATAACAAGGGAGTTCTTGTAGGCTAGTGGTAGGTAATAAAGGCCTGTCACACTATAGTTTTGGGTTCGATTCATGCGGCATTGTCTGACGAAATGGGTTATCCCCCAACCTGCAGGTTGTCCTTTTCCTAAAACTACAGTATTATAATATTCCAAAACTAATCTTCAGAAATATTTTAACCTTAAACAATACTATCCAAAGTTCAACTTAATTCATTCCAATATTTAATGTTATCCAAAATACCTCCATCCAGAATCTCTCTAAAAGGTCTCTAAATTCCAAAATCAATTGTAACATCAGATTCTCCAAGCAAGGTAAATCTTCTCTTATTTTCACATACTAAAAAAATGATTACCTTCATCATATTAAAACCTTAATGAAAAAAACAAGTACTTCAGTACAATCCTTATATATATCACATTATTCTTATAACCAGAATATAATCCTTCAGTCCAAAAGCACCAATACATTAATTATTCCTCTTTAACTATAGTAACAACATAATATTGGCCTTGATTACTTGGCCTTTTCAAAGGTAAGATTCCCTGACGCTTAGAACATTCATTTTCAAAATTCCCCATTTCCCTACAATTGTAGCATTCAATATTGATGGCCTCTTTCTTTCCCTTTTAATCACGAGCATGGTGACGTTTTTATCCACATTTATAACCAAATCCCATTCATTTTAGGAAGTACTAGGGTGATTCTTCCCACAATTATCGCATAATGGAAAATCCCTCTTTCCCTATTTCCCTTTATCTGTCTCTTGTTCCACCATTCTCTTCTTCTATTGCTTTACTTTATTGTCATAAGATTTAAGGAATTCCTTTTCTATCTTGATAGAACACGAGACTATATCTTCATACGTTGAGAAAGATTGTGATACTAATGCTCGATGGAGAAATGGTTTTAACCCATCAAAGAAATGATCAATCTTACTTATTGGGTTATGTATATAATCTGCAGCATACTTCAATAACAATGTGATGTTGGCCTCATACATTGCGACATTATCATCCTCATTTTGACTCAGACTCAGAAATTTCCTTTCCATATATGCTCGATGGTCACAATGAAAGTATTTTTCTAAGAAAAGATCTTTGAACTCCCTCCATTCCATATTTGATATTTTATCATCTTCCTTTGTGTTTTGAATCAATTACCACCATTGATCAGCATTTCCAGTGAGGCGGTAAACTGCCATGATAACTTTTTCCCTTTCACTACTCCCAAATTCATGGAATATTTTCTCTAAGGAATTTATCCATTGCTCAACTACTAAGGGATTTTTACACCCATTTAATGTTGGTGGTTGTTTCCTCATGAAGCGGTCTAACATTGATCCTTCACGTTGCGGATTAGGGTGCTCCATACGAGTAAGGTTATTATTCACAACCTGAGAGAGTTGTCCTAGTTTGGTGATAAGCTGATCAGCACCAATTGAATCAACAGCTCCATTATAATTATCTTGAGTAGGAGGGAAATCCCTACATGGAGTGCGTGCATTGATACAGTTTTCATTCCCTACACTATGCGACATTTCTAAACAATTCCATAATCTAGATTAGTTTATGAATCAAAATACATAATAACAAACTTCCAAAACACATAACATAAATCGAACTATTTGTGGACATAATCCATAATCATAAAAATATTTTTTTTGAGGATGTATGTACTCATAAACCCTTCATAATGGTTTGTAATGAAAATGGAAATTATCCTAAGCATATCCCCCAGGAGTGTCGTAACCAAGAGTGCAACAAGGCCCATTTTCATGCACCAGTTCCCGTTCGAGTCTTTCTCAAAGTGGTGTTTTCGAGTTTTACCCCTAGGTACATCTGTTCCAAAGCCTCCTCTACATTCTCATATCCAGAAAGAGATGTATTGCTCGGAAAACTCAAAAAATATCTATAATACCATGATTCTAGGAAGTTTTCTATACTAATCCTCAATGTCTATCTTAGGGCTATGTGATCTAATCAGAGTTTATCTAAATCAAGATTCCAATGTTAGTACTAAACTTCCTATGATAAAAACTATAACGCCCTGACCCTAGTTACCTAGAGTCGGTGCCTTATTACATAACATTGGCATGATCACAAAAGATCAAATCTTGAAAGAACAATTAGTTTAGTAGCCTTGGAAACACTAGATACTTTCATAAATGTTACATTACATCATAAAGTGAAAAACTATAACAACATTGTCTCCATATTCCACACTCATATCCCCTTCATAAAATCCCTGCAGGCCAGTCATAAAATATTTTTTCACATCCTGGGAAAAATAAAACCTAGAAAGGGGTGAGCTCAGATGCTCAGTATGGATAACAATATAGCGGAAACTTTCTTAAATAAACATAAACATTTAAGGCAATGTATAACTAAAACAAAAGCCTTTTAAACATGAACTTCATCATAATATGGATAAAGAAAATCAAATAATTCCATTTACTTATTCACATGGATATTCTACTAGTCTAATAATCACATGCAATATCAATAACCCCATTCATAATGATGGAATGCATAATTCTAGACTATTATAACCACATAGTCAAGGACTTGTTCCAAGACAACAAATAAGATTTTGTCAAGTCCTTGTTCCAAGACATTAGTTTGTCTCATGAGACCTACCGATGCATCGAGGAGCTATAGTAGGTTCCACCTGTCACCTATTAATTCCAATGCATACCTCATATTAATAGGTTTAAACATATCATAAACCATAACATAATCATATCGCATAAAACATTCATAAAGGAGACATAACATTTCAACATTTCAATCACAAGATATAAATACAACCCATTGATATAAAACCATTTTCAATACCAAAATAAATGAAAAGTAAAACATGGTATTTATTTTTCCTTTAAAAAAAGTTATGGCTTGTAGAGGAAGCCGAAACACAAATAATGGTCATGGAGGCGGAGAAGTCGTTGTCGCCTCATACATAAGACAAAAACATTCATTTTGTCGTTTAGTAAAAGGATTCGTAAAAAAAGTATTACTTTTGAATAAAAGTGAATGTCAAAGGGGTTTATACACCGTATAAAATAATGTTGTGTATAAAACAAAATATGCCTCAATGAAAGGAGATTGAGAGGAAGTCCCTTACCTCGTGTCTGACTTGACTCGATCGTTATTTAACCTCTTGAATAATAGGATAGAGTTAATTTATACTTCCATAAGAACTTTTATAAAGTTCATTATTCCTTTTATATCACTTAATACCATGTTATTAACATTATGCAATTATTTAAGTTAATAACAGTACTTTTGTCGATCTTTGGTACATGAGTCAAAAATAAACTTTTTATAATCACAAGTTGTTTATGTGATAGATTATCCATTATCTAAAGAATTATATTAATGATGTAGATATCATATATATCATATATATCTAGTAGATACATTCATTTATAATACTATATAACATTTAGAGGTAAGAAATTAAATGCACCGTTCATGGAGAAGGTAAGCCGTACGTACGCATGAATGCTACTTTCATTTCTATTTCGTATTTAATGGAATGAAATCATAATGATATAAAGTTATATTATAATTAAAGTACAATATAATATATAATATCATTAATTCCATACTTTATACATCCCACATATGTAATTAACGATTCAAATCACTTTGAGGGGTCGGTAGTCCCCACTTCCGAAAATGAAATTATCGCATTTACCCATAATGGAAACCATAAAGGTATGCCATAAATGAAAAATATAGAAGCATAAGGAAAAACTAAACATAATATAAATAATATATAAATATAGTGAAATCTTAATGGCCACCATGATAGGTGTTATAATAATATTGAACAATCATCGTTTCGTGAGACAGTAATTCACCACCCACAGAAACAGTATGTTTTTTAACCATTAGACGAAGGTGTGTGTACGTTTAAATCAAATACTTCCCATAAAAACAACCTAGTATATTAATTATACTAGTTTTGTTACAAAATAAAGGAATTAAAAGATTTTAAGGGGTTGGAGAAGCAAAATAAAACAAAAGAACATAAGAGAAGACATCACCTTAAAATTAGGGAACTCTTTTTGATTTGAGCCAAAGGATTCCTTGGGAAGACTTCTGCCCAAAGTGAGGATTATAGGATTAATAGAGAGAAGTTTAGAAAGTATTTGGGCATAGCATAGCCGATCCAAATGGAATTGAAGGTGTGAATACGGTGGTAGAGGTGGGGGCCTTTTATAAGAGGAGAGAAGGGGCACTCTTGGAAAGTCATTAAATGTTACATTATTATATAATGAGTATCGGATTTTAAAGGTCCCACAATTTTATATTTCAAGGATTAGGTGATAAGGGTTCTAAATATAGTCATCCAATAGGTTTTTTACAAGTGTAAGTCATATATGTTACATTATCTTTTCATTTTATTAAAATCATTAATTAATGAGGTAATCACTGCATCATCATGGTGTCATAAAAAATATACTTTATATAATGTCTAAAAATTATAAAAAAAATATCATGATGTAGGAAATATATTTATCTTTCCAATTAATATTTATAGTCTAAGATATCATTTACATAGACAAAACTAAAATCATTTTACTTGGGTGATACATACTTTGGTTATAGTTTCCCTTTTAAAAAATAATATAATAAAATGTCAATATCTCCCAAAAGTGATTCCATGGGGTCCCAAAGATTAGTACAAGGCATCCCATGGTCGGCCATGACATAACTAGTAGTATTAGGACACATTTTAGGGTCATTTATTATTATCATGATATTATTTTATTACCCATAACTACTCGATTACTAATTAATCACGATAATTAAAGATAATTACCGTCTTTACTATTCATAATGTCAAAAAACAAAAGTGTCTTAATTACATAATTTGGACCTTCTGATTCCAAATATGGAATCCATTTTACCCAATTCAAAACCCAAAAATTGTAGTAATTAATTTCAAAATTATTTCCACTGTCAAAACAAAGGGCATGTTTTTAAGAAATAATATCTATCAAAAGGTTGACAATTGTTTATGTAAAATTTCAAAGTGAAATTAATTATAATGACCAAAATTGGATAAAATGGTAAATTTATATTCGAATTATACTTTAAAACCACTGAATATTATAATTTATCACTATAAATTATTTATATTAAAAAATTTCTTTTTAATTATTTTTCACTATTCATCGAAAATTGTAATTTCTCAGAAAAATAGCAAAAATTCTACATAGGATAATTTAGATATTTAGAATCCAATAATTAAGTCCATTTTTAAATATAAAATTTATATAATTTCAATAAGTGGGTATTACTATTAATAACGACTACTTTGATAGGTCACGGTGTTTTAGAACTCGATGTGGCGTACAACACACGCTGCTATATTATTCAAAGAGAAGTGTACCATGGATGCTTGAGGTGTTACAGGGCGGGGATGTGATTGTGGTTTTTGAGGCCCAGGTGTGTGTGGGAGGGATGAATGGTTTGTGAGGCCTACGTGTGTGCAGGCGGGATGTGTGGTTTGTGAGGCCCAGGTGTGTGTGGGTAGGAAGAGTGTGGTAGTGTCAGGACGTTCGCCGTTAGGAAGAGAATCTTTCTAGTGGGGGGGGGGAATGGTGCGGGGTACCTAATACTCTTGTTCTTATATACTACTACCTGTTGTTTTGGGTTTTTGGTGATCATGGCTGGTGAGGTTGGGTGGATAGAATTCATTTGTAGGTTTTATTTTCTTCTTTTGTTCTCACGTGACATTAGGATATCTCCCCACCTGTGCACGAGATCTATATGTTTCCCTACTAAGTATACTTGAATGCTCACCCTACGTTTACTTTCAGTTTTCCAAGGGGACTACCAGGGCTGTGCGTGACCCTACTTGTTGGGACAGTTGGAGTTTTTGCCGTTTCTAAACTCTTGTTTCTTTTGCTATTGTACTTTTGAGTTTTCCTGTAATTGTACTTTGATTCAGAATTTTTTAAACATGAATTTGGGATTGGTTTGGGTTTTTTTAATTTACTTGTTCCTTTTTATTTTGGTGTTTGACTCATCATATTTCCCGATCTTAAATAATAATAAAAAGGGTAATGCCTCCCATATTTGTGAAAACTCATACCCTTGGTGCTAGTCACCACTCTGGGGCCTACTGGAGGTGAGACTTGGGGGGTTATTATCTCCCTTTCACCTTTTCCAGCTCAAAAGGGGAATCTTTGGTGGGAGGGGGTCATGAAAGAATGGTATTAGAGATGATGGTTGAGAGATAGGATGGAGTTATGAGTTAGGCACACTAATGATTGCATGGGATGGTAGGGAAACAGTGTTAGGTGATCTTGGTGCCTGCCATAGGCGAGGGAAGACTTTCTAGGACATGAGATTTTAGGGCCCCCCATGATCCGATGCAATGTTTCTACGCCTACCAAATGACCAAGTGCGACTACATTGACTACATGGTAGAGAACCTAGGGAAGGTACATGCGTCATCATGTTTGTGTTTTACTTGATTTGGGTGTTCTGGGAAAGAAATTGAACTAATATGATAAAGTGAAACCTTGATGAATTTTCTTACTACTTGGGCTTTGGTGATCTTTGTTTACTGTACAGATATGGCACCTGGACATCATCCCCGGGTGACTCAGACAGTTGAGGCCCGGCAGATTCAGACGGTCGATCAGTTGAGGATTGACCGAGAGGTGGAAGATGATCAGTGGTAGAAGACTCTCCATTCTTTCCAACGACAAACCCTAAAGAGGTACGAGGGTAGTACTTCGGATATGGAGACGGAGGGGTGGCTTGAGAAGCTAGGGATCACTCTTACTTTGATCCATGCTCTGAGGGTGTACTGGGTTCCCCTAGCAGTTAGTCAGCTGAGAGGTTCGGTGCATCAGTGGTTGATGCTCTATGTCGGGGAGAGGTCAGAGGCAGAGGTTCCGTGGGCAAACATTAAGAAGGAGTTATGAGGGGAATTCCTTTATTCCATGATCAAGGCAGAGATTTGGTTGGAGTTACTCTCCCTCCAATAGGGGAGAATGTCAGTACGGGGATTGGGTATCAAGCTCAAGGATCTCCTATGCTTTGCTCTGGATCTCTTTCCGGATGAGGAGTCTCGGGAGAGACGTTTGGAGGAGGTGCTTCATCCTTCACTCAACTAAGCTGTCACCCCATTAACCCTTCCGACGTAATTGGAAGTAAAGAAGAAGGTAGAGGTTGTAGAGAGGATGTAATCTCAGGGAGGTGCACCACGAGAGGGGATCCAGCCAGGTTCGTCGAATGGGAAGGCGGTCAGCAGCAGGTCTCCTGCGACATGAACTTCCATATTCAGGCCAGTAGGGTGCAGGCCCCAGCAGTTCCATTTTAGATCTTCGGGACCCCGTCCTTTTTTCATGAAACTAGTACTAAATTGTTTCTCTTGTGGAGCTTTCGAGGACATTCAGAGTCGGTGCCCGACCCAAGCTTAGTACGGTGGACGTGGGCAGGTTCAGCACCCGCCTCAGCAGCACCAGTTGCTGGTGAGGCCCTTCCAGCAGCAGCAGGACCCTGTTCCTCTGAGGGAAGACTTTGCAGGAGGAGGCCGACCACAGCGTGCTCCTCAGGGACCTCAACTAGGGTGTGGTTGGGGAGGTGGTCAACATCAGAGAGGCAGTGGAACTGGGCGAGGGAAGTTACACGCAGTAGAGTTGGCAGCTCCGGCAGGACAAGAGGTGGTGTGAGGTACGATTTGTTTGTTCAACACTCTCATTTATACTTTGTTCGATTTTGGAGATTCACACTCCTTTGTTGCACCTGGTCTATCCCATGCTTTGGGTCTAGAAGTATAGAGGCTATTCATACCCTTGGTGCTGAGTACACTAGTTGGAGGTCAGACCAGCATATCTTGTGTTTGCCAGGGATGTGGACTGACGTTGGGAATGCATCAATCTAGTGGGGATATCCTTTTTCTACAGATGCAGCCATATGATATCATCCTAGGCATTGAATTTTTTATTCTGTTAGTTTCGTAATTGACTACTTCTGAAGAAGACTCATGGTCTCTAATGTGGATAAGCAGTGTGTAACTTTTGTTGGCAGGAGGAAGTATTAGGCAGGAAGCCGGCATGTGAAGCCTCTCATTTCCTTGTTAGGTGGGTTATCAATGGTTTCAGCTGATACAATGATGATGGATGTCCCAGAGGTTTTTGGGGAGTTCCTCGATGTTTTTCCCTTGGAGGTTGGGACTCTACCCCCACGACGTGATGTTGAGTTTGGGATAGTCGTAAAGCCTGGTGCCTGTCCAATTTCGATGGCCCCTTATCGGATAGCACCTTTGGAGTTGTGGGAGTTGCGGATTCAGATTAATGAACTGATAGAGAAGGGATTTGTTCGATCCAGCATGTTGCCATGGGGTGCTCAAGTTTTTTTAGTAAAGAAGGAAGATGGAGGTCTCAGGCTATGCATAGACTACCGAAGGTTGACTTAGGTAATGGTCAAGAATAGTTACCACCATCCAGGGATAGATGATCTCTTCAACCAGCTGAGGGGAGCAGGTTGGTTTTATAAGATTGATATATGATTTGGATATCATCAGTAGAGGGTAAAGGACTGTGACATCTTGAATACAGCTTTCAGGTGAAGTTATGGGCACTTCGAGCTTGTAGTGATGTCGTTTGGAGTTACAAATGCACCAGCCGTGTTTATGGGACTTATGAACTTTGTCTTCTGAGAGTTTCTAGACTGGTTTGTCGTTGTGTTTATATATGACATCCTGATCCACTCAAAATCAGAGGAGGAGCATTTTGAGCATCTCAGGGCAGTCTTGGAATTCCTTCGACACCACCAGCTTTATCGGAAATTGTCAATGTGTATGTTATTGAATCAAGAAGTACAATTCCTTGGGCACGTGGTGTCTCAGAATGGAGTATTAGTGGACCCATCGAAGGTAGAGGCAGTTTTTTCTTGGATGGCACCCAGGAGTGTGGCAGAAGTTCATTGTTTTTTGGGTTTGGCAGGTTACTATCGATGGTTTGTTTCAGACTTCTCTCGAGTTGCTACTCTATTGACAGCTTTGACTAGGAAGGACCATGTCTTCCTATGAAGCAAGCAGTGCTAGAAAGTTTTCGACTACCTGAAGGAGAAGTTGGTTAGTGCTCCAGTACTCAGGTTTCCAGAGGAAGGGTTGTTGTATGATGTGTTTTGTGATGCTTCCGGCCTTGGTTTGGGGTGCATACTGATGCAGAAGAATGGTGTGATCTGTTATGGGTCTAGGCAGTTGTGCCCTAATGAGAGTAACTATGCCACCCATGACCTAGATCTTGTGGAAATAGTATTTGAACTAAAGTTGTGGCGACATTATCTCTTTGGGGAGCACTTTGTGGTGTTCTCAGATCACAAGAGCTTACATTATATCTTCTCCCAGCATGACCTGAACTTATGGAAACAGAGATGGGTTGAGTTTCTCCAAGACTATGACTTCGAGATCTCTTACACAGATTGTAAGGTAAACGTTGTGGCTGATGCCCTGAGCAGGAAGTCTCCCAAGGAGGTGGTTCGTGAATCCGCTGATGCTTGGAATATGATGGGAGAGTTGGCTACCTTGCACTTGGATTCAAGGGTAGCGGGTGTTAGAGGCTTTTTTTTCAGATGGCGGTGCAGTCCTGTATGTTGTAGCAGGTGGAAGAGTCTTAGTGGGGAGACTCCAAGGTGGAAGTAATGCGGGATCGTATCGATCAGGGAAACGCTCCAGAAGGATGGCCAGAGGATAGCTGACATCAGTTGATTTTTCATGTAAGGTTGTTTGTTCCAGAGGTGATGCATGAGGGAGTTCTCCATGTGATCCATGGATCAGCCTTGGCGGTATATCCTTGAGTTTCAAAAATGTACTGAGGCCTGAGGGAACAGTTTTGGCGGCCCGGGGTGAAACAGGAAGTGGTAGAGTTTGTGGATAAGTGCCTACTGGGTCAGCATGTAAAGGATGAACATTATGCTTCCAGTGGTCTATTTCATCCTTTAGATGTCCCCGAGTGGAAGTGGGATGAAATCTCAATGGACTTTGCCACAGGACTATCCAGAGCTCAGGGTGGTTATGATGATATCTGGGAAGTGGTGGATCGACTGATGAAATCTTCTCACTTCATAGTAGTTAAGGAGTCGGGTCCGGTGATTACCTTAGCACAGAGGTACGTTGATGACATGGTGCATTTTCATGGAGTTCTGAAGTCTATCATCTCAGATCGGGATACCCGGTTTACATCACGAGTCTGGAGGGTGTTTTAGCATGCTTTTGGCACCCAGCTACGCCTTAGCACTACTTTCCAACCCCAGACCGATGGGCAGACAGAGTGGACTATCCAGATGTTGGAGGACATTTTGCGAGCATGTGTTCTAGATTTCAGAGGATCATGGGTGCGACACTTGACTTTAGTAGAGTTTT
This sequence comes from Viscum album, assembly GCA_963277665.1. Classification (NCBI taxonomy): domain Eukaryota; kingdom Viridiplantae; phylum Streptophyta; class Magnoliopsida; order Santalales; family Viscaceae; genus Viscum; species Viscum album. Next base: position 228,442,338 of record OY728125.1, read on the forward strand.
CATACAAAAACAGCTTCTGATCTACTATTGGCATGGCACCGTTTGAGGCTTTGTATGGAAGAACACGTCGTTCACCCATTTGCTATGTAGAGGTTGGTGAGATAGGTTCTCTTGGGCCAGAGGTAGTACAGAGCACCACAGAGAAAGTCTAGCTTGTACGTGAGAGGATGAAAGTGGCTCAGGACCAATAGAACTATTATGCTAATCATCAGAGGAGGCCCTTGGAGTTCGAGGTTGGAGATCATGTGTTCTTAAATTCTTCCCCTCTATGGGGGTAGTAGAGGTTTGGGAAGGGGAGTAAGCGCTCCCCTAGGTTCATCAGACATTTCAAGGTACTGAGGTGAGTCGGTGAGGTGGCATATTAGCTGGCCCTGCCACCTCAGTTGAAGAAGGTTCATGACGTCTTCCATGTCTCCTAGCTTCATCGGTACTTACACAATGAATCTCACGTTATCTACTGGGGAGAGTTATATGTAGGAGATGAAGCGACCATTGCGGAACAACCAGTCAAAATTGAGGATTGTGAAGAGAAGGTGCTCCGTGGACGAACCATCACCTTTTTTCAAGTGTTGTGGAGGCATGGCGGCCTCGAGGAGAGAACTAGTGAGCGGGAGGGTCAGATACACACTCAGTACCCGGAGTTGTTTTGAATTATGTGTTGCTTTGTTCTTCTGAGCTTTGTTTTGATGTTATACTTTGTACCTTTGATATATGGAATGCTTGGATTATCGGTTGTGAGATGTTTTTCTTCCTTGTTCTCTAGAAGTGTGTAACATGTTCGGATGTGTGGGGAAAGGGAAAAAACATGATCCTTAATCGAGACACATTAATGAGGATGTGATTAAACCCGTGCGGGCGAGTCAGTGCCGCCTAAAGTGGATAATATCTCGACATGGGAGAAGCAATTCCCCAAGCCATGTGTTCGGGCAGTGTGTTGGTTGTACGGTGTTGGGGGAAGTGTAAGTTTGCCAAAATCCTAATATATGGAAGTGGGAAGAACCATTTCTTAATTGAGATGCATAAATGAAGATGCGATTAAACCCGTGCAAGCGAGTCAGTGCCTCCTAAAGAGAATAATATCTCTACATAGGAGAAGGAATTCCTAACACCTATGATTAGTGTTGTTGGTTGGGTTCCAATTATAACGAGAGCCCCAAGAGGTATCTTGTTGAGTTCCTCTTGGTTGGTTTTGAATTATTAGGGATGAGAATGTTTTAAGTGGTATCTTGTGTAATGGCCCGGACCTCTCCGGCCCATTCCTTGTTGAAACGAAGGACATGAAGTGTTTTGTACGGTAGCATGTACTTTTCCCACACTTTTAAAAATTTTGTGACAACACGCTGTGTAGTGTGAGTACAGGCCATGTACCACCTTGTCGAGTATACCTTGTGTTGAATCCCTTTCCTTTCCGTGTGAAATAAATAAATATAGGCCATGTATCCCATCCTACACGCTATGTAGTTTCTCCCTGCCTACGCGTTACCCTCAAATCGTGTTTTAACCAGTCAATGGGCTTGTGCAGTGTTGAAGTCGTGTCCTTGCCGTGTGAAATAAATAAGTACACACAGTGTAGCCCATCCTACACGCCATGTAGTTTCTCCCCACATACACATTACCCCTCAAACCGTGTGCTGACCAGTCAACGGCTGTGTGCCACGTTGAATGCCATTATGTAAGCCACATGGTGACCATGTGGAATAGCCGAGTACACACCATGTACTTTAGTTTTTCTCTCATATAAAAGGAGGGGGCCTCTCCTCCTTTTTAGATCATTCCCTTCCTCTCCTTTCCTTCGAGAAGAGCCCTACCGAGAGACTCTGAAGCTGCTTTCTTCCATAACTTCTTCATCCGAGCTCCGATTTACAATCCGTTAGCAGCCACGAGATCTTAATGATGAGGTGGAACTTCAAAGATTGGATCTGTTGTTTTCCATTTGGCCTTTTCTTCCTAGCATCCACCTGTGGTGGCTTTTCTGGGTTTTGATTGAAGCGACGGATGCTGACGGGCGTCTTCTAGAGTTGATCTGGGGGAGCGTTGTGATGAGAACCTATTGAGGTAGGGACTTTACCTTCATCTCTCTCTAATTTTTGCATCATGTGGGATGCGTGTCCTCTTTCTTTCATGAGACAGAGTTGAACCTTTTTAATGAAGATAATAATTGGTTTAAAGAATGAGTATGGGAATAGTTACTATGTTTATCTTTTTTTTATTCTATTATTATGTTGTGAATTGAATTGGCTGTGCCTACAGAAAATCAAGTTTGTTGGGGGGATTTCCTTATGCAAATAAATTTTGCCCTATATTTCTAGATCGTTTTGTGGAATATGGAAATTGTTTAATCATGTAAAGTTGGCTGATTAAATGAATATCTGGAACACTTGTGTGATCACCCCAGTTGAACAAAATGGAATAATGAACATGTGGGTGTTGGTTTGGATACGTGGTGTGTGAAAAAGGAGGGGGTTGAATCCAGGGTTGTTACAAATAGGATGGGAAGCAGGGTTGCGGTAAATGATATTAAAGGGGAAATGATGTGGAACGAGCCTTGTTTTGTGATACGGTTGTGGAGATGTGGTTATAGTGGCAGCAGGGCTGCAGTAATGGGTTGTGATATTAAAAGAATGTGGAAAGTTGATAAATGAACTGTGGGGAATGATAACGAATTGAACGTGGGAACAATCAATGGGGATTGATTGATGATAAAAAGGTTGGTTTTGTGTTTCCTATGTTCTATCTAACTTGATCTGTGGTTGGCAGGGTTTTCTTCTACGAAATTCTTGATCTGGTTTGATAATTTCCTAGTAGTTAAGGAACTAATAAACTAATACTGTTGAAATATGGAAACCTAAATAGGGTTGGGATTGTTTGTGTATACAGGCTTCATAGTAGCAGTGTCGAGGCACCTTATCAGTTTCTCTATTTAGAAGCCATAGGTTGGGCTGTGTGTTTGGTATATATATATATATATATATATATCTGTATCTTTGTGTTTTATTGCACCCCACCCATGTTGAGGACATAGTGCCGAACACTCCCATTTCATGGGAGAGGGTGTTTTCCCATTAGTTACTAGCTCCTTCCTGCTCCTTCTCCCAAAGGCTGTGATGGCTTGAGGTGACCTTACACATAACACTCTTTGGGTAGGTTTCGACTTGTATGATTTTAGCCTAATACTCTTCGGGAAGGTTTATTGTTCCCAAGAATCTTCGGGATGAGGCCCAGGTGTGTTCGGGTGGGGATGTGATTGTGGTTTGTGAGCACCAGGTGTGTGTAGGTGGGATGTGTGGTTTTTGAGGCCCAGGTGTGTGCGGATGGGATGTGTGGTTTGTGAGGCCCACGTGTGTGCGGGAAGGAAGAGTGTGGTAGTGTCAGGATGTTCTCCGTTAGGAATAGCAGCTTTCAAGTGGGGGGGGGGGCGAATAGTGGGCGGTACCAAATGTTCTTGTTCTAATATACTACTACCTGTTGTTTTTTATCTTTGGTGAGTGTGGATGGTGAGTTTGGGTGGATAGAATTCCTTACTACGTTTTAGTTTTTTCTGTTGTTCTCACAGGACATTATTATGTCTCCCACCCGTGTACGATAGATTTAGGTTTCCCTACTGAGTGTACTTGTATGCTCACACTACGTTTACTTTTAGGTTTCCTGGAGGAAAACCAAGGTCATGTAAGAACCTACTTGTTGGGACAGTTGGAGTTCTTGCAGTTGTTGTACTCTTGTTTTTTTTGATATGGTACTTTTGAGATTTCTTGTACTTGTACTTTGTTTCATAGTTGTTTAAATAAGCATGTGGGATTGGTTTGGTTTTTTTTCATTTACTTGTTCCTTTTTCTTTTGGTGTTTGACTCATCCAATTTCCTAATCTTAAATAATAATAAAAAGGGTAATGCCTCCTATATTTGTGAAAACTCATACCCTTGGTTCTAGTCTCCACTCCGGGGCCTACTAGAGGTGGGACTCGGGGGTCATTATCTCCCTTTAACCATTTCCAGCTCAGAAGGGGAATCTTTGGTGGGAGGGGGTTGTGACATAATATCTATGTATGATAAGTCTATGTCATTATAATACACTCTTGGAGTAGATTCCACAGTTTTCAATAGTTTAAGGTACTTTTCTCATATCACATATATATATATATATATATTCCTTATTTAATACTTTTTCTTCAAATTCATTTATTTGTACAGTAACTTTGGGCAGCATTAGGATAGAAATGGTGTAATTTTGTGGTGTTATGAAATTAAATACTACCATGGGAGAGGGATAAAATATTATATGATATTTGAGGGGTCTTCAAATTGAAGTGGAAAGTTATAATTTCTTATGGAATCTTTTTTCGTCAAAATTAATGGATTATACATCATTCATAGGATGGATTGGTTGGTTCTACACCATGAACATGTTGATAATAATCCTTATAGGGTGTCTTTTACATCACTCTAATGTAGTAACTATGATTATAATTGTGAATGGGGTGTCTATGTGAGTTGAGTTGTACTGGAATATAGTGATATTGGAATTTTGAATGACCAGGTGTCTAGTCTTTTTATAAGAATCTAGGGAATGTGTATTGGAGAATTCATTCCTTTGGTAGATCATTTCATAGAAATTTTCCATGATGATTTATCTAGATTACTATTTTATACTGAACTTTTTTTGAGTTATCTTGAGATCATTTTAATGTACTATTTTTCCTTATGTTGAGTACTTTTTAAATAGGTTTTATTTTAGGGTGTGAATGGTTGGATATTTTAGAAAATGGACGTAGTAGGGAAGTTCATGGTTGGTAGATGGTTTTCCCAAACTGTGCAGCCCATCCCAGCAAACTATGAAACCCTAGACAATGGGGAATTTCGTTGATGGTGCATGGGTTTCCAAACCATATACCCTCTTAGAATTAACCACGCATTATTGTTAAAAAGGGGAAATGTTTCGGTGCACGGTTAGGGGAACCCACGTTCCCATACCAAAAAAAATTGTACGAAAATTAATTTAACCTCAAAGTTAGATTTAAAAATTCAAGAACCCCCATTTTAATCCCAAATCAACACCTATTCAACCCTAATGGATATTTCATGATTTAATAGTGTCATTTAATAATTACAAACCCTCTCGACCTCCATTCTTCATGATTTGAATCTCAGATCTAAGATCTTCAACACTCCCAGTAATATAATCCTATCCTGCTTAGTCACATATTATTATTCCTTCTCTTGATCTTTTGGTGGTTGTTAGTCTTGTTTTGGTATATATATATAGATCTAGTAATGTGTATCTAGATCTAGGATAATGGAAATATCCCAATATTTGAGTGATATTGATTTATTCGACATTGATTTTGGTTTTAGATTTAGATATCGTTGTATGTCGTTTTTCCAATAAATTTTAGTGTATTTCCAATGGGTGATCATTTGTCAGTGAGACACGTTAGCTGATGAAATATTAAAATCTCATACTCATAAATTTTATTATGTGTGTGATTTTTTTTATAATTTTGATAGTTTTTTAGCAGTTGAAACTGTTAATTAAATTAATTAATTTTTTGAATTAGTTAATGATGAAATTGTAAAATTTTGGGAATTGGGGATAATTAATTGGGGAATTAATTATGAGGTATTGAGGTTCATATTTTTATAGTTAATTTTGAAATTAATTATGAGAGATTGGGGTTTTTCGATTTGGTAATAATGTGTAGAATCAATTATGAGATATTGAGATTAAGATAATTAATTGTTTAATTAATTATGAATTATTAGATTTATTAAAATGTAATTGATTAATCATTGAATTAATTAATAGAATGTATGTGATTAATTAATTTTAAAATTAATTAATGGTATGATTTTTATTAAATAATTTTTGGATTAATTAATTGGATTTATTGTTATAAGAGGAATAAGGATTATTGACCATTAATTGATATGATATAGTGATGTAGTGATATATGTGCATTTAATTGATAAATGAGTGTATGATGTGGACTGATGTCCAAATACCCATTGAGTGAATATGTGCATGCAAATTAATTTTTTATGGGATAAGGAATGACACTCCAAATACCCATGTGGTGTGGCACATATATTGGCGCTCTAAATTCCCATGGGGTGCCTGACATGATGTTTTATGCAAATAATACTGGAATAGTACTATGGTTCCAAATAGCTATAATTGTGAATTGATAATCTGAAATTGTTCATAATCTGTCATAGGTGAAGCTGGTATTTAGGTATGGGTGTCTTTATAAACCCATTGGTTTATGTGGTTATATAATTAATAATTGATAATGTGATAACTGTTTATTTATGAATTGCACATGTTAATTTATAAAACATCATACACTATTATAGATTTGATATTATTATAGATGTCATTGGTGCTAGTGTATTATGCGGAATTCATACCCTAATCAGGCTACTAGATTGGTCCCCGATTAGATTACATGGATTCATGATAGGTTAAGGGAAAAAGAACTATGATAGATGGCTAAGTCTGGTGGAGCCTGGATGAGGGAACCATATGTGGTTTGTGAACATCTTGGGAGTATTTAGTGTCTTTATTTTGATTTTTCATTTGAAACTAGACACGTAGCTTAGCATGGAACGTTTACTACTTTAGTTTTGGTATGGTATTTCAAGTTATGGTTATCATGATACATTGGTATTTTTTATGGTTATATGTTATTATTATAGTTATTATTTATTTCCCCAAGTGAATTAAATTGATAAAAGAGGGTAGTTTCTCCCCATGATTGATATATCATACCAAATTTTCTTTTCAATATCCCCTGGCATACAGGGAGGCATGCTAGAGGTCATGTGATGGTCCCACTTATGGTATTGGGGTGTGGAACCCGATTTTGAATTTGAAAAAGTGGAATCAGAGCCTAGTTTTATTTTTTTCATTTCTATTAACATTTGGGATTAGATGATGAGAGAATAGTAAGATTCAATCTTTGTACAGAAGAATATCTTGGAGTAATTTCATCAAGAGACACTCAGGAAGGAAAGAGAAGTAGAGTTCATAAGATTGATTTTGGGGAGTGTGTCTGTGATAAACAACATAAGATGATTTTATGATTTTCAACACATTGATCCTGTGTTAGCTGAAGATGAGGCTACATTAAAAATGATTTTAGGGAGAACTTATGTGTGTAATTAAGACAAAAGTGAATATCATCGGTATGAGAATGTTTTCAGATGTGGGGAATTAGGCACTCATTGTTGTGGGGAACCTAAAGGAGGATTCCAGTGGATGATAGGTGGTTTCTACAAGACATTTAGTAGGTGAATATTTAGAGATTATGAAAGAGATTTATGAAAACTTTATCAAGAGTTATGGGAAAAAATGTGGAATAACATATTGATCAGTTACTATGGATCTTAAAGTAGTAAGTTTACACCAGTTCAGTAGGCTGGGACACTTCTAGAAAATTGTCCCTAACTAAGAGTTGAGTCTCCAGTTATGAAAATATTGTATATCTACATATATTATAAAGGAACCCATAATAGATAATTATTGATGGAGAACCTAGACAGAACTAGATTGGGGGAAAGGGATATTTTTTACTATATTGGACTATGAGATCGGGTTCTATTGGACGAGGTGGAAGAGGTATTGTACATGTTACTTCTAGGAAATAGTTCTTGTATTAACAGAGTTGTGAAGCTGGGGTAAGTAATGCTACATCAAAAAGAACTGGGGAAAGACAATTACAATAAATTAAACATAATTTTTTGGATTATGAGGTCAGACCATTGACAATGAGAGGTAATATTATTATATCTTAAACATTAGGTTATTCCTTATTTGATATTGGTTCCTATCATTACCTTATACCTACAAAAATTAATAATTATTTGAGTTTGGAATTAGAGTTTGTGATTAGGGTTATGACTATAGATACACTATTAGGAGTATGGTCTAGATACATATGTTTTGGAAAAGAATTCTCTCTCCAAGTTAGTGATTATCATTTTATATGGGATCTTTAAATCCTAGACAAGTTAGGATTCAACCAAATTCAGGGTATGGACTAGCTAACGAGGGAACAGTGATTGTTATAGTAGGATAATGAATATTACATCTCTATATAGGTGACCATTTCTTTCACCCTGGAGAGTGGAATGTCCAGGTAAGCCAAGCATGGAAAATTAACCAACAACGTGTAAGATAATAGACTAGGTTTCTTTTTTTTTCTGCATGATAAAGGTGTAATGAAGGATGAAATTATACTAATTGTGGACTAGTTTTAGGATGTTTTTATTGAATAATTATCCAGGTCCCACCTGAGAGCGATATAAAATTTACTATGGAGATCTTGTCAAGGGCTGATCTAGGTTCATTTTCTCCAACTCGAATTGAGCCAAATGATATACAAGAGGTCAAGAATTAGATGGAGGATTTGAAGCATATGTGATTTAGCCAAATGAGTATATCACCTTAGATTTTACCAATGTTGTTTGAAAATAAGGATGATAGGACCATACAATTGTTTATTGATTAATGAAATTTCATCCAGATTACTATAAATAATATGTATCATCTTTCACATATCAATGATCTATTTGAATAGTTAATAAGAGATTGTGTATTCTCAAATATCAACTTGATTTCATGGAATCATCATGTATGATTTTCGTCTTCTGATATAAGAAGGATTACTTTTAGAAGCTGGTATGTCCTATATGATTTTTTCATATTTCTATTTGGGTTGTTGGATGCACCAATGGTGTTTATGGACATCATGGGCATAATATTCCAGCAATACCTCGATGTGTATGTGGTAATATATGTGAATGACATCATGATGTACTACATGTCACATCCAAATCATGCCCAATATCTTAACATCATCCTAATTACATAGAGAGATAATTTTCTATAAAAAAATCTATCTATGTGTCAATTATGGATTGACTAGGTATACTTCTTGGGTCACATCATCCCAAAGGAAGGTGTGTCCGTAGAACTAGATAAAGTACAAGTAGTTGTATCTTCAGAATATCCCAAAAAAGTATTTGATATCCATAACTTTGTGGGGTTGGCTAGATATTATTAGAGTTTCATCTAGGAATTTTTCACATTGGTAGTGCCCCTTACATGGATTAACAAAAATGAAATAAATATGAATGGATCTATGCATGTGGGAATTCCTTTTTAGCATATAAATAAGTTCATGATATCATCACCAATCATGATCATACCTGAGGTAGGCGAAGAGTATAAAATATATTATGATTCTTCAGGGATTGGTCAGGAGCTTTACTGATGCATGGATATCTAGTTATGCTATATGGGTATCGACTATTGAGGCTACATGAGCAGAACTAATGCATTTATGAACTCAAGTAAGGTGTAGTTTTTTATTCTTTGATGTGTTGGTGGTATTATCTTTAGGGAGAAAAGATTAATCCGTATATAGACTAAAAGAGAATAATATACATGTTCTCGCAATGATAGTTGAATATTCATAAGTAGAGAGGGGTAGAGTATATACAATAATTAATTATTTATCTGGCATATATTCCATGAAATGGGAATAGTGTGGATGAAGTTTTGAGCAAGAAAACTACGGCTTAGGTAGTTTATGAATCTAGTGCTGAGTGGAAGATGATATCTTTTCTTACTGAGATTCATGTTCTTGTTAATGAGATTTAGGAGCATATGACTCACGTATCAGTATCAGTGGGTTATACATTTTTTAACATTATTAAATATATGTATTATGGGGATTCAATCTACATTTCCTTGAGGGAAATCCTTGAAGGTGGAGAGTCACCTTATGATTTGATCATAGATGAAGATGAGATCATTTACGTTATGAATCGATTTGTGGTGCCTACGAGCATGTGGGAGGACTTGAAGTGTCAATTTTGTTCCTTAATGTGGGTAGTACATCTAGGTGTTACCAAAATGTACTATGACCAATGACAATAGTTTTGGTAGCTGGGCCTTAAAAAGGAAAAAATATTGTTTGTGACATGATGCTATACCTGTCTGCAGGTGAAGGCAAAGAAACAATGACCTAGAGGATTACTAAAGTTGTTTCCCATTCTATTAAAGAAATGATATTAGGTGATCATGGAAATTGTGGTGGGTCTCCTAATGAATCTTAAAAGGAATGATTCTATTTGTGTTGTTGAAGAAATACTGAAGAATGTAACACAATGCTTGCCAACATGGGATACTTTATCAGTTGAGTAATTGGGAGAATTGTATGTTTTTTATATAGTCTATCTAAACGGGGTTCCATGGACTATTATTTTAGACCATGGATCACAGTTTACTTCTCTCTTCTAGAAGGTCTTGATAAAGGCACATAGTAAATAGATTTTTTGAGTATAACTATTCCCCCATTGATAGAAGCAAATAGAGAATGTACTATACAAGTACTTGGCGATATGCTGTGACCCTTTATTCTAGAATTTGAACTTTATTGGGAGAATGAATTGAATATAATATATTTTTACTATAACAAAAATAGTTAGGAAATGAACCAGATGGAATATTATGTGGAAAACTATTATAGTCCATGTGGATAAACTATATGTTGTATGGAGGAACATGCTTGGAGTTGTTGTGACTGACTATCATTACAGAGACATCAGAGAATGTTCAGTTGATTTATAAGTGTATAGGTACCACTCATAGAAGTCTAGAGTCATGTTCTGATAAAAATGGATGACTAATAGAGTTTACATAGGTTTATTATGTATTCCATATGTTGTTTCCTAGATTGGGTCACCATAGGATACCGAAACAGGGCAAGTTGGAACCCAGGTTTTTTGGGAAATTTAGTGTTTTGGAGAAAATCAAGCTGATGGAAAACATGGATGATGTTGAGTTTAATATATATAAGTACTTTTAGGATAATATGATATGTGTGTAGGATCATAATGAGAATGTGTTTCTATGAAAGATCATGCCTACAATTCATGTATTGTTGTAAAATTGGTGTGTACATGTGGAAACATGGGAATGTGAAGAAGATATACGGGCTCATTGTACTGATCTTTTTTACAAGAAATCTTGAATATTCTTGGGAGTGCAGCTGGAGGATGAGGTATTACAAGCTGTCGAAGATTTTCAGATCTATACCTTGGATGTAGTTGTCTAGGGATCTTTTATAAGTAATAATTTGTCTTATGTTGAGTACATTTCATTTGGTTTTTACCTTGGGATGTTTTTGGGAGTAAATTTGAAAAAAATGAAGGAAGTAGGGTTTTGCATGGTTGAGGAATTTTTTTCCCTAACTGTGCACCCCATCCTAACAAACCATGTAACCCATATAAAGGGGAATTACAAGGTTCGGGAATGGTTTTTCAAATCATGCACCCTCTTAATAGTGACCATGAGCCCCAATAAAAGAGTTTCGTGGTTTATGACCATTTTTAGGGTAAACCATGATTCCATGCCTGGTAAACTATGCACTAGAATTAATTGACCTTGAAAATTAGTTTAAAAATCCCCAAACACCTATTTTAATCCCAAAATGACCCACATTCATCCTCATGACATATTTCCCAATTTTATTGTCTCCAAAAAAATTCCTTTCCTTCCTAACCTCAATTATTCATTATTCAATGACCAGATCAAAGATAAGAACCCCTCCATGTAAGAAAATAATATCCTACTTTGTTTCCCCATATTCTTCCTTCTCCAATTATTTTGGTGTTTGTTATTTTTTATTAGAAATAGATCAAGATCTATTAATAAGGATCAAAATATACGATTATAGATCTATATCTAGATTAGAGTGATCTTGATTTATTTTATCTTGATTTAGGTTTTAGTCTCGTATCTTATTATACGTCATTATGCCTTTCAATTTTTGGGGATCTTCATCGGGAGACCATTCATCAAATAATTGAGATAGGTAGAATAATATTCAAATCCCATAGTCATAAAGTTGTTTATTTGTATGAGAATTGTAAAATTTATAGAGTTGTTTAGAAATTGAAACTCTCAATTGTATTAATTAATTTGGTTAATTAGTTAATGGATGAATTGTGAAATTGTGGGATTTAGGATAAATAATTGTGATATTAATTATGACATATTGAGGTTGGGATTTAGATAATTCATTTTAGAATTAACTATTAGATATTGGGATAGTTGAATTATGTAATTAATTGGGGAATCACTTATGGGATAATGAGATTGAGATTATTAATTATTAATTAATCACTATTTATTGTAATTGTTGAAATGGAATTATTTAATTATTTTATTAATTAATATAATGTATGTGATTATTAATTATTGAACTAATTATAGTTATGAGTGTGATTGAAAAATTTTAAGATTAATTAATGGATTTTTTTGATAAGAGGATTAATGTTGATTAATCATTGATTTATTTGATATAGTGATATCATGATATATGTGATATATGTGATATATGTGAATTTTATTGAAAATGAGTGTGGTACACATAATGAAGCTCAAAATACCCATAGTATATAAACGTGCATGCATGAGGGTATAGTATGGGAAAGTGATTGATAATATAAATACCCTTGGGTGTGGTGCATTGACTAACAATCCAAATACTAATGGGGTCCTAGACAAGATGTTCTACACTGATAAGATTGGAATTGGACTATGGTTTTAAAATGACATAATTATGAATTGTTAATGTGAGATAGTTCAGAATTTGGTTTGGTCTAAGGTAGGTCTTTGGGTATGGGTTCCGTTGGGAACCTAATAGTTTATGTGGTTTAATAAAGAGTAATTTATACAGCGATAAATATTTATTTATGTATTTTAATTATTTCTTTATACAAGTAAATACAATGTTATAGAATGGACATTGTTTTTGATGTTGTTGGTGTTGTTCACTAATAGAAAAACAGGTATTTGTGACGGGCTATTTGCGAAGGGATCCCGTCGCAAATAGCCCGTTGCTGAAAACACCGTCGCAACTACACTTATTTGCGATGGGCCCGTCGCTAAAGCCTTTTTTTGCGATGGACATTCTCCCCGTCGCAAATAGTATTCCGTATTTTTGTAAAAAACTTTTAAAATAGTTTTTGCGACGGGACCCGTCGCAATCGCTTTTCTGACGGTTCCGTCGCAAAAACTATTTTTTAAAAAAATAAAAAAAATTAATAATACTAGTATTTGCGACGGGAGTAGTATCCCGTCGCAAATACTATAAATAGTATTCGCGACGGGTCCCGTCACAAATAATATAAAAAAAATAAAAATAATAAATTATTAATAAATTATTTTAATTAATATAATAATTGAATTATAATTTAGAAATGAAAATAATAAATTATTTTAATTACTATAATAATAGTAGAATTATAATTCAAAAATAAAAAATAATAGAATATTAATAAATGATTTAATTAATATAATAATATTACAATTATAATTTATAAATTAAAAAATATTAATAAGTTATTTTAATTAATATAAAAATAATAGAATTATTTTACATTCAAATATTAAAATAATTCAAGTATTACAAAAAAATAATTAAATTTTAATATTATAAAATTTTAATATATATATAAAATTTTAATATATATATAAAATTTAATATTATAAAATATAAATAATATTATTATTCATATTAATATTGTTATTTAAAAATATAATATTATTAATATTTTATAATGAGACAGAAACTACGAATAGAAAAAAAAAATATTTTGATTTCACAAATATTATAACAGAAATACAAACTCTAATCTGAAGGAGGGGGGAGGGGGGGAGGTGGGGGATATGCAGATGGTGGTGGAGAAAACTCCATCCCTAAAGCATGAGTGAGTCGGCGCATGTACTCCATCTGCTCCTGATGCTGCTGCTGCCACCGACTCATCTGCTCCTCGTACAGCTGCTGCTGGCGTCGACGCTCCTCCTCATGCTGCTGACGCATCTGTTCCTGCTCCTGTCGGAGACTCTCTATCTGTGCAGTCTGAGATCGCAACTGATCCTCATACTGTGTAGAAGAAGATGCACGAGCTCCTCTCGAGTTGGACGCCGACATCGCAGCACTGCCATAATAATCTCCGGGAGTCAGTCGAGAGCCGATACCAACTACCCGACCCTTCTCGAAGGCATACTGGGTGGCCTGCATCCATGCCGCCTCATCAAACTGACAGGCAGTGGTCTGATCTGATGACTCGGCCTGACTCTCAGGCTGGGCCTGTGCCGCTGCGGCCTCATATGACTCCTATAGTTGCAATTTAAAATTAAAATTGTGAATATATTATATGCAGTTAATTTTTAAACTGGAAAACAAATAATACTGACCACGATGTGATGCTGACGATCACCTATGAGCTCCCCAGTAGCAGGATCACTATACATCCTCCGATATACGTCGTACTCTGTAATATCGGGGTGCTCGACAGCCTATAAGAATAAAAAATAAACTGTTAATATTTATAGTTATATAAAATATTTATAAATAATGTACGTACCAGATGCTGTCTATGAGTACTGAAAGAACGACTCCCAGCTCGATGAGTCACCTCATGTCTCCCCCGATTCTGCCTCCCCACCGATGATCTCCTCTGAAAGGCACCACTCAACCAGTGCGCACATAATCCATCCCATACATGGGATGAAATATACTCTGGTCGGTGTGCTCTACATGACTCCTCAAAATCTGACACTCCTGCTTTCTTCATCACAGCTTTTCTTAAATTGTGAAAAAACTGACGAAGACGATCACGCATGGCCACCACCCATGCCTCGTGGATGGCGTCACACATGGTATCCTCGATCAGATACCATAAACCCTACAAATAAATCAAAATATCAAGTTAGAAATGAAATAATTTTCAAAATAAAAATTATTTATTTACGTACTTACCAACCAATGGCCGAACATGGCCTGCTGCACATCAATGGGAATCTGCTCCCATGTGGTCCACGGCTGAGAGATATAGTTGCGCAAAATAGCACTGCCCTGTCCGACTGCTATATGCGGAATACTGAAAAAATAATAAACATTTATTATGTGAATAGATTAATGAAATCTTAGTCAAATCCACATGTTATCACACAGGTTATCACACCTCCGTGTGCGTGGATCAAACCCAAGACGTGGACGTCGCTCGGGGACGGGGTCAGGAATCATCAATCGTGCAAGACCACGCCCCCTCCGCGTACTCCCTGGAGCGCCTACAGGCTGAGGGTCATCTGTCAGCAACTCATTCGCATCAAAAGTCAGGTCAGCATCCTCCAACGCACGAAATGTGGCGTCGTCCATCTGAAACAGAAAATGTTAATGTTAGAAAATAATTGATAATTACTATTATATATACATATATACATATTATGATTGTATATAAATACCATGAAATGCTATCAGTGTTCATCTTCATCATCATCTTCATATATGTCAATGTCATCTTCATATTCCTCCTCAACATCATCGATATCCATTCGAGTTACAGTTGCTTATCTCTTACCGTTTCAAATTCATATGTGACATCATTAACATCATCGTCATCACCGACTCTTAAATGTGGGGTGTCGTCATCGATACTCATGTCTCTTTGTAAAAAAGATTGATTTTGAGTACTCTCTTGAAACACTTCAATTCTTTGCACATCAGTGAAAGCACATTCACTTTGACTAAAATGATTGTCTCGAATTTTGATTTTTATTACACTCCACCAATCAGTCAAGTCTCTTGATGTTGCACAGTACTTTGCATAATAAACTTGATGTGCCTGTTGAGCCAATAAGAATGGTTCATTTACTACGAGAACACTTTTACATTTAATATCGATGATTCCATGAGTCGGATGAACACGCATGCCTCTCTCTGTATCCAACCACCGACATTTGAACATGGTTATGTAATGTTGTCCAAGATAACAGAGTTCAATGATTTCATCAAGTATGCCATAAAAGTCAACTTCATTTTCTCGATGATGAGATCCTCTCAAGCTAACTCCACTGTTCATTGTTTTTTTCGATTCCCCATATGCATGTGTGTGGAATCGAAATCCATTCACCACATATGCATTATAAGTTTTAACAAGTTTGGAAGGTGGGTTACTCAACACACACAACTATTTGTCAATTTTATCAGCATGTCGAGACACCTGAAAATTTGTGAAATAATTATCAATATAGTAAACTATACATTGAATGAGTTGCTAGAAGATAAAGAATTTATGTTACCAGTTTTTGAAACCACTGAGAGAAATTTTTCAGTTGACGTTCTTCGAGAGCAGCTGCTGTAATTTGTGGAATTTGTTTCTTGATATGATTATCATACAACCTATAAAAACCAATGTTATTTACTGTAACATAAATGATAGAATAAGAGATATAAACACTTACAGTAAAACTGATGTCATCTCTTCACAGTTGAGCAGAACATACGTATGAGCTCTATGATGTTCATCATTGAAAGCCAGCGTTCAGAAACTCCACCAAAACCAAGCTCTGACTGGTTGAAAACAGATAATTGATTGTCGATTTCATCAATATTCCTCTCATTTCGTCCCATTCGGTTGTGTTTTGAAGGATACTCAGATTCAAAATAATGGGAGCAGAAAAAAGATATTTCCTCTTGCAAATAAGCTTCTGCAATAGATCCTTCAACAGATGCTTTGTTGCGTACTTTTCTTTTCAATTTTTGCATGCATCTTTCAAATGGTTACATCCATCGAAACTGTACCGGAATCAAGTTGGTATCACTTGCTCTGGAACTGGGATGGATCCGGAATCAAGTTGGTATCACCTGCTCTGGAACTGCGTTCACCGTGTTGATACCAAAAAACATAATCTTCTTGAAAACCAAAACGCAAGAGATGTTCCCCCACTTTGTCAAACGTGTCAAACGTTCTCAATGCACATTTTCTACAAGGGAATTTTATCTTTCCTTCTGAAACAAATTCTGGAGTTGATGCCGCAAATGATAAAAAAATCTCCACACCCTCTATATATACTGGATTTAAACCAGAACCATTTGGATTTCTACGTTGATTTATCCATATGCGGTCATCTAATAATGACTGTTGACGACCTCGTTGTTCCATATTTTTCTATAAAATATAAAAGCATTACTGGTTTTGAATAATTTGTTATAAAAAACACAAGCAAGGATTGAATATATTGAGAATAAAGCAAAACCTGTTACAAATATTGATAATTTTAATATTATATTGATTTTTTATTTTTTTAATAATACTAATATAATTTTTTTTCATAAATATTAATTATATAATAATAACATCATTACATTATTAGTATATTTTATTATTAATATTAAAATAATATAATTTTCTATATTATATACAATTCTCCTTTCATCTGTGTGTTTCACATTCTGTCTCCACTTGTAATATTGACATTCACTTTCACCTCTCCATTGGCGTGTAGGTTGATAATTTTGAAAAAGAATGCCAATATTACATGTGGAGACAGAAAAAACACAGAAGAAAAGAGAATTGTATATAATATAGAAAATTATATTATTTTAATATTAATAATAAAATATACAAATAATGTAATAAGGTAATTATTCCTAATTATTGGTAATTATTTCAAATTATTGGTAATTATTCCAAATTATTGGTAATTATTCCAAATTGTTGGTAGTTATTCCAAATTATTGGTAGTTATTCATAATTTTTGGTAATTATTCCTAATTATTGGTAATTATTGGTAATTATTGGTAAATATTGGTAATTATTGGAAAATATTGGTAATTATTGGTAATTATTGGCAAATATTGGTAATTATTGGTAATTATTGGAAAATATTGGAAGATATTGGTAAATATTGGAAAATATTGGTGATTATTGGTGATTATTGGTAATTAATACTAATTATTGGTAATTAATACTAATTATTGGTAATTAATACTAATAATTGGTAATTAATACTAATTATTGGTAATTAATACTAATTATTGGTAATTAATACTAATTATTGGTAATTAATACTAATTATTGGTAATTAATACTAATTATTGGTAATTAATACTAATTATTGGTAATTAATAGTAATTATTGATAATTAATACTAATTATTGGTAATTAATAATAATTATTACCAATTATTGGTAATTATTACTAATTATTCATAATTAATACTAATTATTCCTAATTATTACTAATTATTGTTAATTATTCCTAATTATTACTAATTAATACTAATTATTCCTAATTATTACTAATTATTACTAATTATTGATAATTATTAGTAATTATTGATAATTATTAGTAATTATTACTAATTATTGGTAATTATTACTAATTATTAGTAATTATTACTAATTATTCGTAATTATTACTAATTATTCGTAATTATTACTAATTATTCATAATTATTACTAATTATTGGTAATTATTGGCAATTATTGGTAACTATTGGCAATTATTGGTAATTATTGGCAATTATTGTTAATTATTACTAAATATTGGTAATTAGTGGTAATTATTGTTAATTATTACTAAATATTGGTAATTATTAGTAATTATTAATAATTATTGTTAATTATTACTAATTATTGTTAATTATTGGTAATTATTACTAATTATTGTTAATTATTCCTAATTAATACTAATTATTGGTAATTATTGCAAATTATTGGTAATTATTGGTAATTATTGGTAATTATTGTTAATTATTGTTAATTATTGCTAATTATTGGTAATTATTGGTAATTATTGGTAATTATTGGTAATTATTTGTAATTATTGGTAATTATTGGTAATTATTGGTAATTATTGGTAATTATTGGTAATTATTGGTAATTATTGGTAATTATTGGTAATTATTGGTAATTATCGGTAATTATTGGTAATTATTGGTAATTATTAATAATTATTGTTAATTATTACTAATTATTGTTAATTATTGGTAATTATTACTAATTATTGTTAATTATTCCTAATTAATACTAATTATTGGTAATTATTGCAAATTATTGGTAATTATTCGTAATTATTGGTAATTATTGTTAATTATTGTTAATTATTGCTAATTATTGGTAATTATTGGTAATTATTGGTAATTATTGGTAATTATTGGTAATTATTGGTAATTATAAATAATTATAAATAATTATAAATAATTACTAATAATTATTACTAATTATTACTAATTATTACTAATTATTCCTAATTATTCCTAATTATTACTAATTATTACTAATTATTAATAATTATTAATAATTATTACTAATTATTCCTAATTATTCCTAATTATTCCTAATAATTCCTAATTATTCCTAATTATTCCTAATAATTCCTAATTATTCCTAATTATTTGTAATTATTGGTAATTATTGAAAATTATTACTAATTATTACAAATTATTCTTAATTATTGATAATTATTGATAATTGTTCCTAATTATTACTAATTATTCTTAATTATTGATAATTGTTCATAATTATTTCTAATTCTTACTAATTCTTACTAATTATTACTAATTATTGATAATTATTGATAATTATTGATAATTGTTGATAATTATTGATAATTATTCCTAATTATTCCTAATTATTGATAATTATGGATAATTGTTCCTAATTATTCCTAATTATTACTAATTATTACTGAATATTGACAATTATTGACAATTATTGACAATTATAGACAATTATTGATAATTATTCCTAATTATTGATAATTATAGATAATTATTGATAATTATTCCTAATTATTCCTAATTATTCCTAATTATTCCTAATTATTCCTAATTATTCCTAATTATTCCTAATTATTCCTAATTATTCCTAATTATTCCTAATTAGTACTAATTATTACTAATTATTACTAATTATTACCAATTCTTCCTAATTATTACTAATTATTGGTAATTATTGGTAATTATTGGTAATTATTACTAATTATTGTTAATTATTGGTAATTATTACTAATTATTGGTAATTATTACTAATTATTGGTAATTATTCCTAATTATTGGTAGTTATTACTACTTATTGGTAATTATTACTACTTAATGGTAATTATTACTAATTATTGGTAATTATTGATAATTATTGATAATTATTACTAATTATTACTAATTATTCTTAATTATTGATAATTATTGATAATTGTTCCTAGTTATTAGTAATTAAATGAATAATTATCAATAATTAGAAATAATTACCAATAATTACAAATAATAACATTATTAATATATTTTATTACTAATATTAAAAAAATATAATTTTATAATTTATATACAATTCTTTTTTCAACTGTGCGTTTTCTATCTCCACATACAAATAATACATGTGAAGACAGCAAACACACAGATGAAAAAAGAATTGTATATATATAAAAAATTATATTATTTTAATATTAATAATAAAATAAACTAATAATGTAATAATGTTATTATTCCTAATTATTGGTATTTATTACTAATTATTAATATTTATTCTTAATTATTAAAAATTATTACTAATTATTCCTAATTACCATTAACTATAAACAATACTAATAATTTAAATTTATTAAATAATAAAACAATGTAAACATAATTAAATTACAACTAATTAATAATATTTGAAACTAATAAAAAATTAAAAATAAATAAAAAATTAAAATGAACATAAATACCTTGAAAATTGATCTGCTCTGATCGTTCTTCAAAACTTTAATATCAGCTCCGGAGAAAAAAATTAAACTTGAAAAAAACTGAACTCTAGAAATATAATTTTGAGAGAAGGAGAAGATAAGGAATGACAATGAAATGAAAAAAACGGATGGGGGTATTTATAGGTTAGATTATTTGCGACGGGCCCATTTGCGACGGGATACCCGTCGCAAATACCTTAGCCAACATTTATTACAGTCAACCGGCAAATCGTTATTTGCGACGGGTCCCGTCGCAAATAACCACCTGCCGACATACTTTTTGCGACGGGGGAATATTCCCGTCGCAAATACCTTTTACCGCCGTCGGTTATTTGCGACGGGGGGATATTCCCGTCGCAAATAGTTTTCCCGCGATTTGGCGCGCACCGCGGTAAAACTATTTGCGATGGGGAAAGCAATCCCGTCGCAAAAGCCTAATTATTTGCGACGGGTAAATACCCCCATCGCAAATAAGTTTTTAACGGGACTATTTGTGACGGGATTTATTCCTGTCGCAAATAACCCGTCGCAAATACCAATTTTTCACGTAGTGGTTGTTCTGATTTAGACTCAAACCCTACTCTGGATTCTTGATCTGTACGTGAATAGATTGCATGGATGCATGACAGGTTATAGGAAAAGCCCTTTTGTACATGGTTGAGTCAAGATGGAGCATGGATGAAGGGACCATACATTGTTAGGGTCCCTCTTGGGAGTATTTAGTGTCTTTATTTTGTTTTTAAATTTGACCCTAGATACATAGTTTATCATTGAATGTCTACCAATTTAGTTTTGATATGGTATTTAATGTTTTAGTTATAATGATAAATTGGTATTTTTTTGGTTATATGTTACTATTTTATTGTTTATTTATTTGCAATGGTGTATTACGATGATAAAATTTGGTATAGTCTCCCCATGATCAACATATCAGACCCTCAATGCTAGTCAGTATACACTGATGGATGGGGAGGCACACCTAGCGATATGTGGCAGTCCGGATCAAGGCACTAGGGTGTCACACCTATGCTGGGGCAGTAAAATTACCACCAATGAGAGAGGTGTAGTTCATAATCATGCCAGTTCTTAGAGAAGCACTACTATTCATTCCTCATTATATGATAGAAACTAAAAAGATTTAGTAACATAATAAGATGGTATGAAATTTGGAAGATAAGCATATTATATGATAAAGTACATCAACACGGGGTTTCAGTTTTCTATTCATTGAGAGGATAAAAGAGACCCTTTGTATTTGAATAGATTATATCCAGTTGCACTAGATTATTATTAATAACCTGAATCAACTGACATGTCTTGATGACATCTTCAACAAGATCCATGGAGGGGATATTTTCCCAATGATTAGCTTATGGTTTGACTCCCATCATGTGAATGTGATACCATTAGACATAACATTTATGAAATTCCATAGAGAATATAGCATGTTTGAGTAATTTTTTCTCATTTAGTGTTATGACTATTCCAAAAACTTTCATGGCCTTGATGAATCAAGTTTCCCACCCGTATTTGGATTCTTTTGTGGATGTATTAATGGATAATATATTAGTGTATTCTCACACTCGATAATACTATTCCAAAAATCATGAGATCATGACGAATACAATGAAAAATAACCATCTGTACGATGGCATTACAAAATGAAACTAATAGAGCAATAATATCTAGTCCTTATGTTACATCATCATAGATGTAGGAGTGTCGATTTACCTAGAGATAGTGAGTGTTGTAGATTCTTTGGGACATCCCATAAACATATTTGAAATATTTTTTTTCACAAGGCTTGTTTTCTACTACAAGTGATTAAATCTAGAAATTTCCTACCTCACATCACCTATAAAGGGTTTTATTAAGAATGTTGTTACCTTATTATGATTTGAAGAATTTTAAGAACCTTTTCATGAGCTAAAAGGGATATTGAATTATATGATGATCATAATTCTACCAAAGATTGGAAAATGATTTTATTGTTTCTATGATGTATCAGGAAATGATCGAAGATCATTTCTAATGTTGGGAGGTCGAACTGTAGAGTACTTGTCCCAATAAATTATTCTCCATGAATAGAAATACCCTATAAATGACCTTGATCAAGCAGTAATGGTTCATGATTTACATTGTTGGATGAATCATCTATTAGGTGATAGGATAATCATATATACTGACCATATAAGACTCAAATACATTATTATACAATGTGCTTGGAATATAAGGTAGTACCAGTTGGTAGACTTCTTACAATAGTTTGACTTTGAGTTCTCTTATGGACCAAGAAAGGAAAATGAAGGGACTGATTCCTTGAGATGGAAGACTCAGATACATTCCCTCCAAGAGGCTAGTTTTGAGTGTTTATTGATGAACCTATTTTGTTAGATTCAACTTGATGTAATGCCCCAACCCCAGTTACCCAGAGTTAGTGCATTATTACATAATATTGGCATGATAAAAAAAGATCAACTCTCGAATGGAACTTAATTTAGTATCCTTGTAAGTCCTAGATACATTCATATGGGTTACATTACAACATAAATTGAAAAACTATAACAAAATTGAATCCATAGACCACACTCATATCCCCTCAGACAATCCCTGCTGGTCAGTCATAAAATACCTTTTCGCATCCTGGGAAAAATAAACATAGAAAGGGGTGAGATCAAATTCTCACTAAGGATAACAATATAGTGGAAACTTTCATAAATAAGCACAAACAATTAAGGAAATGTATAAGACTAAAACAAAAGCATTTTAAACATGAACATAATCGTTATATGGAAAAGATAAAATAAAATAATGTCATTTTCAAATCACATAGATATTCTACTAGTCGAATAATCACATGCAATATCAGTAACCACTTTCATAATGATGGAATGCATAATGCCAGACATTCATAACCACATAGTCAAGGCCTTGTGCCAAGAATAAAAATAAGATTTCGCCAAGGCCTTGTTCCAATACACTAGTTTGTCTCATGAGACATACCGATGCATCGAGGAGCTATAGTGAGCTCCACCTGTCACTTACTAAGTCCAATGCATTCCTCATATGAAAAGGATTGAACATAACTTAAACATTCGTATTAAAACTAGCATAAAAAATGTAAATACATTATCCATAAACCATGAATGTCACATTCAAACATATCACAAAACCATCGATAAAATATGGAAGATTTGTATCATAATAAATCAACTTCAAACAAACTTAAAATCCATAAAAGGATGTTGGTATAGATGATATAAAAACCTTTTTAGAGACATATCTCTTTCTATTTTGAAACCATTTAAAAGTCATGTAATTATAAAATAAAAAATTTATATTTTAAAATATTCTTTTATGATTATATAGTAAGATTTGACGATGTTATAACGGTGGAGAATATCTGCATCCTCTATATAAGTTTAAAAAAATACCATCGTACCTTAATTTTTCCGAGAAGGTTATAAAGGACCTTGTTTGGAAAAAGGTGGAAAGATTTATTTATAAACATCTAATAAAAGTCAGAAAATTTTATAAATGTCTTTAACAAATAGTTTATAAAATAGTAAGAATGTTTTGAAATATATTTTTAAGAAGCATTGATGTGGATGATAAAGAGGTCCCAGTAGATAATTACATATAAACAACCTCATATAATGAAGAGATTGTAGAATTAACCCTTACCCTGTATTTTTCCTTGGTCATGGGTAGGTTAACCACCTGTATAATGGTGAAATAATTTTTATTAAATTATACAAGAATCATATTCATTAATATGATATCACATATGATCTATTAACATTTCTTTGTTAATAATATCTTAGTATTATCATTGTTTTGGGTGTTGACAGATTCATTTTCCTTAAATTATTTTTTATGTGAAAGATATTTTTTATGTATGGGATGTATCTTTTTAATATCCAGAATTATATCAAGTCTTTAAACCATATTTTTATCATGTAATGAAAATTAGTCTTGAATGGATACAATGGGAAATGAATCTCATCACGTTCGAGGAGACAGTAATCTGTACGTACGCACGAGCGACAATTTCATTCTTTTGATATTAAAATAATATATAATTGGGTGGTATATCATATATATAGAATCATTATAATGTTATATTTATTATTTATATCAATTACACATCATTATTATACCCATACAAATAATAATGTATTGAATAGCAATTAAACCATGACGTGGAGATGGTAAGCCGTACGTACGCATGTATGGTTACATGTCATTAAAAGGATGGATAAAATAATAAATATGGTTGTACCATATTTATAATAACATCATAGTATATACAAGATACTGGAGTTATTATTTTATAATGGAAACAACAATGAAAGAGGAAGTGGAAGAAGAAAGGAACGTAAAAGAGGTGATGAAATATTTACCTGTTTTTCAGGTTCTTGCTTTTGATTTGATAAAAAGAGCCCCATAGGTTGGATTTATGACTAAAGGAAGGCTTCTAGGATGAATGGAGGACAGTTAAGAGGGTATTTGGGTAGGGTTTGGCTGAGACAAATGGCTTTGATGATGTGAATTAGAGAGAAGTGGGAAATCCCTTTTATAAGAGGGGTGAGGGGCACATTAGGAAAATCTAGAAATATTATTTTATAATAAAATCGCTTTTGGTTTCTTATTGCTTCAAAATCGAATATTTAAAAGCTAAAGTGGGGATGGGTAAAAAGCCACTCAACCAATAGGCTTTAGATAGTTTTCAGTCACTATATTAACTTTATATGTTTTATTTAACTTTAAGTTAAATAGTTTGACATTTACCATGTCTCTTTGTATTTTTATATTATATGGATAATAAAAACACTATATACTATAAAAAGAACCCCAAGTGGTTCATTAATGACACAGCTATAATAATATATGTAGTTTGGAGAATCCTTAGATTTTTAATAATAGAATATCAAATAATAATATAATATTTGTTTCCAAAACTCTTTTATGACAATTTTGACACTATTTGGAATTTTGTTTTGGCTAAATTCATAACAGTATTATTACTTCGAAAAAAATTCATCTAACAAACCCTAATATGTCATATTAACCTAGAAAATTAGTTGAATTCATAAAAAGTCTCAAATTAGATTTATTTGGATATTTATAATAACAATTATTTTAATATTTCATTAATTAGGTAATTACTACATCATCATTGTGTCATAAATAAATTTCATTATTTAATTTCTAAAAAATATAAATAAAATAAAATTATGTAGGAAATTTTTTTTATATCTAATAAATATTTATAGTCTAATTTATCTTATGTGGAACACTATATTAAAAATATTTTAGTTATTAAACTTTGATTTTAACTCTTTGAACTCTTCTTTGAATTAAATAATAATAAATGTCCTAATCTAATCCAAGTAGACCAAAGAGGTTCATATTTTATTTATAAGGTTGTTTTAGGTCAATGTATAGTTATCCAATGGAATTATTTCATGTTTTAAGGTAATAATAATATCATTTTTACCCTTAATTACCCTATTTACTTTTAACCATGGTAAATAAAAGTAAAAAGTTACTATTCACCAAAAATTATTTTCATCCTATTGAACTAAATTTTACATACGTATATCTATGGTGGATCTCATATTTTTTTTAATTCCAATCACATAATTTGTAAAATAATGTTTTATGTGAATTTGAAAATTCTCCTAAGAGGTGGGTAAAAGACGATAAAAATTTCAATAAAATTTTATATATCTAAAATAATTATAAACTGAATAAAATGAATTACATTAAACTTATATAGGTATTATGTATCTGTTTTGACCAAAAATAAATTTAAATAAAATAAAAAATTAATTAAATAAAAATTCAGTTTTAAACTATAACTTAGTGTTTTTCACTATTCATCAAAAAATGAAATTTTTCAGAAAAATAACAAAAATTCACCCTAATCTAATTTTGATATTAATAATCCAAAAACGAATTCCATTATGAATGATAAAATTTATAAAATTTCAAAAATTGGGTAATATTATTCATAACGGCTAGTTTGATTGGTTATGGTGTGTTAGAACTCGAAGTTGTGTACAACACATGATATTGTATTATTCAATGAAAAGCATACCGTGGAATCTTGGGGTGTTAAATTCTCCCATACTTCAAATAATGTCTTCCTAAAAATATCTAGAATATTACTGCATAAATAGACTTAGGTGGTTCTCAATGATATGTTCCTTGGGTTCCCACAGTGCATCTTCCGTCTTATGGTTTCTCCATATAACTTTTACCAGATGAGTCATCTGGTTTCTCAGTACTTATTCTCCTAAATCAAGAACCTTTATAGGCTCTTCACAATAAGACAGATCAGGTTCCATTTCTAATTAATCATAGGTATTTATATGTGTTGGGTCAGGCATATATTTTCTCAATAGTGATATGTGGAACACATCATGAACTTTGGAGAGAGTCGACGGCATTGCCAAATAATAAGATACAGCCCCAATTCATTCTAGAATTTCGAAAGGTCGGATGTACATAGGACTCAATTTTTCGTTCTTACCGAAACGTATGACAGCCTTCCATAGAGATACCTTCAAGAAAACATGATCTCCTACCTGAAATTACGGATCCTTTCTTTGGTTATTGGCACATATTTTCTGCCCACATTTGAGCTGCCATGATGTGGTTTTAGATTACCATCACCTTTTCCATTTTTTCCTCTTGAAGTTCTGGACCTACGAGTTTTTTTCACCCACATCATCCCAACTGGTTGGTGTGTGACCTCTCTTTCCATATAACTCTTCATATAGTGCCATTTGAATACTTTAATGGAAGAAACTATTATAGGAAAATTTTACCAGACATAAATATTGATCCCACATACCTTGCATGTCAATTTAGCATGATCTCAACAAGTCTTATAAGGTTTGAATAGTCCATTCTAATTTTCCATCAGTATGGGGGTCATAGGAAGTTCTCAAACAAAGTTCAATATCCATGACTTTTTAAATACTTTTCCAGAATCTTAATATAAAACATGGATCATGATAAAAAACAATCAATAGTGGTACTCCACGATGTCTTACAACTTCATTAATATATAGTCTTTCTAAACGTTCAAGTGACAAATCTTTTCTTGTAGCAAGAAAATGTACTGACTTGGTAAGACGATCAACTATTAACCATATTTCGTTGTTCCTTCTAGGAGTATTTTGTAGTCCCATGAAAAAGTCCATCATGATATTATTTCATTTCCACTTAGGTATGGGAAGAGGATGACGAACTCCTCCAGGTTGTTTCCTTCTGGCATTCACTTGATGAAAAACCATACATCTTGAAACAAAATATACAATATCCCTCTTCATGTTGTCCCATAAAAACTTTTCCTTCAAATATCTATACATCATAGTACTATCAGGGTGTATAGAGATATTGTAACTATGAGCATTATCCAACAATTGACTTTGTAGATCAGGTATGTCGGGAACACAAAGCCTCTTTCCAAATTTCAGAATTCCATCTTCATAGTCAAATTCACTCAATCTCCCATCATTGACAGCATTAATCTACTTTTGAAACTCTTCATCCTTAGTCTGAGAACACTTTATCCTTTATAGTAAAGTTTTTTTGTCAACCATTTGAAAAAGCGTTGATGTTTCACCTTCCATGGTTATTGCCATATCTATCTTTACTAGATCTATGTATATAGGATCCTCTTCAACTATCATCTTGTTCAAAACACCATGATCTTTTTTTCTCACAGCATCTTCCACCTTATTTTCCTTCCCCGGGTGGTAGTGTATCATGTAATTATAATCCTTGAGTAGTTCAATCCATCCCTTTTACCTCATATTTAGTTCTTTCTGTGAGAAAGTATACTTCAAAATCTTGTGGTCATTATAAATCTCACATTTTCACCATAGAGATAGTTTCTATAAATCTTCAAAGAAAAGATTATATCTTCTAACTCAATATCATGAGTATATTTTTTTTTCTATTGAATTTTTCGTTATTTTTTGTTATTGTAAAGATATCTTCATACTTTGTGACTGTCTCATCCTCCATTTTCCTTAAATTCAGAAATTTTCTTTTCGGAGCTGCTCGATGGTCACATGGAAAGTATTTTTCTAAGAAAATCTTTTTAAACTCCATCTATTCCATATTTGATACTTCAACATATTCCTTTTTTATTTTGAATCAATGACCACCATTTATCAGCATCTCTAGTGAGGCGGTAAACTACCTTCAAAACTTTTTCCCATTCATTACTCCCTAGGGTGTGGAATATTTTCTTTGACTAATTTATCCATTACTCAGCTAATAATGGATTTGTACCCCCATTGAATGTTTGTGGTTGTTTCCTTATGAAGCTATATAACATTGATCTTCCATTCTATTGATCAGGGTTCTCTATATGGGTTATGTTATTATTCATAACCAGAGTGAGTTGCCCTGGTATGGTGATTAGCTTATCAACTCCAGTTGCATCACCAGCTCCACTATAATTATCCTGAGTAGGAGGTAAATCCCTACATGGAGTGTGTTCATTGATAAATTTTCCATTCCTTCCACTAGGCTCCATTTCTAAACAATGTCATAAACTAGATTAGTTTATAAATTAAAATACATAATTTCAATCTTCTAAAACACAATACTTAAATTGAATAGTTTATGGATATAACCCATAATCATAAAAAATGTTTTCTTTAGAGAAGTATATACTCATAAACCCTTCGTAATGGTTTGTAACAAAATTGAGAATTATCCTAATCACTTCCACCAGGAGTGTCATAAACAAGACTACAACAAGGCCCATTGTCGTGCACCAGTTCCTGTTCGAATCTAGATCAAAGCGGTGTTTTTGGTTTTACCCCTAAGTACATCTGTGCTAGAGCCATCTCTACCTTCTCATATCCAGACAGGGATTTATTTCTTGTAAAACTTACAATATCTCTACAATTCCGAAATTCTAGGAAGATCAACTATATTATTCCTCAAAGTCTATCTTAGGGTAATGTGCTCTAATTAGAGTTTTCTAAATCTATAATCCATGGTTTGTACTAAACTTCCTCTAATACCAACTGTAACACCCAGAACGCAGTTTCCAAAAGTCAATGCATAATGACATAATATTGGCATGGTCACAAAATATCAAGTCTCGAAATACAAATTAGTTTAGTAGCCTTGGATGTACTAGATACAATCATAAGGTTTATATTACATCATAAAATGAAAAACTACAACAACATTGTTTCCATAGACCACACTCATATCCCCTTAGAATATCCCTAATGGTAATTCATAAAATACTTCTTCACATCCTAGAAAAAATAAAACATTGAAAGGGGTGAGCTCGGATGCTCAGTAAGGATAACAATATAATGGAAAATTTCATAAATAAGTATAAAAATTTAAGGCAATGTATAAGACTGAAACAAAAGCCTTTTAAACTTGAACATCAGCATAATATGGAAAAGGTAAAATCAAATAATTACATTTAATACTCAAATGGATATTATACTAGTCGAATAATCACATGAAATATCAATAGACACTTTCATATTGATGGAATGCATAATGCCAGACTTTCATAACCACATAGTCAAGGCCTTCTTCCAAGAATACTAATAAGTTTTTGTCATGGCCTTGTTCTTAGACACTAATCTGTCTCATGAGACCTACCGATGCATCAGGGAGCTGTAGAAGGCTCCATCCATAACTTAATAAGTCAAATTCATTCCTCATATGAAAAGGTATAAGCATAACATAAACATTCATATTAAAACTGGTATACAAAATGTCAATACATTATCCATAAACATTGAATGTTATGAAATAACACATCCATATTCAAACGTATCACAAATCCTTCAATACAATATGGATTCTTTTTTCATAATTAATCAACTTCAAAAAAAAATTAAAATACATAAAAGGATATTGAAATAGATTAAATCAAAACCTTTTTAGAGAAATATCTCTTTCTATTTTGAAATCATTAAAAAGTCACGAAATTATAAAAGATAACATTTATATTTGAAAATATTCATATAATCATGTAAGGTATGCTTCGGAAATGTTATAACGGTGGAAAATAGCTGCACCCTCTGTATATGTTAAAAAAAGACATTCATACCTTTATTTTTTCAAAATGTTTATAAAGGACCTTGTTTGGAAAATGACGGAAAGATTCCTTTATAAACATCTTATAAAAGTAAAACAATGCAATAAATGACTTTAACCCATAGTCTATAAAATAGTAATAATGCTTTGAAACATATTTTTAAGAAACATAGATGTGGATGATAAGGAGGTCCCAATAGATAATTACATATAAAAAACCTCAGATAATGAAGAGATTGTAGAATTTACCCTTACCTTGTACTTTTCCTTGGTTGAGGGTAGGTTACCCTCCTATATAATGGTGAAGTAATTGTTATTAAATTATACAAGAAACATGTACATTAATATGATATCACATATGATATTTTAACATTTCTTTTTTAATAATATCATAGTATTGTTGTTGTTTTGTGTGTTCAAAGATTCATTTTCAATTATATTTTTTATTAAGTGAGTCATAACTGTTATAGATGGGATGTATCTTATTCATATCCCGAATGATATCAAGTCTTTAAAAATTATTTGTAATCATCTAATTAAAATTACTCTAGAATGGATACGATGGGGAATGAATCTCATCATGTTCGTGGAGACGGTAATCCGTACGTACGCACGAGCGACAATATCATTCTTTTGATATTTAAATAATATATAATTGGATGGTATATCATATATAATGAATAATTATATTGTTATATTTATTATTTACATCAATTACACATCATTATTATACCCATCCAAATAATAATGTATTGAATAACAATTACACCCCGACGTGGAGACAGTAAGTTGCAGGTATGCACGTATGGTGACATGTCATTCAATGGATGGATAGAATAATGAATATGGTTGTAAAATATTTATAATAATTTCATAGCATATATAATATACGGGAGTTATTATTTTAAAATGGAAACAACAATGATAGATAAAGTGGAATAAGAAAGGAACTTGAAAGAGGTGATGAAATATTTACCTCTTTTTCCGGTTCTTCATTTTGATTTGATCAAAAAGGCTCTTTAGGTTGGCTTTTGAGCTAAAGGATGGCCTCTAGGATGAATAGAGGATAGTTTAGAGGGTATTTGGGAATGGTTTGGGAGAGCCAAATGGATTTGAAGGTGTGAATTAGAGAGAAGGAGGAGTTCCCTTTTAAACGAGGGGTGAAGGGCACTTTAGGAAAATCTAGAAATATTATTTTATAATAAAATAATTTTAGATTTCTAATGGCTCAAAAAAAGAATAATTAAAGGATAAGGTCGGGATGGGTCTAAATCCACTAAAACAATATATTTTAGATAGGTTTGTGTAACTATATTAACTTTACCATTTATATTTAACTTTTAGTTAAATAGTTTGACATTTACCATGTCTCTTTGTATTTTTTATTATATGGTTAATAAAATCACTATATACTTCAAATAGAACCCCAATTAGTTCATTAATGATACACCTATCATTATTTAATTATTCTGACTAATCCTTAGATTTTTATAAATAGAATACCAATTTATAATATAATATTTGTTTTAAAAACTTTTTTATGTCAATTTTGACACTATTTTGTATTTTGTTTTTGCTAAATTCCTAAAATCATTATTACTTGGAAAACAATTTATTTAACCAACACTAGTATGTCATATTAACCTAGAAAATTATTGGAATTTGTAGAAAGTATCAAATTAAATTTATTTGGATAGTTATATTATCAATTATTTTAATATTTCATTAATTAGGTAATTACTGCATCATCATTGTGTCATAAATAAAGTAAATTATTTAATTTTTAATAAATATAAATAAATTACTATTATGTTTTAAATCATTATATATTTATAATGAATATTTATAGTTGAATATATCTTATGTGTAATCCTCTATTAAAAATGTTTGAGTTATTAAACTTTTATTATAACTCTTTTAACACTTATTTGAATTTAAAAATAATAAATGTCCTAATATAATCCAAGGGGACCAAAGTGGTTCATATTTTATTCCTAAGGATATTTTTGGTCGAATTATAGTAATAAAATATAATTTGGCCTTGTGTTAGTGTAATAATAAAAATATCATTTTTACCCTTAATTGCCCTACTTAATTTTAACCGTGGTAAATAAAAGTAAAAAGTTTATATTAAACGAAAATTATTTTTACCTAATTAAACCACATTTTACTTATTGATATCAAATTTTTCTCTTGGATTTTTGAATTTCCACTCAAATAAGTGGTAAAATTATGTTTTCTGTTAATTTGAAAATTTTCCTAGGAGGTGGGTAAAAGACAGAAAAAAGTTCAATAAAATTTTTATGTATCTAAAATTATTATAAACTGACTCCAATGAATTACATTGAACTTATATAGGTATTATGTATATTTTTTGACCTAAAATAAATTTAAATAAAATAAATAATTATTTAATTAAAAATTCGATTCCTAAGTATAACTCAATGGTTTTCACAATTCATAAACAATTGAATGCATTCTGAAAAATACCAAATATTCTCTCTAAGCTAATTTCGATATTCCAAATCCAAAAACGATGTCCATTTTGAATGATAAATTTTTTAATATTTCAAAAAGTGGGTATTACTATTCATAACGGCTAGTTTGATTGGTTATGGTGTGTTAGAACTTGAAGTTGCGTACAACAAATGCTATTGTATTATTCAAAAAGAAGTGTACGTGGAAGCTTGAGGTGTTACAATGATGTTAGAGAATAACATTGGAAACTGATTTAGAAGATTTTCAAGTGATAACCTCTATTCAATAATGGGTATGTATAAGAATGATTTCAGACCTCGATGGTCCGGTCTTAGGGTAGAGTGCCTTAGGTGAGTACCCACCATTTGGATGGGTCATTTATGAGAGTGATATTATTCAATTCCATGGATGTATGTAGTCTCATTCAGACATATGATAATAGTGGTTGTGAGAATCTCAAACCTCTATTTAGGTAGAACACCTTGGGCATACCAATATATAATTATACACATATCATTAGTATTGGTTCTTGAGTATGAATATGAATTTAATAGGATCTATCACATAGTGCGCCACCTATCAATAGGTGAAAGATGATAACCACCTCCCGGATTCACTATTATAGCCTTTTTCAATTCAAGAATGAAAAATGGATGATGTAACTATGTATTTTTTGACAGTCTTGCTGAGATCCACTAATGGTTATGACACTATGTGTGGGAAAACCTATAGGATGAATAAGGTCATATAATTCATTCCTATATGGGATAACATATCAAATAAAAATTTTGGGAGGACATACATTCAGTACAATATCCACCATCATGGATTTCTCTATTTTTTCATTTCATATCGAGGTGAAAATTTTACATTATAGTTCTAGAATGTATTTCTAAAATCACTGGGAACAATGGTTATTTTGAGAGAAACGTATCACCCTTAGAGCAATGGTAAATATGAGATTATGATATGCATGTTATAGGAAATTTTACAAAGATGTGTCTTAGATTTTAGGAGTTCATGGGAAAAACCCTACCTCATATCATGTTTTGTTACAATAAAATACTTCATGAAACAATTCATATGTATCCTTATATGGAACTATATGATCGAATATGACATTCAACCCTATGCTAGTTATAGTTAGGAAAATCTGTGCAAATGGGACCTCATCTCATCCAAGATACTTCAGAGTAATTGAAAATTATCCAGTAGTATATGGGTAAAAAAATTAATAGGAGGAAGTCTTATACAATTCATCACTTTTAATCTCAGGTGTTTGAGATGGGATATCATGTTTTTTGGGGAGTTTCACCTAATTCTGTCAGAGAGGGATTAAAAGATATTGAAAGCTATCAACAAATTACATATGGCCTTTCATGATAATGTAGAGTGTCAGGCCGACATCCTATCAATTTGATCTACCACAATAGTACTAGTACATGCATGGAATCTTCCACATATTACAAATTTTTATTTACTATTCAAAACCATTTCATTCATTATAAAAACTGGACATTTAGTTAGAGATAGATGTGTTTATTGAGGAGCATCTGATAGATATCATTGGTCAGAGCATGAAGAATATATATGCTGGGATTGTTTCTCTTGTATGGGTTCTACTGTAGTACAACAACATATATGATTATATAAAGGAGAGGGAGGCTGACATATGTGATCACCTGATGGAAAATTTCTGAAATGACATTTTCCACCCCTATAATGTAATCTTGAGGAAGTGAAGTTTTATTGAGGGGAGGTTGTAACATCCCGAATTTTTGAAGAGGTATAGAAAAATTAGATTCAATAATATCATCAGATTTTATTCCTATATTGTTTTTATGGGGATAAAGAGTAGTTTGGGAGAGTTTGAGGCATGTTTGGTTCAAAGTTCTCTAATAGTTTTAGGGTCGTACTTTTCCATACAATGGATAAAAGTTAGGGATAACTATGTTACTCAACTGTGTGGGGTTCTCTAGTTCATTTTATGGGGACACATGGTTTTTCCTAAACATTACTCCTAGTATACATGGCCTTGAGATTGTTACACACCTCATTGTAGAAGAATTTTTCATTTGATGAACTTGGTTAGTCAAACCATGTGCCTAGCCCATGCTTGGGGAATCATTGGGAAATGATATGCTTATGGCTGGTGCTTGGATTGACTATACAAGCAAAAAAACTATAAGAACACTTTTATAAGATATAAATAGTGATTTCCACTTTTCCTTTATGTAAATTAACCTTTCTTCCCCTCACATATCTCAGCCACATAACCTCATCCTTCTTTAAGAGATCCTTGGCCTTCCATCCTCGAAATAAATGCAACTACCTCATTTGGAATAATATTGGATAACCATATTTCATGTTGGGTAGGAAATGGTATGCTTGATCATTTTACTTATCTATTATTCATTAATCTCAATTTTAGAAGAGGTATGTTGGTGCTATCAAATATTCCTTATTTTGAGTAAATTGTTCTAATATTCCATTATATTTCGATTCTAATTGAACTAGGGGCCGATAATGACTAAGTGTTACTACTATTATAAGTTAGGTAGTATATGAGTTTTCCATATATATATCTCATTGTATTTTGGGGACACCCTGATACTTTTTGAAATATTTTCTTTGGTTTAATTTATGTTTTTTTATATTTTTCATTATACACAACACTAAAATAGATTATTTTATATTAAATAAATATGCGTGCCTTTCATTATATGAAATAGAAAGATAATCATTCACTATACACAACATAAAGTTTATCTTTCTTTTCTCTTAACGCCAATGATATCTTATGTTACATGCAAAACTAAATTTCTGTGATGGCTTACTTAATACCCAAGACCGAGTGTTACCGAACAAATTGTTCATTATTAAAATATTATTATTTAATTTGATCTAACATGGAAATTAAATTGAGTATTATATTATTATGAATATATATAGTTTCATTCTTTTGTAACATAGTAATTATAAAATAATATTGAATCCAAATGAATATAATGGTACTTATTTTAGAAAAGCCTATTTTTATGTGAAAAAGACGATTTATATTATTAAGATAAATTAATTACTAACAGTGAATTCTCTTAATTAAATTTATATGATATATATTCAAAAAAATATTTTTGATAGATAACTAGTACATTTGATAGAGATGAGATAAAAACATACCCAATTTTATTCTTAAAATCCAATGTTTTTAAAAAGGGAGTTTTACTGCTGTTTAATAGAGAACCCATTATAAATCAAAATTTTGGAACTTATATGGATATAATAAGTCACAATTGACATAGTTATTAAAATATAAACAGTAGTATTAGGTTGGGATAATTTTTATGTATTTTTTTATATGGTTTTATTTAATATTTAATAGTTAAAAATACAGAATTTTAATTCAAAACCACTTTTCATCTAATCCATTTATATGATTAAATTATATTTTAAATTGTATGTAAAGTTTATATAGATAATATTTTTACAATTTAATATTATTTATGTCATAATAATCAATTTTAATTAGAAATTGTCTATAAAATCATAGTAAATATATGGCCATTTTGTCTTTTAAAATAGGAAGTGTCACTCGGTCAATGGAATTATTTTTAAATTAATTTATACCTCTTCAATGATTAGAATTTTGAAAATTGGATCCTATATTTTCAATAATAATATTTTATAATTTATAATAATGTCAAGTTTTATTGACCAAAAATATTAGTGAAAGTGATTAAAATTAATTACAACAATTAAGAGTAAATTAGGTTAACAAAGTACTAATCCTTAAATGTAAGAAGCAAAACAACCTTGACACTTATCCAACACCCCTTCGACATTGAATATTTGGACATGAACCTTAAAATATCTATTTTTTCAGTTATTATGACGTCTTTATGAGAAAACATGGGTAAACCTAACTTGTTCTACAAAATGCATACTATGTCCTCTCTCTACACTATAAAAGGCCTCCATGTATTTCCTTTCTTCACATATCTAAAAAAACTCAGGATTGGAAAATATATTCCCTATAAACATACGAAAATACCTCCCATACATCCAGAATCATCCCCTTTAGTAGAAATACATCCCAAGAAGCTTTTTCCCAAAAACCAAAAATGAGTTACCCGATTAAGAGGTAACAACTTTTCTCAAACTCCTTTCTTCTATTTTCCTTCTACATCCCACCATTATATTTATTCTATTATTGTATAAAAAAATTGTATCTTCAATATACTAGAAATTTTTTATGTTAACCATTTGACCTAAACTTACACACACCTCTATCGAATGCGTAATGAATATACTATTTTTTGTACAATGAAATACAACCTCACAAAAGATTGAATGTTCATTTTTCCTTACAACCTCTCGTGATGGACTTTTTGATTGATACACTATTTATATAAGATATATATTATATTTTTTATGTCTTTAGTCTTATTTAATCCTTTCACAGATCATATCGTTATACTTTTAATTTTGTGTTGATATATAATTTGATTTGAGGTGGTGTGGACTACAACCCCTCAAAGTGATGTGATTCATTCCCAAACTATATGGAATGTATTATGGATGGAATTAGTTAAAATATATGATATATATGAGATAATAAATCTACTATAATAATAATAATAATATATATACATATACATATATATTTTACTTTATTTCTTTCAATATGAAAATCTAAACAGAAATATTGTAATTGGGTACATATGACCTACCATATCCATGAACAATGTATTCCATTTCATTATTCAATATTATATGGATTATTATAATACACAGATGTTTAATATACATTATATTTAATACATTTATTACATTTTAGAAATAATGATATAAGAATAAGGTCCAATGATATAATAAATTAAGACACATGTGAAAACCAAAGATGATATTACCCAACACTACTAAAAAATAAGCCTTTAACAGTGCAATAAATTTTCTTTATTAGTGTTAGAAAATCGCTGAAACCAAGAGAGAGGTAAAAAAACCATTGTCTTTTATTAGTTATAAAAAAGTGCTGATAAAGGGTCTTTTATTAGCGCTTATAAAAGAATTGATTAAGGGTTTTTTATCATTGCTTATAGATGCATGGATAAAGTATTCCCTTATTGGAACTTATAGAAGCATAGAAAATGGACCATTTATCAATTCTTATAAAAGTGCTGATAATGCAGTCATTTATCAATGATTTTAAAAGAACTAATAAAGTTACATATAGTAGTGTGTTATAACAACACAATACATCACCACTGCATTAGGCTGTAAAAACACATTGTATCAACAAAAACAAGCCAGATATCAAAAAAAGTCAAAATATAGCATTTAAATGAAATGAAATCTTCAACACAAAAACAAGAAAACCACTATATTATAAACATTTCATATATTGGTTTATAAAAGATATAAAAAAATATTACATACATTAAAAAACATCAATGTTTATTAATCTTTTAATCCCAACCTGACTCATGTTATTCCCCAAAAAAACCACCCCTACATAAGCAAACAAAAAAACCTGTATAAGAAAAAAAATCATATGTTAGAAAAAATATAATGAAGTAAATTAATATAAAGTGTTAATTTTACTAAAATTATAGTTTAGACTAGAACGCACACTCTTGAATAATTTCTTTAACATTATATATCAATTTGACATTAAAATTATTCTTATACATAAATATGATTTATAAATCATGTCACTAAATTATCAAGAAAATCCCTGTGTCTTTGATCGGTTTTATGTGGGTGACACTTTTTAAACTAAAATATAAATTTTAAGCTGCTAATGGAATTTTTTAGTCATTCCAGGAATATCGTATATCATATTGATGTGATAATAATTCCAACACGTTAAAAATGACATATGGATCATCTTCATAAGGTATCAAAACCATCTGAATGTGTTTTATTGGTTTTTAGTTGGATAGTTGTCTATTTTACTAAAATTGATGACAATTTTAAATAAAAAGAATAAAAATCTGTCATATTGGTCAACCCGTGTGTCTGATTGAGGTGCGGATTACTACCACACGTCCCAAATGTCATATGGATTATTTATAAAAAATATCAAAACAATATGAATGTGTTTTCTTGGTGTTGATTACGTTAGTTTTCTCTTTCACTAAAATGGCATTTCAAAATGGAATCACACAATTTTTACTCATTATGATAACATAATTTATTGGTTTAACATGAAAAAGATTCCTACACATAGAGAATTAATAATTAATAATTCCCTGAAGTTATAAAGAAAGTATGATTGTGTTTGATTGGTTTTCAATGAGTGATACTTTTTAACTATAATGTCAATTTCATACTAATAACAAACTCTTTGATTCATATCAGGTACATGATGTGTCAGATTGGGGTTTGGAAGATTCATACACATCAAAAATGACAAATGGATATTTTTCATAATGTATCAAAAC
This sequence comes from Viscum album, assembly GCA_963277665.1. Classification (NCBI taxonomy): domain Eukaryota; kingdom Viridiplantae; phylum Streptophyta; class Magnoliopsida; order Santalales; family Viscaceae; genus Viscum; species Viscum album. Next base: position 228,481,936 of record OY728125.1, read on the forward strand.
AATGCAAATGCTTTTTCTTGGATTTGTTTTGCTAAATTCTCCATTTCACTAAAATTGAGATCAATTTTAAATAAAAAGACATACTTTTAGTCATACCTATCACACCACATGTTATATTGAGGTGAGACTAATTGATACATGTCCCGCATGGCATATGGATCATTTTCATAAATTATCAAAACAATATGAATGGGTTTTCTTAGTTTTGTGAAAGTCACTTGTATTTTTTACCAAAATTACATTTAAAACTAGAAACATGCACTTTTGACTCATTCTAATAGCATTTTGTATTGGTTTTATGTGAAACCTATTCATAAATGTCATCAGTTAATTATGAATAATTTCCTATATTATCAAGAAAAACTAAGAATGTTTGATTGGTTTTTAGTGAGTGACAAATTTTTGAATTAAAATACCGATTTTGAACTGATAGGGGACACTGTGAGTCATAACGGGAATATTATGTATCAAGTTAAGGTGAGTATGATTCTTACACATTAAAAATGGATTATGGATCATTTTATTAATATATCAAAACAATAAAAATGTGTTTTCTTGGTTTTTAGTAGAACATTTGTCCATTTTACTAAAATTTAGGTCAATTTTAAATAAAAACACACACTTTGAGTCATACCAATCATAATCTGTATCAAATTTATGTGAGGTTGAATCCTACATGTCCCAAATGGCTTATGGATCTTTTTTAAAATATATCACAATAATATGATTCTGTTTTCACAGTTTTCAGTATAACACATGTCTTTTTTACTAAAATAACATTTTAAAAATGAAACACACACTTTGAATCATACTGATGACATTGTGTATCAGATTGAGGAGAAGTTGATTCCTACACCTCAAAAAAATACATATGGATCATTTTATTAATTTATATACACAATTTTAATGATTTATTATAGTTTTTTATTGTTAGTTATCATTCTTACTAAAATTGATGTCAATATTAAATAAAATCACCCACATGGAGTCATACCATTCATACCATGTAACAGAATGAAGTGTGTCTAATTCATTCATGTATCAAATCACATAAAGATTTTTTTTCCAAAAGTATCAAACCAATATGAATGTGTCTTATGAGTAATGAGTTTGAAATATTTTTTTACGAAAATCGATTTTAATTTTAAATAAAGATGCACTTAGAGTCATACTGGTCACATCATGCATCAGATTGAGGTGAGACTGATTCTTACAGGTTCCAAGTCACATATGGATTTGTTTCCTAATAAATCAAAACAATCATAATGTCTTCTAATTTTTCAGCACATCACATATCTTTTTTACTAAAATTCCAATTTAAACATGAAACACACACTTTGACTCATATTGGTTACATCATGCATCAGATTGATATGGGACCAATTAATACAAGTAAAAATAATATATCAATTAATTCCTTATATTATCATGAAAATATAAGTTTGTTTTCTTGGTTTTTAGTGAGTGACGCTTTTTAATCTCAAATGTCGATTTTAAATTGATAATAGTGACATTGAGTCTTATTGGGCACATTATATATCACATTGAGGTGAATATGATTCTTAGATGTCTTAAATTATACATGGATGGTTGCCTTAATGTATCAAAATACTATATATGTGTTTTCATTGATTATATTTTTGTAGGTGTTCTTTTTAGTAAAATTCATTTTAGTTTTAAACAGAAAAATGTACTTCGAGTCATATGAGTCATATTGTGTTTCGGATTGAGGTGTGGCTAATTCCTATGCATTTTAAGTCTCAAAAAACTGTGAATTTTACCTTAACCATGATTTCCATTTACATTATTTTTGTACAGGAAACACTGAATGAGAATCTTCAAAGAAACCACATCAAATGAAAAATAATAATCCACAAATATCAGAAAAAAATAATTATGTGGAATAATAAAAATAAATAAATAAAATAAAAATATGAAATAATTAATTAATTCTATACACAATGATTTTAATATGGAAATATCAAGATTAACACTATGTTAGGGTAGTGGATGGAACGTGAAGGGATGTGATACATTTCAACACTTCATTGGTCAATGCTTTTCAAGGTGAAGAATTTTGTGGATCTTTAGGTGCAGATGGGAATGAAATATGGATGGATCACCCCAACTCGGAACAAAGAATCCTCTTATATAAGAATGCAATTATTATGTGAGTAATACTAAAAATTAATATATTAAAAATAAATTTGAATCAATATAATAATTATATGGACAATTATTTTTTTTGTGAAAAAATGAATATTAGATGGGTAATTGAGAACATGTAGCATCGTTGTTATTTCTACAAAATTAATGGAGATAACATGAAAAAATAGAAAAATACAACACTGTTGGGGAAAAAAGTTTTGGGGTGAGAGAAAGTCATTATATGTTTTTTTATAGAAATGAATTAATGATTGATATACTACACCAACGCGAACAAATGTATCCACCTATAAAAAAAAGTTATTATGTGAGTAATAATAAAAGTGAAAAAATTAAACTTAAACAAAAAATATGACATTAGTACCATGGACATTCATTTTACTATAAAAACATAATGATTACCTATATAATTGAATAGAGGTAGCATCATATATCTCCCTCTAGAAGAAGTGGGTATAACTTAAAATAAAGTGATAATTGCAGCACTGATGTGGTTAAAATTTTTTGAGGGGGAATAAGTTTATGTATTTTTTGGTGTAGAAAGGCATAAAACATGGAAAAACCACCCAAAATCGTACAAAAAATTCCCCCTGTATAAGAAAAAAAATCTTATGTTAGTAATACTGAAATGAAATAAATTAGACATAAATATGAAGCAATACAATAACTCTATGCAATATTATTTTACTATAGAAACAACAATATTACCTCTGTGATTGAGAAGAGAGAGCATCATTTCTCTTCATTAAAATGAGGGACAAATGGAAATTCATTTTCAAAAAAAAACTCCATAAAGAGTAGTGAAAATTAAATCAAAATTTCATTAAATAATTTTTTAGTAAAATAGGGAATGTATTTCATAATATTTCCATTACATCTTTCCAAATGGTTACCTTCATTATAGTTTGTTCTTCCAAGGGATTAGTAACATAATCAAGTGTAGAAGACATTGCCTTCTTGAGTTGTCAAAAATTTAATTTATATTATGTTAATGTTGTAGAGAACATCAAATATTATATGGAAAGAATAATATATTAAAAAAAATTCCTTCTCATTGAACTATCATTCTTTTTTAAAAGGATTCAAGGATTTGGTTCCTCTATCAGAATCTGAATCCTATCTCTGTGGTCCCCACAACCACAAAATACATTGTCTACATTGGGACATCCATGAACTGATTATGATGTCCTAATGAAGGTGTCAGCCAATTCATGTTTTTTAGACCATAAACATTAAATACTTTCACAGCATGTGATTCCATTATGAAGGTATCATCTTCTTCCTCTTCCAAACATAAATTCACCTTCATAATTCCCATTTCATGAACTTTAACTAAATTGTTATTTTCCACCCATTTGCAAAGTAAAAGAGTCACTTTAAATATTTTATAATAAAACTCATATATCTATTAGATAATGCAAAATTTTGAAACATTTTCATCAATTATTTTTTTATCCTTGCAATTAGATATGTGCATCTGTTCAACCAAAACAATAACCCCACTATTTTTCATCATACTGAAGTCATTATGTTGTTTTTTGTATAACATATAACCATTTATTACAAAACCAGTGTAATATATAACATTTTAATTTGATCCTCTAGTTATCCATTGAAGTAGTTTGAAAATTGAATTCTAATTTTAGATAACCAATTTTTGTTTTTATTTCTGAACCATCCTATAAACCATTGATTATGTGTATTTGATATCCATCTTTCAGGCTTTGATGGATTCAAATGTCTAAGAATTTATTTTATAGGATTCAATGTATGGATCAACATCTTCACTATTATGTAATTTATAAAGGTTTACTTGATCTCACTTTTTCAAGGTAATTGTAACAACATATATTCCATAAATCCCTTCACCCATATGGAGATCGCAGTGACGAGACTTTGGGAGTTCGATTATTTGAACATGTGATAGGTAATCGATATAGAATTCAATAACTTTTTCAGAATTATATGATTCTGTAATTCAACTTTCTGTCCAACTTCAATTCTTGACATACCCTTTCAAAATTTTCATATACTATTATATGCAGTACATCTCTCTATACTGGACATGAAAACATAGATGAACCTCTCTAAACAAGTGAACCATCAGGTGGACTATTATATTAAAGAATTTTGGTTTGAATAAAATCTCTAATTAAAATAATATGACTACAATATACTTATTCGTGATGAGAAGCTTTATAAGTTTGACAATTTTACCTCATATGTCTTTGAGAAATAATCTTAATTAGGTAAATGTATGTCCTAAATTTTTAGGAAGAATGAAATTAAAATAAAAAGGCATTAAATATGGCATCAAAACATGGAAGTCATCTGATTTTAGTCTTTGTAACACAAAATTAGTCATTGATTAGACAATATGGATATGTTATGCACACCTTTGTGAAAAAATTACACAATTAAGGAAATAGAAAAATTGAAAATTTTCATATTTGGATAGTGTAAGATACTAGAAGAATAAAAAAATTCTAGTTACCCCTCATCAGTGTGAACACTACCATTATCCCCATTTTAATGAATTTTACCCTATCCTCGATTTCGTATTAAATTTTTTAGGTAAATTTAGTAAAATTCCAATAAAACTATAAAAACATTTTCTACCTGAATGAGATCAAGAAAATGTCTGACATATAAAAATTTGAAAATGTTTATTCAAAACAAATTGATCACTTCTTTTAATTTGATTTTGTATGGTTTTTTGAAAATGGTTTACCAATTAAAATGTCATTATTTTTTACATTAATGTCTAGATGATCAACCATTAATAGAGATGGTGTAGTACCTTTTTCAATATTCCCATTGAATGATGTCATTCAAGATCTATATTATTTTTTCATGGTAAAAATTTATGATTTTCAAAAAACATAGTATTTGAGGAATATTACAAATAAACTATGCTTGTGAATTTTTCACAAATGGGAAACCAAAAAATTAATTTATTTCTATAGATTGATAAATTTACATAAGCAGGGAAGTCATTTATCATACTATAATACATATCCCTCAAAGTGAATTATTCACTTCCATGAGCATCATAAATTGTAACACCTATATCCCACATGAATATTAAATAATAAATATACAGATCCAAATAGAAATCAATATCATTACTAGGTTACATTGGTCTCGATATAATTAGAGACAAAATATTTTATTTGTGCATCATGCATAACCATGGTGGAATGTTTTAATTTACCAAATGTTGGGAGATGTATTGTGAGTACTATTGTGTACACTAAAATTATTTATACCCTCATTAGATAACACTGGTCACATGTTTTCAGAAAATTTATAAATCCTCAAAACTCATAAGAAATTTTCTTCTTATTGAGGAGAATCTGTCAGATAATGTAGGTTCCCATCTTTATTTCTTGTCTCTGTAATTCATTTTAATTCTCTTTCATTTTACTGACATCTAAATAGTCTTCTATACTAACGAATGATAGGAAATTAAAAAAAATATTTCAAAGGAAATTATATATTTTTCTTATATATATCTATGTCGCACTTTGGGAATTAAATTAGTGATTCAAGGTCCTTACAAAAAAATATCAAATCATTTAGACAAGCATGTTTTTCTAGAGATCATTCCCATTGAACGTAATATTCATTTATCATCATATGTTTGACATGTTAGTTCATTTTCTTTTAGTATCATATCATTAAAAAGGCCTATTAGTTTTGTAATGATGATTTTACTCCATCTACTACTAGATTTTAAATTATATAATTTTAATATAAGTTAATTTTGTTGTCCTTAGTACAATGAGTATAAAATGGTTTCTTGGAACAACTATTTTACTCCTCAAATACCTTTGGACAATCACAAATGCCATATTAAATTTCTATTTTCATTTCTTCTATGTGATCTTCATCATCATTTACAATGGTATTTCTATGAAATGATTCATAAACTAATGTATCATCACAATCAATGTCAACATTATGTTTTCCCCATGTTAATTCAAAATTTATATCTTTGATCAATTCCATGAAAAATCAAATGTTCTTCTATCTATTCAAAACTATTTTTTATTAAATAACAACAATGTAAATATGGGAATAGTATTTTAGAGGGGTCTTCTATATTCTCTCTTGTAAACTTGATGAACTCTTTAACTCCATATTCATAATCAATTGTAAAATGATTATCATGCATCCATTTTAAATTCTTATCCACCCTATTTAGTTTATAAAAGATTAATTTTTTATAATATATATATAGATATAATTCAATCATTATCAATTTTGCAAATTTATTGAAACTTCTAATAAGGGGAACTCAACATCTCATTTTTTTAAATAATTTTAGTATGTTGATGAAAATCTATAATTGGATTTAAGAACAATATTACTCAACTATGGCTGGTGTTATCCTATGAGTTCATTCAAATGTTAAATTTATAGGCAAATCATCTTCATTTAATTTTCCATGATGCATAACCTACTATAATATTAATAAGTAATGCACATAACATACCTATTTTTTCTTCACATTGGATCCACATTAGATTTATATTTTTTTTTCAACATATTCATGAATAGGTATTTGAGAAAATGACACTCCTTATAAATTATATAGGAACACCTCCAAAAAAATTTGATAGAAACAAAAAAAATTACAAACCATAGATATAAGCTAAAAACAATCATTATAATTTTCATTCATTACACTTTTTAGAGGTCCTAGTCTCAATTGGATGTCCTAAATTATTCAATACAAATAAATATTTCAATAAAAGATATGATTTCATTTTTCAATTTAAAAATTTATAATATTTATTTTCCATTTTTCTTCTGTAACTACCTATTCCTAATACTAATTTTCCACTTTAAGAAATCAAAAAAATATATATTTAATTTCTAATAAATATAGTACAATAAAATTTTCTACATATTAATTCTCATCCATGGATAATTACATGTTATTTTTCTAGGTCAACTTAACTACCAACATGAAGGATGAAATTAAATGATATCATGTATTGTTATGAAAAAATACATATTTTTTAATTTTATATTTATAATTAAAGGATTTTTTATGGTTCTATTAACATAACATGAAACTTTAACCCATTATTAAAAATCCAACTTATTTGTTTAAAAAAATAATAAACAAATAATGTTATATATTCCATGTTGGGGAACCTTAGCAAAAACATCCAAATAATTAACATGGAAGATATTAACTCAAAGGGGAACTGTAATAGTAATTCCTTTAGTTTTAAAAAGAATATGAAATATTAAACAGGGATCAATGACCAAGATCATTATATAAAAATAGATAAGGAATAATTGGACCTATTATAAAAAACGTATCAATATAAATTTAAAACTAAGAACTAATCTTGCGGTGAAAGATATGGTATAGATGTAGACAATGATAAATTAATTCAAACAAATGTAAAAAGTCCAAAATAGGATATCCAAATCGGCTTTTAATCATTCAATGGATCATAAAATAATAATTCTATTCATAATATTAAATAAAAATAGTGTGCAACGACCAGACCACAAATAAATAATGATATCATAATGAAAGAATCAAAAAAATAAAAAAATACATAATGGAAATAGAAAGTTCAACCTTACATGGTTGAAGAAAATCGACTTTAGAAACCCAAAGTATAATTGAAAATGGGATGTATGATGATTTTTAAGAAATTGTTAGTAGTTTAGTGGTCTAATTCAAGCTTTGATTAACTAAGGAGGAGCACTAGAAGTGGGTGGCCTCCACATAAAGAATCTAATATTGCCATGGGATTGCAAATGGTTAGGGGTTTTTAAATATATTGGGACACATTTATCTTCTCTAAAAAAATAAGCTCTGATAAAGAGTCCTTTTATCAGTGTTTAGGTGATAAGAGCTGATAAAAGGAATATCTATCAGTGATAAAAAAGTGCTGATAAAATCCATATTTATTTGTGTTAATGTTTTAGTGCTGATAAACACTAATTTTATCAGCATTGTTTTATCACTAATAAAGGCCAATATTTATCAACGTGAAAAAATAAATTAAATGACATACCATTATCAGCTCATATTACTTAAGTAATGATAAATGATTTATAATTATAAGTATAAATTATAAAATTTTTATATATAATTAATATATCTATAGAAATATAAATATAGTAAATATATTCCTTCTTAGATATATTTTTTTTAACATTTTATATTTATTTATTTATAATTATATAAATTTTATGGAAAAATGATATTTATATCTCATTTTAAGTGCATGCATGTTCATATATGTTAAAAATGATCTTAATTGAATAAATAAAAATAAGTACACTTCTAAAATATTGAGAAAATTGATAATTTTTGTGTGTGTTCATTGTATATAAAAATTCATTAATTACGTATAGGTGAAATAAATAGAACACACATTTTATTTATCATAAATTGAAAAATCATATAACCCATTAAATAATATGTCCACTACACTAAGCAAATAATCACTATTTTTTATTCATATTAATTTTTAATCATAACCAATTATTCTCTAAATATATGACTATTTAATGTAAAGTTCATAAATATATTTCAATATATAAATCATATTAATATACATTAATATATATCTATATATTTAATATATACAATTTACAAACATTAATTATCAAAAATTAAATAATTAATAATGTGTTAAATATTAAATAATTTACAATAAATTTATTCATTTTTAAAGTAATTATTTAATTAATAACTATTTAATTTTTTTATAAACCCATTTTTTGATTTTATTTAATTATTTAATTTTATTTATTTGGACCGTTATCAGTACTAAAAAAGCGCTAATAAAATCTAACTTTATCAGCGCTACGGATAAAGTGTTGATAAACATTTGATTTATCAGCACTAAAAAATGGTGAGAAAATGTTTAATGTATTATTGTTTCATTACCACTGATAAACATTCTATATATCATTACGGTAACGCCCCGACCCCAGCTACCCAATGTCCGTGCATTACATCGTAACATTGGCATGATCACAAATGATCAAGTCTCGAAACACCGATTAGTTTAGTAGCCTTGGAAACACTAGATACATTCGTAAACATTACATTACATCATAAAAATGAAAACTACAATAACATGGTCTCCTCAGTCCACACTCATATCCTCACTGACTATTCTTGCAAGTCAGTCATAATACACTTCTTCACATCCTGGGAAAAATAAAACATTGAAAGGGGTGAGCTCAAATGCTCCGTAAGGATAACAATATAGCGGAAACTTTCATAAGAAAACGTAAGCATTTAAGGCAATGTATAACTAAAACAAAAGCCTTATTGAACTTTAACATCAGCATAATATGGAAATAGTAAAATAAAATAATTCCATTACTTGCTCACAAGGATATTCTACTAGACGAATAATCACATGAAATATCAATAACCAGTTTCATAATGAGGGAATGTATAATGCCAGACATTCTGAAACATTTTGTCAAGGCCTCATCCAAGACGTCTAAAATGATTAAGGCCTCGACCAAAACCATAAATCAAATTGGGAAAGGGCCTCGGCCAATTCCACTTCTAGTTGTCTCATGAGACATACCGATATATCGAGGAGCTATAGCGGGCTCCACCCGTCACTTATTAAGTCCAATACATTCCTCATATGAATAGGTTTAAACATAACATAAATATTCGTATTAAAACTAACATACGAAATGTCAAAAATTTCTCCATAAACTACAGATGGTATAAAAATAACACATCCACAGTAAAATATTTCACAAAATGTTCAATGGAAGTTTTGTATCATAAATCAATTTCAATTAAACTTAAAACCCATCAAAGGATGTTGACATGGATGAAATCAAAGCTATTTGAGAGAAATATCTCTCTTTTTTGAAATAATTTAAAAGTCCCATAATTATAAAATAATACATTTACTTTGAAAATATTCTTATAAGCTTGTAAGGAAAGCTTCGACGAAGTTATAATGGCGGAAAATAGCCGCACCCGCCGTATAAGTTAAAAAAACATTCTTACCTTAAATTTGTCAAAAAGGTCAAAAAGTACATTGTTTGGAAAACGACGGTAAGATTACTTTCAAAAACATATAAGGGTATAAATGAATTTAAACCATTTTCCATTTAATAGTAAAAATGTTTTTAAAGTCATTTTTAAGAAACATGGATGTGGATGATAACGAGGTCCCAGTAGATAATTATATATAAACAACCTTGGATAATGAAGAGGTTGTGAAGTAAACCCTTACCTTGTACTTTTCCTTGGTTGGGGTAGGTTAACCTCCTGTATAATGGTGAAATAATTTTTATTAAATTATACAAGATTCATATACATTCATATGATATCATATATGATCTTTTAACATTGCTTTGTTAACAATATCTTAGATTTATCATTGTTTCGGGTGTTAACTTACTGGTTTTCTTTTATATGTTTTGTTACGTAAGTCATGTCTTTCATGGATGGGTTGTATATTACTCATATCCAGAATGATAGCATGTCCTTAAACATTATTTTTAAATCATCAAATGATAATTATACTTTAATGGATAAGACGGAGAATGAATCTCATCGCGTTCGTGGAGACGGTAGTCCGTACGTACGCACGAGCGACAATATCATTATTTTGATATTAAAATAATATATAATTGGATAGTATATCATATATACAGAATCATTATCATGTTATATTTATTATTTCCATGAATTAAATATCATTATTATACCCATATAAATAATAATATATTGAATAACAATTACACCACGACGTGGGGACGGTAAGCCGTACGTACGCACGTATGGTGACATGTCATTCAAATGATGGGTAGAATACTGAATATGGTTGTTCCATATTTATAATAACATAACAGTATATATAAGATACTGGAGTTATAATTTTATAATTGAAATAATAAACAAAGAGGGAGTGGAAGAAGAAATAAACTTGAAAAAGGGTGATGAAAACGTTACCTCTTCTTCGGGTTCTTCCTTTTGATTTGATCAAAAGGACTCCATAGGATGGCTTTATGACTAAAGTAAATCTTCTAGGATGAAGGGAGAGAAGTTGGGAGAGTATTTGGGCAGAGGTTGGCCGAACCAAAAGGCTTGAATGTGTGAATAAGGTGGTAGAGGTGGGGGCCTTTTATAAGAGGAGAGGAGGGGCTCTTTTGGAAAGATTGAAATGTTACATTATTATACAATGCTTTTCGGGTTCTAAAGGTCCCTCACTTATATAATTCGTGTCTAAGGTGATAAGGGTTCTAAATATACCAATCCAATAGTCTTTGGACAAGTGTAAGCCTTGGATTTTACATTATCTTTTCATTTTATTTAAATCGTTAAACAATGAGGTCATCGCTGCATCATAATGATGTCATAAATAATTTAATTTATTTAATGTCTAAAAATTATAAAACAAATACTATGATGTAGGAAATCTTTTTAGATTTCCAATTACTATTTATAGTCAAATATATGACTTGTATAACCCCATGTAAAAATTGTTTTTGTAAAACATTTCATGTTTGTGTCATTCTTTTACTTTAACATTAAATAAAGAATATTTATGTCATTTTCCATCTAAAGTGGCTCCATGGGGTCCCCAAGTTGACCCATGGATTTTATTGGTCGGCCATGGCACATCCAATGAGGGTAGGACATGTGTGAAGCTCATCTCATATTATTAAAACATTATTTTTACCTTAAACTACACTAATTACCTCTAATTGCGATTAATAACTTAAAAGTTACTACTTACCAAAAATTATTTTAATCTCATTGAACTACATTTTACTTCTTAATGACAACAATGTATGTAGGATTTTTTAAAATCAAAACACAGAAGTGGTAATATTTCATTTAAACGAAAAATCAGTAATTTAACTACCACTTAGTGGTTTCACTATTAATCAAAAATTGATGTTTTTCAGAACAATGCCAAAATTTCACCCTAAGCTATAATTGATATTCCGAATTCAAAAATGATTTCTATTTGATGAAATTACAAACATATAAGTTGAATTAATTAATTTTATAATTAATTCCCACTGTCACAACAAATAGCGTGTTTTTAAGAAACAATTTATATCAAAAGATTGACAATTTTTTATGTCCAATTTCAAAGTGAAATTAATTATAATGAACACCATTGGATAAAATGGTAAAAATATATTATAATTATACTTTAAAACCACTAAATAGTATAACTTATCACTATAAATTATTTTGATTAAAAAAGTTGTTTTAAGTATTTTTCACTATTCATAAAAATTTGGACCTTCTCAGAAAATTACAAAAAATTCAACATAGGCTAATTTGAATATTATGAATACAAAAATGAAGTCCATTTTGAAATATAAAATTTCTATAAATTAAAAAAGTGGTTATTACTATTCATAACGGTTACTTTGATTAGTTGCGGTGTGTTAGAACTCGAAGTTGCGTACAATGCAAGCTATTGCATTATTGAATGAGAAGCGTATCATGGAAGCTCGGGGTGTTACATTCTCCCCTCCTTCAATAAATTACGTCCTCGCAATTTGAAATTTTTCTTGGAAAATAAAAGGTTGAAAATAGAAAATACCTTTGTGGAAAACCCACATCGGAAATAAGGTTAATAAAATTTAGTCTTAATAAAGGGGAAATGGAAATAAGAAAGTCCCCACCAAATTATGATCTCGATAAGGAGAACATTGGTGGAAATTAGAGACATATAATTGGAGGGAAAACGTAAATATTTGTAGGGAGTGATTGAGGTCATCAATTACAATCAACTGTAAAATTGAGGGCCTCAAATCCTTCAATCGATGTTGATTTAAAATATCATCAGTTCAACAAGACATAAGGTATTAGGATAACACATTTTTTGTTTTAATATCCCTTTACTAAAGTTTAATAATTAATTTATTCATTGAATAAGAGATAGGTTTATATATATTTATCCTTGACAATTAGAGTTTCAACCTTCAACTCATCTTTCAATCAAAAAGATAATAGAACTCAAAAATATTATACTTATCCTAATTGTATAAGGTTCCAAATGTTAACACATACCATTTAGATTAGTAAAATTATTTTGTGATAACCAGGGACTTCCTGTAGGCTAGTGGTAGAAAATAAAGGCCTGTCGTACTATGATTGTGGGTTCGATTCCTATAGCTTTGTCCAATATGACAGGTTATGCCCCACCCTGCAGGTTATCCGTTTCCTAAAACTATAGTATTATAATGTTCCAAAAATAATATTCATAAATTTTTTAACCTTAAACAATACTATCCAAAGATCAACTTAATCCGCTCCAACCTTTATAGTTATCCAAAATACCTATGTCCATACTTTCTCTAAAAGGTCTCTTAATTCCAAAATCAATTTATCAGATTCCCCAAAAAAATTACAGTTTCTCTTTTTGTCACATAATAAAAATATGATCACCTTCATCATATTAAAACCTAACTGAAATCAACAAGCACTGCAGTACAATCCTTATATATATATATATCACATTATTCTAATAACCAGAATATAATCCATGAGTCCAAAAGCACCAATACATTAATTATTCTGCTTCAACTGTAGTAACAGCATAAGATTTTCCTTGATCCCTTGGCCTTTTCTGAGGTAAGTTTCCCTGATGCTTAGGACATTAATTTGCATAATGCCCCATTTCCCTACAATTATAGCATTCAACATTGATAGCCTCTTTCTTTCCCTTGAAATCACGCGCCTGGTGACCTTTTTCTCCATATTTATAACAAACTCTCATTCCTTTTAGGCAAGTACCAGGGTGATTCTTCCGACAATTATCACATAATGGAAAATCCTTCTTTCCCTTTTTCCCTTTATCTATCTCTTGTTCCACCGTTATCTTCTTCTCTTTCTTTACTTTGTTGTCATAAGACTTAGAGAATTCCTTTTCTGTCTTGATAGCACAGGAGACAATATCTTCGTATGTTGAGAACGATTGTGATACTAAAGTTCGACGGAGAAATGGTTTTAACCCATAAAATAAACGATCAATCTTACCTCTTGGGTTACGTATATAATCTGCATCATACCTCGCTAACCTTCTAAAGTTGGCCTCATATTTTGCGACATTCTCATCCTCATTTTGTTTCAGACTCAAAAATTGCCTTTCCATATCTTCTCTATGGTCATGAAAAAAGCATTTTTCTAAGAAAAGATATTTGAACTCCCTCTATTCCATATTCGATATGTCATCATCTTCCTTTGTGTTTTGAATCAATGACCACCATTGATAAGCATCTCCAATGAGGCGGTAAACTTCCAAGATAACCTTTTCTCTTTCACTACTCCCCAAGGTGTGGAATATTTTCTCTAAGGAGTTTATCCATTGCTAAGCTACTAATGGATTTATACCCCTATTAAATGTTGGCGGTTGTTGCCTCATGAAGTGGTCTAACATTGATCCTCCACGTTGCGGATCAGGGTGCTCCATACGAGTAAGGTTATTATTCATAACCTGAGTGAGTTGTCCCAGTATGGTAATAAGTTGATCAACACCAGTTGTATCTCCAGATCCACAATAATTATCTTGAGCAGGAGGGAAATCCCTACACGGAGTGAATGCATTGATATGGTTTCCATTCCTTCCACTAGGCACCAATTCTAAACAATGTCATAAACTAGATTAGTTTATGAATCAAAATACATAATTCCATACTTATAAAATACTTAACATAAATTGAACTATTTATGGATATAATCCATAATTATAAAAATGTTTTCTTTGAGGAAGTATATACTCATAACCCTTCATAGTGGTTTGTAACGAAAATTAGAATTATCCTAAGCATATCCCCCGGGAGTGTCGTAACCCAGAGTGAAGCAAGGCCCGTTGTTGTGCACCAGTTCCCATTCGAGTCTAGATCAAAGTGGGGTTTTCGGGTTTTACCCCTAGGTACATCTGTGCCAGAGCCGCCTCTACCTGCTCGTATCCAGACAGGGATGTATTACTCAGAAAACTCACAAAATCTCTATAATACCAAAATTCTAGGAAGTTCTTCTATACTAATCCTCAAAGTCTATCTTCGGGCTATATTATCTAATTAGAGTATATCTAAATCTAGCTTCCAAGGTTAGTACTCTACTGCCTCTGATACCAACTGTAACGCCCCGACCCAAGCTACCCATAGTCGGTGCATTACTTCGTAACATTTGCATGATCACAAATGATCAAGTCTTGAAAGACTGATTAATTTAGTAGCCTTGGAAACACTAGATACATTCGTAAACATTACATTACATCATAAAAATGAAAACTACAATAACATGGTCTCCTCAGTCCACACTCATATCATCACTGACTATTCTTGAAAGTCAGTCATAATACACTTCTTCACATCCTGGGAAAAATAAAACATTGAAAGGGGTGAGCTCAAATGCTCCATAAGAATAACAATATAGCAGAAACTTTCATAAGAAAACATAAGCATTTAAGGCAATGTATAACTAAAACAAAAGCCTTATTGAACTTGAACTTCAGAATAATATGGAAATAGTAAAACAAAATAATGCCATTACTTTCTCACATGGATATTCTACTAGACGAATAATCACATGAAATATCAATAACCACATTCATAATGAGGGAATGTATAATGCCAGACATTCTGAAACATTTTTTTAAGTCCTCGGCCAAGACGTCTAAAATGATTAAGGCCTCGGCCAAAACCATAAATCAAATTGGGAAAGGGCCTCGGCCAATTCCATGTCTAGTTGTCTCATGAGACCTACCTATGCATCGAGGAGCTATAGCGGGCTCCACCCATCACTTATTAAGTCCAATACATTCCTCATATAAATAGGTTTAAACCTAACATAAATATTCGTATTAAAACTAGCATACGAAATGTCAACAATTTCTCCATAAACTATGGATGGTATAAAAATAACACATCCACAGTCAAATATTTCACAAAATGTTCAATGGAAGTTTTGTATCATAAATCAATTTCAATTAAACTTAAAACCCATCAAAGGATGTTGACATGGATGAAATCAAAGCTATTTGAGAGAAATATCTCTCTTTTTTGAAATCATTCAAAAGTCCCATAATTATAAAATAATACATTTACTTTGAAAATATTCTTATAAGCTTGTAAGGGAAGCTTCGATGAAGTTATAATGGCGTAAAATAGCCGCACCCGCCGTATAAGTTAAAAAAACATTCTTACCTTAAATTTGTCAAAAAGGTCAAAAAATACATTGTTTGGAAAACGACGGTAAGATTCCTTTCAAAAACATATAAGGGTATAAATGACTTTAACCCATTTTCCATTTAATAGTAAAAATGTTTTGAAAGTCATTTTTAAGAAACATGTATTTTGATGATAACGAGGTCCCAGTAGATAATTATGTATAAACAACCTTGGATAATGAAGAGGTTGTGAAGTAAACCCTTACTTTGTAATTTTCCTTGGTTGGGGTAGGTTAACCTCCTATATAATGGTGAAATAATTGTTATTAAATTATAAAAGTATCATATACATTCATATGATATCATATATGATCTTTTAACATTGCTTTGTTAACAATATCTTAGATTTATCGTTGTTTCGGGTGTTAACTTACTCGTTTTCTTTTATATGTTTTGTTATGTAAGTTGTGTCTTTCATTGATAGGTTGTATCTTATTCATATCCAGAATGATATCATTTTCTTTAAAAATTATTTTTAAATCATCAAATGATAATTATACTTGAATGGATACGACGGAGAATGAATCTCATCGCGTTCGTGGAGACGGTGGTCTGTACGTACGCACGAGCGACAATATCATTATTTTGATATTAAAATAAAATATAATTGGATAGTATATCATATATACAGAATCATTATCATGTTATATTTATTATTTACATGAATTACATATCATTATTATACCCATCTAAATAATAATATATTGAATAACAATTACACCACGACGTGGAGACGGTAAGCCGTGCGTACGCACGTATGGTGACATGTCATTAAAATGATGGGTAGAATACTGAATATGGTTGTTCCATATTTATAATAACATCACAGTATATAGAAGATACTGGAGTTATAATTTTAGAATTGCAATAATAAACAAAGAGGTAGTGGAAGAAGAAAGAAACTTGAAAGAGGGTGATGAAAACGTTACCTCTTCTTCGGGTTCTTCCTTAGGATTTGATCAAAAGGACTCCTTAGGATGGATTTCTGACTAAAGTAAAGTATCTAGGATGAATGGAGAGAATTTGGGAGAGTAATTGGGCAGAGGTTGGCCGGACCAAAAGGCTTTAAAGTGTGAATAAGGTGGTAGAGGTGGGGGCCTTTTATAAGAGGAGAGGAGGGGCTCTTTTGGAAAGATTGAAATGGTACATTATTATACAATGGTTTTCGGGTTCTAAAGCTCCCACACTTATATAATTCGTGTCTAAGGAGATAAGGGTTCGAAATATACCCATCCAATCGTCTTTGTACAAGTTTAAGCCTTGGAGTTTACATTATCTTTTCATATTATTAAAATCGTTAAATAATGAGGTCATCGCTACATCATAATGATATCATAAATAATTTAATTTATTTAATGTCTAAAAATTATAAAAAAAATACTATGATGTAGGAAATCTTTTTATATTTCTAATGACTATTTATAGTCATAACTATGACTTGTATAACCCCATGTAAAATTTTTTTTAGTAAAACATTTCATGTTTCTGTCATTTTTTTACTTTAACATTAAATAAAAGATATTTATGTCATTTTCCAACTAAAGTGGCTCCATGGGGTCCCCAAGTTGACCCATGGATTGTCATGGTCAGCCCTGGAACAACCAATGAGGGTAGGACATGTGTCAAACTCATCTCATATTATTAAAACATTATTTTTACCTTAAACTACACTAATTACCTATAATCGCGATTAAGAACTCAAAAGTTACTATTCACCAAAAATTATTTTAATCTCATTGAACCACATTTTACTTCATAATGACAACCATGTATGTCGGATTTTTGAAAATCAAAACACAGAAGTGGTAATATTTCATTTAAACTAAAAATCAGTTATTTAACTACCACTTAGTGGTTTCACTATTCATCAAAAATTGAAGTTTTTCAGAACAATGCCAAAATTTCACCCAAAGCTATAATTGATATTCCGAATTCAAAAATGATGTCTATTTTATGAAATTCCATAAATATAAGTTGAATTAATTAATTTTATAATTAATTTCTATTGTCACAACAAATAGCATGTTTTTAAGAAACAATTTATATCAAAAGATTGACAATTGTTTATGTCCAATTTCAAAGTGAAATTAATTCTAATGAACACCATAGGATAAAATGGTAAAAATATATTCTAATTATACTTTAAAACCACTCAAGAGTATAACTTATCACTATACATTATTTTGATTAAAAAAGTTATTTTAAGTATTTTTCACTATTCATAAAAATTTGGAAGTTCTCAGAAAATTACAAAAAATTCAACATAGGCTAATTTCAATATTAGGAATACAAAAATGAAGTCCATTTTGAAATATAAAATTTCTATAAATTTAAAAAGTTGTTATTACTATTCATAACGGCTACTTTTATTAGTTGCGGTGTGTTAGAACTCGAAGTTGCGTACAATGCAAGCTATTTCATTATTGAATGAGAAGCGTATCATGGAAGCTCGAGGTGTTACAATTAATTTTTTGTAGATATGAAAAATATCAGCGCTGTCAAACGCCAATTTTGTTGTAGTGCTAAGTGAAACCTTAACATAGAATTGTTAACATGTTGGTAATATAAATCCATTATTGAACCACATATGATATTGAAATTAGGAATATGGTTCATTGAATGATGTATAATAAACCTGAATATATTATACATGAGGTTTTAAATAGTGTGATCAGAATCAAGACACAAGTTTAGGGGATTTAATCTCAATTTTTATTTCAACATGATAGATTCTTTATTCACCATACATTTATTTTTAGTGGTATGTATAATGACCAAGAATATATTACATGATTATTACAATTAAATTTATGGTTATTTAATTAACCATTTTATGAAATTTATTTCTTGATGTTTATGTTTCAAAAATTACTAAATCTGTAAAGTAATTTTATCTCAATTTTAATTCATTGATACACATGACATATTTTGAACCTATATTTTTCCATGAGTTGTATATACTTTCTTTTAGATTTTATATCTAGAATATATTTATTTTCATGATATTTTAATCTCTATGTAATTTCATTTTCTTACATGGAGTGTATGTTTCAAAGATACCAAGTTGTATGATTTTATTGAAACAATCTCATCAATATTTTAGATTATTTTTGTTTATGATTCATTTGATGAAATATTATGAATTTTTTTTAATAAAACTGAATAATTTTCATATCTTATGGAATTATTTTTATGAAATACCAACTTTACCCTCTCTTTAGTCATAATTTTGTGCTCCTTCAAAAAAATGTTTTCATAAAAGGGTTTCCAAAAATATTTTACTGTTATCTTATAATATTTAAGTAATATTATTTCCCTTTTTTCCTTTTACTAATATTTTTGAAGGAAATATTATTGTATATTTCCAAATGATTCATTTTTTAAACCTTTTTACCATCTAAAAGGAATGTTCTTTTAACCTTATATGACATGTATAGATTTACCGACCATAAATTTTTTGATGATTTATTTTATTTCTAAAAGGATAATTCTTATGTAAATGTTTTTCAAATATATTTCTAAAGAAATTATTTTCAAATTGTTTTAAATATTATTTTATAGGTTTTCAGAGAAAAATGGGTTTCAAAATTCATTCAAGCCTCATTTATAAGTTTGAAAATAGTTTTAAATGAAATTGTTTTGATATTTTTTAAGCTTATTGTATAAGTTTTCAAGGAAATTTCATTTCAAAATGTTTTCAAGATTATTTTATAATTTTCTAGGAAAATAGTTTAGAAAATTATTTCTATCCTTATTATTAAATTTCCAATGATTTTCATTGAAATGTTTTTCATACATTTTCAATATACTTGAATATGTTTTCATGGAAAATGATTTTCATAACATTTTCAAGATCTATTTATATGTTTTCAATGAAAATATATTACAAAAGATATTCAATTATTTATCTATAATATAGAAAATTTATTTTCATGATAATAGGTTTCAAAAGATATTACACTTTAAAGAGACTTTCTTCAAAGAAGATATAAAATATCCACAAGAAATAAATTCAAAATATCAATCCATGTTATTTTCAATCTAATATGACATATGTTTATGTTACGCATTCCCTTATAGGGGATGATCGAGAGGATCTATTTCCATTAATTCCAAGAATGTTATTTGTTATTATTGAATATTTTTATGAAATCGATTTCCCTTTCGAGGGATATATGATTTTAAAACCCAATCCTCTCCCATGAGTTTTATGATTTTGAAACCTGCTTCTTTTCAAGGTTCATTCTACAATGAAGTGATTATGAAACATAATTTTTCATAGTTTATAAGGTGATGAAATGTCAATGATACCCATTTTATTTCATGGGTTTTGATTTGATTTTTATGTAACCTATCCTTTTTTCTGAATCATGTTA
Organism: Viscum album; assembly: GCA_963277665.1. Taxonomy (NCBI): domain Eukaryota; kingdom Viridiplantae; phylum Streptophyta; class Magnoliopsida; order Santalales; family Viscaceae; genus Viscum; species Viscum album. The sequence goes on from OY728125.1 coordinate 228,502,700, forward strand.
TGGTAAAAGATTTATTTTATAGAACATTTATGAATGGTTTTATTATGAAATCTGTCAGACCTACATATATATCCAATTAATTGGATAATGATAAATGTTTTATTAGAATAAAAGTTATAGTTGAGGTAATCCCAATACTAAAACACAATGGTACATGGGATAAAATTTCAATCCGAAAACAATAGGTTATATGGGAGGACATTCAAATCATGAAATAAGAGGGTACATGAGAGGAAAACCCAATCCCAAAGGAAAGGGGTATGTGGGAGAACATCCCAAGCCTAAAACAATGGGTGCATGGGAGGTCATCACAATCCCTAAGTAGGTTATTTGGTAATTATCCCAATCCTAATAAGTTACTAAGGTCTTGGTAGGTATCCTATATGTAAACGTTTCTATCTTTATGTGTTTTCCACAATTCTATATCGTGTTACTATGATATTATTTCAGGGATTATATTCATTATTACCTATTGATTCATGTATTATAAAATACTGTGATTTATTCCAGGATTCATGTTTATAATCATTGATATGTAGGTTATGGCCTTATAATGTTATAATCATGTTCTCATATTCATATGATCATGTTTATGCCTCCATGTCTCCCTTGTTTACCCTTAATGATCATCCAAGCTTATCCCTTTTTATGCTTCCTTCCATTGTTTATGAGGATATGTATTAAATGTGGTGCACCTAATAAGGTTTGTAGTTATGATGAATATAGTGGGAGATAACTTTTCTTTCTTATCTTATATTATTTATCTTTCCATGTTTCTAAAGGCACAAAATGAATAAGATCTTTGGGAATTTGTTTTTATAATGTTTTTTGTATTATGAAAATGATATTTAATGTTAATTTATGAAATGGGAGGGACACTATAGATGTTATCAAGGGAAACTTCTAGTTAACCTTTGGACAAAAATATGATAAAACTAGAGTAAGAACCTTAGGGAATGACTAAGGATGAGTTTATGGATAAAGAACAACTCTAAAAATAGGTCTCAGGCCTAACACGGGTTAATCTAGTACCTGACAACAGGCTCTGTTGCACACCCAGTTTGACACTCTCGGGTGATATTCTTTGGAAATTCACTAACTCTTCACAAACCCTCATGAAGGACTTTAAGAGAAGATTACTATGAATAATATTGTATAAAACTAACATGTAATCGATTAATAGTTACATTCAATGATTTTGACATAATATAAGTAAATTTTCATGATTATGTGGTGTTATTCATTGTGTTAGTACTGAATGCTTTTGATTGATTTTTGAGTGGGATGTTAATATGTCTCAAGAGAATGCACCTCATGTGCCCAAGGATTTTCAAAATCTTATGACAGTTACTACCTCGGAGTGCCACTCTCTGGCGGGGCCTCTGTATCTGAAAACATTTGATCTAGGGTCTGAGACTCTGGAAGGTGCACTATCCCCTCTTTGGGGGTCTCGAGTACCTTCCCCTCGGCTGAGGTTCTCGATGGTGTCTTTCAAAAAAGCGTAATGTGGATCAGGTTTGAGTGTTTTGTATCTTTTCTTCATAGAGATCGATATATTTTGTCACTCGTTTATAAGGGATGGTTAGCATGTTTCGTTGCAGGCACCTTCTTCGACATTCAATGAAGTGATTATAGGACTCAAATGGACACTGGTGGGATGTATTCGATCATAGAAACCATTACTACATGTCTTAAAATGTTTTTTGGATTCCTAGGGGTTACAGGGGGTGGCCCATATCTTGGTGTTCCATAGGTCCTCATTCTATTTTGTTCTAGGTTTGGAGGGATATTTCATCAAGTATTGTTGCAATGCTCCCTGTGTCATGGGTTGCTGGTGTTTTAATCTATCTCAATGGGCGATGGAATTTCAAAATGGGAAGGAATTCCGTCGGGCTATAGTTTGGGAATGTCTTCCTAGGTTTCAGCTTTTGTTTCAGAATAGTACTTTTCTCAGGGGCGTCAACGAACCTATAAGGGGGATTTCATTACATGGATGCAGACACTCATTTTAGTGAGGAGATGATGGAATCTTGGATTTGCGTCGATCTAGACCTTTCACAGCCAATTCTGGAGAAACTGTCCCAGAAGGTGCAAGACTATGTCATATGGATCAAGGACATAGTTTATCTTGTGTTTTCTAGGTATTCCTTTTCATTTTTTCTCTAGGGTCACTCAGTGCAGAATTGTAGGAGAATGAGTCATGCAATGAAACCTCACGCTGTCAGAGGACCGAAGACAAGAGGCTCATTGATCATACCATGATTCAATGTTTTATTCCACCCTTACACATCTTTTTTAAACTAGTTTTGTAATGAATATTCCAAGTATAATAATAAATTTCACTCTATTTTTGAATCAATAAATTAATTTTAATCAATATTAGAATGGGGAATGATACTTTTTTTTATTGTTTCAATGTAGGTTGAGGTGATTTGGAGGGCCCTCGATGAAGTGGAAGAAAAATGGGCCAAATTGCATGGATCCATGGACATCTGTCCACTGGTTTGTACAGTACACGAAATGTGTGCATCCAATTGGGCTGATATTTTGTGGTACTGTCATGAATTTAATTGGATAGATTTCATATTCAGGAACCCAATCCTGATTCAGCTTCTATAGAGCCCATTCGAACTGATCTGTCTAAGCCACTGAATTTTGACCAAGTCAAATGTGGTGTTCTGTATTTTATCAATATCATGAGATGTAGTTGTCAAAATGGTGCCAAACGTTCAGTGGGGATAGTCAAGAGGTATGGATAAAACTTTTTTGTTTTCTCCAAAGCATGATAAGACTGTCTGAAGGCCGAAATGCATGGTGCAAGCAGGTTGATGAAATATGTGTGGCTAAAACCACCTTCCAATTTTCCTAAAAAAGGGCACCAAGGGAACCTCATTTGGAAGTTAGAACAAGGAGTCAAGTGCTTCTAATTTTGATTCCTAGAGGAGTCTCCTAATCACCTTAGAGGTTCTGGAGGCCCCTATCATCATAGGGGAATCAAGGATGAAGAAGGAGTTCCACCCGAGCTTCCTCCCCCTCCCGATGTCGAGCTAAAAGTTGGGTGTTCGTTGTCAGGGAGCTACACACATGTCAAGGGAGTTCCGATGCATTCATTATCTACTGGTTCAGAGTAATTTGTGTTCTTAAACATTTCATTCCATTTATCTTATTTTATTTCATATTTGAATTCTTGATTTGATGCATGTGAGTTTTATGCTCTTAATTTCTAACCGATCAGTGTGAAGTTTTGAGTGCATGACTTTTGTTGTTTCGATTTGACATCACAAGAATATTTTTCATACCCACCTTATTGATATTTCAATATGATTTGGAATCTATTATTCCATGCATAAGTACTGGACCTTGAAAATACAATTGTTACGTCAAGGTTGGGTCCTTAAATCATTGAGATTGAAGCTTAGGAATTAATTGGGATTCCAAATAACTCCAACCAAAGAATAACTCTAAACCTAAGATGAATCTCCATGAAAAAAGAACATGATATGTGTGTAGTGAAATCACATAGACCCTTTTATCTAATATTTTTCAAAATACACTAGGTCACTCAATTTATAATCTATTTCAAGTAAGTCATTGTTTTAAACTCTTTTCAAAACCACCCCCTCTATTAGTCATTTTTATTAACAATACACACTGTAAACCAACCAACGCTCCTTGAGAGACAAACTAGGGTCTACCCTAGGTTATAAATCAACCTTGAAAACATAATTATTTTGACTTGTCAGGACAACACGGTCAAATTTTGGCACCGTTTCCAGGGAGTGCTTTTGTTTTTTGTGCATGTTTTTGAAAAAAACATTTGTATTTTTTGTGAATATTTGTTTGTTTTATCTTCTACATTTGAATTTATTTTTGTGTTCAAATTTATTTATTGTTTAGGTTTTTTGTATGACGTATTCTACTCTAGGAGACCTACAAACTTTCGAACCTAAATCGGAGAGGATCCTACATCAACGAAACTGAGACACACAAGACAACACTTTGAAGGAGGAGACATCACATATTAAAATTATTTTTGATCCTTCTTATTCTTCTAAAACCAAAGTTAAAACTAAACATAACTTGTCTTACTTGTCTGAAAATAATATAATACATAAAGAACTAACCTCCCATGATGTTGATATCCGACCCACTTACATTCAATTACAAGGAGAGGCACCCAATTTTGAACTAAAATATGGATTAATTCATTTATTACCAAGATTTCATGGACTTACTGGAGAAGATCCACATAAGCATTTAAAATAATTTCATACTGTGTGTTCAACATTAAAACCTGCTAATTTGGATGAAGAACTTGTAAAACTTAGGGAATTTCCATTTTCATTAGAAGACACAGCTAAAGATTGGTTGTATTATGTTAATTCACCTATTAGAGGTTGGGATGACATGAAACGACTTTTTCTTGAAAAATACTTCCCAGCCTCTTAAAATGAAACAATAAGGAAAGAAATATGTTGGATAAGACAATATCAAGTAGAAACCCTTCATTAATATTGGGAATGCTTTAAAATATTATGTTCATGTTGTCCACACCACCAAATCATCGATCAACATTTAATTCAGTATTTTTATGAAGGTTTAATTCCAATAGATCATAACATGATTGATGCTACTGTAGGTGGTGCACTAGTGGATAAAACCCCAATCGCTGTAAGGAACCTAATTGAGACCATGGCACAGACCACTCAACAATTTAGTTCAAGGTCCAGTTTACCCATTCATGGTGTCCATGAGGTGAAAAGTACTGAATTTGAGAAGAAGATGGACACAAAGTTTGAATGGGTGAGTACCCTTCTATGACAACATGCTCTTTCCCAAGGGAAATTCCAATATCCTACTCCTATACAATGTGGTATATGCTCTTCTGATACCCACTATTCTGACCAATTCCCCCAATTCAGAGAAACATCTGAGAGATGTGAGGCAATATTCCCAGGACGCCCCTATAACCAACCCATTAGGCAAGAAATTTTATATCCATCAAACCCTGGGTGGAAAGAAAACCAAGCCTATAGGAAAGGTGGTATTCAAACCAGCCTCATCAACCATGTAACCAACTAGGGAAAAGTAGTAATCAACCACCACCACCCAGAAATTTTCATCCACCCCAAAGGTCTTTCCAACAGCCCCCTCCAAAAACTGAACCTAGCCTAGAAGATATGATGAAACAAATGGATGCCAAAAATATCCAATTCCAACAAACCACTCAAGTATCCATACAAGACCTCAAGACCTAATTAGGTCAACTAGATAACTCGGTGGGTGAAATCCAAAGCCATGGGTCTGGTAAACTACCCTCTCAACCACTTATCAACCCTAGGGATAAGGGAAATTTTAGTGCCATCACCCTTAAGAGTGAAACTCAACTTAAAAGACAAATAAACCCTCCATTAGAGTCATCCTCTCATGAGGGAAACACCATCCCAACCACTGAAAAAGGTTCAAATGAGATGGAACATTGTCTTGAGAGATGTCCTACCAAAGGAAAGAGTGTGTCTGTTGATGAGTTACCAAGCCCAAGCATTCCTCTTCCATTTCCCCAAAGAGCCACCCAACCAAGGAAACAAAAGGAAACCAAACTTGATAAATAAATCTTGGAGACTTTCAAAAAAGTGCATCTTAACATTCCATTGATTGATGACGTCAAGAAAATTATGAGATATGAAAAGTTTCTGAAGGATATGTGTACCCACCGAAGGCAACTTAGAGGTGATGAGAAGGTGAGCCTGGGGAGGAATGACTCATCATTGATACAACCATTACTTCCCACCAAGTTCAACGATCCTAGAACATTCTTGATTCCATGCACCATAGTGGAGTATTCTTTCTCCAATTCTATGCTTGATTTGGGTGCTTCTATTAATGTGATTCCTCACTCCATATACTCTTCTTTGCAGGTCGGTGAACTAAAGCCCACATGAATAGTTTTTTAGCTAGGAAATCAAAGTACGACACACCCTTCTGGTGTGTAAGAGGATGTTCTTGTGAGGGTTCAAAATTTAATATTTTCTACTAATTTTTATGTGCTAAAAATGGAAGATGATAGGATGAATGGACACAACCCAATTATATTGGGGAGACCTTTCTTGAAAACTGCCAAAGACATAATTAATGTCCATGATGGTACATTATCTATGGAATTTGGTGGTGACATAGTCCATTTTAACATCCTTGATGCCATGAAGCACCCCTCAGAAGAATATTCCTCTCTCTTGGTAAATTCAATTGATGTACTCCCTTCCCCTAAAATCACTTCATTTGTTTCCCCTGATCCCCTTTTTGAATTTTCCTCTTTGATTGAAATTCTTGGTATTGAATCATGTGTTGATTGTTGTACTGGTCTAGAAAAGTGTCATGCATGTTTATTAATTGATAATTTCTTGAACACGGAGGATCACATGACCATCAATGATACTGCTATGCTTGTAAAAGATAATTCCTCATCTGAGGATGATACCATTGAGCAGTTAGATGAGATTAGTGACCTCTCACTTTCACACACACTCCCATCAATCCAAAATCCACCTGAATTGGAACTAAAGAAACTGCCTCAAGATTTAAAATATTCATATCTTGATAATGGAAAGAAGTTGCCTATCATCATTGCTAGTTCACTCCCTCCTGATCATGAATTGAGACTTCTTGAACTTTTGAGGGAGCATAAACAAGTATTGGGATGGACACTTGCAGACATTCCTGCTATTAGCCCATCAATTTTTACACATAATATTTTTTTAACTGATGAGTCTAAACCAGTGAGGCTGGCACAACGTTGACTGAACCCAAACCTCTTAGAAGTATTAAAAAGGAAGTAACAAAATTATTGGCTGCTGGAATCATTTACCCCATCTCTGATAGCCAATGGGTCAGTCCCATTGAAGTAGATCCTAAAACAACTGGCCAAACTATAATTAAAAATGAAAAAAATGAATTGGTTCCAACTCGTGTGTAGAATAGTTGGCGTGTCTTTATAGATTATCGCCGATGAATCCAACACACTAGGAAGGACAATTTCTCATTTCCATTCATTGACCAAATGCTAGAGAGGCTAGCAGGGAAGACCCATTACTGTTTTCTTCATGAATATTCTGGATACTTTTAGATCCATATTTCCCCTGAAGATCAGGAAAAGACAACCTTCACTTGCCCCATTGGCACATTTTCCTATAGAAGGATGCCATTTGGCCTAAGCAATGCTCCGGGTACTTTCCAGCGATTTATGGTTAGTATTTTTTTTGATTACCTGGAGGATTGCATGGTAGTTTTCATGGATTATTTTATTGTATACGGAACCTCTTTTGATGAATGTTTAAGTAGTCTTGGTTCCATCCTACGTCACTGTATTTAAAAGAATCATGTATTAAATTATGAGATATGTCATTTCATGGTGCGACAAGGTCTAGTTTTGGGACATGTAATTTCTGGGGATTGTATCCATGTAGATAAATTGAAATTGGATGTCATTTTTTCCCTACCATTCCCTAAAAATGTATGTGATGTGCGGTCTTTCCTAGGTCATGCTAGATTTTACCGTCATTTCATGTGTGATTTTAGTAAGATTGCACTTCCCATCTCCCGCATACTCCAAAAAGAAAAAGATTTTGTTTTTGATAAATAATGTGAAGAATATTTTAATAAATTAAAATGGAGTCTCACATCACCACCGGTAATCCAACCACCTCGGTGGGATTTTCCATTTGAGCTCATGTGTGATGCCTCTAACTATGCATTTGGGGCAGTCTTATCACAAAGGGTCAATAGAGCTCTACATGTCATCGCCTATGCCTCACGTAATTTGGACCTTGCCCAAGAAAACTACACCACCACTAAAAAAGAATTTATTTCCATTTTGTTTGCCTTGGATAAATTCAGGTCATACCTATTAGGGTCTAAAGTCATTGTGTTCTCAGACCATGCAGCCCTCTGGTATCTTCTAAAGAAACCGGAAGCCAAACCACATCTCATTCATTGGATGCTCCTCCTTCAGGAATTTCATCTAGAAATTATAGATAAAAAAGGAGCAGAGAATGTGGTGGCAGACCATATCAGTAGGATCCCCCATCCTCAAACACTGTCACATCCCCCTGTATTCCCATTAATGACTTGTTTCCTGATGAGAAATTGTACAAAGTACAAGATGTTATTCCCTAGTATGCTGAAATTGTAAATTATCTGGTAGCATCTTGCATTCCTACTGATTTCAACAAAAACCATGCCATTATTCTAAAACATGAGTCTTGTTGGTACATTTGGGATGACCCCTACCTTTGGTGCACATGTAGAGATCAGGTCCTTAGGCGTTGTGTACTTGATTGCAAGTTTCATTCTGTCCTTAGATTCTACCACACTCTTGCTTGTGAGGGCCACTTTGGTCCCCAACAAACTGCTCGCAAAGTTCTTGATTCTGGTCTCTTCTGGCCAACACTTTTTCGCGATGCCCATGAATTTTGTAAATCTTGTCCTCATTGTCAAAGAATGGGGAATGTCTCTAAAAGGAATGAAAATCCACAACAACCCTTGTTCTTTCATGACATTTTTTATGTTTGGGGAATTGACTTTATGGGGACATTTCCCAATTCTTTTGGAAACTTGTACATTCTTTTGGTCGTTGATTATGTATAAAAATGGTTAGAGGCACGGGCCACAAAGACAGATGATTCCAAAGCGGTTGTAGAATTTTTGAGAACTTAGATCTTTTGTAGGTTTTGATTACCTAGGTTCATCATCAGTGACCAGGGTTCTCATTTCTGCAACCGAACAATGCAATCACTTTTTGATTGTTATGGGGTCGGACATAAAGTATCTACTGTGTATCACCCACAGACTAATGGTCAAGCCGAGGTGTCAAATAGAGAGGTAAAACAAATTCTTGAAAAAATGGTCCAACCCAACTAAAAATATTGGAGTCTTTGACTTGATGATTCATTATGGGCCTACTGTACTACTTTCAAAACTCCCATTTGAATATCACCCTATCATCTAGTGTTTGGAATGAGTTGTCACCTCCCTATTGAGATTGAGCACCCGGACTACTGTGCCATCAAACAATACAATTCTAATCATTCTGGTGTAGGTGCTCAAATGAAGTTGCAGATTCAGGAGCTAGAGGAAATGAGAAGAGATGCATATTAAAACTCCAGGATTTATAAGGAGATATCCAAGGCTGCTCATGACCATATTATCCTTCATCGTCCGTTCCATATTGGGCAGAAGGACCTCCTTTATAATGCAACGCTGAAGTTGCATCCAGGTAAGCTTCGTTCCCGCTGGTTTGGACCATACACTATTACTAACGTCTCTCTATTTGGTGTTGTACCGGTTCAAAATGAAGAAACCAAGCAAAACTCCACTGTTAATGGGCAGCGGCTGAAGCACTTTTAGGAACCCGTTCTGGAGTCCCTTATGGAGGAACTCCAAGTTCAAGAAGCAAACTATGAATGACATCCACCAGTTTTTATACTTCCTTCCCACATTCTCTTTTACTACAGTGAGGACACTGCATACTCTTGGTGTGGGGGGTGGATACATTCCAGGGTTAGTTAGGCATTTTCATCGTTTTCTCCTTTTGTTTTCTCTATTTGGCCTTCTTTATGGTATTTTCATTTTTCCCCATCAACAATTTCGAAATTCCATGATGTGGCGACCATAAAGTGGGGAAAGTAAAAATACCATAACGAAGGCTAAAAAGATTTTTTGTTCGAGTTTACCATCAAGGAGTGATTTTTATTGAATTGGTTTTCTATCAATGATATAAATGGTCGTATCTATGTGAAAACTTTGAGATGATTGATGCCCTTTGTGTGAGTAGTTTTTTGGAAAACTGTGTCACTAATTTCTCTACAAATTTTTGCACCAAACCCCAAATTGTGAATATTTATTACTTAATATAAGGTAAATATATGTTGGGTTAGTATTGTTTATCTTTAAATGATATTTCCATACATTCATTCCTTATCTGATCAGTTTCATTACAGTACCAGATTGAACTATGAGTGTGTACCTAATGTCCGACTGTTGCACGCCCTCAAAAAAAATTTCAATGTCTTGGGCAGGTCAAAAACCACTCCTCCTCAACCTTTGATTTTTTTATAACTATTTCAATTAGTGTCATGAGGAGATCAAACAAGGGTTGAGAGATGAGGGTGAGATTCATTCCAATTGCAACATCAAAATATATATATATAATAAATGATGGGAGTGACGAAATGTGCAACATTTGGGGATATCTAGGTCAGGAGCTTATGGTTTCACTTTTGGGAATGCTTAAATGAGTGGGTCTTGAAATATTATTGCAATGGATGTAGGACAGGTTCGGTGACAAAATCATTTAAGCCGAAAAATGTTAAAATAACATATATTTATTGGATAGCAAGAAGAAAGAATAGCATGGAATGGTTTTCACACACACACATGGAGAGTTAGTATCATGGTTTACATCTGAATTCCTTTCTCAATTGGGTATCATGAATCTTTTTGAATTTCTCAATGATATGATTTATGAGACATCTTTTTCTATTTTCACTAGGAAGAAATCCTTGGTGTGGTTCGTGCATTGATCACCTTACTTTGAAAAAAATTTCCTCAAATGATAAATCTTCAGGATGTTGGAAATATATATATATATATATATATATATATATGAATCATTGTATTTTGATATGTGACTTTTCCCATGACTGCAAATGTTTAGGTGTGGGGGTGTGATCGTACCACGATTCACTGTTTTATTCCACCCTTACACCGTTGTTTTAAACTAGTTTTGTAATGAATATTCCAAATATAATAATAAATTTCACTTTATGTTTGAATCAATAAATTAATTTTAATCAATATTAGAATGGGAAATATTACTTGTTTTTATTGATTCAATGTAGGTGGAGGTGATTTGGAGGGCCCTTGATGAAGTGGAAGAAAAATGGGCCAAAATTGCATGGATCCATGGACATCTGCCCACTTTTTTGCAAAATGCACAAAATACAGGCATCCAAATGGACTGCAATTTTTTTGGCCTATCCAAATTTTAATAGGATACATTTCATATTTATGAACCCAATCCTGATTCAGCTTTTATGGGGCCCCATCCAACTGATCTGTCCAAGCCACCGAATTTTGATCAAGTCATATGTGGTGTTCTGAATTTTTTCAATATCTTGAGCATTAGTTTTCCAAATGGTGCCAAATATTTGGTGGAGACAGTCAAGAGGTAGGGCTAAAAATTTTCTATTTTTTCCAAAGTATGATTAGACTGTCTGATGGATGACACGCATGGTGCAAGTGGGTTAATGAAATCTGTGTGCCTAAAACCACCTTCCAATTTTCCTGTAAAAGGGAACCAAGGGAACCTCATTTGGATGTTCGTCCAAGGAGTGAATTGATGACAATTTGGAGTCCTAGAGGAGTCTCCTAATCACATTGGAGGTTCTCCAGGCCCCTATCCTCATATGGGAATCAAGGATGAAGAAGGAGTTCCACCCGAGATTCCTCCTCCCGATGTCGAGCTAAAAGTTGGGTGTTCGTTGTGAAGGAGCTACACACATTTCATGGGAGTTCTGATGCATAAATTAGCTACTAGTTTGGAGTAATTTGGGTGTTTAAACATTTAATTCCATGTATCTTATTTTATTTCGGATTTTAATGCTTGATTTGATGCATGTGAGTGTTATGCTCTTAATTTCTAACCGATCGGTGTGAGGTTTTGAGTGCGTGGCTTGTGTTGTTCCAATTTGACATCACAAGAATCCTTTTCATACCCACTTTATTGAGATATCAATATTATTTGGAAGATTTTATTCCATTCATAAGTACGGGACCTTGACAATACGATTGTTACATCAAGGTTGGGTCCTTAAAGCATTGAAATAAAAGCTTAGGAATTAATCGGGATTCCAATTAACTCCAACCAAAGAATTAATCTAAACCTAAGATGAATATCTATGAACAATGAACATGATATGTGTGTAGTTAAATCACATTGACCCTTTTATCTCATATTTTTCAAAATCCACTAGGACACTCAATTTTTATGCTATTTCAACTAAGTCATTGTTTTAAACTCATTTCAAAACCACCCCTCTCTTAGTCATTTTTATTAAAAATACACACTCTAAACATTACAACGCTCCTTGAGAGACGTCCTAGGGTCTACCCTAGACTATAAATAAACCTTGAAAACATAATCAATTTGACGTGTCATGACAACGCAGTCACTCATCTATACATGTGGGCGTGGAGTCTAGCTCAAACTTGGTTCATCTAACGCCACAAGAGACTTTCGTATCCACTAGTTCCTTAAGAACTCCCCCTAATTTCCCTCCATTCAATGTTATCATCCCCTCCACATCAAGTTTTAATACTTCTCCATGTTTTCCTCTAGTCCCCTAAAAGTAGAAAGTGAGTCAACTGGATCCCATGGTTTCCTCGGCATGGTCTTCCGCTTCTTCATGGTTTCTTTTGAAAGGTGAGTAGTTTGAATTTTTTTTGAATGATCCAACAAATATAATGGTTTTTAATCCTCGGGGTCTCCCCCTAGTACCATTTACATCATGCTCTTGTAAAGAGAAGCTGTCTAAGGAGGATGAATGTTAGGAGGTGAGTCTTTCTAGAGGGGACCTCCATACTAGTTCCAGGTTGCTGGTATGAAGCGATTTTCATGTCAATGTAGAACCTTATGGTGATAAAACTCCAGTATGGTATTCGGGTGATTAGTAGTCCTAATATTGGATCACACCCATAGAATTCTCAGAATCCCTTGATGTCTTGCTCTATGGAGTAGATTCCACTATTGGTGGTGAGTGAGAAATTCTCAAAGAAATATTTATGGATTTCTTCTTCACTCTCAGGATCTATTGGTGTTGGATCGAGCATGTTCACAATATTGTATTTCAATAATTTACATGATAGAGAGTGATCTAGTTCCAAATTAATGATACCATGATTACTCGATCCAAAATTGGGCATATTTTGTTTCCATACCTCACATTTTCATCTGGAACTTCAGATGAGTCAGGGAGAGAGTGACAACTGACATCATTTCCTTAGAAGCAATGAATTACAAGGCCAAGGATGTTTCGATACTCATTCACAAGAAGAAATCTAATAAAATCAATTAGTTTACCCATAAGGTAATGTTGCATGTATCCAATGCATGCGAATCCAATCAATAGCTATGTCAAGATCTTCTGGCTCACGGATGTTTCAGTGGAGCTGATTCATAGAGGTGACTAGAATATTACGACGAGAGTTCCATATGGTAGGGACACTATCTTTCTTTCCATTTTATATGGTAGCTGTGATGAATAGATACAAGATGTGTTATGGAGTGAGATAAATGCATTTGACCAAGGGGATCATTCTTGTGGGGTGGTTGGCGATATTAATTTCACTATAGATCGTGAGGAAAATAAGGGGAGAGGACATTTCCCAAGGATGGAAAACATGGCCTTCACTCAAGTTATTTATGGGAAACGAAAAAGGGATTTGTGATATTTGGGTGACCTATACACATGGTGTATCAATCAGAGAGGTGGTAATTGTTAATTGGGTAGACTCAATTGTTTCCTAGAAAATTTCTAAGCAGTGTCTATGTTTTTAACTGCAAACATTAATCAATTGACCCGTAGCATATCTGATCACTTACTGATCATAATGACGCTAAGAAGGTTGGAGGTCTTGCAAATAGGCCTCAGGTTCTTGAGAAATTGGTCCAGTTTTCTAGATAATGGCCCATCAATGAGGACGTGTATGGAGGAACTGGTATAGTGTCACTCATGGGTATCAATGCATTCCAAGTTGAGGTGCCTCAATCAGGCCCTCTTATCACAGGTTGTGATCCTTCCTCCCTTATACCAGGAGATGGATGAACTCAAACAGGACATTGAGTGGCTCGAGGATAGTGTTGAGGAGGCCTGAGATGATGATTTGTTTTGTGAGCTCACTAAGAAAAAGAACTCCCTTTTAGTTTTGGTCCTCTCGCAGAAACACTGAGTGAGATAATTCTTGATAATAAAATGTATTGAGGAGGGAGATAACAATACCTCTTTTTTTATTCATGTATAATAGAAATGTGGTGTGTAGTTAAACCAAAACTGTTTTTAGAAGATGGATCCTTCACTGATGATGTAAAAGTGGTTGGGGGTTTGGCGTGTTCAGATTTCAGGGATATTCTTGCTGGACCAAATCCAAACTTGTTTCAGGGTTATCCTTTTTGGGATGATTTTATCCAGTAATGGGATTCCTAACCTTGTTTCCTGTTAAGAAAGTGGGATTATTGAAGGGATTTCGCAGGAGGATGATATCCATGAGGAAATGGTGAACCTCAATCATGGGAGTTCCATAAGACCCAACTAATTCCCTGGTTCTTTCTACATGAGTTCCTGGGAGGTGGTTAGGGGGGATATCATTAATGTTATATAGGATTTCTTTTCGGGGGAAGCCTCTAGTGGATAGTGTCATCCACGACACTTGTCATTTTACCAAAGATCAAGGAACCATCTACACTCCATCATTACCGGCCTATAAGTATGTGTAATTTACCATATAAAATTCTGGGGAGGATCAAATATTAGAGGCTAGGTCGGTATCTTCCTCAGTGTATCTACATAGAACAACATGGTTTCATGAAAGATCGCTCGATCTAGGGACATATAGCATTGTCATAGTAGATGCTAAGAGACATTAATTCCAAGGTTCATGGATCCAATATGGCCATCAAACGCAATATGAATAAGGTGTATGATAGTATTGAGTAAGGATTTATTAATATGGTAATTAATAAGTTGGGTTTCGCCAGTTGGGCCTGTGATTTTATTTTAAGGTGTTTTAGTTCAGCAAGGATGATTATTCCTTTTATGGGGAAAAAGCATTGTTTCTTCAAGACAGTTTGAGGGATTGATGTTTTTAATATGTTCAAAACATTATATATACTCCCTTTACTTATTTTATATGAAATTAGCATATTTTTTGTGAAATATTAATGTTCAAATTTTAATAAAAATTTGAGTACTATTTGAATTCATCCAGATTTAAGTCATTTTATTGTTTTAATAATAAATATCTCCCTACTAATCCAAATTCTATGGTTATTTTTTTTAGATTACTTATTAAATTTTTTAGATATCATTAGACGGAATCATTGGCCAATTCTAGCATTTGAGGCATCATATGGACCACACAAGAAGGCCTACATAATCTATAAAAACATTGGACCATCAATGAAGAATGAATTGATGGGATCAATCATGAAGCCCAAATTGTTTTTTCTCAAATGTCTTGGGGACAATTCAAGGAGTCATGGATAAAAATTTCAGGGACCAAATTTATAAACTACGAGGATAAATGAAGCTTTAATGTCCATCCCACCATTTTGTTCAGGAAATTAAATCAGTACTAAAAAATTGACTTGTCTACTAATCTATAATTAAATTCGATATTTTATTATACATTGTTAAATAGGATATATATTAAGCTGAATTCTGTGATGATATAAT
This sequence comes from Viscum album, assembly GCA_963277665.1. Taxonomy (NCBI): domain Eukaryota; kingdom Viridiplantae; phylum Streptophyta; class Magnoliopsida; order Santalales; family Viscaceae; genus Viscum; species Viscum album. The sequence continues at coordinate 228,518,206 of OY728125.1, forward strand.
TTTTATTTTGAAGGCATCTCCCCATTAAAAACCCATTCACATTTCACCCATCAAAAACACATGGATAGAAATGGACATTTTAACATTGTTTATGAATACTTCTATAACATTGGATACATAAATCCACATGCCTTTAAAGTTTTTATATTAGAATGAAAACTTTAATATCTACAACATTTATGAATAATATTTCACCATAATTAGCTGTCTAAAATATCAATTTGGTCATGCAATTGGAGGGGTAGTTTTGGAATGTAAACAGTCCACTTCTTTGGGATATAAATTCATCCCCCTCCACTCCTTGCAATATATTGGAATTTAAAATCAATGGAGGATAGGTTGGAAAGAACAAATCTCTTCCAAAGTCTTGTTAGGATCTTACATACTCATGTTTCAACGTGACATACCATTCCTCCTTTCTTCTTTTCATTAACTTTTTTGTTCTTCTTCGTTTGTAATCTGGAAAGTGTTGGTTTTGTAATTATGTTAAATACATGTTTTTCTCTCATTATATCTTAATATAATACATTCCATGTTCTACAATATTAATGTTCTTGAAATATTAAAAACCATGATAAAATCCATTTTCAATTTTTCTTCCTCATTCAATCGAAATTCTGTTTTTAATTCTTATCACCATTTGTGTGTGTGTGTGTGTTCGAAGCACAACTCCTTTATTATCCCTTTATTTTTCCTCTATCATTAATTAATCATCAAAAATATAATGAAACATATTAAAATTAATCACAATGAATTAGTAAATCTATTATTAGGGTGAGTCAAAATTTAGGGACATTAATAGATTGAGATTATTTTCTCAATGCATATTTTTCTTGTTAACATTGTTTATGTTGGACTTAACTTGTCAGGGATTAGTGACTTGTTTTGTTAAACATGTGGTATCCATGGATTATTGGAACCATAAACACAATACCATCAACATTATCTAATTGATATTAGAACCCTATGTAATGTTAAGGCTTGGATTAAATTATTAACACTTAGAAATTCCAATCAATGTTATATTTTGATGTGGGTGTTAATATAAATGAAATATAAATAAAATATTAAGGATATCAAAAGCTTAAATTCCAAATAATAAACTCACCCCATTCATTATAAAATTGATAAATAAAAAACAATCCATTAATATCATCATTTATGATCTTCAAACAACCCCCCCCCCCCCCCATCAAAAAACAACCAATTAAAAACAATCGACTATTAAAAACTATCATTGATGGGGATTCGACTAGAGTGTTTCTATAGACATTAGAAGAGCACTGGAACCTTGAAAAGATGATAGAAGAAAATATTCTACACATTAAAATGGTGTTGTTACTAGCGATGGGGAAATTATGTAGTCATTAGAATCTGGATACTGGGAAAAAAACAAAAAAAATGAAAACACTAGTCAAAGAAAAACTCATCTTCTCATAAAAATCATAAAAAAACACACAATGAAAAACTCATCTTCCTATTTCTTCCGAAATATCTCTAAATTCCTCGAATCCTCCTAAAAAATCCCTTCGATTTTTTTGACCCTGAAATTGATTGAACACTTCTCTAACTGAGGAGGAACATTAGGGATGATCAAATAATTCAATAACCATCCCTTGTCCAACTAATTGAATTAGATATGGATAATCCCAGGGAATAAACATCTAAAAAAATTACTTCCCCTAATATGAATCTCCAACCTCTTCGTATCCAATATCAAAAATATAGTCTTACTTTGAACTCAAATCATGTTTGATTCATCTTCTCCCTCATTTACACGGGATAACGAGTGAGGATCCACACCTCCACCTTAAAGAGTTACAAGTGGTGTGCTCTACAATGAAGCCTTCCGTGGTTTCTTTAAAACAAATAAATCTCTGAGAATTCCATTTCTCCATATCTAACAATACTATTTCATTGATTTACTACCTCCCTACTGGTTTCATAACCACATGGAATGACTTGAATTGACTCTTCTTAGAGAAATTCGTTCCAGATTCTCGAACTGATTCTATCCCAAAAGAAATAAGTGGTATTCATCAATTCCCAAATGAATCACACCATGAGTTCTAGGAGATTTTCTAGAACATTATGGAAACCTTCCCACACCACTAAATCTCTGACCAACTCTTTATCCAATACATTTATGAGGGGTTATTTTATATAGAGATAACTCTCATTGATGTCGCAAGTGGCGGTGTTCTTGTTGATAAAAATCTTGATGCTTTAAGAGATCTCATATGAAACTTAGTTGCTAACACACAAAAATTCCATACTCCAGAACATTCTCATGTCAAAAAATCCAAAGACATTCAATCGATATAGCGGAAAATGATGACAGAGTGGATGAGTTAACTAATTGTTCTTGTGTGACAACTAGTTATGGCATCCAAATCCCCATCCTCATCTTCTCCAAAATCTGTATTCCCTGGACCTATCATTAATTATGGAATCTTTATCTCCACATCTCATCCAACTAGCACATGTCCACAACTTCAATATTATCCATATGATTCATCCGGACTAATGGATCTCAATAAAACATATGCTCAGAGGAACACAAACCCTCAACAATTAGGTCAACTCATTAGAAACATAAACTAACCCCACTATAATCCCTTCTCTTCTAACTTCATCCAAGACTTGAGGTATGGTAATCAAAATTCCCATCCTCCTCAATTACATACTCAAAACCCAAACCAATTACAATATGGACAAGTTGTTGGTAACTTCAAACAACATTACCCTTTTGTTCCTCGACCTCAAAGGGTCAATCCTCTTCTTTTTCCTCCTGTATTCCACTACCCTAGTGATCCTTCCCAATTCCCAAACCAATACAATCGCTTTACAAAGAACCAAAATCAAGGTAATCCAAATCTAGGACAAGCAACTTCTTCCAAGAAACCATGGGATAGCATTGTTGAAGATCTCGCCTCCTTCAATCATTCCGTACTCAAAAACATTGAAACCCCAGTTGGTCAACTTGCCTCCCACCTGAGCCAGAAATTATAATAAAATTCATCCCATCTCTGAGATCTACCATTACCCAACTACAAGGATAATGTAAGTGCAATTTCACTTATATTGAGAATGAATATTGTTATACCTCATGATGTGTCCTCCCACTCCCTATTAAATTTTGTCCTACAAAAGGAAAATAAAAAGACACTTGAATAAGAATCAGAATCCATTACAACACCTCCTTCCATTCCACTTATAAACCCATTCCTTTTCCTCAAGCCTTTTCTAAGACAATAAAGTCATTTGAACCCGATCCTGAAATAATTGACATGTTTAGATGTGTTTAATTCAACATTACACACTTATATAGCATAAAAATCCATACATTTTCTATGTTTCTAATGGAATTAAGAACCAGTAAGAGTAAACTTGGGACCTTTGAAAATTTTTCCACCCACCAGTCTATTCCCATTAAGTGAAAGGATTCAGGGGCCTTTACGGTTACATGCCAAATTAGAAGTACCAACTTCTATGATGCGCTCATAGACCTAGGAGCCTCAATTATTATCATTCCCAAATCCATATTCTCCAAACATGGTCTTGGTCTAATACATCCAATGGGTGTTGTCATTCAATTGGCCAACCGAAGAAATGTTATCCTTGAGGGTATGATCAAGGATTTCCTTGTCTCTGTGAATGATCTTATCTACCTTACTGATTTCTATGTCCTTGACATGGAAGGTGAGACAAACTCTTCTTGATCTCTCTTAATTCTAGGAAGGCCATTCTTAATTACATAGAGGACCAAGATTGATATCCATTCAGGCATCTTATCCATAGAATTTAGTGACCAATAGGTCAAGATCAACATATTTCAATCCATGTGATACCCATCTGAGGAAAAATCTATATTCTCAATCCATTCTTCTGAGGACACTTCTAAGAGTCAATTGAACCCCATTCAATCATGTTCATGATGTTCTAAGGAGAGAAGAACTTGTGATATTTTCACTAGGATTGACCAAGTAATAAATGGTGAAGTTGATGTGAACCTTTGATTCATAGACTCCATCAATCTAGAGTAACTGAAAAACATGATTGAATCACACATCAACTACAATCTCAACTTCCCCACCATGGACAATGTTAATGAAAATAAATATAATGAAACTTTAGTTGCTTCTTCCATAATTGAGTTGTCAAACTCACAAATGAAATATGATAAGGATCGGAAACCTCTTCCTGCACACTTGAAATATGCATTGCTTTTCTACAATCACTATTATCCTATTAATTTCTCTGTGACACTTACTGAAAATAAGGACTCCAAACTTGTTCAGGTGATAGAGAAAAAAATGCCTTAGGATGGACACTATATGACGTTACAAGAATCTACCTTACTATTTTCATGCATCACAATCATCTTGAATAATCATCCAAACCAATTATACACCCATAATGAAGAATCAATCCAATCATACTTGAGGTAGTTAGGGATGTGATCACCAAGCTTCTTCAAGATGGTATTATCAACCCAATTTGTGATAGTGAATGGGTTAGTCCAATTCATGTACCTATGAAGGGTGGGATACATGTTCTCACAAATGAACAAGGGGAGGTAGTCACAACTTGAGTGAAGAACAAATGGCATGTGTGAATCGATTATAGGAAATTTAATTTTTAAATATGAAAAGATCATTAAACTCTTCCATTACTTGATCAGATTCTAGAACAATTAGCTAGAAAGTCTCACTATTGCTTTCAACATGGATACACTGGCTACTTCCAAATCCTAATCACACTCAGGACCAAGAAAGGTTTACCTTAACCTTCCCCTTTAGAACATATTCATATAAAATAATTCCTTTTTTCCTTTCCAATTCTCCTGAAACATTCTAGAGGTGTATGACGTGTATTCATTTTTTACTTCATTAGAAACTTCATGCATGTCTTCATGGGTGACTACCATTAATGGAGAGTCATTTGAATATTTCATAAATTCAATCCCTCTAGTCCTTCAGAAGTGTTTCAAGTGTAACCATGTGTTAAATTTAGAAAAATGTCACTTCATGTTTGAAAATGGATTTTCTCAATGACACATAGTCTCACAAGTGGGTATTGATGTTGATCTTGCAAAAATTAAAGTGATCCAATCATTTCATAAACCAACCTCTGTTCGAAAAATCCATTCCTTCCTTTGTCATGAAAGTTTCTATCGGAGATTCATCTATAACTTCAGTAGGATTTCCCTCCCACTCACTTAGTTTCTCCTAAATTATGTCACATTCCATTTAAATGAGTTTTGCAAGAGAGCCTTCATTGAAATCAAAACTGCTCTTACATCTTCCTCGATAATCCAACAACCATATTGGTCGTTAACCTTTGAGTAGATGTGTGATACTTTTGATAGAGCTGTTGAGGCTATTCTTTGTCAAAGAAGAGAAAATATTACTCATGTCATCTATTATGCCTAAAAAAAATGGATGAAACTCAATCTCACTATACCTTCATTGAAAAGTAACTATTAGTAGTGGTTTTTGCCTTAGATAAATTCTAGCCTTATCTCAAAGTTTTCAAAACATATTCTTCAAAGACCATTATGCTATAATGTTCTTACTCAGGAAAAGTGATTCCAAACCGAGGCTAATAAGATGGATCCAAATTCTCCATGAGTTTGACCATGAAATCATTGATAGACCAGGAAAATAAAAACCTATGGATGATCACCTGATTAGAATTTCTAATTATTCTCATTCATAAACCATTGATCGTGAATTCCCACTATGGGGATTTCATTTCTTACTCCAAAGTTACCATTTTATTCCCCAATTGTAAACTACTTAGTTCCTGGTATTTTTCCTGATTTTTTTTCAAAAGAACAAAATATTAAGCAGAAATGTGATTCAAATTTCTATTTATGGGAATATAATAAACTTTGGAAAATTAGGGCTAACCCTAGAATTAAGAGATTTGATGATGAAGATTAATGTTCCTCTGTCTTAGAATTCTATCACTCAGTACATGGTGGTGGCCACTCTGGACCATAATGGACCTCTCGATTGGCCCTAGACTCTGGATTCTTCTAGCCTTCACACTTCAAGGGCTCACATGAGTTCTGTCAATCATGACCCAATTTCCGAAACATTTGAACAATTTCAAAAAGAAATGAAATTCCCCAAAAGCCTTTAATATTCTATAAGATATGGAATGTAATGGGAATTAATTTCATGGGATCATTCTCCCCTTCAAAAGGATTCTCATACATTCTTCTTGTAGTTGATAATGATTTTTGGCAGGTTGTGGCCAAACCCACTAGAAAAGATGATTGAAATACTTTTATTGAGTTTATAAAGAAAGACTTATTCCACCAATTTGGAACGCCATGTGCCTTGATAAGTGAATTAAGAACACATTTTTTCAATAGAAGCATGAAATATATTTTGAAAAAGAATGGAGTTGTACATAAAAAATCTACTGAATATCACCCCCCCAAAAATGGAATGGATGAAATTTCTAATAGATAAGTGAGAAGAGTCCTTTAGAGAATTGTAAATCCATCTAGAAATGACTGGTCTAAAAGAATTGGTGAAGCACTTAGGGATTATGGTACATCCTATAAAATACCATTTGGGATGTCTCCTTTTTGGCATGTTCTTGGTAAAGAATGTAATTTACCTATTAATATCCATACTAAGTCATTTTGGGAGGGGAAAACCTATAATTTTGATTGTGAAAAATATAGGGAAGAAATATTGTTTCAATTGGACGAACTGGAAGAGCTTCTACTTGATTCCTTTGAGAATTATATTCTATAAAAAGACAAATCTAAGGTGCTCCATGATAAACACATCTTACAAAAGGTATTCTATGAATCTGAAAAGGTATTTATCTACAACTCTCAATTTTAGCTTCACACAAGTATGATTAATTCTCGATGGGAAGGTCCTTTTGTGGTTTCTAATGTTTACCCATTCTATGCAGTTCAAGTCCAAGACCCCTCTTTAAAAAGGACATTCAATGATAATGTACATCAGTTAAAGAATCACTATAAGAGGCTGTAAGAACAACATCGACTTCCAACAAATCCACAGAATCTATATTAACCACACCACTAGATAGAGATGGTGAACCACCAAATCCAAACCAGGGGCACATCGTTCCCTTTAAATCAGCCTTTTCTCTTCTTCCTCTTTCTCTCTCTCTCTCACTTTTTCTTCATCCTCCTCCCATTTTCATTTTTCCTTATGACTTTCGCCGTCAATTTTTTTTATTCTCTATTAATATTTTTTGTAGGTTTCTATATTAAACACATAAAGAAACTAATAAAATGAAGAAAAAATAAAAAAAATAACAAAAAAGGCCATACTTACTCACCATCCAGTTCTAAAATTTTTTCCAACCATTTTAGGGGGTCAAAAGACATGTTTTTATATAAAAAATTCTGTATTTTCATCATCACTTTGTATAATGATTCTTTTCTCAAAACCAAAAAAAATTGAATTCTCAATTTTTTTATTTGAAAGATGATTTTACCCATCTGTGAAAAAAGATATTAGCCTTCATACCAAGGTCACCTATGGGCATATTTTCCAAATGAGTGCTTTTCACTCTAGATTCTGAGTCTTCATTTTGTTGACATTCAAGTTGAATATCCTAATTTGGTGTTCATTAATATGATATAGGCATTTTATGAACATCATTTGAATCAGAATAGTCAAATAGCCTCCTATAACCCCTAAATTAATCATAATTTTGAAATCCCCTATAAGCCTATGAAATCCATCTCTTTGATACCCACATTACATGACCAATACCTTATCCCACCCAATATCTTCATGTATTTAAATTTAATTATTTATTGAAATTAAGGTGTGGGGATGGATTTCATTATAGGTTCCCTTTTATTGATTTTCAATGTGTTGTCGTATTCTTGAGGGAAAGCATCCCTTTTAGTGTGGGAGAAAGGTTGTCATTCATAGTGTTTTGGGAATGTATATATTCTTATGATATATTGTTAAAATTATATTGAAACGTGTTAAAAAATCAAAAAATAAAATTAAAAAAAATGAATAAATGAATGGGTTGTGTCTTGGTTGGGTCCAAAATCACTCTTCCTCAACGTTTTATCTTTTTATAACAACTAAAATTAGTGTCATGAGTAAATCAAAAATGGTTTGGGAGATGAGTGGGAGATCTATATCATGGCTAACCTCTATAAAAAAAATAACACTTATGTCATTGGGAGATTTTTTTGTAAATATTCTTTCTACTAATTACCTTCAAATTTTATTCCACTTTTGTATCTTTATTCACACAAATATTCACCTGTAAATATGTTTTTCAATTTCATTCCATGGTTTGTATCTATAATATTGTGCATTGATTTTGCCATGTTGGTGTTTTACCCCTCTAATTCTCTCTCTTGGACATTATATTCCTACCATCATATAGCCACAGAAAAACCCATTAAAAGACCTCATGATTATTGTGGACTTTAGATAGGGAATGGAAGGTGAGAGATCATTCAAACTCTATGATTTTAACTATTTGTTAGTGAATGAGTTAACATCCAGAAATAAAATTTTATCATCTTTAGAGGAGTGTGTTTTATGTTCAACCATTTTCCATTTCAAAATTTGACAATGAAATATGAATTGTTTTTTGATTATTATTTCTGTAACAATTTGTTGTGGAATTCAATATGGATTATTGAAATATTATAAACCATCCCTGATTGGGAAAACACAATGTTCATATTTCTTAGTGAGGGGAAATTATTTTGTCGTGGTGTTATATTTTTTTTACATGAGGACATGTACAAGACTATGTGTGGGGGAGTTTATGATATTAAAATTTTCATAAATTTTTATAGACTCACTTTATTAATTTTATTTGAAATTTGAAAAATTTGTGTTAAATATTAATGTTTAAATATTAAATATAATTTTTTATCACTATTTTAATTCATCAGGATTAATGTCAGTTTAATGTTTTAATAATAAATATCACCCTAATGATCCAATTTTTTGTGGTTCTTGTTTTGTATGATTCCTTATTCAATGTTCCAAATATCATTGGAATGAATAATTGGCCAATTATACCATTTGATAGGTCATATAGACCACACAATAAATCCTAATGAATATATGAAGAAATTGGAATAGCCCTAAAGATTGAATAGAGGGGAACAATTAGGATGTCCAAATTAATTTATTTTCCTCTACCATTTGGGGGAAAATTCAAGGATTCATGGATAAAAATTTTTGGGCCCAATGTCAAACACAATTTACCAAAATGAAGCTTTGAAGTCCAGCCCACCATTATGTCTGGGAAATGAAATTAGCACATAAAAATCGAATTTTCTACTAATCCATACTTCAATTCAAGTAGATATTTTAAATTGTAAAAGGGAATATATACTAAAAAGGAATCATGTATGAAAATAAAATTACAAAACAAACACTTAAAAGATTACAAATGAAGATGAACACAAAATTAAATGAAAAGAAGAAAGGAGGAATGATATCTCATGTTGAAACTTGAGTATGGAAGATCCTCCAGTTGGGCCCGTGTTTTTATTTTCAGGTGTTTTAGTTCATCATGGATGGTAATTTCCTCTATGGGGAGAACTCAAATTTTATTCAAGATAGTTTGAGGTCATCGACATGGAAATCAATTATCCAATAACATCTTTATTATTATAGAGGATAATTTAAGCAGGATGATTAACATAGGGAAATTTTGTGGGGGGGGGGGGATGTTCTTCCTTACCAGAGGAGGTTGATTCTCCCACCCATATCACATTTGATGTTTTCAGATGATACAATTATATTCATCAATTCAAGAAGGCAGTCTATGCAGGGTATTCCCATTATCTTTGAGACATACTATCACTGGAGTGGAAAATAAATAAACAGGTTGATGGGTGGTTTCTATGTGTCGCATGCATGTAACTCCAACATAGTGGTAGATATCAGTTATAATTTGTGTATGAGACACTTATTGGTTCCTAGGGAATATCTCTTCACCCCCATGTCTATAGGTAGAGTAAGAATCACTGATTTTAATCGTGTGGGGATAAATATTTCAGGGAACATTCTCGATTGAAAATCCATTTTATTATCTTTATTGGTCACATTACTCTTGCGAACAGCATCCTCTCTGCTATCCCAATGCACACTCATTCTTATACCAACGTGCCAAAGGGTGTTATCTGTTCTATTAACAATCGTTTAGCTCATTTTATATGGGATGATTATTTGGAGGTTAAGTGGAAATGGGTGTATTTTGGGTAGATGGATCAGCCCGTTCTGGAGGGAGGGATTAGTGTCAAATGTCTAGAAAACACTATCCCCTACATGCACATGAAGCAGGAATGGGAGGTCACTGAGGACTGAAAATTCTTGCGGAAGTTGATGTCCTAAACATACATGATCAATATTGTATCTTCATTCAAAAGCGGGACATGATTGTGGGATTCAGTTATTCACATTATACTGAGAATCATCTAGTACTCATAGTGGATTATCGTGGAGGGAAACATCATGTTCTGGTGTCACAATTGGTCGGTTAGGATACTTGGTTACTCATGGTTCCCAGCACCAACGATCACCTTCATGGAGGCAATCCAACAACCAACATTCTTCAGATCAAGTATTCATGCTAACCAAAAGGATTTCTTACTCTATTTTTCATGAACTCAAATCTGGACTGGTGTGTTTCCACCCTTCTACCTCAGGTAAGTTCAACACGAAGGATTTATGTTGGAAAATCTCACCTTTGGATCAGCATGGAGGATGGTATGGTTAGTCCTGGTGTAATAGGATACCAAATAAATTCAATTTCCTCAAATAGATTCTCTAGAAATGGTCACTATATAATGATGAAAATATTAAATGACACGGCATAAGCATGGCCTCATGTTGTCCTTACTGTGTGAACAGAAGCGAAGAGAGTATGTTCCATATCTTCATCGAAGGGGAGTGGGAGTTCCATGTGTTGAAATTCTTCGGGGATTTTATCGAGTACCCCTCCATTGTGACATGTATTGAAATCTTTCGTGAGATCTAGTTCCTGGGTTCAAACAGATCATAAAGGGAAAGAGAGGCACGATCTATAATATTCAATGTGGGTTGTTCGTTATTATGTCAAGCAAGAGACTGGTCCACATTTTAGGGGAGTACATCCAAAGGGAGATCCATTATTTCCAGAGCAAGGTGCATCCTGGTTGATATGTTTGGCCTCTATGGAATGTAAAAGCAGGCTCCCTCTCTCTATATGTTGTATGCACCTCACATTGTGGCCTAGTAGCCAAGTACCAGGAAACTTTGGAAATGGGTGTGGTGGAGTCTTCCAAGATCTATCCATAAAAAAAATATGAAAGTTTCTTGTATGTTGGGTGAAATGCGTGGGGGAGGGGTTGTTCATGATTATAAGGGAAGTGTGGATTAGGCCTTCATGGTGCACTATAGAAGTGTAAATTCTTTACAGGTGGAGTCCAAGGTGGTTCTCAAAGGCATTACCATATACACACAGAAATATCTTGACATCTCCAAAGTGGACAATGAATCCATGATTTTTCATGATGACGTACATGGTAAAGGTAAAAAGTCCTATTCTAAATTATACATCACAAGGAAATTCAAATACCTCCCCGATAGAAACACTAGTGTCACCCACACAAGGTGATAAGGGAACATGTTGGCGGATTTTTTTCCTCTCTAGAAACCCCTAGAGACTCAGTTAATTATCTTTTTCATGTTTTTCAATTCAAACCATTGGGGGTGAACTTGATTTGGGTGATCCTCTTGGCCGCTATTATTTCCAGCCCTCTAGGACCTGGTTTCCACCTTCATTTTATCAGTTTTTTCTTGAATAAAAATATTAATGGGGATGATGGTATTATTCAATGATATGTTCTTTTCACCACATGCATTCCAGTTTTTGTCAATAGAGAGAACTAAAAGTAACATGGTTAGCAATGAATGCTTAAGATATGGAAATTATGGTAATTATGAAAATCAATTTCATAAGTAGAAATCTAAGAAAGTGAATAATGAAGGTGGTGTTAGTATTGGTTATATTTTCGATGATAAATAGATCAAAAACAACATGTGAAGGGTACATAATGTTCTTCTAGTATTTTATACATTAATCATAAGACTCGTGAATCAATTAATGTTTAGGAAACTTAAGCCATGATTCATATTTCTTACTCTTGGAATGAGTTATTAATGAATAAGTTGATGGATCTCGAGTAATAGTTGATGAATAATGTAATATGAATGTTGTACTTATATTTTGGAATTCAAAATAACTATGTTATATTAATCATGAAATATATAAGTATTTTCATTATAAGTTTTCAATAAGTATTGAAAATGATATGTTTAATGGAGATCAAGAAATTGAAAAGTGATATTTTGATTAAGGGAAGGTAACCATTAATGTGATTAGGATATTTAGAAAAGTGTGTTTTTCTTGGATAAAGAGATGATTGATTTGGATAAGGTAAATTAGATAGCACTAATTCTCCTGAATGTGATTATTAATTGGTTGAAAAAGTGATATATTTCATCATGGATGATGTTTATAACATCTTATATTTATGTAACCATTTGAGTAAGCATTAGAATAATGAATCATGCATGTTTTAGAAAATTATTTATTGTAATTCAGGTTATAACCATGTTTTAAGAGAATATATGAGGAGGTTATTCACATGTGTGGAATGTGACAACCAAAAAATACTTCTTGATATATAGGGGATCAATGTTAAGATGATTTTGTGACTTTATCTATTAGGATTTTTATTTTCATCATTTATAAGTGTTACAAGGTTAACACTTTATGGGATGATTAAGTTAAACTTCATAAGAAGTTTGTGAGATTAATGTATTATCTGACACAATGAGGATTCATCCCTATTGTACAATGTTCTCTAATAGTTTTTCATTGATGGTAACTAATGTGTGGTAGGAGGACTTATCATGGATCTCATGATCTATTAGTGATTTAGGAATGAAAAATTAAACTCACTTTTGTAGAAAGAGGTGAAGTGGATCAATTAACAAAAAATGGTCAGATTTTTTTAAAATCATAAATTTATATCCTTGTATGAAAAATATTTAACTTATAGAAAAATATATAAACAAATTATAATACTAGTACATTTTTTTCTATTGAATCAAATGTCCCCTTAATTTTTTTTTAATTTATGGATTTTCAATTGTTAACTTTCTCATGACTAGGTTCTTTGTGACTCTCCATAATAACTTGATTGTTAGATTTTTCTTTTATTTTTTTTTTACTTCCCAACAGTGTTTTCCTATGTGGGAAACTAGTTATGAGTTTCTTTGGGTAACCGTTATGGTTCCATAATTCAATTTTAAAGGAATTTTTAGTATTCATTTTTATAATTTGTGTTCTTTGAAAATAAGTATCTATTATTAAACCATTGTGAACCCATGGAGACTTTGTGGGTGAAATTCATTTTATGGTGGGTAAAATGTAACACCCTACAATTCTGTGTAACATATTATTTCGATGTAATTGAATCTTTTAAATATTTTTCATTTCATGAATTACTAAAAAGAATTTATTTTATATTAATAAATTAAGTATGGATTTTTTATACACAATAGGAAGATAATCATGCCCCACAAGAAACGTAAATTTTATATTTCTCTACATAGAACACAAGGGTTATGTTATGTTATATATAAGAATAACATTCCTCAATGGCTTGTGTAACATGAAAGACCGAGTGTTACTGAACTATAATTCATCATTAAAATCTTATTATATAATAGGATATGAAATTTCCATTAAATATAAGATTATATGCTCGACTAGATTATGAATATATATAGTTGAATTAATTTTTTACTTATTAACTAGAAAAGAATATTAAATCCAAATACATATAAAGGGAGTGATTTAAAAAAAACTATTTTTATGTGAAAAGAGATTTATATTAATAAGTTAATTTAATTACTATTAGTTAATGATATTAATTAAATTTATAATTTATATATTGAATGAAATATATTTTTGATAATTATCTAATATGTTTTGATAGATTTAAGATAAAACAAATCCAATTTTATGCTTGAACTTATATATTATATTGGTAGTTTTACCACCATTTAAGGGAGAACCCATTTTAGAAGAAATTTTTGATACTATTATATATTTAATATATCAAAAGAAAAAAATATTTCAAATAGAAACATATAAATTAGTTTAGGATACATTTTTGTATCTTCCATTAAGGTTTCATTTTTTATGAATAGTTAAAAACAATAAATTTTAATTTAGAAATTATTTTGAATCTAATACATTTATATGGTTAAATTATAATTTAAATTGTTTGTAATGTTTAATTAGATAATAATTTTCTTAATTAATCAAATTTATGACTTTATAATAAATTTTTCTTTGAAATTGGATATAATACTTATTAAATATTTGAACATTGTTAATTTAAAAACTTGTAGTGTCATCCCGTTAGAGGGTGTATTTTTAAATTAATTTCAAACAATAATAGTATTATAAGTATCAAAAATGGAATAAATATTTTTAATCAGAATTATGTTTAACATTTAATAAGGTAAAATTTTATTCTGAAAAAAATAGTGAATGTCATTAAAATTAATTTCAATGAGTAAGAGAAAAATTAAGTTCATAAAGTCCTAAAGCTTATATATAAGACACAAAATAACATAGAATCTTATCCAACACCCATTTTAATACCATTATTCTTCTCTAAAACTACCAATAATTCTATTGGTTGGTTTCTTATGAATTTTTAAGCAAAAACCTGGTTACACATAATTTGTTTTCAAAATCTCCAAATATATCATTTCCCTTCCCTATGATAGAATTGTTAACAAGAGGGTAATGTAAATCGATAACCAAAACATATATGGTATTAAAATTAAGGATATTTTTATTTTAATGATTAATAATATAGATAAATTTATTATACAGTACGGTTGAATGAGCGCGGCCAGAGTCAAGACACAAGGTAATGGGATTTGATCTCATTTTTATTTCCATGAGATACATGCTTTATTCACCACCCATTCCTTCTTTTTGGTAGGTATATTAACCATGGATGTATTATATTATCACTATTGTAAAATATTTTTTTATATAAATATCCATTTTATACCATTTCATTCATGTGGATTATGATTCAAAAGTTACCAAATTAGTAATATAATTTTGTCTCAATGTTCCTTCGTTGCGACACATGTCTTGTTATGCACTTATATTTTTACACGAGGTATATATAATTATATTGAAATTTTATATTATGAATCTTACTATTTTAATTATATTTTAATATTCCTGTAATTTAATTTTAACACATGGTGAGTATGGTTCAAAGTTACTAAAAGGTAAGAGTTTATTGAAACAATTTCATCATTTTTTGAGATTATTAATGTTAATACTTGTTTTGGAAAAATATTTTGATCCATATCTTAATAAATATCAATAATTTTACAATAATATGGTTATAAATGATATATTGATGTATTGTTTACCATTTATTACTCTTTCTTAAGTAATATAATTATGAAAGTGTTTTTTAAGAAAGCCCGACTTTCCCACTCTTTAGTCAGAAATATATTTTCCTTCAAAAACATGTTTTCTAAAAAGGTTTTCTAATAATATTCTAATATTATCCTATAATATTTAAAATTAATTTTCCCAATTTCTTTCTTGTTCCAATGATTTCAAATTAATAATATTTGTTTCTTTTTGAATGAGTTGTTTTTCTAAATATTTTACATTGCAAAAGGAATGATTATTTTACATCGTGTGATATGTAAGAATTTACCCACAATCAATTATTTAACGCATTATTTTCATGTTTAAAATTGTAAATTTAATGTAATTTTTTTAATAAATAATTTAAAATAAATGGTTATCAAATGTTTTTATATATTCCTTTATAATATTTGAATGAATATTGTTTTCAAAATGCTTTCAGACCTCATTTATATGTCTGAAAATTGTTTTAAAAGAAATTGTTTTCAACATGGGTTGAAGAATGTTTTCTATGTATCAATGGAAAAAAATTTCAAATTTTTTTCACACTTATTATATATGATTTCCATGGACATGGTTTTCATAAATATATTACACATTATTTATAAGTTTGAAAATTATTTTCAATGATATGGTTTTAAAAACATTTTCAAAATTATTTTAAAAATGTTTTCAAGCTCTAATTATATGTTTTCAATGAAAAGATTCAAAATAGTTTTGAAGATTAATTTATAATATATAATTTTCATTTTCATGAAAATGCTTTCCAAAATTTCTTTCTTTTCTAAAAATCATTTTTCATAGAAGATATGGATATTTCCTCAAGTATTTAATTCAAAATATATTTCCCATTTATTTTCCATCAATGAAGACTTCCTTCAGTGTTACTCATGACCTTTTATGAGATGATCAAAATGTTGTATTTAAATTATTTCTCTTAATGGTTTATTTTTAAATTTTATGATGTTTATGAAATACTTTCATCATTTATGAGTTATATGCTTTTGAATACCATTCCTATCCCAATTTTTTTTGAAACTCTCTTCTTTTAATAGGTTATGATTTAATTAAGCTGTTTAAAACATATCTAATTTCACAGGTTATAATGTGATCAAATTTTAATGATACCCATTTCATTTTCTGGGTTATAATTTGGTGTTTCTAAAACCAATATATTTTATAAATCAGGATATTGTCAAAGATTTATCTTTTGGAACCTGTACAAATGATTTTACTATATAATCGGTGGTAGATATATATACTTCCATTGCATTAGGTAATGATAAATTTTTTTTATATCAAAGGGTACAACATCGGGAATCCTAAGCCTAAAACAAGAGGGTACATGGGAGGACTTCCCATGACCGAAACCAAAGGGTGCATGGGATGAAATCTCAATCCTGAAACTGGATGGTACACGTGAGGGAATTTGATGAAAAAAATAAGAGGGTATATGGGTGGACATCCCAATCCCAAATAAAGATGGTATATGGGATGTAATCCCATGAATGATGTAGGTACACCTATGATTTGCCTATTCCTAACATGTTACTATGTTCTTGGTAGGTATCCTAGAAATAATATTTTCTATCTTTATGTTTTAGACACAATTCCATGTTTTATTCCTATGCTATGATTTCATGGGTTATGTTATTCATTTCCTAATGATTCAATTCTTATGAACTATAAATAATTATTCCACGATTAATGTTTATTATCTTTGAAATAAATGGTATGATATTCACATGTTATGATCACATTATCATACCCATATGCTCATGTTTATTCCTACATGTATCCCTTATTTACCCTTAATGAGAATCTATGATCACCCATTTTTATGTTAAATTCAAATTGTTATGAACATATTTATTATGTTAGATTATTCTAAGAACAGTTACAGTTATGATGAACCTAGTGAGTGATAATAATGATCGCTTATATAAAAATGTTTATGTTCCCATGTTTCCAATGGTTGTAAAATAATATGGTATTTTAGAATCTTCTTGTATAATGTTTTAAGTATTCTATAAATGTTATGTAATGTTATTGTATGCAAATTTTCGAACGTTATAATTTTATCATAAACCATTGTTCAGAACACCAAACTGATTTGATGATTCCTCTTAAATATTCAGTTAATGAAATTAAATGAAATTCCCATGTTTAATGGAGAACTAGAAACCTGAAAATAAACATTGTATAGTAACCACGTCAACGTAATCTTCTACTATGGGTGATAATTCATCAATTTTGTAAGATCCTCATTAATAAATTGAATTAAAACCACAAAAGTGATGTGTGTGAATTTACACATGAATGTATTTTATTGACTTTCAAAAATGGTATGAATTTCATTCATGTTAAACCTATAACCTTATGTTAATATGAAGGTCATATAAGTGTCCTGACTTAACGACTCCATGGAATTTCACTTCGGGCTATATAATTAAAATTTTAAATGATTCTTGATACCCTTAGAGTGATTATTAGACTATTTTATACAATACCATGGGTAAGAAAACCTGGTAGATGTTTTACTTACCCATGGGTGATACATAGTTCATTAATGGATTACCTTTGACGGGTTCATTGGGAGGATACAAATAAATTAATCCATAAGGGATACATGATCCCCTTTGTGGTATAAAAAGGAAAGGAGTAGCAGGTTATATATAATAACATTATGGGGATTGATACCATGGTGTTACTAATAGATTTCCTTGGACAGACTCTGATAGTGGTCAGTATTATTAGTGCTCCAAGAGAAGTACATGGGTAACTCATTGTGGATTACCTTAGATAGCACAAAGATTCCTTTTATTTAATAATTATGGATTCAATTTAATTTAATAATTAGGTATACAATATTATTTAGGAATTATGAATTCTATTATATTTAAGAAATAAGGATTCATTTTTAATAAGTGTAAGGAATTTAATTTTACCATGCTTAAGGAATATTCCATCAAATCAAAGAACATTCTTGGGTATAGTTCATTTTTACAATTGAATTTAAAGACTCCCTCATTATGCATCAAAATTCATTTTCAGGGATAATTATAATGTCTCTATATATATTCACATAAATATTATATTTCCATAGGTTGACGATGGTTCAGAGACATCTATCTCATATAAAAGAAATTTTCTTCAGTTTTGTATCTCATTATAACCCTAAATGATGTGGTTTATGTATTTATTATTTTAATTATTCATTCTTTTACCTACACACATTCAATTTTAAATTCACAGACCTGAACGTTATAAAAATGCTAGTTGTGGCCTACTAATTATTTCTTGCACACTGTTTAGGATTCCCATGGATCTTGAACAAACTTAATGTCTACAAGAATAGAAATAAATGAACCCAACATCATATTATTGATTCGCAATACTTGGATATAGTACAATAGTGGAGTACTGAGACTATGTTCATGATTTTGGTGGATTAAGTATCTGTAATTTTGTCTTATATTCAACATGATTGTATATGACAACACTCATGTGTCTCCTTAACATGATGTTTGTATTGATTCATGATATGTTCATCATTTTTACCTGATCCTATTTTAATATCCTCTATTTATTTATTGAGATGAATTATTATCCCATTGTTTATTTTTTATTAATACATCTGATGTTTTAAAAATTGAATACTTCTTTGTTGCACTATGAGCATGAGGGAATTGCCTCCCTACATGCACACCCTAGACCCACTCAAAAATTCAGTAGACTCTAGTATACATAGAGGAATTATTTGTGTCATGTGGCCAACCGGATTGGATCACCACTTAGTGGCTTCATTTTTAGTATAGTACAACATCGATTTGTTGTACCATCAACCTCTAATTAGATGTTTTAAATGAAAATATAGGTTTATATAGTTTTTTAATAAATATCTTTAATATTTTAAAAAATATCCTTTATTATTAACATGGAACAATTCATGGATGATTACATTTCATTACATATAATTTTCATAAGGATAACTCCCTCATACTAATATTTTTTTAACCTTTTTCTTTTCAATTAATTACAACATCTCTTAAAAAATTTATAATTATCACTAAAAATTGCAACCATTTTCCTAATGTAAAAATTCATGTCCACATAAAATCAAATCAATTTGTTATTTTATATTGATATATATTCTATAATGTAATTTTCTATATCATTCATTATTTTCCAATATCATAGTTTCTCATATAATGTTTGCATCTCATCTTTCCATATCCTGAATATCACATTAATTTAAATCCAAAATTTTTTACATTACCATTGAAGTATCCCAAATTGTTTTTATACTCCTTAAAATAATCATAATCATAAAGTTAAAATGTTAATTTGAAACATGTTTTACAGTCACATATATCAAAGGATTAATAATTTTTTAATTTAATGGAGAATATTATATTTTAGAGAGCCCACTTGTTACACTTATTACATTTTTATTTACATATATAGAAATGTTTATCTTATTTTTTTTATTCCAGAATCACCATCCATTTGACACCATAAAATTTTATATTCATTTTCTACAAAAGTACAATGTATTGGATTATGTGGCAAACATTCAACTATGATCCTAAATTAACTTGTGATATTTTATACCATTATAAATTCGATTTTGGATTAGATTGTTTGAATATGATTAACAACATTATGAAATATATATAGATTAATGTTTTCATAAAATTATATTAATTGATTAATGACTATTAAATAATAATTACATTTTTAATGAAATAATTTAATGATTAAAAGTCTTATTTTCAATGAAATGTATTTTTATTCATTTTATGTATTGTTATCTAAAAACATATATTGATAAATTTTGGGAAATTAACTTAATTAATTATATTTAAAATATATATTAAAAAGGAAATAATACTCCATTTATTAGTTATCAACTCTTTAGAAATGAAGAAAAAAATCATTTAAAGGTAAAAGAGTTATTTTTTCAGAATATTTTTATTATATGGGAAAAGTGTTTTTTTAAAATAAATAAAATAAATAAAAATTTATTAATATATTTAATTTAGATTTTATTTTATATTCACATAGATAGATTAAAATCTTCTTTTATCTTTTGTCTTGGAATGGAATGAAAAGAAATTAATTTTTATGCATATAAATGCAATTGTCTTAAAACAGGTTGTCATTCCCTTTTTTCCCATTATTTTAAAATTGATTTGAATAACTATTATAAAGTGAATTTAATAATATTTATTATATATTTATAATTAGTATTTATATATATATATATTAATATTACCACTTCCATTTGGGTTATAATTATTTGTAAAAATGGTGAAAAATTTACGGCAGTTGAGGTTGAAACGAGTTTAACAAGGGTTTAAACAAACGTATATGTGTATAATTTTCCCATAAAATTTTATAACTATTAGTGTTTAGAAATAGTTACAGGATATATAATCACAAAATTTAATCCATGGATATATATAATAATTAAACTTGTGAAATAGATTAATTGATCAAACTAAAAGGGGCCTAGATTCCCTAGACGTGGGGGGGTGAATCAGGGTATGGATATTATATTTCAAAACTATTCCTTATCCACAGGATCTGGACGTCTATATTATAAGGGTCACTTTTTTCTCTTATATTGTTAAAATTTATCATTTCATTTAATTATTTATCTAAAAGTGATGCTTTGGATGAAATGCAGGGAAGCAAGCAGTCAAATACAGATATTTTTACTTGGTTCACCCTCACCGGGCTACGTCCAAGGAGCATACAACAATGATGTGCCAGAGTTCCAAATACATTAAAGATCACTTCCAATTTACAACGTTTGGGAATGATC
The DNA here is from genome assembly GCA_963277665.1 of Viscum album. Lineage (NCBI taxonomy): Eukaryota > Viridiplantae > Streptophyta > Magnoliopsida > Santalales > Viscaceae > Viscum > Viscum album. The sequence continues at coordinate 228,539,555 of OY728125.1, forward strand.
ACTTCTATGCCTAGGCTCACTGCCTTTACAAAGTTTATTATTAACTCATAGCTTTCCCAAGGGTCACTCCCTCTTTCTCTCTCTCTCTGGATCACTACTAGTGGGGAGGATCACCTTATTTCTCTTCCATTTCACACTAATCTAGATAGGATCCACTAGCAATTTATGCAATTTTAGGTCCTTTAATAATAAAAAATGAATGCATCTATCTCTTTATGTAGATACTCTGGTGAAACACAACTTTCACCCGTATATGAATCTCACTCTTCACCATAGGTACCAGGAAATATTCAATCTTACACGCATCCCTAAAATGAAGATTGTGCTTCTCTAAGTTGCGCACACTTCTTCAATGGATGGCTCACTTCTATAATTCTTAGTGCACAAGTGTCTCCTAACCACTTTTGTGACACTCCCTTCACCAACTCAAAATTTGGTTGACTCACACCCTTTTACGTGCAAAAAAATAGTGGCACACAACTATCAATTGGCGTGATACATTTGAATAAAATTTTACTCGCATGACCAACCCATCACTTGTGTTCCTAAACAACCTGCAAGACTGTAGCTCAAATTATCTCTAAGTGGTGTGATTCGTCAAAATTGAGGAGGGGTGGACCTCTATTTATACGCATTTAGTGTACCCTCAGCGCCGCGTTCAAGTTTCCTACCGGCACACAAGTCCATCCTCCCTAGTCTCTGTCACCTTAGTCACCTTGCCTGTGATCGTTTTGTACCTCTTGTAGATCATCAATTCCATTTTCATGGTTCTTCTGTCAATCATTGATTTCCAACAACATCTCCTGAACCCAAAAAATCACCATGTAAACCCCCTTTGTCAACAATTTGAACATCGTGGTCTTCTTCATCAACAGACTCAACATGGAGGCTCACTTTGTCAATAAGAAAAATCACCCCAAATATTCTACAATAATATATTGGGAGATTTTTTCCCAATAATATCGCATTTGGGATTGTTGATAACTCTTTCATAAAATTATACCTCATTAAAGCTTCAGTCACCATTTCCCTCTTGCGATTCATATAGCGATAAAGGATTCACTCAACACATACTCTAAGCCCACATTAGCAATGCTCGGTGAGACAAACAAGAGTAAATGAAAATTTCATCAGTTAATCACTTCATTTCTGACACCAATTGTTGAAACAAAACTAACATCCATTACTGATTATTGGAATCCATCAAAAACCATTCCAATTCCACTGTTATTTTATCACTTTCCCCAGCTTTTCCTGATATCTTGTCTTTCACTAATCACTTCTAGTATCATCATATTTATTACTCTCCTTCTTCACTTATTGGGTTCTTGTGTTCTATTTCCCAAGCTATAATCTGGTTACTCACTTCGAACACCACATAATCTCATCATGTTTCTCCCCCTACCATCTTCTTCACCTATCATGATAAACTCCCCCTATCTTACTGAACCACATATCAGATTCTCCCCGCATCATTGAAAAAGAAATTTTATCCCTTCTATAGCCTTAGTTTCTCCCCCTTTAAGAGTCACTCCTCTCCCCCTTTGTCAACAAAACCAATGGTCAGTTCTTTTAGGATGAAGTAGAGTAGAGATCACAAATTAGTATACTATGGAAAACACATCATACCTCAAGGAGAGGGGGTATCCCACTTCAACACTTTTTCAAGTGTGGGAAGTTGACTGGACTCCCAGAGCCAGCTGATGTCTCTCAAAAGGTTCCTTGGGTATGGCCATTGTCAGAATGCCCGCAACCTATAGCTCTTTAGGCAATGACTTCATGTTCACTAGTCCTTTCTACAGATTCTCATTGGTAAACTGATATTTTATCTCAATGTACTTTTTCTTTGATTCATAGACTGGATTTTTTCTAAGATTGATAGCACTTCAGTTATCAAACTGGATTCCGATCAGAGACTTCACTTCAACTCCCATATCATCAAGCTACTGCTTCACCGACAATAATTGTGTGCATTCTTGAGTGGATGCAATATTCTCAGCTTGGTAAGTGATTAAACAAATGAAATAATTCTTCTTTCTTTGAGAAGAAATACAAAATCCACCAAGACAGAAATCAGATCCTGACGTTGATTTCATGTAATCCGCTAAATTAGACCAATATACATCATTATATCCCAAAAAAATTTTCTGAGATTTGTCATTATATATGAATCTAAAATCCACCTTGCCCTTGATATATGGAAGTATTATTTTCACATAAATCATGTGGATTTCCATGGGATTACATTTAAATCTCAATGCTTGGAATGTGGCGTATAAAATTTCACATCTTTTCACAGTAAATTACAGTAAACATCCAATAATTTCAATATATTTTATGATGTTACCTTCCTTTCCTTCATTTTATTTGGACAGTTTCATCTGGGTAGAAACCGGAGTCTTCATTTCCTTGGAATTTTCAATCCCTAATCCTTCTCAACACCTCCCAATAATATTTAGATTCATAAATCAATGTTCCATTATTTCCCAGTGATCTCCCAATATCTAATTCTTCTCATTTTATTCATGTTCATCATTCATAGGCCAAATCCAATTTTCATTTTCATCTCCATCATCAAAACATAACGGATCTACCCTTTATAAGTATCCTACCTATTGTAGAGTCCTCATCTTCCTCATCTGCATTGAAAATATCAGATAAATGTTGATATTCTTCCTATCAATTTCAGTTTGATTGTTTGTCTTGTTCGTAGATACAGATTTGAATTCCTCCTATTCAATATCTGTATCTTATTCCGATTCAACATTTTCACATCTATTCCTCCTGAGTCTCTTACCACTTAACCATTTTTTATATGAATATTTCCACTGCATCATTGTACAGTGACATCATTTATTTCAGTTACTTCTCACAGCTCCTTATTGAATCATTGTCGATATTCTTTTACAGATCTAGGGTATCCTGAAAAACTTTAGTTATTACTTTAGTGGAAGAAAAAAATAAGTTATCATGATGTGCATGATTGTTACTAATTCATTGCAATCTTTCTTCTCTCGTTGGATGACTAACATCGAATCTTGAGCACGATACAGGTCGATATATATTCAATACAACTCAAAAACTTTTGATTACCCATGTATATCATTGTGATATCTTCAGTTTCAATGTAGACTCTTTATCATAACATTTCCTCTTTCTACAGAACATTACCATATGAGAAATATTTGAATGATAAAACTGTTGTGTAATAGCACTTGTTGAATTTGATATTATATGTGATATTTAACCATTATAATCATTCCTTTCTCAAGTAATATAATCAACCATTTTATTCCTTCAATAAATTTTTCTTGATTAAGATATAGAATGATCCCCCTCTAATGTACATAATTTCCTATTATTGGTTCCACTGTTTAGATCGACAACCATTATTCTTATCCTATATTATTTCTTCAGATCACAGTAATGGTTTGAGAAACATCTACAGATCAATTATATCAATGATATCTTTATTGGGTAAATTAACTACTTAGCAATGATACATCAACAATACCACTACAGCACTGAGTTGTAACTCAGTGTATTAAAAATGAGATAAATGTAATAACACCATCACTATACATTACACTCAATTACTTCTTATCTCCTTCAATTATGAAAACTTATTTGAATCAGTGTATATTTTGGAGGACATCACATCACCACATTGCATATCTTGAGGGAAATTCCCCTTTGATTGTATCTCCCACTGAACCTAAAACAATAGAACATCAATTAATATCATTTAAACAAATAAAGAGAGGGGATTTTCTGAAATCCTCAAGTTCAGGATTGTGTTTGATCCTGGTGGTTCAACCCTTTGATTCTTTCTTGCAGAGCAGCACACTCTTCCATTGATTCTTCTAGATTCCTAGCCTACTTCAACTACTATGGATATATGACCACAAATTAATTACCCACATACTAAGTCTTTCTCAAATATCTAGATACTACAGGTCTAGAATTTCTCATGTTTTGGGTTTAATCCCACTAATAAATGTTTACTTCTATGATAGTCCACCAAAATTCCATTTCCCTTTATTTCTTCTCAAAGAAGAAATATCTCTTCTTATCATCTTCTATTTCTCCTTCCTTCATTGCAGGGATCTTCCACTTTCCTCCACTTCTCACCGTGGCACATGATGTTCATGTTTTTCAATGCCTTATTTGTTTATTTTTGTTTATCAGATATCTAAGTCACAAAACTATGTTGCACTGGGGGTATGTCCTCCACTGAATGTATATTCATCTTACTCATAATTTTAGCATCTCTACCCTTTATCTTTAAAAAAAATTTCATGTTCCTTCAGATTAAACTATCGTGAGTGTGACAGAGGAGGTTATTGACACGTGTTTGTTTCCAGCTCATTTAGATTCCTGTGAGTCTCTAATATAATTCATCAACTTACCAAATTTTATCCCTATGTATAATTTCTCATTATGCATCACTACAGTCACAAATATCATTTCAAGTCCATTTTCCATTCCTTATTTCTTATTATTACAATGTCTTGCCAAATTCCCATAATGAGAACCTACAAAACATATTCCATCAAAGGCATACCTCATTTCATTATTTCTCTGCATATATGTTGATGCATCTTGAGTTATTATTCTAACATTGAGATCCTAAGCATCCTGACACATACTCATAGTGTGTCCCATTCTTCCACAGTAGTAACATCTGATGAATGTTTTCCTCTGATAGACTCTTCTCTCTGATAAATCATGATGTTTCTTTTTATTCTAATATTTTATACAGTTCCTATCTTCAAGTTATGAAATGTATACATGAGCCTCTCAATCAAAAATGATGTATGACGATGAGTCCCATATAAATAGTATATTCTATCATTACTTCTGTAAATGTCCACTTAGGTCTATCTACATCATATACATGATATTTTTCATACCTAGAACTGTTCATGGATCTCTTTCTTTCATACATGAGAGGGGATCCATTAAATCCAATACTAGTTTTCTCCTAATGGAATTTACTTTGAGCTAAGAAAATATGTCATTGTTTCAATTTAGAAATACCATATTTGTTTTTCATTTTATCATCAATTCCCCAAGGACAATAAAATTTTAAATTCAAGGTATCCTTAATTTTATGCTTTCTTTTAGTAATAGATTTATCCACTTATTTCTTCACTATTTCTTGATCTTGTTACAACTTTTGAATCATAATATCCCTTGCTGCAAGTGGAGAAATTATTTCTCTCTTGAGATTCTGCATACTACTCATCTCATCCCTTAGTTCTTGTGTGAGCATATCTAACATATCACTTTTCTCCTTTACTTTCAATTTTTTATGAGCAACAGAATCAGAACAACATGCATTCTCTTGTTGTAGCCATTTATTCATCATAACAAGTTTAGTTATGTGGGCAACAAGATCATCATATCTGGATTTAAAATATTTAATGTTATCTTAGTTCATATTCTTTCCCTTATTATCATCCTTTTATTTTTCCCTTATTGAAGACAACTTTTACAGTTCTTCAGATTGAGAATTATTCTTCTCCCTCATATACGTGGCCACTTCAATAATAATTTTATTTAACCCTCTTAGCTTGTTATCCGAAATTTCCATTAATTGGATACAAATATCTTTATATTTATCCTCTTCATCCAACTTTTGATCAAATTCCATTGTTTCATGGAAAACATCCACACTTTCCATCTAGGAGTTTCTTCATCATCAGTAGTTCTATAATCACTTGGAATATCAGGTTCTTCGCTCATTCCATCTACATCATTCAATGAGTAAGTATTATCGCTGTATGATTTATCCAAATCATTTTTCTGTTCACCACTTGATTCCTTCAGTTGAATCACACTCTTTCCATAGACACTCCCACTCAGAATAATTTCACCAAACTTCTACTTCTTCATTGAAGTTATACCCTTGTACACGGAACGTCATGGTATGTTCAAACTAAAATGTTAATTTCACCAATTAATGGAACCATGTCTGTGCAAACAAATCAAATAAAATAAACCTTCTCTCTGATACCAATTATTAGGACCAAAAGGGGCCAAGATACCCTGAGAGGGTGGGGGGTTGAATCCGAGCATGAATATTCTATTTCAAATTTCGTCATTCCCCACTAGATCATGACCTCTATATTATAACGGTCGCTATGTTTTATCTTATGTTGTAAAAGATTATTTTATTATTATTGTATTTATCTAAAAATGATTCTTTGGATGCAATGGATGGAAGAAACTAGGAAGACACGAATATTTTTACTTGGTTCAACCTTCCTGGGCTATGTCCAAGGATCATACAACAGTGATGTTCCGTTATACAAAATCTACAAAAGCTCACTCCCATTTTACAATTTTCGAGATATAACTTCTATGCCCAAGATCACTACCTTACAATGTTTAAGGCTAGCTAATAAATTTCCCAAGGGTCACTACTTATTTCTCTCTCTGGTTCACTCCCTGTGGAGAGGATCACCTTCTTCCTCTTCGTTTTCTCAATACTTTATAAAGGATCTAGTCATACTTTAGGGACTTGTATCTCCTTTCATTATCATAAATGACTGTATATTTATCTATATGTAGATTATCTGTTGAAGTCCAACTTTCTCCCACAGATGAATCTCACATTACACAAGAGGTATTGGGTAATCTTCTAACTTTCACGCATCCCTAGAATAGTTGGCACGCTTCTCTAAGCCTAGAGCACTTATTTAATGACTGGCATGCTTCTCTAATTCCTGGCATGAAAGGTCCACCTGACCACTTGTGCGAAAGTCCCTTCGCCAACTCACAACTGGGGTGACTCACACCCTTTTATGCCAAACCCAATATTGGCGAGTGACTATCAATTGGTGCAGAACTTCTAAATAACTTCATACCTACGTGACCAAACCATCACTTATGCTCCCAAACCACTTACGCTATTGGTGGTCAAATTTTCTCTAAGTGTTGATCTTCACCAAAATGAGTATTGGTGGACCTCTAATTAAAGGCACTTTGGGCTCCCTGAGCACTGAACACTAGTTTCCTACTAGTGCGTAGGTCCAACTGCCCGAATCTCTGTTGGCCTAGTCACCTTGCAACTACTCTTTTTGTACCACCTTCAGATCATCCATTACATTTTCAAGGTACTTATATCAATCATGGATTGTCAACAACATCTCTAAAACCCAACAAATTGCCATGTAAACCCCCTCTGTCACCAATTTGAACATTGTGGTATTCTTTTTCAACCATCTCGACATGGAGGCCCAATTTTTCAACAAACACAATCATCTATAAAATTCTACATTAATACATTGAGGGATTTTTTCCCAACATTAATGATATTTAAAATTTTTATGTAATTCCATGAGTATCCTCTATATCATATATAAAATGGATCCTCCTCTCAACACATAATCAAAATAATCAAGGCTTATATATCATCCAATCCCTTCCATAATACCTTCTAATATTCCCTCCATTAAACCTATATCATTTTTATTCTTTTAATATAAATATATCAAGGAATAAGGTGTAATACATAATAATTCCCCAAAAAAGTTGTATAAATGATAACTAGTAACTTTAAATTTTATTTATTGGGAAATGTGACTTTATTACAACAGTTAATAAAATGAAAATTTTGTATATGTCATCCATAATATCATAATAAAATTCATAATTTCATTATAATGTAATCCATATATCTGAATGAAATTTTATTTATGAAAATGTCTTTGAAATAGTATTATCATAATCCACAAAAGAAAAGAAAGATGGTAGTATCAAAATATTATATCCTCAATGAAAAATAAAAATACATAAAGTATTTTTACATATATAAAATTTATTTTTTAAAAAACATTTCAAATAATCTCTAAAAAAATTTATTTCATTATATTTTTATTATTTTTAAAAATGTAAAAATAATGGAAATATTTTTTTTCTAAAGAAAAAATGGAAAATTTGAAATGTATACTCATTGTAATGAAATGATATGATGATGGGAAATTGTGGGCCTATATAAAAACACTAAAAAACTATATTTTCACCCCTTTCCCATGAGAGTAAAAAATATCCCATATTAGAAATGTGGAAAAGAATCTTTTTCATAAAATGTTAATTAAAGTTAATGATTTGTTATTAAAATCATAATAAATAATTCAATACAGTATAGGAATATTATATATATAATATAATGAATTTGTACATGGATGGAAAATATACTCAAATTAATAGTATATATAAGGCCATATTTCTTAAAATAATTCATCCTATATTTTTGAATACGAAATTTGGGGAGTATAGGAGGAATAATTTTAAAAAACTAGAAATAAATAGTGTGTAAGAAAATAGATGTGGTTTATGATATAGTAAATTTATTTTCCTAAATGTAAGTTGATACATAAATAATCTTAGTAAATAGATCGATTGTCACATTATCCCACACCCCAAGTCCTGATTTATATTCTAAATACATTATGACCCTATAAAATGAACATAAAATTGTTATGAATACATAATTTAGCCATATCTATAATTTTCATATAATAAATGTTCACTTCATAATTTTTAATAGAATTTTATTTACAATTCATGATTAAAAACAATATGTTGTATCCAAATGTCAAATTTTACACACATTTTTTGATTCAGAGAATGTAGACCATCCATGATGTTCAATGTATCAAAATCCAAATAATGTAACAAATATAATACATATTTTTTACATATACTTTTATAAAAATTCATGTAATGAGGAAATGAAAATTGAAATACCTCACTTATTTTATTTCATAGTCTGCATGTATATATGTGTTATGTTTCCATCTTCCATTAGTAGAAAATGAGCTAGTTAATTATTTGATAATATAAATAAAAAACTATGGTTATTTTAATGATACTAATTAATTTATTTGTATATGTTAATTTATAATTTGGAGGAGCTGGATAATGAAATAAACTTAAAGGAGATCAGTTAAGTCAATTACCTCTTTATTTGATATCACAATTTCATTCTCTCCTTTTGCCTTCAAAGGTAGATATTTTGGTGATACAAAAACCCCTGGGATGTGTGGGGGTTTTTTTGGATTAATTTATATGGATAAAAGTTAATCAATGGTTCTAAATGTATATGATGATGTGAGGATAATAGGTACCCTTCTATAAGTGAGAGGAGTGGAAGACATTAAGTACCCTTAATATTAAAACAAAATAAAGTCATTTTAATGGGAAATTGGAACCCAATAATTTGAATTTAATAGCTATGTTAGTGGAGGTCCAAATCCAATCAAAAAATAAAATTAACTACTACTTTTAATGATATTTTATATAATAATCCTATTATTTCAACAATTTTAAACTGTTACCAAGGAGAGAAAATTTACCAATGTAACATAATTTTATAAGAATAATACTAAAATTTAATTTATAAAAAAATATATGTATTCTAACTAAAAATTGGAATAAATTTTTCGAAATAAAATTTTTATAGGTTTGTGTAATTAATTTTTATATAATAATTCGAAAATCGAATGAAAATAGTTTTTAAGAGAATAAAATTTTAATTATTAAAAAGAATTTTCCTCATAATAATCTATAAAATTGATCCCCATTATATTTATTAAATGATGGATAAATAAATATTCTTATTATTAATTTCAATGAAATAAAATATGATATGAATATTTCTTTAATACATAATTAAATATATTAAAAAAATGTATTGTTTTTTAATAAAATATAACATTTGTTTGAAAATGTAAAGCATGTACATTGAAAAAAACAAAAAAAAATTTAAATTATTTATTTCAATAAATATAAATCCTTAGTAGATAAGTTGAATTCATATATTTTTATTCTAAAATCCTAGTAATTTAATAATGTTTATAGTATTTTTAAATACTATATTATTCACAATTCAACTAAAAATAAAAAATTTCATAAAAAATCAAAATATTTAACACTATGTAAATTTGTAAAGATGATAATAAAAATTGATGCAATTTTAACAAAATAAAATTACGAAATTATGAAATTTATCATTTAAATATAAAACATATATTACAAAATAAATATAATTTATTAATCAAAATATTTTTTAGCAAAGAATAATTAAATTAACATTCCCTATACTTCCATAATCATTATGTGGATGTAATGAATTTATTTTTTTATTAATTATTTTTATTATTTAAATATAATTTACTGATATAATTTCCCCAATGTTGATAAATTTATCAAAAAACATATTTAAAAAAACAATTTACAAATGATAATGTTAATATTCGAATTTAAATAGAACCCTATTAAACTCTCAAAAGTGATTAATTTCATAGTTATACTTCTTATAAATACTATATAGTTAATTAATTTTTTTTATTTTGAATAATATTTATTTACATAATTTGTTTTCTTAAATTGAATTTTATGTGAAAATAAATTTTTTTAATTGAAAGTATATTTTAAAATCACGGGTTGTTAAAGTCCATTAATAATTTAATTAATATAGGGAAATGATATAGTGTCATGAAAATATACACTAAAAATTATCATAATAAATCAGAAGAATTTTAAATCATAGTACCACTAGAGAAATATCCTACTAGAAAAAAATATATATATATATGCTGAAATAGAAAAAAAATCATTTTAATGAATCATCAGAAATATTATTTATAAAAAAGTTGAGAAAACATTTTTATTTAGTAATATTTTATAATTAAAAATATAATAAATAGTTGTAATATGATAGTTTTTAGAGAAATAATGGAATGACTTACTAGATATTTCAAAATAAATATCTTTCATTACAGTTGAAACATATAGTCTAGTATTAAACGTTAAGAAAATATCATGTTCACACTATGTAATGAGAGTAAACAATAACCCATATGGAAAATGATAAAAAGATTCATTTTAAAACATGTTTCCTAATGTGAAAGATAAATTATAATTATAAAAAATAATAATTTAAATATTTAGAATGAAATTAAATAAATAAAACATTGAATTTGGATATGGTTGAAATTGAGCCTGGTAAATGACATCAATGATTTTATAGATATTATTTTAAAATAAAACCCTTAAAATTACTTAAATTATAAACATCTTGATAGAAATAACATAAGGAATAAAATAAAAACATTTTGATAAATCAAATCAGGACATAATATTTCCAATATATATTATGTAGACCATATAAATTATACCTTTTCTTAATTCAAAACATGTCTCAAATATGGAAATTTGAAATAAGAAACCCTTATATTTTTCATAAATTTACAATCAAAAGAACGAGAATGTTAAAAATATATATGAAAATGAATATAAAATTAATTTATTAAAACATATGATGAAATAAATACAGGTGTAGTATATACACCACACAAAAAACCCAATTTCTCAACAAGGAACGTGTCTCAAAGGATGAATTTTGAGTTGATAAAACCTTACCATATATTTTGGCAAGGTCAGATGTTCTCTAGCCTACTTTAAAATAAAATTATATATCTTAATATATTAATTTAAACTCTCATTTAAATGAATTAACATTATAATCATCAATTATAATCACTAATTAAACATATATTAGTTTTATTGTTATTGCATTCATAAGAAGTTTGTTGCTTTTATTGTTTCATACAATTTTCATAATAGAGAAGACGATTCACATTCTTTGATTCTAAGATAATTACTGTAAGTTTTTTTTAAAATGTGGAATATTTTTTTTCTAATTATTATTTTAATAAAATGGTCATTCATTCAAATTTCTCCATATGTTTCCGGAAAATAGAATCCATGATGAGAATGTGTAAGTTATTTTTACTTAAATAATGTTTATTATTAATAAGTAGTTAAATATTAATATTACTCTTCCATAATAAGAAAAAAATTATTTAATTATGTATATCATATTTAACCATGAAATAAATTTATTGAACAATCCATGTAAGGATGCAATGAAAAAAATACATCCTTCATAGAGGATTTTTTCCACACATAACACGAGTGACATTTTCATTTTAAAAATTTATTTGAGGAAAGTATATACCATTTAATAAATTATAATAATAAAATGTAAAAATATAGTCATTTTATTATAATTATGTTTCTAAGAATTGGATAAATTTAGAGTATATTGATTTTGTAATAAATGTGAATGAACTTTGACAAAACAAATACCTATTCATTGTATATCCTTATTTTGGAAATATAATATTACTTCATAGAAGGGTCATTTTTGGATAAAAACCCTCAATTACATTTTTAATAGAGTTGTTAATTAATTATTTTGTTTATCAATACAATATGATTCAGGTGTGAGGTGACATGCATCTACGCTTGGATCCTTTTCTATGTTAGTGGGGTATAATTTTTTTTAAAATATCTATTATGATATGTTAATGACATGTGGAGTTTAAATAAAAGGTGATTTAAAGTGGAAAATAATATAGAGGGGACAATGCTTAGTTAAGAAATCTCTAAAGCACAAAATTACATATTTTTTCCAAGGTATTTTAGGATATGGTCACTTAATTTTCATGTTTTACCTATTTTTAGTAATATGATGGAAACTCAGTGTTTACCTTAGAAAAATTATTTTGTGACAGGAAATATAATTGAAATTATAACTTACTTTGAATTCGATGATTCCGAATAAAAAACATGTTTTTTTGGATTTCTATTTTTTAAGTGATGTAAGTTAATTTTAATGAATGATATATTAAGTAATAAAACTTTTTTATAAATACACTTCTAAAAAATTTAATTTACAGAAACATAAAGTTTTCTATTTATTCACATGACATTTATTTTTTTATTAAAAAATTGTTTTTGAGATCTACTGATATAAGAAAATGAATTGATAATTAACAATACAAAATGAAATGAAAAAAATTGATTTAGTTTTTTTTCAAAATAAAACATAACATAGGATTCAAAAAGTGAAGATTGATTTTAATAATTAAATATTAATTTTCTGGGATATATTATTTTATTCCTTATCTAATTTTTTTGAGTTTTTTTTCATATATATGTTGTTATTATTACATTAAAAGGTTTTATAATTTTATAATATGTGTAAAAACAATATTTTTCAAATTCATATTCAAAAATTGTTTTCTAAAATAATATAATTAATTATTAATAAGATAACATTAAGTTGAATAATATTCAATTTAAGTTAATTATATAGTATTTGAATCCTATAATTTTTAAATATAAATTTTTAGTAGATAAATAAATAGAATGAAAATTTTATTTTTTAGATAATGGTATTTTTTATGACATAAAATTTTCAAAATAATATTTTATATAAATTTTCAATTAAATGAGATTTAATATATTTTTTAATTAAAAATTTTCATTAAAAAATATCAAATTTATCTTTTAAATGTCTCAAATTTTATTTATTTTGAAATATTATTCATCCTTATAAAAATAATTAATTGAAAATTTTATCTTTAATATTGAATAATCTTTACCAAATACTAAGGGTATCATTCATTTATAACCATTATGTTTAATTTTAGTAAACTATTTCCATTAAAAATTTTGTTACACATATAACAAGCCATTTTTTAGTTAAATTAATATGTGTTGAATATTTACTTGAAATTAAATATTTTATCTAAATAACATTTTTAATGTTTCATGAATTATAATTTTTTCATTATAATAGTTTATATTTGTATAAACTATAAAGAAATTTTGTATACCTATCAGATACATATATATCTAATGAATTTTTTTATAAGTACATTATTTACCTTTATATTTGTTATGTTACCACGCATACACCCTATTAAATAATTCCATTCTTACCTCTAAAATTACACTTTTCATATGCAGAATTTTCATTTTTCATTTCAAAAAATTATATCTCATTTTATGTTGTTATTTTCCAATATTGGTATAGTTCTACAAATGTTGGTCCTCTAGCGAGAAGACAATAAAAAAATATTAACTATTTTTAAAGATATTATTATTTATATTTCATATCAAATTTTAATATCATTAATATTAATTGATTTAATCATATATTATATATAATAATCATTTATATGCTATAAAATATTTCATACACATTGGTTATAATAATCCATTATGATTTTTTTATTCTAGATCATCTCTTATATAGGTAATTTTATAATAATTTTTATTTATTATTAATGAATATGAACATATTTTTTATTATTTAAGGCATGTTGTTTAATTAAAGAAAGTAATTCCTAAAATATCATTTGATATAGAAATTAGTTTCCAGATGAATGAGGTTAGTACAAATAAATCATTTTTCATAGAAATGGTACCTCATTTGATATTATCTTATTTAAAATATAGAGGACACATTTATCCATACACTAGAAGGATGTTGGGATTTAAAAATAATTCTCATGATGTGCCCAAATATTCCCTACCATACTTTCCTATGATCTTCTATATGATTCAAGATTTTATATTTATATTCATTAGAAGATTTGTAGAGGTACGTTATTTTCTTCCAATTTCTAATTATTCTATTGGATTTGTCTTCATCAAATCATTATAGGTTTTGAATATCTCTCCAAGATCGTTAATTTTATAATCCTTTTCCATAATCTTGGAAACTATCCCCATTATAATTGAGGTTGATTCATTTATGGCTCATCTCTTTTATTTTAGTATAAACTTCATAGGGAGAATTACCTCCTTCTATTAAAATTTATAAATGTTTTCATTCTTATTTCATATGACATTTACAAAAAACCCACTTTTATCATTCAATATTTCAATCATGAACCTTGTGAAAAAATTCATATACATATCAAATGTTGTAAATATATTATATTATATGGATATATATTATATAATTTCATGGTCCCCTTATGAATTATTGAAAACTAACACACCTTGTCAGGTAAGCTTGGATATCCTCTTGAACGTAACATGATCCCCCCTAAATTTGAATGATTATGTTGTTTTAATTTAATTACCAGAATCACATATTTTTTATTCTATCTTAGATACTTAGAAGTTATAGTATAGATCCATTTTCTTAAACCATGTTTATCATCATATATGTCAACATATTCAAATTTTATTTAATTAAACGAGGAGAATTTATTTTATGGAGGCTTATTCTTACTCTTCTTTTTTTTCTATGAGATGTAAGGAAATTATAATTTTCTCTAGTGTGTAGCTCATCCAAAACCATCCATGTAACAACCATGGAATTCATATTCATTTTATTTAGAATAAAAATTATATATTGAATAGTATTCTTTAAACGCAACCCCGATTCCAAATGTACCATTGATATTATATACCGATATAACATAACCATAGCATTAGATAATATGAATATGATTATACACATTATGATATATATATATATATATATATTATTTCATATATTTATGTAAATTTATTAATTCTTATAAAATAATCAATACATTTTTTATGAAATCAATTAATGATCAAAAGACATGTTTTTCAACATTGTGAATTTTTCATCATGTTATGTATCTTCATGTCAAAAATGTATACTAATCACTATTAAAAAATTATTTCAATTAAATATATTTATATTTCATATATTTAAATTAATAATCATTGATACATTAGTTAAATAATGGCACTGAATGAACATTAAATCAAGTTATTATAAAAATAAATACTTTTCAAACACATGTTTTCATATAATTTTTTTTTCATAATAAAAAAAATAAATCCAAATTTGTTAAAATATTTAATTAAATATATACATAAAAAATTAAATATTATATATTATCAACATTTTTATTATATTTACGAGTAATGGAAGGAACATCAATTCAGTTTGATGCTTAAAATGAATTTCTCTAACAACATGTGGTCATTGGGTTATGAACCATTATTTTAAAATAAATTCATAACAATTAAATAAATGTAATTTAATTTAATGAACTTTTTATTTTTAATAATTACGTAATTTTGTTAATAAATCCAATTTAATTTGTCATCGTAAAAAAATTAAATTTTTTAAAAAATTGTTACAATGATTGAGGTTAAAAATAGTTTACATAGGGTTTAACCTAGTTTATGATCATATTATTTCTATATAAACTTATATATTTTATATTTATTATGGTTATTTATACACTATGGTATAATAAAATAGGATACATAATCATTTTTAAGAATTATACATTAGAAGGTGAATAATTATATTTATGTCTTTCAATGAATTCTATATATGTGCTCTCCATGTATTATAAAAGTGATTCTCCTCTACACCCTTATTCCCAATGTGTTTACCTTCTATATCTACTATTAAATTTCTTAAATGATTCATATTTTAATTAACATCATCCTAGAACCCTATAATTCTCATATGACTAATATTTCACAGCACAAGCTGAATTCTAAATTAGGTCTGTTAGAAATGATATAAAAATCATAACTATGATCATTCATTTTTATTTATTCATAAAAATTATATAAAAAAATTGTACCCATAATAAAATTATGAATCAATTATCTGGAAAAAATATTATTTTATTATGATGATGGAACAACCTTATTAAATATATTTTCTATCTAATGGGGAATGAAATTATCGTACATGAATAAGTGTGGAATACCGTCCCCATGCATCGATATGATTCATTATCTATAACCACCATAAATGTATGCTTATTGTGATTGATTTAATAAAAATATATAATATTTATGATATATTTTTTTAATGAAAAAATTTTATTTATCCCCCTTTCATTGTTTTTAATATAAAATAAAAACATTATTCATGTGTAGATATGGACAATCATCTCCATTTATGGTGTAATTATAATTTCTATTTCTACCTATTATTGAATATTCTAAATATGTTTATAATTAATATGTATTTCATTTATATAATTATTAAAAGTAGGTAGATTATGTAACCATGATGTAAGTAAAATCCTAAAACCATACAAACCAAATCATCCATAATAAGTGAAATATATGACACTAATGGTGATTTTAATATAGAATTCATAATAAAATGGTGTTGAAATGTTATCATAGGTCGAGTGAATTATTATTTTTAATGAAAACATATTTTTTCCT
Organism: Viscum album; assembly: GCA_963277665.1. Lineage (NCBI taxonomy): Eukaryota > Viridiplantae > Streptophyta > Magnoliopsida > Santalales > Viscaceae > Viscum > Viscum album. The sequence continues at coordinate 228,556,607 of OY728125.1, forward strand.
CTTCAGTCGAGAATCTTCCACCTCTATATCCCTATTTTATTTAAAGTGATTTAAAGAGTATATTTAATGTTATCCAATTATTGATTAAGTATATTACAAACCATGTATTGATTTTTATAAGTGGATTAAATATTATCTTCTTGTTGTTTTCCAAATGTGTTAATTTTTAACAAAGTATTAAACTAAATCATTATCGTAATTCTTACCACATGAACATCATTTCCATATGTTATCGAAACTTTATGATTAAAAGATTAATTTACATGATTAAATAGTTTTATTAAAGAAAATTTTATCCTCACTATTTGTGAAATATATTATTTTATAAATAATTTCATTCAATATTAGAAGGGATTTTACAGACTAAAATATTCTAGTGAACATTTAAATTCCTTATTGATAAATGATAACATCCATTGATGTTACTTATAACTAAATAGATATGTGATCATAAGATTATATCCTTATTCCTTCTTTGTGTCATAATGATTTAGATGAAGAAATTGGTATTAAACCTGATTTAATTTCCATGACTTAATATATGATAAATGATATATTTTTTAATTATCTTATTTCATATATATTAATTTATTATTACTGGTTGTATTTTGGGTTTTTTATAGACCTAAAACTCACTGTGTAATAAATAATTTTTTAATAGGATTAAAGGATACATTTGATGTTCTCTCAATCCCAACATGTGGGTATAAAAGAGGTTATCCCATGCCCTAAAAGAGGGTATGAAAGAGTATATGGAAAAAAAACAAGCTATATAGGTTTATATGCCAAGCATAAAATTTAATGAATATCAGGATCGGTATCCTTAACTTAATATAACAATTATTATAATTATACTTAACTTTATGTAACTCTTTTATAACATTATATTTTTCCAATGTTATGCTCTAATTGATAATGTTCTTTTATTCTTTCATAATTCATCCCTTATGAACTTCATAAATTTAAATATAGACAAACTATCATAATATATGAATTTATGGGTATTATTTTCAAATGGTAAGTTAATTCAGTCATACCAATATTCTCATTTTAAGCATCAATATCAATGATATATCTCTTGTTTACCCATATAATGAATATCAGCGGGCCTTTTTTATAATTTCAATTAACATATTATATGATGACTAGATTACACTATTTCAATTTTAACAGGTGTGTTAACTATGAAGAGGTTATTATGATATGATTCAGATCTTTTATGTAATAGTTATTTAATTCTATGTGTTTTCAAATACACTAGTTGTTTTATTTGAGACCAATTTTGAATAGGTATTAAATTTTGTTTCTATTTTTTTTATTCTAAAAAAAATTAAATCTCAAAATTTTATTGATCATTTTCAAATATTCTTTTAGGTCTATATAGATAAATAATGACTTCTTGTACAACTTCTCACGGAACCCTTATTGAATATTTCATGTATTCTATGTACCCTTTTTTTAACCTATATTAATTAAGAGCATAAAAATTGTCTGGATTAATTCATTCATACATTAGTGTAATAATATGAGAAACATGATATGTGGTTTAAAAATTGATATAAATATTTTTTATTTTATATATATTATTTGGTCCCTAAGTCACCCTAATAGTGGGTGAACAGGGTTATGACCATTTTAATCTTGTCTCCCTTATTAAAGAAATTAACATTTTTGAATCTCACAATCACGTTTTTATGAAACTTTTCTACCAATTTATTTTTTATAATACATATTACAATTAAAAATGAAAAACTTAATGTATTTAATTCTAGTAAATAATATGATTTACAGAGTTCAACTCTATTAGGGTACTCTATTGAGTATGGAATCGGCTATGAGTTGATGCACTCATTAACCAATATTTTCATTTTTAATAAATGGATGCTAGATATCATGGTCACTTCATGAAAAGGATTAAAATGTTACATATATTTTTGGGTCATTTTATAACCACCCAATGTTCAATTCCCTTCCTCTTTAATTCACCACGCTTTGGGAAGACCAAACACTATTTATGAATTTTTTGGTATATCCCCAAAATAATAAAAATATGTATCATCAAATTAATCCATAGTATATATTAACTAATTATCAATACACGTGTGTTTCTCTAGAAGTTTTAAAATGATATCTCCCTGGATTGTAATACCGCCTTCAATTTCTGCAGACTAGGACAATGATTCAGAGGATCATTCAAGTGACACATCCTTAAAAATCTTACATGAATGATTAAACATTAATTCATATCCAGTGAAAACATTTCCTTTTCTATCATGACTTAATATCCTTGTTAACATTAAGATACTCTCCCCTAGAGTGAATCATGTCAATCTAGAAATTAGATCATCATGATTTTTTATTTTCTTTATTCTCTCAAACATATTGGTATCCTTAAAAATTATTATTTATATTGATATCTAATTCTTCAATTTTTCCAATAATATATATAAAAGATAATAATATATATGCTATAAAATTACATAATTGAACAAGATATAATCATATATAAATCTAATGATCAATATTTATCACCAAACTCTTTATCAAAAATTTCACATTCCACCTATAATTATTTTGTTATGATTTAAATTTCATAATAAAATTTTAAAACAACCTTATTTTTCCTCAAGATTTAAATTTATTCAAATTTATGACATAATAATTATCAAAGAATCAAAATAGAGTTTTTAATAAATAATCATTTATTCAAGTATTTTGTTTTATCTCTAGAATGAACCACCATCATGGAATGAGAATCTCTTTAGCATGGTGATATTTATGTTCATTTAAACTGCTAAATCTATTTGTGTGATCTTCATTAATATTCCATTAATCATAGATTTAATCCAAATATACAAGATATTTATAAATCATTGGGTGTGTGTGTTCATAACAATAATTTATATACATGAATATCAGGTTTAATTTTTATAAATTTCATGAAATAACAACTTGAATTTTTATTAGTATTTCTGATAATAGACCGATTAAAATATAAAATTCCAAATATAGTAGATATACTCTACATCATCAATGAGAACTTTGTAGGGGTATTTCCACAAAACCATAAGTAAATAAACAATATTAAGGGGCTCATCAACTCTATGCCATCTATAATTAAATATATATCATCCCACATAAACACTAAATCAACCAAAGGGAAATCTATGTCTAACCTTATGAACACTACATCAACATGAATTTGGAAAATAACTAATTTGATAAACTATAAAATTTCATCCATTTTATTTATATCATAAGAGAGATAACTACATGGAGACAACATAATGAACATTTTTTACAATATATATTCATCGAAAACTATATCGAGCAAGATTTTGATAAATTTTTAAACCCCTCTATTGTTAATTATAAATTGGCCAATATAAACCTTATGAAATAAACTGTAAAAAATTCCAAAATAGCTAGAAAACTGAAAATGTAAAAATAATAATTATACGATTTTATCAAATGGATTATCGCTTTCAATATTCATATGTTAAAATAATCCAAAATGTGATAAATGTTTTGTCTATAAATATGATCATCAGTACATCCTTACAATTTTCATTGTAGCAACTCTTTACTATAAAACATTAATCAGTGCATGAACTAGTGGTTACTACTAACCCTCATGTGCATATCCCTACACACCAATGGATTCTGATTAAAATATAGGTCTATGGTTTTATAGTGGTGAGAATAAACCTATATATATCAGATAATATTAATTTGAATAAAGGAAATCATATACACCATCCTAGTAAATATGTAGTAAAACATGTACCTTTGATGGTGCAGATAAATAATAAACATAAAAAATTCTGTAAAACATGGAATCTTTACAATGTGTCAAGAATTAATATATCAGTGCTGATTCATTTATATTTAAAAAAATAACCAAATAAAAAACTGGAATGAACCATGAATACCATCATAAATCCTATGTTTCTCCATAAAAACCCATGTTTCATCCTAGAAAACAAATCTTCATGTCACATGTCATTACCAAGCCCATACCAATAATGATGTAGCCTCTTCTTGGGTAACAATGTTCCATGGAGGTATGATTAGGGTGTGAGTACAAAAAAATATCACAATAGTAATGGTGTCACTAAATAAAAATATTGTAAAATATTAAGTGCATGCATAATGATATAATAAAAAAACTTGTTGCAATCAAAAAAAAATTTGGTAAATAACCAGTGATGCCCAAGCACAATAGTGACATCTAGTATTAGATCATACCAATATCAATACTTAGGTCAATGACCCAAATAGACCATACCAACTTTTTCTAATGTTGATGTCCCTCTAATAACATTATAGTTACTTTCTAGAGCATAATATCATGGGAAAAAATTCACATGTTCTCCCAATAAATATCATGAAAACCCCTTAGGGTGTTTCTATAACATTTTATTGAATTATCTTTCATGACTTGATATAAAGGTTATTTTAATACCACACCATATTTATTTTTCATGACCTCCACATGTTGATATTTATGTATGAGTTTAACAACCACCATTTAGGGTGTTTTCATGAACACCATGGAATATGTTTTCCATATCATTTAAAAATTAAATATTTTAAACACACATAACAATTTAAAAAAAATAAATTCAATTTTTTCATAAAAAATCTATAATTTCTAACACTGTATATTTCTGATTAGAAAAAACAAATTATGTCATAACACACATCATGTTTTACCAATTCAGATCATAATACCCCTACATCCCTCAAAAAATATAATCATCTATCCAGAAAATAAAATAATTCAAAAATAAATATAATAAAACCAAACAATGGGAGAAGAAATTCCAAAATAATTACAACATTATGAGATTCATTCCATGATTTATAAACCATGATTCACCAATTAATTTTTACAAGGCCAAAATAATATCAAAAAATTATATAATTCAAGTAAAAAATATATTAAACTCACATTATAAACAATAATATCATAGTGAATAAAAAAATACTTTTTTAAGCATTTATTATATAAAAAATATATCATTCCATGATGAGTCCATTTATAATCATGGAGGATTTATAATTTCCTTTTTAAAATCATTTATCTATTGATCATTTACTTTTTTTCCCTAATAAAAACTAGAATTTAATTTTGTACGAAACAAAATGTATTCCCTAAGATCATTTCCAATTTCATGAGGCAATATAAATTGGAAAAATACCTTATTCAAGGACATATTATATAAAATATGTAATCCCCTTTGAATCATCCGCTTTCCAGTGTTCATCACATTTTAAGAGAGTAATTTTTCTAAAATAGGGATAAACTAAATATTATTAATAAATTAGGTCAAATAGTGGAATGATCAGCATTAAGGAATAATGGATCACCATAAAATAATGTGTGTGACTATGGGATAAATTTAGGGAGCACATACCTTAGCCTTAGGGGAATCAAAATGTATAGTACCATCCTTTTCGTAATCATAATTAAGAAGAAAATGAGAAACCAATCTAAATACCTTAAAATAGGGCATATGAGGAAAAGAATTAGATTTCAATTTAAAGTTAAATGAAAGATGTTTATATGGAAGAGATCCCATAGCCTTGCCTATAGCTCATGATCAAAGGTGAAACCCCAAAACATCTAAGGAGAAAGTGTTCTACTTCTTGACTAAAGAAGATATAGATGAGAACATATGTAGAATTTAACAAGAATTTATAGATATCAAATATTGAGTTGGGTTTATTTATTGATTATAGTGAAAATATGGGGAATATAATAATTTAAAAATTCTCCAGGATCCCATTGGGGAGTCATTTTCCTTCATTATCAAGTTAGTGGACCAGTGAATGGATAGTTTGGGATTAACTTCAAGTTAATGATACTAAGATATATGATGGAAAATTATTAGGATGTTGTCTAGCTGGTTGTTCTATACTATCAATTTGAAGGCACAACTATGATTTATTATAGGTCCAAACCAATTCATAACCCTCCAAATACTTTTGAGTTCCATGTGAATTCCATAAAGACTTGTATATTAAAATAAAAAAATACCAAACATGGGTATAAAAATGTCTCAAAAAAATTTTAAATGAATTGATTACATTATGAAGGGCTAAGGTCTTACCACCTCCTCACAATTTTAAATCTATACCATGATTTTAACATTAGAGAATCACTAATCCTCCTAATAATTTCGATTAGACCCACCCATATCTGTTAACCTCCTTTTCTTCAAAACATGATAGGGTCCCAAACATTATGATACATTGAAGGATGCGTGGTCTCCCACCTCAAAATCATCGGTTTAGAAACACTAATACATATGTAATCTTTTCATATAGTATGTAGTCTCAATGGATTCCAAATATCAATATAACATACTTGGTGGCCTTCTGTAGGAGTAGCACTCTAATAAAGATGATTCAAAAATATCTCAAAAGTCCATTTCATGCCAATAAATCACTCAAATAGCTTGATTAATCCATGAATCCCTAGTTCTTGTATTGAAAAGATAACTACTTAAACTAACTCAATCATGATGATCCCAAACTAATAGTATTCCCAATTTTCCAACCCATAGGAACTCATAGTCACACTCCTCAGATCACCAACATCATGGGTCCTTGAAAAATTATTCAATTTGATATAATTCCTCTCGGAACTAAATCCAAATATATCAAGTCATTTTGATCGTAAATACTAACTATTTCCATTATTATATCTCTAAAATATTACAACTATTCTAGAAATTTTCAAACAATGAGTATACAAGCTTGATTTCAAAATAATTAATTAATTTTAAAAAAACTAAATACCATGTTCCAATAAAGTGTTTCATGAATTTTCCCCTAATAGTATCTAGATACATGAAAAATAACTATTTATACCCTCTCTAGAAAACTCACTCAATGATTCCTAGACTTATCGACATATGCACCATCACAGTTCCTGATCACGATTCCTAACTCTTAAAGGTAAATCAAGAGCACATATGCATGAACAACATAGTAAAAACCTAGAACCAGGTTCCCTTCAATTATTAAATATTAAATCAACTCAAATAACCTTTTTTATTTACAGGGAACTATGACATACATATAATTTATCAAAAACTTGAATAAACAAATATTACCTTTATTCTTTTGAATTTTTTTGGAGTACCACCTTTTTGGAATCTGAACTAATTTTTTTAATCAATATAAAACTAGGATAAACCCAAAAAGGTTTTCACACAATCATACTAGAGTCATTTCCACTAAATATTGACTAGTCTCACTACATAGATGGTACTACCAGCCAGAAACTACATGCTTACAACTGATTTCATACTCCTAACCATATGAGTACACTCATCATCACTCAATTAAATCAAAACAATAAGATACATGGTTCATCCATTATCTATTGATGCATACAATGATTTAATGTTACCACCACAATATTACTAGAGAGGCATCAACAACATCAACACCATCAACTACAATATTATTGAGAACATCATTGATGACAATGAGAAATATTTCATTCAAAATATGGGTAATACTCTCAATTATACAATGATTTACTCCCTAATATATTGCCTAACTTCTATCACTCATATAGTATAGATTAAAATTATTTCTAGAATTATAATTATGTTTCCCACCTCCAATACACAACCATTTGTCACATTGTCCAATAGAAAGTGTAATTATTTGATTCAATATTACACAAAACAAAGACTGCTCAATGTTCACATTATCTAAATATGAACATCGGAATTCTCAACCAGGTCCCCAGGACACTATGCCCACAATCCCCTCACTGAACTCAAATCTATCCCCAAATTACACTATTGATTTATTTATCATTTATGAATCATTGGCATTTTCTTATATACCACCCTAACCACAACCAAAACATCAGAACACATCCTTGGCTTGGGATTAATTTTAAGGCTCTTCTAATGCAAGATTGTTTCATTCTCCTTCATAATATGATCACTGAGTCTATCCAATAATCCAATGAATAATGAATAATTAATGGTAGGGTCACATATCATTTCCACTATCCATTCCTCCATAAAAAACCTCTCCAAATAAACTAAAGTACATTCACCCCTCTCCGAATAGAGAGTTTCTCACCAAAATTGTTCCATTCACCTGAATACTCAAAATGAAACAATTTTTATAATACCTAAAGTAGCTAACCATTATATACTCATATTAGATACAACTATAAATTATTAACATTAAGAATTTAATTTTAAACTACAATGGAAATCAACATACCTAGATAAACAAATAATCCAGAATTCTAAACCTAGTCATCATATCATAAAAAACCCAAGGTACCATATTCCCTTACTCATGAATTTACATGTCAGTAAAAATATAAAGAAGACTAATATTAATGGAAATTAATATATTAAACCACACTTTTCATATATTTATATTACATCTTAATAGATGAATTATCATTATAGACTATTATGGTGCTTGCCAAAAACCTATCGATTTAGTGACTTTGGAAATTTAGATAGATAGTAAATTATATAATAATATATTTAGATAGAATCCCAATTATTACATCACAAAAAAACACTTATTAGAAAAATAATACATATAACATATATTCAATTCATGTGGAAAATAAAACATAATAAAGGGTGATCTCAGATGCTTAGTAAGCATAAAAAAGTAGATATAAATGATCCTGTAAACCTAATATGAGAATAAAATGTGAACTTAAAATGGGATTAACCATTTAAAATCATTCCAAATACTTCTTAGTTCATAAACATGATTCATGGAATAAATAATGGAAGCTCTTAAGATAATATTCAAAAAGGTATAATAGAATATAATCCTATAGAACAAAAGAAATACATTCATGTCATTCCATAAGTGAGTCGAATAACATGGTGGAATAATCCTAATCATTGAGATCAAATTTTAATGATATTAAATAACTCATTCATATCAATTTATACTTGGTATAACAAACCATGTACCTTTATTTCTCTTTTGTATAACATCATGTGTATCTTCTTTCAGTTATGGGATAACCTCTGACATAACAGCTTTTTGTATTTTGATAAAACATTTTTATCCTTTGATCTCATAGAAAATAAGTTTTTATCCAATAAATTTATGTATATATAATTTTATTCCTACTTATCAGATAATCTTATATCCATTCATATGTTAGCCATAAGACCGTAAATATAACCATTATAACTTATCTTATGTAAATAATTGGCCTCATCGATATTTTATCATATTCTCTATAAAAAACCTAGAGGAGGAGTATATATCATATAATTTGATCATATCCTCATTAGATCACAAGTATCATCAAAGGATGGTATCGTAGATAAAAATTCATATAAAAGAGAACTAGAATATTCCATGAGGAAAATACAATTTTCATTTTCAAATGATATCATAAAATTTAATAATTTACAAAGTAATAAGAAAATAATTATTTATTTATATAAACGAGGAAAAGGTAAATTAATCATCAAAGAATTGATTGGTCATGACTATGAATTTTTTTTCAAGCCATGCATGTTAAATCAAAGATTATGTGCATATATTTTGAAAATTTCAAAAGAATATTATTTTTAAAATGAATAAATATCACATTTAATAACTATATAAAACTCATATAATTATAAAAATGATTTTAATAATTTAAAATCAATATGAATTTAATTATTGAATATATTTTTAGAAATTTATCACATTCAGTAAAATGTTTTTTCAGGAAATTATAGAAATAAAGGTGGTTTTCCATAAAATATTATTTTGTTCTATTGTGTTCATAATGAAAGTAAATTAAATGGAAAAATATAGTCATTTGAAATATAAATATTAGAATAAAATTAATTATATTTTTAAGATGTATATTATGAAAATGTATTATATTAAACCTAATCTTGTAAAATCTCATTAAATAACTAGATAGTAAGATATACCTCATACCTCAAGTTTGAATTGATTCGAATGAGATTAATTATCCTATTTCATATATTTAAATTTATTATAAATCTATATTCTTATCATTTAAAAACTATTAATGTCATATATTATATTAATATTATAATTTGACAACAATTTTATATAATTTTTTTAATAAAATGGTAATTTCATTTATTTACAATTTATATTTTCATGAGTATTTCCAGTTAATTTTTATGATTCTTGTACGTTCATCATCGTTCCATCATCTACAGAATTTTATTATTGACATAAATATGATATATATTAATTATATATTTATATAATCAAATATAAATTCAAATCATTGAAATATTAATTCAACCATTCTAGAAAACAAAACAGCATACCAACTCTATAAGGTTGTAACTATTTTACGATTGACAGAACAAAAGGATTGTAAGACATAATTCAACAATAAAAATTTAATTTTAAAAAAAAATTGTAGATTTTTTTTTAAATTCGTATTTATAAACATCCACATAAATTGGTGATGAAAAATAATTACATTGTTATGTGGAGATGGTATGTTATATGTAGGTATGAGAAATGTTTTATCTTTTCATAGGATGGAATGAATGTGAATAATAGTTATAACATCATGATAATAAAAATTATTTATATATATTATATAGAAGTAATTATTTTAAAATGGATTCCTTTTATTATAAAATATGAAATATGAAATATAATTTAATATTATCAGTTTAGATTTATAACACTTCGTTGACAAACCTCTTTTAGATTATGCCTTCGGCCTTGAAGGGTTGGTTTATTTGAAATATAAAATGATCTATGTTGGATTGATTTATGATAGGAAGGTATTTTGGTAGTGATATGCTAAGATAAAATTCTAAAAATATCTAAGGATAATAGATTAAGTGGATCCATTAATAAGTGAGGGGGGGGGCAGTCTTGGAATAACTATTAGTATGACATTAACATAAATTTATTTTATAATTAAATAACTCCAAGTTGATATAATTCGAATAAATTATTATGTTAATTCAAAATAAATAAATCTCAAATTATTTATATAATATTAAGTGTAATTTTAAACCCTATCTCATAATTTTAATCCATAATAACCATTTTAACAATTACCAGAATATCAATATTTCCAATTTTTAAGTGTCAGGAATCGTTCCATAAATAAACAACAGACTAATAAATGGACCATGGTTGATATTTTCAACTATATACCATTGTCATGGACAATTAAGAGATTTTTTTGTATTTTTAAATCTATTAATAGTTTGATTACTATAAAATTCATTAATTTCATTCTAGTAGCTATTCATTTACATTCAGTTTAAAATAATGAACATGGCTACAGATTTAGAATATCATCCCTCCCCACAAAAATTCTATATTATATTTATCTAAAACATTTGTGGAAAGAAGTAATTTATCAATATTTTATTACATATAATATTTTAAAAATCATTGATTTTACTTTTCTATTAATTTAATATATACTATATATGGTTTATAGATTCTTTTTTTGTTAGTATTTAGTCAATATAAATAAAAATAAAATTATTATGATAAAAAACTAATTTAATATTCAAATAATAATTTATAAATAAATATACATTCATTTTATCCTTTTGTGAAAATTTTAGATATATTATATTGAAGATAATGTCATTTTGTTATTATTCTAGTCTACAAATAATATAATGTTCAAAATCAATGAAATATAACACCACATTTTCATATTTTTGAATCATGGATTTAAATGGGTGTAATTAAATTATAAAATAATATTAAGTACTATTATTGATATATTTTAAATCCTTGTTCCATTGTTTTTCCCTATATTACTCCTTTTACCCATACCAGGTTGAAAAATATTTACAACTGTTAATATTCATAATGTTATGAAATAAAAGGGGCCTATTTAGAAAATATTATCCTACTGATCCAAACTATTGAATCCATTTTCCATGATTCAAATCAAGGAATTGGTAAAATTAATTTTAAAATTAAACCCACAAAAAGTTATGAAAAGTATATTTCTAAAAAAAAATGCTCCCAAGAGTATAAATTTTTTTATACCTAAATAAAACATTAAATTGAATACAATGACCTAAATTAGAGTATAAGAAATATAAATGAATTTATTTTATTTTAAATTCAAATTTTAAAAAATTATTATTTTCACATCCATTAAATAAAATTACATATTTCCATAAAATTTTTTATTTTTAAATATTCATCAAAAAATTAATATTTTTAAGAAATAATAAAAAACTCACTCAAAAAAATTATGAAATTATAATTTCATAATTTTTCATATGTATTACAAATGAATTTATAATATTTTAAGAAATAATTTATACTATTTTATATTAAGAAGTAATCAAATCAAATTTTGAGAAAATAAGTATTTTTAGTACATATAACATCAATATTAAAAATATATTGATGGTTTATAAACACATCTTATTTTTTAAATATTTATTATGTATACTTATTTTAAAAATTTAATTACTATATTATAATTGTATGATGTATTATAGTTCACCTATACTCAGGGTTGCGTGCATAGAAAGATATTGATAAAATTTATTTGAAGATAAATATATTATGAAATACCATGCTGTTAATTTATAACACCATTAAATTAATTTAATCCCATTAAATAACATTAATATGATATAAAAATGAAGATATCTATATTTTATCTCATCATCATGTTTCCATGTACCTTATTTTTGTTTTTAATTTCTCTAACATTCTTTAACCAGGTGATTAGACTTATTTCGTAATACCTTTTCTCTACAATAGAAGAGTTATCCAGGTTCTTCATATTAGGAAATATCATTCTTTATAAGTAAATAACCAAATTTCATTATAAGAGATAGATCACGTATGTTGTTCCCCAAGATATATACACATACTAAAACTTGAACATGAGAATTTTTAATTTGAATGAGCTAGAGATAAGCTACCATCCCTACGATAACAATAATTTAAAAGGGGATAATATACGAAGGGAATTTTTTCCATTATATTAAAATCACAAAACATTTTCACATAATTAAATTATTGTTAATAATTTATCACCATATTCAAATTCAATATTTTTGTTCTGATTTACACATTAACTTTTTTATAAAATCATTGTTATAATAATGTGTGGATGAATTTATATAAAATTATCTACAATTTCATCAGCTAGATCATGTACTAGTTGAAATATTTTGTAACATCAAATATTAGGTTGTAGTTGTACGCTTATTTTAATAGAGGTATTCATGAGGATCAATTTTAATCCTTGAGAGAAATATATTACTATAAAAAACCTCAATATGTGATGGTATTAATCCAAGACACCTATGAAAACCATAGAAAAATATAATATCATAATTTCTTGGGTATGAAAGCTTCACTTAGATAGAGTATCTATTGATGTATGGTAAGAATTATTGAAAATTATCCTTTTAACCAATTCTTACTGAATAAATTTCCAGAACAACACACTAAACATCTGATACTGATGAGATTCAATAGAATATAGTGCTACATAAATAATTTACAATTCATTAATTAATATTTTAGAAATTCGATCTATAGTGATTTTTTTTACATAGTAATAAAGTGTTTTACTTTTTACTGTTATTGAAAAAAACAATTAAAATATGGCCTTTAGTTTTTAGGGGATTTGTAAAATGAAAATACATAGTAATGTTTTGACATATTTATTATGATATAGGTAATGTATGTGTCATCTTTTTAGTCTTCTGTCATTAAGGATTAATATATTGACATACCATGCACCAAGATACATAGTGAGAAACACCTCTCTTCATTTTTTCAGTTATAAATAATCTTTTAGATCTATATACATCTTTTTTACTCATATAAATTATAGGGTATTTCTAACTAAGATATTCATCAAATAATTCATTCTTCAAGTCTTGTACTGATATGATAAAAAATTGGTTCTTAAAAATTATCATTCCATCACAATCAAGGTAAAATGTATAAATATTTCCTACCATTTTCTTTAATCACAGATATTTCTTCAACACCTCTTTAATCCTAACATAGATGGATGGTTGAGAACTCTTTTGAGAAAAATATGATTTCTTCCCTTAATTCATTATTTCAATATTTATCTTCATAAATCATGGAATATTTTTTATTTTAGGACACTCATCATAAAAATCTTTTAATGAGAGAATTAATCATAAAATGTACCACATTGTTCTCTTTCCTTGGGAGGTATTCTACTGAGTAGTCACAATCAGTAATCAACTGCATCCATATTATCTGGTGGATATTTAGAGGTTCTTGATTTCATATATACATTAAATATTTAATATTAGTGTATATATATCACACCATTATCCATAATAATATTTATTACTTTTCATTAATGTAGAAAATACCATAACTAACACAAAATAATATGTTGTGTAATTTTTCTCATGAAGATACATTTTTCTGAGGCATAGGATATCACAATATAATTCTATATATGGGTTCACCTAATTCCCTACATTAATGAATTAATAAAGATAAAAAACCCTTCCCCAATGTTTGTTAGTGTAAGTATGGGTGCAATTATTGGCATTCTCTTAAAAATTTTGAATTTTTTCGTAGAATGTGGTATAAAAAAAGACTTTAAGATCATTTCTACTAATATTGTGAGTGGATTAGATTAGAATTAAAAAATTTCCATAATATATCAATAATTACAATCCAAACCATGAAATCTATTGATCTTAGTTACTAGGGTTGGTCATGCTAAATGTGTAATAACCTGTATCCTTGTTAAATCCATCGTTGTACCATTTCTTGAGAACATATGCTCAAAAAAGCAACATTTGTTTTCAACAATTAGAAGATGGTAATTTTGTTACAGATTCCCCTTCCTTAAAGACATTAGTTTAATCCTCATGTAATCACCATGATCTTCCTTACTCATAGAATACATATGGATTTCATCTATAAATACTACTTTAAGTTGACCTAGGTATTGTCTAAAAATATAATCAATAAATTCATAATAATAGTAGGGATATTTTTAAAACCATGTGGAATCAATATACAGTTATATTTTTCATTCCTCATAGTGAAGGCCATCTTGGGTATGTCATCAATTTTGACACAGAACTGATATTATCTATATCTCTGATCAATCATACAAAATACTATTCACCTCATAATTTATCAATAAAATCATCAACATCGAGTAGGGGATACTTTTTATTTATTGGTTTCATGATATATTCCTAATAATCAAGGGAAATAGGAAGTGATAAACCATTCATATTAATTAAAATAACATTTCCACCCCAAGGTGACACACCTTGTTGAATTAATCCCTTATCAATATTCTCCTAGACTTGATTCATTGTGAACAAAATTTTAATGAGGGAAATTCTATATCAATTCTTTGAAATAGGTGTTGAAACATGATTGAGTTATATTGAAAATTGACTTCTTGATTTTGAGGGAGACTATGAAATATCTCTATAAAGTCATTAATAAACTCATATAAAATAGGCACATCGTTGAGGTTGATTTCCTCCCTAATCATCTCAGAATAACACCACTATTTAATATGAATCATGACCAAAAAATGGAACTAATTTCCATAAAAGGTTTATCTTTTTCATCACACTAATATACAAACACATGTTGATTCATAATTACAAATCTGAACTCAAATATTTGAAAATTAATCGGTCCATCATGTAAAAATATCAAATACATACTTGTTATGACATTAGATTCAATTATAGGGAGGATAGTGAGATTTTCTAGAAGAAAATTCCACAAACATTAATAAGACAATAATAAAAGCTAGTATAGTGGTTGTTACTGAAAATAATATAGAAAAAAAGTGTAGGTAGATCCGGATTGAAATAATAAATTTCTTGTCATGGAGTGGATGGTATGTGTACCTTTTAGTACCTTTTTATCATACTCCACATTGAAAATAGTGATCAGTTGATATTTCTATTTTTATCTAGACTGAAATGATTATTGATGTAAATTATCATCATTAGACATCATATTTTATCACTGGTTATCCTAATTACTATACACTTCTCAATTGAAGAACTGAAATTTCGGTAGTTTATTATGTGCTTCTTTATCAAAAATATTTTCTAAAATCATCCCATCACTTCTCTTATGACCAAATGAGTTTTATTGGAATATTTTTTCAATGGATTATTTTGTGTTTAAATATAATTTTGAGAGAGAAATTTCAATAAATGTTTTATTAATTAAGAGGCTTAAGATCCATAATTAAGAATTTTCCCAAAGTGATTTACATAACGTTATGTTATTATTATAGTAACAAACATCGTGATGATCATATTAATACATGCATTTGGGAAATAGGGAGAATAATTTTTGGTGAAGGACCAAAATATAATAATTTATGGAATTAGGTAAAAAATGTATAAAACAAATCAATGGCCACATGAAGCAAATCATTAGTGATATTTCATTGGATTAACATACACATTTCTATTAGGTACAAATTCATATATGAAAACACTGTTAAAATACAGAAAATGTGGAAATGTAAATATTATGAGAAGTGGATTATCTAGCGGTGGTATAAAGTAAATAAACGGGTGGGACTTATATATCCCTCTAACAAAATGGGTATTAATTCATAACTGATGTGATAAATAGGACTGGAATAGGGAATAAACCCAGTTCAATAATGGACATTTTCTTATTAAATAGTCCTGGGAGTGAACCTTGGCTACTAGGATGGTTTGGGTGGTGAACTTATTCATATAAGATATTATTTTAAATGATCCATTAATACTAGAGAAATTAATTTATATACATGTGTGTATGAAAAAATATTTGGCTTGTGAGTTTTTAGGTTACCATGACTCATGATCATTGATTAATTAATGATTTATGTGTTATGGAATCTCCTGATTTATTCTATATATTTGGGTTAATATCCATTATATAGAAGGTATGGTTTTCAAATGATATTTTTATGTTCCCAGATCCATATTTTCATGTTTTTCTTATGTGATCATTGAGATATCCTTTTTTAACCATTACTGATAATTTGAGATCACCGATTCTTATGTATTGTTTCCCCAATATAGGAAAAATATATTATGTATGATATGACAAAGTGGTGTTCTATTTTGGAGTAACTTATTATAAGATAACGTAGCAATTTTGTAAACCAATTGTGTATGTATCCAAGTATCTAATGTCCCTACATCTATATGTTTTTTATATATTGTTATGAAATGAATTTAATATTCATCTAGCATTATGTAATATCTATGTATGAAATGTGTTGGTTTCTATAAATGGAATCATAAAAAGGTTTAGTTATCCTTTCAAAACTATTATGTCAAAACCATAGTTGGATCCTTAGGGACGTGTCTAGTGATATATATATATATATGTAAATTTCTAAGGAAAAGTAAACGTATATAAACTTTACTAGAATTTTTTTGAAGGATATAGTTAATAGTTTCCATGTAATTACATCAAAATATCATTACTAACTATGTTTGTGGCTCTAGAATATTTGTACTTAGGTGTAATAACTATGAAATTGGAACATTTTGATTTGACTTGATCATTTTCTATTGTTCCACAATAGGCCTTACTCCACACCTGGATTGAAACTACTGAGGGATATGCTTGGGAAATTCAAAATCTCCTTATAATCCATCATGATGCATCTCAATGTTTTATGTCCATTACTGAGTTAGGGTAAACCTAAGGTGTCATAGATTGAAAATAATATTTCATTATTATGACGTAATAAAAATTATTTTATATTTTTATGTGGTTACCCCTATGATTATTATTAAACAAAAATTGTTGTTTGATAGAACCTTATAAAATCATGTTAATACAGATTTTTCACAAAAAAATACATGATTATACTCCTAAGAGGCCAAATGATATGGGAGCTAGAATGTAAAATCTTGACTCCATTCTCACTCAACTTTCTAAATATATGAATCATGAAGAACATAAAATGTGTTACGGTGGTGAAAATGTTTTATTGATTACATTAAGAAGAAACATCCAACTTCATTTATGGGATCCACTAATCCAATAATTTATGAGTAACAGTTCAGTACCATTGGAAATATTATATTTGGTCCACAGTATTTAGAAAATTAATTTTTTTTGGATTTCAATCATTTTGTTGGAGAATCACATTAATTTTAGATTGTTATAAAAAATGGAAGTTGACAAAATGAAACTCAATCAATAGCATGGGATATGTATGGAAATTTATTTTTAATACAAAATTTATTCATTTTATAATGAATGAAAAGGTTATGTAATTATTTGAGAATAATCTAAAGGATGATGAATCAGTTAATACCTGAAAGGAAAATATTATAAGACATGAGAGGTGTAATTCTAGTAATATCATCCAACCAAAATGTAATTTTTATTATTTTTTAAAGTAATACAACTATGTCTCCATAGTTAATTATACATGAGGTACTTAAGTATCAATGAAAAAATTATTCAATGATATCTAATCATGGAAATGGATGTTTGAGTTAACCATCAATCTCATGGTTTTAACAAGAAAAGAATGATGGAATTTCGTGGAAATTCTAAAAATCATTAAGAGATGAAGATTAGACTCACCTTATTCTAAATGTACGGAGGGAAACATGGTAGATATTTTATTAAGGGGACTAGTAAAATTATTATGTATGGAAAGGAATGTTATAGGGAATCAAAAGAAGAAGAGTTGTAAATAATGATTACTAAAGATATTAATAGAGAAAATTATACAAAAAAATCACCACCTACACTCTAGAGTCTTAAATGCATAGTGTATGGGAATTATTCTAACTAGTTCCCAAATATTAATGTTAATGATGATGATCAACATATGGGGACGCTTCAGCTAATAGGGAAAAGGAAATCTCATGCGATTAGTATTTTTCTTAAGGGATACGATAATGAAATTGTGAAAGGTATATTGAACATCCAAATAAAACTACTAATTTATTACTTGACTATAGATATACACATTCTTTTATATTTTTGGAATTTGAAATGGGTATCAAAATTCCACCATATCGATTAGATTCCATACTAGATGTGATGGCCTCCAATGGCACGATGATAATGTTTTATCTATATTATTCCTCCCTAGATGGTATTTTCTAAAATTTGATCCCTAAAAATATTTTAATTCTCCCTCTAGTTGAATTTCATTTTATTTTATAAATTGATGGGTTTTCAATTATAAATCCCACATCAATCCCTATGCATGGAAATCCACCTTAGATATTCAAATCCAACCTATGATCATCTATTAGTATGAAATTAAATATTAAATTAAGGTGGAGGTCACACCCATTGTATATATCTTAATTACTTTCCAAGACCAATGTTTATCTATTATGGTTTGGGAGAAAGTCAACATCTATGATATACCTATTGTGCTAGATCTTGTTGATGTTTTTTTGGAAGAGATAAATATTCTTCCATAAAATAATATAATTGAGATTTAAATAGATATCATTCATAGGTATACACCTATTTCATACAATACAGAAATATTAGACCAAATTTTGTTGTAGGAATTGATGAATATACTCTAATATAATATTTACAATTAATTTATTCATCCAAGTGTCTCACTTTAGGGTGAAACATTAATGATCCAAAATTTTATCAATAGAATTTACCTTTTTATAATTATGTTATATAATATAAAATACATACATAAGATATATAACCCAATAAAAAAATTATTATCATAAATAAAGAATTAAATAAGGGATATTCATAGAAATTAAGGAACCTATACCGATTGAATATTAACATGACCATTGGAATAGTAATATGGTCATTAAGAATATCATCCCATAAAATAGAATTGTATCCTCACAAATTAATGTATAAATTAAATTTAGTCATCTTATAAATGAAAATATAATATATTTATAGTGTTGTACAAGTACAAAATGTTTTAAAAAATGAGTAATTAAGTGTTTTAGTTTTTTATAAAACATAACTTTTTATTAACAAATTTATAATTACTATAACGATTTAAAATAAAATATATTTTCACCAAATATATTTCTAATTTAATATTTTTTTCTTATTATTATTATATAATTTTATGGGGGATTAAATAATTTTCAAAGTTTTGAAACGTTGGTTATAATATTTAAATAAGAATTTTTCGTTTAAATCAATATTTTAATAAAAAAAATTAATTTTCACATATTTTAGAATTATTTTCATAATTTTTATTATATTTTTTAATCCTACACATCAAAAAAAATAGTAGGGTGAATATTATGGATTTTTCTAAAATGGATGATTTTTTGGTAAATAGGAAAATACATTAATTTTCGGTATTTACCATTAAAATTAAATAAATGTTTTTCTGAGTCACTGATGATGTATGGATGATGTAAGAAATAATATCTCAATATATCATTATATATTTACTGTATTTAGTCATTGTAATCATCACTTTTGATAGTTGTGACCAAAAATAATAAAATAATGAATAAAATAATAAAAAACACCCGTCTCCTCCCCTATAAATACAACGCTAACAACCTATTCTCCATATAACATATAATCCTTGAAGAATGATTATATTTTTGCCAAATTACTCTCCCAAACATATTCTCTATGTTCTGGTCTTGCTGGTCTCAACAAAAAACTCTTTTCTAATAATCTTAATGAGGTTCTCAAGTAGACGACTCTCAAGAGGTAAAACCCTCTCTATTCTTCTTTTAATTTCTTTTCATTTCTAATCATTTCCTCATATGCACTATCCATAGTAACATGATAACAATATTATCATATAAAATTTTTGTGTTATTATGTTAATGGTATTTACATAATCAAATCTCCTCCCTTTTCTTTTTATCTTTAAAATTGAAACATCATTCTTGACGTGTTGATTCACCACCTTCTTGGATGATGATTTTTCATTTTATATTATTTCCTTCGTGGATATTAATAAAACTATTATAATAGTTTAAACATATTTTTAATTTTATATTATGATTTTTTATATATTGTATGTAATGTAGATAAACAATATTAAATAATGAAACAAAACATGTTCGTAATGATAAAAAATTCACCAAAATATACTAATGTTTATCATTAGCATTCTATCTAAATAATAATTATAATATATGAATAAAATTAATGATATATGGGTCTATTTTTTATTATAGTGGGGAATAAATATCGTGTAATTAAACTTATAGAGGTTTTGTTACGTTTCATAAGAATTCCCACAATTAAACTCAAAAGAATTGATCCTAAAACCATGAAATCACCACACCTAAAATTATGGAATGAAACACTATAAGATAATTAAATGTCATTAAATGAACCTAATAAAATATTCATAAACTAAATACAAGTATAAAATATTTTTAGTCAATTCAAATTTAATTAATTTTATTATATAGTAAATTAAGTACAATTTCATAACTCATTTGGGTATAAGATAAGGGATTCTCTCTGAACATCCAATTTTAAATCGGTTTACTAGTTCAATCTCTTTACCCCAACATAATTATTAATTATTATTTATAATCCACATATATTCTAGAATATTTTCTAGAAATATTTATCTATCTCAATTATTATTTCTTTTATGGTAAAATATAATCTTTATAATGTACCATTTTCAATTATTCCCAATAAGAAAGCCCGATTAAAGGGAACTTCCAAATTTCTTACCAATTTTCATATACCATCACTATTCTATTTTATGCCAATATAATGTTTTCTACAATAAATCATTTTATCATGAATAATTTTTCTCTGTTAATTTCTATTTTTTTACAAACAATTATTCCGTATTTTATTTTGAATAATCTTTAATATTTTCCCTTAAAACTCACTAAAGATTCTCATTTATAATAAATCTTGAATACTATTTTCATAATTTTTCAATTCAGTTGGAAGGAATTGTTCATGATATCTTCCTTTTTCCACTTAATAATTTACATTATGATTTAAATCTATTCTTTCATTGTCCCCATTACAAAAATCTGTTAAGTTATACTTTATGACATGGTTATGATACCCATTTAATTCTATCAGTAACCCTTAAGTTTATTCCTTTTGTTTGATTATTATTTTGAAACACGTATTTATGAACAAGATATGAAGCATGCACCTAGATAGTACTCTAATGCATTCGATATTGATTTGTCTCCTGAAATTTCACATTTCGGCATGGGGTAAACATGATTCCTTTTCGACACATTGTCCACCATGTGATATAGTTAATGAATTTATCCTTTAATATATTTCATGTCAGGTTATATGTATCTTCCATATTCTTATGTTTTAATGAATACATGATCCTGTGTTCAATATTTTATTATTCCATATTGTTATTCATATTCCATTCCTTTTAATGCCATAATGTAATTCCCTCTAACCCTTATGATATGATTAGTATATATGTTTAATCCCTTATTGGGATTTTTTTTCTAACCCCATTTGTCTATGAATTCCCCAGGTTATCCTATGAAGAAGTAATATCTAAAAGGAGGTTAGGATATCATTATGGATGATTAATATAAATATGTCTTATTATATTTCCATGTTTTCATTTTTATGAACCTAATCGTCCAAGGAAACTAGACGTTACGATACTTTATTTCAATTAGATGGTTAATTACAATTAAAATAATGTATTAATACATTCAAAAGGATAGGGTAATTATAGATTGTATTAGATAGTGGTCTAGTTATTTTTGGGGATTAGAACTAATAAAATATTGTAAATAACCCCAGGGATAATTCTATCCCCTTGGATAACATAGATTTAAACATATAGAATCACATGATAGGATATAATTTCTATTTACATATTTACCCTTCCATGTTCAATGTTTCCTTTTAATATGCATATTGGATATGTATTAAACCCCCTTATTGTACAAAATCTTTTAGCCAATATATGGAAATTGGTAAACCCATCCAAACAGTTAATGTGATAGGAAATGTGATGATTTTCCTAATAAAATGTAAAATCTAATGGGAACATGAGATCAAAACCTCATGAAATTAATTTATGAACCTAATCATGTTTTGGATAACAGCTTTAATTGTGTTGAATTGCCTCCTTCTCCTAAGTAAGATATAGTTATGGTTGAGTCTATTATATGGTAATGGCCTCCCAAATTTAGTCGATATTCTGATCCCATCATCACAAAATAACGGATTAAATCCATTGAGAAGATATTATCCATCATTCAATTATAATAAGAAGAGATAAGCATACTGGTGGTCTATCATTTCAATAGGGAAGTTGATTAGTGTTTGACACTGATGAAAAACAAAATTTCTATGTCGGAAATCGATTCCATTAAATGGTAGTATTCAAAAAAAATCCAATAAATATTTTCCCAAAAATCGTTATCTTAATATGGAATGGGAGTTCCTTAGACTGATGAAAAATAAGGATGACTCTATCGGGGCATATGATAAAAAATTTACAATGCCTACACTATATTCTTATGAATCTATCAAAAAA
Source organism: Viscum album (assembly GCA_963277665.1). Classification (NCBI taxonomy): domain Eukaryota; kingdom Viridiplantae; phylum Streptophyta; class Magnoliopsida; order Santalales; family Viscaceae; genus Viscum; species Viscum album. Next base: position 228,580,107 of record OY728125.1, read on the forward strand.
ACTGAAAGAAAGGTGAATCGATTCTTTAGCAGACTAAATATGAGTAAACAAAATGTGTTGTTGATTCCACACATTGAAAACTGTGAGAATATTTTCAATTGTACCCTTATGGTTGAAATGGTGATCAGATACTATTATTGGTCTCATGGTCATAGTGATAAAAGTGGATAATGGAGTTCAATATGGGATGATCAATAGATAAATAACATTATGGGGGGAAACATGACATACCACATGTCAAACGTGTAGGAAAAACATCCTAGAACCTATCGACGGTGAAGCAATAGAAGCCCCCAATGTGGAAGAGACATTCATCAAGATACTTTTTTCATAATGTAATTAAATAATATTGTTAATGATAAAGAACAATGGAAGGTTCATACCAATAATCAACCTGTACTATATTGTTTAAACTTCATGTGACCTGGGATGTTTTCGTGACAATTCCCTAATCCAAGGGTATTTGGAGAAAATCAATGAAAACCTCAAAAGAAGAAAGGAATGGAATACAATATTACTTACACTAAGGTAGATCATGACAATGATATAGTGATGGGTATGCCATTTATTCATTCATGAATAGAAAAAAAATTGGATTCTAGTTCTACACATTAATTCATATCTTCTGTCTCAATTAGAACTATTCAAAAACCACATCAAAATATGGAGTTTTAGTAATCTATGATAATTCAAAATGGATAAATTATTTCATCCAAAGTATATAACTCATCCTTGGTTAATATTTGTGGACTGATCATCCCAGAAAATAATTTCATACTTTAGTTAGTGGAGTTTGATGTTACTTTTTTCATGTAATGGAAATATTTATATAAATCCAACATCAACTATTTTGATGGGGAGATCACTCTTCACGTCCCAAGGGATCCTTTAATTCTACACATGTTTATCGATGAGGGTAAATCTTCTTTAAAATTATCAACAACCTCAATGTCCCAAAGGCCTTCATTATTTATTTATTTTTTATAGTCCCCCTTTTAAGGGTTAAAGGGTAACTTGTACATCGATCGTAGGCTTCATGACATTACATGGGGCCATGTATTTGTATTAGGTGGAAATTTTATTGGTATATTCCCAATTAATGATGAAGAAGGATGATATTCCCAGTAATTCCTTTAAAACAAAGTATAGACACTAATATTTCATAATAATGCCTTTGAGACTCAATAATTTTCTATAAATATTTATGGACTTAAATAATATAGTATTTATATATTACGTCGATAGATTGTTGGTAGTATTTATTTATGATATTATGATATACTCCATGATAAAGGAGGAACATGAGGATCATTTTCATATTGTGCTAAAGACTATTCAAAGGGAGAAAATCTATAGAATGTATAGTAAATATATGTTTTGGATGCAGGAAGTATCATACATAGGGAATTTTATAACTTCCAAATGAATATTTTTGGACCCTTCCAAGACAAAGGAAATCAAAGAGTTTCATAGGACAACATCTCTATTGGAGATATATGGTTTCCTTTGTCAAGGTATGGATTATTGATGATTTTTTAAAAACATCTGACTATTTTCAAAGCCACTAACTAGGCTAACATAGAAGGGAGGTATGATTATCTGGATTGGTTAATTTGAATACTTTTTCGAAGAGTTGAAAAAGAGATATATCACTACACTAATACTCACACTACCAAAAAATGGGGAACTCCTTAAGGTATAAAATGATGAATCAAAGAAGGGATTAAGATTTTTGATCATGAAAAATGATAAAATGATATCCTAAACAACACAGAATTTGAAACTTAATTAAAAAACTATCCGACTAATTATTTGGAGTTTGTGTCTCTAATATTAACATTGAATATCTAGTTGAATTATAACTATTGGGATAAGTGTGAGATATATACTAATCATTTGATCCTAGAGTATATATTTGCATTGAAGTAGTTTAAGACTGAACCAGTGATGAATGTTAGATATTATCATGGAATACAGCTTCTCAATCCACTACCATCCTAGTAAATAAAATTACATATTATCTAAGTAGAAAGGACCTTATAACTTTATCAATGATTAAAATTTAGAATGATCCAATTTTTATTGAAATACAAAGGATAGACATGGTAATTATTAAGGAAATTACATCATCATTCCTTTCTCAAATTATTTCTCAACCATACCTTATGGATAAAATGAAGGACTCTCAAATAAATGATGAGGAAAATTTGAAAAAATGTGGAAGATATGTAAAATGGTAAATCCTCAAAGTTTAAAATTTATGAGGAAGGAGATGTAGAATTTGGGTGATGAATATGTGTACATCTAGTAAAGAGATTAAGAAAGGGCTTCTGAGTGAAAAAAAATTCCCAACATTCCCTATTCACCTAAGAAGAAAAAATATGCATCAAGACCTCCAAGGTAACTAATGGTGAGACAATATGAATAAGGATATCAATGGATATATATAAGAGTTACTTGTACGTCAGAAAGTGTATGAGTAATATAAAAATTCTAATGGAATGATGCACCCGTTACCCAGGACATGAAAACTGGACAACATCACCATGTAATTTTTTACTAGACATCTAATGTATTACAAAGGAAATAAATATTTATATGGGTCATTTTGTATCATCTTAAAAATACATATCAATTTATTTTATTTTTATAGGACTTCTCAGTTGATCAACTTAATCAAATATACATTATTAAAGTGGCAAGGCTGTATGGAGTGCCACTGTCTATTTCATTTGATTGACATAGAATATTTACCTCCATATTTTTTAAAATTCACTAAAATTATCTAAAAACGAGTTGAACATGAATATGACTTATCATCCTCAAAACAATGTCCAATTGGATAATAATATTCATACACTAAAAGACATGTTGAGAGGATGTTCAATGTATTTAAAGGGATTATGAGACCAGTATAGTCCTCTTATCAAGTTATCTTACAAAAATTGGTTCCACTAAATCATCACAATGTCTCTATATGAAACCATTTATGGAAAATGATTCAAAAAAATAACATACAGAAGGATGTCGATGAATGAAAGCAATTGGGAGCTGAAATGGACATATAAATGGCTATAAATGTGAAAACCATTCGACATATATGGGATACCCAAATATGATAGCATATATATATATATATATATATTTTCCCATGATACCTAGAGTTTAATTTTTGAGACATGGTACTCCTCTAAATATATCCATGGAAGATGATCATGAGATTTGGGAAGAAAGATATGATGAGGCCCAGGTATGTCGGCCCCTTCAAGATTTGTTATCATGTTAGAGCTTTGGAATATCGATAAGAACATATTTATACCTTATCTCAAGTACAAGATAGATTCCGTCTATCCCTCTTCAAGAAGCAACAACCAGTTCCCTCAAACGTATTGAATCTATTGGTGGTGCAGTTAGATAATGATATCTCTTATGTGGTGAATCTGGGGATTATAATGGATTGTAGAGATAACATTCTACCATAAAAGACTACAAATATGGTCAAATTACTTTGGCGGAAGAATAAGTATGAATATGAAACATGGGAACCATATGAACTGATAAAGGATAAGTACCACTAACAGTTTTCAACATAGAATATAAAATGAAATTTCTCAGTAGAAATTTCATATGGGGGGAGGAATGTAACGACCCATAATTTATTCAATGGGATTTCCCTTCATATAATTATGTTACATAGTATAAAACACATATATATTTCATTGAGATCCCAATTAAAACATTATTCACATAAACAATTAATATATTTTTTTGTTTTCATAGAAATTAAGGAACATATCCCAGTGGAATTGTAACATGATTGTTGGATTAGTAATATGACCATTAAGAAAAGTAACATGTCCAGTAGAATAGTAACCACACATTTAAATATATAAATAAAATTTAGGAATCTTTTAAATGAAAATATAATATATTTATATTATTGTAGATGAAAATAAATATTTTAAAAATGATATATTAAGTGTTGGATTTTTCTAAAATTAAAATGATTAGTTATTGTTTTATAATTAACATTAAGTTTTAAAATAAAATTTCTTTCCATAAAATATATTAATAAATTATTATTTTTTATTCTTATGATTATTAGATAATTTTATGAGACCTCAATTATTTTTTCAATGTGTCATAAAATTGGTTAAAATATTAAAATCAGTTTTTCTCAACTAAATTATGATTTTAATAAAATTATTGAATCAATAATATTTATTGAACTATTTTCATAAAATGGTTTCCATTTTAGAAATCTAAACATTGAAAATGGTTAGGGTGATATTTTTATTTTTCTAAAATTGATCAATTCTTTTTGGTAAAAGTGAAATACAGTAATTTATGATATTTAACATTATAAATAAATAAACTAATTTCTAGGCCATTGTTGATATATGGATTATATAAGAACCATTATTTCAAACTATACATATCCATTTACTATATTTACTCATGTGAGTCTTCACTATTTATTGTATGGAACCAAAATAATAAACTATTGAATAAAATAATCATAATAACACCTCTCTTCCCCTATAAATACCACACCTCACAACCTCTTCTCCTCACAACATTGAAGCCTTATATATTGATTAAATTCTTACCAATTAGGTTTTAAAAACTATTCACCCCATTATGGTATTTCTGGTCTCAACAAAAGATCATTTCTATGATCCATAATGAGGTTCTCAAGGAGACGACACCCAAGAGCCGAATCCCTACCTCTTCCTCTTGTAATTTCATTAAATTTATTATCCTTCACTAAAATACCCTATTATAAGTAAAATGATAACTACAGTATCATATATTTTCTATAATTTTATCATGTTAATGGGATATCCAATATAAAATCTCTTCACTTCTCTTTTTTTCTAGAGAAAGAAAACATCATCTATGGTGTGTCGATTAACCACCTTCAGGGAGGATAGTTTTTCATTCTCTATTACCTCCTTCATGTCTTTTCTTTAAAATGATTTAATTGTTTAACAATATTTTTAAATATATAATATAACTTTTTTATGTTCTAGATCTAATATATATATAATATTATGTAATGAAACAAAACTACTTTATGATGGTTAAAAATTCACCAAATTAAACTAATGTTCCACATTAACATATAAATAATGAATCCTTATCATATTTGAAGAAAATATATATAGTAACATTTAGAAATATTAAGTTTCATCAATATTATATAATTTCAATTCTAGAGGTTTTCATCCACATGAAAAGAATTTCATTAATTATACTCAAAAGAATTGATTATAAAATCATTAAATGGACACTCCCAAAATGATGAAGTTAAACTCTATAAATCAACAAAATGAAAAAAATAATATTAATAACATTTTAATAAATGAAATAAAATTAGAAAAGATTTGGATTAATTAATTAATATATTTAAATTAATTATACATTACATTGAGGAGAAGTGAAGAACACTTTTAGAGTTATGGTAATAGATTATCTCCGAACCTTCATTTTTCAATCGGGTTATCCTTTCTCTCCCTTTAAACCAATGTAATTATTAATTAATCTTATTTACTCCACATTTATTATATTTTTATGATCCAAAATATAAATCTATCTCAATTTTTTTCTTTAATGTATAAATTCATGTTTTACCAGGTTTCCTTTTCAATTACTTCCGATAAGAAAACTAGATTAATGGGAACTTCCAATTTTCTTACCAATTCTCTAGTAAAATTCATACTCTATTTTAATCCACCATTATGTTTATAAAATAACTCATTTAATAATGAAAAAAATAACTTTTATCATTTATAGTTTTATACAAATTGTTATTCCTTTTATCATTTTAGAGACTTCTTAAAATTTTCCCTCAAACTATGATTACGTGGCTCATTTTTAATGATTTGCAAACAATATTTTTATATGTTTTTAATTATATTAGACATAATTTTAAAATTTTCTCCCCCTTTTTTTCTTATGAATGTATATGTATGATTTTAATCCATTCGTTCAATGTCTCCATTTTCATATTCCCTTTGGTTTTTCTTTATGACATGGTAATTACACTTGTTTCTTACCTTCAGTAACCCTTATTTTTATCACTTTTGATTGAATATTTATTTTGTATATATACAAGAAAATATTATGATGGGATTACATAGATACCATTCCAATGCATCATGTAATTTTTTGTCTCATGAGGCGTCATGTTAGGAAATGGAGTAAGGAATAATCTTTTACAGAACTTTATCCACCATTTGATATAGTCTTGAATGTTATCCTTGAATCATGTTTATGTAATGTTATATATTGATACCACATTCCTAGGTTTCAATTATACCATGATTAAATGTTCTAAACATTATGATTCTATAGTTTTATTCATGTTCCTGGCCATTTAATCCCATTATGTTATTCCCTCTATCCCATGGGCTTTGATTTATTTTATGTTTCCCCTCTTGGCATGATTTTTTATTTAATCCCTTTTAATGTATTTTCCCTCTTATCCTTTGAATACGAAAGGGATGAATTAAATTTAGGATGTAATTGTGGATTATTAATATAAAATATTTTTCCCCCATTTATATACTTTCTATTTTATATACCTAATCATTAACAGATACTGGAATTTATGATCCTTGGTTTATATTTGATAGTTAATTATGATTAAAATAATTAAATTGTATGTGTAAAAGTATAGGGCCATTATATAACCCATCCTTTTTGTTAGTAATAATGATTGATCAATGTGACTCTATATTGATTATTGGGAACTAAATAAATCTAAATTAATAATAAATGTCAATAAGTCAGTATTGATTCCACTTTTTTTCCATCTATATGGATCTAAATATTCTTCCATGATTAAAATTTGTTTTCTAAATCATGAATTTAGTATCATGAAAGAGTATATACCCATGAAAACATTTTATACCTGGAAAGGACAGTATGAGTATATAGTGATTCCATTTGGTCTTACAATTGTCCATTCTATACATAGGGATTTAATGAATATGTTTTTCAATTTTACAGAGAACAATTTGTTGTATATCCGGATATTTATACTAAAAGTAATAATGATCGATAAACAGTGTGAAAATTTTATAAATTGAGAATTTTTTATTCCAAAGTATCATTTTTTGGTCATATAATCTCAAGATGTAGGACATATTTGTGGATCCATCTTTTGGGAAGGCTACTAAATGTTATCCAGGACAAAATATGGTGACTTAGATCCACATTTTTTGTGGTTTTCCAGGATATTATTGATTATTTTTGTAAAATTATCATAGTTGTACAATCAACTCACAAAATTTTTTCATAAGGGATCCAGGTTCATCGGGATTGATGTATGTGATGTAATCGTCAAGGGACTAAAGATATGTTTAGTTATTGAACATGTTTATACACTAACCTATAGTGAATAGAGGATTCTAATATATAGTGATGCATTGATGAAAGGGTCGGGATGAATTCGCTTTTAGAATGAAATGGTGATAATTCATGCCTCACAACTAATGATGGTTCATGAAAAAAACTACACAACTTATGATTTAGAGTTAGAATTGGTACATTTTTCATTAATGATGTGTAGGTATTGTATATATATATATAAATGAGTGATATATATATATCATCAAATTATATGGTATATATTCACTCAAAAGTATTTTAATATAGTCTATATAATATGGTTAGATATGATTAATCATTATGAGAACTCAATACATTACTAACCTAGGATAGTGAATTCGGTTTCTACGACTTTGAGTTGAAAGGATCATGATTTGTTATCCATGATGAGGATCACAAAGGGTGCAATATTTATGAATTTCCAAAGGATGTATATAGAAATATTGAATGATGGGGGAAAATCATATCCTTTTCAAATATGTGTTCATCCATCAATATTAGTAACTATTAAAGAGTCAAGAATGAATATGTAGAGAGATGGTAGAAGGTGATAAATATTAAAGAGTTTACCCGATATCATTATGGAATGATATGGTTCTCGATCTGTGAATGTTTTCTATCAATGTATATTTGATGGAAATTTTATTAGAAAAATTACATAGTTCATCATTCTCTATACATTATAGAAGTACAATGATGTAGTGATATTCAAAGTGGTATTTCTATTGGGATTGAATGAATATATATTGAAAGTTTATATCATAGTGTTTTGTTTTTAAACATGTTATTGATTTTGGACAAAAATCATTGATTTATTACACCTGTTACTGATATAATAAATAAGATGGGAAAATGTCATCTCATGTTTTTTCATATAACACATCAAAATGTAAAAAATGTCACAATGTTATATGGGTTATAGCTGATTTCTATACAAATTCATCCCACATCATTAACATCATAAAATTTGTCACTCTAAATCATCTTTCTATGTTATACTTTAATGAGCTGGTACGTTCTCTTCAAGTACCAAATTTTATTATAACCAACCAAGATCCATGTTTTATAGTTATGTTTTGGAGAAACCATTAGCAAGAACATTATAATAAATTTAGTTCCATAACTGCCTATTATCTTCAGATAGATATATATAATGAGAGAATAGTTAAAACCAAATAGAATATAATTATATCGTGTTCTGTATATTTCAAAGGTATTTGGTATCAACACATTTCTCTTGTCATGTTTTCATTCAACAATATCATTCGTCCAAACATATAGATGGATCCTTATTAAGCCTTATATTTAAAGTTCTATAGAAATCCAACATACTAGGATAAAGGTAGAGAATGAATTTTTTTTGGACTAGGGCTTTGTGAGGAAATGATGGATAAAGTTAGATCCATTTAGAAGAACGCCAAGGTAGAACATTGTCAACATATAAGTTATACTGGAAATCATCATTGTTCGTTGAAGAATGAAGTTAGTGGGGAATGTTTTCTATTAATTTATATATTTAAGAATGTTTTTATATTCAAGAATAAATGAAATTTTATGCCTTGGTATACTTGCCCCATTGAGAAACTTGATTCAATAGGGATTGTTCTTTATCACTTGGAACTTACACTGAAACTCTCTCATTTCAAAGATGTGTTCCTTGTATCTCTCCAGAGGAAGTACATACCTAATACTACACATGCATTGAACATAGGGATCACACCATTGGTTCATAAACATTATTATGAATATAATAATATGAAATTGTGGAACATAGAGACAATTTCCAATAATATGATACCACTCATCTCATAAGTTTTTTATATTCAAACCAAAAACTTATAGAATCCACCTTTGAACATTTGGTTATGGTAATACATAATCATCCATAGTTGTTTTTGTGAAATTAATAAATTTTTTATAGATAAATGTATTCTGAGGGTGGTAGACTGTAACTCCCATTTTTGAAATATTTTTTTAAATTTAATTAGTTCTCCTCAATATCTTTTGATTAATGGAACAACATGTTTTAATAATCCATGATATAGTAATGAAATTATTATTTAAATAGGATTATTTTAACATAGTTTTCAAAAATAGACATATAAATTATAATTATAAGATTTTTAAAAATATATGTAAAATTTTAATAAAAATAATTATTTATAATTAACTACATAGTTTATAGTAATGTATTTATTTGATTTGAAGAAAATTTTTTCTCAAATAATTAATTTTTTTTATATTTTTGAAAAATAATTGTTTTTTTGATTTAGTAACATAGGAGGGAATGAATTGTGTTATCAATTAACATTTATGTAAATAACTATTTTAGATAAAATCCCCCAATTAAAATTAAATTACACAGTGAATCAAAAGAGTTGTTTAGTATAATTATGATATTTTAAAAGATTAATAAAATAATATTTAGTTATCTATTGAAGATATAAGAAAATTAAATTTATTTTGAAAAACACTTACTCAATGAAATACTTATATAAATACTAGTTATGATTAACTATTAAAGTACCATTTTAGTTTTCAAATTAAAACCCAATTCACTTTTAAGCATTTTGTACGATGAAAAAAATAAAAACACAAAATTGATTAAGACAATATATTCAATCTCAATCCAAGACCAAATCCAACCACTTGGAAATAACCGATTTCCAATTAGAATACATAAATATAATATAATCCACAACTTGGATCAGATATGCACACATCAATGTATAAGCTGTCTATGACTCATAAGGACCTCTTACAAAATATATATGGTAAAAAAGTTATGTCAGCCACATAGGGACCTCCTCCAAAATTATCATGGGTAAAAATATGTAAAGGGGGTGAAGGGATTATCTAGTATTATAAAACTCTATATAAATATTTATTTTGAGTTGATAAAGAAACAAAATTCATTAATGTCAAATCAATAAAAAAGGTATAAAATATAAATTATACAATTTGTGTTGTCAAATATAAAGTTCTATAAATAATTAAGTCTCCTTAGTTGAATATTGGAGAAGAGATTGAGTGATTTCATTTTATTTTTTTATAAAATAGAGAATTAGAGATCTCTAATTTTTTTTAACTATGGAAATGATCTGGTAATTCAGTGTACTCCACTCTTTCACTTTCAAAATGTAAGTATGAAATGTGTTATCTCTCATGGGATAATAAATATTCTATTTGGAAAATATAATACTTGATAATCAACTCTCCCCCAATCTACTAGAACACAATCAGGATGGAGACTTCTTTTAATATAAAGCACATGATGATGTAGATTTCATTGGCAGAACAATCATCATTATCCTCTGCATACCCATACTTTTCTACAACATAGACATCATTGATTACCTGAAATCATTAAAAATATATTAATAAAATAAATATTCTTCATTAATTCCTTTAATATATCCCTTGATATAATTTAATTGAAATGTAATAGAATAATGATAGTGGCATATGTGGACGGTTACTAGTGTTTGATGGTGATTTAGTAAATCGAATATTCTCGATGACTGTAGTTTATCAGGAAGAAACTCATCATGAAGTTAATCACACATAGTGATGACACTTATGATGGTATTTAATCCTCAGTAGTGAATCATATCCAAATGTGACTCATAAGATTGTAAGTCATCTTGTCCTTGAATAGATGACATTGAAATATTCTAGGTTTTAAGTTAAGTCTAGTTGTCCATATTTTTTGGTGGTATGTCTTCTCTAGCTGTGAATATTTTCTGATAGTGACACTTTTATGTCAGTAGGTCTATTCTGATGGTTAGTCTTTTTGGAGGCGAGTCTTCTTTATTGGTGAATCCTTTTCTTGAGTGACTTTTTTTCCGGTGGAATATCCTTTTTGGTAGTGATTCTTTTCTGACGGTAATTTTTTTTATTAGTTAGTCAAGTTGAACTAAAACCAAATCATACCAACAATAAGGTATGTTATCATTATATTTCATTTTTTTATAAAATTATATCATAAAATCATAAATCCATTAGAAACATAATTAACAAGACTTGTGACCATTTAAACAAATATCTTCCAAGAAGCTATCACATCTTGATGATCATAAATCATGGAATTTTAGAAGCTATGTATTCAAAAAACATTCACATAATATAGATTTATTTGAATTTATTTGAAAAATTCATGATACCTACTTGACACCTTGAATAATTTTCTTTGTGATTTTGCACAAAATATTAAATTTAAATAAAAAAAATATTACTTTAAACCCAAATGTAAATGCCCATAATTAAATATTCTCTACAAAAAATAAATTCCCTATCTATTCTACCCTTTGTGGGATTACCAAAAATTAAAGACAAGAAATATTAAATTTATAGGGGAAATAGATTAATTATAAGATAAATTATATTAGTTAAAAATCTGAGTGTATTAAATTGTAACAGAAAGACACATGAAAGGCCCAATAAAATAAAAATATAAAATCTCAATCACTCTCATCCAGGGTATTATAATCAGCAGGTGATATACCCTTGGAAGCGATAGGGGTAACAAAGGTTGAGGATGAGGTAACTGATGTAGTAGCAATAGGGATAGAGGTATAACTCGGTATCTCTCAAATAATCATAGAAAAAAGATGTTGGGATACTTCCACTAATGACAATCAGAGAGACTCAAACAGAGCCTGTAAAATAGAATTTGGATTCAGGAACACTGTAGGTATGAAATATTTGGGGGCAATAAATGTAGAAGATATATGTGAAGTTACTAAAATGCCCTCATGATCTACAACCACATTAGAATAAATATCCAATAAAGGAATCATAATATTGATTAAATATATAATAAGGCTTCCTCCAAGATTAATTCCACTAAATAAGAATTTATTTTCCTCTATAAACTACTGAAGCACATGTGTCATCTATTTTAACTTATCAATGGTTCTCACCTAGAATAATGTAGTGTGGGTTAAATTCATACTTGGTGTAAATCCTAGAATGTATATATTTATGGTCTTTTGATATCTGTTCCTTATCAATTCAAGAAACATTCAATCATTCCATTTCCATATTATAAATATGATCATTATACTATCTAATTTTCTTCAAATAATCCTAAGGGGAAGGAAGAAAATATTCAAACAAATATGATGTTCCACCCAGAATGTACACTGAATAAACTATATATGAAGAGAATATGAGGTAGGGGAATCATAAGAAATAGAAGCCACATAATTTATCATCTCCAATATCTCCATAATAGTAGATAGACTATCAGCAATATATCTCCAAATACAATCCTCCATAGGAATCATGTCCTCTTACTCACTAGATACCCATCAATATTCATTGTCAACTTCATAAATTTGATGAATCGTCTTTGAATGAATGTGGCACATAGACAACTAAAAAATATGTCTAGTATGTTGTTAATTGAGATATGTGAACAGCAGTGTTTGACTCCAAAAAACCCTACAAAAATCAGAAATAATAGTCTCTCTATATGAAACTATATAAATAATACAAATAGTATCTATAAGAACACAAGAATCAACATTGACTAAGGGGAATTATTTATCTCAAAATGAGGAAAAACAAACTTTACTAGCTTTGGTCAGGATGGAACATCTAAAACAAATATATAAAGATCCGTTGCTAAAATTTTTTTGATGATGGATCCTTTACAGTATACCTCAGCATGACTTGGGGTTCTAGGTCCACCATGGTTTGGTAGATTTCTCTAAAAAATAGTAGTCAGAATATTCCAATCCAAGCCTTAAATACCCTATGAATCCTTCACAACCATAAAGAGATGTGACACCAATCCTAGTAGAAGACACAATTGTATGATCAATATTGTCAATATCAACACGGTGACTAACAAATCTAGTGGCTTTCTCCCACTCAAAAAATGCCCTCATCTCAACTCTATCAAATCTTGCTTCATCTATTTCATGAACAAAACATGGTCTATCCATATAAATATATAAACCAGATACAACTGGAGACAGATGATGTTCATGAGTCATGTCATGATCTTGAAGACCAATGTGATTATATCAAACATTACTATTATCAAAATCATCACTCTATTCATCATTAACATCTCCATCACCACCAAAAATTATATTATTCTCATCATTGTCACTCTAATCATTTACATTTTCATCACCATAAAATACTTTATCAATGTCATCTAGGTTATCTATAGAATATTTAGATGAAGAAATATTATAATGATCATCTCTTGAAATATCATTTTCCACATCCTCATCTCCATCAAATAGAATTTTTTCCCCAGCAGGTAGATTATTGGAAGAATAGATAGTAAAAAAGAGACCCCTGGGATCTTAGGTATGCAATTCATGTCTGTTGTGGGGTGTGGAAAAAAATATTATATAATACGTAATTATATTTTAGTGGATAACCCTAGGTACTCTCCTGAAGAAGAGTACACAAAAAAATAGGTTTTCACATTAATTTGAGAAAGAAGTAGAGGTTGTTTTTGAAATTTTTGTAGTTGAAAAAGAAAAAATGAAATTGGATATCAATTTGAACACAAGTGATATAGAGAGTGATGGTTTTCAGGTAGTAAATTGTTTTTCAGAGTTTTTATTGTCATATAAAATAATTTTCATCTCTTCACATTAAATGATAAATGATTGAATAATCAATTTAGTTTTTATTCACCCTTAATTTACACACATGCCAATGATTGTTAGATACTCACCACCTGACACAATTTTCTCGATCAAGAAAAATTTCACTAGGCAGAGGCTATTTAATCTTCTTCCATGAAATTCATAAATAATGAATTTAATCAAAACCCAAAATACAGTCACATTAATATAATTACACACCACTAAAATAGATATTATTCAATATAAACATATATTTTTTATTAAATAACAGGACTCTTACATTACCAATGGAAAACTCCACCTCCCCGATCACCCAAAATATTTACCCCTTCAAGAGAAGGGTAACAGAGATGAATGTGGAAGAAGGAGGAATTAAAAATATTTTTAAAATTAAATATATAAAAGAGGTAAAGAAGAAAGGTTCTCCTCCTTGGTGTCTTGGAATGAATGGGATGTAATGAGATGATATGATAGGAGAAGATCTCCCATGCTTTTATAGGAATAATTATCCTTCAAAATATAACTCATTTTATCCCCAATTATTGAAAGAATAATCTAGTGAATCCTTAATAAAGGTTTTTCTAAAACGTTTTTCCATCCACCCTCAAATTTCTTCGTAATCGGACCCCAGATGTAGGAGTTATGAATTTTCTAATGACTGTTACATTTTATGGATGAAGGTTCCATGGACCTTCCTTCATAATATCTTATTCGAATTCCACCTTTTTGATCTCAAAACACCATGTAATTTATTGAAAAAATGCAACAACGATTCCTTGTTCCATTTCAGTTAGAATCTCATCAATTTGAGTTGTGTGGACTGAGTTGTTCTTCTATTATAGAGTTGGGTTCCACGCTACCCCCTCGAACACTTCTTCACCATTACTAATTTTTTCATGCCTCACGTTGGTCAAATTTTCTATTTATTAAATAAAAAGTTGAATTAAATTAATCTCAGAATCCAAAAAAATGAATCAATTAAATATTGAATAATATTTTTATTGTTATTCCCAAAATACCCTTGTGGTAAAATTCTTTAACAAATCTAGATTTAACCAATGTTTACATTTTTTGCTCAAAACATAGCATAAATCCAAAATAGATCCATATAAGCTCAAATCAATAAATTTGGAGGTTTTAAAAATATTAAATCTAAATATAAAATGAGGAAAATATTAGCTCCATAAATTCCTCCACATTTATCACATGGACTTCTGAATAAGTAAACATCAAAACTAAATCAATGAAAATTCAAAACACATACCCATGAGATCGACCAAATCCAAAAAAAACAAGAAGTTATCATGCCTCTTCAAAAAAACATTATTTCAAGTTCTCATTTTAGATCATTTAATATATTTCATATTTATTTATCATCCCACACACACAAGGCACCTACTTCACAATATTTTTTTCTCATATCACAAATTTAAATGTTCAAAAACAATTTTCTCATCCAAAATCATGAAAGAGGAACCATAGGTTTGAAAAATTCCTACGTATCTACTAGATGTCAGTCAAGGACATGTGTTTCTCATATGGACTTTATAAGGTTGTTTATTGGCTTCTGGTTGGTGGGATTTAGATGTTAAATGTTCTGAGGATGAATAAGAAGGGAATAGCTATTTTTTAAGATAAAAATAATGATTTTAATGTTCACTTAAGAATTTTATCCTCCTCACTCCCCTTAGTAAAAATATCATCTCTACCATCATGAAAAATCAATAAAAATTTATACCATTTCCAATTTCACCACCATAGATTTCAATCTTCATCATTTTTTTTCAAATCATCAGATACAGATAACATTATTTCTCCCTTGAATGCTCCAGAACAGAACATATTTATGTTTGTTAAATGTTCCAGAAAGGAAAAAATTCTAAAACAATGAATTATTTAGTACCAACAACAGCTCTTCAAAATTTTCCTTCCACCAGATGTATCATCAAATGATGTAGTACAACATAATACATCTTATGCCAAACTTCTATTCAACTATATATTGCAATTTTACATGAAAAGTATGATGGGTAAAGAAACATGGCTTGTAATGTGGCAAATATAATAGGATGTTCGTGGATTATTAAATGATACAAGGATTAAATGTACAATATAGGCCAGAATAAAATGGATTTTCTTGTAATGTGGGAATTAAAACCAAATAAATTCCTCAACCATTTAAAACGTAAATATCTCAAACACTCATGTTTTGATAGGAATAAATAGAATTTTATTTATGAAAATTATGGTCTAGATATCTCAATAAATTAGGTGATTGTTAATAATATGACAATAATAGTTTAGATTCATCATAAAGAAAGTTATTTGAAAAATAAATACAGTTATATGTGGCATTGGTTTTAAAAATAAGAGTACTTTTCCTGAAATTCCCAGAGATTTGAACTTGAAACAATTTCATTACAACATTACATTGATCATTGTGTCATTGAATATATTGGATACAATGAGTTAGTACACCACAAGACATCTTCCCCCACACTTACGTTAAACTAGATTATGGATTTTCACTTCAAGAGTATGATTGATAGGAAAAATGGCAAGTATTGGGGCTAACCTAATAAAATATTCATGAATTATAATGCATTAAAGTATTAAAAGTACATGGTAGGACAGAATAAATGGGATTTTATTTAAGAGGTATATTTAAAACCAAATAACTCCTCAATAATTTAAAACCCTCGTACCTTGAAGCCTCGTGTTTTAACAACAATAAATAATATTCTAGTTAAAGAATTCATGGTCAGGTTCTCTCAAGAAATTAGGTGAATATAATGAATTTGAAAATAATGGTTTAGAAGCCTCAATGTATAGTGACTTCAAAAGTACATATAGTTATACGAGGCATGGGATTTAAAATCAGAGTAATTTTACTGAAATTCCAAAAGTTTTGAACATGAAACGAATCAATTTTCAGCTTTCATTTATGCTCAGTTTCATGTAATATATTAGTTCACTCATTGAAAAGGGTTTCAATAATGGATGTTATAATAATTTAAGATCAAAAGTTTTCAAATCAATACAATGTTTAAAAAGAAACATAGAAAAATCTTAAAAATACAAAAAAATACTTTTTTAGAAAAAAGAAAAAAACAAAATGAAAATATTAAACTGTAATGATCCCCTCCCACACACCTAAACAATGATGTTTCCTCATAAATAAAATGGATTTTTCATGTATGAAAATTTTAAAATGAATCATAGACATTAATAAACTGTAAAGGAGAGTTACGACTTGATGGTATTTATTACTAAACTGGTTGGAGAAGTGTGATGTCCTCCACTAGCATTGATGGTAGGGTCGTAAGGAATTTCTTTAAACAAAGACCATTAATATTGAATGGATCCTACTCTCCATCCTCTATAATCTATATATCACCAAAATTATATACATGAGATACTATAAATAATCACAATACTGACCTTTAATTAGCATTTTATGTACCTAAAGCATCTATAAAAAATATTGATAATTTATAATGAAACTATTACCTCATATATCTTTCAAAAGATTATATATAACTGATAATATGATGTTTTGTACATATCTCAAAGTTTTATAAATTTTAAAGCTTAGGAAAGTTCCCTTTTTGTCTTTTTCCTCACATTCACTTTTATATAGGGAACTTCCATTTAATAATATCCAAATAACCAATATATTTTGAACCATGTGGGGATATGGTAAGGGTTTTGCCAACAAATGGATTTGATACATGTTTCAAAATTATTTAGTCCTTAATATTATGGTGTAGTCCCTTATTAAGCAAAATCATACCTTAATAACTGTAATTATATTCAACAACATTCAATAATAATTTTGGTCAAAAAAATAAGTTGATCTGATTAGAAAACTAATATAATAATAATTACATTGGTGTAAATCGGATTTTCATAATTTAAATCATAGAAGTGGTAAAATTATTATTAATCCTAATCCAATAGATGGCGGGAAATAAGAGGTTGTTATAGTAAAAAGACGTTAAAAATGTTTTTAATATTCTCATACTCAGTTTGAAAGTAAAATTAATTCTAATGATTTTTATTGTATAAATAGACGTATAATTGATCAAATGTGAATCAAAAATAAATCCAATATATAAATTGTCATTATTAATTATTTAAATGAAAAATTTTGTTTTTAAAAAAATTGTAGTAATTTTCATTATTCATTAATAAATGATTTTTCTCTAAAATATCCCAAAATATTATAGTAATCTATTTTGAAAATTCTGAATTCAAAATTTATTTATATTTTTAAAAATAAAAATCATATAAGTGTAAAAATATAGTTTTAATATGGGTTCTCCTCTAAAAGGTAATAACACTCGATCTTATGTGTAACACAAGATAATTAAATATTGTGTGTAGTGTAAGTATAAATTTCAGTATAATTACTGAAAACAAAAATATTATGTTTATTATAAATGGTATATATTTTAATTTCATGGGGTTTCACGTTCTCTCTAGCTTATTTAAATTATTTCCATAAAATTTGAACATGATCTCGGAAAAATACTGATTGAAAACAAACTATGTTTGGATGAACTGCATCTCAAAAAGGGTTAATACCACATCTTTTTAATAAGATAAAAAGTTAAGTACAATGGTTATGAATCTAGGTCCCCTAGTATGAGAAAAAAATAGGAAATGGAAACATTGATATAGAAGAAAATTCTAACCATTGAGTTCTGATGGGCAGTAATAGAGAACATGGTTATGAGATAGTTAACAATCACATTGAATTAAATCCATGATGATCTTAGAAGCCATTTGATTCCTCAAAAACTAAAGAACTAGGAAAAAAATTTGGTTTGAATATTAATTTTCTAGATCATAGGAATTATTTCATTATATATGAATATAAGTGAATATATTTTTCTATAAGAATATTATTTTCCTTTGATTATTCCTTGAACTATTCTGATTCATCTCATAGAACATAATTCATCATATAGTGAAGTCATACATTACGCTCTAAAATCCCTTCAAGTTATCAAAGTAAACCATTTTATAGATGGTAAAATTCTCCAAATTATTATGATCTATCACGTCTTGAAAAGGTTACTGAATTTTCATGATGGACATATCATAAGTCTTTAATCAACATTACGTATATCTAAATTGTCACATTCCAATGATATGAGTAAATTCATCATGAATCCTCTTGAAATAGGGTAATTACCAAAATTACTATAAAACCTTATTGGAAACATTCATTATTCTTTATTACTTTAGTAAGACACGTGTTATTGGATATATTCATTAAATCCAAAAGTTATGTTAACTACCTCAGTGATAGAAAAGAACACTAGTCGAGAAGTCTTTAATAAGTTTCAAGCTAGTCAATACTTATCCAAATCAATCATTTCTTCATCATTATCACAACATAAGGAACATATTAAGTTTTTTTTATTTCCATTAATATTGATTTTTTTAAAGAAAAATTACTTTCTTTTGAATCACATTCCTTGGTACCATTCATCATAAGATCTCAAGTCCTTGATAAAAAATTATGGTAGTAATATACTCATATATCTCATAATTATTCTAACCAGTACATTTATGAGAAAGTATCCAATGAAAAAAATACTTTAACAATTATATTAATCATTCCTCTTCATCTGTGGCCATATCATAACTTCATCACTATCCAATAACATCATTTGGAGTTTATAACTTTGACTCTTGGGACATCACTTCTCATAGTGTCATATCTCATTTCAGTGAAAGAATTGAACATTGGAAACGTTTTTCCTACACAAGAAATCACGAAATTAGTGTCCTTTTCCCCACCCTTATAAAAAATCTCATTACCTCCCATAATTTACCAGGGTGATTCTTTCCACAATTATTATATGTGGGAAAATCCTTCTTTCCCACCATTAATTTTTCATTTTTTCCTCATACATCCTCTTATTCCCTTTAATTCCATATGAATTGAAGAATTAATTACATATCTTGTTATCACATGATATTATTACCTCATATGATGATAATACATGGGAGACTATATCCCTTCGAAATGTTCGCTTAAGACCATGAAAGATATCACCCTTCTCACCCATTGCGTCACATGCATTGGTGGAGATCTCATTTCTTTTTCAAGGATCCAATCATAAACATTAAAATTAAAAATATTATTTAATAAAATTATGAACTTTATATTTATCTAAACATCTTAGAGAATATTACATAAATTTATTTATCGCAAATCCTGGAATCTTAAAATCTAGATACTTTGGGGAAATAATTAATTTTAAGTCCATCATAAGTTCAGGTAAATAAAATGTGAATGATCCTAAACGTATCTCTCAGGACTGTCAAAATAGGAGCACAGTAAGTTCAATTATTGTTTACTAGGTTACCTTGACTCAGGTCTGAAAAACCATGTTAGAGTTCTTACTCCTAGGTACATCTCTGCCAGAACTGTGTCCACTTGTAGTGTCTATATAAGAATGTATTCCACAGAATACCAACATAATATTTACCTTACCAAAATTATATGATGTACTTGTATACTTATACTTAATTTATATCTTAGGGTTGTTCTCCCTAATCTATGTTTTCAAGATCTAGTTTCTAATGACAATGCTAAATTTTATTTGATATCAACTGTAATACCCCATCCCCAAAATCCCTAACCTTGGGAATTATTACATTACATTGGTGTTATAACAAGGAAGAAAATAGAGAAGGATAATTCAGTTTAGTAGTCTTAGAAATCCATATAACATTCATAATATCCATAATACAATGGGAAATAAGAAATAAAAATATGATACATGTATAAATAAAACATATTGTTTCCTTGAAAACTTAATCAAAATTTTATTTATCAAAACCCATGAAAAGAAACACAATATGGGTGATCAAAAATAGTTATTAAGGGTAAATACAAATGAAACAATAATAAATCATTATAAATAGTAGGGAAAATAACAAAACAAACATTCCATTCATACAACTAGAGAAGTCATAACCAATATTGCATGATATAAAACTGAAACACTTTCCATTAATTAGTTACTGAAAATGAAATAAAACCATTAATATTTAGACGAAAAATCTAATGTATAAATAATAATAGAAACTAAATGAGGGAAATTAATTTCTTATCATATTTCATCTCTCAGAAACATGAAAAACTATTACTGTCAATTCCTTTCACAATATAGTGTAAAACATGAATAGAAACCTGATTAATTTAGACAACTTACTTTTATCATGAGAACTTTTCCAGGGACAATGATAATATGTATATTTAATTAAATATCTATTGAAAAATTATTAAAATGAAGTGATTTCTCTAATGAAAGTTAACTATCACACAAGGAAGTGATATTAAGAACACTTGAGGAGAATAATCATTAAACATTCCAAAGTGTCCTATACAACATTGAATAATTTAAATCATAATCAACAGAATGGTGTGATATTAAATGAATCTTATAATATCATGAGAATAATTGGATTTATGAGATAATATATCAAAATGATAAGTAGGTATGGAACCCAAAATAAGTATTGAATATGACATTAATCTCACAGATTTGAAATGTGAGATGAAAATCCCATACCTTTTCCTCCATTTTTGTTTTTTGGTATTTATCCACTAGTATAGTGGTTTAAAATACGTTTTTAACAAATAAAAGAACCAAAATCATGTATATAATCCCATATATTAAATTTGTAAAATATTTGATTAAATGTTTTTAACACCATTTCATATTTAAAGTATTTAGAGTGTTAATTGCATAGTTTTCTCAAGTATGTTTTGACTTGTAATTTGGTGTTATTATTAAATATATCAGGGTGTCCTCATCTATAGAATGTAATGAATGATCAAAATAACTTATATATTCAGTAAATAATTATTTATAATAGTACATAATATTTGTAGATTAGAGATGATGTGCATCGTTCATAGAGGTGGTAGGTCGTACGTATGCATGGACACTACTTTCATTTCATTGTTAAATTGAAATAATTAAATCTGAATGATACATATGTATATAATAATTCTAGTATCATATTTATATTATATAAGTTACATAGGTTTATTAACACCATCATGTCTATGTTCCATGTAAGGAATGAATGAGTTATACTTCTTTGTGGGGGCGATAGTCCACAATTCCTCATACAGAATTATTGTATTTACATAACTTTGAAACCATAGAGGTTCATTGTAAATATAAATTACAGAATAATAAGGAATTTTAAATAACATATAAATCCTATATAAATATAACTTCTCTATAATAGTTATCATGAGCGGTGGTAGGGGAAAACTAAACAATCATCATTTCATGAGGTAGTCCGTACTCAGAAACAGTATGTTCATTACGCATTAGATGGAGGTGTGTGTTAGTGTATGTCAAACCCTTAGCATAAAAACAACCTCTTATATTGAGGATATAATTTTTTATTAAATAATATAACAATAAGAGTATAGTGACTGGATAATGGAGATGAATCTTTAACGAATGAGATAAGGTGTTACCTTTTAATTGAGTAACTTCATTTGGTGTCTACCAAAAGATTCTTGGTCGGTTTTCTTACCAAGGCGAGGATTCTAGGTCAAGGGGTAGGGTTTTGGGAGACTATTTGTATTTATTTTGTATAAGAGAATGTGGATTGGGAGGTGTGAGGAAGTGGTATAGTGCTTTCCTTTTAATAGTGGAGGGGACTGGCACTTTTGTAAATACACAATGGTATTCAATAATGGTTTGTCCAACTTACATAATGTGCCTCCAAAATGGACAAATAATGTTTTAAGGGAGAATCATGGTCAAGAAAAACCTCATCCACACAATTATATATTAATTTTAATAATTCGGTTCCTTAACTTCTATGATTCCCAAATTTTACAACTTTGGTTATTATTAAAGAATCTAGTTTACTAATCAAATTAATAAAACAATAGGGACTAAAATTTAGTAATACATATGATAAAACAATATGGATAGTAAATTATTAATATTTAATCTAATTTTTATAATTAAAATTCCCACGTTTTTTGGAAACTAACTTTAAAAGAAATGCATGTGACGTGCACAAGAGCCTTAGCCTGGCAGGTGAGGACTCAATAATTGCATCCAAGATACCAAAGTTCAAATCTGGGCAGAAACATAATGTCTGTGTATAGTTGAAGTACTATAGAAGGTAATATTTGGCACTGTAGAATTCAGAAGAAGTCATATGTTTAGGAATTTAGGATACCTATTTTCTTATTGGGTCCTTCAATTCCATCATGTTGCCTAAGGCCTTCTATCCAGAAAGGCCTTCAGGCCACCTCAAGGTCTCCGGAACACCTCCAGGCTTTTAGGTCACCTATAATTGCAGTTAATGGACCATGATGACTCTATAAGGAGCATAATAAAGATAAGGATTTAGAGAATGGGGATTCATAAGATTAGATGCCACAAAATTTGGAAGAAAGAGAGGGTATTTCATTGCCATTGGAACCAGTATGTCCATGCTTGGGAAGCTTAGCTGAACAGCCATGTGAAGTTGGAGAGATGACATCATGATGTAGATGTTGGGGAGGAGAATTTTAATTTAGTTATAGTCTGGATATTTCTTCTAACACATATGGTTCGAGTAATATATTATAATATTGGCCTTTTAAGGTTTCCCCCTCATCCCTTGAATGAGTTATTATCAAAAATTAATAAAAATAAGGCCATCTTCCCATTTGAGTTATGTGTATGTAAGGTGCTAAAATGCTGATTATACCCAGACCATGTTAAAAACATTTTTACAATATATGGTTCAATAGGTTAATTATAAATGATTAATTTTTCCACAAAAAAATCCATATATATTATTTAGTTACACATTGAAATCAATTCATAGAATATAATTTTTTTATTAAATTTAAATCATTCATTAATATTCATTTATTTTAAAATAACAATAATGATAATTTCAAGATTATTTTTTTAATGTTAATTTTAATATATCAATCCTATATTTTAACTAAAATATATTAGGTTAATATTTTTGTAACATGATATATTAGTCTAAAAAAATAAATACAATAATTAAATCAATTAACTTCAAATTAAATACTTATAGTATCATTTATTTTAGTTACTTTTTATCTAAATAAACACTATATTGACGTTTCTTAAGAATTTTCAGTTCCTAAACCATATATAATTTTTTAATAATTTATTATGATAACATTGAACCATATATATTTCATAAAGACATCGTAATAAAAAGTATGATGTTTTTCACATATCTCAATGTTTTATTAATGTTAAAGGTAAGGAAGGTTCTCTTTTTGTCTTCATCATTACATACCATTTTATATAGGGATCATCCATTTAATAATATCCCAATAACCTATATATTTCAAAAAAAGTGGGGACATGGTCAAATTGTTGGAAACCATTGTCTTTTGGACACGTTTCTAATTAATTATGGCCTATAATATTAAGGTTTACACCCTTGTTACGCTTCATTATACCTTATTCCCTATAGTTAATATTAATCACATTGACGAATCATTTTGGTCAAAAAATTAGGTTATCCAATTAGAAAATAAATATAGTAAAAACTAAATCATTGTTTGTCAGATATTCAAAATTCTAATCATATAAGTGGGAAAATTAATATTAATTCAAATCCCACAAATTGGGTGAAATAACAAGTTTTTATAGTAGAAAAACAATAAAAACATTATTAAGGTTTAATATTCATTTTTAAAGTGAAATTGATTATATGAACACTATTGTAGAAATAGATGAATAATTTATATAATGTGACTCTAAAACAAATATAATTTATAATTTATCATTAAATATTATTTAAACAAAACATGCTATTTTTAAATAAATTGCAGTAGTTTTCACTATTCATCAAAAATATAAGTTTTTCAGAAAAAATACTAAATTTCACACTAATATAACTTTGGAATTATGAATTAAAAATATATATATTTTTTAAAAAATAAAATTCATAAGAATTTATAAATTAATTTTTAAAATTGTTTCTCTATTAAATGGAAGAGAAGCTTTGTCTTGCGTGCAACACAAGTTAATTCAAAGTCGTGTGTTGCATAAGTTTTCTTTTATGTATAATGAATGAGAAAATTAAATTATATTTATTGAAAAAAAAAATATTTTAATTTCATGGGGTGTCACATCCTCCCCACCTTAATTAAACTGTTTCCTCGCAATTTAAACTTCACTTAAAAAAATATACAGATTGAAAATAAACTATGCTTGAAAGACCGAAATCGTAAAAATCCTTAATACCAAATATTAGTAATAATAGAGAAAGGAAACTAAAATTTTCTTGTATCTAGGTCCCATAGTAGGATAACATTGGTGGGAAATGGAAACATGGATATAAAAGAAAATTATAACTGTCATGTTTCGATGGAGAGTTCTAGAGAATATGTTTAGGATAACGTTAACAATCACAAGGTCATAAATCCACGATGATAGAATAACCTATTTGGTTCAAATGAAATGAAGGTACTAGGAAAACATTTTTGTTTTCAAGATTAGTTTTCCTGGAGTGGAGGAATGGTTTCACTTTATATGAATATAAGTAAATATATGTTTATATAATCATAAATTTTTCCTTTTATTCTGACTAGAACTCATCTACACCATCTCTTAGCACATTGTTCATCATATTGTGATGTAATATATTTCCCTATAAAATCTCATCCAATGACCAAATTAAACAATTTTAGAGATTTTTAACATTTCCAAATGATTATGATGCAACACATTAGAAATTAGGTCACTTAATTTTCCAGATGTATATATATTTATCCTTAATCAACATTCAGATGCTCAAAATATTCACATTCCAAACATGTAAATAAATGTATAATTAATCATATTGAAATATATTAATTACTTAAAGTATCATAAATGTTTTTTGGAAGCATGCATTCTTCCATATTGCTTCAGTAAGACACATGTTACCTTATGTATTCCTTAAATCCAAAATGTTGTAAATGACCTCAATGATAGCTAATAAAACTTGTCAAAAATTATTTAATCAGTTCCAAGGTAGTCATTAATTATACAATTATATCATTTCTTCATAATTATTACAACATAAGGAACATATTATGGGGTTTTGTTTCCCTTAATCATGTGTTTTTTGACAAGTGTAACTTTCTACTGAATCACTTTGCTTGGTACCAATCAGTGCAACATCTCAAATACTTAATAAAAATTCCTTGAGGTAAAATCCTCATCTATTCTATTATTCTTATAACTAGTACATTTTTGATAAAATATTCAATTGAAATAATTCTTGAACAAGGATATTAATCATTCATTTTCACAATTATTACATGTGGGAAATCCATTCTTTCCCTTCTTCCATTTATCAATCTTTTTCTATGTCATCCTCTTCTTCCATTTAAATACATAGTACCCAAATAATTCACTAAATATATTTTTTAGTACATGATACTATTTATACATATGATTATAATACATGGGAGACTATTTCCCATCAAACTTTTGGCTTCAGTCCATGAAAGATATGATCATTCTGACTCTTTGATCTTGTATATTGAAAGAGTTTTCATTTCCCCGGGCAGGTTCCATTTATAAACATTTCCATAAAATATATGAGCTCATAAAATTGTGAACTTCTTATAACTCTAAATATGTTAGATCACACAATATAAATTTATGCATCGTAAATCCTAGAATCAGAATCTTTGGGAACATTGGTGAAATTGTTAATTATAAATGATTTATTATGGTAGGTAAATAAATTGTGATCGATCCTAGGAATTTATCCTCGGTGTGTCAGAAATGGTGTGTATTAAGGTCTATTGCCATGTAATAGGTCACCCCAATTCATCCCTAAAACACTTTTTCAGAGTTATTACTCATATGTACATCGTTCCAAAACCACATCCACATATTGTACCTATAACGGGATGTATTAAAAATAATTCCCACATAATATCAATCAAACCAAAATTATAGGATGTACTTATATACTAATCCTAAATGTATATCTAACGGCTGTTCTCCATAATATACGTTTTCTAAATCTATTTTCCTGGGTTGTTTCTCAACTTCTTTTAACAACAACAGTAATGCTCTGGCCCCAAAAGCCTATTGACATTGTATTATTACATTACAATATAATTTTTACAAGACACCAAATCCCCAATGACTGTTGAGTTTATCAATTTTTTAAAGTGATATTACCTTAATAATAAACATAATAAATTGGGAATTAATATTTAAAAACATGATAGGTGTAAAAATAAAGTAAACTTCTTCCTTGAAAGCTTAATCAAAATTCTCATCTTTATAACCTGCAGAACGAAACATAATAATGGTGACTTCAAATTCTCACCAAGGGTAAATAAAATTTAAATAATAATGAAGCAATATATATGAAAATATAAATAACTATATTAAATTTCCCTTCATACAACTAGATAAGTCATAAATAATATGGAAAGGTAAGAAACTGAAACACATACCATTAATCATAAAAATGAAAATGAAATAGATCCAAAGATATATCGATGCCAAATATCATGGATTAATAATAACTGAAACAAAATAATGGAAATTTATTTCTAATTGGATGTCATGTATCAGGAACACAAACACCTATTACTATCAAAATATTTCACAATATACTTTAAAACCTGGTATAAACCCATTTTATTTCGATAACTTATTTATCTTATGAGAACATGTCGAAACATCGAGGAGCTATATAATTATATCTATATTTAATGAGAAATACACATATATCAATAATTCCCCAATAATAAAATAATTGTTAATGTAACAACCATATGAAAAATTATATACAGTTTACAAAATACTAATACGTATTGTATGAGAATATGGATATTAAATTAAATTTCATATAAAAAAAGATTACAATTAAGTTGTTACATCAAAGGAAATTAACAATCACAAAAGGAAGTGAGATTAAGAACATTTGAGTAGAATAATCACTAAACATTCCAAAGTGTCATATACCATTTTGATAAATGTAGATCATAATAATAAGAAAACTATGAAATTACATGAATCGTATAATATCATGAGAATAATAGGATTCATGATATAATAAATCAAAATGGGGTGTATGTTTTGAACACAAAATAAATAGTTGTAAATATGACATTAATCTCACATATTTATAAAGAGAGATTAAAATCCCTTACCTTATCATTCACTTTTTGGTCTGTAACTTCATGTATAGTGGTTTAAAATATGTTAATACCTAATATCAGAACGAAAATCATGTTTATACTAACATATATCATATTATTTTAATATTTTATTTATATTTGGTTAACACCATTTCTTTATTTTATGTATTTTGATTATTAACTTCCTAGTTTTAACAAGTAAATTTTGAATTGTTATTTGGTGTTATCATTAAAACAATTACTGTTTCAGCGTCTCCAAAATGTAAACCATGAGGAAATTTACTTATATAATAATTTAATATGGTTTTATAGAAGTCCATAATATTTTGAGAATAGAAATTATGTGCACTGTTCCTAGATATTGTAGGCTGAACGTAGGAATGAACGCTACATTCATTTCAGTGTTGTATTGAATGAATTAAAACTAAATGATACATATATATTATAATTATTGCATAGAATTTATATTATATATGTTACATATGTTTATTAACACTTTCCATTATACATTCCATGTATGTCATTGATGAGTCATATCTTTTTGGGGGGGCGGTAGTCCATAATTGCTCAAGAGAAATAATCATATTTACATAACATGTAAAGTAGAAATTTATGTTATAAATAAAAATAACATACTCATAAGTCATTTTAAATAAAATATATATCATATATAAATATATTTACCATTATAAAGTCCACCATTAGGGGTGTTAGGGGAAATTAAACAATCATTGTTTCTTGAGGCAGTAGTCGATGTACACAAAAACAGAATGTTCAATACCCATTAGTTGGAGGTTTGTATTAGGGTAGATAAAACCTCAGAATAAAAACATCCCAATATATTGTAAATTATGGTTTTGTTTTGTAGTAATATAATGAAAAGACAATAGAGAGTTGATAATAAAAAAGAAACAAGAAAGTAGGAGAAACTGTGATACCTATTAATTAGGTAACTTCGTTCTCTTTGATCCAAAAGCATCCTTACATAGTTTTCTGCCAAAGGTGAGGCATCTAGGTATAGGGCAGGGGTGTTGGATACTATTTGGAAAGATTTTGAACAATTCAATGTGGCTTGAGAGGTGTAACTAAGGGTTATAGTTCTTTCATTTTTATAGTGGAGGGGGAGTGGAACTTTTGTAAATACCAAAAGGAATTCAATAATGGGTGTTCAACCATACCTAATGTGCCTGACTAAAAATTGCTTTTTTTATTTCAAAATCACTTTTTAAGAGAAAAGTGAGATCCCATAGAACAAAAATTCAACCACAAAACACCAAAAAGAAATACCCCTAAAACAAACTACCGTGACTGCCCCACCCTAGTAAATAAGTCATGACTCGCAACCTTTACTAAAACACAACCCTTCAGCAAGCAGTCCCGTGTAGAAGTGCACGGGAACGGAACTGATGGTGAAACCATACCCTCCCAAGCATCCAAATACAAAAGACCAATAACGATGAAGTCTTCATGCTCTGATCCCCTTCCAGAGAAAATCCAAATAGTATGCATGGAACCAAACAACACAACCAAATAGACAGCACAAGGATCAAAACCTAGCAGAGTATGCCAAAACAATCCTTCCTATCAAGCCACCCAACCAAAAACCTAAACATTGTGATTAAAGGTAAAGTGAACCTCACTTAATCATGTATCCCTGAATAATTTACATGATAAGGATGAGACCTTTAGGTCAGGTACCTCCACCAACAACCTTTCAAACCCTTATGCTAATTGGTCCCTGCCCTAAATGTACTCTTAAATGATGAGATTCCCTTTGTTGAAACCTTATACCAGGATTAGTTTTTGTTTTCAATCCATGCATATTTCTCCTCATTGAGCACAACCTCTAGAGATCTTCCCATCATATTAGCTTCATGTTCCTCAGATGCAATGAGCAACAGGACCTGTCCGGTCCCTTCCACTTCACATGATAGAAGCAGAACAAAGGAGTTGCCTTGCTCACTAATCTTCTGATGGATTCGATTACCCGTAACCATTCTCATAGAAACATCCTTCTCTGTCGACCGAGTCTCCTAGGGAGGAGGCAACAAAGAATAGTCATTTCTCTCCTTCCTCCTCCTAGAGCCCCTATTGCTCTTTGGGTTTGCCTCCTCATCAGCTGAGTGTCCACGATCAATACCCTTAACCAATTGCACATCAGACCCCGCTCCCACTCTTATATCCTTAGGATCCGAATCCATATCAGTATATGAGAGGCTACCAAACCTGTTTCACAAAAGGATGGTTGATGCTGGATCCACCATTTCCTTTACCTTCCTCCCCTTATCCTCCTCACTGCTTGACATAGACTCTTAATTTTCTAAAACTAGCATAGCCTCCTTCTATTCATCCAAATTTTGATCCATATTCTCTCTAGAAACATAAGCCACCTCCTGCTCAAGAAAATTGGATTCCTTCGACTATCTAGACAGGTCCTTCATCAGCCTACAGAACACCTCTGACACCAGCGGATTGATCTGGGACGAGCCCATCCTCATCCAAACATCACCAGACGTCTCCTTATACAATATGCTACAAACCTCTAGACCACCTCCGTCTTTATCCTCTTCCTCCTTTTGTAACTACTGCAGCCCCCGATCTCTCCCCACAACACCCTTGAACGCGTCAGTACCATCCTCATCCCAGTCGTCTGTAGTCTTACCATTGTAGACTTCCTTCAGCCTTCTCCTTGACTGCGAACCATGTCAACATTCTTCCAGTGAATGGCCCGGTTTGTTGCACACAGAGCATAAATCTCTATCCTTCCCCATACCCTTCACCCTTGCAGAGCCCCGATTGCAGACCTAAGAAGGATGAACTAGGCTCTTTCAGGAAGAGCGGAAGTCAGTTAATTTTCATGAACCACCCGTTGTTTACATCGGTATTCCTCTCCAATTGAAATCCAGATGAACTCAAACATAGGACTAGAAGGATCCACTGCCATGCAAACTCACGGATCAACTGGGTGACAAACAGCCAATGTACGACTATTGGTGCATAAAAATCTACCCACCAAGTTACCAATCATCTTTATCGCTGAAGGGTTTTGAAACAACAGAGGATGCTTTGGAAAACAGACCTAAACTGTCATGGAAGGAGGATCTTGGTTCATGTGAAAATCCAAATTCCACCTAAACAGGAAAAATTGAAATCCATCACAGATCCGGGGGGTGCTTGACCAGGCTCGGATGACTTCCTCCTCACATGCGAAATGAATCATAATGTGTTGATTATTAAACAAACCTGCGGTCTCCCTCTAGTGAAGATCCCATCAATGAAAGATGAAATTGTCAAAGGATTCAACTGAGGGCCTCATGTGCCTGAACTGAGCCACCAGGGTGAGATTTAGAAGAATGGTAGATTCCGAGAACTCCGAAGGAGAGATCTGAATATTCGAAAGACCGTTGATGAGTTCCTCAATGTCGGTGATGATCGAAACCATCAGAAATGGGGGAAGAAAATCGGTGTTAGAGAAGGGCTGGAAAGGATCCAACTCCCTGCCCACCGTCGGGCCCCCCTCCCCCGCTGGGGGAGGCGGCACCGATGTGGCAACCACCGTCGTCACTCCACGCCCCCCCCCCCCCCGATGTGGCAGCCGTCATCATACAGGTTCCCTACCGCTTACCTAATGTGCCTACAAATTGGAAAAATAAAAATTACCTGAGAATCCTGGTCAATAAAAAACTCATCCAAAATATTGTGAGTTTTAATAATTTAGTTTCCTAACTTCTTTGATTCCCAAATTTTATCATTTTTTTATTAAAGAATCTAGTTTTCTAATCTAATAAATTTTGCACTAATGACTCAACTAAAGTGATATATACTATGAAATATAGAGACAGTAAATTGTTAATATTTTATCTATTTTATAAAATAAAAATTCCCTTGTTTTATTTAGAAATGACATTTAAAACAAGTGCATGTGACATGCTAAAACACTGATTATACACACACCATGTTAACAATGTTTTTACAATATATGGTACATATGACAATAATAAAATATTATCAATTATTTAAATGACCATATTTTATAATTATTAACACTTAAAATTAAATTGTAAAAGTATAAGATTTTTATTAATTATAAATCATTAAATAAGATTAATTTATATTAATATAAAAGTAATATTAATTTAGACATTATTTATTAAATGTTACCTTTAAAATATCAATATTATATTGGATTTAAAATATATTTGGTTTACCGGTTTGTAATGTAACGCACCATCCCCAATTACCCAGAGTCAGGGCATTATTACGTAACATTGGCATGATCACAAAAGATCATGTCTCAAAAGAATGATTAGTTTAGTAGCCTTGGAAACAATAGATACAATCATAAATGTTACATTACATCATAAAGTGAAACATAACAATAACATAGTCTCCATAGTCCACACTCATATCCCCTTCAGACAATCCCTGTAGGTCAGTCATAAAATATTTCTTCATGTCCTGGGAAAATAAATCATAGAAAGGGGTGAGCTCAGATGCACAGTAAGGATAACAATACAACAGAAACTTTCATAAATAAACATAAACACTTAAGGCATTGTATAACTAAAACAAAATCCATTTAAATTTTAACTTCAACATAGTATGGAAATAAATAAATGAAATAATGAAATTTTCTTATTCACATGGATATTCTACTAGTCGAATAATAACATGAAATATCAAAAACCACTTTCATAATGATAGAATGCATAATGCCAGACTATCATAACCACGTAGCCAAGGACTCATGCCAAGACTAAAAATAAGATTTTGTCAAGGACTCATTCCAAGACACTAGTTTTTCTTAGGAGACCTACCAATGCATCAAGGAGTTATAGTGGGCTCCACCTATCACTTATTAAGTCCAATGCATTACTCATATGAAGAGGTTTAAACATATCATTAACCATAACATAATCGTATCACATAAAATATTCATAAAGGAAACATAAAATTTCCACATTTCAATCACAATATATCAATACAACACATTTATATAAACCATTTTCAATACCAAAATAAAAGAAAAGTAAATCATGGTATTTATTTTTCATTTTTTAAAAAATTTATGGCTTGCAGAGGAAGACGAACTCAAATAATGGTCATGGCGGCGAAGAATTCATTTTCACTGTGTTCGTAAGAGGAAACATTCCTTTTGTCATTTATTAAAAATGCATCATATAAAAATATTCCTTTTGAATAAAAGTAAATGTCAAATGGGTTTATACACCGCATAAAATAATGTTGTGTATAAAATAAAATATGCCTCAATGAAAGGAGATTGAGACGAAGTACCTTAAAAAGATCATTTTTAAATAAAATAGATCTATTATGTGTATTCACTATATGTACACATAATGAAATTATAAATACAAGATTGGACAAAATAACATCATGACATAATTTGAAAGTATGAGATTAACCCAAAGAACGGAAATTATGTTAAGAAGTTCCCATACCTCATGTCCAACTTGAATCGATCGTTCTTTACTCTCATGAATAAAAAAATAGAGTTATTTTATACATTCCTTAGTTCCTTTTCCAAGTTCATTATCCCTTTTATATCACTTATTTACATGTTATGAAAATTATGTAATTATTTAAGTTAATAACGGTCGTTTTGTCGATCTTTGTTACTTGAGTCAAAAATAAACTTCTTATAATTACATGTTGTTCATGTAGTAAAATATCCACTATATCCAGAATTATATTCATGATGTAGATATCATATATTATATATATCCATTATATATATTCATTTATAATATTATATAACATTTAGATGTAATAAACGAAATGCATCGTTCATGGAGACGGTAAGTCGTACGTACGTACGAACGCTACTTTAATTTCTATTTCATATTTAATGGAAAGAAATCAAAATGATATAAAGGTATATTATAATTCCAGTATAATATCATATATGATATCATTTACTCCCTCCTTTATACATCCCACATATGGCATTAACGATTCAAATCAGTTGGAGGGGTCGGTAGTCCGCACTTCCTAAAATGAAATTTTGGCGTTTACCCAAAATGGAAATCATAAAGGTATGACATAAATGAAAAATACAGAAGCATAAGGAAAACATAAAAATCATATATATAATATATAAATATAGTGAAATCTTAATGGCCACCATGAGATGTGTTAAAAGAAGATTGAACAATCATCGTTTCGTGAGGTAGTAATTCACCATCCACAGAAACAGTATGTTCTTTAACCATTAGACGAAGGTGTGTGTAAGTGTAAACCAGATCCTTATCATAAAAACATCCTAATATATTGAAGATATTGTAGTTGTTACAAAAGATAGGAATAAAAATACTTAAGAGGTTGTATAAGTAAAATAAAACAAAAGAACATAAGAGAAGACATTACCTTAAAATCGTGTAACTCTTTTTGATTTGAGCCAAAGGCTTCCTTGGGAAGACTTATCCCCAAATTGAGGCTTCTAGGAGTAAGAGAGGGAAGTTTAGATAGTATTTGGGCAGATTTTGGCTGAGAAAAATGGCTTTGAAAGTGTGAATAATGGGGTAGAGGTGGGGGCCTTTTATAAGAGGAGAGGAGAGGCACTCTTGGAAAGTCATGAAATGTTACATTATTATGAAATGCTTTTCAGATTTTAAAGGTCCCACAATGATATATTTCGAGGATAAGGTGATAAGGGTTCTAAATATTGTCATCAAATATGTTTTTGACAAGTGTAAGTCTTAGATTTTACATTGTCTTATCATTTTATTTAAATCGCTAATTAATGAGGTAATCGCTGGATATGTAAGAGAAACCAACAATCAAGGTATGATGGAGAGTTTTAGAAAAAATGATTATGAGAAAGTTAACTACAATAAAATCACAAACTTCTGATTGGTTAAACGGTCATTGAATCCCCAGTTGGAAAAGTTAACAGACAACATTTTTGTTTTATGTTACCTTTCATAATGTTGAGGAATTTATTTAGGAGATTTACTAAGACCGTAAGGAAATATATTTACTTGTCATGTAGACTTTCATTCTTTAAAAAATGTTTACCACAAACCCATCTTTCACTCCATAAGGTAATAGAACTCAAAAATATTATATTTATCCTAATCATACAAGGTTCTAAATATTAACACATACCATTTAGATTAGGAATACTATTTTGTAATGACCAGGGACATCCTGTATCCTAGTGGTAGGTAATAAAGGCATGTATCACTATAGTTGTGGGTTCGATTCCTACAGCTTTGTCCGACGCAATGGGTTATCCCCCGAAATGCAGGTTGTCCTTTTCCTAAAACTATAGTATTATAATATTCTAAAAATAATCTTCAAAAATGTTTTAATCGTAAACAATATTATCCAAATGTCAAATTAATCCATTCCAAACTTTATAGTTATCCAAAATACCTCTGTCTAGAATTTCTCTAAAAGGTCTCTAAATTCCAAAATCAATTGTAACATCAGATTCCCCAAACAAAGTAAAGTTTCTCTTATTGTCACATACTAAAAATATGATTACCTTCATCCTATTAAAACCTTTATGAAAACAACAAGTACTACAGTACAATCCTTATATATATCACATTATTCTTATAACCAGAATATAATCCTTGGGTCCAAAAGCACCAATACATTAATTATTCCACTTCAAATGTAGTAACAGCATAAGATTGGCCTTGATCCCTTGGCCTTTTCTGAGGTACATTTCCCTAAGTATTTGGACATTATTTTTCATAATGCCCCATTTCCCTACCATTGTAGAATTCAACATTAATATCCTCTTTCTTTCTATAGAAATTATGAGCCTGGTGATCTTTTTCTCCACATTTATAACAAACTCCCATTCCTTTTAGGTAAGTATCGGGGTGATTCTTCCCACAATTATCGCATAATGGAAAATCCTTCTTTCCCTTTTTCCTTTTATCTGTCTCTTACTACATCGTTCCCTTCATCTCTTTCTTTACTTTGTTGTCTTAAGACTTAGAGAATTTCTTTTTTCTCTTGATAGCAGATGAGACAATATCATTGAATAACGAGAAGGATTGTGATACTAAAGCTCAACGGAGAAATGGTTTTAACCCATCAAATAAATGATCAATCTTACTTCATGGGTTACGTATATAATCTGCATCATACCTCACTAACCTTGTAAATTATTCCTCATACTTTGCGACATTCTCATCCTTCATTTATCTCAGACTCCATATCTGCTCGATGTTCATGAGGAAAGTATTTTTTTAAGAAAATCTCTTTGAACTCTCTCCATTCCATACTTGATAATTTTTCATTTTCTTTTGTGTTTTGAATCAATGACGACCATTGATCGGCATCTCCAGTGAGGCGGTAAACTGCCATGATAACCTTTTCCCTTTCACTTCTCCCCAAGGAATGAAATATTTTCTGTAGGGAATCTATCCATTGCTGAGCTACTAATGGATTTGTACTTCCATTGAATGTTGGAGGTTGTTTCCTAATGAAGCATTCTAACATTGATCCTCCACATTGCGGATCAGGGTTCTCCATATGAGTAAGGTTATTATTCATAACCTGAGTGATTTGTCCCAGTATGGTGACAAGCTGATTAGCACTAGTTGTATCACTAGCTCCATTATAACTATCTTGAGCAGGAGGGAAATCCATACATGGAGTGCGTGCATTGATATAGTTTACATTCCTTCCACTAGGAACCATTTGAAAACAATATAATACACTGGATTAGTTTATGAATTGAAATACATAATAACAAACATTCAAAACAATTAACATAAGTTGAACTATTTATGGATATAATCCATAATCATAAAAAAAAATTCTTTAAGGAAGTATTTAATCAAAAACCCTTCATAATCATTCGTAAGGAAAATGATAATTATCCTAAGCATATCCCCCTAGAGTGTCGTAACCTAGAGTGCAGCAAGGCCAGTTGTCGAGCACCAGTTCCCGTTCGAGTCTAGCTCAATGCGGTGTTTTTGGGTTTGACCCTTAGGAACATCTGTGCTAGAGCCTTCTCTACCAGTTCCTATCCAGAGATTGATGTATTTCCCAAAAAACTCACAAAATCTCTATAATAACAAAATTCTATGAAGTTCTTCTATACAAATCCTCAATGTCTATCTTAGGGATATGTGCTATAATCAGAGTTTATCTAAATATAGCTTCCATGGTTTGTACTAAACTGTCTCTGATACCAACTGTAATGCCGTAACCCCAATTACCCAGAGTCGGTGCATTATTACATAACATTGGCATGATCAGAAAATATGAAGTCTCAAAAGACCGATTAGTTTAGTAGCTTTAGAAACACTATATACATTCATAAATGTTACATTACATCATAATTTTTAAAATCACAATAAAATAGTCACCATAGTTCACACTCATATCCCCTTCAGAAAATCCATGTAGGTTAGTCATAAAATATTTCTTCACATCCTACGAAAATAAAACATAGAAAGGGGTGAGTTCTGATGCTCGGTAAGGATAAAAATACATGGGAAACTTTCATAAATAAATATATACATTTAACGCAATATACTTCTAAAACAAAAGCCTTTTAAATTTTAACTTCAATAAAATCTGGAAATAAATAAATGAAATAATTCCATTTACTTATTCACATGTATATTCTACTAGTTAAATAATCACATGCAATTTCAATAACCACTTTCATAATAATGGAATGCATAATGCCAAACTATCTTAACCACATAGACAAGGCCTCGTCCCATGACTAAAAATAAGATTCTATCAAGGCCTCGTTCCAAGACACTAGTTTGTCTCATGAGACCTACCGATGCATCGAGGAGCTATAGCGGGCTCCACTTGTCACTTATTAAGTCCAATGAAATCCTCATATGAACAGGTTTAAACATATAATAAACCATAACATAATCGTATCACATAAAATATACATAAAGGGGACATAAATGTTCCACATTTCAATCACAAGATATCAATACAACACATTGATATAAAACCATTTTCAATACCAAAATAAAATAAAAGTAAAATATTGTATTTATTTTTCATTTTGAAAAAATATTATGGCTTGCAGAGGAAGCTGAACTCAAATAATGGTCACGGCGGTGGAGAAGCCATTTTCACTACATACGTAAGAGAAAAAATTCCTTTTTTTAGTAAAAACACTTCATATAAAAATATTCCTTTTTAATAAAAGTAAAAGTCAAATGGGTTTATTCACCGTGTAAAATAAAGTTGTGTATAAAATAAAATATGCCTCAATGAAAGGAGATTGAGACAAAGTACCTTAAAAATATAATTTTATTAATAAAATAGATCTATTATGTGTACTCACTATATGTACACATAAAGACAGTATAAAAACATGATTAGACAGAATAATATCATGACATAATTTGAAAGTAGGAGATTAACCCAAAGAACGGAAATTGGGTTAAGAAGTTCTTTTACCTCACGTTCGACTTGACTCGATCATTCTTTAATCTCCTGAATAATAAATTAGAGTTAATTTTTACTTGTTTAAGAACCTTTTTCAATTTCATTATCCCTTTTATATCACTTATTACCATGTTATGAAAATTATGTAATTATTAAAGTTAATAACGGTCATTTTGTCGATCTTTGTTACTTGAGTCAAAAATAAACTTATTATAATTACAAGTTGTTCATGTGGTAAAATATCCATTATATCCAGAATTATATTCATGATGTAGATATAATATATATAATATATATCTAGTATATACATTCATTTATAATATTACATAACATTTATATGTAAGAAATGAAATGCACCGTTCATGGAGACGCTAAACCGTACGTACGCACGAACGCTACATTCATTTCTATTTTGTATTTAATGGAATGAAATCAAAATGATATAATGGTATATTATAATTCCAGTATAATATCATATATAATATAATTTACTCCATCCTTTATACATCCCACATATGGAATTAACGATTCAAATCACTTTGAGGGGGCGGTAGTCCGTAGTTCCTAAACTAAAATTATCGTGTTTACCCATAATGGAAATCAAAAAGGAATTCCATAAATGAAAAATATAGAAGCATAAGGAAAACATAAAAATAATATATATAATATATAAATATAGTTACATCTTAATGGAAACCATGAGAGGTGTTAAAAGAAGATTGAACAATCATCGTTTTGTGAGGCAGTAATTCACCATCCACAAAAATAGTATGTTATTTAACCATTAGACGAAGGTGTGTGTAAGTGTAAAACAAATCCTTCTCATAAAAAAATCCTAGTATATTCAAGATACTATAGTTGTTAAAAAATATAGTAATAAAAAGATTTAAGGGGTTGGAGAAGAAAAATAAAACAAAAGAACATAAGAGAAGACATTACCTTAAAATCGGGTAACTCTTTTTTATTTGATCCAAAGGATTCCTTGGGAAGACTTCTGCCCAAAGTGAGGCTTCTTGGAGTAAGAGAGGGAAGTTGAGAGATTATTTAGGAAGAGGTTGGCCGAGACAAATTTCTTTGAAATTGTGAATAAGGTGGTAGAGTTGGGAGGCTTTTATAAGTGGAGAGGAGGGGCACTCATGGAAAGTCATGAAATGTTACCTTATTATGAAATGATTTTCAGATTTTAAAGGTCCCAAATGATATATTTTGAGGATAAGATGATAAGGGTTCACAATATAGTCATAAAATAGTTTTTTGACAAGTTTAAGTCTTATAGTTT
The DNA here is from genome assembly GCA_963277665.1 of Viscum album. Lineage (NCBI taxonomy): Eukaryota > Viridiplantae > Streptophyta > Magnoliopsida > Santalales > Viscaceae > Viscum > Viscum album. The sequence goes on from OY728125.1 coordinate 228,619,996, forward strand.
TCATTATCATTTCATTTTATTTAAATCGTTAATTAATGAGGTAATCGTTGCATCATCATGGTGTCATAAAAAATATAATATATTTATTGTCTAAAAAGTATAAAAAAATATCATGTCGTAGTGAATCTTTTGAGCTTTCTAATTAATATTTATAGTCGAAATTTTATCTTATATAACCCTATATAATAATTTTTTTAGTAAAACAACACAAGTTTGTGATAATTTTTTTTACATTAAATAAAAGGTTTTTATTGTCATTTTATTACCCAAGGGACTCCATGGGGTCCCCAAGTTTACCCATGGATTTTAATGGTTGTAAATGAATCATCAAATAAGTGTAGGACATGTGTAATTGTACTTTCATATTATTATAACATTATATTTACCTTAAATTACACTAATTACCTTTAACCGTGATTAATAAAACATAAAACTTACTATTCACCAAAAATTATTTTCATCCCATTGAACCACATTATACTTACTAATGATAACCATGTATGTTGGATTTTTGAAATTCAATTCACAGAAGTGGTAAAGTTTCATTTAAACGAAAAAGTAGTTTTTTAACTACCACTTTGTGGTTTCACTATTCATCAAAAATTGATGTTTTTCAGAAAAATACCAAAAATTCACCCTAGGATATATTTGATATTCCTAATTCAAAACTGATTTATTTTTTACAAAATTCAAACATATAAGTTGAATTAATTAATTTAATAATTAATTTCCACAGTCACAATAAATAGCGTGTTTTTAAGAAACAATATATATCAAAAGATTGTCAATTATTTATTTCCAATTTCAAAGTGAAATTAATTATAATGACCACCATTGGATAAAATGGTAAAACATATTATAATTATACTTTAAAACCACTCAATAGTCTAAATTATCACTATAAATTATTTTGATTAAAAAGGATGTTTTTAAGTATTTTTTCTATTCATAGAAAATTGGAAGTTCTTAGAAAATTACAAAAAATCATCTTTGGATAATTATGATATTATGAATACAAAAATGAATTATATTTTGAAATATAAAATTTATATAATTTCAAAAAGTGAGTATTACTATTCATAGTGGATACTTTGATTGGTCGCAGTGGGTTAGAATCTCGAACTTGCGTACAACGCAAGCTATTGAATTATTGAAAGAGAAGCGTACCGTGGAAGCTTGGGGTGTTACATTCTCCGCTCCTTCAATAAATTACATCCTCACAATTTTAAAATTTTCTTCAAAAATTAAAGGTTGAAAATAGAAAATAACTTTGGGGAAAACCCATATCAGAAATAGTGTTAATAAAATATAACTTTAAAATAAAGAAAGAGAAGTACAAAGGTCACCCAAGATAGCCCATACTATGATTCTATTAAAACATGGATATGGAGGACAAACCCAGCATCAAGGTCTGATGGAGTGTTTTAGAAAACATGATTAGGAGAAAGTTGAATACAAGAAAATCACAAACTTGTGATTGGTTAAACGGTCATTGAATCCCCAGTTGTAGAAGTTAACAGACAATGTTTTTGTTTTAAAATACCTTTCATAAGACTTTAAAAAGTAGTGATGGTTATCTCTTAGTCATCTGTAGGTTTATGTTGGGGTTCAGAAACTTCCTCATAATTAGTTTATTTTTCGTGTTTTTTCACAGAAGATTCAGAATATTTGGCATTGATGTTTAGATGTGGTAAATCAAAGGTTTTCTAAATATGTTATAGGATAATGTGGATATATTTCATCAACTCGATTAGAAAAAAAATCCTTTTACAGTCTTAGTTATTTTGTTAAACAATAATTACATTTACTAGTAGTTGATTAAAAAAATAAAATTACTTCATATTCATTTTCAGAAAACTTTTCCTGATTATCCTTAGTGTTATTATTAATGAATTTGAAAGTAAAAACTCTAAATTAATTATAATTAGGTTTCATACTATTAAATATTTCATAAAGGATTTTATTTAGGAGATCTATGATTAAAACTCTATAAATTATATTGCAAGACTTATTCACAACATCAACCCAAAAGTAAATATTATTATTATATTCATTATGAATTATATAAGAATATTATTGAAATACACTATTTCTTATTTCTAAAACAATATTATTATTTGGGGTTCTAGGATTAGAAATTTTATGATAACAACCCTTTTATGGGAAAACATATCCAAATTCTTTATTTTCAAAATCACTTCCATTATAACTTCTTATGTTCTTAATCCTAATTCTATATATAATATCTAAAGATCTAGAATACATGTTAAATATAGAATAGGCTTCCATTTTGTGAGCTAAAAATAATATTACTGTATACATAGAAAAGTAACCTGTAAAGAAATATTTAGAGTGTTTTCCATTTAAAAAAAAACGTAAGATGGTCTAAAAAATCAATGTGAATAAACTCTATGAAGTTGAAACTTCTTTCTTATATTTGAATGATATATTGTATCATTTCCCTTTTTTATGAGGGAAACAGACATTGTCATTTGGTAATTCATATTTGTTTTCATATTTAAGTAACCCTTTAATAATTTTATTTCCATGTGAGTGAATGTTGATGTTTTCTAGTCTCATATTCCTAATCCAAGATTCATTATGAGAGCCACTTAGAGAAGATACATTTTTAGAAAATATAGATTCTAAATTAATAGTATAAACAATTTCACATATCAAAGTAGTAAAAAAAGAATAAATAAATTACAATAACATATTAATCTATCAAAAAACAATATATTATAAATTAAAACATCGTTATAATTTCAAGCATAGACAATGAAATTTATTTTCTATTTGGAATTTCATCATTGTTCACATGACCAAAATAAACATATATTAAATTTTTGAGGATTGAGTACACTCCCATCATGTGTCTACAGAATACACTGCCTAGGTACTGAAGAATTTTACTATAGATATTCAATAGTGTTCCCAATAAAATATTATTTGACCAAAAAATATTGATGGTATCAAAATCATCATTGGAATAGAGATGTCTTTAATTAATGATATAGGAATTGATTTTTTATTAATGGGTCCCCTATAGGATGATTGTAAATTTTTTGAAATTACAAAATGTTGATTCTAGTTCTCTAATACTTAGTAACAACACTTGAACTAGGTATGAATCTATTTTTGTATATTCCCCTCTGACCATGTTGATACCCAATATAAGTAGTGTATTTAGGTAAAGTTTTTTTTACTAGAATTTGAGTGAGAGTGTTTCTAAAATTTGTAATTCATGTTAGGAACTTTTTCAATTACTCGTTAGATAATTTCAATTCATTATTTCCCTGTAACAGTTGATAACTTTTATCTTGATCTACAACAATGTCATATTTGAATATATAAGAAAAAGGCTAATATATCTTTATAATTTTATACATAACATGTAGAATTTTCTAAGTTTCTTATATAATGGTAAGGTATTCAAATATCTACCTATTTAAAATATTTTAATCTTTATTTACCTATCTATAATGATTATAGTTTCTTGAAGGAGATGAAATAAAGTAATTTGGTACATCCTATGTGTTTGTACTAAAACCAAGGGTTTTTTATTTCTCCTCATTATTTGAGTTTGAGTCATTAGAGCTGTATTTAGAAGCACTCCAGGTTTATTTAATTACATTCTTGTATTTACTACAACTGTCATCATAATTGTTTTTTAAATGTCATCTTTTAATTTTTAATTAATTTTATAAAATTATTATAAATTATTTTTATACATTCTAAAATCATGTTTTCAGGTTAGTTTAATTTCCATTTATAGTAAATACTGGTTTATTAAATGTTCTCTTTTCAATTATTCTTAATATGAAATCCGGATTAAAGGGAATAACCTAATTTATGACACATATTCAATTACAGCCTGTAATATGTTTTCATACAGAATTATTTTAAAAAAATAACTAATCTCATCATGAAAAACTAATTTTTCTCATTATTTTTATTATATAAGAAATTATAGAAAATAAAAATTCTTTTTCCAAAATAACTATTCTTGGAAAAGTAAAAGTGGTATTTCTCTAAAGAATTCCCTGATGATTTTATTAGTTTATTTTTTCTATTTCATCACATAGGTTGAATTTTATCATTTTTTTAAGTTTAATATATTATAATTATCACATAATTTATATTATTAAATTTTTTATTACCAATTTAAAATTGATGTTATATCTTTATAACGTTCACCATTCTAATCATACTAGTTAGTGACTATAATTACATATTAGGGAATGTTATTTAAAATTTTGGACGTTAATATAGTTCATGATTAGACCCATTCATATGAGGAATTCATTAGACATATAAGGTGTTGGGTGGATCCCTAAATATCCCCTAGATGTATTGGTAGGTCTCATGAGACAAAACAAAATTTGTTTTTGGATGAGGACTTACCCTAGCATTTTCAGATGTCTTGACTGAGGCCTTGATGATAAGTTTCAAATGTTCAAAATTACTAATTCCATCAATATGAAATTTATAATGTATACACCATGTGATTTTGGACTTGTATAATATCAATGATTAAATATTATTCTCTTATGATCTTTTATAAGAATTTATTTTCTCAGCATTCATTCCTTCAATATTACGATCAAATGTTTTTTAATGGAATGTGTGTTTTAGTTATTCACAATAATTAATGTTTATTTTTATGATAATTAATTTTTTATTACATAACATTACTGAGAATATAATATTGAAACATTATTATCTTTCTTTTTTCCCCAGGATGTGAAGATGAATATTATTATAAATGACTTGAAAGAATATTCTGAGAGTTTATGGGTGTTTCCAATGGAGTTACAATGTATTGGTTTCTTTCAAGTTGTAATGTAAAACTTTTGTTTGATCTCGTTTTATAAAATTAATAAACAATTTCATCCTTCTAGATGAAAAGTCATTGTATACATATCGATGTAATAATACAAGGCACCAGTTTTGGGAAATTGGGGTTGGGTCATTACAGATGTTATCAATGGATGTTTAGTAGAAACCATGGAATCTAGATTTGATAAACATAGATCAGGGAACATATACCTAAGATTGAATTTCAGGATAATAATACAAGAAATATCTTATAAATTTTATAATGTAGTAATTATGTATTTCTTCCTTGAAATACATCCCTCTTTGGATACTAAATGTTGACGTGGTTCTGGTACAGATGTACCTAGGACTAACATCTATGAAAAGGTTTCCTAGGCTTGAATCTAGGTAAACATATACATTACAACAAGCCTTACAACACACCTAATTTGGCACTCCCATTTGACATTATTTGGATAATTCATATTTTCTTTACAAACCACTATGAAGGGTGTAAAAGTATTTTTATCCTCAATAAAACAATGTTTATGATTATTAGAATATATATGTCTAAAATTTCAATTTATGTTTTTTGTTTTCCTAGTCTTATATTATAAATTGTGATTCGTTATCTAATATAGTGTATGCCATAATTTATAAATGACACATAGTGGATGGAATATAAACTATATAAATGAACATATCCCATGTAGGGAATGACCTTTTGTACAAGATAATGATATTGATGTGGGTGTTTCAACTGGTGTTGATAAACTTATAACTACACTAGGAAAAATAACTCAGGTTATGAAGAATAAGCTAACTCATATAAGGCATCCTAATCCATAATGTGGGTGAGAAATGTTAGACCACTTTATACAACAACAAACTACATCATTAAATGGTACTACAGACCCATCTATAGCAGAGCAGTGGATAAGATCTCCATAAATGATATTTCTCTCTTTGTAAAGTAACAAAAGGAATAGGTTTTTCATGGGAGTTTATCATCTATTTGGAGATATAGATCAATGGTGGTCACTAATGAAAAACAAAAATTAGGTGGAAGAAATTACAAATATGGAACAGAGGGATTTTAAGGAAATTTTCCAATAATAATATATTACTCAAGAACAATGAGATGATTTGGAAAAGAAATTGTCTATTCTATTGAAGAAGAGTATGATAATATTACAAGTAAAAATCCAACATTATAAGGATATAAAGGCATTCCATGGATAATATATGTATTCTAGGGAGATAGCATGATCAATTCATTGATGGTTTAAAACCATTCCTTTGAAGGTTACTAATCTCCCAAAATTTCTCATTATGTTAACATATAGTCTAATATGCTATAAAGGTAGAAAAATAATTGACTTTGTCTAATTAATTAATGGGAAATAAAGAAAAAAAGTGTTCTATAGGAATGAATAGATAAAGGGAAGAATGATAATGGGAGTTTTCCAACATGTGATACCTATGGAAGGAGGCACCCCAGAGCCTTCTTAAATGGAAATGAAGTCTATTACAAGTGTGGAGAATAAGGCCACCAGGACCATGATTACAAGGGAAAGAAAGAAATTCACAATGTTCAAAGATACAATTGTAGGGATATGGGATACTATGAAAATTATTTTCCAATGAATCGAGGAAACTTTCCTCAGAAAAGGACACATGAGAAAGGATAAGCTTATGAGATCAGAACTACTAGTGTTGAGATTCCTAATGATGTGATAGCTGGTACTTTAATCATTTATTCATACTTATAAAATGATTTATTTGATTCTAGATCATCACATTCCTTTATATCTTCCTATTTTTCATAGAAAATTATATATCTTGAGTTATACTTAATAATATATTTTTTAGTCAAAATCCCAAAGGGAAGCCTCATTACAACAAAGATGTACCAGGTTGTTTCCATTATTACATATAAACGTGATTTATCTGATGATTTCATCATCATATATATGGTCAACTTTGACATAATCTTAATTTTGGATTATCATTCAAAATATGATGTGATAATATATTTTAGGAAGAAAGAAAATTTTGATTTTTGGGGAAGGTGTATAATCCAATATCTTTTGAGCAGAAACATCACTCTATGATTTTTATCTAGATCCATCCACAATGGAATTACTGAATTAAATTCTTTAGGAGGAAGAGAACAAAATATATATCAGGGTGGAATGAAATCATAAAATTGAGGATTTACCTAGTGTGAAAGAATATGATGTTGTATTTCAAGATGATTTACCAAGACATCCACTAGAGCATGAAGTTGAGTAATCTATTATTTTAATTCCTCATTGAAGACAAAAATCAGGGATTCCTTATAGAATATCCAATGTGGAATTAGTGAAACTGAAGAAAAAAACAACGTAATTTAGTGATAAATGATTTATCTTTTGGTACCCTCGATTTCTGGAATGTAAACCTTACATGATGATTTTCATGGTTATAAAGTTAATGGTGATGAAAGGGGAGTCATGGGAACTTTGAATAATATTTTAATGTAAAGGGGAAGTCATATAGGCATCACACGGTTTGTCTAACCATGCGGCCAAGCTATATGTAGTTGAAAATTTTGAGGCAGTGGCTTTCACATGGGTGGCACACTATTTTTCTCACTGTGTGGCCAAACCGTGCGTGGAGGGTCAGTCGTGGTAGTGGCTAATGAAAATTTAGCGCACAGTTTGTCTAATCATGTGAGAAAACCATGTAGGAACTTAAATGAGATCATAAAATAGTGGATCTCATAGGTTTTTGCCTCTATGTTTCTTGTTGTTCCTCCTCAGCGGCTATAACTTGGAATTTTCCTTGTCCAAAGGAGATAAAAGGTTTTCCCATCATTCTGGAGGTGATCTGAAGGCTTCTCTTGATTAATCGAAGCCATATTCTTGAGGTATGTAGACATTCTTGTTCGGTTTCCAAGATCTACTTAGATTTACTTCTCCTCTTCCCTCGATTTCATATATCTATGCCCATTATGGGTAGATCTATGTTTTTGGATGACAAGTTAGATGATATTTGGCCTTGGTCTTGTTAAGATAAGAGATCTAAGGCTGGTTCTTGGAGAATCAACCCGGTTTTCTTGTGTGTTCTTCGTTTGTTGGGGTTTTCATCAAAAACATTGAGGTAGGTGGCTTTACTCTCAACTCCTCTTGTTAGAATTGATTTTCTTAGTTTCAAATTGGTTTATTTGAATGTAATTGATTTTGAAAATCATAGAATTAATCTTGTTTAGTGATGATTTATGGTTTTAGTGAAATTATGAAATCATGGTGAATTTTTGTGCAAAGTTATTTAGCTTCTTGAATTTAAAATAATTATTTTAAATTATTGATTTGATGGAATTGTTAAATAGTTTGATGAAAAATGGGTTTTCAATAAAAATAGTTTACTATTTAAATGGTTTGTTATTGAAATGACTTTGATGGAATATGATTTTAATAAAAAGGGAGTTTTATTGAAATTGATGAAAAATTGGTTTTGGAATTGGTGTAATGGAATAATGGTTGTGTGTATTCATATTGAATTTGGGATGGATACGGGTTAGGGTTCACCACCATCAGTGTTTGAATTGATAAGGGTTATGGCTCTCCCCCTTCAAACATTCATTTTGCATTCGGGGTGAATATGGGATAGGGGTCTCCACCATCATTGTTGGGATGGATAAGTGTTAGGGATCTCACCCGTAAAATGTTCATTTTTCATTCAGAACAGATAAGGGTTAAGGGTCTCCCCCATCAGTTTTGGGTTGGATATGGGTTATGGGTCTCCCCCATCAAACATTCATATTGCATTCGGGATGGATAATGGATAGTGGTCTCCCCCATCAGTGTTAGATGGATAAGGGTTAGAGAACTCCCCCTTCAAACATTACTGTTCATTTTGGTCGGATAAGGGTATAAGTCTCCCCAATCATTGTTGGGATGGAAAAGTGTTATGGCTTCCACCTCTTCAAGGTATCATGCATGGTTGGTTGCATGGGATTGTTAAATGGTTAGGTATGCCAAAAGATTGGATATTTTGAAATGCTTTTAAAGATTGGTAGTTATTTTTATGGACTATAACTTGCTGGAATATTTGGATTCAATTGCACTTGTATGGTTTTGGTGGTAAATGGATTTGGAAAAACATGTTAATATTTTTTTTATAAACGTTTTTAGAAATTTTTTTATATAAACTGTTCATTATAAATGTTTATAACAATTATATCCTAGTGGCGTGAGTAGGGAAGTCATCGGGGGAAAACCTTCTGAGTTTTATACTCACCCTTGCTTTGGAACTATGGTGCCTTTGTAGATGTTAGCTTCTAGGACAGAGTTAAAGGTAATGTTTCCCACATTTGTAGCACAACCTTGTAATGTTTGGGGTTGTTTGGAGATTTTGGATCTTGGATCTTTCGAAGCACGGAGTCATGTGACCTTTTGAGTTTCATGTGTCATTTATCCACTGTGGACTTTCAAATTTGGCTATTCTTTCTCTATTGCATAATTTTATGTGGTTTTGATATACATGAAGTCGTTTAGTTGTCTTCCATTTGTTCATAAATCATATTGTGAATGTTTTGTTATGGTTGGTTAGTTTATTGGTTTATTTATTTATAGGGTAAATCTTCCCCCACTTGTATTTGAAACCCTTCAGCATTTATTTCCAGCCATTGGCATCATGGGGATGTCCCTTAAGGCGTGGTATTACTCTTTTTACTCTCATGAAAATGAGAATTGGTGTATCATTACAAATGGTAACATCTTGTTTGGTCCTTTCCTAACAATTAGTCATCGATGTTCCTAGTTTTGGATATGAAATCCCTTATTGTCTATTCCTTGGGTGTGAATATTAGAAATGAGTAGGATTTTCAGAACTTGAAATATATAGCATAAAAGGATGTAGCTAACACATTTATGTTGAACTCCAAGATAACAGGGAGTTGGGTCAATAAGTGTTTGGAGAAACCTCTAGGATTACGAAATATCATTGCCATGGGTTTAGCCAATGAGATGAGAATGAAATTCATTATATAGTATTTAATTCTCACTAGGAGTGAATATATCATTTCTAGAAATGATCATTTTTAAAAATTATGGAATTGGTTCTCAAATGAAATATTTTGAAAAAATGAATGATTATCGTATTTTGAAAATTGTTTAGTTTTCAAAAGCATGTGAAGTGGTTTGAAAACTTTTTGAACATGGGAAAAATGATGTTTTGTAAAACAATTTTGTGATATTTGATGTGATAAAATTTTAAATGAGAAGCCAACAGTTTCTCGAGAGTGATATCAACAGAGTTTGATGTTGGTCTCGGAAATGGCCCACGATAGGCATCATAGAAACCAGTTGGAAGAGGCCAGTGAGAATGTGGTTTCACCTGAACCACTGGTGAACCAACAGTTTACCCAAATCATCACTCAGGTTTTTAAAACTGTTGAGTTCGGACTGCAACTGGATACTTTTTTTACTATATCTATCATTGGTGAAAATCCAATTGGAGGAATTATAGTTGTCTTCACTAGAGGAGCTGAGAACTCTAACACTAAGATAAAGAGGATATCAGACACCTTTCCTCAAGGAGGAAGAACACATCATAATCACACCACAAGAGAAATTAACCTTTCTCCAAGATGCAATAGCAATCTTGGAGGTTATCATTACGGTTCACTGAATCACATCTAGCGGGAGTGTATAACACAACCGAGATCATTCCACAATTACAACAAGATGGGACACCTTAATCGCTTTTGTCACACTACTCCAAGTTCGGGTGTTAGTGACACTTCCCTAGTATCAAAAACACAATATTCTTTGATGAAACGAGTGAAATCTAGAAACATGGGGAAAAGAACAACAAAAACAATAATTGTATGGAGCTCAGCAGGTGATTATCGATGATCAGGTTGGACCATCTATGGTGAGTGGTACGATTGTTTTGAATTCTACCATTGTGCAAGTGCTCTTTGATACTAGTGCATCACATTCTTTTCTTACTTCTCGTGATATAGATTTTCATTGTTTAATGTTGGAAAGGATTCCTTCTATTTAAAACATAAAACACCTATCATTTAAAAAAAATCAAGCCTTTGTGTGTAGAGCATGTGATATAACATTGGATGGAGCTGAGATAAAATGGTAATTTTCGATGTTGGACATGGATTTCTATGATGTAATCCTAGGTATGGATTAGCTAACAACATTCAATAATCAAATAGATAGTTATAGGAGAACATTTAGTTTCATAATTGAGGATGGAATCGAGAATCTCTTCAGAGGAGAGAGGATTGTAAAAAAGTGTGAAAAGATCTTGTTGACACCAATGGTGGGAATGATCTCTTACTAATTAGAAGCATTGACTTTGGAATCAATAGAAGAGATGAAGGAAAATAGTTTTCCTGCTGTTGTGATTCAATTTCTAGATTCCATTCCCAAGAACTTCTCAAGGTTACCATCTCTAATAGAAGTGGAGTTTATTATTGATCTCATTCTGGGGACCAATTCTATTTCCATTTCATCTTATAGGAGGAAACCAATAGAATTATGGGAATTGAAAGTGCAGTTAGAGGAGCTGGAAAGATATTGTTTCATTATACCATGTACTTCTCCATGGGAAGCAATGGTTTTGTTTGTGAAGAAGGAAGATGGAAATCTTCAGCTGTGTATTGATTATCATAAGCATAACCAAGTTACGATGAAGAATAAATATCCACTTCCACACATTGATGATCTATTTGATCTATTATGGTAAGCTCAATGGTTCTCCATGATTGACATGTGATCAGGATATTAACAATTGTGAGTTTTGAAGGAGGATAACCCAAAGACAACTTTCAGAAGTAGATATGCCCACTATGAATATGTAGTCAGACCTTTCAGTGTAACAAATGCACTAGTAGTATTCATGGAAATGATGAATTAGATATTTCAACATTATCTAGATTCATTTGTTGTGTAGTATGTGGATGGAATTTTGGTCTATTAATAGACAAGGGATGATCATGAGGTGCACTTGGAAATAGTGTTATAAATCTTGTGATATTTTCATTTGTATGAAATTTATCAAAGTGTGAGTTTTGGATATAGGAAGTACGTTTCCATAGCCATTTCATTTCGGAGAAAGGCGTTTCTATTGATCCTGAAAAGATATAAACCATTATCTCTTGGAAATCACCAAATAATGTTTTCAAGATATGATGTTTTCTTGGTCTAAATGGTTATTATTGATTCTTTGTGAATGATTTGTCATGACTAGCTTCACTAATGAACAACTCCGACAAAAAATAATTCTCCATTCCAATGGACAGAAGAATGATAGAAGCCTTTCCCGGAACTAAAAGCTCTGCTTACATCAGCACCTGTCAAGACCTTGTCAGAATCGGGACAGGGGTGTCTGGTGTATTGTGATGCTTTAGGATCATGGTTGGGTTGTGTTCTCATGCAAGTAGATCACATGGTAGCTTATGGTTCAAGGAATTTTAGGTTGCGTGATAATAATTACACAACACATGATTTGAAGTTAGCTATAGTCGTCCTTGCTTTGAAAACATAGAGACCTTATCTCTTTGGTGAGAAATTTACTGTGTTTACGGATCAAAAAAGCTTGAAACACATTTTCGCATAGAGAGATTTGAATCTGAGGCAAATGAGTTGCATAGAGTATCTCCAAATTTATGATATTCACTTGATGTACACACTGGGGAAATGAAATTTGGAGGCGGATGCATTGAGTAAAAAGTCAAATGCTCATTTGGAGATTGAAGTTTCAAATGAATGGATATTAAGATTGGTCTTAACCGAAATGCATGTTGAATGTGAAGACCGAGGTGATGTTGTAGTTTTCTATTCAGCTACCCTTGTTCCATATTTAGTAAAAATTATCAAATAAGAACAAATATCTGATGCAGAATGTCTAGTTGTAAGTTCAAAACATAATGGTGGGGAGATTATTGGTGGATGGAAACCTGATGGGAGTTCAGTTTTGTGTTACATAGATCAGATGGTTGTGCCTATGGTTGGCTAGGAACAACTCCTTCATGTTTACCACCATTAAATATGGGATGTACATACAGGTACACAGAAGATGTATAAGATATTAAAGGCATAGTTTTGGTGGAGCGGCATGAAATAGAAGGTGGCCAAGTTTGTCTCGTGGTTCTTAACATGTTAGCATTTTAAATAATATCATGAGAGACCAGAGGGTATGTTACAATCTTTTCCCACACTAGTGTGGAAATGGGATCAGATAGCAATTTATTTTGATACAGGTCTTCCAATAACAGTCTAGTTACACTATGCCATTTGGGTGATAGTAGATCATCTAACCAAGTCATCCCATTTCATCCTTATTTTTGAAACTGATACGATGGAGGATCCTTCAAAAATATATATCTAAGAAGTGGTAAAGAGGCATGGTGTACCGGTTTCAATAGGCTCAGATAGAGATCTGAGGTTCACGTCTCGTTTTTGGAAATCCTTACAGCAAGCCCTGGGGACTCAATTGACTATGAGAAAAGTGTATCATCCTCAGACGGATGGGAAATCCTAGCGGTTGATACAAATAATGGATGACATGTTTCAGGCATGTGTAATGGATTTTGGTGACTCATGGGAGGTGCATATACCATTGGTGTACATCTCACACAATAACATATATCAGGCCTCGATATACATGACTTCGTTTGAAGCATTTTATGGCTGTCCTTGTTGTTCTCCACTAAGCTGGGTGGAAAAAGGTGAAACATCACTATTTTTCCGAGACATGTCCAAGAAACAATGGATAAGATCTAGTTGATCAGAAAGAGTACGGAGACAACTCCGAGTCTTTAGAAATCTTATTCAAATCACCGTAGAAGACCGTTGTCGTTCACTGTGGGTGATCATATCATCTTAGGGAAATATCTCCAAGGCTTGGACATCGTTATTTTGTAAAGAAGGGAATGTTATCTCCTAGATACAGTGGCCCTTTCGGGACACTGAAACTGGTCAGAGGAGTGACATATCGGTTGACATTACCACCACGGTTCAGTTCGATGCATAATGTGTTCTAGGTTTCTCAGTTGAAAAAGTATCTGCCGGATCGTTACCATGTGATTCATTGGGATCATGTTGACCTAGAGTCGGATGATCCATTGGTGCACGTACCAAAGAGGATTGTGATTATTCAAGAAAATGTCTTGCATGGAAAAAGAATCGGTCTAGTGTGGTTTTTATTGCAGTGTGGTCAGATTCAGGAAGAGGCTTGGGAATGTCCAAAGGAAGTGAAGGAGCAATGGTCAGAACTCTTTCAGTTGGGTGAGGGTTTTCTACTTTTTGAGGATGTAAAGACCAATGGTGGGGAGAATTTAGTACCCCAGTTTCTAGTATGTAACCCTTACTTGATTATTTGTATGGTTATAATGTTAAGGGTGATGAATCGGAGAGTTGGGAGAACATTGAATAATGCTTTATGGAAAAGGGGAAGTCACACAAGCGGTGCACAGTTTGTCTAACTATGCATCCAAACTGTGCATATTTGACATTTTTGATGTAGTTTATTTTTCATGGGCGATGCACAGTTTGTCTAACCATTCATCCAAACCATGCGTGGAGGGTCTGCCGAGGTAGTGGATAATGCACAGTTAGCATATGATTTGTCTAACTGTGCGAGCTAACTGTGCATGCACTTAAATGAGATCCTAAAAATGTGGATCTCACACAGTATTGCCTCTATGTGACTCATGTTTCCTCCAAAGTGGCCAGAACTCGATATTTTTCTTCTCCTAAGGTCAATTAAGGTTCTCCCATCATTTTAGAGGCAATCTAAATGTTTCTATTGGAGAATCAATGGCGGATTCTTGAGGTGTGTTGACATTCTTCTTCATTCTTGTTCAGTTTCCATGATCTACATAGATCTACTTCTCCTATTCCATCAGTTTTGTAGATCTACACCTATCATGGGTAGATTTATGTGTGTGGATGACAAGTTTGATGAGATTTTGTCTTGTTCTTGTTAGGAGAAGATATCTAAGGCAGGTTCTCAGAGAATCAACCTGGTTTTCTTGTGCATTCTTCATTTGTTGGGGTTTTCATAAAAACCTTTGAGGTAGGAGACTTCACTCTCAACTCCTCTTTTTAGAATTGATTCTTTTAGTTTCAAATTGATTTATTTGAATGGAAGTTATTTTTAAAAGCATAGAATAAATCTTCTTTAGTGATTATTTATATTTTTAGTGAAATTGTGAAATATTGGTGAATTATTATGCAAAGTGTTATAGCTTATTGAATTTAAAATGATCATTTTAATTTATTGATTTTCTAGAATTGTTAAACTATTTGATGAAAAATGGGTTTTCAATAAAAAATTTGTTTTATTGAAATTGTTTGGTATTGAAATGACTTTGATGGAATTGGTTTTCAATAAAAAGGGAGTTTTTTTTAATGGATGACACATTGGTTTTCGCATTGGTGTAATGGCATAATGGTTGTATGTATTCATTTTGAATTTACGATGAATAAGGGTTATGGGTATCCCCCATCAGTGTTGGGATGGATAAGGGGTTGGGTTCTCCCCCATCAAACATTCATATTTCATTCGGGAAAAATAAGGGTTAGGGTTCTCCCCATTAGTGTTGGGATAGATGAGGGTTAGGGCTCTCCCTCATAAATAATTCATATTGCATTCAGGATGGATAATGGTTAGGGGTCTCCACCATCAGTTTTGGGATGGATAAGGGTTAGGTCTCTCCCCCATCAAACATTCGTATTTCATTTGGGACAGATAATAGTTTGGGGTCTCCCACATCAGTGTTGGGATGGATAAGTGTTAGGGATCTCCCCTGTAAAATAATCATGTGCATTTAGGTCGGATAAGGGTAAGAAGTTTCCCCCATTATTTTTGGGATAGATAAGGGTTAGGGTTTCCCCCTCATCTTGTTAGAATTCAAGGTTGGTTTCATGGGTTTGTGAAATGGTTGGGTATTCCAATTAAATGGGATATTGTGAAATGATTACAAATCTTGTTAGGATATTTTTTAGGAAAATAACTTGTTGGAATATTTTGTTTCAATTTCACTTGTATCCTTTTGGATGTAAATGGTTTTGGGAAAACATGTTTATATTTTGTTATAATTTTTTTTGATAATTTTTTTTATATAATCAGTTAATTGTAAATGTTCCACACTCTTCTATCCTAGGGTCATGAGTAGGGAAGACATTGGTGAAAACCAAATGTGTTTTATACTCACCCCTAAATTGGAACTTTGGTGCTATTGCAGGTGTTATCTTCTAGGATAGAGGTAAAGGTTATATTTCCCACATTTTTACCACTACCACGTGATGTTTTGGGTTTTTTGTAGATTATGGATCTTGGAGATTGTGGCGCACGGAGTAAAGTGATCTTTTGAGATTCTAGTGTTTTTTATCCACTATGTACTTTGATACATGGTTATTCTTCCATTTTTTTATACTTTGATGTGGTTTTGAGATACACGAATTTCTTGAGTTGTCATTCATTTGTTCATACATAATATAGTGAATGTTTGGTTATGGTTGGTTGGTTTATTGGTTTATTCTTTTTAAATGGAAAATCATCCCCCACTTGTATTTGAAACCCTTCTAAATTTATTTCCAGCCTTTGGCGTCTTGGGGATGTATCTTAAGGCCTAGTAACGAATCATTGTACTCTCAAGCCAATGAGAATTGGCTGGTCATTACATATCTTCACAAGTGTCTCTTTATAAGGATCCTCTATTCTTTTTTCAATAGGAATGATTGATCCATGACACTGTCCAGAGACTATATAAAAGTCAATGCAATTATAATTAATAAAAATATATATGTCTCCTCATATTGATGATTTATTCAATTAAATTCACAAAGTTCAAAAGTTTTTATTGATTAAACTTTGATCTGGATATCATCAGTTACATGTGAAGAAGGAATATATTCCAAAGATATCATTTAAAAGTAGGTATGGGAATTATGAGTTCACAGTAATGCCATTAGTACTGAAAAATGCACCCTTTTTTCATGAATTCAATGAACAAGGTTTTCATGGAAAATCATAATGAAATTATTGTAGTATTTATTGATGATATCTTTTCATAGTCCAAAATCTAGGATAGTCATTAGAATCATATGCACATTGTTCAAAATACTCTTAGAAGATATGAGTTATATGGGATGTTTAGGACGTTTAAATTATAACTTCAATAAGTTTTTTTCATGGCTATATTTTCTCAGAGGATGGAATCTTAGTTTATCCATCAATGAAAGAGGCAGTTAAGAAATTTTGTACATCAATGAACATAAATGAGGTACATAATTTTATTTGTTTAGTAGGTTATTATCATCATTTCTTTCAAAACATTTTCCAATTAGCTAACCCATTAACCAATATTCCTTTTAAAGCGGTCAAGATCATATGGATAGTAGAATTTGAAATTTTTTTTGAAGAATTGATGATTTTGTTAGTGAATTATCCAATATTGTGTCTAACATCATGAAATGGTTGATTTGTGATTTACAGTGATGAATAAAAGAAAGGACATAGATATGTCATTATACAGATTAATAGTGTTATTTCTTATGCATCACGGTAGTTAAAATTATTAAAAAGAACTACTAAACTCATGGATTTAGTTAGAATCTATAATGGTTGCTCGGAAGTTATGGAAACACTATATCTATTGTGAAATATTTGAGATATATACAGATCATAAGAGTTTTAAATATATATTATCATAGAAATAAATCATCATGAAGAAAAGGTGATGTCTTTAGATTCTCAAGGATTAGGATTGATCAATAAACTACCACCCTAGGAAGGTGAATACAGTAGCATATGCATTGATCAAGAAGGAACATGAGGTTCTGAACAAAATGAGGATTTACAAAGACCATATGTACATTGAATTAGAAATGATGCATATGAAAATTATCGTGGAAGGTGAAACATTATGACATTTTCAACTGTATTCCCAACCATATTTATTGAAAATAATGAAATTTTATCAGTATGATAATGACAATATTCAAAATAAAATTAATGTTGTGAATGATGGAATATTTTAGGACATCGTGTCTACGAATGGAATTATTAAATTTGGGAGGAGTATTTGTGTTCCCTCTATACCTGGGCTAAAAATGAGGTTATCAGATAATTCTCATATCTGAAGCATATCTATAAAACTCGGTTGCACTAATATGTTTAGATATCTAAAGGAACATTACTTTTGGGATAAAATGAAGTTGGAAATTATCTATTACATATCAATATGTTTATTTTTTCAATAGGTGAAGGTTGAAAGAAATCATATTATTGGTTTCATGCAACCACTTCCTATTCTGACATGGAAATGGTATGAAATCACTATGTATTTTCACTAGATAACCAAAAACCCCAAGAAATAGTGGTTCAATATGGGTTATTGTTGATCAACTTACAAAATCTACACATTTCCTCCTTATTAGGGAGGATTTTCCACTAGAGTTCCTTTCACAACATTATATTAATGTAGATGTAAGACTTTATGGGGAACCAATTTATATTGTGTTAGATAATGATCCATGATTTAAATAAAAATTTATGAAATGTAATCATAAATATTTTGATACACAGCTTTGATTAATTACTTCTTATCACCCTCAAACTGATGGGCAGTCTGAGTGGACCATTCCAACATTAGAATACATGTTGGGATCATGCTCCCTTGACTGTCAAGGTATGTGGGATCATTATTTACCTTTTTTAATATTTTCCTACAATAATAGTTTCCATTCTAGTATTCAAATGGCACCATATAAAGTATTGTATGGAAATACATGTCGTACACCTAGTTATTGGGATGAACATGGTGAGTTAAATCATGTAATCCCATAGTTTGTGGGGGGAAATAGAAAAGGTATTTACTATTCAAGCCCATATAAAATTACCTAAAAGTAAGAAAAATAGATATGTTAATAATTGATGGATGGATTTGGAAGTACATGTGAGGGAACCTGTTTTGACGAATTTATCTCTAAAGAAATGTGTTGTATGACTTGGGAGGAAAGGGAAACTCAGACCTCAGTACATTGGTCACATATCAATTTTGGAGATAATTATACCCATGGATTATCATTTGGAAATTATTCCTATCATTTATAGGGTATGAAATATGTTCCACAAATATTTTTTATGGAATTACATGCTGGAAACAACTCATATACTCACTTATGAAGGAATATATTTGGAACCTGACTTATTTTACAAGAAGAGCCTCTATGGATTCTAGACACTATAGAATAGATTTTGAGGAATTAGATGGCTTGGATTGTAACTGCATATAGGAAAGACCATAAAATGTATGTTGTGACATGGGAACCTAAGGAGCTTATGATTAATAACTACCCATATCACTTTTTTTGGTGACAATCTAGAAATTTCACGGATGAAATTCTTGAAGGAGGTGAGAATGTAGTGAACCATAACACTACCATTGAAATTTACCGTCTTATTTTTATTTAATACATTATTTATCACATAAAATACCTTATTTAACGTAATAAAAAAATTATAAATGAAGAAATAATGAAATAAGAGGAATTTTTAGATGTTAAGGAACCTATACGGATGAAAAAGTAACATTTCATTAGGACTATTAATATAACCCTTATGAATAGTAAATTACACTAATTAATATTAACATCACCCAAGAAAGTATTAATAAAATTTTGGAAGCTTTGAAATGAAGGCATCAAGTAATTAGATCAAAATATTAGTAAATGAATATTTTGAAAAGTGATAAATTAATATTTTATATTTTCTGTGGGTAATAAAATTTTAAATAAATTTTTTAATTAATAAAATATTTTAAAAGAAAATATATTTATGTAAAATGTTTTCATAAATTAACATTTTGTTGTCCTATGATTTTGTTATAATTTTTCGAAACTATTGCTAATTTGTGAAAGTGTTGTAAAATCAGGTATTGATTTTCAATCTATAATTTTACATCAAATGATAATTTTAATTAAAAAATATTTATCATATTTTAAAAACTATTTTCAAAAAATAGAATTTATTTTGGAATTATACACATTTAAAATTGGGGTTGGTGAATTTTTTATATTTTTCTAAAATACTTGAATTTGTGGTGAATTTTAAAACACAATACTTTATGATAAATAATAAATGCATGATTTTTTGAGTCATAGGTGATGTATAGATAATGTAAGAACCCTTGGTTCATAATCACATGAACATATTACTATATTTTGTTACAATAATCAGCACTACTAATTCTCTTCACAAACATAATAAAATAATGAATAAAATAATGACAAATCACCACTCTCCTCCACCACAAATACCACCCTTCACAATCCATTCTCCTCACACGTTACATGATTATTTCCTTGTAAAATTTATACTTAATATTATCACAAAACCTATCCCCCATATCCAGAATTTCTTTCTCTCTTAAATAGTCCAAAAATAATCCACATAAAGAGGTTCTCAAGAAGGTGTATTCAAGAGTAAAATCCTCTTCTTTCTCCTTTTAATTTCTTATCAAATTCTATTATATTATTATACTCTCCTAACCTCCTCTACCCAAATGATCATGATATCTCTAGTATCGTATATATACTATAATTATATCATGTTAATGGTATATCCTTCATCAAAAAAATTTATCTCTCTATTATTTTAAAAATGAAATCATCATCTGTGAGGTGCCATGTTTCAGCCTATGTGGACGAAAAAATTCTGTTCTAGAATTTATCCTTCGAGGTTGGTAATGAAACGATTTTTGTGGTTAAAATATACTATCATATATTTATTTCAACTTTTATTATGTTTTTTTAATAACATATTCACATATTACTAAATGATAAAATAAAATCAGTTTGTTAAGCTAAAAAACATCCATAATAATGTAAATGATTATCAAAATTTGTTTTATCTAATTATTCATCATAATACCATAAAAAATTGATATATATAAGAATTTACACATTTTTATGTTTATAAATATTGTAAAACTTCATTTCTAGAGAATTATACACACAAGACGTGGACTTCTATACTCATATATAAGTATACTGATCATTAAAACTAATGAAACAAACGCGCCCAAGAAATAAAATTGTATCTTATAACTCATAAAAAATGATATAAATGAAATAAATAATATTATCAGAAATAAAATACGTGTAGACAATTTTCTAAATTAATTAATTAACTTATTTATTTTTATTATCCATGACGTTAATTTCATGTGCAGATCACATTCGAACATATGGTATGAGTTTTATTTCTCAACCTCTATTTAAATTTGTGTTATGCTTTCTCACTATATACAATAATATAATTATTCATTAATTTTATTTATTTACTATAAATGTTTTTTATAAATTCCAAACTCATGATTCAAGATCAGTTAATTTTTCTATTATATTCAATACATGTTTTCTCTCGTCTCAATTTTTAACTCATCTAGATATGAAATCCCGATTAATGATAACGTCTAGATTTCTAACCCATTTTCACATACCATACATAATATGTTTTAAGACACAATTATTTTTCCAAAATCACTACTTTTTTCTTGAAAATGTAAATTTTTTCATTACAGGTTTTATATCAACAATTATGACACATGAAAATTATTTTTCCAAAAGAACACTTCTTTTTATAAATAAAAGGGGTATTTATCTCAAGAATTCATCAATGGTTTTATTAGATTTTTTTCATATATTTCAAAACCTATGTTGAATTATATATTTTATTGAGATTGATATATTATTATTTTAATCTAAATATCTTTTCAAATGATTTATGACTGGTTTGAGTGTGGATGTGCAATCATGATACGATACACCATGCTACTCTAACTAGTTGGTGATTATGATTACATATTGGGGAAATTTATGATAATTTCAAATATTAATGTTGTTTATGTTTAGTCTCATTCCTATGAGAAATTCATTAGACATAGAATATGATGGGTGGGGACCATAATAGCCCCTCAAATATTTGGTTGGTCTCATGAACATAATTTGGTTTTGGTCGAGGCATTATCTAAGTATTTTCATACATCTTGGTCGAGGCCTCGACGATATATTTATAATGTCTAGAATTATGCATTCCCTCAGTATGAAATTAGTAACTAATAAACCATGTGATATTACACTAATAGAATTTCCTTGATTAATGCTCATTATCTTAGGATCTTTTATATGCTTGTATTGTATCATCTTTCATTCGTCATATCTTATGATCATCTTTATTTTTGAAGGTATGTGTTTTTAGTTATTCACCATACCAAATGTTTATCTTTATGATAAGATATATTGTATTACATACATTTCATGAACATCTAAGTTCACCCATTTCATATGTTTTATTTTTCCCTAGTATTAAAATATGAATATTGCTATGAATGACTTGCTGGAATAGTTTAATTGTTTAATTGTAATTCCAATGGAGTTGCAATGGTGTTTTTTCTTTCATGTTGAAATTTAAATCTTATGTTGGTATCTAGTTTTCAGAAATTACTGAACTATTTATTCCATCGAGATGTGATGTCCTTGTAATCATAAAAATTAATTAATATAAGGCGCTGACTCTGGGAAACCGAGGTGGGGGTCGTTATAGTTTTGATCACCCAATGCCCAATACTAGGCATTCATTGCATTATAATTATTGTTGTAAGAAGTTTTATTAACATCAACCCATTTAATTCTATTATTTTAGTGTAATTAATATTTATCTTCATTATTAGTTCATATTTTAAAGTTCAAGCTCTCAATGTTAATTTTAATCTTGATTTCCCATTTATTGGAGCCATTAATGAAAGGAGGTAATTTGGCAGCAGAAAAGTTTTCATTATTGACTATTGAATAAATAAATTTAGAACTAAATGATATTTATGATCTTTATAACACAACTAAAATCATCATTGAAAAGACAATTAAAGACATATGATACAAAATGTTGGTAGGGTTGACTAACTCAGGAATGGGGTTAATTGAGTAAACAAAAAAAATATATTAAAAACGAGTTTAAATAAAATCCTCCAAATAAAATAAAACCACCCAATTAATCAAAATTGTAGTTAAATATGATTCTGATCTTTTATATGATTCCAAAAATCTTGATTACTTTTAATATAAAATAATATGAAATTTATTTTCATGTTTAAAGTCAATTTTTTAAATCACTTATGTATATAAAAATGGATAATATTATCTACCATTTAACCAGTTTTTTTTGTAGCTTTCCAGATACAATTTAATGCTTTTTAATGAATGAATCAACATAAATTCACACAACAGAATAAAACAAGATGATATGTCTCTTGATGAGACCAAATCCACTCTATAACCCACAACCATGAAGATTATATAAATATAATCTGTTCCATAAGATATATATTTATTCACCCAACAACATAAACATTATACAATACTTTCATGGGCTTCTTCCACGACAAAAGTTTTAATAAAAAATTATACAAGCCTAACCGAGACCAATTCCACAATAATTTTGGGTAATCATAGTAAAATATAGCAATGATAATGTCTAGTATTCTCTAGTTATATCACAGTATTACTTTTTTGTTGATAAAAAATATACAAAAAACTGATAAAATGTAAATGAAATAAATATAAAGGGAATGAAAAACAATATATATAAGGTAGTGATTCTTGATCTAAATTGATCTAGATGCTCAAGTATTCTTGAATTAAGATTAGATATAATATTAATCCATTCCTTTGAAAGTAGTCATAAAATAGAGAGTAGTAAACCAATTTATGTTCTATCTGTAGAAAAGGATTTGGATATTCAGTTTACTTCACACTTTCATAGTCAAATGTTTTGTAAGTATGCAGCGTGTAAGATCTTGTGGGATGATTCCACTTTTATTTTCCATGTAGAATACTAGATCATTTATTCACTCACTCTAATTTCTCACATGGACAATAGAGATTTAGTTTAATATAAATTACTTCATGATGGATAGTCTGTTGGAAAAACTCATCATGGTCCTCTATATCCTCAAATTGCACTCTTGCATAGACATTAATGTTTCCTTAAATAGTTAGTAATATAATACTAAAAATTATCTTTGAATTAATTTTATTAATTTATTCATTATGATCATTTAATTCAAATATATCTGAATAGCAGTGGTGGAACAAGCAATGGTCACTCATGTCTAATAGTGAGTAAGTCCAATGGTGAGTCAGGATGAAGGTAGGTCATATGGCGGTGACTCATTCTTAGAAATGAATCATCTGATTCTAGTTCAACTTCAGTGGTTAATCATATTCCATGGTGTCTCATATAAAGGAAGGCCATCTAGAAGTTGGATTTCTGATAGTGACTCATTCTAGACGACGGGTCATGTCTGGTGATAAGACTTTTCATGTGGCGAGTCATTCCTGGAAGTGACCATTTTCTGGTAGTGAATCTTTCTAGTGGAAGGTATTTTCTAGTGGTGAGTCTTTTCTTATAGAGATTCATTTCAGGTGGTGACTCCTTTCTATTGGTGAATCATTTCTGTTGGTAGGACTTTTCTTTTGGTGATTCATTTTGTGTGGTGACACTTTTCTAGGAGTGGTGATTTTTAAGGGGTGATTCAAGTTGAACTAATGGAGACTCATCCCAATACTTATGAAAATTATCATCATATTTTGGTATATTATAAAATATCATAATAAAAGTGTAAATCCAATAAAAACATAATTAAAAATATTTTTAAAAATTAAAAATATGAGGTTCCACCAACAATAGTTTTTTCTATTAATATAAAATGTTTATCAAAATTGATCTAAATATATATAGTGAACATGTAAAAATAATATTAGGGTCAATTTTTTGATTTTATTGAAAATATTATTTTTTTTAATTTTTAGTGGAAAATAATGATTTCTAAATAAATTGACTTTTTCATTTAAATAATTTATAAATAACTATTTTGTAACATGCCTAGAAGTAATAAAAATAATTATTTATTTTATTATAATCATTTAAAATTAAGAAACATTTCAACATTTGTATTAATAAAAAAATTAATATTAATTTATTAAATAAATAATCAATTAATAAAAACAATTTATTCAATAAGAGTTTTACTATCTAACCATAGTTGAAATGTGTTTTAATATAATCAAATTAATTTAATTCTTAAATAATTACCAGAAACAATATTTTGATTATAAAACTTTTGTTTCTGTATAAAAATTAATGGAATTATTATTTAAAATTAAAAATAAAATGATTTAGAATTATAAATACTTGAATTCATATAAAATTTTCTATTATGTAAATTTTACATTTAGTTTTATACAAAATTTATAATTATAATTAAAATTATATTATATATATGTATAAATAAATGAATTATTAAAAATTTGAAAAATAATTATATTACTTTAAGAATTATAATAGATAACATCATTTACAAAATATATAAATGATATTGTGAAAATTTTATCTTATTATAAAAAGATTGTAATATTGAAATTATGAATATTAAAGAAAAAATATAAATGATTATAATAATTAATGGTAATTTACATATAATAAATATAGTTTTAAACAAGAAAATAAATTTAGTTAAATTAAATTATTTTTAAGAATATACTAAAAATATGAAAATATATTTATTCAATTACTTTGAATTATGAAACCCTTTTCTATATAGATAATTAAAATATGAATGTGGATTATTTTTAACAAGTTTGAATAATAAATTTAAAATAATTTTATGGTATTCAGATTTAGAGATAGGGTTCGACTTTTTCAGGTATAGAAGAATCGAGAGCAACAGGAGGGGGGGAAGGACGAGAAATTAGTGATTCATCTACTACCGTGTGATGTTTGAGTCTATGGATGGATGAGATGAGATATACATGATGATAATCATGCTTAGAAGAAGGAGATTGATTGACATACCCAGATTGTGGATGAATTTGGAGTCAAAAACCGAGAGATCAAGTTTGGTTGATCTTCATAGACATTCAGAGGAAGCCCAAATCATTGAAAGTGGGCTTTGATCTAGATATAAAATCGTATCTTCCTTATTTTATCTGATTTTATTGCTATGTATTTGTTTATTGGTTGAATTTTTTGAAATCCGCTAAATTGTTCCCAATTTGACAATTTCATCAACATTCTTTTTTCATTGGCGTGTGATGTCCCTATAATGTTATGAATTTTTTCAACTTGATTTTAGTGTTAGTCATGGTTTCGGATTTTTCAAATGCATGAATTAATTGGACAATGTTTTTGGATACCATTGTAAAAAATTGTAATCTATTTTAGATTGTTTTCTGTATTGATAAGGTTTCATAGGTCGAGAACAAGTTTTATTCAGTTTCAATCAATAATTGACCTATTTTAGATTTTTTTCATCTATTTAATTATATATCTATCCATTTCATATAAAAATATACAAACCTATCAGAAAATTAAAATAAAATTTATGGTGGTTCTTTTAATTATTTAAAAATAATATGAAACTGTTAAGTGAACTTACTATTTTCATATATTTTCATATATATATATTTTGGATTAGGTGAATTCATCAATAACGTGCTTCTCCTTAAATGATATAAAAAACATCTTACAATAATTTCTATCTACAGTTCACTATGTATATAAATATAGAATTGTAGTTCATCACTACGTTGCATAATTTCAGAGATATTTCACTCCTTGTTTGAGTGATTCAGATGATGCACACCATTCTTGGGTACTACCTCACTTCATGAGAAAATTAAGAATGAAAATAATCTCATGCTGAGATCCTTCATAGTTCTGTCAACAGCCAGCAATGGTTACATTAGAGGTAAGGGAGTCTATTTATTTTCTAACAAGTATTTCTAATTTTCTATTTATATTTAAGGGAAATTATTATATGTACTCAATTATTCTATTTCTATGATTATTTTTATGTTTATCAAAAAAATTCTAGGAAAGGGTAGTGGATTATGGACAATTATACGAATATATTTCTTTAAATTTTATAAATCATGATAATATTTTTGTAAATGATAAATATAGTGAAATTAGGTTTTATAAATTTAATATTGAATTTTTGCAAGTGGTTAAATACTTATTGATTTATTTGATAAAAAAATTATATGGAAATTCCTTTAAGTTATTTTATATGTATGTATAATTCCTTTTTTAGGTTAATAATAATTATTAATAAATAATGAATTCAAATATTAGTTATATTTAGTTTTCAAATATACTTGGATTTATATTTATAAATACCCTTATTAAGAGGATTACAACTCTTGAAGATACGTCAAATGATTCCATTAAAGTTATTTGGTTATCTCAATAATTTATATAACAAATAATAATAATTTTTTGATAGAATTTTTTATATTTTAAAATCGATTTTTCTTATGGAAATACATATATATTAATTTCAAATATATTAATCCATCTAATGTTTCTAAATTATAGTATGTTTTGATAAATAAAGACTATCATTTTATGAGTGAAAATAATTAATACATTCAATAAAGTCCAAAAAAATTAATATATGGAAACTATCAATAACATGTGACATTTCAGGCTTGTACCAGTTTAATTTTTATTGCGTCTTTGTTTTAGGTACTGAATAATTTATCCCTTTATAGGAAATTATTTTCAATGTATATTTTATGAATATAATGAATAAAAATTTAAATACAATAATTATTTCTAAAACATTATATGTATTATGAGATATCTAGAATTGGATAAATTTATTTTATCTAATTTATCATAAGTTTTCTTAATTATGTTATAAGTGGAAATTTATTTATAAGAATTTGTGAATATATTATTAATGTTTTTAAAATAAAAAACAACTTGAATAATGTACTTATAAGTAAATCAGGCTTAAAAATGTTTTTATAAAAATTAGGTACTTGAAGTGCTATAAATATGGTAGGGAATTGGGGAGTAAATCTAAATCACAACATGTTGTTAGGTCCAAGACAACCATCAATGTTTCAAGTGACACCAATATTTTTTGAGAATCTTTTATAATGTTTTCTGAAAATCACTGGATTTTTTTCAAGCATGTTGAAAGTGTAATATTTTCAATGTTTTATAGTATTTTTCAATAGTGTATGTTTTTTAAATTACAAATTTTTTATATTCTCTAAATCATTTCATATAAATTTCCCAAAAAAATATTTTTAATGTCATTTGATTGATTTACAATCCTCTTACTGTATAATTAAATTCTCTTCCAATACTTTAAAAATAATTTCAATGGTATCATAGAAGTTATAAGTTAGACGTTATCACTTCTGTTGTTAGAAAATGTGAAGAAAATTGTAAAATTTTATTAGAACCCAAAACATTTGTAACTATTATTCTAATTGTTGGAAACCTATACTGGAAAAGTGCCCCGCTTGTATTAAGTTGTGTGTATTTGTTTAATTACTTTTATAAAAACATACACAACATTTTTATGTGATGAACTCAGAAGCATGGGTTTGGGGAATTATAGTTGGTATCTAATAAGCATTCTAGACAATATTCGAGATTAGATGTTCATTTTTAGGAAAATAAAAATTATGTGATAGTGTTTCATGTGGATAATTTTGTCCCATTATAAATTCTTGTTTTCTGAATGTTTAAGATGTAAATTTAGATATTTCATAAGTCTAATGAATGATTTGTGAGGGAATAATACATTTAAGGGTGTTAGAATTCAACATCCCACATTTTAATAAGAATAATTATTTATTTTATTTTTATAATTTTATATTAAATAATATGTCAATGTGGAAAGGAAAAATAAATAATTGTAAATGAATCTTAATAAATTAAATAAATAAATAAGTTATAAAATATTTTATTAAATATTATTTTTACATGCTCGAAAATGTTAAAATTTGTTTTAATATAATTTATTTTTTATATTTATTTTATTATTAACATAAAAAAATATTTTTATTATAAACATTTTTTCTTAATAAAATAACTAAATGAATTATAATTTATTATTTAAAATAAAATTATTTAGAATTATAAATACATAAATTTATATAAAACAATTTTATTAAGTAACATTTAGAGTTAGTTTTATGAAAAGTTTATAATTACAAAAAAAATTATATATTTACCTATAAAAATAAATTTATTTTTAGAACACTAATAAAGGAGAATACATATATAAGAATAATTAAGGATAACTTAATTTATTTTATATACAAATCATATTGTGAACAAAAAATATGTTATTATCAAATGATTATGAAATTAAAATTTTGTATATTAAAGAAATTATCTAAATGATAATAATAACTAATAGTAGTTTATTTATAATAAATAATGATATATACATTAAAAGATAATTATTTTTACATAAAAATATTTATGAATATACAATAAAAATGAAATTATATTAATATTATTTTTTTAATTATGAAATATATTACTTTTAAAATTAATAAAATATGAATTTGTATTTGTTTTAAAAATATATAATAATATTAAAAGGAAAATATTTTTGGGGTATTTAGATTTACAAACATGGTTTGTGTATTTCAGGTTTAAACGAATTGAGAGCTCCTGGAGATGTCAAACAAGGTCGAGAGCATGGTGAGTCTTAGACCACCAGATGAAATTCTTATGCATAGAGAGATAAATAAAGATCTCTATGAAGTACTGTATGCTTTAATGAAGAAGATTAAAGTATAGGATGAGTTTTAGGATGATTGAGGAGTCACAGACGAAGATATCAAGTCTAGTTCAGCTTCTTCAGCTTTAGAACGAACCTCAATTAAAAGGGGGATTTAGGAATGGTGATCTAATCATATCATCTTACTTTTCATCAATTTTAAAGGTATGTATTTTTTTAATGACCAAATCTTTTGATGTCGGCTGAAAAATGCAAAAAATTTCGATTTCATACACTTTCTTTTCTAATTAAGGTATTTTTTCTAATATTCCCACTAATTGGATAGTGTTTTTGGATGCCTTTGTAAAACAATTCTGATCTATTTTGGATTTTTTTAGTGTATGATTGAGGATTGATGCGGCGTGAATAAGCATTTACCAGTTTCAAATTAACATCTAAACCATATTTGATTTTTTATCAATTTTATTATGTTTCTATCAAAAACGTATAAAAATGTACAAACCAAATGTAATGTTATCATCTAATTTAAGTAAATTCATTCATTTATTTCAAAATTCGATGAATCTATTCAGTAAACTTATTCTTTTTATATATTGACATTTTAATGAACCAAATTTTTATTAATGAAAATTCCTCTTGATATAATTAAATTTATTATTGTGTAAAATTATTATATAAATCATATACACTTCTTTGGTTTTATGTTTATGGATTTCAAAATACTATTATTAATTATTACCATAGCTAATAGAGTCGGTGTATAGTGATCACATGATTAGTATAAATATAGGGATTTAACCAATCCAATTTGCTCAGAAAATGGAAGTGATGGCCTAGTCCAGTAGATTTGATCTATATGAATCCCATTTGTTAGAGCTCAGAAATGTGGTGGGGTCAATGGGCTTCGCTTTCGACGAAGAACATGATGAGCTTCAACATGATAATCTCGAACAGAATAACATACGGTAGAAGTGGAAGTTAATAGAGATTACCACCCTAGCAATGTTATCCAAGCCACCCCAAGAGTTCATCACCATCGCACACCTTACCCATAGGCCATATGGAGGGTTTATAAGGGTTTACGTAACAAGACCCTAGAACTATGATTATGTGCATTATTGTTTTATATAATAAATAATATAAATTCATTTTATTTTTATTACTTTGGAAATAGTTGTTAAATCACACATAGTATTTTTAATTAATATTCAATTAAGAAACCTATTTTGATAAATTAATGGATTTTTTAATTAAATAATATTTAAATATAATTTTATTTTAAAATTAGATTTTATTAAATATAAATAATCTTATAATTTTTATGTATAAAACTGTGATTTTTATTAAGCTTTGAATGAAATTTTTATCAAAAACTGTGAATTTTTTATAAATGTTGGTTTTTATTTGAAATATAAGACATGAAAAATAATTAAAATTATTTTGATAAAATGAATTTTATTTTTTGAATCAGGAAATCAAAATTATCAAATGGTAATTTTTTCTTAATTTTCTGAGATAGTCAAGTTTTTGGGTAAAAATTAAATAATGTTTAATTATTTAATGTGTTTTATGGAATCATAATGACTAGATAGGGATTTAATAAAATACTAATAATAGATTTTTCTTTGAGAGTGTGACTCACCACCACTTAAATATGCCTAATATTTTAATATGTTCTGAAATTGGACTTATAAAATAATTTCATCCAAACCCATTTGTAAAAAACCATTGGAAAAAACCATGGGTTGGTTTGTGGTTTTGATTAGTTTAACTGGTAGTGTCCAAAACAAATATAATAAAGAATTCCCCCTCTTTAACTATATAAACCCACCATAGCACACACTTCCTCTTCGCTCAAAAACATTGGAGCATGAAAAAAACCTGACCTCCTCTATCTAAAATCCTCCTAAGGTTCCCCATGCTCCAAAAAAGCTTCTCACGCCTCTCCCAGGCCATTTATATCACAGTTCCTTGTAAGGTATTTCATCCTTTCTCATTTTTATCCATATATAATTTTTTTGTTAAAATATTTTTTTCAATTAAAAATGTTAGGGTACGATTTAAAACCTCTCCAATACTGACCTCCTTCTGTTTTAATGATGATAGACCTAGGTTTCTCTCATTAATGCCTCCCATGTACACGAGTTACCATGCCAAAATTCCTTAAGGGACTTCTTTCTTCACATTTACATTCAAGAAATTATTTTATTTTATGAATCTAAATTACATTACATATGTTTGGATATGTATCTATATTACCACCGTACATTCCACTTCATGTACATATGATGATAAACTAATGTCCTTCAAAGTAACCATTTTTATGAATTCCAATGTCACGCTGATATGCAGCCAAAATTGCCCCATGATTTTGCAAGCCATAGTCATTGTATAGTAGATACCATTCCCATTTATCTATCAAGGGTATTCACCTTTATGAACATTTAAATATTCATTATATATTTTCATGTATTAATTCAACATTCCTTTATATTGGAATTAATGATGATATTTAATTAATCAATGTTATATGATCCATATGGCACACTTATGCATGAAATGAAATGATTAAGAAGGGTGCACCCTGATAGTTCTCTAATTTATTAGGTAAATATTTGTATCATGAAAAATCAAGTGAAATGAGGGTTTACTCATTCTAATTCATCT
Source organism: Viscum album (assembly GCA_963277665.1). Taxonomy (NCBI): domain Eukaryota; kingdom Viridiplantae; phylum Streptophyta; class Magnoliopsida; order Santalales; family Viscaceae; genus Viscum; species Viscum album. The sequence goes on from OY728125.1 coordinate 228,652,109, forward strand.
GCAAGAGAGTTTACTCAGGCTCTATGTGTAATGAGCCTTGGCTCATGCTAATATCATGTCAAATGTTGTTTGGACATTTTCATGTTATAATTATCACGCTATAAAAAGCTTTAATTTTCATGTTTCTATTAGGATCCATTGATATACCAATTGCCTAACATGTATTTTATTCTTTATGTTATTACATATTTACTCCCATGATGGGTTTTATAGCTCACCCTTTTCACATGTATGTCCTCAAGTTATCCCATACAATTCTAAGTTTGAGGAAATATTGAGGTCATGTAAATGATGTTTTAAATAATGATATTCTACTTTAATGTATTAAGTAATCATATAATGTTAATAATATCCCTAGACACTAGTCCTCTCAATCCTCAGTGTTGTCTTAAGTGGAATTTTATGTAAAAAATCATGTTTAAGTGTGTAATAAAGAGCATGGTTGTTATAGTTACTATCATAGAATATGATTATTTATTTTGGGATTAAAATTAAAAAACCCTAGTAAAATCTTTAGGGATAAGACTATTTATAATAAAAACATTCCTAAATTTTGGTGACTATTGATTATGTGGTTTATCAAGCAAATACATCGGTGTCTGGATACGAGCAGTTAGAGTTGGCTCTGGAACAGATGTATCTAAGGGTAAATCTAGAAGACACTCCTTTGAGCTAGACTCTAAGGGGAACTAGTGAATGAAAATTGGCCTTTCTTCACTCTGGGTTATGACACTCCTAGGGAACATGATTTGGTAAAATCATGAGCTTAGTATGAACCATTATTAAAGGGTAAAATGAACAAAAAAATATATGTTGGGAAGTAGATCATGGATAACATAGATTGAATCCTATGAATTAATAAGTTATGGAAATAAGTGTAATTTATATGTTATCCCTTTTTTCCTTTGGATTACCTTTTTTCTGATACCCCTAACTTTCCTTTTATTCCATCCAATAGCCAGTAATAGGAGGGATCATACAAAAAACTGATGAAATGATCAACGTGACGACTGTTCTAATGTGATTCCCAATCCGATGGGAGAAGTGATCACTAAATTTGTCAAGATATTATCTCAGTTAACTCATCTTTTGAATAGAAACATGGGTCAAGAAGAACGTACAACCCCCCCCCCCCCACAGAAAGAATAATTCACAATCGATAGGTTCACAAGAAAAAAGGCCTCCTGGTTTTAATGGATCATCTCATCCCTCAATTTTCGAATAATGGATCAACTCCATTGAAATGATCTCTTCCATCCTTAAATGTACCAAACGAGAGAAGTTTATTCTGGTTGCTTATTTTATGGATGGTGAATCTGATCAATAGTGGAACTTGAAAAACAAATATGAAGCATGTGGAAGAGATCGAGGTGTGGGAATGGAAGGATTTCTAGAAAATGTTTTTCAATAAATAATTTTAGTGCACCCTCAGACTTAAGATAGAAGGGGAATTACATGACCACATGAAAAAAGATAATGAATCTTCGTAGCGTATGAGGAAACTTTACAAAGCATGTTCAATAGGCCTATGGCTTATTCGTTACCACCTAATTCAAGGTTGGCCGCTTCTTTTGTGGGATAAAACCAAGCCTACAAAAATGACGGGCGATCTGTGACTTTGATATCTATGAGGAAATTTTCTAATGTACCCTCAATGTTGAAATGGAGATTAGGGAATCTAAGGTGTATCATGGGAATAAGAAGCATAACATGGACTTTAATTCTAGCGGCCTAGTGGATATATCCAATGGTTCTATGAAAATAGATCACCCCACTTTCCAAAGGTGTATAAAGAAGCACCTCGGAAATTGAATGAAGGGGACGAGGAAATTATTTAGGTGTGGAAGAGAACAGAATTTATCCCTTAAATGACGTCCATAAAAACTTTCAGCTATGATAGAGGAGAGGAAAACTCTATTTGACCCACAACGCATTTTTATTTACTTGAACTATATAGAACCATGGTAATTTTCAAACTAGTTCCCTAATCCAAGGGTTTTCATAGCCAACCAACTGCCTCTAAGCCAGCAAGGGAGAGCTTTTTTCCATCACTACTATTTAAGTTTACCACAAAAATGATGTGGTGACAGGTATACTAGTTACTCATTCAATAATTGCAAACATACGTTTTTATTCTTGTTTTACACATTCTTTTATATCCCGAATGTTTTGTAGAACAATCCCAAAACCACCAAAAATCATGGAAGCAAATATGTCTATAAGAACAAAAAATGGGGAAATCTTTGCAACCCATGAATATAACTCCACCTCTATCACATTTCATGGATTAAACTTCTTCGTGAACCTCGTCATACACCCTCTTGTGGAATTTGATGCAATTCTTGGCATATATTTTCTTTCCCTATATATATACAACATAAATTGCAGTGAGAGGGAAATCAGTCTCCATATGGCTAATCAACCCCCCATTATGTACATGTTCTGGGAGGAGGATGAATAATCTTTAGCACCATCATCTCTAGAGTGGATATTACTCCCTTATTAGCATACATATCTTACTAAGATGATTAATTCGAAGGAAGAAACCATCCATTAACACATTCCTATTGTGATGTAATTCATTGATGTTTTTCCTGAGGAATTTCCCAGTCTACCTCCTAGAAGAGATGTTGAATTCTTAATTGGTCTTATACCAGGGAAATTTCCAATATCCAATACACTATATATAATTAATGTTATAAAGCTAGAGGAGCTGAAAAAATAACTACATGAGAATCTGGATAAAGGGTTTATACACCCAACTGTGTCACCATGGGGTGACGTGGTCCTCTTAATTAAAAAGAATGATGGATCAATGTTCCTTTTCATTGATTATCATGATCTCAAAAAAATCACGATAAAGAACGAGTATCATATTCCCTGAATTGATGACTTGTTCGATCTACTAAGTGGAGCACAATACATATCCAAGGAGGATTTTCAGTCAAGATATTACCAAGTAAGGGTGAAGATAGATGATATCCCCGCGACCATTTTTTGTACAAGATACGGGTACTATGAATTCATATTAATGCCTTTCAGAATAACTAATTCTACAGAAATCTTCATGGACTTGATGAATTGATTCATAAGATATTACCTTTTCAAATTTGTGGTAGTCATTATAGATGATATTATAATATACTCCAAAAAAAGGATGAGCATGAGGAGCATTTAAGCATTGTACTAGAGTCCTTGCGGAAGGAGAATCTCTATGAAAATTATAGAAAGTGTGAGTTCTAATAAAGGATATATCATTCTTAAGTCATATCATCACAATCAATGGGATATATGTGGATATCTCTTAGACAACTGCAATTGAGGGATTCCCATGGGCAATGTCGAAGACAGATATCCATAACATCATAGGGTCAGGAGGACATTATCATAGATTTGTGAGAAATCTCTCAAAAATTTCCAACCCTCATATTGAGCTAACTCGAAAGGGATTCAAGTTTTCTTGGAGTGATGAAAGCGAAGAGAGCTTTAGGGAGTTGAAAAGGAATCTTATCACTGAGGTCATGATCAAAATACCCACAATTGGATAATTTTTTGTATTGTTTTAAGATTCCTTGAAGAAGTGAATGGGATTTGTGTTGATGAAAAATTACAATGTTATTTCCTATGATTCATGTCAATTGAAATTTCAAAAGAAAAACGACCCAGCATATGATCTGGATTTGGCTGTAGTAATCTTATCTTTAAAAATTTGGCGATATTACCTATTTGGGGAGAATTGGGAAATATATACAGATCAAAAAATCCTCAAGTATATATTCACACATAAATAGCTGAAAAAGCACCAAGGAGGGTGGTTAGAGACGATCAAATACTATAAATTCTCAATCCATAACCACACTAGGAAAGTGAACAAGGTGGAAGATTCTCTAAGTAGAAAGGATCTGGATATACAATCATTGATTAGAATTGAAAAAGTAATTTTTTTTAGATTTGATGAAAATGGAAATGGGAATTATAAAAAAGTAATATTAAAAATCCTATCACAAATTATTTCTCGACTATCTCTTTGGGAAGGGTTAAAGGATTCTCAAAAAGATGATGTGTGAATTCAGAAGAAAGTGGAAACTATAAAAAATGTTAAATCCTCCGAGTACTATGTTAATAAATAAGTAATTGTGAGATTCGAGTCAATACTATGGGTTCTATCAAATTTAGAGTTAATGAAAGATATTTTGGATGACTCACATTGTTCAAATTTATATCTTAACCCAGGAAATACAAAGATGTATCAAGATCTTTGAGAGCATTATAGGTAGCATAACATGAAGATTGATATTTTTGAGTATACAAGAATGTGTTTGGTATGTCTGCAAGTGAAGGTTGAGAGACAGAATTATAAGGGGATGATACACCATTACCCATACTAGTGTGGAAAGGGATAAAATCATGATGGTCTTTTTCACTAGAACTCTGAATACGTTCAAAGGAAACAATGCTATCTGGGCTATTCTAGACATCTTACAAAGACTGCACACTTCATTATAATTCGGGAGGATTTCTCATTTGATCAACCAACACAGATGTAAGTCATATATGTGGTAAGGCTTCATGGAGTACCACTATTGATTATATCTTATCGAGATCAAAGATTCTCCTCTATGTTTTTGAACAGTCTTTAACATGATTTGAATACAAAGTTGAACTTCAGTACAAATTATCATCAACAAACTGATGTCGAGTCTAAGAAGAATATCAAAACATTTTAGGACATTTAGAGAGCATGCTCAATATACTTCAATGGAGGATGAGAACAACATATTCCTATGGTTGAGTTCTGTTATAATAACAGTTTCCACTCAAGCATCAAAATGGATCTTTATGAAGCCCTTTATGTGAAGAGGTGTAGAACATCGAAATGTTGGGATAAAGTTACAGGTTGAAAACTCCTAGTTCTGGAAATGGTCGAAGAAATGGTGTGGATGGTTAAGACCATCTAGGATCACATTAAAGCTTCTCGGAGTCAAAAAAAGAGATATGCTGATAATAATAAATGAGACCTATAGTTTGATATTGGAGACATGGCATTCCTCCGCATATCACCGTGGATGAGAGTTATGAGATTTGGGATGAAGGGAAAGCTTAGTCCAAGGTACAAAAAACCTTTTGAGATACTTGATTTCATTGGAGCAGTGTCCTATCAACTAGAACTCCAATAAAACCTATCTCAAGTACATGATGTAATCCATGTATCACTATTATGTAAATACATACCTGACCTATCACATGTACTCGATCCATAGGTGGTTCCATTGGAGAATGACCACTCCTATAAAGAGAAGCCGATAAAGATATTAGATCATAGGGAAAACGTACTACAAAATAATAAAATCCCCCTCATCATAGTGCGGTAGAAAAACCAACAAATTAAGAAGAAACATGGGAATCAGAGGAAGTGATGAATATGATTTCCTAGCATCTATTTTATTTTGGGAAAAAAAATTCGAGGGTGAAATTTTTTAAGGGGGGAAGATTGTAACAACCCAAACATTAATTAATTAAAATTTCTTTTTAACTAATTAAATGTTGTATTATGTAAAATGGTCATATAAAACATATGTACTTCATTGGTTTTGTGTTTTTGGATTTCAAAATACCATTAATAATAATTATTATTTTTTAATATAGTCATTGAAAAGTGCTCACATGATTAGTATAAATGTAGGGCTTTATCAAATCCAATTTACTCAGACAAAGGAATTGATTTCCTCATCCATTAGAATTTCACCATACGAAGCCCATTTATCAGAGCATTTAAAGGAGGTGGCATCACTGGACTTCACTCTTAACAAAGACTAAGGTGATCTTGAACACGTTAATCTCAAATGCAATCGCCTAAAGGTGACGTAGAAGTTAATAGAGACTACCACCCAAGAGATGTTATCCATTCCACCCCAAGTGTCTGTCACCATCACACACCTTACCATTAGGACATATGGGAGGGTTATAAGGGGTTATGTAACAATAATCTAGAACTATGATTATCTGTATTATTTTTGTATAGAATAAAGGATATACATTTAATTTATTATTATTACTTTTCAAATAGTTTTTAAAGCACAAATAGTATATGTAGTTAATATTCAATTAAGAAATATATTTTGATGAATTAATGGATTTTTGAATTAAATTATATTTTAATAAAAAAAATTACTAAATTAATTTCTATAAAATATAAATTATCATATAATTTTTATGAATACAATTGTGATTTTTATTAAGGTTTGAAAGCCGTTTTTTTTTCAAAACGCATGAATGTTTTATAAATGTAGTTTTTTATTTTAAAATTAAAATTTCACATTTTTAGAAAAAAATTTGGATATAATGAATATTATTTTATTAATAATGATATTAAAATTATCCAATGGTTAATATTTCTTAATTTTCTAAGACAGTTGATTTTTTGGGTAAAAATTAAATATCATTTAATTATATAATGTGTTTTATGACATCATAATGACACAATAGTGATGTAATAAAATATTATAAATGGGATTTTCGGCCAATATATGTTTTAACCTTAATATAATGTGATTTTAGGTTTTTTCATTTATTATACAATGCTTTAGGGGACCCTCGAAGACTTATAAAACATTTTAACTTTACAAAATGATTTCCTTGAGTGTGTGACTCACCTCCAAATTATCAAGACTAATATTTTAATATTTTCATAAATTTTAATTATAAAATAATTTTTTCCACTCCTCTTTGTCAAAAACCATGGGTAGAAACTATGGTTTGGTTTGTGGTTTTGATTAGTTAAATGTGTAGTGTCCAAAACAAAAATAATAAATAATTCCCCCTCTTTTCCTATATAATCCCACCAAAGACCCCACATCCTCTTCAATAAAAACCATTGGAGATCGACCAACCCATTCCCTCCTCTCTCTTTAAAATCATCACAAGGTGCTGAAATCTCCAAATAAGCCTCTTCAATCCCCTCCCAAGCCTTTGGGATCACACTTCCAAGTAGGGGATTTATTTCATTCTCATTTTTTTCCAAATATCATTATGTTGTTATACCATTTTTTCAATTAATAAAGTTTGGGTATGATTTGGAACATCCCCATAGTTCCATATTTATGTTTTAATGATGATATATGTCATTCTCTTTCATTAATTCCTCCCATGTAGACGTGTTACCATGTTAAAATTCTGTAAGGGATTTCTCCCTCTTCATTTACATTCAAGAAATTCTATTATTTTATGAATCTAAATTCCATTAAATATGTTTGGAAATGTATCAATTTGAAAATGGTGCTATCCATTTCTTTTATATATGATGAGACATGCATTTATCTTTCATCAACCATTTTTATTAATTCCTATGTCACAACGTTATGCAGCCAAAAAAGCCCCACAATTTTCCAAGCCAATGCCATTATATAGTGAATACCATACCCATTTCAATATCAAGGGTAGTCACATTTATGAACATTTACATATTGATTATAGAGTTTCATGTCTGAACTCCACATTCCATTATCGTGGAATATGTGATAATTTTAATGAATCTATGTTATATGATCCATGTGGCACACTTTGCATGAATTGTAATGATTAAGAAGGGTGTTCCCTCATAGTACTCCAATCCAATAGGTAACATTTAATATAATGATACATCAAGTGAAATTAGGGTTTACTATTTCTCCCTGTGCAATGGGTCTTTTATTATTATAATATCATGTTATATGTTGTTGCCACATTTCCATGTTATTGTAATCTTGTTATACCATGCCTTTATGTTTGTGTTTCTCTTATAATTCATTGATCTTCCTATTTCCTAACATGTATTGAATTCTTCATGTTATGACTTGTTTACTCACAAACAGGGATTAATATCACACTTGTTTCACATGTATGTCCTCAGGTTATCCCACGCAATGGTATTTACGAGGGAATGTTGTGGTCATGTAAAGGATGTTTCCAATAAAGATGGTGTACTTTTAAGTCTTAATGGGTCATGTAATGATCCTAATTTCCAAATACACTAGACCTCTTGATAATCAGATTTGACATAAGTTCATTTTTATGTAATAAATCATGATTAAGTGAGTAATAAAGAGCAGGGTTGTTAAATACACATATATATTTTTCATGGATTCAGTGAAATCATCAATAAAGAACTTATCCTTAAATTATAGACACCAAAACCTTTATATAAATTATATATCTATATATATCTCGGTATATTAATTGGAAATTTTAGTTCATCAATGCATTACATATTTTCTGAGATTTTTCACTCCCTACATAAGTACTGCACATCTTGCACAACTTACATGGATATCTTCAATCTTCATGTGAGAATTAACAGAAAAAATATCTCATCCTGAGGTATTTATTCATTCCTCCAATATCCAGTTACGATTCTATTATAGGTGAAAACTTTTATCCATTTTCTAACTATGTATTTTAGAGTTACTTTTTTTATTTATGTAAAATTTTAATATTTACTCCATTATTCTATTTTTATGTTTATCTTTAATGTATATCGTATTTTATTCTAATCAACGGTTATGAATTATGGAAAAGTATACATATATATATCTACAAATTTTATAAATCATTTTAATACATTCATATAAAATCAATTTAGTGAAATTATGTTTTATAAATTTAATTATGAATTTTCATAAGAGATTACATGCGTTTTTATTTTTTTATTAAATTTTATTATATATAAATTACACTTATTTCTATTATATGTATATATATAAAATCATTTTCATGTTAATAAAATTTTAAAAGGAAATTAAGATTTGAAAAATTATTTCTATTTATATTTTAAGTATATTTGGATTTATATTTATTAATACCCTTGTTCAAGTGTTTACTAAGAAAAAACATTAATTCAAATGATAAAATTAAAGTTGTTAGGTAAATAAAAGAACTCTATTTATAGAAATTAATTCCATATTCTCAATAATAATAATTAATATAATATAATAGGGAAAACATAATTTTTATTCATAATGAATAGTAAAAATATTAAATATTAATTACCACTATAAACATTTAAATAGTATTTTTATAGGTAATATAAAATTATATTTGTAAAAATAGTCTAAAAACAATAAAAAAATACCATTGGTTGGATATATTGAAACCATATTCCGTTTTAGGTTCTATAATTTGAAATTTTTTCCATGTGGCTTGTTTGAAACATGGTTATACATTTTTATTTTCTAAATTTCCATGTGGGTCCTCTCTCACAAATATTGAATAGAACCCCATATCCTCTCCTCTCCACGCTAAATAGGACATATTTTTTAGAAATTATAGTTTAAAATCGATTATCTACTTCCCTCCCCATTTCCTATAGTCTATAGTTTTCTTAGTAATCCCTCCTATGAAGGCTACTGGTGCTATGATAAATAATTTTTTAGAAGAAGTGGTATACTTCTAAACAGAGTTCTTTTATTTATTTCTTTATCCTAATAAAATAAATATTATTCAACTATGCTTATATAATAACATAGGTATCTCAAATATAAGGATATTTATTAACTTAATGTAATAACATATATCCATATCCACTTAAATAAAATGGGAAATAAAATCAATGAACATGGGTTTGACATAATACGACCGTGCAAACCAATGTAATTCATTTTCCATCATAAACTCTCAAGGATGTGTAGAATTATGTATTTCACATATTTATATGATATTTTTGACATAATTATATGTATATAATTACAATATAATAACAAAATTCTTATCCTCAAATCCATTGGGAAATGATAATATTTCTCATTCATGCATGTGGAATATCACCTCTAGGAAGCCATGTGATGGTTTTTTTCATATTATATAGGAATGGATAGAATTTATTGTATATTTAATTAATTTATATGATATATATGATTAAAAATTATTATATAAAGGTGAAATAATTTTTACCCTTCTTTCATTCCATCCACAGAGAAATGGCATCAGTGTTCAGGCATACGTATGTTATACAGTCACTCTAAATGGTGTAAGTTGTTTAATATCTCTAGAATTCATGAATTTTTATAAATAAATATATGAATAATATATATTCTATTTATATCATGTTAAAATTTTATTTTTGATGTAACCATCATCAATATAAATGTACCAAAAATACCAAACCAAGAAATATGTGGAAAATAAAGCAGTTTTTAACTGAAATGTCATTTTAGCAAGGATGTAGGTAAAAAATATTTAATGAAAGATTTTAAGTAAATAATAAATTGAATTATATATAGGATTATGGTCCTATAATAAATTTATATCATACTGATATTTATTAAATAGGGTGTTCAAATATTTATGAAAAATTGGTTATTTGAGGTAATGGATTTTCATCCGACTTTTATTTCTGTTTGACACATGTCATATTAACCAGGTGTTTATATTTTCGAGTGTGTATACATTAAATGAATTAATTTTATGATTATTTTCATATAATATTTGTGATATAAATATATGTCTAAGGTTATTTATTTACCATGGCTGATGATTCAAGATATACCAAAGTGTTAATGGTTTAATTGAACAATATAATTCTTTGTTGGGATTGATTATAATTAAGTTTATCAGGATAAAATATAATGACATATCTTTAAAAAATAATGACTCTTATCCTTGTATTATTATGTCACGATAATAAAATTTCTCCTTTAATTTACTACCCTTTATTTACTTGTTAGTAAAAAATGATGTTATATGTGGGAAACAGATTATTTCTATCATCGAACTAGAATATTTTTTTGTCAATTTCAATGTTTTATAAAAATGATAAAAGAATGTTTTCTTTATTCCATTATTTTTCTATAAATAAAATTTAAACCATTATTTATTTTTTATAGAATGGTGTGAGTGGAATGTTCCTTTCATTTTCCTAACAAGGTACATTTGATTTTTTATTTAAAAATTTAAATGAATTTTTATTTTAATGTGTTTGAAAAGGATTATAAATTTGACCATCATGGAAAAATATTAATTCAAAAAATCCGATATATGTTTCCAAGGATATTATCAATGGTAATGTTTTCTTTGATATTGGGGAAATTTTAAAATTTTAATGAATTGTTTTCAAATTCTAAAGGATATATTCCTCTATATATATTCCAAGTGATCTTTTAAATACCTTTTACATCTAAGATTACAATACTTAATTTATTTAATCCATACGTTGGATAATATCCAATTATTCCTTTTATATTCATTATCTGGATAGTATATTATTATTATTAAAAGATGTTTATGAAATCCATTCCTCTTCCATGAATTATGTTATGTCTAAAAGATTAAATGTTTATGGAGCCTGTATCTTTTTCAGGGGTTATTATATGATGACATGTTTATGAAACCCACTTATATTAATGGGAAATGATATAAATAATATTTTATTATATTTTGGTATAGATATGTTTTATTTTCATTATGTGATGGGTGGTCGTGTTATAAACCCAGATCCATGGTTATTTTATAACCAAGGGTGGTGGTTATGTTATGACCAAGGGCATGTGGTAAATTTATAAAATGAGATGGTTTGCACCTATATCTCCCTAAAATGTTTTATGTAAAGATAATTATATCATGATATAAATTGGACTAGAATGAGGACTGCTCATAGTTCAAAAAAATCATTATCCACAATGATTGCTTTGGGTGTGAACCATGGTTACAATTATAGTTTAGGGTGTTAACTTATTCCACAATGATAGTCAGGTAAATGATCATTGAGTACTATGGGAATGATTCCCTGTGATTGAGTGTATTCTAAAAATCTACATTGTATTGCATTGATATTTAATAATGGATCACATTATTTAATTCAATCATGAATGAAGTCTTTTGAAAATCCAGACTTTATGAGATGGACAATGTTATTATCCTTTATATAAATGTTATGGTTTTCAAATGTTATCCTCATGTTATCATACCCTTATTATCCTGTTATGTTTATTTGATCATTGAAATCACCATTTTTAACACTAATTATTCATCTAATCTTACCCATTCTTGTATCTCATTTTTCCAGGTTATAAAGAATGGTATAATGTATTAAATTATTAATAATTGATATTTTAAAGATTATCTAAGTGGGATATTATGTAGATATCTTATCAACCTCTTGTTTATGTATCCATGTTTTTAAAGGCACTCGCCCTATAAGATTATTGTGTATAACATTTTGTTATGTAATGAATTTTAATCTTTTTGGATTTAATATCTATATATGAAATGTGTGGTTTAATATTGTAAATTCATTAACTATGAAAATATGAAGATATTCATCATTTTATTTTTATCATTCCACATATAATAATTATTATTTATGTTATTAACCTTGAGTTTAATGAATATATAAGATAGAAGAATCATTAATGAATCTTTAAGAGTATTAAAAATATGGCCTAATAGAGTTGATAAGTGTCCAGGAAAATTAAATTAAGAATAATATTTGATTTTGAAATTCAAATGAGTGGGAAATAAATCTGAGTTCCTACCAAAAATTCTAAGAGGAACACCTATATAAAGGAGTTGAAAAAAATGATGATACCAAAAAGAACTATTCACATATAAAAAATGGAATACACTATAAATCATTTTTCATAGACATTGTTTCAAACAAAATTTAAAATTATGTTTAAGAAGAGTTATAAATTTTTTTAGCTATATATGAATAAAAATTATTGAAATATTTTTATGCACAATTAATGAATATTGTAATGGGTAGAATAGATTTGATCAAAGACACAATGGATGGATACACATAATATAATGAACCATTAGATAAGGGTATACTAGACATAGTCATCCTATAGAGCTACTGATATTATCCAACTTAACCTAAGTATATTATCCTGAAATGGATAGAGACTGAATAGTTGGAACCATTGGACAGAGGCTAACCAGATATAATTGAATATATAGTAATTCTCTAAAGAATTTATTTGAAAAAGTTCTAAAATGATTAGATTTATTACATATAGTTCATATAAATAACATGTGTAAGTTTAAAGCCTAACAAAATATTATGTTAATTTTTTATGATTATGAATAGTATAGGTTGGTAAGAGTGATCCGATATTTTGTTAGAGGAAGATTGGATATTTTTACAGTGTTTTAAAAAATAAGGAGAGAGATTATAGCATGGGGTGTTATTGGTTTGTGAAATCTGTCATTTTCATGGGTTTAAAACTATTTTTGATTTGATTGGATACCATTAAGATAGTTTTTGGTATATCCAATTATGCTAGAATAGAATATTTTTGGGGCGTAGAACCATGATTGGTTGGAGGAAAAATATAGGTGGGTTGAACAAGTTTTTTCTTATTTCTTTGTAATCATCGAAGATGTTAGTAAAGAATATTTTTTGGGGGTGAAACCAATATATAATAGTGTACGTATTTTTATAAATCCTTGTAACTATTTGGTTTTCATATTTCATTATAATTTTTCTACAAAAAAGGTGGTGATGGGACTAATATTTGACTGGATTTAAACTCTAATAAGTTTTTAGAGGTTAAGAAGGATTTCATAGCAATTTATGAGAAATTAATATAAAATAAAATGGGTTCAATAATTCACCCCATACCCTTATAAGTGATCATATAATTGGTATAAGGGAAATAAAACAATAAACTCTTATTTCATGATGATTTTACATTATAGAGTAAAATAATTTAATAGTACCCATAATAAAATTACAACTTGTATCATTCTACATTTTGTAATAATGAAACGCTCATTGTTTTCCCTCAACGGTTTTTTTACTAGTATTTTCATTGATTTCCATCATATTTTAGTATCAAAATTTGATTTTTATGGTTAACTCGGATCAATATTTTTTCATCGAAAAAACATCAAATGATATCTTTATAACTACTCATGTTTCTGATTGATAATTTTATTGTCAACCATGATTTCATGAAACTGAGGAATTGATTAATCTTACTTTATTAACCAAAGATAATACAAAATAAATACCTTAAATATCATGTAAAAGTTTCCTCATAGCTATTAATGTATTTATCACTTATCAATCATAGCTCATGGAACTCTTCCATTTTCAATAAATAATATAGGGAAAATAGTTTCTGAAAAATATACTTCTAAACTCGCCACACTCCATTAAGGAAATATCATCATGTTTCCTTGTTTACTTTAATATATTCCAATATTCATATATTTCTCCTTCAAAATAATAAATATCCAAAATGACATTCCATGCTCCAAACATTTAATAATGAAAAAATTATTCTCAATGGGAATGAGAGATCTCCAAGAAAGGAGTTGATTATTATACCCACTAAATGGAGGTTATTCATTCCCTTATTATGGAATATAAATAATATTGTTCCACCATTTGAAAATTTGGTTGGTGAAAATGATTCAGGGATTGAGAATGCAGATTAACAATAGAAATGATTCATTTCATTTCAAAACCCAAAACATTTTGTTGCTCGAGAGTAAAATCATTTAATTTTGTATTGAATTCAATATAAGAAAGGTTACCATGGGTTCTATAATATGACTAAAATAAAAATTAATTGTGTGATAAACAATATCCACAGGTGGAACCACATAATCATTTCAAATAATGTATAGGAAATGTAAATCATGAAACCTTATTTTCAACATATGACCTATTATGTTAAACCTCAGTCCTTCATAATCATAAATTATTTAAACCCTTTATAACAAAAAATAAATAAAATTTGGATATCCTAATAATATCTCTCAAGTGTGTGAACATAGGTTTGACAATATGTCTACACACAACGTACAATTGAATACTGTATAATATAACACTATCCTACACATTAAATTATTATTAACCAAAGAATCATATATTCCTACATCGAGTCTAGTTATAACATATAGATATAGATATATTTCCAGGAAAACAACTGTCATGACCCATCCCATGGGGCCCATGTCGTGACTACCCCGAGCCCGCCTTCCATAGGCCAGGGGCTGGCGACTAGCACCAAAAGGCGTATTCCCAAAAACTAGGAAGTAATTTCCTTTATGTCCTATAAACACATGCAACTAAGAACACAACAAGATATGAACACGAGTAAACTGAAAAGTAAATAGTGTGAGTACAGTAAGTGAAAGGGGCCACAAATACATGCCCAACTAGAAAGTACAAGAAACTGAAAGGTACAAGTAAACTAAAACATCTACTATGAACACCATCCAAGGATCCAACTTAAATGGTAGGTACAGAACTCGAACAATTGTCTCTGCGGTACACTTTGTCTAAGGTCCACCTCTGAGAAACCTCATATCCTGGTACCCTCATCCTTAGTCATCGATGTCTATCATCATCACCAAACACAACTGGGTGTGGGCATAGCTCGTGCAGTGGTGAGTATAATGATACTCAGTAGGGACCCTGAGACCCGCAAGGTCTTAGAAAATCTAAAAATGATAAACCACACAGTATGAAATCAACTGACAAGCCTACATAGGTATATGCCCATACATATACATAAGTTAACAAGTATACATATCTCAATAATGAGGAAACACAATGCCCAACTCATTATCACAAAGCTCAAATATTCCACAAAGGAATGAATACCATGAAGGTAAGTAGCACAAAGGTATGCCCTATAGTAGAATACCACAAATGTATCACTATGAAGGTAAGTATCCCAATGGTAAGCCACACAGAAGAATACCACAAAGGTAAGGACTCAGCTCATACTAGTTAAATCATAGATACCATAGTAGAGATGATTAGATGTAACTACTAAGTCATCTTACTCTGTTAAGAGGTATGCCCACGAGGGATCCTAAATCACAGACCCACATAGGCTCCGAGTACATCATCATACCCGTAAAGGATCCTAGTACTTCATCAGACCCACATAAGATCCTAGTACAATATCAGACCCAAACAAGATCCTAGTACAGCAGACCCACAGAGGATCCTAGAGCAGTCCCGCATGGATTCCTAGAGAGAATCCATGTGGGACCCTCAAACACAGACCCACATAGGATTCCAAAGCACAAACCCACATTGGACCCCTTTCTCTTGTAACATCTAGCTACAGGGTTCCCAAACTAAGCTTGCTTGTCTCTAAAAGGGTTTGCTCCTCAATCCACAGGTCAATACTCCAACTACCATGAAGTCCCACGATGAAGTATCCCATAGTCCCACAACATCATAGGGGTCACAACGCAACAGACAGTGTGTCAAATGGACGCCTAATCTGTATGTTATTAGCATTTTAGTCCTGAGGGCTCGATTGGATTCATGATCGATCCAACCTGACCATACTCCAACATTATCCAAAACTCATGTGGGGTATACCCAAAGGATCATATCACTCCATGCATTCTGGAACCACAGACAGTTCATCAGAAGGATGCTTGGTGCCAATGTTATGGCCAAAAGAAAGAAAATGGGTCGAAGTAGGTCCGGGTCTGGTCCAGCCTGGTCAGACCGACCCTGCCCGTTGGGTCCAATCCAGCCCGGTTAGTCTGGCCCAGCCCACATTGTTCATCTCGGCCTGGATGCATTTGGGGGGGAAAGTCCCCCCACCCTCCATCACCGAATAGCTTCAGCCATTCGGTCACCATCCAACACGCGGTACCCACTGCATGTCCCACATGGTCCAGCTTAGCCGGCTGTAATGGCTGGCCCCTTCTCCTCCCGATGGTGTGTCGTCTGCCACCCCTCCACGGCCGGCCGAACACAAACATCCCTCCCTTCTCCGTAGTGGAACAAAGCTATGTCCATTGCTCGTCGAGTGGCGTGGATGCATGTCGCCTCCCCCATCGCCTTGCTAGCCTCCGCTGGCTGCCACCCTTGCTCCACCAAGGCCGATGGGCCATGACCCTTCTACAGTAGTGCGGTTGCGCCGCCACCATCTCGGTGGTCGTCTGTGGTTCCATCCACTATTACTATTCCAAACCAGTGTTGGTTGTCATCCTTCTCCATCACGAAGAACACACTAAGAACCACAAATATTTCGCAGAGAGGTCTGGCCATTTTCTTTGGCCTGAACACTCCGGGTTAGGTCGGTCGCGAGCTGCTCAAGGGAGGTGATTCAAAATGAGATAGAAATCTACTATGATCAATTAAAAACACACCCCTACCTAGAAGGTTTGGTGACGTCTGTGTGGATGGAAGGATGTATGTTGGTTTTCCGTCATTGAAGACATCCCACGTTGGAGGATGTCACGAGTTAGAAGCCGATGTCGTTGGAGAATGTTGGGGTTCTTCTTTAGAGAATCATTCATCATTGGAGATGAATATTTCCTCTAATTTTCTCCCCCTATTCCTTTTTTCCAACCCTTCCCCCAACAAAAATAATAGCCAACCAAATAAAATATGTTTATCTATTTAATTTGTTTGCACAAATAATTTTGGATTAATTAATTAAATGAAGGTGGAAAAATTAAAGTGGATGAAGTTCAACAGACTTCCCCACATTTAAGAAGGATTTTGTAGGGTTGGGTGGTCCTCACATTTGAATTCAAAATGGGGTTTTTAGTTGAGATGGACCCCATCTCCATAACATTCTTATTGGAGGTGTCAATAAAAATAAAATAAAAGTTTTTTTTATTTTTATTTCCATGAAAAAGTAAAAACTATCTCTCACCCTTAACCTACTACGGTCGAAGTAAAGGACCCCTTATTTTAATAATGACGTTGCGAGTTCAACGGTTTCCTCATATTTTAATTCTAAGCACCGGTTCAAAAGTTACAAAAACCCGCTTGCACATTTACAGAACGTACCAGAAAAATGTTTAGAAATTCATTTCGGGCACTCTAGGCCTCAGAATCACGCACCGTCAATTTTCACGGACTCATAAAATTCCCATATAATTGAAAAACAATCATTGAATTTTTTGGTCTTTATATTCTCCAACCTCGGGGATTTAAATCCCTAAAATTCATGTCACAAAAATTAGGAAACAAAGTTGTGGTACTGAGCATGAATCTCAACCTCTCACTCCCATGTTATCTCATGGAGGTTCATGTGATGCCATCAAACATGCACCAGAGGTATCAACCTCCCCCGAAGGACCCACTCCTACCGATCCTAAATCTTTACTGGAACCTCCATAAAAGTCTCCCTGGGGTCAACGTCTAACTCTCCGTAGTTGATGATATGGGAAGGGTCATGCACGTATCTCCTCAACTGGGATACGTGGAAGACATAGTGCAATGGTGCAACTGAGGGGAATGTTATAGGTAATAAGCTACTTTTCAAACTCTGCAGAGGACCTGGAAGGGTCCAATGAACATCAGGGATTACAGGATGCCCCCGAAAAATATCTACAGACCTCATCGATGCGGGACCTGTAGAAAGAAGTGATCACCATTCATGAACTCCAGAGGTCTCTATATCCTATCATTATATGTCTTCTTTCCTGCACTATGAAGTCTTCATCCTCTCCTAGATGATCTTCCCTTTCTCTGTGGTAGCCCATACCAGCTCTGTTCCCATGAGTGCTAACTCCCCTGGGTCATTCCAACACAAAGGTTATCTGTAAGGTTTCTTGTACAATGCCTCAAAAGGTGTCATCCCAATGGTGGGGTGATAGCTATTGTTGTATTAAAACTCCACCAAAGGCAAGTGATCCTATTAGGTGAGACCGAAGTCAAGGACACAAGCACATATCATGTCCTCGAGGGTCTGAATAGTCCGCTCAGTCTAGCCATCCATCTGGGGATGGAAGGCGGTGCTTAAATGAATATGTGTCCTTAAATCCTCATGCATCCCCTTCCATAGCCAGGAAGTAAAATATTCAACATGATTGGAGACAATCGTCGAGGGTACTCCACATAGCCGCACAATCTATTAAACATGGAGGCCTCTCAAGATCTCTACTAAACCCTGATCTCTAATCAGTAGGAAGTGGACTGATTTGGTGAGTCGGTCGATGATCACCCAAATAGAATCATGACCTATGCATGTATGTGGAAGTCCTGTCCTAGAGTCCATAGATATCCTGTCTCACTTCCACTATGGGACATCTAGAGGTTGAACTATGCCTGCTGGTACCTGATGCTCTGCCTTCACTTGCTGACAAGTGAGGCACCGAGAGACAAACTCTTCAACGTCGTTCATCATTCATGGCCACCAGTGCTATCGTCGTAGATCCTGGTACATCTTCCCCACTCCTTGATGTACCGCTAGAGGGGAAGTCTGGAACTCCCTCAACACTTCTTGCCAAAGCGACACTGGTACCATGGTATGTCCTCTAAAAAGTATGACATGCTACTCCTCTTCTGAAAATCCATCAGGTGCCTATCCTATGGATATCTGAGCAGGTTAATCCTCACAGTCAGTGTCCCCATGTTGTGCCTCCCTAACTCACTGAAGGAGTAAGGGAGTGACTATAAGAGACTGAAGAAAAGTTGCTCCATCTCGATCCACAAAGGATATCTTCAAAGCAGTCAGCTTTTCCATCACCTCACTTAGTTTTTGTATACCAAACATCTCGCTGAGTGCCTCTGCTACAACATTCCCCTTCCCAAGAGTATAGAATATCTCGAAGTCGTAGTCCTGGAGTAACTCAATACAACATCGTTGTCTCAGGTTTATGTCATTCTAAGAGAAGATATACCTGATAGTCTTTTAATCAGAGTAGGCTGCAAAATTTTCTCCCATAAAGTAATGTCGCAACATCTTCAAGGCAAATACCATTGCTTCTAACTCCATGTTATGGGTAGCGTAGTTCTTCTCCTTCTATCTTATATGTCAAGAACCATATGTGATCACTTCTCGATGCTACATTAGAAAACTTCTGAGCCCGATCCCCGATGCGCCATAAGAGACTACGTACCCTATGCCTTCCTCCGGTAGCCTCAGGATGGGGGAACTATTCATAATATGCCTTAGTTCCTAAAAACTCCACTAGCATCTCTTCAAAAAAAAAGAAGGGGTTCCCCTTCTTCATCAATGATGATACAGGTGATTCCACTCTTGAGAAATCAAACAAAAATAACTTGTAGTATCCAGCCACACCTAGGAAACATTGTACCTCTATCACACTCCTAGATGGTTCCAAATCAAGTACTACCTAAATATTCACTGGATCTACCGCAACTCCAGCCCCCGAGATGACATGTACTAAAATGTGAACCTCTTAGATCCAGAACTGGCACTTCGAGAGATTACCATAAGGCTGTTGCACTTAGAGTGTGTCCAGAACTATCTGGAAATAATAGGCATGCTCCTCCTCTGTAGTCTAGTAGATCAGAATCTCGTCGAGGAAGACTACTTCAAAGAGATCAATGTATGGATGAATGATCCTATTCATGAATCTCATAAACACTGCTAGGGAGTTGGTCATGAAGAATGGAATAACCAAGAAATCATAGTGGTCATACCGACACTTGATAGTCATCTTCTACTCATCCTTGTCTCGTACTATGAGCTGCTGATAGCTTGATCGGAGGTCTATCTACTAGAACAATTGTGCTCCCTTCTGCTGGTCATAGAGGTTTTCAATCCTCAGAAGTGGGTACTTGTTCTTCATGGTCACTTGGTTTAGGCACCAATAGTCAACACAATGTCTCAAGATTCCATCCACTTTCTTGACAAATATTATCAGGGCTTCCCATGGAGAAACACTAGGCCAGATGAACCCTTTCCCTTGTTATTCCTCTAGCTATACCCACTGCTCACGAAGCTACAAGGGATCCATCTGATAAACTGGTGTAGATATCGGTGTCGTCCCAGGGTAAAATTCAATGTAAAAGTCCACCTATCTTCGAGGAGTTATACCCAAAACATCATCAGGGAAGAAATCTGCATACTAGTACACCCCTATAGGATAGCTTGGACTCTCTACATGAACCGCTCTGAGGGTAAGGCTAGCCAACTGATGAATGATCAGTGGTACTCTCCTTCGGGTAAGTCCATCCTATGCCGCAAAGGCTCCCTTATCTCAGGTGAATATAATCCTAGTACCATTCATGTGGACACACTGAAATTGGTGCCTAATATAGTAAATATGAGCATAGACTGTAGATAACTAGTCAATACCCAATATGACATCGTAAGGCCTCGATGCTGCTACTAGGAGATCCCAGCCGAAACACTCATCTCCTAGAGTAAGCTCACACTACCGGAACTAGTGTTTAATTGCACAATCCACTCATGTGTGAGTCTCTAGTCATAAGGATCGAGCCAACAGTTCTGTTAGAATATCTCAGCTCCGAATGAGGGCAGTGGCAATAAAAGAATGACTGGCACCTGTTTTAATAATTACTGCATCTAAAGTGGAATTAAAAATATCATACCTCATATCATCTATGGAGTTCCATGGACGTTGGCCTCAACTGCATGTAGCCGATATCACCCCTATCTTTTTAAACCCTATGGTCGGGGTGGACCACCTGGTGGTTGTGGCGGTAACACCTCGAATCTTCAACAACCACCGGTTTCACGACTAGCTCCTCTGCCACATTTTCCTGCTCCCTGCAGACCTCCTTGGTCAAACCTCTATATTTACTTGGGTGTTCGTTCGACCGTCTACTGATCCTCCATATGGTGGGTCAGACAGTCATGAGCCATGTGACCCAACCCACTGCATGTTCCTCGCATGACTGGATCTTTCTCTGGTGCCATACACTACTGACCCTTAATCCTGTGGTCGTCCACCTATAGGTCTGGTACTCTTTGACCTCTTTGAAATCTATCTGCTAAGAGCTATAGAGGACTCCACTACGTGACGACTAGTGGAGGGTCTCGCTACTGGTGACTTTATGGAAAGAAAATTTTCTACTAAGAATGCTCACTCTAACCCTACCCCCCCCCCCCCCCCCGCCTGCGTTGGAATGCTGAGAGAAATCATCGAAGACATGATCTCCTGCTTGAGTCCCTGCTCAATGGTCTAGGCCCTAAAGAATGGGTCTGAGACCGTATCTAGTTTGTAGTGTGAGAGGTCAGTGAACCTCACTGAGTACTGAGCCACAATCATGTTGCCTTGCTGCAAATGAAGAAGCTCCTGAATGCACACTACGTGAAGGGTTGCTTGGAAAAACTCTGCCTGAAACATGCTTTCAAAGTCTACCCAGAGAAGTGTCAGTGTGTCATGAACCTGAATAATCACACCCCAAAATCTACCTGATGCTACCTGTAAAAGATTGTTGGTAAGGATCACCATGAGATTAGCTGGTGTCCCTACAAGTCGGAAGAATCTCACATCTTCTTCCAGCCAGTCCTTAGCCACATGTGGGTCCATCTCACCCCTGAACCTTGGTGTCCTATGGCACTAGAAATTGTGCAACGCGCTCAAGAAGAGTACACCCTCTTCTTCTGGGGATAGTGGCATCGGTGGCCCAAAGGGTAATGGTAATCTTGGTGCCTTCGCCGGTGCCTCTACGGGAAGAGGGCCCTGCACCGAGGCCTCGTCACTCGATGGGATATCAGTGTATAAAATACCTGAAACCCTAGATGGCTATCTGCATGGAGACATACTGAAAAAACAACAGGTGTTCCACGGTCCATATGTTATACCTGGTGAGATGACTCAAAGAGATCACAATGAAAAGTTATCTAAAAACACATGAAATCTGTTTTTTTGTGCACTGAGTCAGAAATCAGAAGTTAGGGTCCGGTTGTATGGATACATCAGCAGGTGCTCCAACCCTGGATTCCCTAAACTAATAACCACACTCACTACACATAAATGTATTACCATTAAAAAGATCAGAGTCCGATGTTCTATAGTAGAACCGCCTCCTTTAATACCAATTTGTCATGACCCGTCCCCCAGGGCTCATGCCATGACTACCCCAAACCCACCTTCTATAGTCCAGGGGTTGGCGACTAGTACTGAAAGGCATATTCTCAAAAACTATGAAGGAATTGCCTTTATATCTTGTAAACACATGCATCCATGCACACAGCAAGATACAAACATGAGTAAACTGAATAGTAAACAGAGTGAGTACAAAAATTGAAAGGGACAGAAATAAAATCCCACTTGGAAAGTACAAGAAATTGAAAGGTAAAAGTAAACTGAAACAACTCCTATGAAGACCCACCAAGGATCATAAATGAAGATTAGGTACAGCTCTTGAACAGTCATCTCTGTGGTATGCCTCATCTAGGTTCCACCTCTGAGCTACCTCTTATCCTTGTACCCTCTTGCTCAGTCAACGTTGTCCATCGCCTGCACCAAACAAAACAGGGTGTGGGCATAGCCCATGTAGGGGTGAGTATAAAGATACCCAGGAGGGACCCCAAGACAATCAAGGTCACAAAAAATCCACAAAGGACAAACCACAGAGCATGAAATCAACTGAAAACCCTACTTAGGTATATACCATACATATACCTATGTTACCAAGTACACCCATCTCAATCATGAGGAAACACAAGGCCTAACTCATTATCCCAAAGCTCAATTTTTCCACAAAGGAAGGAATACCGCAAAGGTATGTACCAAAACGGTATGCCGCAAAGAAGAATACCACAAAGGTATCACTATGAAGGTAAGTACCACAAAGGTACGCCATAGAGAAGAATACCACAAAGGTACAGACTCATCTCATACTAGGTAAATCATATATACAGTTATAGAGATGATTAGATGTAACTACTTAATTGTCTTACTTTGTTAAGAGGTAAACCCACGAAGGATCCTAAATCACAAACCCGCATTGGATCCTAGTACATAATCATAACCACACAGGATCCTAGTACAACATCAGACCCACACAACATCCTAGTACATCATCAGACCCACACAGGATCCTAGTACAGCATCCCCACACAACATCATAGAGTAGTCTTGCATGGATTCCAAGAGATGATCCATGTGGGACCCTCAAACACAGACCCATGTAGTATCCCAACGTACAGACCCACATAGGATCCATTTCTTTTGTTACATCCAGCTACAAGGTTCCTGCACTAAACTCGCTTGTCTCTAGGAGGGTCCGCTACCAAAGCCACTAGTCGATACTTCAATATCCATGAAGTCCTCTGAAGAAGTATCCCGTAGTTCAGCCACGACAAAAGGGGTGCATCAAACAGACGCTCGGTCTGTAAGTTATTAGCCTTTTAGTCCCGAGGGCTCGGTTGGATTAATGCTCGATCCAACCCGACCATACACTAAATTTATCGAAAACTCAAATGGGGTATACAAAAATAATATTCTCACTCCAAGGTTTCCAGCGCCATATATGGTTTGTCAAACAGACGCTCGATGCCAAAGTTATGGCCAAAAGAGCGAAAATGGGTCGAAGTTGGTCTGGGTCTGGTCTGACCTAGTTGGACTAGACCACTACGTCTGGTCCTCACTTGCCAGCCTAGATTGGATGCATGTGGGGGGGAGTCTCTCCCCCCCCCCTCCATCACCGAATGGCTTCGGTCGTTCGGTCACCATCCTACACGTGCGACTCGTTGCATGTCCTGCTCGATCCAGCTCGGCCAGCCGAAATGGCCGGGCCATTCTCCTCATGGTGGCACATCGTGCGCCTCCCTTCTATGGCCACCGATTGTCAGCCCCCCTCCCATCACTGCCACAACATAAAGCAGAGGCACTTTCTAGTTGGGAAGTGCAGATGTGCACCGTAGCCCCCGTCGTGCGGTCGGCCACTGCTGGCCGCCGCCCTTGATCCACCGCAGCCCTTCTATGGGGGCGCGGTTGTGCCACCACCGACTTTGTGGCCGACCATAGGGTCAGCTTCCATTATCGATCCCCACTTGTGTCAATTTCCATCCTCTTCCATCACAAATAACACAACATAAACCACAAATATTTTGCAGTGAGGTCGGGCCATGTTCATTTTGCTCGAACCCTCCACGTTAGGGTGGTATCAAGCAGCTCAAGGAAGGTGATTCAACATGAGAGATAAATTAACGATGATCAATTGAAAACACACCCTTACCTCGAATGATTGTTGACATCGGAGTGGAGGGAAGCACAGATGTTGGTTTTTTGTCGTTGAAGACATCCCACTTTGGAGGATGTCATGAGGAAGAAGCCGAAGTTGTTGGAGAGTTTCAACGTTCTTAGTTGGGGAAGTGTTCTTCATTGGAGAAGAAGAGTTACTCAAAATTTCTCCCCCAATTCCTCTTTTTCATCCCCTCCCCCAACAGAAAGAATAGCCATCCAAATAAATTATGTTTTTATATTTAATTTTTTGGCATAATTAAAGTAGGATTAATTAATTAAAAGAAGGTTTCACAATTAATGTGAATAATGGTCAAGATACTTCCCCACATTAAAGAGAGAGTTTTTAGGGTCGGGTGGTCCCCATATTTGAATTCAATATGGGTTTTTTAGTTCAGGAGGAGCCCACCTACCAAGCAGTCTTTTGGGAGGTTTAAATAAAAATAAAATAACTGTTTAATTTATTTTATTTTTATTTCCACTAAAAAGTGAAAAAATATCTTTCACCCTCGACCTACTATGGTCGAGGTAATGGTCACCTTAATAAAATATCAGCTCTATGAGTTCAACAGTGTTCTCGAATTTCAATTCTGAGCACCAGTTTAAAAGTTACAAAAACCATCTCGTACATTTACTAATTATACGTGAAAAAAAAGTTTAGAAATTCTTTCCAGGCACTCTCAGCCTCAAAATCACATTCCTTCAATTTTCTCACCCTCGTAAAATTCCCATATAATTAAAAACAATTACATAGAATTTCAATATCTTTAAATAACATTATGTCATTTAATATAACAGAAAACATTGTCCTTTACATAATGTTGTCGTAAGGGTTCTCTAAAAAATTTATCAACAGAGTTTCCAATGGTAACTAAAAATTTCTCTGATACCAACTATAATGATAGATAAATTTCATAAATATATATTACAACTTATTAGATAAATATTAATTAGCAAAAATTATGATCCATGCCACCATAATATAATTGTAGAGACATTGAAAGCATAGGTACATAAACAAGTAGTTCATAATAGATCTACATTATCCATCACATTTGTCATCACTGATATCACTTTTCTTAGTCAAACAAGGCATAAAACATTGTTTCATAATATGAGGAAATGTAAAAATAATAAAGGGTGAGATAAAATAATTAGTAAGGGAAAATAAGGGATATTTTAATGATCATTTAAATATAAC
Source organism: Viscum album (assembly GCA_963277665.1). Lineage (NCBI taxonomy): Eukaryota > Viridiplantae > Streptophyta > Magnoliopsida > Santalales > Viscaceae > Viscum > Viscum album. The sequence continues at coordinate 228,678,189 of OY728125.1, forward strand.
AAGAGTACAACCGTAATGTTGAAATGATCAAAACACTTTGAAATCATAAATATCAATTCATAGATCCTAAACATGAGTCGTAGAATAAATCTTGGTTTTTTGTAATTTAAGTAATCATAAATTTATCAAATAACATGTCTCATGAGAACGTAACATTAGAAAATTATCATGTAATAAAAGTGTATTATTATGTTTTTCATATTAATTATCATATAAATATTATATCATGGATACCATCCATCTAATTCATAACATGTAAGTATTGAGATAACAAATCATGTATATTATTCAGTCTTGGGATAACCACCCATGTACACTCTTTCGGGCCAGGGATAACCTCTTTTGTACCATATCCCAGGATTCAGATATCTTCTTATGCAAATTTTGATCTCACTGAACATTAATATTTACCATAATCATTAGAGGCCTATATAATTCTGCTCCCATCAGATACATGGTAAAACAATCCATTCATTTGAATGTGATAAGATAATTAAAACATTCATCGCAAATTATCCCATGTAAAAACAATTTTCATTGATATGTATTTTTTAAAAACATAAGAAATCCATATAAAGAATAATGATTTTCTTATTTGATAATATATAGAGTAAATCTTACGTATCATAAATGGAATATAATATTGAAAAAAAATTCATTTAAAATATAAATGGAATATTTATATACGATAATATATTTTCAATTTTAAATCAGATATTAAAATATTAAAATATAAAAAATATTTTTTGAAATCATTTTCATTTAAAATAAAATTGTAAATATTTAATTCGATCTTAACATCATTAATCTTTAATGAATGTCAGAAATTTCATTCATTCCCTATATGATAAAAAAATTATATCGAGCATTCAATAAAAATAAATAAGTAACTCATTTAGAAAATGATATAAAGATTTCTTTTGATAAATTTCTTAAATATTCAAATGTAAGTAATATAGACTCTAAAAATTCATACTATAATAGTATATATATCCTTCAACATATTTTTTTATAAAATATTGACATGAAGAAAATGAATTTTCAACCGAATAGAGAAGTAAAACTGATTTTCCATAAAAACTTGAATTTAATATTCTATGATGTTAAAGTGCAGAAATTTAAAGAAAAACATGTAATATCTACAAATATACATAATAGAATAAATTAAATGATATTATTTATCGGTATATAATTAAATTTCTTCTTCTGAAACATAATCATAAATAATTATAGTAAAAAATGAGATTGTAACAAAAACCAATCCCTAATCTTTGACTTACTTAGGCAGAGCTTTAACATTATATATAATAAATTTTAATAAATAATAAATCTATAAAACAATAATTAAAATTATTATTATAGAATTCATGACCCAATTTTCATTACCCATTTATTAAACATTCCTTATTAAAATTTTCTTTTATGGGGGTCAACAATCTAATTTCCCTAAGATGTTTTGTTTGATGGTCTTGAAATGTTTCCAATAATAATAATTTAAATAATATAAACAATATTAATAATGATTTAAATATAATATTTATTCTATATAAATTTATATATCATGAATCATTCATAAATGGTAGTGAGAGAAAAATTAATTACATAGTTCATGGAGACGGTACGTCGTGCTTGCACATTAATGATGTTTCTATTTATGACGCATAGATTAAATGATAAGAAAATAAGAAATAAACTATTATTTATCATAATTATATAATATATGAAAAATATATTTATTGAATCTATAAATTATAACCAACCAATTCATGTTGTAAATAAAAACAAAATACAACATTACGTGGAGACTATAAGTTGAATATCCGCATGAGCAATGATCTTTTTTATGTAGGATAAAATTAACTGGATAAAGGTTGTTTCATTATCCTAACAAAAATTAATATATTTCATAAAATTAATTAGTTATTTTATATTGGATTATATTGATGTAAGGGATATAGGATATGAAATTAATGCCAAAATGATGAGTTACATGTTAAAACTCATCATTGAGAAACCTCATTTGGATTACTACTAACGCCATAATGGAATATAATTTTAGAAATAAAAAATACAATAAAATGTTTTTATGGAATATTTGAATGTATTTGTTTTAGTATTATGATATATTTGTGGACAAAATGGTGTGAGGAAGAGATGAGAAGGGGATCCCTTTTATAAGTGAGGGGAGATGAACTCTTTGAATTTGTTAATTTAATAAATTTATATAAATTTATTTTTTTAAAAACCTTACTAAAAATGATAAATTATGAATATAGAATGTGTATAGGTCTAAAGAATTTCATTTAATTATATTTATGAATGTTTTGTGATGTTTTATACCCCATTAAACCGTTTAGACAATTAAAGTAATGTCATAGTTCCCTACTATGTAATGGTCAAGAAAGATACCATAAATTGTAAAACAATCAATAAATAGAACATGTTTTATATGTGTTACTATATATCACCAATTTAAATAACAATATGACTATCATTAAAATTAAATGATTTTTTGAATATTTTTTATTATAAGATTTCAAAAATTCAATTGTCTTGTACTATTAATTTACTTTTCATTAATATTCATCAAGATAGTTATAGAACTAAAATATATACCAATAACACATCCAAAATATGTCATATATTTATAAAAAAGTTACAAAAAACATTAATTCATCCATATTGGGTTACATTTAATATTTTTAAAATCATTTATTTTATTATTATCTTAGTTTACTAAATATTGTGTTGTTGTTGTGTATTCCTTTAAGGAAAATAAAAAATAAATAAAAAATAAATATAAATCAAAATGATTAAATAATTAATTTAAATTTCATATAAATATTTATAACCAATCATAACCAATTTTTATCATTATGTAAAAAATTTACATATATTAAAGTCAAGAGAGTGATGTTATATATTTAATATCTTCATTAAATAATATAAATTAATAATCAAAGAATAATGGAACCAATATTAATTGTATTAAAAAGTTTATGGAATGTTTTTAGCTAAACACAGATGACATTACATAGGAAAGTTACTATTAAATTTTAAAGCCTTTTCCTAAATATTTAATACTATTTTACTCATTTTACCCTAATTTAGGTGAAACATTTAGAGCAAGGTTATTAAACGTAATGGAAAAAAATAAAAGCTTTAAATTTTTTAAATATTATAATCCCAACAGAATCCATTTTTCCTGATTAAATTTATATATTTGGTCGACTTTAATTTAAAAACAATTCCATGAAATGGGCAGAGAAAAAGTTTTGATGAAAAAAGTGATTTCAGAAGTGTAAAAGATGTTATTCCAAAATCCAAAATATCTTTAATTCTAATGAAATTATAATATTTATTATTTGGGATGTGTGCATCTCAATTTATCGAAAAATTAAATTTATTTGTGGATAAATATATAATAAAATCTCAAGATGATAAAAAATGGAATATCAATGTTCTATAATTAATACAAGTATAATATTCCTTTCATTGATCTCAAAGATGATTACCTTCTCAAACCTATTATGTCAAAGACACTTAATTTTCATGATAACACCACTATCAAGTTACTGTCGATCATCAAAACCCACTAACTCTCTTCCATTGTTAACAAAATCTCAAAGTACACTAGGCACTCTCACATAGTCATATATTCCATTTCTCACAAAATCAATAACAAACTTTTACTTTTCCTTAGTTTTCCATAAGGCAAAAAACATATAACATTCCAAAACCAACCACCAACCCAACGGTCAAACACTGGTTCATTCCAAGTATACACTACCAACTCCCTCAGTCTAGGAACAACCAACAAGTCTTAAAGACTTTAAAATAACACCACAAAAAAACCTCTACAAAAACTTATGTCATGAATGGGATAAAATGTTTCAACCACTTTTAACCCCACGTCATTATGGTCTCCCAATCCTCCATATGTCTCTATACTGCTTTTCTAAATCAAAATGTCAATCCATGAACACTACGACCTGAAAAAAACAATATTTTTATTTTAATTCATGAAAAAAATATGGAAACCTAATTCCTAGGATCTCTCAATATCCCTAGATAATAGTATATAGGATAAACATTAATTTCTAACTATGTTAAGATCATACCAATATATCGGATTCAATATTTTACACATTTCCTTTGATAATTTCCCAAAATTCCCATTAACATGGCTTAGATAAATGAAATGAATATAATATGTCAAATAGGAAAAATGGGTTATATATTTAATTAGAATTTAATTTATCTAACATTTAATAAAAATGAAAACAAGTGATGGAAAAGTTATCTTTTATCTATTTTATACAACCACAACATTTCACAATTGATGATAAAAAAAATATAAATTTTAATTTATAGTGTAAAACTATATATAAGATATAATTAGAATTTTATATAGAAGAGAACATGTAATAATTAAGGAAACAGATCACATATCAGGATTTTATCTATTTTTGAGATCAGTTAAGTAAGATACCACCATGCATATATATATATATATAAATTATTTAAATAGTTGATGTAAAATTAAATACATAACATGTATTACAGTCAATGTAATAACATAATTAATCATAATAAATTTAAAAAGTTGAATTTTAATTCTATGTTCATGATTGATGCATGTATGCAAATTATAAGAGATCAAATACTATAAATCATATTCTTATAATCATATGTGTCAACCAAAAGTGAAATTAGGATAAAAGTAAATTTTTTAAAAAATGAAAAATTATCCCATCAATGGAAGGACGTTCAACACTCATATGTGATTTGTCCAATCCTTCAAAAAAAAGTTCTATTCCGTGACTTTAAATCAGAAACTTTTTTTTCTACCATTCCAATAAATCAAAACCCAATAAACAACACCCTAATACAATATCCTTAATTCACTCTACCATGGGCCAATAATATGTTCTTAGATTGGCTATAGATAAAATACAACATGTGTAACTCTGTAAATTCCATAGGATCACAAGTAGCATCTCATGATCAATGGGGAATAGTGGAGAGTCTATAACCCCATATTGGTGTAAAGAAATATTGGGAAAAGGTAAATCATATACACCAAGCAGATAAGTAAGTAGTAAAAAGGTACCTAATTATGTGTTTGTAAATAATTAAAACAAACTATATTAAATTTGAAAATATACTTACATTAATATAATATCCTATATATATATAAACCCAAAAGAGAAATAAAAAAATTACATAGAACCCTAATAAAGGTCTTGATTCCTAGCATGGTCCCAAACATCCAATCTATGCCCAAGTAAAAAAAATCATAAAACAAAAGGAAATTTCCTATCGTATAACTGAAATTATGTTGCATATGCTCAGGTAACCAATTTTTTCAAGGTAAGCTTTCAACTTAGTAGGCCACCTCCAATGGTTATTCTAAATATAAAATTCCTGATAAAATAAAAGCATGAGAGGATATATAAAAAAATAGATTTATGATGTAAAATATAAAAATAAGTATTTTCAATTGATTCTCAGGACCCATTGTGGCACCATAGATCATATCATACCATTGTGGATACATAGTTCTATGTCCATTTAGAATGTTGAGTTCACTATGAAAATCATTGTTTTGTGAACAACCATTAAGGTATTTTTTATTTTGGTGACACATCCATCCCTATTTTTTTTCAAAAAATACAATTGTATTTATTTTCGGAGCAACCCTTACAGTGTTTCAAGTGTTCCTCATTGGTAATTTTACTGACAACCACATTCAGAGTTTCCTATATTAGTATCATAACAACCCTCAAGGATGTTTTCATGACAACCTAAGGGAGTGTTTTCAATATCACATACTAATTCAGTTTTCAAAACACACATAATTATTTTATATATAAATGTCCAATTGTGTAATAATGATCCTTATTTGTTTTAGCAGAATATATTTCATTTCAAAAATAAAAAATTGATAACACCCATCAATTTTGAAAAAATTAAATCAAAATCCTCTTATAATCATTTAAAAAATATAATAAACTTATCCATAAAATGAAAACATTTACAAATCCATCTTGAAAATAATATGCATAGGGAGAATAAATTCCAAAACCAAAAGTAATATAGTATGCTCATTTTATCTTTTATAATACATCCTTTCCCTCTTCATTAATTTAATTCCATAATAAATTCACAACATTCCAGAATAATCATTAACCAATTATAAACCTATTTTTCTAAATAATAATATCATAATAAAGATCAAATCTTATGTTCACCATTATATTTTAAAGATACTCAATCAATCCATGAATTAATATTTTCAGTCGTTGATGATTTTGAAATTCCATTTTAAAATCAGAAATCAAAACATGATTTCAATTTAATATGTTTAACAAATCAATATTACTAAATGAGAAACTATGTAGATTCATTTTGATAATTTTATATTCCAAGTTCTCAAATTAATTTAATAATTCCCATATTCAAGTGAATTTTCTCTAAAATAGGGGATCCATTTGAAATAACCCACTTTATTCTTTATATAACATTTTAAGAGAGTCCTTTTTTCTATAAGAAGAAAATTTTAATAAATTAATTCAGATAAAGTCGATGTGCATTAAATCCAACATGACTACACTATAAACCAATTAGAAAAAGATATATTATGTGAATTTTCTTTGGGACCTTATATCTTATCCTTATAATATTTGAAATGTTTGGAAACATCATTTTATGATACCAATGTAAGATGAAAATGATAAACTACATGAAAGACTTGAGATATTTTCATATTTAAAAAAAATGGAATGATATCACATTGTAGTTAAATAAATAAATTATAAAACTAATGATACTCATACAATTACCTATTTTTATATATTGTTAGTAGCAACAACTTGATTATCCAAGGATCAAAGGATATAATTTAATGACAATAGAGATCTAGATGGCTTCAAATGGAATTTTTCCACGTGTTTTGAGGGATAAAATCCTCAAAATGGGTGAAATGAATGGACTTTTGGAAATTATGGGGATATCCCTACTATAACAAGTCTTATATATGTCCCTTGAATGATGGTTGTATCTAACGGTGATTAGGTGGACCCGTGGCGTTTCATTGATCGTATTCCTAATGCTATGATACTAGTATTCCACCAACTAGATAGTGGACCTTTACCATCATGTCTATGGGACTAAAGTAGCCTTGATAAAATCATTAGCCACTTTTGGAACCCTAAAAAAATTACAGTATCCCAAAAAAACCCAAATCCATTTAATTTAGAAGAAAAAATTACCATCCAATTCCATACTCACAGATAAAGAATTAATTGAACTCATTCCATTATAAACATATGGTGTATTGAATCCATGAAATATGACATTCCTTTTTCAAAAAATCTATAATGAATAATAACGAACTCCATTTTTAAAAAAATAAGTATACAATCCTCAATAAATCAACACCTCCCTCAAAAAATCAATATTAAGTAAAAATGGAAGAATATAACCATCACCAATAAATCAACACTTCCCTCATCAGTCTTGTTATGTTGGGGACACCGATTATTGTGCAAAATCATATAAATCCAATAATTTAATTTTTTTACTCCATAATATTTACCATAATATTTCAAAGATTTGTATCATCCTTCAATACGTCATTCAATATCAAATAGAAATATTATTATGAAATCATTTGGGAAATTTAGATTTATATAAATTCATTCGTGATATCCATGTCCACGATATTTATATCCATGAATATGAGGTCTTCTTAAATATTACTTTTAAATATAGAATCACCCACCTTTTTTAATAATTTTCCACCATGTTTCAATTCCAATATGATCATGTATAGAGAATTAATAATCCATGATCAGAAATATTTTTTTTATTTGTTGATATTATGATTTATCCAAATTAATATACAATTTTCGTAATATCAAAAAATATATATTTTTTAACCTACTCTCTATAATTCCTATATATGATTAATATAATTTTTTTTGTAAAAACTAATTAAAAAAATCATTTAAGATGTTCCTTGATTGAATAATTGATGTAAGGATTAAGTTATGACTATAATGTTTTCATTGGATATCATAAAAATCCATTCATTGAGGTATAAATTTATGTGACAAAGTATTTTATACTATAGATTTTGTTGAGTATATGTATCTCAATAAGGTTTTCTTTATATTATATTGTCATTATTATCAAAACACAGTTATATATTTTTTGTTTAGTGGATTAAATGACAACAATAAATTTATGAAAGTCATTTGATGGTTTTTTTCTAATCTAGTAATTCTATGTATCAATGTTAATGATGTTTTTGGTCATTTATCAATCAAAAAGTTCATTGAAGTATCAATAGATATACACTCCCTTATGATTATATGACCCAATAATGATACTTATTTTTGAATGTTTTAACTCTTGTAAAATTTGGAAGATGCTTTATCCAATCTTAAGGTATTTAATAAAATTATCAAAAGCACAACATATTTATCCCTTCAATTTATATATACGAGAATGTAATATTAAATAAAAATTATTTTTTTATGAAAATATATAATGAATAATTTCATAAAATATATAAATAAGTTGGGGTTATTTAAAATATTGGATTTTTTCACTCAGAAATCACCACGTCCACTTCATTTATAAAATGATGACATTAGTATATCATTTTGTTTCACCCTCAGTTGATGATTTCCAATCAGAATATACACCTTTGATAAGTTTATATAGCCATGAAATTAATTAAACAATCTATTAATTCATGGTGTTATAAATTTTAATCATTCAAATATCCCATTAATCAATTAAATAATTACTTGATACATCCTTTTTCCTAATAAAGATGATCATTATAATACACGTTGAAACACCTTGGTGTACGGAATTATTTTCCATGTTGTCTTATAGTTACAAATTCAATTATTCAAATTTAATATGTATTATTAAATAAAAACACTCTTATATAGGCATAACACTAGGAAATGTTTTAAATGAGTACTTATTCACATGATCCCAGTGATAAATATGAAACTGTTTGAGAAATACATCAATATATATGACATAATTAAAACAAATTCACTATCTATTCTCTCCAAAATCATAACATAAAACTATAAAATTATTATATTTTAGATACTACATTAATAATCAATATTCCAAAAATGTTCATAATCTTCCTTGTAACAATATATTGTCATGGAGAATTAAAAAAAATAAAATTTCATTATCCTAATAATTGATATTATTTATACACTACATGATATATATAACTTTAAATTTAATTTATGGATAAATTAATAGATTAATTTGATTTATCGTCTCTTTGATTTCAATCATACATGAGTATTATACATTGGATTCTATAATCACTCCAAAAGGTTTTTTTTAATGACCTTAAATTTTATAAATTAATGCTCTCTTTTGAAGAAACAAAAGCCATACTAAGTAATGTAGTAATAAGAAACACATTCACTACATTGGTGATTTTATACAAATAATAATATATAACACATAAAATTTAAGAGTTTTTTTATTTATATTAGTTTTAATAAATATAAAATTTTATAGAGATCAATTAGATTATTATATATTGATGTTTATGATAAAGTACAACTAACCTGGATGGAAGAAGAGACAACTTTGACCAATAGCATTGTACTTGATGAATCCTATTTTTCAGAGCTCTCTGGGAGATAGAATCACTAGGATTTTCCATTGAAAATTTTTAATCCTATATTAAATAATTAATTCGTGAGTGAAATATTTTATGGGATATGATCACTCGTACCAAGATCATGTTCCAAACCATGTTCAATGAACCACCCCAAGAAATTGTCACCACCCACACCATAACATTATGGAATAAACTGGTGTATTATGGGGTTCATTATCTGGATTGTAATAATGGAAATATTAATATTTGTATTAAAATAATCAATATATTTATCAATTTTAACTATTAATTTATAAATGAATAAATAATGAGTATTATAATAATTATGTTTTAATATTATGAAAAATAAACTTTAATTTTTGAAATATATTTTTTCAATCATGATAATGTTTCTGATGAATTCAAAAATTTTACAATAAAAATTATTTTTAATTATTTTTTCAAAATTATATTTATTTAATTATAAATTTTAAGTATATACTGTGAGGTCAAATATAATTTTTATATTGCTCAGAAACTATTTTCACCATTAAAACATGTATTTTTTATCAAATGGTTTTTTTAATTTAAAATGTAATGTTTTCATATTCAGTGAATTAATTTGATAAAATATATATTATTTATGAATTTATATAATAAAAATTATCCAAAAGTGATTTTTTTATAAATTTATAAGATAGTTCAATTTTTGGGTGATAATTACCTACAATATGTATTATGACATCATAAAGGACCATAACTAATGTAATAAATACTTTAATGTGTATCCATGACCGAAATTATATATCGAGATTAAAATTATGTATATTTTTGTTATTGTATTAATCTTATAATCCAATAATTAGTCATCAAAAACCAATATTATATGTTATGTTTTTCAAATTAATTTTTTATGAACATGTATCATATTCACTTGAACTTCGGTATTATTTTAATGATTTAATTTCAATACCATATAAAATAGTGAAAACCACCACTATTTGGATGTATCCATGGGAATAAATCATTGGATGGTTTTTGGTGTTTATTACCTTATTATATAGATACTCAAAACTATGTTTAAAAATTAATCAATAATACACATATATATTGCTACAAATCACATCCAAAATCCAGTTAGTCTTCACTCAATACCCATTGAGAATGAATTTACACTACCATAAACTCTCTATATCCCTCCCTCGGTGATCTGAGTCTCATAAGAAGATCCTCCCCCACATTTAAAAGTTCCCTCTCATAGTAATGGTTCCACTCCTACTTTGTCCAAAAGAAAATTCATTATATGATGATGTTTTAATTTGAATAGGTCATGTTGTGATATATTTTTACACCTCTACCATAGTATCCTTATTATATAAAACTAATTATATACCCCTTTAAATCCTAATAAAACCTTCCATGATTCTCTATTTACCCCCATTATTCTAATGAAATTATATGAAATGTTCCCTTACAAACAATTGTATCATAAATACACATAAACTTTTCCACTCAATGGAATTAACCAATTAGTGCCAATAAATATTTTATTTCATAAATAAATATATTTAATACACACTCTATAATCATTGTATTTAAATTGATTAAATCTACACTAACGGTGTATTCCCTCTTTGTCACACTTATGCATGTACTTCATATGAATTTAATGGGTGGGGATGAAATTATATTATCCTACAAGGCATTATATATGATTCTGTATAATGAGATATTATGTATGATGAATGTGAGTTTGTCATAATTACACTATTTTATGATGTCTCATCTGTAATCCATTATAAATTCTTTACAATTTCATGTTTTCTGTTATTTCGACAATCATATCTTTCCATTATATTATCATGTTGTTTCAGGATTCCATGTTCATTTTTATGATACTGACAACACTTTTTTTAGATTGATACTTCTATTGACTAAAATTTAATTATTTGATTTATAATATAATATTTTTATTACCTTATAATTATTTAAAGATTTCTCATTTTATATATACATTTCTAAATTATCGAATACGGTTTGAAAATAGTAGTATATTTTTTGGGCATACTGTGGAGTTTTCTAATATATTTGTTTACAGATGTTCTATTATATTGTTCTATATACCAAATTTATCTCATCGGATAACAGTCTTTTTTTCACCTACAAGTTCAATTTTAAATTAACATTTTCAACATCCTTGAATGTAATTAATAAAAATGGTTTCCATATATACAATACTAATATTTAATATTATATAATAAGGTAAAATTAATTTTTCATTAAAATATATAGTAAAAACAGCAAAATTTATTAACCATGATTATGGTTAAAACTAGTTTTCTAGGTGTTAACATAAATATATAATGACTAAAATTCCATATAAACATTTCAAACACCCTTTTTATGGATATAGTAATAACTTATCACATCTCAGGTTAAATAATAAGAAATTTTGGAGACCTATGAAATGTTATAACTGTTGGTAAACATTTTCCTTTTAATAAAATATTTGTGTGCCCTTTCTAGATGATATTAAAGGGAGAAAACACTCCTCTCTTCTCCAGATATACAAAATAGTTTCTATTTGAGCATAAATTAAAAAAATAAATTCTTGTCATACATTTATATATAAAATATCTTCTATTTTTATTTGTAGAACATCATATTACGTATTTACCTTTTTTCCTAAATGATTATTTGATGAATATTTATACACATTAATTATGAATTTTCATTTTAGTTCAACCTATAACTCCTTAGAATATTTTCAAAACATGAAGGTAAAATAAAATAATTACCATAAATATATTGATATGTTATAATTTTAATTAAAGGGACTTTAACTATCACATCTCCCATTGTATGGAAAATGATTTTATCGATTCGGTGTAGGAGAACTTACCGCCTTGGGAATTGATGTAAATCATTTTCCATCACTCTCTATCATTAATGGATATAACGTATGATTTAATTTTTAAATTTAAATTTCATGAAATTATTATAATTTTATCTTTATAACATCGCATCAACCATCTTACGTTCTAATCCATTGTAAGATGATAACATTCCTCATTATTATTTTTGGCCTACCACATCCATTAAGAGAAGTGATACATTATCATTTTTTTAAATGCTTGGTAATGATAATATATTAATGGAAAATATATGATATATATTATATATAATAAATTATGTATGGGTTAATAAATATTTCATTTTATTTTTTACAACAACACAGATATTGGAAATTACATTCATGCATACTTACGGTCAACTGTATGCATGAACAGTTTAATTCATTTTAAATCTCTAACACTAATAAATTTCTATAAATTAACATATAATTAAAATATATAAAATTTATATCATAATTATAATTCTAGATATTATGGAACAATTATCAATTTAAATGGACCAAAAATACATAACCAAAACACATATAAAAAACTAAGTAGCTATTGCCTTAAATATATTTTTATCATAGAAATTGTTAATAAATATGTAAGAAAAATTGTAAATAAATAATACATGGTTTGATATATGTTTTTATTCTTTTTTAATAGATTTAAAATAAAACCATATTAATTAAAAATTATTTTCTAACTTGTGTGAATAAAATAAACACATTGCGTTAGGGATTCTAGTCTGCCATATCATTCTTTGAGATGTATGACATTCTCACAAAAAATTTCTTTTGTGTGGTGTATATACCTAAAATATAACAAGTCATGAAATTAATATCATTTATTTAGATATACATTTTGATTCATATTTAATTATTCATTAATGGTTTTTATTATTCAAATGTTATTAAAGTGGTAATTAATTTTAATCTCACTTTTATCTCTATGGGACAAAAGCGATTTTCACCATATATTTTCTTTATGTGGTATATATACTTATAAATAATGCATTATATGATTATTATAATGTAATTTTTTTATTAATATAAAAATAAATTTATTTCATTAAAGTATATTATTACTTAAAACATACTATAGTGGGAATGGTTTTATGTTACTGTAACACCCCAAGCTTCCACGGTACGTTTCCCTTCGAATAATGCCATAGCGTGTGTTGTACGCAACCTCGAGTTCTAACACACACCACAACTAATTAAACTAGCCATTGTGAATAGTAATACCTAATTTTTGAAATAATATATATTTTATATTTCAAAATGGACTTCATTTTTGGATTCGGAATATCGAAATTAGCCTAGGGTGAAATTTTTGTACTTTTCGGATAACTTGTATATTTTGATGAATAGTGAAAATTACTAAATTTTAATTAAAAACAACTTTTTTAATCAAAATAATTAATAGTGATAAATTATGAATTTGAGTGGTTTTAAAGTATATTTAGAATATATTTTTACCATTTAATATAATTTTGGTCATTGGACATAATTTTACAATTAAACCGAACATAAACAAGTGTCAATCTTTTGATAGTTATTATCTCTTAAAAACACGCTTTTTGTTTTGACAGCGGGAATTAATTTTAAATTAATTTCTACCACTTCTGTGTTTTGAATTTAGAAAAATGGATTCCATATTTGGAATCAGTATGTTCAAATTGTGTAAATAGGTAACTTTTATTTTTAAACATTTTGAATAATTACTGCGGTAAATATTTTATTTACCATGGTTAAGGGTAAATCCGGTAAATAAGGGTTAAAAACTAATATTATAATAATACTAAATTACCCTAAAACGTGTCTTAACCCTATTGTTTGATACATGGTAGACCATGGGCATCTTTGGGTCAATTTTGGGACCCCATTGATCCACTTGTAAGTGATAATGACACTTTATTTTAATTAAGTTAAAATGAATACAAAAATGGCATAAGCTTATATCTTTTAAAAGAACAATTTTTACATAGGGTTATACATGTTGGATTTTCGATTATAAATATTCATTAGAAAGATAAAAATATTTCCTACATAATGATATTTTATTTATAATTTTTAGACATCAAATAATTTAAATTATTAATGACACAATAATGATGCAATGTTTACCTCATTAATAAATCATTTAAATAAGTAAGATTATAATGATTAAAATATTATCTAAAACCTGTCCAATTCTTATTGGTTGATGTTATTTAGAATATGAGTCATCTTATCTTCGACCTCAATGATTTTTGGACCATTATAAACCGAATATAATTATATTATAAAGTAATACTTTCACTCTTTCCTAAAGAGCCCATCCTCTCCCTTATAAAAGGAGACCACTTCTACTCATTCCTCACACCTCTCAAGCCACTTGGCTCGTCCAAACTCTTCCCACCTAAGCTCCTCACATCCCTCTCCTCCTCCTTGAAGCTTCCCCTTAGGCAGAAAGCATTTCAAGAAGTCCTTTGGTTCCAACCAAAGTGAGTTACCTAAATTAAAGGTAACGTTTGCTCTTAAATTATTTTCATTTATTTTGCTTCTCCAACCCCCAAGCTCTTTTTATTTACTTTCTTCTGTAAAAACACCAGTATCCATAATATACTAGGATTTTGTTATAAGAAGGATTCAAACTACACATACACACAACTCCATCTAATGGATGATGAACATAATGTTTCTGTGGATGGCAAACTAACGCCTCACGAAACGATGATTGTTCAAATACATCTTACCGCCTCTCATGGTGGCCATTATGATGGCACTGTAATTAAATATGATATTAATGATATATATTTTATATATAATCTTCTGTAATTCCATTTTATTTCATACCATTATTCGTTTCATGTTGTATATACATACGATAATTTCATTTGAGGAAGTGCGGACTACCGCCCCCTTAAAATGATATGACTCGTTCATACCACACATGGAACGAATAAAGGATGGTGTTAATGAACTTATGTAACATATATAAAATATTATATTATACTGGAATAGTAATATACCTATGTATCATTTGGATTCGATTCTTTTAAAATAAAAATTAAATGGAAGTAGCGTTCGTGCGTACGTACGGACTACCGTCTCCGCGAACGCGATGAGATTCATTCTCCATCGTATCCATTCAAGTATAATTATCATTTGATGATTTAAAAATTATGTTTAAGGACTTGATACCATTCTGTATTTGAATAATACACATCCCATTAATAACGAA
Organism: Viscum album; assembly: GCA_963277665.1. Classification (NCBI taxonomy): domain Eukaryota; kingdom Viridiplantae; phylum Streptophyta; class Magnoliopsida; order Santalales; family Viscaceae; genus Viscum; species Viscum album. The sequence continues at coordinate 228,693,969 of OY728125.1, forward strand.
TATGGCTCACATAACAAAGAATATAAAGTAAAATGAACCCGTTAACACCCGAAATGACGATAATTCTAAGATATTATTAACAAATCAATGTTAAAAGATCATATATGATATCACATTAAAGTAAATTATTCTTGTATTATTCAATAACAATTATTTCACCATTATACAGGAGGTAAACCTACCATCGACCAAGGAAAAAGTACAAAGTAAGGGATTCTCTTATCTCACTTTCAATTCCGTGAGATTTCCATTGTTCACTACTAAATTATTGAAAGTGGTGTATTGTGTACTTCCATGATTCACTTTATATTCATGTTATTCTGTAAATAATTTGGTGGTTATTAACCTTTGGCCATGCGACTCAGTTGATTAACGTGGTAAGGGGTTTCTTGTCTCACTTTTAATTCCGTGAGAATTCCATTGATCACCACTTAATTATTGCATGTGGTGTATGTGTACTAGCCATGATTGTATTCATTGTGTAATATACTTTATTTTATGGGTATTTACATCATCATGGTATGATCTTTCTTTCATGGGTGTTTGTTTCTTAAGTTACCTAATCAATAAGGGAATTTGAGATTTCAATTTCCACTCATTTGGATTTACGCATATTTCATTGATTATATTACCCCAAGATTATGTGTGGAATCACTATTCATTTGATTATGTCATAATTTCCACTCCCCTTCCTGTGGATATACTTTTGATACACATAATCACTCCATTGAAAATTCTCAAGTCATTGATATGAATTTGATAAGAGTAATTTTAACTCTTTCACCATTTGTTGAGTTAAACATCCAATTCGTTGGTGTTGTTTTTACAGGAATATGTGTGAATATACTTTGATTGTTTTACACTGAATATCCAATAATATTTAGTGTATTTATATTTTTCACACATAATTATGTTGTTGATTTATCCTTAACCTAAGGATATGGCCTTTATGAGAGATTTCATCTCAACTTACATTCCATTGAGACTTCTTTGTTGATATACACCAAATAACTTTTATGTGGTGTATATAATGTACTTTGACATAGTATGTCATGAAGTCCCTTTATTCTCATGATATTACAAAGTTTTGATTACCTCAATTATTTTCATTCAAGTGTCTCTCTATTGGTTAGAATCTCTAACTAAAATACCATTTTTAAATGTTTTAAAGACTTATTCATCTAAATCTTTCTCATTAATGTCCATGTTTTAAAAAAAATGGTTTTAAGGATTTATTTATATGGACATTAAAGTTTTAAAATTAAAACTCCTTTTAAAAGTTTCAAAGTGGTATGGGACACTTTGATTCAAAAATCTATTTTTAAATGGCTTCTTGACAAATAGTGTGACTTTTAAATGTTTTCAAGAAAAGGGGGATATTTCTCTCAAATAGTTTTGATGATTATTTTCATCTATGTCAACATCCTTCATTATTCATGATTGAGGTTAATGTGATATAATACAATCTTCCATATTGTATCAAATGAGTTATATTTGACTGTGGATGTTCTATTTTTATACCATTCATGGTTTGTGGTTAAAGTATTTACATTTCGTATGCTAGTTTTAATACGAATGTTTATTTTATGCTTAAACCTATTCATATGAGGAATGCATTGGACTTAATAAGTGACGGGAGGAGCCCGCTATAGCTCCTCGATGCATCGGTAGGTCTCATGAGACAAACTAGTGTCTTGGCACAAGGCCTTGGCAAAATCTTATTTGTAGTCTTGGCACGAGGCCTTGGCTATGTGGTTATGATAGTCTGGAATTATGCATTCCATTATTATGAAAGTGGTTATTGATATTGCATGTGATCATTCGACTAGTAGAATATCCATGTGAGTAAGTAAATGGCATTATTTCATTTTACCTTTGCCATTTTATGCTGAAGTTCAAATTTAAAAGGCTTTTGTTTTAGTTATAAATTGCCTTAAGTGTTTATTCTTATTTATGAAAGCTTCTACTATAATGTTATCCTTACTGAGCATCCGAGATCACCCCTTTCAATGTTTTATTTTTTCCAGGATTATGAAGAAGTAATTTATGAATGACCTGCAGGGGTAGTATGAGGGGATATGAGGACAAGATGTTTTTTTTATGATGTAATGTAAAAATTTATGGATGTATCTAGTTATTCCAAGGCTACTAAACTAATCGGTCTTTCGAGACATGATCTTTCTCATGATCATGCCAATGTTATGTAATAATGCACCGAATCTGGGTAACTAGGGTCGGGGCGTTACAGTTGGTATCAGAGGAAGTTTAGTACAAACCTTGGAAGCTAGATTTAGATAAACTCTGATTAGAGCACGTAAACCTAAGATGAACTTTGAGGATTAGTATGGAAGAACTTCCTAGAATTTTGGTATTATAGAGATTTTGTGAGTTTTCCGAGCAATACATCTCTGTCTGGATACGAGCAGGTAGAGGCGGCTCTGGCACAGATGTACCTAGGGGTAAAACCCGAAAACACCGCTTTGAGCTAGACTCGAACGGGAACTGGTGCACGACAACAGGCCTTGCTGCACTCTTGGTTACGACACTCCCGGGGGATATGCTTTGGTAAATTCACAAGATTAGTATAAACCATTATTAAGGGAATACAAAAAAAAATGCCCCTGAGAATATATGTCGGCAAATAGATAGTGGATAACCTAGATTTTAACATAGGGTACCCCAAGTTAGGATATATTGTTCAATTACAAGATTATCCTATTATGTCTATTTTTTTACATTCTTATTAGATAAGTATTCAAAAACCCTAATTGTATTTTCTTTTGTTAGTTGAAACATGGAGGTTGCAAGATCACGAACAACTCTTCTCTCTCTTCCTGAAGAACTACTTACAATTATTATCCAGAAGTCTTGCGCAGACGATGTTGAAACTTTTTCAAATGTCCATGTTACATGCAAACAACTTTATGAGACATCCAATACCTCTAGCATTGCACGATTCTTTCAAGGATCAAGTACCGACTATGGGATAATTTTGCGCTCTCAACTTTCTTACCACGCTAAGCGTGGGAAGTACCATCAGGGGCTTTTCAAATTATTCACTTTATCTCAAAATTACGATGCACTAAATGATTTTCTAGATGCTGCAGAAGAGGGAGACCTTCGAGCAGCCTATATGTATCAAATTATATATTTATGTCTTTTGGGATATACGAATACTGATTTACCAAAATCTTATTTTGAAATATTTGAAGATGAATCAGTGAGAATTTTTCTAAAAAAACATGTTAATGACGATGTCTCAAAATTATATATAAGAAATACCTATTTTTTTATGATGCATCGATGCTTCCATTGATATAATCCAAAATGGATGAGGAGTTTTTGGGTAAAGGAAGTAGATGATTTTGAAAAATTCCTGAGGTACCATTGTGACACATGAACACATTCTACCAAAAGGCAAATCCGCCTAGTCTCTCCAGAGTTCATGTTGTGATTCACATACCTCTAGTGACAAAATACATGCCTGACCCAATGCATGTACCCACCTATGAAGAATTATAACTGGAACTCGATCTATCTTATTGTGGAGAGCCTATCAGAATTCTTCATACCAAAGATCAAGTGTTGAGAAACCGGATGACTTGTCTGGTAAAAGATCTATGGAGAAATCATAAGATGGAAGAGGCAATGTGGGAACCCGAGGAACATATGATGAAGAACCTATGTGGAAATAAATGGATGGTGAAATGTTTAAAAGTGTTAGTGCTCTTTATTGATGGGTTTACTTTGGAATAATTTTCTCTTGTATTTGTAACCCCGTAGTTTGCCATGTGAGAATGATATTTGAGGAAGAATTGTCTCTTCTCTTGTGGATATAGGTATAAATAACCATTTGGTTTTATTTGATCATTGGGGTTTGAGAAAATGATAAGTTATTATAATTTGGGATGAAAATGCAAAGTATGATATAACATTTGTGGTTAAATTATGTTATTTTGAGGAATTTATCTCATTTTGGTAATATTATAAAATATATTTTTTGAAAAAGGACAACACGTAGACCGTATGACAACCCGTCGTGTCGGACAAAGCTGTGGGAATGGAACCCACATCCAAAGTGCGACTGGGATTTATCACCTACCACTGGACTGCGTGAAGTCCCTGGTTAGTGTGACTTTTTTTTTGTTAAATGATTTTATTGATCAATAATAAGATGATTTGGGTTCTTATTTCTTATCAAATGAATACCCTTGGTATAGGAAAATGATTTGGTGATTAAGTGATAAATGTTATTTTGGATGATGTTCACTTTGTTGGGAACACTATATGCCCAAGGAAAATCGAATACAATGGGGTTTCATTTGTAGAGTAATGGTGGATTTTTATCTACGTTTTTATTGTTGATTTATAGTGATTTGGGTTATTTATGGAAATGATTAACCTATAACAGAGAATATGTGATAATGTTAATTACTTTTAAGTATGTGACTTTAAGAGTATTTGATGTCATTTGGAGATACAATGTAACATGGGAGACTACATAATCAAATTCTTCTATGTTTTGGGTTTCAATATTAGTTTGGATTATATTAAAGGATTTTAAGGACAATTGGTTATTGAATGGTATCTATTTAACTTTGGGGTATTGTTGGTTTAATTTTAGAAAATTAAGATTAGTGCATATTTATCTCAATGAATATCTTTTTGGGGGATCATTAGATCATTCACTAACCATTTTTGTTTTGATTAATCTTCAAAGACAATGTAAATATATGGTTTATCCTGCATGGATCATGTGATTCTATAGAAGTTTATTCTAGCTCTTCTAGTGTGACCAAGTCTTCTTGAATACTCATCGTTTAAAAAAAATTGAGTTAGTGGTGGAAAATTATTAAAGAATTAAAATCTACTTAAAATTTAAGTATATCTCATAATGTTCTTAGTGAATATCATAAATGAATTCCTCTTCCTTATGTAATGTAACTTAAAAAAAATGTTGTCTGTTTACTTTCCTACTAGGAGACTAATGGTCGTTTGTCCCAACACAAGTTTGTGGTTTTCTCATTGTTAACTTTCTTCTGATCATGATTTCTATCCCTCTCCATCAGAACTTGACACTTAGTTTATCATCCATATCCATGTTTTCTTACATGGAATCCTAGTATGGGTTATCTTGGATGACCCTTATACCTCTCTTTCATTCTTTTAAAGTGATAGTTTTATTGACTCTTTTTCCGATGTGGGACTTTCCATTGTATTCCCAAGCAAAATTTTAAAAAAATGCGAGGATGCAATTTATTGAAGGAGGGGAGAATGTAACATCCCAAGCTTCCACGGTACGTTTCCCTTCGAATAATGTGATAGCGTGTGTTGTACGCAACCTCGAGTTCTAACACACACCACAACTAATTAAACTAGCCGTTGTGAATAGTAATACCTAATTTTTGAAATAATATATATTTTATATTTCAAAATGGACTTCATTTTTGGATTCGGAATATCGAAATTAGCCTAGGGTGAAATTTTGGTACTTTTTGGATAACTTTTATATTTTGATGAATAGTGAAAATTACTAAATTTTAATTAAAAACAACTTTTTTAATCAAAATAATTAATAGTGATAAATTATGAATTTGAGTGGTTTTAAAGTATATTTAGAATATATTTTTACCATTTAATATAATTTTGGTCATTGGACATAATTTTACAATTAAACCGAACATAAACATGTGTCAATCTTTTGATAGTTATTATCTCTTAAAAACACGCTTTTTGTTTTGACAGCGGGAATTAATTTTAAATTAATTTCTGCCACTTCTGTGTTTTGAATTTAGAAAAATGGATTCCATATTTGGAATCAGGATGTTCAAATTGTGTAAATAGGTAACTTTTATTTTTAGACATTTTGAATAATTACTGCGGTAAATATTTTATTTACCATGGTTAAGGGTAAATCCGGTAAATAAGGGTTAAAAAATAATATTATAATAATACTAAATTACCCTAAAACGTGTCTTAACCCTATTGGTTGATACATGGTAGACCATGGGCATCTTTGGGTCAATTTTGGGACCCCATTGATCCACTTGTAAGTGATAATGACACTTTATTTTAATTAAGTTAAAATGAATACAAAAATGGCATAAGCTTACATCTTTTAAAAGAACAATTTTTACATAGGGTTATACATGTTGTATTTTCGATTATAAAAATTCATTAGAAAACTAAAACGATTTCCTACATAATGATATTTTATTTATAATTTTTAGACATCAAATAATTTAAATTATTAATGACACAATAATGATGCAATGTTTACCTCATTAATAAATCATTTAAATAAATAAGATTATAATGATTACAATATTATCTAAAACCTGTCCAATTCTTATTGGTTGATGTTATTTAGAATATGAGTAATCTTATCTTCGACCTCAATGATTTTTGGACCATTATAAACCGAATATAATTATATTATAAAGTAATACTTTCACTCTTTCCTAAAGAGCCCCTCCTCTCCCTTATAAAAGGAGACCACTTCTACTCATTCCTCACACCTCTCAAGCCACTTGGCTCGTCCAAACTCTTCCAAACTAAGCTCCTCACATCCCTCTCCTCCTCCTTGAAGCTTCCCCTTAGGCAGAAAGCATTTCAAGAAGTCCTTTGGTTCCAACCAAAGTGAGTTACCTAAATTAAAGGTAACGTTTGCTCTTAAATTATTTTCATTTATTTTGCTTCTCCAACCCCCAAAATCTTTTTATTTCCTTTCTTTTGTAACAACACCAGTATCCACAATATACTAGGATGTTGTTATAAGAGGGATTAAAACTACACATACACACAACTCCATCTAATGGATGATGAACATAATGTTTCTGTGGATGGAAAACTAACGCCTCACGAAACGATGATTATTCAAATACATCTTACCGCCTCTCATGGTGGCCATTATGATGTCACTGTAATTAAATATGATATTAATGATATATATTTTATATATAATCTTCTGTAATTCCATTTTATTTCATACCATTATTCATTTCATGTTGTATATACATACGATAATTTCATTTGAGGAAGTGCGGACTACCGCCCCCTTAAAATGATATGACTCGTTCATACCACACATGGAACGAATAAAGGATGGTGTTAATAAACTTATGTAACATATATAAAATATTATATTATACTGGAATAGTAATATACCTATGTATCATTTGGATTTGATTATTTTAAAATAAAAATTAAATGGAAGTAGCGTTCGTGCGTACGTACGGACTACCGTCTCCACGAACGCGATGAGATTCATTCTACATCGTATCCATTCAAGTATAATTATCATTTGATGATTTAAAAATGATGTTTAAGGAATTGATACCATTCTGTATTTGAATAATACACATCCCATTAATAACGAATATGGCTCACATAACAAAGAATATAAAGTAAAATGAACCCGTTAACACCTGAAATGACGATAATTCTAAGATATTATTAACAAATCAATGTTAAAAGATCATATATGATATCACATTAAAGTAAATGATTCTTGTATTATTCAATAACAATTATTTCACCATTATACAGGAGGTAAACCTACCATCGACCAAGGAAAAAGTACAAAGTAAGGGATTCTCTTATCTCACTTTCAATTCCGTGAGATTTCCATTGTTCACTACAAAATTATTGAAAGTGGTGTATTGTGTACTTCCATGATTCACTTTATATTCATGTTATTCTGTAAATAATTTGGTGGTTATTAACTTTTGGCCATGCGAATCAGTTGATTAACGTGGTAAGGGGTTTCTTGTCTCACTTTTAATTCCGTGAGAATTCCATTGATCACCACTTAATTATTGCATGTGGTGTATGTGTACTACCCATGATTGTATTCATTGTGTAATATAATTTATTTTATGGGTATTTACATCATCATGGTATGATCTTTCTTTCAGGGGTGTTTGTTTCTTAAGTTACCTAATCAATAAGGGAATTTGAGATTTCAATTTCCACTCATTTGGCTTTACGCATATTTCATTGATTATATTACCCCAAGATTATGTGTGGAATCACTATTCATTTGATTATGTCATAATTTCCACTCCCCTTCCTGTGGATATAATTTTGATACACATAATCACTCCATTGAAAATTCTCAAGTCATTGATATGAATTTGATAAGAGTAATTTTAACTCTTTCACCATTTGTTGAGTTAAACATCCAATTCGTTGGTGTTGTTTTTACAGGAATATGTGTGAATATACTTTGATTGTTTTACACTGAATATCCAATCATATTTAGTGTATTTATATTTTTCACACATAATTATGTTGTTGATTTATCCTTAACCTAAGGATATGGCCTTTATGAGAGATTTCATCTCAACTTACATTCCATTGAGACTTCTTTGTTGATATACACCAAATCACTTTTATGTGGTGTATATAATGTACTTTGACATAGTATGTCATGAATTCCCTTTATTCTCATGATATTACAAAGTTTTGATTACCTCAATTATTTTAATTCAAGTGTCTCTCTTTTGGTTAGAATCTCTAACTAAAATACCATTTTTAAATGTTTTAAAGACTTATTCATCTAAATCTTTCTCATTAATTTCCATGTTTTAAAAAAATGGTTTTAAAGATTTATTTATATGTACATTAAAGTTTTAAAATTAAAACTCCTTTTAAATGTTTCAAAGTGGTATGGGACACTTTGATTCAAAAATCTATTTTTAAATGGCTTCTTCACAAATAGTGTGACTTTTAAATGTTTTCAAGAAAAGGGGGATATTTCTCTCAAATAGTTTTGATGATTATTTTCATCTATGTCAACATCCTTCATTATTCATGATTGAGGTTAATGTGATACAATACAATCTTCCATATTGTATCAAATGAGTTATATTTGATTGTGGATGTTCTATTTTTATACCATTCATGGTTTGTGGTTAAAGTATTGACATTTTGTATGCTAGTTTTAATACGAATGTTTATTTTATGCTTAAACCTATTCATATGAGGAATGCATTGGACTTAATAAGTGACGGGAGGAGCCCGCTATAGCTCCTCGATGCATCGGTAGGTCTCATGAGGCAAACTAGTGTCTTTGCACAAGGCCTTGGAAAAATCTTATTTGTAGTCTTGGCACGAGGCCTTGGCTATGTGGTTATGATAGTCTGGAATTATGCATTCCATCATTATGAAAGTGGTTATTGATATTGCATGTGATCATTCGACTAGTAGAATATCCATGTGAGTAAGTAAATGGCATTATTTCATTTTACCTTTGCCATTTTATGCTGAAGTTCAAATTTAAAAGGCTTTTGTTTTAGTTATAAATTGTACTAAGTGTTTATTCTTATTTATGAAAGCTTATGCTATAATGTTATCCTTACTGAGCATTCGAGCTCACCCCTTTCAATGTTTTATTTTATCCAGGATTATGAAGAAGTAATTTATGAATGACCTGCAGGGGTAGTATGAGGGGATATGAGGACAAGATGTTTTTTTAATGATGTAATGTAAAAATTTATGGATGTATCTAGTTATTCCAAGGCTACTAAACTAATCAGTCTTTCGAGACTTGATCTTTCTCATGATCATGCCAATGTTATGTAATAATGCACCGACTCTGGGTAACTAGGGTCGGGGCGTTACAGTTACAATCCCATTATTTTTAAATATTTTTCACAATTAAATTTATGAGGAAGATATTATATAATCCATCTGTCATGAAACTAATGAATTTATTTTCCTCTAGTTTTATATTGAAAATACATGTATTATAAAAATTTTCATATCACTATAATCTTATGAGTTCAAAATAATTTCTTAAATTACAATCGACATTATTTTTCTGTTTGGTCATAAACGATTTCTTCCTTGTCAATGTTTTCTAAAATGGTTTCAAATATTTTTATTGTATTATCTTATAATTGTGGAAGAAATTTGTACCAATGATTAAATTTTCAAAATATTGGATTAAAAAAATCTTCTTTTCATATTATAGATGAGGAAATTTTAAATTCTAATGAAAATATAAAATGAATCGTTGTTTTAATGCATACTACATGAATAGTGTATCTTGTTATCCTAACCACTAAATGATTGAAAAATTCATTTACAGGACTCTAAAAGTAATTTTAAATGAATATATTTTCATTAATATTAGGTAAAGTTTTAGTATTTAACTAATTGTTTGAAATTTGGGCTGAGTATTTTACTCCGAAATATTTAAAATGGCTATTTAATAATGTTTATATTCATCAAAGATACCAACCATTTATCTAAATATTGATTTCATTTATGTATAATGAAGTGATACCAAATGTATAATTTATCTAGATGGTTTATATATATTATGACAAGATGTATATTAAACCCATTATTTTTTCTATGCATTATGATATACGGAAATCATATAAACCCATATGATTTTCATGGGTTATAATTTGAAGAATATGTTTTCATATTGTTAGATACATTTTTTATTTTTAATTATGAGATAGGTGGACCTATATCTCCATCAAAAGAAATGGGTAATGATATATTTTCTCTTATCTTAGAAGGTATATAGGTTTTTATCCCAAGACTAAAATTGTGCACACGGTAGGATATACTAATCAAAAAAGATGATACATAAGAGGTTATCCAAAGCCCAAAGTAGTTATATGAGTATTTATTGAGATCCTAAAAAGTTATGAATGTCTATGCAGTTATCCATTCCAAGGGATTTTATATGGTTATGTGTATGCCAATATTTAATGTCACATTCCAATGTTATGTTCCCATAACTGAGGTTTTATTGTTAATTTTTTATTCATGTATTATAAACTACATTGATTTGTTTCATGACTCATGATTATGATCAATGATGTATGGTACAATTGTAAAATTTTCTTATCATTATATCATACCATTATTCTCGTTTTATGTTTATATCCCCCATGAATACCATTAATAACCATTTTATGTCATCTTTCCTTATGTCCCCCTTCCTTAGGTTATGAAGAATGGTTTTATGTAGGGCAAGTAAATGAGAATTAATTTTTCATAACATAATTATATGAAAATTTGAAGATCCATCATTAAATAAAAATATCTGTGACTATTCTCCAGTAACACTAAACCATTATATTCCTTGTTCATGTATTTTTAAAATTATATGATTATTCATCTCTTAAGATGTACCATTAATGTATGAAAATATATTTTTTATTATAAATGGTATAAATGGATTGATATAGTTGACCATTGGAACTAACATAAGAAAACATTTCTAATAAAAAAAAGATAAGACAAATGATATGTGGGGATATAAAAAATCTTCATGAAATATTTTTGAGGGATGGATTGAATGGTTTCAATGAAATTACACTCATTTCAAGATAGTACATGTTGTACAGGATTTCATTAAGATGTACCTTGGCATAATAACTCTAAAATGGTCCATTGGGAGTACATTATATCATCATATGGTGTATGAAAATGTTCCTTAAAACACAACTGTTATGAGACTCTCAGTGATACAATTTGGAAATTCATTAATGCTTTATAATTCATCATGAAATATTTAAATATTGAATTAAATTACAAAGGATAAGCCTAATGTTTCATATATTGAAAAAAGTTTTCTTTCATCATTTACACATCATATAAGTTATTTTTAATGATTATGTGGTTAAATAATATGATTTTTGTTTCTCACAGTATGTTTTTAGGTTTTAGTTCATGGATGGAACTAAAAAGAAGCATGTTAATGCTGAATGTAATAGACAATGCAATTATGGAACTCTTGGGAAGAAAAATATTATGGGAGATAAAATTTAATATCCTTTTGATATTCTCATAGAAAATTCTCATTTTATAGAACATTCTAATCTACTATATAATAATATGAGGGAAGAACATTCTTTTGAGTCCTTTATAAGTAAACATCACCAATGTCTTAATGGTTTTACTAATCCTCTTTTTGCTAAGAAATAGGTATGTATAATTGAAATTATATATTCCATTCTATAGTGTTTTGAGCATGAGAAGTTATTTTCATTAAACATAATTTGGAAGGTGAAGCCGATCGATGGTGTAATTTTATTCAGAATACATAGAAATAAGATGAATTAAAAATTATTAATTTTATTTCATCTAAGAGGTTATTTTTAAAAGCATTATTTCCCTATAAACATCATAGGAAAATGGAGAAGAAATTACGTGATCTAAAGTAGAAGGGTGATAAATATGTTGGTTTATTTGTGAAATATATCAAAATACCTATGAGGTAAGATTCAATTAATTTTATCAAACATTAATTTATGTATTATAAATTCTACAGTGGATAAGAATCATGAATTTTAAGAGATTTATTAATAATTCACTTCATGAATATCATTGTTTTAAAATGAAATAAATATTTTAATTCAAAGAAAAAATTAAAAATAATAGAGATAAGAATATAATATTCCATTCATACTCAAATTGTGGAAGGGAACATAGAGAATTAATATTACTAGGAATAATAAATGTTGTAAGTGTGGAATGGATTCCCTTCACATGGATTAATGCCAATGTGATGCAATGAAGTTAAGAAATGATATGAATAAAGATAAATCTCAACTGAATTCACCTACCATGCTTTTGTGTGTCAAATGAAAGTAGTTTGCGAAGTATGCTAATATATGATCAATTATAATGGTTATTTATGATGATAAATTTTAAAAATTTCTTATGCTAATTGAAAAATATGAATATAATGTGATAATTATTTTTGATGTGTGTTACGATAATGATAAGGTGAAAGTCACACATATCAACCAATCTAGAATTGAAAATGTCATATTTAAATCTGGATATACCCACTCATTAATATCTGAATAATTCTCTAAGAATATCACAGTAAAAAATAAATGATTATTTGTTTTATTAGAAATGAAAACCCTAAATGTCATGATGATTTCACCTCATGTATATGATTCTTCCCATGGTTGATGTTTCTGCGAATTAGTTTCCAATAAATATTTTGATTCTCCCCATAGAATAATTTTATGATATATATGGTATGGAGTAAATCATTCTATATAAATCCCAAATTAATTTCCAAGGAATGGATTCCACATTTCATATTTTGATCTAAAATATGATTTTTTACATGTGAAATGATAAATATAAACATCCACTAGAAATCAAAACCATTCTATCTATCGTAAAATACTTTCAAATCGGGTGTTGATATAATATAGATTGGGAGAAACTCAACATAGATGATATTCATATTTTTCATATGGTTTTTATTTATTTTTAGAAGTGTTTTATAGCCTTTAACTGAATTTGAATGTTGAGTTATCAAAATAAAATATACATAGTGAAACACTGATTTCAAGGACTCCTTATAAAATGTTCCCAAATGATTTTGAAGAATTCAAGAAGAATATTAAAGGAAAATCGTGATAATATATTTATTTAGTCATGTGTGTCACCTTGGGGTGAACCTAGCCTTTTGTAATTAATAATATAGGAAAATGAGATTATGAATTGATTATAAATAACTAAACAGAATCAGAATCAAGAAAATGCATCCCTACCATTTATTGATGGCTTGTTTGACCTGCAGTATACAGATCAATACATTTCCAATATTGAAATTCATTTGATACATAATAAATTGATGTTTTGTAAGGAAAAAATAAAATTATAGTATTCCATTAAAGGTATTGAATCTGTTATTATATTATGATTCTATTTGGTCCTATTGATTCCCCAAATATAGTTATAGATGTAATGAATAGAGTCTTTAGATATTGCCTTGATCTGGTCAGCGTAGTCTTTATATATGATATTGTTATATATTCAAAGGGAATGTATGAGCATGATTATAACTTGATACTTTTACTAAAGACCCTAAGAATTGGAAAATTGCATGTAAATTTTACAAAGATTTATTTCTGGATTCCAAAAGATTGATTTTATGGTTTATAATCTCATGTTATGGAAGATGAGGGGATCCGTTAAAGATAAAGGATATTAAATGATGGCCCAGACTAACTACAGTTACCAAGATCCAATGTATTCTTGGTTTGGATGTTCTCATTGGTTTCTGGAAAATTTAACAAAGATATCCAATCCACTCACCATGTTTACTTAGTAGGGAGAAACATTCATCTTGGGATATGATTGTGTGGAGAATTTCTTGTTATAATAAAAAATATAATCCAATACACATGTTCTTGAATTAACCACTTGTGTAATAGTGTATATAATATATAGTGATGGATCATTGAAGATATTTGGATATGTTCTTATGTATAATGAAAAGGTGATATATTATGAATCATGACAATTGAAGGTTCCGGAGAAAAAATTCCCAAAAAAAGATTTCAAGTTAGATAATCTTATTTTTTTCATTAAAAATATAGACACATTATCATTATTGGGAAATCTGTTATGTATATACTGATTATAAATGTTAAAATTTAATATTAACACATAATGATTTTAACATTAACCATAGAATATGTTTAGAGTTTATTATGCATTATTACTTCAAAATACATTACCACCATGGGAAATAGAATATCGTAGCCAATGTTTTGAATCCAAAGGACCATTATATATTAATTTATGATCATGTTCACAAGAGAATAAATTTTTGTTTGATTTTCAAAGGATAGATCTAAAAATCATGAATAAAGGGGATAAATATTTTCTATCCCAATTGGGTGCTCAACTATCTATCCATGTAGTGTTTCAAGAGGCATAAAATGCGGATGAAGACCTATATAGGATTGCAAAAATATCATTAGTCTACCATTTATTATAATATCATTGTATGGTTCAGGAACTATCTATGTGTTCCTTATACACCGGCTTTTATGAAACCTCCATTATTGGTGGATCTTACTTCTTCGTTATCAATTAATCATAGATGTATGAAGATTTATAGGGATTTGAAATATAATATATAGTGTTACATCATAATGATGGATATTGAAGAAAAAATATTTTTTTCTTTGTATGTTAGTGCTTTAATGCTGAGAGGAAATATTTTTGAGTGATGTTACTACAACTGGTCATAAAAAAATAGAAATGTGAAAAAATCTCTATTTTTTTCAAGAATCCTCAAAACATCTTAATGGATTAATGATATATGGGTTTTAGTTTATTTCCTTAAAATTTAAACAAATTTCAGTTATATAAAATAATATTTATTTATGGGTCATCCCTATAGGATATTTAATAAGGATGTGGTACATTTACCTAGAGTACCATATTCCGCTGTATCTGATTAGGATCTAAGGATTACCTCAATGTTCTAGTGAAGTATTAAATAAATTACTGATATAGAGTTTAGTTTTGGAACTACATATCATCTACATACAGATAGTCAATCTAATAAAATATTTTAAGCCGAAAATGTTATGGTTTGATCTTGTTCTATAGATTTCAACAGTGGTTAGGATCAACACCTTCAATTGGTTGGGCTTTCATATAATGATTTTTTTCAATCATACATTTAGATGGATCCTTATAAATATTTATATGCAAAGAAGTGTAAAAATTGAATTTACTTGGATGATATTGGATAATAAAATATATTGGGGCCTAATATAAATAAATACATTTTAGACAATGTTATAGGCATTCAACAACACATAAGGGAAGCATAGAATATGTATAAAAATTTTGTTGATAATCACCAATGTGATATGGATTTACAGATTGTCACAATACATTAATAAATTTTTCTATGGGTAAAGGTAATGAAATTATGAAACTATTTAAAAGAATAACCTTGGAATATATGTCCCTATGGAATTATTGATCATTTCAGGATGATAACATAATTATTAGGAAACCTCCAAACATCTATAAAGTTAGTGATGTGTTCCTTGTGTCTCTATTGATGAAGTATATACATGATCCTTAACATGTACTAAAATAATATTTCATTCCAATAGATCATTATATTTCTGATGAATAATAAGTGGTGGATATTTTGGATTTTGTTGATAAATTTTTTTATGAGACATGGTCGCTCACCTGGTCAAATTTCTATAGTGAAAGAACCAATCTGATGAAGCTACATGGGTACTTGAGGGTATATTAATGCAGAAGTCTCCACATATGCTTATATCATAGTGATGAATTTTGAGGTTTATATTCATTTTAATGGTTTTATAATGTTATTATTTTATTTTTTATGAAATAAATTTTTTTAAATAATTTTAATATCTTTAATAGGTAATGTTAGATGAAACACCCTATTTTAACAAAACATTCTATATTGTAAATATTAGAATTTACCATGACCGTTATAACCTATCCATTATACATGGATTTATGAATAGGAATAATAAAATTTTAAAATTTACGTATAATTTTTTTTAAATATTCCAATCATATCGATAAAAACATGCATCATTTTTAGCACATGATTTAGATGATTCAAAAATAAAATATTTTTAAAAAATTTAACTTTGTATAAAAAATTATAAAATTAATTTGTTCTATATTTAGTAAATTTATGTGAAAAAATATACATAATTATCTGGACTGTATATGGAATTATTATTTATGAGTATGTTTTTGATAATTTTTATTGTATATTAATTTTTCAAAGGTTTTAAAGAAACTACTAATTTTTAATAAAAACTATTTTTTGTAGAAAAATTTATAAAAGTAATTTTTCCACTTTTACAAATTTATGTAAACAGGTAAACTTTATTTTCTTAACTCTATATTTAATTATTTTCTATGAGTGAATTTTTGATAATTTTTTGCATTAAATTTTCAATGGTTTGTAAAAAACAAAAAAAAATAAAAAAACTATTTTTTGTATAAATACTAAAAAAGATACATATTATTTTTTTAAATTTATATTTTATTTAATATTATATTTATTAATTCAATTAAGGTCATTTTAATCAATTTAATTTTTAATTATGATATTAAACATTTTTATACATTTGATAAATTTCTTTTTGGAAAATCGGTTTTCGTTGCATGTATAGGTTTAATATTAGATTATATTTTCTGAATAATGTGAATTGAATTTATAAAAAAGGACTCCATAATTTTTATCATAATAATTAATATTACATACTGAGTTAATCTTAATATTTTTGTAAAAATTTACAGTAAAAATATGAAAAATTAATTACCACTGGTGATGTTAAAATTGGTTTATAAGGGGTTAAAGTTAAATGACATGTGAAATAATGAAAAAGAAACCTATAAAAATTTAATTTTATGAGAATAATTTTATTTTAACAACCAATCATTTCTAGAATCATAAAGTTGGGATCTTTATGTCATGTTACAAATATGGGACATTTTTTATATTAAAATTTCATGTATGTACATTCCACAACATATAAAAGGGAACCCCCTATAAAATCCACTTAACACTTCTAAAACCATTTTTCTAATACTAAACCTACACGAATTCATTTCATAATTCCCACTATAAGTCCTAGATTCCTTATTTTTATTATTAAAACCTGCTATGAAGGGTTTAAGTGTAAAATTTTATGGGTTCTCTGAAGACATGATATAGTCATTAACCATAAATTGTCATTTTATTTCATTCTCAAAGTAAATAAAATATTATTCAACCTTGACAATATAATAATTAAAAATTATAACATATAAAAATATTTTAAGTAGTTAATGTAATGAAAAAATTATTTCTACTATTTTATCATGTTCTAAATGAATGTCATGACCTGTCCTCGGGGCCCATGCTTTGAATACCCCAAGCCCGCCTTCCATAGGCCAGGAGTTGGCGACTAGCACCAAAGGTGACTCCTTGATAAAAAGGGAAGGAATTGATTTTAAACCTGTAACACACACAGTCTCAGCACAAGCAGTAGAAGAAACAAGTAATAATATAGAAATGAATGGTCTGCTGAAAGTAAGTGGGCCAGTATACAAAACCAACTGAACAACAAGTACAAGAACATGTAAAACGTGTAAACATCTCCTGGATCATCCACCAGGGAATACTACCTGAAGTGTAGGTAAAAATATCAATCAACTCATCCCTAAGTCATGTCCCATCTAGTCCAGCTCTGAGTAGCATCTCGTCCATCACCCTCAACCTCGATCACTGCTAATCGTTGTCTGCACAGAACATAATGAGGTGCAGGTGGAGCCTGTGTAGTGGTGATTATAACAATACTCAGTAGGGGACCCTGAGACCCCCAAAGGTCTCCTAGAATCCACTAAGGATAATCCACCAAAGGAAGATACAATCACTAAGTATCAATCATCCCTACTTAGGTATATTCCCATACAAATACCTAAGTTACCAATCACAACCCAGATCCAACACTCGAGCCCAAGCACAACCCATTCCACAATGGAAGTAAAGTCAATCATCTCGATGATATCAACTGAAAGTAATGACTCTGCTCACACAGGTATAAAACTCATAAAGAGGGGTATATATGATTAGATGTACCCTCTGAATCATCTCCTCTATCAAACCCAGGTAAGATCCTAGAACAATATCAGCACTGTCAAACCCACAGAGGATCCCGGTACAGAAGTCATCATGGTCGAACCCACGGATGATCCCGATATAGAAGTCATCACTGTCGAACCCACAGAGGATCCTGGTATGGTATCATCGTTTTCTAACCCATGGAGGATCCTGGTATAGTAGTAGGTCCACGTAGGATCTTATCTTCTCAGTCGCAGCTAGTCATAGGGTTCTCGAACATAGCACGGTCGATTTTGGGAGGGTCTGCTACTCGAGCAAAGTGTTGATATATCAACTACCACTAAGTCTCTAGTTGATGTATCATATAGTTCTGTCTCATCATAAAGAACCCCACGTGATAGATGGCGCATCAATCAGATGCTCGGTCTGTGAGTTATTGGCTTTTCGGTCCTAGGGGCCCCATTGGTTTTTAGGTTCAAACCAACCTGGCCATACCCCAACTGCATCCAACCCTCAAGTGGGGTACGCCCAAAGAACTGTCATCCTCTAAGACATCTGTATCTATAGACAGTTCATTGATCGGACACCCCTAGCCCAAGATATGGATGAAAAGGTGAAAACTGTACATAGCGGGTCCGGGTCCCGTCTGACCCAGTCGGAGCAACCCGACCCGACCCGGTCCGAGGAAATGGCCCAGCCGGCGGCGGCCCGGTCGTGGGTGGACCAACCTGAGGGTTGACCGGCAGTGGGCGGTCTGGCCCGAGGGCATCCTGGTGGAGGTCGGCCCGACCATGGGCGGTCCGACTGAAGCCGGCCCGGTGGGCATCACTAGCTGTGCCCAGGGGGGGAGGCGGACACCGCACCTGGCACCCGAACGGCTAATCCGTTCATGTGGGAACTCTAAATAGTGCCAGGTGGCGTCGGTCCAGGTCACGAAGGACCCTGAGGGTCCTGCTCCTCTCGGCTGGCATTGAGGCCAGCCGTTCGGCTCCACCGTCAGCCTGCCCCAGCCGGCTACCTCAGCTCTTCCACCGTGGTGCGACAGCGCCCCAGTCCTGCTCCGCCGCACGAAACGATGGAGTTGTGCCTCCTAGGTCGCGGCCCACCCTGGCCTGGCTTCCCAGCTCATTCGCTGAGCGATGGTGCCGCACACCTTCACCGACCGCCATGACCCTCCTATCCATGGCCCCCTCTTTCAGTCGTGGTGCAACGGCACCGCGCCCCGCCAGTACTGCTGTGGTCCGCCTGGTCGCGGCTCAGTTCCCTTCGTGGCACAGCGGTGCGGCACCCTTGTGGCGACCCAGTGGCCTTATTCCAGTGGCTTCTTCATGTTCCGCCTCCATTTTCAACAATAAGAAAAACCAATGGGGGTGGTTTGGCCATGTTTGTGCGGTCTCATCCCTCCTCATCATGGTGATGAAATTTGGAATATCATAATCCCGAAAATTTGAATGACAAATAATGGAGGTTTATACTCATATATAAAATAACTCAAATCCCCCTAATTATCTTGTCAATAATCATTGATGATGTCTCGGAAATGCAGCATCATTTTGTCAATGTCGGAAGAGTAAGAGTTTAGAGAAGATGATTCGATGATGATGTTGTCGGCGTTAATCGCGGGCAATGACTTCATCCCTCGACCGAGGGTTCTTCGTTGACGGAGGAAGCGTTCTTTGAGGTTCTTTCTCCTCTCCCCAAAAGTTGATCCAAAATAGTTTCCAATTAAAATAATGGGTTAAGCAACCCATTATTTAAATATTGGAAAAAGAATTCAAAACATTTGAAATTAATTAATTAATGCCTTTAATTAATTTTTTGTTTTGCACACTTATGAGGGAAGGTGGAAAGTTACAAATAAATAAAGGGAGAGTTTTCTTCATTAACTCATGGGGAGTTTAAGAGACTTCCCACACGTAAATGAGGGGTTAAAGGGGGTTCATGCTCGTGTGGGCCCCACCTAATTATATCCTACCAATGGGGGTTATGTGCGGGTGGGCCCCGCCTCCATCCTACCCTTGGAGGATTAAACCACCACAAATAAAAATATTGTAACAATTTTATTTTTATTTAATTTAATTAAAATCCTCAAAAACTAACTTCCATTCTCATTAAAATGCATCCATGGTGAAGGCCTTACTAAGAAATCACTGACGTTGTGAGTTAAATAGTGCCCTCTGATTTCTGTACCGAGAACTTGTTCAAAAGATATAAAATCTCTCTCGTACATTTACTGAATGTACCCAAACAAAACCTCAGAAAATGATTTCGGGCACACCAAGCCTTGGAATAAAGTGCCGTAAGTTTTTGTGGACTCATAAAAATCACATTAAATTATGAAAATAAATTCCATAGAATTTTGGATCTTTACATTCTCCCCACCTCAGGGATTTACGTACCCATAAGCTACAACTCAAACTAAGGAAACAAATGATGGTACTGAGCACGCATCTGAGCCTCTCACTCCCATGTTCTCTCCTAGAGGATCCCATGTTTTCAGCAAACGCGCTCCAGGGGTACCGAAATTCCACGAAGGACCCGCTCCTGTCGATCTTCAATATCCACTGCAACCTCCATGAAAGTCTCCACATCATCGATGTCAATCTTCCCATGGTCGATGATGTGAGAAGGGCCATGCTCGTATCTTCTCTGCTGTGATACATGGAAGTCGTTGTGAACCCGGTGCAACTCAGGTGGAAGATACAAGTGGAAAGCCACCTCGCCAACTCTGTTGAGGACCTAGGAAGGTATGATGAAAATTGGAGACAACTTTCCGCCTCGGCCAAATCCCTCTAGACCTGATCACGGTGAGACCTGTAAAAAAATGTTGTCGCCATCCTTGAACTCCAGTGGTCTCCGTCTCCTATCAGCATAGGACTTCTACCTACTCTATTCGGTCTTCATCCGCTCCTGGATGATCTGCACCATCTCCATCGTATCCTACACTATCTCTGCTCTCATAAGTGCTGACACCCCTGGGTCAGTCCAGCATAGAGGCGATTAGCAAGGTTGGCTGTAAAGTGACTCAAAAGGTGCCATCCTGATGGTGGAGTGATAGATATTATTATATTCAAACTCTACCAAGGGTATGTGATCCTCCCATCTGCGATCGAAGTCAAGGAAGCATGCACAAATCATGTTCTCGAGAGTCTGAATGGTCCTGTAAGTTTGTCCATCTGTCTAAGGATAGAAGGTGGTGCTCATGTGAAGTTGCATCCCAAAAGCCTCCTGCAACCCCTCCCATAGCCAAGAAGTGAATCGAGCATCTCAATCAGAGACAATCATTGATAGAACACCATGAAGTCGTACGATCTCCTGTACGTAGAGGTGTCCCAGGATCTCTACTGAAACATGCTCTCTGATCGGTAGGAAGTGGTCCGACTTGGTGATTCGGTCAACGATTACCCATATCAGCTCATGACTCCTAGATGTATGTGGAAGTATCGTCACAAAATCCATGGATATCCCATCCCAATTCTAGTCTAGGACCTCTAAGGGAAGAACTAATCCTACCAAAACCTGGTTCTCTACCTTCACTTACTAACAAGTGAGGCATCGTTTGGCAAACTCTGCTACTGCATTCTTCACACCTAGCCACCAGTGCTATCGTCAAAGGTCCTGAAACATCATCTCCACACCTGGATATACTGTTAGAGGAGATATATTGAACTCACTCAATACTTCCTCCTGAAGTGCTACTGGTACCATGGTACATCCTCTGAAGAGAATGGCGTGCTTCCCACCTACATAAAACTCATCAGGTGCCTACCCTTTAGATATCTGAGCACGTCGCATCTCATAGTCAACGTCTCCACGATGTGCCTCCCTTACTCATTAAATAATTGGAGGAGTGACTATGAGAGATTCAAGAAAGGCTGCTCCATCTCTATCCATAAAAGATAACTGCAACGCGAATAGCAACTTTGTCCCATCTCCTAGCAGCTGAATGCCTAATCTCCTACTGAGAGCATCCGCTAAAATGTTCCCCTTCCTAGGAGTATAGACTATCTTGAAATCATAGTCATGGAGGAACTCAATACAGTGTCATTGTCTCAGGTCCAGGTCTTTCTGCGAGAATATGTACATGAGACTTTGGTGGTCAGAGTAGACTATAAAATGATCGCCCATCAGATAGTGCCACCAAATATTAAAGGGAAAGACCACTGATTCTATCTCAGGTCATGGGTAATGTAGTTCTGCTCATGTTTTCTTAGCTTCCAAGAACCATATGCGATCACTGCTCACTCCTGCATTAGGACACACCCAAGTCTAGTCTCCGATGCATTGCAGTAAACTACGTACCCCATGCCCCCCTCTTGAAGACTCAGAATGAGGGCACTAGTAAACCTTCGCCTTAGCTCTTGAAAGCTCTACTAGCATCTCTCCGACCACACGAATGGTTTTCCCTTCTTTACCAATTCTGAAAGTGGGGCTGAAACTCTAGAGAAGTCGGGAACTAACCTCCGATAGTACCCAGCCAGAACCAGAAAACTATGTACCTCCATCGCACTCCTGGGTGTCTCCTGAGAAAGTACTACCTCGATCTTCACAGGATCCACTGGAACTCCAAACTCTAAGATGACATGTACCAGAAATTATACCTCTCAGATCTAGAACTGGAACTTCGAGAGCTTACCGTAAAGATGGTGCTCTCAGAGTGTGTCTAGTACTACCTACAAATAGTTGGTGTGCTCCTCCTCGGTAGCTGAGTAGATCAGAATTTCATCGATGAAGACTACCACAATGAAACCAAGGTATGGCTGAATGTTCTTGTTCACGAGTCCCATGAACACTGCTGGTGCGTTGGATATGCCGAATGGAATAACCATGAACTTTTAGTGGCTGTAACGAAACCTGAAGGCTATCTTTTTTACATCCTCTTCCCGTACACTGAGCTGGTGATATCCTGACTGATGATCTATCTTTAAGAACCAACTTGCTCCCTTAAGTTGATCAAAGAGGTCTTCAAGAGTGGGTACATTTTATTCACAGTCACCTGGTTCTGGAGACGATAATCAATACACATTCACAAGCTCCCATCAACTTTCTTGGAAAAAAATCGGGGAAGCCCAAGTTGAAACACTGGGTCGGAAAAATCCCTTCGCCTGCAAGTTCTCCAGGTGTACCCGTAAGTCGTGAATCTCTATAAGATCCATCTGATATTCTGGAGTAGATATCTGTGCCATCCTAGGGTACTGATTAATGTATAAGTCTACCTCAATGTGAGGAGGTAGTCTTGGAACATCTTTAGAAAAGATATCCACGTACTGATCCACCAATATAAGAAAACTCCGACTCCACACATCAAGTGCTCAGAGAATGAGGTTAGCCAACTGATGTGTGATCGGAGCACCCTCCTCTGGGTAATTCCATCATACGTTACAAAGGCTACCTTCTCACCAGTGAAGGTAAACCTCATCCCATCCTCACAGGCACACCACACATTCCGCCTAATGCAGTCAATCTTAACATGAACTATAGATAACTAGTCCATACCAAAGATGATATCATAATGCATCGACGCCACTACGAGGAGATCCTAGCTGAAGCTATCACCTCCTAGAGTAAGCTCAAATTTCCGGCACCAGTGCATAATCATAGAGTTTGATTCTATAGTAGTGTGTAGTTGTAAAGATCGAGCCAACAGATCCATCGGAATCTTTGAGATCCGAACAAGCGAAGCAGCAACAAAAGAATGACTTGAACCTGTCTATATAAGTACTGCAACAAGGGTGGAGTATACACAGATAGTACCTTAAATCATCTTCGGTGCTCCGTGGTTGTAGGACTCGACTGCCTAGAGCTGATCCCACCTCTAGTAGGACCTCAAAACGTCGTCCACCACATACTGCTCCGCCAGCTCCCCTACCACGTGTGCCTACTTCCGAAAGACCACCACAGTCAAACCTCTGCCTCTGGATAAGAGGTCCCTCTACTGTCTGCTACTCATCTTCATGCCAGTTCAGGCAGTCATGAGCCATGTGACCCTACCCTCCACACGCATAGAAATGTCTGCTCCTCGTATGGCTGGATCTGTCTCGTGTGTCCCGCACAACCGAAAATGTATCCTGGGGTCTCCCACTTAATGGCCTAGTCTACTTGGACTTCTACAACATTTTTCTACTATCGGCTATACAAGACTCTGCTACTTATCGCCCTGTGGTGGGTCTCACTATTGGTGACAGCCTAGATAAAAAACTCTCTACATGAAGGGCTCGCTCCAGTACCCCCACCTATGTTAGAATGGTGTGGGAGAACATCAAAGCCCTAATCTCATGCCTGATTCACTGCTCGATGGTCTAGGCCCTGAATAATGTGTCTCGTATCATATATTTGATGTAGCATAAGAGGTAAGTGATCCTCATTGAGTACTGAGCTATCGTCATTCTACCCTACTGTAGATGCAGTAGCTCCTATATCTGCATTGTACGATGGGTGGCTGGAACAAACTCTGACCGAAAGAGACACTCAAAGTCTATCCAGAGTAGTGATGACTCATTATGCACCTGGAGCATCAGGATATACCATCTGCCTATTGGTTCCTGCAGAATACTCGTGGCAAGGATCACCATGAGGTCGGCTGGTGTCCCTACCAATCTGAAAACTCTCACAACAACCTCCAGCCAATACTCAGCTACATGTGGGTCTGTCTCTCTGCAGAACCTAGAAGGCCTCTGGTGTTGGAGCTCGTTCAATGAACTCAGATGGCGTGCACTCTCTACTACTGGAGATGGTGGTATCAGTGTCCCATCATGTAGTGGTACCGCTGTTACCTCCTCTATGATGGGGTCCTATACCAAGGCCTCATCATTGGGTGGGATACCATCTCATACAAAACTCCGAACCCTAGATGGATGCCTATGTGGGGCCATCAAGAAAAGAAATATGTGTGCCATGAAAAAATCAATATACCTGGTGAGGTGATGAAAAGAAACATCTTGGGTGGGATACCATCCCATCCATCACCCTCCTCCTCGATCACTGCTGACCGTCGTCTACACCGAACACAAAAAAGTGTGGGTGGAGCCCGTGCAGGGGTGAGTATAACAATACTCAGTAGGGAACCCTGACAACCCCAAAGGTCTCCCATAATACACTAAGGATAAATCAAATAAGTAAGATACAATCAGGAAGTATCAATCCTCACTACTTAGGTATATTCCCATACATATACATTTGTTACCAATCACATTCTGGGTCCAATACTCGAGCCCAAGCACAACCCATTCCACAAAGGAAGTAAAGTCAGTAATCATGATGATATCAGCTAAATGTAAATACTCGGCTCACATAGTAATACAAATCATGAAGGGGGGCAGAGATGATTAGATGTAGCCTTTGAATCGTCTCATCTGTTGAACCCACGTAGGATCCTGGAACAATATAGACGTTGTCGAACCCACGGAGGATCCCGGTACATAATTCGTCACTATCTAAACCATGGAGGATCCTAGTACATAAGTCATCACTGTCGAACCCACAGAGGATACTGGTATAGTATCATCACTGTCGAACCCATGGAGGAACCTAGTACAGTAGTAGGTCCATGTAGGATCCTTTTTTCTTAGTCGCAGCCAGCAATAGGGTTCCTGCACACAACACGCTCGATTCATGGAGGGTCCTCTCCTAAAGAAATGATTTGATACATCAACTACCACGAAGTCTCATGTTGATGTATCTCGTAGTTCCGTCTCATCATAAGGAACTAAACACAATAGACGGCGCGTAAATCAGACTCCTAGTCTGTGCGTTATTTGATTTTCTGTTCCAGGGGCCTAGTTGGTTTTTAGGTTCAAACCAACCCTTCTGTACCCCAACTGTAGCAAAACCACAAGTGGGGTATGCCAAAAGAACTGTCCTGCTCTAATCCTTCAATCTCCATAGACGGTTCGTCGATCGGACACCCCTTGCCCAAGATACGGATGAAAAGGTGAAAATTGGCCATAGTGGTCCGGGTCCGGTCAGATCCAATTGACACGACCAAGCCTGAACCGGTCCGGACCATGGTCCGACCCTGTCCAAGGGTCC
This sequence comes from Viscum album, assembly GCA_963277665.1. Classification (NCBI taxonomy): domain Eukaryota; kingdom Viridiplantae; phylum Streptophyta; class Magnoliopsida; order Santalales; family Viscaceae; genus Viscum; species Viscum album. Next base: position 228,720,400 of record OY728125.1, read on the forward strand.
GAACCAGTCAAAGGAAATGGCCCAAACCGATAGGGCGGCTCGGCCGTTGGCCGTCCGGCTGGAGAGCGGTCTTGCCGAGGGCGGCCCGCCCGGGGGTGGCCCAGGCTTTGGCGGTCCGGTCGTAGGTGGCCCGGCGGTCTGCCCTAGCCATGCCCAGGGGGAGGCTCACTCCCCTTGGCACCTGAAGGGCTTAGCCGTTCAGTCGGAAACCCTAACCGGCTTCAGGTGTCACGGGTCCAGGTCATGCGGGACCCGGAGTTTCCTGCTCCTCTCGGGTGGCCTTGCGGCCAGCCGTTCGGCTCCACTGGCGGCCGACTGCCTCGGCCCCTCCCCCAAGACGTGAAGGCGCAGTGGTCCTACTACACCACACCGCTCAATGGCTCCATGACTCCACCGCTGCATCCCCCCCTAGCTGCGGCTTCCCAACTCCGCCGGCATGGTGAGACGGCATCGCGCCCCTCTGTCGCGGCCTACCCTGACCGCAGCCCTCTGCTAGCCTCCGCACGGCGCGATGATTCCCCCCACCTTCACCGACCTCTGCGGCCCTTCTAGCCGAGACCCCCTCCTTCCAGCGTGGTGTGATGGCGACGCGCCCCTTCGGCACCGCCGCGACATGGTTCCCTACGTGGCACGGCGATGTCGCGCCCTTGTGGCGACCTGGTAGCCTTGCGACGTCAGCTTCTTCATGGTCTGCTTCCATCATCAATGAGAGGAACAACCAAGGGGGGGTCGGTTGTGTTCGTGTGGTCTGAGCCCTCCTCGTCATGGTGATAACATTTGGCATATCATAATCCAGAAAATTTGAATGATGAAAAATGGAGGTTTATACTAATATATAAAATAACATAAATCCCCCAACATCGCTTGTCGATAATAGTTGAAAATGTCGCAGGAAGGTGGAATTGTTTCATCAACGTCGGAAGTCGATGTGTTTGGAGAAGACAAGTTGAATATGAAATTGTCGGCGTTCTTTGTGGGTGATGGCTTCGTCCCTCGACTGAAGGTTCTTCGTTGACGGAGGAAGTGTTCTTCCAGGTTCTTCCCCCTCTCCCCAAAAGATCCATCAAAAGAGATTCTAACAAAAATAATGGGTTATGAAACCCATTATTAAATTGTTGGCAAAAGAATTCAAACCATTTCAAATTAATTAATTAATTCCAATAATTAATGTGTGGTTTTGCACACTTATGAGGGAAGGTGGAATGTTACAAATAATTGAAGGGAGAGTTGACGTCATTAACTCAAGGAGAGTTTTAAGAAACTTCCCTCATATAAATGAGGGGTTAAAGGGGGCTCAAGCTTGTGTGGGCCCCACCTAATTATATCCTCCCATGGGAGGTTATGCGGAGGTGGGCCCCACCTCTATCCTACCCTTGGAAGATTAAACCGCCACAAATAAAAATAAAGTAACACTTTTATTTTTTTAATTTAATTAAAAACCCCAAAAACTAACTTCCATTCTCGTTAAAATGCAACTGTGGTGATGGTATTACTAATCAATCACCAACACTGTGAGTTCAATGGTGACCTCAGATTTCAGTTCTGAGCACCGGTTCAAAAGATATAAAATCTCTCTCATATGTTTACAGAACGCACTCGAACATAACTTCATAAATTGATTCTGGGCACACCGAGTCTCGGAATCAAGCGCCATAAATTTTCAAAGTCTCATAAAAATACCATGAATTTATGAAAAAAAATTCCACGGAATTTCTGGGTCATTACAATAAAACTATCGATCATGTGTACAGCAGGCTACCACCTCATGAATCGATTTGATTTTTATTCCATAACATCCACTCATAAACATAACTAATAATGTATTTACTATTTGAATATATCTATATATATATTATTGATGAAATTATTATACTTTTTCATTTGTGATATCTCATATGTATTTTTAACTTCAAATCTGTTGGCAGAAGATAATGTTTCTTGTGCGTACATGGGGACTATCACTTCCAAGAAGAAATGTGGTAAATTTTTAATTTAAAGTTGAACTTGTTGTTAATATGACTAAATATATTAAAATATTTGATATGTACCCTCTAAAAATTATTTTATAATGTTTAATTAGTGTTTACATATCTTTCATTCCATTTTTCAAAAAAATGGAAACAACTTTCATGTGTATGCATGACACGCCATCTAATTGAATTATTTCATTCATTTTATATATCTAAAATCAATAGATAAATTTAAATAAATAAATAAATAATATATGTTTTATTTATATCATGGTTAAATTGTTTAATATAATTAAATCATGATCAATGTTAATTTTCCAAAAATACAAAAATAAAATAAGGATTTAAAATGAAGTAACAATTACCTGAAATTATATTTTAACAACAAGAATTTTTCAAAAACAAGTAATAAAAGGTTGTAAGTAACTAATATAATGAATTATATATATTACTATGGTTATCATACATATTTATAATAATCATATATTTATTGTACTTGTGGTTCAAACTTGTATGAATATTTTTGATACTTGAGGAAATGGATTTATACATTCTCATTTATTTTTGAGAGACATATGTCATACTCACCAATCATATATTTTTTTGGGGTATATAAATCCCTAAAAACATATTATATCATGAAAATAATTTTATTAATGATATTTATAGTTTCATTCAATCATATTTTTTAAAGGGCGTTATGATTTAAAAGTTACCAAATTGGTTATGTAATTTCATATAACATTTATTTTTTTGGGACACATAGAATATTCAATAAATGTTTCATTTTTTAGATTATATACATCCCATTAATTCATTTCCTTATTTATATCCTGGAATTTTGGGATATAAATATAAAAATAAATTTATTTCATTCATGGAGAATATGATTTGAATGATACCAAAGTGTATATGTTTTCTGCTACGATCCAATTTTTTAGGATTATTTAAGATTTTGTTTTAGATAATAAAGTTTTATGATCCTTCTCATAAGAAGATAAATAAATATCATATTATTTCATAATTTCATTTAAATGAATATTTTATTTTTCATTTTCTTCTAATTATGTACTCAATATTTTAAAACAATATTTCTTTGGAAGGTGACATTATTTATCTATTTGGTTAAAAATGTTTTTTCCCTTGTCCATGCTTCAATTAAAATATAAAAAATATTTTAATTTTTCTACAATTATTGATAAAATAAAATTTTAATTTATTTTCTTTTTCCAAAATGTATTTAAAGTAATCTTCTTATAATTTTAAAAATGATCCACTTTTGACTTTATTTAAAAAATTTAAATGAATCATTGTTTTAATGGGTATAGAATGATAATTAGCTACCATCATCATTACCAGTCAATGATGAATCACTTACATTATATGTTTCCAAGTTTATTTTAAAATATGAATTTTATTTATTATTTAGGAAAAATTTTAGATTTTATATAAGTGTTTTCAATGTTTTAAGGGTATTTCAATCATGAATATTTTAACGTTATTTTAATACTTGTTATATTAATTAAAAAAAACACCTTCATTTAAGCTATTGTTATAGTAGATATGGTCCAAGGATATTATCCTTATTATTTCTATAAATGATTAATGTTTTTGATGGAAATGTTTTTATGAAAACTTGTTGTTTTCCATCTGTTATTCTATTATTAAATGTTTATAAACCATGTTCCTTTGCATGGATTATGATGTGATGGATATTTTATAATAATTTTGAATAGAAATGAAAAACTTTTATTATTTTTTTGTGGGAACTATATCTCATTCCAATGTATTATTTAATAAAAATGTTCTATGAGATAAAATGGTATGTTAGATGTTATTCCATCCCACAAAAGGTTATATGAGAGATTATTTGAATGATAAAAGATGGTACATGAGAGATTAACTCAAGACCAAAGTATGTACAGGAGTGATTATCCTAATCATACCTCTTTATGAATGTCTTGTTGGGTGTATTTGACATGGGATATTTTATGATTATGTGTATTCCATAATTTTATGTAATATTCCAATGTTCTGTTCTCATGGCTCATGTTCCTGATTAATTTTTTATTCAGGTGTTATATACATCCATTATTTTTTCCTGAATCATGTTTATGATATAAGATACATTTGTTATAGTTTTAAAATTTTATTATCATGTTCTCATAAATTTATTCTCATCTTACATTGGAAACCCAATATTTACCGTTACATTGCATCTAATATCACCCATTCTTATGTTTCATTTACCGAGGTTAGGAAGAATGTTTTTTGAGTAGGGTCTTTATATAATGTGTACTATCATGGAAGATAATTATGTACGATTTCGAATATATTTCATGAAATAAGATGATTATGTACCTTCTAACTAGAGACATTAAACCTTTAATTTCCTCAAATGTGTATTTTAGAAATGTATTGAAAATTCAATGATTAATATTTAATATATATGTATAAAAATAAAAAACCATACCTTCAAATTTATTGAAAGACCCATAAAGGAATACCGACTGCTTATTTGGTGGGTTATTAATGATTTTATGATAGTTCATGGGAATTAAAAACTTTTGAAGTTATAAAATATTTCTAGTGATTTTTCAAAGAAAAAAATATATTGGAGAGTCCCTAAGGGATCATTGGAATGTGGATAGAAAATTGATGATAACTTTTTATTAAGTTAGTATGATGGTTAAATATAAAGTGGGTATGCACTTTAAAAATAACACATGATAAAATTATGGGATGAATCTTCTTAGTAATTACGTGATTGATAAAAGGGAAGGTTTTATGTGCAAGATGAAAGGGAACCTAGATAGATATTATCTGTGGTATAAACACGTCAATTTAAATGAAGAAAAAATTATTTAGTAAACCCTTACCCTATTGAATTATATTAAAACACCAAGATATAATGACATTATATGAATCAATGCACTAAGTCAATGGTTCTAGACGACAACACATGCCAAAAACCATTAATTACTAAAGATAATGTTTGAAATTATTCCATCACAACTGGTGAGGTGGATCCTAACAATAATATAGAGATATGTATTGTAGTTATTTATTTAAGGATTAAAACATACTTTTCTATTTTATTTATATTCATTCTCTTACATCATTAATGTTTTGTAGAAAAATTATGATTCAAATCAAAAATGGTATTTTTGTAATCTAAGAAGATTTAGAATGGGTCAATTGTTTCATAATAAAGATAAAATTAATCCACCATCAGAATATGGGGGAATAATATCCCAAAGAACCTTGTGATACTCCACTTATTTAAATTTAATGTCATTCTAGGCATGATTTTATTTCCTTGTATAGAACTAATATAAAGTTTTGAGATATGGAAATAAACCTCTATATCAAAAATATCCCTCTAAATATATAAACATGCATTGATGAGGATGATTATTTATTGGTGTCACCATATCAAACATAGTTATTATAACCTTGTGGTAAAGAATATTTATCTCAAAAGAATGAAATTATGGAAATGTTCATAATTGATGACATTCCCATTATATTTGAATTTTATTATATGCTTCTTGTTGAATTTTTTATATTTCATTCTAGAAGATTTGTTAAGTTATCTATAAATCTTATATAAAAATCATTTCTTATATCGAACAATCCATAGAGAATATTAAGTACTTTTAACACCCTCATATTTTGTAACATGTTTCTTTTTTGAATTATTTTTTTTTAAATTTCTTATTTCACGGGACACTAGATATAGTTCATATATATATATATATATATATATATATATATATTTAAAAAACAAGGTCAAACATTACTTTCACACACAAAATTGTCTTTTCTTGTGCAACATGTAAAACTAACATGGGTTGTGCTATACATAATACCGACATGGATTTCACAACACCAAACACCGACTTGGATTGTGTTATAAATAATACTGACTTATCTTGCACTACATGAAACACTAACTTGGAGTATGTCACACACAACAAAAATATTTTCTATGAAACATCATCTAATTGGTAAATTTTGTTAATCAAAAAAATTATATCACAACTTTTAAGCATTGTGATATGAATAGTAATAAGAAAATTAAAATATTTTTTATACTGGTTTAATATAAATAAAATATTTTTATAACGAATGAAATAATTTTTTAAAAAATATTTAAATGTTTAAAAATACTATTTTCTCTAACAAACTACATTTTATATCCATCTATAAAAAATAGTGAAATTAATTTCAGATAAATATAGATATTTAATTAGATAATTTAATCATATTTTTTGAATTTAGGTTGTGTAAATTATCTTAGGGTGATTTTTTTGGATTTTTCTCAGAAACTCATTTTTATAAATAGTGAAAAATAGTGTTTTTTAGATAAAAAATACCATTTTGTTTAAATATTAATTAATGTAAAATTATATTTCAATTTTTATGAGGTCAAATTATATCAATTATAAATATATTAATAAAATATAGTTCATTAGAATAAATTTAACATTGAAATAGAATATAAAATGATTATAATCTTTTGAATGTTTTACGTTAAAAACCTGCTCTCCTGCCATGTTTGTTGGCTTAGCATTAATCTTAATATTTCTGCTTCTATGAATTGAATGTTGATATCAAAAATAAATTATTTTAATTTGTATAATATATAGAATCTAATAATATAAACTTATTTGTTTTCAAAAAATATTATAAAAGGGATTAAAATTTATCACAGCGATTAAGGTCAAATTAAGCTTTTGTATGGACTAAACCTCATTTTTAGGGCCCAAATTTCCTATCCACATGCCCAAAATCCATTTTATGGACTTTATTCATCCATAAACCTTAAATTATTGATTTATGATGGTTTTTGGTACTTAATTAGATAATAACATGTGTACACCTTTCTTGTTTTCAAACATTCATAGGGATTCATTTTCCTTACCTATAAAAAGACAAAACCTCTCCAACTAATTCACACCTCTCAGACCTCTTAGATTCGTAGAATCAAAACCCAATAAAATTCCCAAAATCTCTCCCTTCCTAATATAACAATTATCCTGGTTATAAGTCAATCTAAGAAATCCTGTTGACATAAATGATAGGAGTTTCCTTATTAAGATGTAAATTCTTCTCTCTAGTCCATTCATTTATTCTCCATATCCACCAAGGATAAATCCCATTATTATATTAATATATATAATTAAAATTATACTCAATATACTAGTGTATTTTTTTAATGTTTTGATACACAATTACAAACACCACTATCTAATGGGTAACGAACCTGAGGTTTCGGTGTGTGGAGAATTACAGCCTCACAAAATGATGAATGTTCATTTTTTTGTTACCACCAACCACAGTGGCCATTATGATAGAAAATAAATTCATATATTCCATATATTATATTTATTTTTTCTTTATCATATGTATACCTTTTTAGAGGATTTTTCTTTTAAATTATCATTTTATGTTAATACAATAATTTCGTTTGAGGATGTGTATGCTATCGCCCCCTCAAAGTGATATGATTCACTCATACACTGTATGGATGTATTACTGATGGGTTTTTAAATATATATGATATATATATGATATAATCAAAATAATATAACAATTATATATATAAATTCATCTATTTCATTTATGTTTTTCCATTCAACGCAATAATTAAATGGAAACTGCATTTGCGCCTATGAACAGCTTTTCGTCTCCATAAACGGTGTATTCTGTTTCATACATATGTATTATATGTATTATTATAAAATAAATATAATCTATATAAATTATAATTTTATAATTTTTTACATTGTATAAATGATGATATTTGTATAAGGACAAAAGATACAAAAAAATTAGGACACATGCAAGGAATAAAGCGAATATTACCCAAAGTGAAACCTTAACATTGGATTATTAACAAGTTGGTAATATAAGGTCATTATAAAAACAAATATGGTATTAGATATAATAATATGTTTCTGTAATAGTTTTATAAAAAAAATCTTTATATATGTGTTTTGAATAAGTATGACGTGAGTCAATACACAATGTAAGGGGATTTCAGCTAACTTTTTAGTTCGGTGAGATATATTCTATGTTCGCCAGTATTTCCTTTTGTGTGGGGTATATACTAGACAATATTTTGTTATATGTATCATATAAAAACATTTATTGGTCTCAACATTTTCAATTCATGATCATTGTTTCATAGGGATTATGGTTCAAAATATTCTACATTGATGAAATAGTTTTGTCTCCATTTTATTTCTTTGAGACTCATGTTTGTTATACACCTAAATTATATTGTGAGTTTTTTATACTTTAATTTTGTGTGTTACAAAATGATTTTTTTTATTTTAAGTATCATGTAATTTAATTTTATTTCATGGAGAGTATGGCCCCATGTAAAAAAGTTTGATGGTTTTATTGAGACAATCTCATCACGTTTTGAGATAGTTGATGATTATGATTCCTTTGATGAAATATCGTTATCCATATCTCCTGAAAATTCTTTATCAACTAGTTATTAATTATTTATTCATGTTTTGGTACTATTTTTCTACTCTTTTTTACATAGGAAGTGATTAAATTGATTTTAAGAAATCTTGACTTCATCCTCTCTTCGGTAAGAAAACCATGTTCACTAAAAAGGGTATCCAAGAATATAATAATATTCTACTATGATCGTTAAAATAATATTTTATTCTTTGTGTCTTTCACCAATGATTTCCAAGGAATGTTAATGTCTCTTTCTTAATGGGTCTTTTTTCTAACCATTTTTACTGTGTAAGAGGAATGTTCTTTTTATCTTGTATGACATGTACATATTTATCCACTTATAATCATTTGAATCTTCATTTTCACGTATAAAGGATAATTTTATAGAAATTTTATTAAAAGAGATTCTAAAAGAAATGGTTTTCTATAGTTTTTATTTTTTTTAAAATTCTTTTCACGTATATAACTAGTACTCTGCCCGTGCAAATGCACGTGTCTCTTCAATTTTCATTCAAATCATTTGGTTTTGTTTCATTAAAAAAACTGTATTGTCGTTGTAGTTAATATAATGTTTAGAATAAAACAATAATAATGAAGTTATTAGGATACCCGTGATTGAAGGAAATTAAGTAATGGAAGAGGTAGATATAAGAGACAGAGAAAAAATTGAAGGTATAGGCGAGGGAAGAGGTGGAGGTAAGAGGCAAGATTGCGATAAATGATGGAAGGAAACCTTGAGAAAGTTTTATGGTTTCAACAAAATCACTTCCCTATCTACATGTATCTTTTGCGTGATTTCGATCTAGTAATGAACAGGCAGACGAACAAAACCATTAAAACATCAACAAAAAACAATCAAATCTGATAAACTTAGTCCGTGATTTCATCGAACATATGGCGAGCATACACAATAATCATTGACCCAGTATTGAATAAGGAACAATGTAAAAAATGGTACAGAACTTTGGAAGATACAATATGTACTTAAAGAGAGCAGTAACTCATAGCTTGGCAAACAGAATTCTAATTCAGAGTTGACAACTGAATTCATTGAATCAGATAAAAAACATGTTCCATTAAAGAGAGAAGTAACTCACAGCTTGGCTAATAGTGACCTGAAGCATGTATGTTAAATGTCCTTTATAGAAATCTACACATTAAAAGGGAAAATTCTTTCATAAACTTTTAATATGAAGATGGAAAACAAAAAAACATTGAAAAAATAAGAAGAAACATGATCCCAAAGGTTTATTTATGCAGTGGAAAATAGTACGATTCGGTCTTCAACAGGTGCATGAGCTTCTGGCCATCATACGTTTTATTATCAGTGATGACTTAGAAGACTATTTTCTCAGGAGATGACTGCACAACAGAACCAACACTTTACCATGTGAAAACATGATATTCAATGTGAACAGATCTACCGAAATCAATATAAGCCAGACATTGAAAACCTTAAAGAGTTAAAAATCTGAGTAGGTTGACATCATAGAACAAAAAAATCAAAAAAAAATAGTATACATTTATAAATAAAACCATGAACAGATTGAATATTGAAAGACCAAGAGTTTGTAGAGATAAAACCTGCTTGAATTTCCTCATTTTGAAACAACGATCCATGAATAACATATCCCTCCTCTCTTTCATCCAGAATATCTGTCTGTCAAAAATGGAGGTCCTTCATCATCTACAATGGTGGAAATCAACTTCACATTTTCTGAACTTTGACTCAAGACATAACATGGTTCATTGGCTCAGTTTAAAAAATATAACTTACCTAAATTCTAGATTCATGTACCGGAAATGATCTTAGTGGTGGTGCTTCCTTGAAAAAGGGAGGTTGTGACAAAGATCCATGAATAAAATATCCCTCAACTCTTTCATCCAGAAGCTCTGTTTTTCAAAAAGGGAGGTCCCTGACCAAGTACAATGGTGGATATCAACTTCACATTTTTTGAACCTTGACTCAAGACCTAACATGCTTCATCGGCTAGGTTTAAAAAATATAAGTTACCTAAATGTTGGATTCACGTAGCGGCAACGATTTTAGTGGTGGATCTTCCTTGAAAAGGCGGTTAAGGATATCAACAGGGGGTGAGCTCCACCGATGAAAAATGATTTATGGGATAAGAAAGCTAGAAAAAATCATTCAAAAATATTTACTAAGCAAGCATATTGATAAAGGTATAATCTGGTTTTTTCTTTTGTATTGGGAGTATGCCAAAAAAATTATAACCAAATCTATATAGAGCATTAAAAAAATTAGAGAAAGGAATGATGTCAACTTGAAACAGCATATGAAAATTATAAATCATCTAGTCAACTCCCAATATTCATATAATTTTCTGATCATATATCATTCAATTGAAGATAAAATTGTGCAGAATCATTTTTATAACTTGCAGGTCACATACAACCAGTGATTGGAAAATTAAAAGTTCACATTCATTATATTTTTCAACCATAATATGCATTGAGTTATGGTTCAAAAAAATAATTGAAATGAAATGAATAGTAAACAACACTCTATATGTACTGTATACAACCAGGTCACATACAACCAGCTATATGTACTGTGTGCGTTTATTGAAATTCTAAAAGTTCACATTGTATACAGCACTGTGTACTGTATGCATTTATAGAAATTCATAAAATCTGAGTAAGTTGACATCATAAAACAAAAAAACAACAAATTTAGTATGCATTTATAAATAAAACCAGGAAACAGATTGAATATTGAAAGACCAAGAGTTTGTAGAGATAAAACCTACTTGAATTTCCTCATTTTGAAACAACGATCCATGAATAACATATCCCTCCTCTCTTTCATCCAGATTCTCTATTTGTCAAAATTGGAGGTCCTTCATCATCTACAATGGTGGAAATCAACTTCACATTTTCTGATCCTTAACTCAAGACATAAAATGGTTCATTGGCTCAGTTTAAAAAATATAACTTACCTAAATGTTAGATTCATGTACCTGCAACGATCTTAGTGGTGGTGCTTCCTTGAAAAAGGAAGGTTGTGACAAAGATCCATGAATATAATATCCCTCAACTCTTTCATCAAGAAGCCATGTTTGTCTAAAAGGGAGGTCCCTGATCATGTACAATGGTGGAAATAAACTGCTCATTTTCTGAACCTTGACTCAAGACCTAACATGCTTCATAGTCTAGGTTTAAAAAATAGAAGTTACCTAAATGTTGGATTCACATAGCGGCAACGATATTAGTGGTGGATCTTCCTTGAAAAGGCAGTTAAGGATATCAACAGGGGGTGAGCTCCACCGATGAAAAATGATTTCTGGGATAAGAAAGCTAGAAAACATCATTCAAAAATATTTACTGAGCAAGCATATTGATAAAGGTATAATCTGGTTTTTTCTTTTGTATTGGTAGTATGCCAAAACTTTTAAAACCAAATCTACATAGAGCATTAAAAAATTTAGAGAAAGGAATGTTGTCAACTTGAAATAGCATATGAAAATTATAAATCTAGTCAACTCCCAATATTCATATATCTTTCTGATCATATAGCATTCAATTGAAGATAAAATTGTGCACAATCATTTTTGTAACGTGCAGGTCACATACAACCAGTGATTGGCAAATTAAAAATTCGCAGTCATTATCTTTTTCAACCATAATCTGCATTGAATTATGGTTCAAAAAAAGAATTGAAATGAAACAAATAGTAAACACTCTATATGTACAGTATACAACCAGGTCACATACAACCAGCTATATGTACTGTATGCATTTATAGAAATTCAAAATTTCTAAAAGTTCACATTGTATACAGCACTGTGTACTGTATGCATTTATAGAAATTCATAAAATTCATTTATAGAAATCTGTTGCAAACATGAAAATTCTAAAAGTTCACATTGTATACAGCACTCTATATGTACTGTATACAAACAGGACACATACAACCAGCTATATGTACTGTATTCATTTATAGAAATTCAAAAATTCTAAAAGTTCATAGTGTATACAGCACTGTGTACTGTATGCAGTTATAGAAATTCATAAAATTCATTTATAGAAATCTATTGCAAACATAAAAATTCTAAATGTTCAGTGTATACAGCACTCTATATGTACTGTATACAACCAGGTCACATACAACCAGCTATATGTACTATATGCATTTATATAAATTAAATTGAAATTAAATGAATAGTATATCAAAAAGGTAAAAAAAATAAACATTCCTAAAGGGTTGTTCATGACATAAACTTGCATTGAGTTTCAAAACACATACTCAATTTACATGGTTGGCCTCGACAGTTGAAAAATAAAAGGTCACCAAACAGGACCCCCGCAACATGTTCAACCATAATCGATTCCACTAGGGTATAAAGTACCCATGTTTCCTGTGAAGACCTTTTTCATAGATAAGTATACAATATCCATGCCAGGTTCAACTTCTGGAATCATGTCAGATGAGGTGATATAATTTTACAATATTACTGAAATTATTGATTCAACTGTACTCACTTTAAATGAAGTCAGAAACCTCAATTGAAACTGATTCAAGATAGGAACTATGATTCCAGATGGATTTTGAAATATAAACGTAGAAAATTGTACGGATTCATAAAACGAAAGAACATTCACTAATATTTCCATAGTAAAAGATGATAAGATACATACCTGAATAGAAGAAGAAGCGTAAGATAATTGGAATTAGCTAAAAAAGAAAGAGATTAGTCTTTAGTAAAGAGTAATGTGAATCAATGTTTAAAAAATGAGTACCCTTCAACGAAGCTATCCATCTCTTTGAGGGACAACTTAAAGATTCCAATACCAATAGAAAAACTATGTAAAACAATTAAGCAAGCATAAACTATAGAAATAAGGCACCTCTAAAAATATAGGACAATAAAGAAAAAAATTTGCAGTAATGGTATGGAGTGGTGATTTGGATGACAATCACTCCCAGTGCTCATAATCCGGTTTTAAAAAGGCCTAAACTGTTATACGCACACATGAGATCTTGATATTGAATGGATCTAGTGGCACTGCCCTAAAAAATAACAAAAATATGTTTAAATAGAGTATATAATTCATATAATATGATATAAATAATAAAACATCTATTTTTCAAACAAAAATTTACATTATTCCATTTAAATCCATTCATGACAGAGACATGAAGGTGATGCTAAGAGACAAAGAGAGTGTAATGGTTCTATGAGGCTAAATAAAGCAAAACATGATGTTGTCTTAGACCAAAAATGAAAATTATCCATTAAAAGGATAGAAGTCCCATCCATGAATTCACAGAGCTCAGCAGAGAGTCATCCCACTTGTCCAAAAATTAAAGGCATGATAAAATTCAGAAAAACTCAAACAAATAATCAGGATGATTGGATGAGCTTACATACAAGGCAGTCCAGGATTAAAATGTACCAACATCAACCGAACCTTCAATTTCCCATTCAATAACATGTTTTTCATCACTTGATGAACAAAAGATTCAGAAATAAAGTATGTATTGACAAAAAAACCAGAATGAAGAGAGGTGGAGTCTAGCCAAATATTCTGAGAGAACACGAACCTAGATTCATTTAAAAAAGAAGTCCTTGAATCACACACCACTGTTTAAGTTGTTGGCTTCAACCGAGATAGATGATGATGCTCACATCTCTCAATCCTGAGCATCGGAGATAGAATCAGGATATCATCATTTGAGTCTTATTGATTATGTCCAAAACAAAACCTATAATGAAGATGAAATCAAATGAAAATGTTGAGGTTAGTTGAGGAGGTAGAGGGAAAAAATAAAAGGGTTATCGAGCCGATCTGATAGTTGGTCTATAGCTCCTGGTGCTTTGATTGAGAGATGCTGACAAGGAAGGTTTTCAACGAAACATTTGTTGATGCCAACAGAAGCTTCGTGAAGAAAATTGAAATCCACTGAGATTCGTGGTCACTGTTGTAGGGAGGCGAAGCAGGCAGATGAGGAGCCATCTCTTCCACTACAAGAATCATCATTTATTATCTTGCTTAAAAAATCACAGACGGCCTAGAACATGTGTAGCCATCTCTTCCACTATAAGAATCGTCATTTTTTGCATCCAAACAATCTAGAATGAATCAACATTAATTTACATAGGTCATATGAGTTCAAGATTAAAAAATGGACAAATAATTTTGACTATCAACATAAAGGAGATAGTTTGAAACAATGTAAATAAAATCACATGTTTACATAAAAGGCTATGTTTAATAATGGATTATTGAGTAGCGCACACCTTATATTTGGGTGACCAGGCTGTGGAAAATCATTAGACCGAGAGACTGCAGAAGTAAAATGCCAGAGCTGAATCATGCGGACGGAAAGAGGTGATTACAGAAATCGCAAGTACATAGGTCAGATGAGTTTAAGATTAACAAAATGGACAAATAATTTTGACTATCAACATAAAAGAGCTAGTTTCAAACAATGTAAACAAAACTACATGTTTACATAAAAGGCTATGTTTAAGAATGGATGATTGAGTAGCGCACACCTTATATTTGGGTGACTGGGCTGTGTAAAATCAGTAGACCTGGAGACTACAGATGGAAAACGCCGGAGCTGAATCACGCGGACTGAAAATTCTGATGATAGAAATGGCGAGAGGAGACAATTCAAACTGGTTACATAGATAGTGGTGACAGATATGTACTGGTTTGTTGCAGCTAAACCTTATGCGAGAATGATAAACCTGTAGATCAAAAAACCATCTGTATTAGTAATAATAATCAAATGCAATCATATAGATAACTTGAATTAAGAGTAATTATGTGATGTTATGCATTTGTAAGAATCATTATATCATATGCACGGTGCTTGCAGTTTGACGATGAGCTGCATACGTTCATAGGACCACCAAAAATTGAAATCAAAACCAAAATTGATATTGAAACCTAAGAACATGTATCCAGAAACCTAGTTTCTATTGAAGCAGATATAATTCAAGCAACAGAACACCTAATTTATAAAGATAATCCATCGGAATTTGAAGGTCCACCCAAGATTGGATCTGACCCCAATCTCGTATTTCTAGGTTTACGAAGAGGACATTAGTGAAACTGTTCTGTAAATAAACGAATCACCCTATCAAAATTTGCAATATAGATGTAGCAGGTATGTGAGAAGTATGGAAATGGAAAAAAATCAGTGAACCGCATAGAAGAATAGAGACTTCAGAAGGACCTCCCTTAAAACTTGTTGACGCCACATCGGAAGTGGGTGACGGTAAGCCCGAGGAGGATTTCAAGGCAGTGGTTGGAAACAATGATTTTTATGTGGACGATTTGTGGAAGGAGATGAGAAGATTGTAGAAATGTTGAATGGAATAGAGCACGGATAATATCACATGACGAATCGCACCACAGTATGCGGGAGGAGACGAGCAGAATGGAGCACTGGTGGTGAGATTCGACAACGAAGGAGTCGCGCCTGGGTCGACGATGGAGACGGAATACGGGAGGAGAGGGAGTGAATCGATGCGAAAACCCTAACAGATTCGGGGAGGTGTGTCTACGACCAGAGGTGAAAGATTTAGGAGGTCGGGCGCGAGGATTTGGGGGTATAATGGAGAAGGAGTATATGTTTTGGGTGACGTGGTTCACTGCGGAGGTGACACATAAGGCTGGAAGAACCCAGGTTTAGTAAATATAGTGGATGATATTTTCCTCAATAAATGTTTTAAAAATATCCATCCAAGCTATTTTCCATCTATTATTACATCTTTTGATGTCTCTCAAGCCCTAATAAGAAATTATATGATATTTCTATTCATATTTTTTCTTAAATGGTTAATTTTATTAGGAAATAACTATTATGACACCCATTTTTATTCCATGGGTTCTATGCTTTTGAAACATGATAATTTTCATGGGTTATACTTTTATGATGTGAATTTGAAACATATCTATTTTCAAAGGATATGATTTGATGAAATGTTAATGATACCCATTTCATTTCACGGGTTATCATATGATGTTTATAAAACCCATCTCTTTTATGGTTCATGATATGATAATATTTTATATCCTTGTGGAACATGTTTGAAAGATTTTATTATGATATGGGTAGGACTAATATCTCCCTCAAATGCATTGGGTAATTATGGATGACTTGTGAGTATAAATGTAATGTGTGAGCCTAATTATGTGTCCACAATGTTATGCATGGACTTGATTTCAAGTCCATATGTTTATGCATGATCCTAATTACTTGTTCACGAGGTTATGAGTGAACCTTATTAAGTGTTCATAATGTTATGGATAGACCTAGTTTCAGGCCTATAACTTTACACATGACACTAATTACATGTGTATAGTGTTATGTGTGAACCTGATTACATATGCCCAATATTATGCATGGACCTCGTTTCATGTCAAAAATGTTCATGTGTGAACCTGGTTATTTGTTCATAATTTTATGTGTGAACAATATTACACATTCACATTGTTTTTCATGGACTTAGTTTTCTTGCCTATAATGTTATAAAAGAATCTAATTTCAAGTTCACACTTGTATGGATTGACTTGGTTTCGTGACCAAAAGTTTATGTGTGAACCTAATTAAATGTCCACATTGTTATGCATGGACCTGGTTATAGGTCCAAAAGTTTATGTGTGACCCTAATTAAATTTTAAAAAAGTTATGGGTGAACCTGATTACAGGTTCACAATGTTATCCATAGACCTAGTTTCATGTCCAAAAGGTTATGTGTGAACCTGATTAGACATTCACATTGTAGAGAATAGACTTGGTTACATAACCATAAGCTTATGTGGGGGCCATATTTTTGGTCCATAACTTAATGAGTAAACATTGTTCACTTATAAATGTTCACAATGTTATAAATCATTATACATTCCATAAATTCTCTGTCTGATTACTATGTTGTGATTTCATTGCTTATGTTCATAATCATATTATGATTTCTGTCTTATGAACTTAAATTCTTTATTATGATCTCTAATATGGAGGGTATGATCTTCAAATGTTATGCTCATGTTCTATACCGTTTTGTTCATGTTATTATTACAGATTTTATGTATTTACCCTTAATGAGAATCGAATCTCACCCCTTTTTATGTTTCCTTTCCCCAGATTATGAATAAAATCTTTAGGAAAAAGCACTAATGTTTTATATCTTTAAGGGACATACTGATGATTTTTCACATGGATAGAAGATTTTGTTTCCTCGTTTCTAAAGACACTAAACTAGTATGGTCCTCAAGCATTTATTTTTTCAATTTACAGAGTATTCATCTAAAATGATGTAATATCAATGTATTTAAATCCTAGGTTTCTATAGTTTGTATAAAAGGAAAGGTTTAGTTAGCCTTCAGAAACATTGATGAGAAAAAACTATTCAGATCCCTAGTTACGTTTCTAAGTATATTTATAGGGATGTATCTATGGATAAGAAAAAGGATGAGTTAACATTTAAGAAAAAGTTCATGTGTTTTGGTAAAGAAAAGAGTGATTGGTTTCCTTGAAATACATCTCTCTCTAGATACTACAAGTGGACATGGATCTAGAACAGATGTACCTAGGTGTCACAAATCTAACAAGATGTTCCTTCCCTGACTCGAGGTAATCATGTACATGAAAACAGGCCTTATATCACACCAGTTTAGACACTCCCAAGGGATATACTATGGGAATTCAAAAAAAATTCATGAATCATCATGAAGGATTTAAATATAAGTAGTTTATTAATATCCTATGATAGACATAAGGATTTATAAAATAAGGATTTTGTCAAACTTTGGACATTCTAAAAGTGTATTTTCATAGTTATGTGGTTCCTCTCTATGATAATTGTGTATTACTCTTATGATTTCTGGTTGTAAGAAATGGTTGGAACCTAATGGAACTGTGGTAATGGGGAATACAATGGAAAACAAAATGATGTATCCCATGAGAAACTTAATGTTATGGACGATGGAGTGGGAAATATCATTATTTTTACTATAGAAACTTATTAAACCACGAATCATTAATAATTTACAAATAACCAATGTTGGGAACAAAATTTTATTAAATCGTTTTAAAGTAACATTCCACCTTCTTTTAGTGCAAGGATCGATCCACTGGTTTATGAGAAATAGATTAGTACCGCTAAAAAGATATTTTTTATTCTAAATTGTTCAAAACATGAAGAAGCTCGGTTGGGATCTTATCTACTAGAAGGTTTAATGAAATAGTGGTATAAATTCATCAAGAGTACATGTTATCAAGATAAAATTTAATCCATGGATTTGGATGAGTTCAAGATCATATTTTTTTGGTATGTACTATTCTCATATTCTTTATACCGAATGATAGATTGAAGATTCTCATCAATCTAATGGTTATGATAAAAAAATAATCATAGAATTAAAAGGAAAATATAATAACTATGGATAGAATAATATTATATCTAATTTATTCTAAATGTGTGTAAGGAAACAGAGAGAATATTATCATAGGGAAACAAGTAAATGTTTTATGTGTGGAAAGAAATCACACTAAATGGTTGAATGTAAACATAATGGGAATAAATAGAATTCTCTAAATAATGAAATTATGACAATTAAGAATTTCAATGGTAATGAGTATGGTCATTATGCATGGATGTTCTTAAAACCAAATGTAAATGATGAATATTGAAATTAACAATATCTCAAGTTGATGGATAATGTTATATCTTATTCAATCAAAATTCATGAAGTAAATCAATATAATTAGGGAACACATACCATCGACTTCAATATTGGAAAATTCATGGCTCATTTTTTATGAATAATCCAAATGAAAATATTAATTTTCTTCCATTAGTGAGAGTTTATGTAATTATCTTTCGTAGATGGATTATGGAAGAATTAAATAACATTTAATTGTTATGAAAATCAAGGATAAACCAATATATCCAATAAAAATGTTTTTTGTATTATATAGAACCATATTTATGAAGAAAATATGAATTATATTTTTTAAGGGGTATAAGGTTAACCATTTATGTAAATATAAGGTTAAACAACAAATAAGGTTGGTATGATTAAAGTGTTATCTCTCTATATAAGGATTTATGCATATGGGATAGCCTATTCAAACTACCTAACATTGGTAGTTACAAATGACAAATGGGATGACATATTATGGGTCTCAGAGTTTGTTATTAATTCATGAATGAAAAAGTTAAATTATTTTGTGGAGAAGGAGATGATTTGTGTCAAGGAAAAAAGAATTAAGTTGTACTGAAATGATTCAAGTATACCTTTTTTGAAAATTATTTAGGAAAAGGGATCATCAAGATAAAAAAAATTCATGTACCATCATTTATGATGGATTAGATGGTCCTTTAGGACATCGATTAATTTCTTTCAGATTGTTATCTTTTTCCTAACCTTGTTCTCTATCACTCACCATCCAAAACTTTTGTTAAGATTTCTCTTCCATGTCAATCATTTCCATTCCCACTGATGTTCTCCTATATGGTAATCTTATTATGAGTTACTTAGGGTAACTTTTATGGTTCGGAATTCCCATTTCCAAGGTAAGTTTTATTATTGATTTTTATAATGTGGGTTTTTATGAATGAAACTTTTAACTGTTAATCCATTGATAACTCAGATGAATTTCAAGGGTGAAATTCATTATAAGGGGGTAGAATATAACACCCTGAAATTTTGTAAAAATTTTTTTTCTAAATTAATTTATTGTTCTGATATTTTTCATTTTACATCACTATATAAAATATATATATATATATATATATTAAAAACACTATGTCCAATATTCCATTCACATGAAATACCAACTTGGCATGTGCTACTCAAAATTCAGACATGGCTTAAGCTATATGAAATACCGAGTTTGTTGGCACTACACAAGATACAAACATGCATTACTCTACATGAAATACAGACTTAGATTAAACTACACACAATACCAAATTGGATTTCACTACATGTGACACTGATTTTTCATTCGCTAAACACCTCACCGACTTGGTGTACATTACATGCATCACCGATGTATACTATGAAACATCATCTTATTGTTAAAATTATTTAATCAATATAATTCTAACATAGACATTAATCATTATAATTTTAATATTAATAAAAAATATATAATATTGTTTAAAATGGTTTTATATATATATGTAATATTGATAACAAAAATATAATTTTTATTAAAGACCTTATGTGTTTAAAAATATTATATTCTGTAATAAACTACACCTCATGTCCTCTATGAAAAACAAAACAAATTACTTTTATATAAATCTATAAAATTAATTTAAAAAAATAAACCTCATTTATAAATTTATAATTCCAAAATTAGAAAAGTGTGAATTTTTATGATTTGTCTCAGAAACATCATTATTTTATGAATATTAAACAATCCCGCTTTTTTAGTTCAAAACTACCTTTTTTTTTATAAAATTACAAATTTTAAATTGTAATTAAAAAATTTTAAGGTATCATTTGATAAATTATATATATATTCATACAATATATGTCATTAAAATCATATTCACTTTGAAATTGAATGTAAGAATGTAATATACATTTGAATGTTTTATATTAGAAATATGCCATCTCTCCATGTCTGTTGGATTAACATTAATAATAATATTTCCACTTCTCTAAATTGACTTTTGAAAAAACTACACACACCATTTTAATCATTATAATATTTCTAGTCTAATAAGATCAACATAATTTTTTTCCAAAAAAAATATTAATAGTGATTAAAATTAATCACAATATTAATGTCAATTAAGCTTAATTAGAGAATTGACCTTAATCTTAGGGGCCCAAATGACCTAGAAACCTCTCCAAAACCCATTTGTAACACCGAAAATGTTTTTTTTTGATATATTTTATTTAAATAATTATAATTCTTCAATATATTTCATTGCATGAAATCATCAGTTTAAGGGAACCACGAGACAACCTTAGTATTAAATGGACATTTTAACTTAGTCGTTCGGTTAGCTAGAATTAATATAAATAACTAATGAAATTGTATTGTGAAATCATTCTCTAAAAATTATTTATGAAAAATACAAATCAATAATATATTTATCTTTTTTACTATTAAATTGTGTGAATAACTTTTAGTAAATGAAATGAATTAAATATCTATGTTATATAATTAATATATTATTTTTTATATTCAGCTAATATATATTTTTGTCACAGTGTACGAATAAACCCTATTTGAAGTATAAAAATTCTATATTTTCCAAACGTGTATTTTCCACCTTCTAATGATGAATTCATTTTAAATTATGAATATTACACATCATTAATGTTTATATGAAAAAATAAACATTTTATTTAGAATCGGTATATAAAAATTTACTTTGTATAAAATTTTAATATTTTTCAGATAACTATCAAATTTTGATGAATAGTAAAAATACAATAAATTTTAATCAAGAAAATTATCTTTCATCGAAATAAATAATATGGTAAAATTAAAATATTGAATGGTTTTCATGTATAAATATAATATCTTTTCTTCATTCAATATAATTTTTTTCATTATCATTAATCTAACAAAGATTACATATGTAAAAACATTTCAAACATTTGCAATGTTTTAACTTTTAAAGATTGTTCTCACTTTATGACAATGAGATTAATTTTAAATTAATTAATGAAAAAATTGTGTTTTGAAATTTAAAAAATGGATTCCATATTTGGCATCAATATGTGCATATTATGAAAATATATTAATTTTTTTGGCAGTATGAATAGTTAATCTGGTAACATTTATTAATACGGTAAAAGGATATATTTGGTAATTAAGTGTAACAATACTACTGTAAAGTTACCATAAGACTTGTCTTAATATAATTAGGAAAGTGTTTTTTGACCTAAATCATCCTTGGGTCTAAATGGTTTCCTTTGAAAGACACATAGATGAGATTAGGATATATTTTTTTATTTAATGAAAAATTAAATATGTATTACTCAAATTTGAATAACTATATCAATCTTTATATAATTTTTTATAAAAGATAAATTTTATTATAAATACTGATTTGAAAGATAAATTTTTTCCAATATCATGATAATTTATTTTTTTACTTTTTAGGAAATAAATAATTAACTTAAAGACTTGTGCTTTGTATATGTAAAAGTTAATTAATTGATGGGAAATAAATTAAAAATAATTATTAAAAATAATAAAACCCCTAAAAATACTCCAACACATGATAAAATTTTATTTTTAGAGTATATGTCAACAATAACTATACAAGGGTCGAGTTAGGGACCATTTGGAGCCTAATAGAGGAGATTTTGACATTTATATTATTCTATTTAATGTGATGTTGAAGTTATAACATTTATAATTTAATAAGTATAATATTTTAAATGATGGATTTCAAAGAATATAAATTCCACTAAAACAATTATTGTAAAATATAGTATATTTATCTTCTTCATAGTATTTTATTTTTAATTTCTATTGAAAAAAATAATTATACTATTAAATTACACAAAATTAATGTAGTATTTATTTTACTAATAGAGATAATAAATAAATGTTATTAAGAATATTCAAATACATATATTTTGGGATAATTAATATGTATAATGAAAATTATATATGGATATTTCCTTATGATATTATAAAAAAATAGTTGGTTTTAAGATAATTTGTTGTCTTAATATTTTTAAAAAGCAATGATTTTCATTGTGTCGAAATTGACATTATTGATTGTTTATCTAAATAATGTTTTATTATATTATTTAAAAGTAATAAAATAATTTTTAATAATATATAATAATTTTTATATAGTCTATAATGTTCTAATTTATTTATTTATGGACTAATTGACATCAAATAAGTTAATAAGGAACCTTTTTAATATTGAAATATTGGTTACCCTAATTAAAAATTAAATAATATAACAAACTATTAACTATAATGAAAACGTTTGAATTTAAATAATATTTGTCTAAAATTTTTTTTTGATGATATTACTACCATATATCATCTAATATATTAAAGTGGTACATATTTTAGGTTTTTTGATGGGATTTGATTTTTTAATAATTTAATATATTTTCAGATTTGAAAAATACACCTCACATCAATTATAAAAGGGAACCTCCTCCCCCACCTCTTCACAACAATTTGAGCCCTCAATATATTCCATCACCTGCCCTTTTCTATTATCAACGTACCTTGTTACTTTCTGGTGGGTTTTTTATTCTTCCAATACCATCTCAGGTTCACTAAGAGGAGATTATGATAAAGCACATTGAACAAGAGGTAATTTCCTCTACCGATTCAATCCAAATTAATTCTTCTTATACATCCTCTTCATGAGTTGTTTCATTATAAATTAATAAATCTAGTATAAATTATATTTTATTATGTTTATTATGATTATGTAATAATATTATTTCACTTTCAATCCATCCTATGAAAAATTAAATTGTCATGCGTGTTTATATACTGTTTACCATCTCCATGATATGGTGTAACCTAATTTCACCACAACCTTACTTGTGTGGCTATAATGATGGAAATAATACTTATTTTGATTTTTATAAAATTATATTTATTCTGAAATATTATACACCATTCATTTCAATACCATTCAATGATTATGAGAATGATATCGTCGCTCATCAGTATGTACGGGCTACCGTCTCCACGATGTGTTGTGATTCAATCTACATGATCTTCATTAAAGAATGATTATATGAATGTATATAATGAATAAATATGATATATATTATGTTAATATCATTTTTTAATGATATAACTATGAAATAATAAGGAGAGTGGTAACTTATTCATCCAAACATGTGTATGTAAATAAAGCACATAATATCCAAATAACTCGTAATAATTAAATGTTATTAACAAATGTTTAATAATATGATCATATATTATATCATAAAAAATAAAATTATTCTATAATAATTTAATAAATTTATTTAAATCATTATACATGAGGCTTGGATACATATGAAGGATATCAGACTTAACGTAATGGATAATTTTACAATATCATTATTATCTTTTATTTTTTATACATAAGTATTCACTAGTGTATGTTTAACATCCACTTACATGGTTCCAAAATATTTAATATTATTTCTATTCTTCTACAATTTTAAAAAAATTATATTTTACCCATTTGTGAATTTCTTTAAACTCTATGAAAGGAATATTTGGTCTTTATTAGATACTTTTACACATTTGTGAATTTAAGAAACATTAGTTTTCTTAATGAATATTATTCATCTTTTAAGTAATATCAATTTATGAAAACTATGGTTCATTATAGTTGGTATCATAGGAAGTTATAATAATATTTTTTAATCAATGATGATAAAACTTAGGAGAATATAAAGGATATGTAAAATTATAGGTTATAATCCTAATGATTTAGATATGATCATGAATTACCTAGGATAAAAAGTAAAGATTATAAAATTGAAAATTTATTCTTTATTATGTTGTTTTCCAATTAGGATTTGTGTTTATCACACTCTGAATCTTGGTTTTAGTCAATGGCTCGAACCTGAAGAAATAAAGTTAAGGCTGAATTTGGAGTTCAATGCAATGATTTTCATCTTGAGAAACCAAATGTTATGGGAGATGGAAGGGAAAATATTGTACCATCCATATTCTCTAAGAAGGTCTTATGATCCATTAGTGGTTGAACAATGGATCATTTTCACTGAAGAGATATTTTCAGATCCCTCTTGTTCAGAACATGATAATGGAATCTTATTTTCCTATTGTTTAGAAGGAAAAACTGATCAACGGTTGAATCTTATCAAGAATAAAAGTCAAAGATGTGAAATTGAATCCAAGGAATGGGAAAATTTTAAGAAGATATTTTTCAGTAAGTACTTTCCTTGTATTATTTGAAAAAAGGTGGATAAAGAGTTCCTCCATCATAAGGAAAAGGATGATTAATCCATTGGTACCATCGAAGAAAATTTCAAAGGACGTTCAAAGTATGATTCTGGAATTATTATCCAACGTGAGTGTAAAATTGATTTATTCATTAGTGGCATAAAACCAAGTCTTCAAAGGTAATTGACCATAAGTTTCTTCAATAGTTATGAATAAATCGTAAGATTTTCTCTCAAGGTTGATATATAGATTGGCGTAACACACTATCCATATGGGTTTGATAAGAACAGAAAAATGGAATTCAAGAAAAAAACAGAAGGCCACATAGAAAAGTAGATGACTTTTCTGTTATACTCAGATTATCAAAAAAACAAGGGCAAAATTTTCTAAAAGGTACTAGTAAATATTTTTGGTGTGTAAAATATGTTCAATGGGTAGTTAAATGCCGAAGTGATGGGAAAATGATGGATAATGAT
This sequence comes from Viscum album, assembly GCA_963277665.1. Classification (NCBI taxonomy): domain Eukaryota; kingdom Viridiplantae; phylum Streptophyta; class Magnoliopsida; order Santalales; family Viscaceae; genus Viscum; species Viscum album. Next base: position 228,746,232 of record OY728125.1, read on the forward strand.
GAGAATAGATAAGATTCCCAAAATAATTTACCTCCTACACTTCAATGATACATGTGCAAGTAAATTTGGAATTATGAATATCAATGCCCTTATATGAGGGTTATTGATGATGATTAAGATTAGCAAAATCATAATTCCAAAGGAAAAGGAATGCCACATGTGATCTCTACAGGAGATGATGAGTATGATAATGAAGTGGTAAAATGTACACATACAATCTAATCTAACGCTGAAAATTTATTGTCTGATTCTAGATCTACCCACTATTTTTGTCTAAAGAATTTTCTAAGGGTAACTATATATTACATCACCAATTAAATGTTGAGTTAGTTTTGATAACATCTAATGGAACAATTCTTGCATGCCAATTTTATAATTCTTCTCTAGTTGAATATTGTGTGAAAGTTCATCCTACAAATCTTATGATCCTTCCTATAGTTTATTTTGTTGTTATTCATCGAATTGGATTGATTTCTCTAGATGTATCTAATATCAATTTCCAAGTAAGGGAAGTCATGTTTCATATTCCATGTCAGTTTATGATCATCTATCGATGCAAGTATGACTAAGAAAATCTAGTAGAAAATTCTTCTATCTAATGGGTCTCAATTCCTATAAATAGAGGTTTTTTATCTCAAGTGGTTGGGGAGAAACTCACCATTAGGAATAAACATATTGTGTGGTATTTTGATAATGACATTCCAGGGGAATATCTAGGTCTTCCCCTGAATCGTGAGGTTGATATTTTGATAGAACTAATATTTGGTGATATTCATATTTCAAAGACACATTATAGAATGTCCCCAATTGAGTTTAATGTACGGAAGAAGAAACTCCAAGAGAATCTAGAAAAGGGATTCATACTCCCAAGTGCATCACCATAGTGTACACATGATCTATATTTTAGGAATAAATATGGATCAATGAGACTATTCAATGATTATCAAGAACTTTATAAGATCACTATCAAGAAAAAATATCCTCTTCCACACATCGATGACTTATTTGACCAAATATGCGGAGCTCAATACTCATCCATAATTCCTCTCCTTTTATGATATCAGCAAATAAGGTACAAGATGGAGGATATACCAAAGATGATATTTTGTACTAGTTATGAACAATATGAATTTATAGTGACGCCATTTGGTCCTAATAATTCCCCTTCTATATTCATGGATCTAATGAATAGAGTCTTTAGAGACTATCATTATTACTTTGCAGTAGTCTTTATAGATGATATTCTTATCTATTCAATGAGAAACTAAGGACATGAAAAATACATGAGAATTTTTTGGAATACCCTGAGAAACGAGAAGTTTTATGAAAAATTTATCAAGTGTCAATTTTGGCTTTAGAAAGATTCCACATTGGGTCACCTAATCCCAAGAGACGAGATATCTATGGATCCAAAAAAACAACAGTGAAGGACCCTGAAACACCCTGAGAGGGGTGGGGTGAATTAGGGCCTCAAAAGTTTCTTTTAAATTTTGTGGATCTTGTTCCCATGTTTTTAGGAACTTGTTAAATCTTTCAAAAAAATGAAATCAGGGAGTTGACACAGCACTTTTACTTGGTTCACCGCAAAGGGCTACGTTCAAGGACCATACGATGACAGTGTTTCGGTCATACGAAAATTCACTAATCTTCACTAGTTAATGGATTACATGTTTTGGTCATAGACACTCTGTTCTAGGAATACTGACTTTCAAATGGTTTAGGGATATCATACTTGTCCCTCAGATAACATCTGTTGACTCAACTAGCTCACTACATTTGGAGAAGTCTAACTCAGTTTATTGACTTGAAAGACACTTCAATAGATTTTAATTGATGTATTTGTCTCAGTTCAGCATGAGACATTTCTTACATCAATGTCCTAGAAATATTCACTTGAAATCACTGAACCACTAAGCTGGATAATCAGAAGCCTATCTGAAACATCACACTGCACGTGCGCGCAGTATCACAACATTCGCGCATGATTTGAGAATTATCATGAAAGATGACTTTTGAACAACCCCTAATTTCCAAGAAACCCTTATATTTCTCTCACCTACACTAAAGGTATCACTTTTTCTTTTCATAATAATGTAATACCTTGCGCTTAGGATTTACTCTCTTAAAAATTTATGCATGCAAATCCTTCGCGTGGCTGAGCAACCAGATTTTCGTGGAAAATTCTTAAGTCTTTATTGGGGGTAGCTGTATATTTATAGGCCCTTGAAGAACTTGAGCAGAATATTTGAACGTGGGTTCATTGGTGCATGTAATATTCACACTGTGCGTGTAAACCCCCTTTGGACGTCGCATTGGGCGAGTAATCCCTTTCGCGAAACATCATCATCTAGTACTATAAGACTTTCCCATTGTTTAAGTTCTGATCCAAATACATGACTTGTGTGAATTTTCCAAAAACACCTCCAATATTGCATGAAAAAACAAATCTTTAATGTAGACATCAAATCATTCATGCACCTTCCTTTTCCAAAAACTTGTTTCTCCATTATCAGATTTTTGCCCCAAATATTTTGCAAAAACTATGGAACCACCTAAAGTACTACTTTTAGCTTGAAGTGGATGATACCTTTCCTTCAAATATATCATGACCCGTCCCCCGGGGCTCATGTCGTGACTACCCTAAGCCCTACTTCCATAGTCCATGCACTGGAAACTAGCACAGAAGGCATATTCCTAAAAATTGGGAAGGCATTACCTTTATAACCAGTAAACACATGAAACCAAGCCCTCATCAAGATACGAACTCAAGTATATTGCATAATCAACAGAGTGAGTATAGTAAGTAATAGGGGCCAGAATATAAGCCCAACTAGAAATTACAAGAAACTCAAAGTACTCGTAAACTGGAATATCTCATTTGATCTCCCACCAAGGATACTATCTGAAGGGTAGGAACAGATCGCAAATGGTCGTCTCTGTTATACGCCTCGTTTAAGGTCCACCTCCGAGATAACTCCTGTAATTGTACTCTCGTCCTCAGTCAGTGTTTTCCGTCATCTACACCAGACACAACGAAGTGCTGTCATAGCCCATGTAGGGGTGAGTACAAAAATACTCAGTAGGGAGCCCGAGACCCTCAAGGTCTCACAAAATCCATAAAGGATAAACCACAAAGCATTAAATCAATTGTCAATCCTACTTAGGTATATGCCCATACATATACCTAAGTTATCATGTAAACCCATCTCAACATGAGGAAACTCCATGCCTAACTCATTAGGCCAAAGCTCAACTATTCCATAAATAAAGAAATACCATAAAGGTAAGTACCACACAGGTACCCCACACTGAAGAATACCACCAAGGTACTAACAAAAAGGAGAGTACCACACAGGTACAGACTTAGCTCACACCTAGTATAACTAAGGTATAGTAGTAGAGATGATTAGATGCAACTACTGAATCATCATACTCTATTAAGAGGCAGACCCACGATGGATCCTAAATAATCATCACACCCACACATGATCTCTAGGTGCTGACCCACACAGGATCACTCGGTGCTGACCCACACATGATCGCTCGGTGCTGACCCACATAGGATCGCTAGGTGTTGACCCACACAAGATTGCTCGGTGTTAACCCACATAAAATCTCTATTCATTCTTCACGTCACAGCCAGCTACTAGGTTCCCGCACTAAGCTTTTCTCATCTCCAGGAGGGTCCGCTTCTTAATCCACTAGTTGATACTCTAACTCCCACAAAGTCCCATGAAAAAGTATATCAAAGGACCGCTATGTCATAGGGGTCTCAATGCAACAAATGTTGCGTCAATTAGACGCCTGGTATATAAGTTACTAGCCTTTTAGTCCTGTGGGCCTGGTTGGATTCGTGCTCGATTCAACCCAACCATACCACAAATTTACCGAAAACCCCAGAGGTGGTATACCAGAGCGGCCATTTTTCTCCAAGGTTTACAGCACTGAAGGTGGTTTGTCAAACAGGCGTCTGTTGCCAATGTTATGGATGATAGAGAGAAAAGCTAGTAGCTGGTCTGGGTCTGGGCTGACCCGGTCCGACCAACCTGCCTCAGCCGAGCCTGGCCCAACCCAACCTGGTTTGGGTCGACCTGGCCCGTAGGGTTTGGCCCGGTCCTTTGGTTCCGGCCCGGCCCGCACTGGGTGTTGCGGGGGCCGTGGAGTAGTGCGAGGACGCGAGGGCGGCGCGGAGGCCACGAGGCTGCGGAGGACTACATAGAGGCGAGGCTGCGGAGGACCACATAGAGGCGTGGTTGCGAGGGCTGTGAGGCCGTAGGATGGTGTAGGATGTGTGGTCCACATCGGTCCATGAGGCGGCAAGGCTGTGGGGGGGGGGGGGGGGACGGCGGAGTCCGCCGGTGTCGCGGAGGGCTGTTGGGCAGCGAGGCCACCGGGGTGGTGAGGCTAGGGGGGACAGCGAAGGCCATGGGGGCCACAGAGGGCTGCTGGGCAGCAAGGCCACGGGGGCCACATGGCCGCAGGACAGTGGAGGCTGTGCGTGGTCACAGTGGGCCGCGGGGCGGAGAGGCCATGGGGGTCACATGGCTACGGGATGCCGGAGACCACGAGGCGGCGGTCCACCATGGATGGTCATGTAGCACGGTCACGCGTCATCCCTTCACTGGCAGCCAGTTCGCCTGACCACTTTTCATTCTCCGTTGTGGAACAAGTCGTCTACTTCCATTGTGAAAAATATGCCAATAATGAAGAATGGCGGAGGGGTCGGGCCATGTTTGTTAGGCCTGCACCCTCCACATTAGAGTGGTAGCAAGGAGCTCAACAAAACCATGAATGAATAATGTCAAACTCTACAACCCCTGGCAATGATTATTCCCAAACCCACAGAAATGGAAAATCATCCGTGGATCAACTAGTTAGATATTTGATCTGTGTTCTTTGTATAGATGGGGTAAACATGGGAATCCATAATCACACATAATAAACCCCCTACCTCATTCATTTTTTGATGTCGACAAGGAGGTAAGGACATCCATCTATTGAAGATGTCCCACATTGGAAGATGTCCCCTAGAAGAAGTCAAAGTTTTGCATCGGCGTTCTTTGTTGGAGGAGTGTTCTTCATGGAAGAAGTTCTTTGTTGGAGATGTGAATCCTCCCAAAAGCTCTCCCCTTCTCCTTTTCCAAAAGAACCTTCCCCCAATTCCACCAAAAAATGAAGTATCCAACATAATAGAATATGTTATCTATTTAGTTTGTTGGCATAAATTCAAATTGGCATAATTAAATATTTGATTTGGTATAATTAATCAAGGGGGTGGCACCATTTATGTGGGGGAATTTTATGAGGCTTCCTAACATTTAAGAGGGAGTTCAAGGGGTTTTCTCCCATTAATGTAGAGTTCAAGAGGTTCTGGTGGTCCCCACCATTAAATTCAGAATTGGGAGTTTTAGTTCTGGTGGTCCCCAACTTTTAACATCCACATGGGTGTTTCAAATGAAAATAAAATGTGACACAATTTTATTTTATTTTATTCCTTAACAAATAAGTGGAAAACTAACTTCTAACCTCTACCTTCTATGGTTGAGGTAAAGGTCTCCTTAAGTGAATACCAGCACTATGATATCATCGGTGCCCTCATATTTCAATTCCGTGCACTAGTTCAAAATTTAGAAAAACCCACTTCCATGTTTACTGAATGTACCTGAAAAAAGTTTGACAATTCATTGTGGGCACACTGGGCCTAGAAATCACGCACCATCAATTTTCATAGACTCGTAAAATTTTCAATACAATTTTAAAAATAATTACATGGAAATTCCAAGTCTTTACATTCTCCCCACATTCGGGCTTTGCATCCCCAAAATCCACATTGAAAATGTAGGAAAACATGTGGGATTATTGAGCATGAATCTGAGCATCCTGCTTCCATGTGCTCTCCTGGAGGTTCTTGCACTGCCAATGAATGCGCACCAGAGGTATCGACTGCCCATGAAGGACCTGCTCATGTCGATCCTCAATCTCCACTGGAATCTCTAAAAACGTCGCCCCATCATCAATGTCCAGCTCGTCATGGTCGATGACGTGAGATGGGTCATGCATGTTTCTCCTCATCTAGGATATGTGGAAGACGTTGTGAACCCGGTGCAACTGAGGTGGAAGAGTTAAGCGGTAAACCATCTCGCCAACTCTAATGAGGACCTAAAAGGGTCCGATGAACCTCTGATATAACTTTCCACCTTGGCTAAAAATCTGCAAACCTCATAGAGGTTAGTCCCATAGAAAGACATGGTCTCCATCCATGAACTCCAGAGGTCTCTGTCTTCTTTCAGAATAAGACTTTTTCTTGCTCTGTGTAGTCTTCATCTTCTCGTAGATGATCAGCACCATCTCTGGGGTAGCCCGTACTATCTCTTGTCCCACTTGTGTTGACTCCCCTGGGTCAGTCCAGCACAAAGGTGATCGACAAGGTCTCCCGTAAAAAATATCAAAAAGTTTCATCCCAATGGTGGGGTTATAGCTGTTGTTTTATGAAAACTCCACCAAAGGAAATTGATACTCCCACCTGCGATCGAATTCGAGGACACAAGCACATAAGATTTCCTTAAGGGTCTGAATGGTCCGCTTAGTCTGTCCATCCATCTAAGTATGGAAGGTGGTGCTCAAACGAAGCTGCGTCCTGAAAGCCTCTTACAACCCCTTCCATAGTCGTGAATCAAAACATGCATCATTAATGGAGACAATCATCAAGGGTACGCCATTTAGACAAAAAATATCCTACACATAGAGGCGTCTCAAGCTCTCAACTAAACTCTTCTCTATGATCGATAGGATGTGGGCCAACATGGTGAGTTGGTCAACGATCACCCAGATAGAATCATGACCCCTCAATGTATGTGGAAGTCCTATCACGAAGTCCATGGATTTTTGATCCCACTTCCACTATGGAACCTGAAAAGGCCAAACCAAACCTGTTGGTACCTAATGATGTGCCTTTATTTGCTGACAATTGGGACATCAAGAGACAAACTCTGCTACTGCTTTCATCATTACCGACCACCAGTGTTGTTGTCAGATGTCCTTGTAAATCTTCACCACTCTTAGATATACCACTAGAGGGGATGTGTGGAACACCCTAAACACTTCCTCAGGAAGTGAAACTGGTACCATAGTACGTCCTCTGAAAAAGATGACATGCTCCCCACCATCATAAAATCCATCAACTTTATGTCCTGTGGATATCTGAGCACGTCGAGCCTCACAATCAATGTCTCCATGTTCCACCTCCCTGACTCGCTAAAGATGTGGGGGTGATTATAAGATACTGAAGAAAAGATTCTCCATGCCAATCCACAATGGATATCTACAAAGCAGCCAGTTATGCTGTCAACTCTCCTAGAAACTGTATACCAGATCTCCTGCTGAGTGCATCTATTACAATGTTCCCCTTCAATGAACTATAGAATATCTTGAAGTCATAGTCCTAGAGGAACACAATCCAACATCACCCTCTCTGGTTTAGGTTCTTCTGAGAGAAGATATACCTGAGAATCTTGTGATCCAAGAAGACTATAAAATGTTCACCCATCAGGTAATGTTGCGACATCTTCAAGGCAAAGACCACTGCTGTTAACTCTAGAACATGGGTAGTGTATTTCTACTAATTTTTTCTCATCTGTAGAGAACCATATGTGATTACTTCTCAATACTACATTAGGACACATCTTATACCTGTCCCTATCGCGTCGCAGTTGACTATTTACCATACAACCTCTTTTGGAATCCTCAAGATGGGGTAACTAGTCACTCTCTTCCTCAGCTCTTGAAAACACCACTTGCATCTCTCTGAACACATGAAGGGTTGTCCCTTCTTCGTCAAAACTGATAGTGGTGCTACAACTCTGGAGAAACAGGGCACAAATATTCAGTAGTATTCATCTAAAGAAGATGTCCTTATCCCTTTAGGGAGGTAATACTAGAATCATATTTTGAAAATATTTCCCCATAAACTGCCCCTCCTACTGCCACAAGGGTTAGTCTGGCCAACACATTAGTGATCGACTGCACCCTCCTATGCACGAGTCTATCATATGCTGCCTGGGTTTTCTTTTTTTAACGACCAAGGAAAACTACATTCCAATGTTGTAGAGAAACCACAAACATTTTATTTTCCTGATATAGTCGATCTCAGTATGAATTGTGGATTTCCAGTCCATACCCAATCAAACATCGTAAGCCATCGACACTTCCACCAAGAGGTCCCAAACAAAACTCTCACCTCAAGGGTAAGATCACACCATCGGAGTAAGTGTGATTATCGAGTCTCCTCCCAAAGGTATCTCCAGACCTGAGGGTTATGTCAATGGATTAACCAAAAAATCTAGGTCTGGAACAAGATTCATGGAATGAAGGAATGATTTGTACCTTTGTCTATTTAAAAGGTAGCTAGTATTAGACACATAACGAACCAAAAATCATTCATAGAGCCATTGGGTCACACTCCTTGACAACATGCAGCTACTCCCTTCCCCTTTCTTCCAGCTCCCTAAGCCTGGTGGGGTCCACAAAAAGGGGGATGGTTGTAACATGTTGAAAAGTACACCACCTAATTCCTCTCTCCTAGCTCTGCTTCCACATCTGCTGCCCTGCAGATTTATCTGTCTCTAAAACATCTTATTCTAAAAACATTTTACATGCCCAAGTCACTGAGATTGGCACCAGTTTCTTTCTTTACCACTGCTAACTTTAATTGGATGTATCCGATGAGCCAATGAAAATTCAATAACAAAAGGTTCTCTCTAGCACCCTAACACAAGTAGGAATGTATAATGGATTAGTGTTGGCTTGGATGTCCATAACCACAACTCACTAGGATGTCCAAACCCAGAAGATCTAATAGTATCATTTTCTTCGAGTACCAGGAATGGTAGGTGTGCCTCGATGAATACTCAGCTACTGATGCATCATCCTACTAGAGCTGTAGAAGCTCTAGGGAACTCTCATCCACCTCCTCAAGCCAGTCCTACGTCGCCTGTGAGTCAGGCTCGCCTTCGAAAATAAGGGGTATCTAATTCTAAAACTCATGTAAGGCACTAAGCATAAATGTGTCCTCTACTGGTACCGCTGGTGGTTACTGCTGACCAACAGGTAGTGATATAACTAACAAACTACCCCACTGTACTATCTTGGGAAATGATCCACGTATCGAAGCCTCGTCATTTTGCGGACAGCCCTCATGGTCACTCACTAGATAAGAATATTAGCTTAAATCACAATCTACTCTGCTGGTGTCTCAACTAGTCGGAAAACTCTAGCAATAGCCTCCAGCCAGCCCTCAGTAGCGTGGGAATCTGTCTTGCCTCAAAACCACAGAGGCCTCTACTACTGGAACTCATGCAATGAACTCAGTCAGCGTGCGTTGTCCGCTAGTTCTACTAAAGGTAATTACTTCCCAGTGGGTAGTGGTTCTGCTGGTAGACCACCCGAAGGTCCCATCATAGTTAGAGGGCCCTCCAACAGAGCATCATCCCTCGATGGGTTATCCTCGTGTACTTTCTTAGGAAATCCTAGATGGACGTCTATGCAGCGGAATCCTAATAAGGAACAGGTGCGCCACAGTCAATATGTTATAGGTAGTGATCTGACTCAAGAGATCACAAATAATACTCTTGAAAACACACACACATTCAGTGTTTTCATTCCCTATGTTAGAAGTCAGGGTCTGGGTGTATGGATACAGCGGTCGCCGCACCAACACCGGATTCCCTAAACTAATATCCACACTCACTACACTAAACACTATTTCTGTTAAAAAGATTAGAGTCCTATGTTATATGGTGGAACTAACTCCTTTGATACTAATTTGTCATGATCTGTCCCCAGGAGCCCGTGTCGTGACTACCCCAAGCCCACCTTCCATAGGCGAGGGGGTGGCGACTAGCACCGAAGGTGTATTCGCTATAACTGGGAATTCATTGCCTTTATAACCTATAAAAACACAAAACCAAGCACAAAACAGTATACAAACTCAAGTAAATTAGATAGTAAACATAGTGAGTATAGTAAGTAAAAGGGGGCTAGAATACAAGCCCAATTGGAAATTACATGAAACTGAAAGTACAAGTAAACTGGAACTGCTCATGTGATCTCCTACCAAGGATCCTACATGAAGGGTAGGTACAGCTCTCGAAAGGTCGTCTCTACGGTACCCCTTATCTATGTTCCTTCTCTGACCTACCTTATATCCTCGTAATCTTTTCCTCAGTTAGCGATGTTCGTCGTCAGCACCAGACACAACGAAGTGTGGGCATAGCCCGTAAAGGGGTGAGTATAACGATACTCAATAGGGACCCCGAGACCCCCAAGGTCTCACAAAATCCAAAAAGGGTAAACCAAAAAGCATGAAATCAACATTCAACCCTACTTAGGTATATTCCCATACATATACCTATGTTATCAAGTAAACCCTTCTCAACATGAGGAAACACTAGGCCTAACTCAATAGCACAAAGCAAAACTATTCAACAAAGGAAGAAATACTGTGAAGGTAAGTACCACACATGTAATCCACACTGAAGAATATCCCCAAGGTATTACCACGAAGGAGAGTACCACACAGGTACTGACTTAGATCACACCAGGTATAACTTAGGTACAGTAGTAGAGATGATTAGATGTAACTACTGAATCATCTTACTCTGTTAAGAGGAATACCCACAGAGGATCCTAAATCATTATCATACCCACAAAGGATCTCTAGGTGCTAAACAACACAGAATATCTAGGTGCTTACCCTCTTGGGATCTCTTGGTGATGACCCATACAGGATCGCTCGGTGCTCACCCACACAGGATTACTAGGTGCTGACCCACACAGGATAGCTCGATGCTGACCCACACAGTATCACAATACATTTTTCACGTCACATCCAGCTACTAGGTTCCTGCAATAAGCATGATCGTCTTTGGGAGGTTCTGATCCTCGAACCACTGGTAGATAAATCAACTACCACGAAGTCCCATGAAGATTTCTCTCAAAGTTCTGTCACGTCATAGGGGTCTCAACGCCACAGATGGTGCATTAATGGGACACAAGGTCTGCAAGTTATTAGAATTTTAGTCCCGATGTCCCGGTTGCATTCGTGCTTGGTCCCACCAGACCATACCACAAAATTTCCCAAAACTCATGTGGGGTATACCAAAGGTACCGCCTCACTCCAAGTTTTACTATGCCGTTGACGGTTTTTCAAACAGACTCTTGCTGCCAAAGTTATGGCTGATAGAGCGAACAACTTGTGGTTTGTTCGGGTCCAGTCAAACCCAGTCGGCCTGACCCGGCCTGACCTGGCCTAGACAGACCTAACCATGTTGGGGTTGACCCAGCCAGCTGGGTCTGGCTCAGCCTTCTTTGGGTGGTGCAGGAGCCACGGAGCTGCGCGAGGCTACAAGGGCGGCGTAGAGACTGCGAGGTGGAGAGGTCGCGGGGGGCTACGTAGCGGCAAGGCCACAGGGGCCACTAGGACGTGGGACGGTGGACACCATGGGGGCCATGGAGGGCTGTGAGGCGGGGAAGCCATGGGGGGGATCGAGTCTATGTGATGGTGGAGGCTGCGGGGGGCCATGAAGGGCCATGGGGTGGTGAGGCCACAGGGGTCGTGAGGCCGCTAGATGGCGGAGGCCACGGGGGGCTGCAGCCCTTTACGGGGTAGCAAGGCCATGAGGGCTGCAGGCCGCGGGATGAGGGAGGCCATGGGAAGGGATGGAGGGCCTCATGGAGATGATCCCATTGGGATATCGAGGCAGTAAGACGGCGGAGGCCATGCGACAACCGCCCATTGTGGCTGGCCATGCGGCGCCGTCGCGCGTCGTGCCTCTGCCGGCAGCCAGTTCGACCGACCGCTCTCTGTTCGTCGTCATGGCACAGTACATCTTCACCCATTGCGAAGAACACACCAATAATGAAGAACAACATAGGGTCCATGCCCTGTTTTTTTGGCCCGCACCCTCTGCGTTAGAGTGGCAACAAGCGGCTCACCAAAACCCTGAATGGAGAATGTCAAACACTATAACACCCGTCAATTTTTTTTCCAATCCTGCAAAAAAGAAAATCATCTATGGATCAACTAGTTAGAGATCTGATCCACGTTCATTGTTTAGAAGGGACAAATATTGTAATCCATAATCACACATAATAAAACCCCGACCTCATTCATTTGATGACGTCAACGAGGAGGGAAGGACAGTCATCGATTGAAGACATCCTATGTTGGAGGATGTCCTGAGGAAGAAGTCAAAGTCATGCGCCAGTATTCTTCATTGGAGGAGCATTCTTCAAGGAATAATTTTTTCATTGGGGAAGTTTAATCCTTCCAAAATCTCCCCCTTTCTCCTTTTCTAAAAAAACCATCCCCTAATTCCACTCAAAAATTATATAGCCAACATAATAGTATATATTGTGTATTTAGTTTGTTGGAATAATTTCAAATTGGATTAATTTATTATTTGATTTGTTATAATGAATCAAATGGTGTGCCTCCATTAAAGTGGGGTATGTTTAAGAGGCTTCTCCACATTTAAGAGGGATTTTAAGTGAGTTTATCCAATTAAAGGGGAGTTCAAGAGGTTCAGGTGGTCCACACCCTTAATTTAAATATAGGGAGGTTTAGTTCTGGTGGTCCCCACCCCTTAACATTCACATGGAAGTTTCAAATGAAAATAAAATGTTACATAGTTTTATTTAATTTTATTATTTCACAAATAAGTGAAAAACTAACTTCCACCCTCGACCTACTGCAATCGAGGTGAAGTTCTCCTTAAGAGAATATCTGTGCTACTAGTTCAATGGTGCCCTCGGATTTCAATTCTGAGCACTGGTTAAAATTTTAGAAAAACCCACTTGCACATTTATAGAATGTACCATAAAAAAGTTCATAAATTCATTCCGGGCACACCGGGCCTCGGAGTCACGCGCCGTTAATTTTCACAGATTCATTAAATTCCCATATAATTAAAAACTATTACTTGGAAATTTGGGGTCTTTACACAATATCCATAGCATTCAATGAAAATATTGACAAAAAAACAAAAACCACACTTCATTCCTAGGATAGAACATCCATGGTTCCAACAAAAAATTATTTAATATTGGCTAAGACCAATAATGTTAACTGAGATCCAATGTTTTCATTGTCTGGCTAGATATTATTTATGTTTTTTGAAAGATGTTTCTTGATTATTTAATAAAATCACCAAGATGACTCATAAATGTGTTGAGATCATGTGGATGGAGGAATGTGAATATTTCTTCAAATAGATAAAAATAAGTTTAGCCAATACTCATTTCCCCACACTTGTAGTGGAGAAAGGTTTGTGATCTACAGTGATTATTCAAAGAAATAGATGGAATGTGTTCTCATTAAAAATGATATGTTGAGAGCATAAGCCTCATGAAAACTAAAAATACATGAGAAAAATACAGCAACTCATTATTTGGAGTTAGCTGCGGTAATATTTTCATTATTAATATGGAAGACTTCTCTTTATAGTGAAATGGGTGATATTTTTACTAATAATAAATGTTTAATTTAAATTTTAATGCCAATGTAATTGAATATGTACCAAATTATATGGTTGTAGTGGATTAAAGATTATTACTTCTCAATACATTACCACCCTAATAAAGTGAACATCATGTCATATTCTTTTAGGGAAAATTACCATTCTGGCCTATCAATAATGAGGATAAAAGAAAGAACCAATATTTATGGATTTACAAATTATGTATCTTGAGAGGATAGAGTGAAATATTTTCATTCTCAATTAAATGTTAAACCATCTATACATATGAAGATTAATTAGGTGCATAAGGAAGATGTAGAGCTAAAAAAGATGGTGAGAATTGATCCTGAATTCAACCCTGATTGTGATGGAATAATAAGTTTCATGTACTAGGTATGTATTCCTCCCATAATAGAATTAAAGAAGGATTTATTTTATGACTCTCATATTTATTCATTATATATTCATCATGGAAGCACAAAGATGTATAGGGAATGGAATATTACTTCTGGTGGGATGGCATAAAAACCGATTTTGCTAAATATGTCTCCTCGTGCATAGTTTTTCAACAAGTTAATCCTAAGATACAGAAGTCTAAGAGGATCTTAATACCTTTACCCATACCATAATGTGAATGGGAAGACATCACTATGGACTTTTTCATTCGAGTTTCCAAAACATCTAACATCCCTAATTCTATTTAGGTTATAATTGATTGCCTTAAGAATTCATCTCATTCCATTACTATTAGAGAGGATTTATCTCTTGATCATATTTCCAAAATATATGTAATGTATATGTTAATTTTTCATTGTGTGCCATATTTAATTATATCTTACCAAGTTAATTGGTTTACATTGATGTTTTCATGAAGTGTTTAGTGGGTTCTCAATATATAGTTATGTTCCCTCACATCGTATCATCCTAAGAAATACAGTAAGAATGAGAGGAAAATTTGATCATTAGAATACATATGGAGATATTTTTATATGTATTTAAATGTTTTTTGGGATTAATACCTACCTTTGGGGGAATTCTGTTATAATAGTAGATTTCACTCCAATATTCAGATGGATCCTCATGAAAATCCCTATGGAAAAAAGTGCAGAACTCCAACAAGTTGGGGTGAAGTTGAGGAAGGAAAGTTATTTGGACCTGATCTTGTTGATGAAATGGAATAAAATGTATGATCTATTCAAAAATACATATGAGTAGCTCAGATTTGATAAAAAAATTAGGATTACAACTGAATAAATAACCTAAAGTTTGAAGTGGGTGAGAAGGTGTTTCTTGGAATTTCTCCTTGGAAGAGAGTAATGAAATTGGGGAAGAAGGGATAGATGATCCATATATATTGGTTCTTTTGAGATTCAGGATCATTTAGGGAATGTATCATATAGATTTATGCATCAACTTAATTTCTCTCAAGTTTAGGATGTGTTCCATGTATCTCTCATGAGAAAGTACATACCTAATCATTCACGTGTATTAAACTGAATATTCATATGGTTGGGGAAAGATATTTATTATAGAGAATAAATAATAGATATTATATATTGTAGAAATAATGTTCTATGAAAGAATACCACTTTCCTGGTTAATGTTTTGTGGTGGAACCCCCAATTTGAAGAAGTTATATAGGAACTTGTGGACTAGCTGAGGGAGAGATATCCTAATCTCTTATTTTACTAACTATTAATGAGTTATTTCATTATGAAGTAATAATTCCAGTATGAATAATATACTAAGATTTTTTTATGACTATGAAACTAAATATTACACTTTATATCCATCCTATGAAAAATGAAATGATCATGCGTGCGTATGTACGACGTACGGTCTCTACGCAATGTTGTAATCTGTATTTCAAAACCACCTTACATGGATGGGTATAATAATGGAAATAATAACTATATATGATTATTTTATCATGATATTTATTATGAAATATTATACACCATTTACTTCAATACCATTAAGCAATTTTTGGAATGAAATCGTCTCTCGTGTATACTTACGACCTATCATCTCCACGATGCGATGGGATTCATTATAAATGATATTAATTAAGGAATGATTATATAAATATATATATTGAATAAATATGATATATATTATATCAGTATCATTTAAAAATTACATAATTATTACATATGAAGGAGAACAAAAACATATTCGTTAAAACCTACATAAGCAAATAAAGAAATAAATACTCGAATAACAAATAAGAATGAAACGTTATTAAAAATGGATGATAATATGATCATATATGATACAAAAAATGGAAATGATTTTAGAGTAAGTAAATGAAATTATTAAAATCATCATACAAGAGGTTCATATACATACGAAGGATATCATACATAAGGAAAAAAGATAATTTTACAATCAAATTATTATATGATATAATTTATACATAAGTATTTTCAGGGGTATATTTATCATCTAGGTACATGTTTCCAAAATATGTAATAGTATTTATATTATTATAAAATTATTTAATTGTATATTTTACCCATTGGTGAATTTTTATTAAATTTAATGAAAGAAATATTTTTTATTTACTCAATACTTTTTGGATTTTCCCGCAAGATTATGTGGAGAATATTTTTTGACATATACAACATAAATATATTTTTATGTGTTAAAAATGATTTATTTACATGAAAAATCATATACAAGATTTAAATTTATAAAATAAAATATTTCCTTCTAAAAATTTGTGTCATTTTGAGAAATGAAATATTTTTTGACGAAGAATGGATATTATCCTCATGAATTAATTTCTAGTTTTATATCAAAATTATCTTCCATATAAGATGGAATTCTTTAATAGGGTTATGTTACAAGTATAATATCATTATTGTTCCTATGATTTTATTATGTTTATGATGGAATGGTATTTATGATATCTATTTGTATTACATGGATTATGATATGGTGTAATGATGTTTAAGGAACCCCATTTTATTCCTTGGGTTATGATGAATAATTTATGTTATTGTGGAACTTGTAAGAATGATTTAATTATTATATGGGTGAGACCTATATCTCCCTCCAATGCATTGGATAAAGATTTTTATCTAATGATACATATATGGATGAAATGGGAAATGATATTGGTTCTGTAATACCGAGCTGGGATGAGGATTGAAATCGGTTTAGTAAAGGAATGTTTCTACTATGATGGTCTTGGAAATGTTGATTGACTAATATAAAATGATTTTTTAGGCATATGTTTATTCGAAAAAAGAAAAATTATTTTGTAATGTATGTTGGGATTATATTAATTGATTATCATGAACTTTCATGATTTATCCCATGATATGATATCATGATCTTTCAGATGTAGGATAATATTTTCAAATGTTATGATTGTATGTCTTATGATTGTTATATGATTAGTATATAACTTGTTTACCCTTACTGAGCATCTGAGATCACCCTTTCATATATTTCTCTTCCTCAGGTCATGACGAAGAGTATTAAGTAAGATATGTCAAAATGGGGTCTAGTTGTGATGAAATTAGTGGGAGATAATAAACATGTCTCATGAACTAGTTGTTTATGATTACCAGTTTTAAAGACACTAAACCTATATCTTCCTGTCATGTAATTAATATATTTTATTTTTTAAATTTTAATTAATATAAAACCATATAAAATATTCTTCATTATACATTGTTTGTCCATTATTCATCCATACAATGACCAATCTTGATTTAGGTTTATTTGGTATGACTTTTGTTCTGTAAGAACATGTGTATACATAACTTGTGTTCAAAAATTCCATTTGAGTACTTTTCCATCCCTTAAAAAGTCTACCACCTCTCCCACATCCTCAAACCTATCAAACCTCTTAGGTTAGGAAATTATATTTCAAATAAACTTCCCAAAATCCTTTCCTTACTACTATTAACCTTCCATTGGTTCCTAGGAAATCCTAGGAACCCTTTTGGCACAATCCAAACAGAGTTACCCTATTAAGAGGCAACGTCTTCTCTCAAGTCATTAATTGTATTTTACTTCTCCACCACTCAAAATATAATTAAAATATTATTATATAACATAATAGTATCCTGAATATACTAGTATTTTGTTATGAAATTGGTTCGACCTTCACTTACACAAACCTCCATCTAATGGGTAATAGACATACTGTTTCTGTGTATGCAAAACTACTGCCTCAAGAAACAATTATTATTCATTTTTTCCATTACCACCTACCATGGTGTCCATTATGTTAGAAAAATATTTATATATGTCAGATATTATATTTATTATCTATTTATTATCTATTTATTAATGTTTATTCCTTTTTAAAACATATATCTTTTTACATTACATTTTGTGTTAACATGATAGTTTTGTTTAAGGATGTTTGAAAAACCACCCCTCAAAGCGATATGATTCGCTAATACACTACATATATGTAATAATTATGGTTTTAGTGAATATATATGAAATATATATATGATATAATAAATCTACATTAATAATGATATATATATACACATACAATTCTATTAATTTTTCCCTTTCAACAGGATAATTAAATGGAAACAGCGTTCAAACATATGTACAAAAATCCTTCTCCATGAACTGTGTATTATTTTTTATACTAGTATAATATATAGATTAATATAATAAAAATATAATATATATATATATATATTTAAATGATATTTATATTTAGGGTTACATTTTTTAAATCATGATATAAGTATAAGGACCAATGATAAAACACATTAAGACAAGCGAAGAATAAAGAGAATATTACCCGAAGTGAAACCTTAACATAGGATTTCTAACAATAATATAATATAAGGTGGTAATAAAACCATATATGGTATTATATATGATAATATGGTTCTATAAGAGGTGAATATTAAATTTATAGTTTTATAGTTGGTTTGAAAGAGTAGGATGAGAGTCAAGGACAAGGTAAGGCGATTTCAAAATACTTTTATTTTCTATGAGATACATGCAATATTCACCACTCCTTCCTTTTGTGTGGTGTCTATACTAGACATAATTTTATTATATGTATATTATACATAAATTTATGGGTTTTCACATTTTAATTTCATGATCTTTATTTCATTATGATTAACTTTCAAAACATTCTAAATCAGTGAACTATTTTTGTTTCAATTTCCCTTATTTAGGATTACAAATTTTTTATGCACCTAAAATATATCTCAACTTTTATATACATGAATTTTATATGTTAAATCAGGAATTTACTTCTTATAATGATATTTTATGATACATGTAATTTAATTTTCTTACATAGAGAGTATGGACCCATGTAAAAATGTATTAAGATTTTGTTGAGATAATCACATAACCTTTCGAGGTGGTTTATGTTTTTTCTTCCTTTTACGATGTTTTACGATCCATATCTCAAGTAAATTCATTATTTTCTAGTTATTAATTGTTTTTGTATGTATTAGATCCATTTTTATACTCTTTGGTATAGAAGAAACTCAATGATGTTATTTTAGGTATGATCGACTTTAACCTATCTTCTTTTGGAAAACCATGTTCACTATAAAGGGTTTTCAATTGTATTATAAAAATATCCTAGGATAATTATAAGATAATTATACCCTTTTTTCTTTCACTAATGAGTTAAAATGAATATTATTGTCACTTTCTAAATGGGTTATTTGTTTAACCCTTTTTACTGTATAAAAGGAAAATACTTTTTACCTAATAATACATGTACATATTTGTCCACCATCAATCCATTGAAGCCTTATTTTCATGTTTAAAGGTTATTTTTAATAAAAATATTTTTAAAATCTATTTTCAATAAAATGGTTTTCCAAAGTGTTTATGTTTTAAAGGTAATTTTAAAATAAGAAAGGTTAGTTACCACAAGAAATGTTTTCAAAATCTCTTTCCACGTTATTTTCCAGCTACAATGACTTCTATTGTGGTTATTCACGACATTATAGGAAATTTTCCAAAGGTTCCATTCATATTATTTCTTGAATGGTTATTGATTTTATGGAATTAATCTTATGACACAAATTTCTATTCAATTGGTTTTATGCTTTTAAAACCTGCTTCTTTTCATGAGTTATACTTTCATGAAGTGATTATGAATCCTATATCTTTTCTTAGGTTATTATTTGAAGTAATGTTAATGATTCCCATTTCATTTCATTTGTTATGATTTTATTTCTATAAAACCAATAAATATTTTTGGTCATGATATGATTATTTTTTACTGCCATGTGGCATATATATGAATTATTTTATTATGAGATGGGTGGGACATATATCTCCCTCTAATGCATCGGGTAATGATGGATGAAACCTGAGTAGAAATGTTATGTGTGAGCATGATTACATGTTCACAATGTTATGAATGTACCTGGTTGAATGTTCATAAGTTTATGTGTGAACCTGAATAAATGTTCAAATTGTTATAAATGAACCTTATTATGTTATCACAATGTTATGAATGGACCTGGATTCATGAATATATGTTTATGTCTGAACCTAATTACATGTTTAAAATGTTATACATGAACCTGATTACATGTTCAAAATATCATACATAGACGTGGTTTAATGTCCAAAAGACTATGAATGAACTTGATTACATGTTAAAAATGTTATGCATGAACCTATTTACATTTCATAATATTATTCATGGGCCTATTTTCATGTCAAAATGGGTATGTGTAAACCTGATTACATGATCACAATATTATTCACAGACCTGGTTTCATGTCCAGAATGTTATGCGTGAAGCTGATTACATATTCATAATGTTATGCACAGACCTGTTTTCCTTTCCAAATTTTTATTCATGAAACTGGTTACATGTTCACAATGTCATGTGTGAACCTGATTACATGTTCACAATGTTATGCATGGACCTGGTCTCATGTTAATAAGGTTATGTGTAAACAAGATTAGACATTCAAATTGTCGTGAATAGAATTTGTTGCATAACCTTAAGTTGATGTGGGGGCTTGATTTCATGTCTATAACTTATTGAATTATCCTGTTTCTATATATACATGTTCCCAGTTTTATAAACCAATGTCAATGCAACAAATTCAAGGACAAATTTAGCTTAATTATGGAATAAACCTCAATATTTGGGGCCCAAATGAACTACCCACTTGTCCAAACCCTATTTTAGGGCCATGATTCTCCCACAAACCTTCATTTATTGATTTTTTTTAGGTTGGTTTGCCTATTTTTAGGTAAGAACATGAGTACACATAACTTGTTTTAAAACATTACAAGTGGGTCCTTTTACATCCCTATAAAGGCCACAACCTCTATCACTTCTTCACACATCTCAGCCCTCTCCGGTTTCACAAATATCTAACTAATCCGCCTAAACAATCCCTCTTATATTACTATAATCCTTTCCTTGGTCATAATTCAGTCCATGTAATTCTTTGGGCATAATCCAAAAGGAGTTACCCAATTAAGAGGTAATGTTTTTTCACAATTCCTTTCTTTTATTCTCCTTATAAACCCCTCAAAATGAATTTATTCATTGATTATAGAACAAAAAATGTATACTCAATAATCTATGAAGTTGTTATGTAATTTTTTTTACCTAAACATACATGCACATCCATCTAATGGGTAATGAACATATTGTTCCTGTGTATGATGAACTATTGTCTCATGAAACGATGATTGTTCATTTTTCCATTGCCACCTACCATGGTGGAAATTATGAAGAAAACCTTTTTTATAAATGTAATATATTATATTTATGATTTATTTAAGCTTATATATTAGTTTGTACAACACATATAATTTTACATTCCATTTTTCGTTAATATGATAACTTTTTTTGATGAGGTGTGGACTACAACACACTCAAAGCAATATCATTCACTCATAAACTACATGGATGTATTAATTATAGATTTAGTGAATATATAAGATACATATATATATATATATATAATATAATAAATCAACTGAAATAATGATATATATATACACATATGTACATATATTTCTTTTATTTTTTTCCTTTTAACGCTTCAATTAAACGGAAATAGAATTCGCACGTACGTAAGGCCTACCGTCTCCTTGAATGATGTATTTTGTTTCATAATTTACTCAAAAGGCCCAGGAGAGAGTTAGACTCACTCCTACCAAATTTTATTAAAAAATTTAAATACAAGGACAGAACATCAAAATGGAGGTTTACAACGCCAAGTAAAAACCTTGCTACATGCATCAGCCTCAATAAAAGGTGCACAACAATCAAAATCCATAAAGGACTATCCTGAACTGGACTCCACAATAGACTTATTTGATAAAGCATCAACAACCTGATTAGCATCCCTATAATCGTGTGTCACATTAAAAATAACACCATCAAGGAGACGAAGACACTCAATCAAGGAGGGTAACATCCTCCATGGGACATTCCTCGACCGTCTCCGAAGGATATCAACAGCCACCATTGAGTCCGACTCCATCCAGATAAAACACCAACCGTAAAAAACTACATATCTGATAGATTTAATCATATCCCACAACTCAGCCGCAATGTTATATCCATGCTCGATTTAATGATAAAATCAACCCTTAATGAAGCCCCGATAGGTATGGAATACCCCACCACAACTAGCAAGTCTAGGTGCACCTGAAGCCACACCATTAACATTAACCTTCACCCAAGCGGGAAACAGAGGAATCCATATAATTGAAATAAAAATATAATATATATAATCAATATTTATGTCATAGTCTACATTATTGAAATAATGATATATTCGTAAGGACCAATGATATAACACATTAAGACACATGCAATGAATAAAGTGAATATTACCCGAAGTGAATCCATAAGATAAGATTATTAAAAAGAGAGTAATATAAGGTCATAATCACACCATATATTATAATAGATATAATAATATCTTTATATAAAATGTTTATAACAAATTTCTATTTATACAAATGTTTTGAATGACTACGATGAGAGTTAGGAATCAAGTAAAGGGGATTTCATCTCACTTTTTATTTCTGTGAGATACATTATATCTTCACCACACTTTTCTATTGTGTGGTTTATGTACTAAACATGATTTTATTATATGTATCTTATACCAAACTTTATGGGTATTCACATGTCTATTTTATTATCTTTCATTCATTGTGACTATGTTACAAAAGTTTCCAAATCAGTGAAATAGTTTAGTATCAGTTTTCCTTCATTGAGACTCATTTTGTTTATGAACCTAATTTATATCTTGAGTTGTATATACTTACATTTAGCATGTTAAATAACTAACTTCTTTATTTTCATGATATTTTAAGTTTCATATAATTTTTTTCTAATAGAGAGACTATGACCCCAAGTAACCAAGTTATAAGTGTTTTTTGATACAATCTCAACACTTATTGAGATCATTATGTTTATCATTCCATTTATGAAATCTTATGATCCATATATCAAGAAAATTCCGGATCTTATTGTTCATAATTATTTTATTTCACCAATGTTTTTAAAAGAATATTATTATCACTCTCTAAATGAGTCATTTTTCTAACACTTTTTATAGTGTAAAAGGAATGTTCATTTTACCTTGTATGAAATTTAATGATTTATCCACTATTAATCAATTGAATATATATCTTAATTAATAATGGTTAATTTTAATGAAAATTTTTTAAAATAATATTTTTTAAATAAATTGTTTTCAAAATAAATATTTTACACCGCATTTTCAAAAAATAAAGGATACTTTCCAGAAAAAATGTTTTCAAAATCACCTTTCATGATATTTTTCATCAAAGATGACACATGTTTATTTTAGAAAATCACTTATATGAAATTCCCCAAAATATCAATTCATGTTTTTTCTAGAATGGTTAATGTTTTTTATGGAATAACACTTATGACAGCCATTTCTATTCAACAGTTTTTATGCTTTTGAAACCCACTTATTTTCAAAGGCCATTATTTCATGAAGGTATTACGAAACCTATATATTTGTATAGGTTATGATGTGATTAAATGTTAATAATACCCATTTCATGTATGATTTATGATATGATGTTTATAAAACCCATCTATTTTTATGGTTCATGATAAGATTTAGTTTTTTTAGCTTGTGTCATATGTATGAAGTATTTTATTGTGAGATGGTTGGGACCTATATCTACCTATAATATATTGGGTAATGATGGATGAATCATGAGTATAAATGTTAGGTGTGATCCAGATTTCATGTTCACAATGTTATGCAAGGAGCTAGTTCCATGTCCATATGTTTATCTGTGAACCTGATTACATGTTTAAAAGGATATGAGTGAACCTTATTATGTTTCCACAATTTTATGCAGGTCTATAAGTTAATGTGTGAACATGATTAAATGTTCACGATTTTATTGATGAATCTAATTACATGTTCACAATGTTATTCATGAGCATGGTTTCATGACCAGAAGTTTATGTGTGAACCTAATTACATGTTCATAATGTTATGAATGGACTCAGAGTTATGTCTAAAAGTTTATGAATGAACCGGATTACATGTTCACAATGTTATGAATGAAATTTATTACATGTACAAAATGTTATGCATGGACATGGTTTTATGTGTATAAGGTTATATGTGAACCCGATCACATGTTCAAAATTTTATGCATGGACCTAGAAGCATGTCAAAACTTTTATATGTGAATCTGTTTACACGTTTACAATGTTATAAATGGACCTGCTTTCATTTCCCAAAGTTTCTGTGTGAGCATGATTACATATTCAAAATGTCATGGGTGAACCTAATTACATGTTCAAATTGTTAAACATGAACCTTGTTTCATTTCCATATGTTTATGAAGGAACCATATTACACATTCATATTGTTTGGCATGGACCTGGTTGCATGACTATTAATTGATACGGGGTCCCGATTTCTTATCAATAACATAATGAGTAAACCTGTTTCAACTTATACATGTTCACAATGTTATAAACCAATGTGATTTCCACAAATACCATGTCGTATTATTATGTTATTATAAAATTATTTAATCTCTTAATCCTCTTATGATCTATGTCTTATGAAATACCAGTATTTATTAAGATCTCTAATATGTAGGGTATGATCTCAAAGTTTTATGCTCATGTTCCAAACCATTTTTTTCATGTTATTCATAAACATTTCCTTTATATACCATTACGGAGTATCAAATCTCACCCCTTTATTATGTTTCCTTTTCCTAGGTTATGAAGAATGTTTTTAGGTCTAAGTACCAAGGGTGGAGATCTTTATGGGAGATGTTTAAGATCTTTCACCAAGATAGAAGAATTGGTTTCAATGTTTCAAAATACAATATATTATTAATGTCTTCAGGATTTATTTCTGTAACCTAGTAAATATTAATCTAAAATAGTTTAATATCCATATATGTCAATTCAGGGCCGCAATAGTACTGAACTTTAGGATATTAAGAATCAACTATAATAGAATTTGTATATGGTTTAAACAATCCCTTGTTCTTCATCATGGGATGCACTAGTCCTCCATATTGATAATAATGATGGTTAAATTAACCTTTTCATTAAACCTTTTGACTTAAACATGATAATGATTCATAAAAAGTATCCTCTACAATATATTGATAAATCGATTGATCAAATATGGGAATCCCATATCATTTACAAGGTTGATCATCTATTCATTAAAAATATAACTCATATAGGAGTCATTTGTTTCTATAATGATGAATGTGAATAAATATTTAATGAGTTAAAGAAGAGGTTATACACTATAATTGAACTCAAATTACCCACTATTAGGGATGTATTTTCCATCTATGTTTATGCATATGATAATTTATTAGTTTATATACTCATGTAATATGATAAAGTGAAATCATATTCCTCCTTAAGATTAAATATCCATGATAAAAATAACCCAACACATTATATAGAATTGGATTCATTATTCTTTTCATTGATGATTTGGAGACATTGTCTCCATTGGGAGAAGTGTGACAAATATACAGAAAATATAATCTATAATAATATACCCAAATCATATTTTCCAAGTATGATCCAATGAATATGTTTTTATTTTATCATGGATTATGAATTTTCAATTAGTTACTATATTGGGAAGGAAAACAAAGTTGTAGATTCTTTGAGTATAAAAGATTCAGCAACCATATCCACAATGAGAATTTCAAGGGATGCTATAATATTGGACATGAAATTGTGGGACATGGGAATAATGGAATTAAATAAATCTTATGTACTAAAATAATAGATCATGCATCCATTCGTGAGATGATCAAGGAAGTACATAATATTTTTGATTTTGTATAGAAAAATCTGGAAAATATTTTGGAATTCCAATTTTATAAGAATGTATTTCTATGGTTTGGAACTCAGATATAAATCTTATCAAAACTAGAGATGAAAAGGGAACTTTTGGATGATGCCTAAAGTTCATTATTCTATATTTATCTAGGATGAAAATTAATATATGGACATATGATTTAAAAATTTTGGTGCGATAATATAAAGGAAATATTATAGAATTTACATCCCGATGCTTGGTATTCGAATAAGTAATGGGTGAGTAAAAAACTCTATGGGTATAAGGAAACCATTACCCATTCCAGTATGGGAATGGTAAAAAAAATTACCATGTATTCTAATGTATGAATAAATTGAACATCTAAATTCAATAATTTTATATGGGTGGTAGTGTATCACCTTACAAAGTTAGTGTATTTCATTACATGACGAAATATTTCTCCTTTGAAGAACCCACCATGATATACAATAGAGATGTGGTATGAATGTAAGGATTCCCAGTATAAATTGAATTTTGTTGAGATATATGATTTACCACATTGTTATAGAAAATCCATTAGTGAGGGTTTGATACTGAGTTGCCTTTCAGTACTTCTTATCACCCTTATACAAAGGGTTAGTCAAATATACCTTTTTTAAACTGCAGAGGATAAATGGAGATAAGGAACAAAGGATTGACAAGGATTATGGGATCAATACATTCCCTTAGTGGAGTCCTTATATTACAAAAGGTTCAATTTCAGCATTCAAATGGAACCATATGTGGATATTTATAGAATTATTTGGTGTACAACATTATGTTGGGATGATGCTAGAGGGAAGAAGCTTATGGGACTTGACCTTATCAAAGGTATGACATATGAAGTTAAAAAAATTCATTTTCATATGAAATTAACATAGAGTCGATAGAAAATATATGAAAACAATCATCAATGAGTCCATGATTTCGAGATCGGTGAAAAAACATTCCTTCATTTACCACCAAGAAATAATTTCAGTAGGTTTTGGATGAAGGGAAACCATATTCAAACATACATGAACCCTTTTGATATTTGTTATTTCATTGGAGATAAGAAATGTTGTCTAGAAGACCTATTGAACATATCTCATGTTTATCATGTCTTCTATGTATCCCCCTTGAGAAATTATATTCCAAATTAGTGACACATAAAATGTTAATAGGTTTTAACATTGTATAAACATCATTTATACATGGAGTCATTGGGGATGATCAATAATAATAGTTAAAAAGTAAAAAAAACAAAAGGAACCACACAATGTTAATGTACAACTAAAGAACCACATGTGAGAGAAATAAACATGAAAATCAGAAAAGTAAATGAAACAAAATTACAACTAGTTTTTTCCTGTAATCGAATAATATTTTAATGGTGAAATTTAAAAATGGGGAAAGAATTAAATGACATAAACTTTTATATTTGAAACATTAGTTTTGAATGAATAAATTAATTATTATGTAATGTGGTTACAGAAAAAAAATACTAATTTGGTTATTTTGTAAGAATTATAAGATATATTCTCTTGAATTTTAAATACTTTTATGAATATCAATAAATAATAATGTATCCATTGTAATGTGACATATATGATTAGTGTATATGAAATACTGTTTATAGAGATGGATGAAAAGATGGAATCCACATGTAGTATTATACCCTATGATGCTGATTTATCATAATTTTCTAAGGATATGGAATCAATGAGAATTTTCAATGGAACATTCCAGGACAAGATTGAAAAAATAAAGCATGAGATAAATCAATTATAGGAAAAGTTCATGCTTATCGATATCATGACCCAATCCATCTTCGCCAAACCCCCAAAATAATGTGTCACCATCATATACCAACCCTTAAGGAATAAACTTTTGTAATAAGAGGTTATGATTATAGACCCTAAAGATATGAATTTTTAATGTTTCTTAATAAAATAATGTTTTCATTTATCCATTTTTTATTCTTTAAAAATGATGAAATAATGAGTTTGGTAAATGTAGATTTTGATATGATGACAAAAATAGAATTTTTTAAAAATATATGGTTTCAATCAAGACACGCGTTTTTTAACAATTCAATATTTTTTTAAATACCTCTCATTTTAAAAAGATATTCTTATTAAAAATTATTTAATTAAATATAAAGGATGATATTAGTACTAAAGTAAAATGTAAATTTTTAGGGGTTACAAAAAGTTTTCATTTAAAAAACACCCATTTTTCAGTAAATTAGTCTTTATTATTTAAAATATTAAATTTTCCTATAAATATAATTATTATAATAAAATAAATATAAATTTTTCATTCATTAATTTAGTATTGTAAAATGATGAATGTTTCATATCTTATTGAGAATGTAGACTTTTGAGGTAAATATTAAATTCATTTTAAATATATGGTATGTAATTTGATATCATAAAAGTAAAAAAGTGATTTAATAAATACTATAAATATTATCCATGAATAAAAACTATATTTAAAATTTAAAATACTATATTTTTGATGTAATTAAATTTATTTTATAAACCCTTAATGATTCCTCAAAAAATAATACTATATTTTTTCATTTATAAGTAAATTATTTATAAACAAGACTCATTTCCACATAACCCTGGGTAATAATTTAATGAGTCCAGTTATTATAAATAAAAAATATTTAAAACATATCCCCTTTGGTTGAAACCATTTTAAAAAATCATTGTATTTTTAACTGTTTTGATTATTTTATTATATAGAGTCCAAAAAATGTTTAAAAATTAATCACTAATTCCCCATTAATTATCTATAATACCCACAAAAACTCCCATTCTAATTCACAAAAAAAAAATTAATCATGATGTTACATTCGCTTTTCCTCTCTATAACCCACCAAAACGTGTTCCCATGTTTGTAATAATCTTCATATATGATTTTAAAAGAACCCTCTCACGATAATGGTTCATAGACTTCTCCTTTACATTCTCGAACCAAATCATTATCATTCGATTTGATTAAAAATTTATCTTGTTGGGATATGTTTTTAAAAAAACACAATTACACTCCTTAGGATTTCTGAGTGATGAGATGTAATATCCCAGAGTGTGTGGACGTACGTTCTTGTTTGAATTGTGGTTTGAATCCATTAAAGTTGAAAAAAATGTTTACCAAGTGTATAAGTATGCTCGAGTGTGTTCTGAGGGATTTGGGAAATGGATAAAAGGGAAATTGGGCCATCCTACGGATGTTTCATGGTTTCTACATGGTTAGAGGAAACTGTGTTAAGGTGGAATCCAAATTTGTGACCTTGGATAGTGGAATTCTGCATAGTTGGCACATGGTTTGTTAAATCGTGTAGGAATTCCTAGGAAACCATGTGACTTTACCCATCTTTGGTAGATGTATACACAAAATTTTAACATGATTTGAAAAACCATGTCCAAACAATTCAATCCCATTAAAAAGTACTAATTTACCATTTCCTCCTCAGGATTTTATTTTAATCATCTGACTTTCTTCCCCAATTTTATTCCTCTAACTCAAGTGATGAACCTAAACTTGAAAAGATTCCAAAGGATCAATTTGCCTTGATTCTAAGCTATTTATATCACAATTAGTTGTGAATCAAATATTTTGGAATGTCTAACACTTCTCTTTCTTCTATTTTATAGATTATGGATTTTTTTCATTCTGATTCTTAGGAATCCATAAAAACCACTTTTATCAATGGATCTTGGGTTTTCTATTCCAAGGGTTCTTGAATCCATTTCTAATGCTAAGGTTAAAGGTGTTTTTATCTTCGCATTTCTGGTATGTGGTCTACAATTTTTATCCCTTGGTCTTGATGTTGATTTGTGCATGCATGGTTGTGTTAATGGTTCTCTTTTATTATGAATTTGGATTACTTAAAAGGATTTTGTAAATTGGCTAGATAAATTATGATTTAAACCCATCACAATCCCTGTGGGATGCATTGTGGTTTTTTTTGACTTATTTAGGCCCCCCATGCAGTGTTATGATGTTCAATAACATGGAAAATGGTAATATTAAGTATAGAATTTACTTGTGATATTGTAGATCTCATGATGAAGATGTTGTGAAGTTAGTTGAGTTGAAGTGGGAATATGTTTATCGGTAACTAGACATTGATAATGGAATAAGTGATTGTTTGGATTAATATGAAATGGGTTTGGTGAAATAAAGTTATTGTGCAAAATAATTATGAATTGTACATAAAATGATTAAGTGGGTTAATGTAATTGAGAATGCTGAACATGTGAAATGGAAAATTCTTGTGAATTGATAATTGTTTCATATGGGTTAATATATGTGGAATTGATGATTATGTTAAATGAGATATTTAATGTAATTGGTAAATGTGATAATTGTACAAAGAATGATGTTAACTCTCATGTCAAACAATTATGATACTAGAATGGTATGTATATTATTTTGTGCATGGGGTATGATATGGTATATATGGTAAATGGTTAAAAAAGAATGTTCAAATGGCTTGGTAATTTCGGGGTATTGGACTTGAGGATCTACACTCACTGGCAGGGTTTGACTATGGTTCTACCCCCACCCCTATAATGAATGGTTTATAGATGGGGTATGAGGTACTATACCTCTAACCGTTTCATTTTGATGAGACTACCTAGACCACGGATCCAAGTTAAGTGTGATGTATTTGTTTATGAAATGTTTATCCCTAGTGAGATAAGGACCTTGTCTTATTACCTAATTAATGATAATTGACTGACTTAGGCGGTTCTGTAAATGATCTAAATTTTTAACCCATTTAATATGTGATGGAAACTAATTCGGTAATACAGATGGTATAATTGATGAAAATAGAAATATTTATGGAAATGATTAAAGTGAATATTTTTAAATAGTGGATCCTTAGTTGTACTTTTTTACATTTTCATTTATTTTGAACATTAATGCACTATATGTTTAGATTGGATTTTTTTAAACACTATTGGAGGTGGCCTTCTGAGTTATAATCACACCATGCTTGGGCCGTTGTTGGGTACCATAACAGACATAATTATTTCAGTTATAGAAAAAGGAAAATCCCTATTCTAGGAAGTTTAGTTGGGATTCAGATGTGCAAGGATGAGGATCTATACTAGGTTCTAGAAATGCTATTGGTGTTTTAGTTGTTGTCTTTATTTTGGGTTTTCATCACTTTTGACACTTTTTACTTGACATGACATATTTAGCATTTTGTTTCTTCTTATACACTCTCTGGGATGTAGTTTTTAATGAATGTTCTAGTTTATTTCTTTTTTTCCCATTTTCATAGTTTTTCTATTATAGATTACTATGGTAAAAGGGTATAGTCTCCCAATGTGATATTTTAATCCCTTGATACTAGTCAGTAACCTCTAGCATATGGGGTGGGGTTCTTGAGGTCATTTATAGAATGTCATGTGATTTTGTATCCATGCATCATTTTAGGAACCTAGAGATATAGTTGTAATGAATCATTATAGTAACATATCAGATAGGTTTTTGGGGAATTAAGGGATAAATTAATTTCACTTTCTTGAAAATTTAGAAAAAAATGGTGTCTAATAATGAATCTTCAAATGGGTAAAGTGAAATAATGTGAATGAATGATAAGGGATTATTTCATAATGGAATGTTATAAATGAGTTAATATAATGAATGTTACAAGTTTCGAAATGATAAATATTCCTAATAGGAATGATTTACATTGTGAAAGTGGAAATTATTTTATGAAGGTGTCTAATGATTGACATGTGGCTCTATATGTTTGTTTACCCCATTTTATCCATGACCTAGATAAGGTATGGTCGAGGATAAGATTCTCACTATGATGATTTCCATTAGGATAGTGTTTGTGAGATTGGTTGTTTATGGTTAGTTGGGACACTTCTATTATGAAAAACTATGGATGATTTATGTTTTTTATTCTAAGATAGGTGTTTGGAATTGTAGATAAATGCCACCATGACAATGTGAGCCAGGTGGGGAAACTGGAAGAAGTTGTCAAGAATATTTCTCGATATGTCGATTATGAAAAACCAAAAATGTATGTAAATATAGGAGGGGACCAGTTCTTTGATAATTTATCTTATTTTATGAAAATGATATCATGGGTCCCATGGTAGGTAATGCCCCGTATGTTTGATCTGACTAGAGTGTTTCTGTTGTAACACCCTATGATGATTGATGGAGAGGGCGTACAAGAATTCTTGTCATGCGGTAGGTTTGAACAATAAGGGACACAAGAGGTGGGTTCTCCTAGTTTTTTGAATAGATTCATTCTATGGTTTGTCTGGGAAGTGAGAGTTCCTCTGTTTAGGGACCATGGTGAGTTTGATGTTGTAACATCCCGACCCGGAACCAACTAACGTGGTGCTCCGAGCCAGTTCACCACAAGGCCCCAAGAGCGCCTCCCCGTACTCCCTAGGTTGCTGACTAGCAGTGAGGTCCTAGGGTGTGATAGTGGGGAAACTATGTCCTCATATCAGAGTAAGAAAACAGAGAAATATAACTAAGTATAATACACTGCAGAATGTAAACAGAGTGCGAAAGAAATAAACAACTGAAATAGAACAAGATGTAATAGTAAAATGTTATAAAATCCCGAACAGGTATGAAATACAATACAACACTGGTCACCCACTGGGCCGACCATACAGATACAAGTACAAAAGAAACTGAAAGTAAATTTACAGGGCTCTATTACTAACTCCGAGCCAATCCCTGTACCCAATCTCCAAGAACTATCGAACTGCAGTAGCCTGATCAGTAGGACCACTCGAGTAGCTCTGCTGGATCATGCAACACTAGGCCTTAGCCCTATCCACTATGCATCTCGTTCTCAACCTGAAAAGCATTCATAAGGTCTACACGTACACTGATGTTCACATGTAGCGGTGAGAAATAATCTCAGTAGATCTCCCCAACAAGAAATCTATAATTGTGGTGCTAAAAGTGTATGCAAAAACAATGTGTTTATCCTAGCTAGAACACAAAAAAATGAATTAAACCAAACATGAAACCACAGTTGAACTCAGGGTATATAATCTATGTCAACTAGGAAAGTGCCACTATGGATGTCCATATCTATATATGTACACATGTATAGTCCCATACCTATACACATATACATAAATATGAATATTCATAATTAAGTGATTCAAATAACAAGAACAATATCACCAGTTGATCCATGGGACCTGAAGCTCGATCTCCTGGACGTCTTATTCAAGGGTATTGAGTTAGAATTCGTGCCACTCAAGACGTATATCAATTAGTCAATCTCTAGGTCTATAATCCTATTTAAATATACCTTCCTCATCCAATTCCTGAAAAATATGCCTCTGAACAAGATAAACAAAGACAACTTACCCTCTAGTTCATCCAATAAACCACAAAAAAGCATATAACACAACAGGTAACCCTCTGGGAAGTACTCCCAACCATCCCCTCTGGTCTTACCTAACTAGTAGCAAAAACCCTCTAGGTAGTACACTTAGCCTAACCCCTCTGGTTTGGTCATACGAAATTTATAAGACTCTCTGAGGAAGCTCACTAAGTCAATTCCCCTTATAGTCTAAGGTAGTGAGGGACTCTCTAAGGAAGATAACGCTGTCAATTCCCCTTATAGCGTCATGTCCTAGAGACTCTATGAGGAAGCTCACTTATTCAATTCCTCTTATAGCCTCAGGTCGATCACAAACTCTCTGAGGAAGCTCACTTGGTCAATTCTTCTTATAACCTAGTGTGGTTTAAGGAATTTCTAACAAAACAAAGAATCTTTGAGGAAGCTCACTCGGTCTATTACATTATAGTCTATAAAGCTCAAAACTCTCTTAGGAAGCTCACTAGGTCTATCCTAATATTGTCTATAATGTCCAAGACTCTTTGGGAAGCTCACTCAGTCTATCCCCTACAGTCT
Organism: Viscum album; assembly: GCA_963277665.1. Classification (NCBI taxonomy): domain Eukaryota; kingdom Viridiplantae; phylum Streptophyta; class Magnoliopsida; order Santalales; family Viscaceae; genus Viscum; species Viscum album. The sequence continues at coordinate 228,780,008 of OY728125.1, forward strand.
ATAATATCAAAGACTATCTGAGGAAGCTCACTTGGTCTTTCCCCTTATAGTCTATAGCACCAGGTTCTCATGGCCCCATGCCAGTCAGTGCATAATAATGCTATAAGGACATATTAAACCAACATAGCTACTTGGATAACCATTCTATAGCATAACAAGCATGTCATGGAACAACACTCCATCCTACAGTCACAAGGCAAGGAAACCCGGTAAAGAGCCACAGGCTGAACAAGACCAAAAGGTCGTAAACAGAACAAGCCATGGGAAAAACCACCAAGCAAGGTAAAATAAAATTTTCACTATCAAACCACCTCTACTCAAGAACCCAAGGAAAATTAGGCATCCAAACAATCTATAAAGAAGCATCGCTTCAGGCTCAGAAGCCATTAACCAGGAAGCACCTCTAGTAAACACTACAACATCAGTATACCAAGTCAGATATAAACAAATGAGTGTGGGTGTTCCGAAATCCCAACCCAACAATACATCAATAGCCCAAAGGGATCACCAATTTGGAACAGGTTCTAGGTGACACCCGATCACCATCTCTACAAAAACCCGATGTAACAACTCAAGGTCAGTGAAACAATGAGCACCCATTAGGTCCCACAAGTCGAACATTGAGGAAGCATCATACTCAGAATTATCTAGTTAAAAATTAGTGAAGGCATCCTACGTGGAATCCTTAGCAATGAGTAAGGGAGGAATCCTACATGGGATCCTCAAAGGAGGAAAACATAGGCATTCCATAACATGGTTCCTATCAAAGGAAGAATAATAAAGAGATCCTACAAGGGATTCCCTAGGTCAGCACACAAGCAAAGGCATCCGTCAGGGGATCCTTAGAAGTATCTGGTCTCATAGACTCATATGATAGAAGGGAACGTCTCACAATTGGAACATCCTCTAAATAATAGGTTACAGGTTATATCTCATAGCTCATATCATATTAAAGGTATCAACTAAGCTGGCCTGAGCACCAAACCTATCATCCACGCCAAGTCTTACTCTCAGGTGACAACAGAACTCGATAAGAGGAGGAAAAACCACTCCATTTAGATAGAAACCCCCAAAAACCCGTTTATATTACGTCTAAAAGTGAAAGAAGTTCCACTATTGTGATATACGTGAACAAACTCTCAGAATTGACCTCTCACACACCCAATTCTGACTTCCATAGCATAAGATATCCCAAAATTACTAAATTGAATTAGTACATGGACAGAGCACATGTCCATAAACCATTAAGCCATCTTGTGTCATAGTACACAGTGTGTAATTTAATGTACATGGTTTGTACTATTCAAAAAAAGTCACCTCGTATTCATTTTCACTAAAACACGTGCCCAAGTACCACTACATGGCGTGTACACAAAGTACACCACATGTACATCTTAAAAACCACTATTCCGTGTTCTATTCCACACGGCCAGCCACACGACCACCCACTACACGGTGTGTACTCAAAGTACAAGGCATGTAATTAAGAAAACATCATCTTCCCCAAATGGGAAGAACACACAGTGTGTACCCCTGGAAGACACATCGTGTATTCTAGGTTTTCTAACAAGAAAACCCTCAAACACCTGAAACGCCCATTGTTTCCCCCGAAACATTAAATCTGGACTTAAGAGGCCACAAGAAAGAAATATAAGTCTTAAAATAATTAATAAACAAGGTTATATGGAATATATGGTGAAAATATAATGGCCCTATCTTCGAGCAGAAACTGCCAAAGCATCAGTTGATTTCACGGCTCACGGTTGTCACACGCCGACTCAGCGCGTCGAGAGCTTCCAATCGGTACCCTTCTTGCCTCCCAACTCTCCCTATTTCTCAATCTCCATATCTTTCATAGGTCACTGCCAAGGGGGTAGTGTAGTATATGTGCGAAAGGAGGAGGAGGAAAGATGATAAGGAAGAAAAGAAAAGGAAAGGAAAAGAAGAAAAAAGGGGTCAGGGCCGGCCCCGGTGCCCGACATGAGTTTATTCCACCCCTAGTATAAACTCCCCATTACGGACTCAACGGTGCTGAAATAATGTAAATCTGATTCTCCTTTTTGATGTTATTTCCAAACAAAACTACGTGAATAATATAATATTTAATTTAATAATATTAAATATTAAATATTCCGCCAAAATTCGAACAGCTCAGATTTCCTCCAAACTCATGTACTAGGGGAAAATCCCTATTCCGGGACCAAAAGTGCTATCAAATAAATTATCCAAAATCAGATGTTAGGGGAAGATGACCATTTTACCCCTCACAGGCATCTAATAGCAAAAATTCAATTTTTTTCTCAAAACTACAGTCTGGAAAAACACTGGTTCTTAGAGATGTATTGGTAATATGGGTGTAACTTGGTGTAAATTTTCTTAGTCTTTGTCCTTGAGGTTTAAGGGTATCATCTATTAATGTGGTTAAGGTAGCCCATGTAGTTTTTGATTTTCCATGCTTCATTGGGATGAAATGGATGTCTTGGTTAATGGTTCCATTTTTTGTGGTTTTTATATTGTGGGAATGGGGCCTAGAGTAACTGATTTCTCAATGATTTGGATGCAGTGTTTTGTAATGGGTGATGGAGAGGATCCCCTGAATGGTTAATTGTCCTTAGTTTCATATATATGGTCTAGAGTTAGGGCTTAGTGACTAGTTACCTGTAACACTAGTTTGGGAGTATGTTTCATTGGACCCACAAAAGAGACCCATGAGAGTGGTTAGTCATCATGTGGGTTCTCATTGGTGTGTGAGGGACATGTGGGTGTTAGGGAATTAGAATGGTGTGGGTTTACCATAGAGGTAAAAGTGTCACGGTTAATGGTTATGGGAGACAAAATTCATCTTGTATCAATGAGTTTAAAATGTGGGGAAGATAGAGGGTGACCATAAGGGGGTTATCCATGTGTTTTAGGTGTCCTATAATATGAATCATGGACACATTTTATTTGTATAATAATTCCAAAGTGATTAACATTGAGGATTGGTAAATGGTTTGGGTTTTCCTTATTTTCATTCTGAAAGGAACTTGAGTTCCCATAGTTTGTTGTAAGGTTGGTTTCAAAAGGTTGTATTTTTTGGATGTCTGGCCCATTTATTTTACCGATGATTAGCGGAGGCCTCAATGTTGATTTTTTGGGAATGATACAAGGGTGACTAAAGCATGGATGGATGTTTTATTTATTATGGTGACACTATAGGTCAGGATGGTCATGTGGTTGGTATTTTGTATGAACAGTTTTGTTGTTGGTTGATATGTTAAGAATATATTGGGGCTGATGGGGAAAATAGATTAGGAGGCTTGGTTAGGTGAATAAGTGGACCTTTGGGTGAGACCTTGGTGGTGTTTCAATCATATAATCAAAACTTGGTTTTAGAGTGTGGTTATTGGAAGCTTTGAGACCTAAAGGTGACTAAGGAGTTCTATATATTAAAACGTGTTAGGAAGGCATGATATTTTTTGGAATATGTACAGATGTGTCTCATAAGTAAGTGACTATCATTTCACATGAAACCAGTGGAGAATGCTGGTTATGCTAGGCACCATTTGTTTTTGGATTGGTGTGAGGGATCTTGTGGTTCCTCTATAATTCCCCATAGTCATGATGGGATAGCATGAGTGGTGTGGAGGCTATAGAGAAAAGGCAACTTTGGTTCAAGACTTCTTGGTAAAGGGTCATGAAGAAATGGTGAGTTTGTTTGGTAACACCACTTTATTTTTGATGGACATGTGTTGATGATACCTTGTGAGAATTGAATCATGAGACTCTTGATAGGTCATGGTGTCCCAGTAGTGGGAGGAGACATTAGTGATGGATAATTTTTGGTGGTGTACCTCAATAAATTTAAGCTTAATTTTATCTAGTGCTGATCATTCCCAATATTAGGACATTGTCATGGGTACACTGAGAATGATCTGGTGGCATACCTAAAAACATTAATGTGTTTTTTTAGACATGGTACACATTATAGGTTATGATCATGAGGTTGTGTAGGGGGAGTTGGATGGTGATATTTACCCAATCAACCATATATAGGTGAGGTCATTGGGATGGACCAAATGACAAAACATATCAGGGGTGTCATTCTTGGAAGCTGATAATGGATTGTGGTTGATGTTGTTTCATTTTTCTAGGAAATAATTGATGGATATGCTAATGTTTTGGGGTTCAACTCATGGTAAAATAATGAACCATGGTTGTTTTAATTCTTCATGGAAACTACTGACAATTAAAATCCTATGGTGGAGAGTTATATGTTAATTCTAAGAGTTTTATAGATTACCTTGGAGGGGATGTGGTGATACCTGGAATCTAATAAGGATCCTATGAGGAACTTTTTTGGATTCCTAGGGAAGGAACATGTATTCCTTGGATGTGTAGATTGATAAATCAAATCTTTGGCTTCAGTATTGTGGTGGATCTAATAGGACATAAATATTCCTATGTTTATGTCATTTAAGGGAATGATAAGGTATGACAATAGTTCATTAAAAGAGAATTTTAGTTATATAACCTCATCGTAGGTTGATTTTGGACTCAAGTTAGTATTAATGGGTGACTTTGGAGTGTCCTTATGTGTGATGTCTTCTTGGATAAGTATGATAATATCATTCCAATAGTGGATCCAAGCGTTTCAAGGATGAGTCATTCGAGGACATTTTGACTCTGTTAAAAACAAGGGATGAAAGTGGTAATTTGTAAAATTCATTCATTGGGTATTTGGGAGTGAAATGTATGTTTCTAAATTTGGAAGTGTGATTTTAGTAAGAAACTATCCATTTTAGTGGGTGTATATACGATGTGAGTTCATCTGTTATGGATGTTGATTTGTGCAGTGTAGTGATGATGCCTTGGAGAGTAGTGGATGTTGTGAATGTAGAGTTCTATCAGAAGTCAGTGAATGAAACTATTAGTTTATTTAGATTCCATTTATAGTCTCATAGTTAGAATTCACCATGGGAAGCTGAATTAAGTGACATGAAAACATTATAAGATGGGTGTTTTGGGAAAAGCTAGTTAGGGATTGCTGAATATGGAATGATAAGAAGAAACAAATTTTATAAGTTATGGCCTACCTCTAGTTTGATGTTTGTAGTGGAAATTGAATTTAAGAAATTAATTCTAACTTTAGAGAGGTATAGTTGTTCTTATGCCACTTGTTGGATTGGTTGGTATGGCACTATGGGTGGTTTTGACGGTAAGGATGGATGCCAATAATGGGTGAAGTCATTAAGGATGTTTGGGTATGGTGAGTTGGTAAATGCATCAAGTGTTTTTCAAAAGATGAGTTGAGGTTTCGATGGAATTTTTTATGATAGTAGAGGTTCCAATCATAGAAGGATGGTGGGGGTTAGAAAAAGTGTATACTTTGGAGACCCAAAATGGGAAAGTGGTCAGTCGAAGACGTAACTAGTTTTTGGTTATGGTTGGATTTGAGTAAGTTCCATTATGGCTATTTGGTCATAATGATGAGAGTTGGCTTGAGTTTATCTAGTTGAGTGCCTTGAGTGTTTTAGTTGTTCATTGGAGGATCAATTACAGAATGGGATTGTTAGTCATTGAGTTGTGAATCTACATAGGTAATGAAGAATTTTTTGGGTGAACCATGTGTTTCTTCTAGTTTTTTTGAGTTCCTGTCATAGTTGGGGTTTTGAAAATATGGTAAGATGGAACCAAGTGATTTGGGCCTTGAGTTGCAAAGATATTCCATCCAAGGAAGTGTTGATCAGATCATCTAAAATGGTACAATTACTTTTGAAATTGTTTATTTTTTCTCATTTTAGAAAGTGTTTCTATGATTCCATATGGGGTTATTTTGGTTGATGTTTTTTCCTAGGTTGATGAATCCTTTGGGGGGTCATCTGGTTCACTCTGTGGGTCATAGTAAAAATGTATTTCAGGTAAAGACTGTGTTTTCAATTAGACTACTATAGAAGAATGGAAGTGTTCAGAAAGAAACAAGGGAGATAGAGTCTGATATGCAGGCCTAGTAGCCCAATCTCTTTATATTAGAATCTTAGGGATTCTTGGGAGTGCATCTTGAGGATGAGATATTATAAGTTGGAGTGGATATATTATCCCATAAATTATAAAGGTTGATTCTTGTATAAATATTAATTTTAATCCCTTAAAGTTTGATAAATAAATTTTTAATAGTTTTATGAGGAATGTCAGGGGTGTTCTAGGGGATTAAGACATGAAATAAATGGAAATTGGGCCATCATATGCATGTTTCATGTTTTGCACATGGTTAGAGGAAATCATGCGATGGGGAATCCAAACATTATGACCTTGGATAAATGCATTGGGCATGGTTGTAACATGGTTTGTTAAACCATGTTATCCATTCCAGGTAACCGTGGTACTTAACCAATCATGAAAAAAGGCAGCCACAATGTTTTCACATGCTTTATCAAACTGTGAACCCAAAACATGCACCCCATTAAAATGTTATAATTTTTCCACTTCTCCCCTCAATATTTTTAGTTCCTCATCTAAGTTTCTTCCCCATTCTTACTCATCTATCCCGAGTAATGAAACTAAACCCCAAAGCATCCCAAGCATCAATTTCCATCAATTCTAAGATTCCTGGAGAGCCAATTGTTACGAATTGAAGTTCTGAGTAAGTCTAACACTTCTCTTTCTTATCTTTTCTAGATTAGGTCATGTGTTTTCGTTTTTCATTTTTTAAATCCCTAAAACCATTTTTTTCTAGTGGATCATAGGTTTTATATTCCATGGGTGCTTGAATCCGCATCTAAGGCTAAGTTTAAGGGTGCGTTCATCTTCAGATTCAAGATAAGTGGTCTACAAGTTATATCCCTTGGTCATTGTTGGATTTGGTGGCTTAGAACCAACTGCTTTGTACATTATTCATTAAATAAACATCTTATCACATCTTGATTATTCTTCTCTAAGACAATTCATGTGATAATGACCTAAGGATAGTTGTTTCATTAAAGGGTCGTAGTGGATCCCTACTATGATGAGAACCCGGAACTTCCATAACATTGTTCTTGAATGTATGATCTATGGTCGGATGATGTTATTTGAGGGACACAAATAATAAAGTTCATTAGGGGTGAGGACTCATAAAAAATTGAGGCACCTTCTCATGGTGTGATCCCTTGGTAATATCTAGGAGGATATTATAAGAACGTGACCCGCCAGTAGGAAATACACATTTCATAGTGTCATTGGATGTTCCTATCTGCGTACGTGTTTATTGGTCCTTAGAATTTAATATTATTATTAATGAGTATTACAACTCACGCTCTTAGATGAATTGATGAAAACTGTGACGATACATTGTTTACAACGAGGTAGGATACGTTGGGTGCATCATGAGTAATACCGTATTTATAGATAATGCGAGAAAGGATTTGTCCCTTCTATTCCATTAAGGAAGTATATATCTCAGGCCCTTTTATGGAATTGATATAGCCAATGTAAATCCATGGCCATGGTAAGGAATGGGAAAGTTCAATTCTGGAAAGTCAAAGAAAGAATAATCGATCACATGGGTTAATGGAACTAGCATGAAACCATCTTGATTAGAGATATCTACAAAAAGGGATTATATTACACGGTAAGTGAGCGTATGAGGTGACATGTCAATATGACATCAACTTCTTTCTCTTGGATGCATTGACCCGTTTCTAGATAGTAATCTTTGACATTAGGCAAGCCTGCCTAATGCCAATGAGAAACAGGCCTAGAGGGTCACACACTAAGTGTGTCCATTTATCTTATTTAAATTTTAATTTTACAAGTTGAATAAATATTATTCCTGAAAGTGGTTTAATAATTATTTTAGGATTCCTGATCACATTTATTTCGACACTAGTTATTCGAGAGAATATTTTGTTGGAGAAATAATATGTTTATTAGTGAGTAATGTAGAAACGTTTATTTATGAAACAAATAAACATTACTCAAGGTCTAATAAATGGGGTAGAGGAAATAAAAAAAAATGGAAATTAAAATTACATGCTGGGTATATTAAATAAAAATGCCGTGTAGTTTTATTGAAAAATGAGTACACACCGTGAATTAATGATTACACGCCATGTAGTTTTTCCAGTCAGGATTTGGGGGATATAATATTTTTTATTAAATGATATTTATTATAATCAATGTGGGCGCATGTTAAGGAATTTATAATTCTACATGGGGTTTTTAAATAACAATTAATGAAATAAATAAAACATGAAATTCATTTATTTATTGTCATATCTCTATAACCTCAAACCTGATTATAATTACCCTCACAACCCCAACACATTTCCCAATTGTTGTGAAAACCAATTATAGAGAATTATTTCAAGGCTGAAAGAACTACTTCCTCAAAAAACACTCTCAAGACCAAGAGAGATCCTCCTCCATCGGATCAAGGCGATCAAAGGAAGACATCACAAGCGAAGGTTCTTCCACGCTTTCACTCGGATATCCCTTTAGTGACGTCCAGAGATATGTGGCACACATGTGGATCACAACTAGACGAGTCTTACACATGGATTCTATGATGCAATGACGGATCACAAGATCATGACCAAAGACATCAATGAATAAATAATTCCACAAAGGTAATTCTTCTGAATTAATTAAATTAATTATAACCAACTTATGATGATCATATATTTATTATTTCGTGACTCCCTCTTTTATTTTTCATTATTCATTCTATTTCGAAGATCCGGCATTTTATATCTGGACGGATCTCGGTTTGAAAGTTGTTTAACGATAAAATCAATGTTGGGAAAACCCACCAACACGCTTCCGCTCCACTCGGAACCTACAAGTGGTATCAGAGTAGTCGTATTGTCGATTATAATTTTTTAGTTTTTCTTTGGTGATTTATGAATTTTATTATTTAGTTGTTTTAATTCCAGTTAATCATTCTTTAAATCATAATCTTGAGAGTTTTTCCTCCTCTATCGTTTCTCACTCACCACATAGAAATGACCTTTTCATTTAATTTTTGATTAAAATAAAATAGAAGATCTCATCTGGAGGAGCCAACTGTTCCTGGTCATTCAACATGAGAATACATGGCATGTATTCGGAAGTACATGTTGTGTAGTCTAGGTTTATGCATCGGACTGGTCCGCCAAATCAGGTCATGTATTGATCCTATCTAAGTCATTTATGACACCGTGTGTTGACCAGGAACATGTGGCACACTTTTTCTAGATTACACGCCATGTGGACCAATGATCACGGCATGTAGCCCCTTCGGGTTAGGGTTGGACCATGTACCGTGTACATGGTTTTCCCGGCTGGAAACCGTGTTACACGAAAACTACACAGCATGTGTTCCACTGAACATGCAGTGTACTCCGCAAATTTCTGATTTACATTAACACCTCATTTCCCCGAGAATGTACTTTGGATGGATGGTGATGAAAAATTTCAAGTCGTGTAGTTGAAACTACATGACGTGTACTCACCCAAATTACGCAGATTTATTCAAATTAATTATTATATTAAAAAACCCTTGAGATGTTTACCATGGTGCAGGTGTAAAGATGAGGCACAACACGTGATAGGTGTTTTATATATGTGTGTTTAATTTAACATTAACGTAATGAAAGGAAATTCACCAGGTTTTCTCCAAGGTACAAGTTAAGTATAAAAAAAATTTTAATTTATTTAATATTATGATGGATGAGAATCTCAAGAAAATTCAGAAAAGGGTTTATGATAAAAGGATTGGTTAATTAATGATAATTACTGATTCAAGTGAGATTTGTCTTAAGCAATAAACATTAAATAATTGAATGATAGTTTTATCTATGCGTAAATATTTTTTCATATATGGATGCTCATGAGTTAGACCAAGAACTTTGTATTTGAATGGTTTCTTTTAATTTATTTATTTAAATTAAATTTGTTATCTTGTGAGCCATCTCCTCATTAATATATTGGGCATGCACGCCCAAGGATTCATTTCTGTAAAAGCTCATTTTTACCCCTCACATGGATGTGAGATAAATGAAAATGTAATGGATGGAGATCCCAAACTAGTGGAGGTGGCTCATGTTAGGAGCCAAGGTGAAACCAATCCAAAGAGATTCAACGGTGGACATGTGGAAAGTTGTAAACATGATATTGAAAGTTTCATGTTGTTTCTCCCCTAGGTCATGGGTTAGTTTAACAACTCCTGGATAAACTAAAAAAATAAAACAATGATCATTATCATGCCATTTCTTTTATTTCTATCAGTTTCATGGTTTATTTATTATGGGGGTGTTGTCACGATCACACAATTAATTAATTAAGAAAGCATGCAAGATTGAACTACAATAAAACTGGCTTATGCGTAAATATTATCTTGACATGGTTAATCACATAAGTATATCCCACTTAATATAAAAATCATTTAATCGATGATAATAAAATGGAAATTTACGTATAAGGATAAAATCCCTCAAAAGAAATATTATGTTTGTATAACCATCCATAATCATGGTTAGAATCAAACCATAATTTAAAGTTCTTAACCAACCCAAGTTGGGGTGCTTTCAATTATTGGGGAATTATTATTCAAGGTTTTGGGTTGACTTAACATGGTTATCATCAAGGGATGACTTGTATAGCAGGACTTGGTGTGACCAGAGGCAAAGGTTGAGGAAATCCAAAATAAAAGAATCTCGGGATTGGGGTGTCCACTCAGCGGATCAAGGAGTGAGTTAATGCAGTTGGCATTTAGAATTCCTACATAAAACCCTTCAGGTTTCTTGAATAACCCTATTTGGGGTAATGCGAAGGGAAATATGAATCCTTTCCACTAGAATATTCAGGTAATAGAATATTTTAATGTCAATGGTTATGGATATTGGATTTCGATAAAATAGTAGGAGACTAATAAGTATTAATTTATTTATTTGTATTAGTTTTATAATAAATTACGAAACCTTTCCTCGTTTTAATTTGTAGAAACAACAATAAAATGACTTAAAACATATCATTGTGAACCATACTCAAGAAAGAAAACCTTCTCACCAGCACCAATTTCCATGAGTGGAAGAGGCATTTACGAGTCATCCTTCGCCATGAAAGGAAATTGTATGTAATTGAAGAACCTATTCCATTTATTCCTAGAAAAGATGCTAGTGATGAGAAAATATCTCGCTATGAGAAACACAAGGATGATGCCACATATGTCTCGTGTTTCATGTTATCATCCATGTCTAATGAGCTCTTGATGAAACATGAATACATGGATGTGTATATTAATATGTCTCACCATAAAGATCTCTACCAAGAGAAGGTGAGAGAGGAGAGGTATGAGTTCTAAAATGATTTGTATACAACTAAGCTTGGAGAATTTGCACCAGCTGGGCCTCATGTAGTCAAGATTATTGGCTACATTGAATGCCTGGACATCTTAGGGATTAAATTCCCAGATGAGTTCTGTATAGATCTCATCCTATCATCACTAACAAAGATCTTCTCAAGCTTTATTGTCAACTACAATATGAGAAACAATGAGAAGAGTCTATAGAAATTTATAACCTTGATTCTCTAGGTAGATAAGGACATGGGGAGTGAAAAACTCACAGTTCATATGGTGAATATGAAAAGAATGGACAAGGCAAAGGGTCCAAAGACTTATAAATGGTCTGAAACCCCCAAGCATCGTCCCTCTAAGTAGGGAAAGATCTAGATATAGGGAAAGGAACTGGAGGTGGTGTGTTTTTCATGTGAAAAGCATAGCCACTGGAATAGGAACTACACCCAGAAGTGTGGGGACACTAATGGTGCATTTGTTATCGAGTGTAATCATTCTATTTCTACACATTGGGTATTAGATATAGCTTTTGGGGATCACATCGGTATTCAAATGTAGGAACCAAGTAGATTTAGACAGATTGACAGAGGAGAGGTGGATCTTCGAGCTGCCAATGGTGCAAGGCTAATTGCATTGGCTGTTCGGAATTACCACCTCTCATTGCCAACTGGCATGATTTTGGTTTTATAAAATTATTATTATGTGCCTAGTGTTACCAGGAAAATAATTTCTATATCTTATTCTGATATAGATGGATTAATTTTCATGTCTGGAAATAAGGGATGTCTCTTTTATAAGAACAACATATGTTATGGTATGGCACATTTAAATAATGGTTTGTATGTATTAGATTATGAAAACCAAGTGTTTGAAATAAATAACTAAACAAACTCACATGACTCATATATCACCCAGTTGTGGAATCACCATCTCAGTCATGTAAACGAGAAGCGCTTAAAAAAGATCTACCAATATGGCTATTCAGACTCTATTGAGCTAAAACTACTTGATAGATTTCACACTTGTTTACAAGGAAAAATGACCAAGCCACCTTTTGGTGGACAGGGTGAAAGGGCCAAAGAGGTTCTAGGATTGGTACACACGGATGTGTGAGGACCATTTCTAGTAGAAGCTAGGGGTGGATATTATTACATCATTACTTTTACTGATGATTTAAGTAGATAGGGCTATGTCTACTTAATGAGGTATAAGTAAGATTCTATAGAGATATTTAAGGAATTGATGAATGAATTAGATAATCAGCTTGGTAAGAAGATAAAGAAACATCGATCGGATCGAGGTGGAGAATATCTGAACCAAGAGATCATTGATCTTCTATGGGAGTCTGGGATTTTATCTCATCTCACTCCTCCTTATACGCCATAGTGGAACGGTGTCAGTGAAAGTAGGAAACACACCTTTTTGGACATAGTGAGGTCGATGATGAGTCATGTAGATCTTCCATTGTCCTTTTGGGGATATGCATTAAAAACGACATCATACACATTAAACCGAATACCAACTAAGGCAGCAAATGGAATTCCTTCCAAGTTATGGAATGGGAGGAAACCCATGTTGTCGCACACACGTGTATGGGGATGTGAGGTGTTTGTTAAGGCATTATTAGAAAAAAAACTAGCACCCTAGGGCGTGAGGTGTATCCTTATAGGATATCCCAAGGAAATGAAAGGATATTACATATATAACCCTTCAGACAAGAAAGTGATTATTGCCAGACAAGCCATCTTTCGTGAGATGGAGCACATCCTCAAGAAGGATAGTGGGATCAAGATTGAATTCAATGAAGTTGATGATCAGGATACATAGGAGTTGTAACAGAAAAACGTTCAACAGGTCCCCGTAGAATAGGATCTAGAAACCCAAGAACTACGTAGGAGCTCAAGAGAGGTAAGGGAACCAGAGAGATTTGGTTTGCTAGTCACCGAGGATGGTGAATCATTATTTTTAAAAAATTATGAACCTATATCCTATAAGGAAGAAGTGGAAAGCTCATAAGCTGCAAGATGGATAGAAGATATGAAATATGAGATGGATTCCATGTATCAGAACCATGTCTGGGTTCTAGTCGATGAGCCACTTGATTTAAAGACTGTTGGATGCAAATGGGTATTCAAGAGAAAAATGGACATGGAAGGTTAAGTTAGAACCTATAAAGAAAGGCTGGTGGCTAAAGGATTCAGACAACGTCAAGGAATTGACAATGATGAAACCTTCACACCTATTGCCATATTTAAATCCATAAGAATCATACTTACCATAGCAGCTTACCATGACTATGAGATTTGGAAAATGGATTTCAAAACAATATTCCTTAAGGGGAACCCTCAGGAAGATGTCTATATGACACAACTAGAAGGGTTTGTGACACTAAGAGAATCCAAATGCATTTGAATGATACAGAAATCCATTTATGGATTAAAGAAATCATCCAGGTCATGGAACATTTGATTTGATGAATCCATAATGAAATTTGGGTTCATTAACAATGAATGTGAGCCATGTGTTTATAAGCAGTTTAATGGGAATATGATCACTATCCTAGTAGTATATGTTGACGAAATATTGCTTTTTGAAATGACATACCAATCATACAGTCAGTTAAGGACTGGTTGAACAAGTGTTTTTCCATGAAGGACTTGGGAGAAGCATCCAATATTCTAGGGATCAAGATCATTCATGATAGATCCAAGAGGCTTCTTAGACTATGTTAGAGTACATACATTGACCAGATACTAAATAGATTTAGTATGGAAAAATCCAAGAGGGGATTGGTTCCAATGTCACATGGCCTACATATTTATATGAAAATGTGTCCCCAGACTCAACAATAGATAGATAGAATGAGTAAGATCCCATTTTCTTTGGATATTGGATCCATCATGTATGCCATGTTATGTACCAGGCTTGATGTCACCTATGCACTGAGCATGGTAGGTAGATATCAAGAAGATCCAGGAGAACATCATTGGACTATTGTTAAGACTATCCTTAAGTATCTGAGAAGAACTAAGGATATGTTCCCAGTGTATGGAGGAGACGAGGAGCTTGTCATTAGAGGGTATGATGATGCTGGTTTTCAGATATATCAGAATGATCTGAAATCGCAATCGGGATATGTTTTCTGTCTCAATGGAGGAGCTGTGAGATGGAAGAGTTCAAAGCAGCCAGTTGTCGCCGATTCTACAGTGGAGCCCGAATATATAGAGGCTACTAACGCAGCCAAAGAAGTCATCTGTACTTGGAACTTTTTCCAGGAGCTTGATTTGGTGCCTAGTAGTAAAGATCTCATTACACTGTATTGTGATAATACTACAGTGGTGGCTCTTGAAAAAGAACTAATGTCACATCAATAGAAAAAGCTCATACTCCATAAGTATCACCTCTAGAGGTATTTCTATCAAAGGGGTGAAGTTGAAGTGAGCAGAGTGTCCACAGAAGAGAATGTGGTGGACCCCCTGACTAAAGTCCTATCTCTGTAGAAGCATGAAGATTTTGTGATAGCTAGTGGGGTAAAGGTTGTTAGCAATTGGCTCTAGTCCAAGTGGGAGTCTATTGGAGTTGGTGTCCTAGAACCAACTACTTTTTACATTATTCATTAAATAATCATCTTATCACATCTTTATTGTTCCTCTGCGTGGAAATTCATATGATAATGTCCCAAGGATAGTTGTTGCATTAAAGGGTCATCGCAGATCCCTGTTATGATGAAAACCCAGAAGTGCCATAACACTGTTCTGGAATATATGTTATATGGCTGGATGATATTAGTTGAAGGACTCAAATAATACAATACATTAGGGGTGAGGACTCATAAAACATTGAGGCACCTTCTCATGGTGTGCTCCCTTGGTGATATCCAGGGGATATTATGAGAATGAGACCCACAAGTTTGAAATCCACATTTCATAGTGTCATTGGACGTTCCTATTTGCAGACATGTGTATTGGTCCTTTGAATTTAAGATTATTATTAATGGGTATTACGACTCTTGAACTTATTTGTATTGATGAAAACTATGACGACATACTATTGATAGTGAGGTAGGATACGTTGGGTGCATCATGAATAATAATGCATTATTAGATAATGCGAGAAAGGATTTGTCCATTCTATTCCATAATGGAAGTAGATATCTCATTCCCTCTTATGGAATTGATATATCCTAATTAAATCCATGGCCATGGTAAGGAATGGGAAAGATCAATTCCAGAAAGTCAAAGAATGAATAATCGAGCACATGGGCTGATGGAACTAGAATGCAACCCAAATTATTAGATATATTTAGAAAAAGGGATTATATTACATGATAAGTGTTCGTATTAGGTGACACATCAATGTGTCTTCAACGTCTTTCTCTTGGGTTCCTTAACCCATTTATAGATAGCAAACTTGCACTTTAGGCAAGCCCACCTAATGCCAATGAGAAAGAGGCCTAGAGGGTCACACACTAAGTGTGTCCATGTATCTCAGTTAAATATTAATTTAACAAGTTGAATAAATATTATACCCGACTGTGGTTTAATAATTATTTAAGGATGCCTAATCGTATTTATTTCGACACTAGTTATTCGAGAGAATAGATTTTGGGTGAAATAATATGTTTATTAGTGAGTAATGAAGTTACATTTATTAAAGAAATAAATAGCCATTAATCATGGTCTAATAAAAGTGGTGGATGAAATAAAGAAAAAATGAAAAACATAAGTACACACTGTGTATATTAAATTTTAACATCGTGTAGTTTTATAGAAAATGAGTACATGCTATGTATTAATGATTACACAGTGTGTCATTTTTTTAGTCGGGATTTTGAGTATATAATATTGTTTTATTAAATGATATTTATTATAATCATCGTGGGCACATGTCATGGAATTAATAATTCAACATGGGGTTTTCAATATAAGTTAATGAAATAAATAAAATGATTAATGCTTTTATTTATTGTCATCACTCTGTAACCTCAAACATGATAATAAATATCCTCACAACCCCAACACTTTTTCTAATTGTTGTCCACAAAAATTCTGGAGAATTCATTAAAGGCCGAAAGAACTACTTCCTCCAAGAACTCTCTCAAGACCGAAAGAGATCATCCTCTATCGGATCAAGGCGGTCAAAGGAGTACATCACAAGCTAAGGTTCTTCCACGCTAGCACCCAGATATCCCTTCACCGACATCTAGAGAAAGGTGGAACACGTGTGTATCACTGCTAGAGGAATCCTATACATGGATTCAATGACTCAATGACGGATCAAAATATTGTTAGCAGAGACATCAACGAAGAAAGAATTCCACCAAGGTAATTCTTGTGAATTAAATAAATTAATTCGAACCAACATATGATGATCCTATCTCTATGGTTCCAGGATACCTATTTTATTTTTCGTTCTTTATTCTATTATAAAGATCCAACATTTTATATCGTGATGGATCTCAGTTTGAATGTTGTTTAATGCAAAAATCAAATTTGGAAAAACCCACCAATGTGCTTCCGCTGTGCCTAGAACCTACAGTCATGAGGTTGATGTGTGCATGCATTATTGTGTCAATGGTTTAATTTTATTGTTCATCTTTTATATATAAATGAATTTTCTAAAATGGTTGGATAAATGATGAATTGAAACCCCCATGGTCATCGTGTTATGTAATGGGTTTTTCTAGACCAATTTAGGGCCACCCATGGGATACACCGACGTTCCCAAACATGGAAAATGGTAATGTTAAGTAAAGATTTGAATTGTGATAATGTGGAGGCCATGATGACCATGTTTTATATGTTAGTTGAGTTGAAGAGAGAGTATTGTTAGTTGTGGATACAATTTGATAATGGCATAAGAGATTGTTTGTATTAAAATGAAATGGGTGGGGGGAATAAAGTGATTGTGAAAAATGACGTATGAATTTTACTTGAAATGCATAAGTGGTTTAATGAATGTGAGACAGATGAACATGGGAAATAGTTAAAATCTTGTGAACTAATAATTGGGTTTTATGGGTAAACTTATGTAAAATTAATGAATATGTAATGTGGTCCATTATATGAAAGTTTTTGATTAGGTTAATCAGTTATGACATGAGAAAGGGATACTAGTCAAATGAGTTATGTAATGTAACTAGTAAATGTGCGAATGGTTTAAGGGTAAATGTTAACTCTCATGATGAATAATTATGAGATGAAAATGGTTTGTGTATTGTTTTGTGTATGTTTTGTGAGATGGTATTTCTGGTAAATGGATAAAAAAGCATGTGGAAATGGATTTAAAATTGTTGTATATTGGAATTGAGAATCTATGCCCATGGTTTAGGTTAGACTAAGGCTATAAACCCACCCCTATAATTTACAGGATAGGGATGGGGACTAATGCTCTATAGATCTAACAGTTTAATTTGATTAGACTATGAAGACCAAGGATCCAAGATAAGTGTGATGTATTTATTTATGAAATGTTTATGACTAGTGAGATAGGGAAATGGACCTATTCCCTTATAAAAAATAATTGACTGGAATATTCCATTGTGTAAATTATGTAAATGCCTAACCCATGGAACATGTGATGATAGTGAATTCAATAATGATGATTTTTTAAGTGATGAAAATTTTAATTATGATTGAAATGATTAACATGAATATTTTTCATTAGTGGCACCTGAGTAGTATTTTCACACCTTTGCCTATTATTTTTTACTTTCAAGCACTATATGTTTAGACTAGATATGTGTAGACAATGTTGGTTGTGACCTAATGAGTTGTACTCGCACCCTTATCAGGACACCATTGGGTACATAAGAACACTTAATTATTTTATGTGAGGATAATTTCAAATTACATATGCTAGGGAGTTGAGTTAGGATTAGATGTGCATGGACGAGGATCCAGACATAGATTCAGCACCCGTTGTGGGGTTTCATAAATATTTTTGTTATTTTTTATTTTCATCTCTTTTAACACAATTTGCATGAAATGACATATTTATCATTTTTTTGTTTCTTGTACCCTATTTAAGAAATCCTTTGTAATGAATGTTCTATTTTATATCTTATTTTTTCCAATTTCATATGTTATCTGTTGTGGATTACACTGGTAAAGTTGATATAGTTCTCCCATGTTATATTTAAGACCCTCACTGCTAGTTAGAAGCCTCTAGAATATGGGGATGTGCAGTTGGGGTCATGTGGCAACCCATCTCATAGCACAAAATTAGTGGCTTTGAGGATGGTGATATTATATGAGAGACTTATTTCAATATCATTAAACTCTTCCATGAATATTTATATACCCTCATTATACATCCAAATTTATCCTCTAATTATCCCGGAAAAAAATTTATAAAGTGAATACCCATCCCCAATTACAATTAAGGTTATTCACATAGATTTATTGATTTTTCATTAATTGGGGAATTCCATGAATGTAACCCGCACTCATTAAAAATAAAATTAAATGTGATGAAAAAAATCCTTACGTTGTATTATTTTGGCAGAACACTAATTCAAGAACATGATAATAATGTGAAGGTTGGGCATAGAATTATGTATCCCTAAAACTCATTGGGTAATGTATCTGACTCATGGGATACCATTCATTGTTCATGATATGTTATCCTGAGTACGCTGTGTTATTATGACATAAATATTTTCATTTTTTTTATTTATAAAGTCATGTTTTATGTTGTTCCCACATTTCCATGTCACCATTATATTATTATGTTATATCATTCTTTCATTATCATGTTTATGCTTCTATCCCCTATTTTGTTATGTTGATATTACTTATGGATGACATATACCACTACACCTTATGATGTGAATTGACTATTCATTTAATGGGATATATAGCTCACCCCATTCTTATATACCTCCCCACATTATCGTGGTCATTTATATAAGAGCCATAGAATTTTTTAGGCATGTTTTTGTTTTTTTTTTATAATTTTTTTATACCCATGTTTTATTTTATTATTATATATACCTAATTTTATAGAGATAACAGGCCTCATGATCTTTTGTTATTGTATAATGTGTACCATTTTTTAATAAATCATGAATCAAGGTGTATTAATGTCATGGTTTTTCATATGTTTTCACTGATAAATAAATTATCTTGAATAACATGGGATAATATCTAGTCATAAAATCATGAATGGTAGGAAGAATAATATAAAACCTATATTAAGTAATATTATTAAATCTCATGAAAAATAATATGAACTCCATATACTGTTTGTGTCATAGACATCTCTGATGGTAGTATTTTGAAATTCCTCACCATGACCTTTTTTATTTGTGATAATTGAGATCAATTTTCATCATTAATATTTAGATTGGTTCATTGGTTTTCATAATGACTTGATTCCATAAAATTAAAACAATATTGTTATGGTGGTATGATAGTGACAAATTTTTTATCCTTATTTTTATTATTTGGGATTCTTATATATACTCAATAAAGTTTTCATTGAAGACCACATTTTTCTTATATAAACCAATATCTCATTCATTTAAGACAATTTCCTTGGTATTTCTTCCCATATTGTTGGAATATCTATAACTTAATATTAGTTCCTCTATGAGAAGTATCATTCCGACCATAATGAAAAAATTATAACTTATTATAACCAAATACAAGAGTAAAAAATGTTTCTCAACCATTGATTCACTTATTATTTTCATAATAATAAAACTCATTGTATCTACAATGGTCTCTTATCTGTGATTGTTTTTAGAGGATTGGAATCAATCCATTAATGTATCAATTGATTTCATATTAAATATAAGACACAAAATTAAGCACATACATTAATAGTCACATAAAGTTCCCTTAATAGAAACCAATATATTTATCATCATTTTTATTATATTCATGTAATTCCATATTAACTTTATGAATATTTTATGGAAAATATTTATTGAAAATTATGTTGTCAAAAACCTATAAATCTAGGGGGTTAATAAATAATTATTACCTTGTATTCTTAATTAGATTCTAAAATTTAAATTCTATAACATTAATGAAATAAATAGCAAAAACCACTTTCTCATGGACCGAACAATGATAAATAGAAAATATATTTATATTCATGGGGATATAGTACTCAAAAATTAGTTGATTAGATGATCTATGATGGGATATATAAATTTTGACACAAATAACTCAATATAACTGAATTTATTAATTGATGAATTTTATATGATTCGATTTATGTTTCAAAACATTACATTGATGGGTATATGACAAAAAGTAATCTTTTGCACTAAATTATAACCTATTTATTTATTTGTGAAATCATTTCATTGTCCATCATTATATTTTTTCAATTTTATTCAATTTGTTTTATCTATTATCAAAAACCATATTAATTACATTGAATAATTAATTATAATACCTAAATCAAATTTGATAATTAATCATCTGAAAATGATATATTATTAATAATATTTTTTAAATTAAGAGACTAATAATATAACATATGGTAGTTTTTATTACAAAATTAAAGATATATGTTTTATCATATTAATATAATTAAAAATTTCCTTAAAGTTAATTAATTTCAACTCTGATACAGATAAATAAAAACCAAAAGTAACATATATATTTTCAATAATTTAATTATATTTTAAATAACAAATCCAAATCAAGAATTCACTCTGAGAACATGAAAGATTTGTATATTTTATGAGTAGTTACATATTAATGATATTAATTTATATAATATACATTGATTTAAAATAATTAATCCTAATTTAATCCCTTATAATCATATAACTGTATAAGAAATCATTTAGAAATTAATAAATATAGGAAATCATCATCATAACATTATGGTGAGGCTTAAAAATTTAAATAAATCATAGATGGTTTATCATTAGATGTTAAATTTATGAAAAACATAAACATGATGTAAAATAGACAATTAACAGAATTGAATCATTTGATAATAATTTTGGAATATGGGGAATGATTAAATAATATGTTATCAAGGAATAAAAATGTAGAATAAAAAAGTATTAACTTCATAAAATAACATATATCAAGTAATATTAATGTGGAATCAAATATCACGATCCATGATGAGATATAGTATGAATTTAGAACATGATTAACCATGAATAATCATAGAAGAAATTAGGAATCTATTCCATGAACCACATAACAAAATGGAATGACATATCTTGTAACATTGGGGACTTTGATATGCACTGATATCCTATATATTTCATCTAAAGATATATAAATTTCAAAAATAAATAAAGGGAAATATAATTATATTTTCATACATATGTTGTCCAAATTGTAAATATGCATCTAATAAAAAATACACGTTGAATAACCATAGGAAATGAATTTCATTACATAGCTCTTTCATGATCATTCAATCAATAATTATTTTGAAATTCAATCATATATAAAAGAAATTTAATGAATGTAATGAAATGTAAGTGTATTTGTTTGGGTCAAAAATGTAAAATATAAAACATAAAAATAAAAAAACATCAAATATTCTATAGATTGATAGAATATTAGCAGATAAATCTTGATAATTTTTTTTATTTTTGTAATATTATAG
The DNA here is from genome assembly GCA_963277665.1 of Viscum album. Taxonomy (NCBI): domain Eukaryota; kingdom Viridiplantae; phylum Streptophyta; class Magnoliopsida; order Santalales; family Viscaceae; genus Viscum; species Viscum album. The sequence continues at coordinate 228,801,891 of OY728125.1, forward strand.
TATAAAATATTAAATAGGTCACATGAAATATTATATTAAAAATGTGATGAAAGACAAATTTAATGATAAGTTATTAATAAAATGAATTTACAAACTTCCAGATAATTCCCTATTACCTACATCAATAAAAAAGTATATAAAATTGGATTTTCAATAATTTTATACAAAAATTAATGAGATGGAGTCTATTTTATAAATATAAAATTTAATCTTAAAAAATTAAATATTTAATATAAAAATGAAAATGGGAATGTAAGAGAAATATCAAAAAAATGCGTGGATATTTCTCTCTACCATCTTCATATTTGATAATGTATGAATTAGTGAAAAATGTTACAAACATAAATAATTATAAATATTTAACATATTATTGGGAAAAATTATATATTAAAATCAAAGGTTATATTATAAATTAAAATACCCTAAAATAGTTAATATGGGATGGGTATAGATAATTATAAATTTATTGAGTTATGAATCCCCTTAAATTGTGTAGCCAATAATTTTTCATTTTATGAAATAAATATTTAATAATCTTTAGCATGATTATTAACAATTTTAAAAAAATTATTTATACATAAATTATATAATATTAACTTGTGATATTCATATAAAAACAAATGTTAGTATTTACCAATTTTATATAAATATTTTCCAGTTAATTGTTTCCATTTTTTATTATGAATATAATTATTTGATCTTGCTCAATTATCATGTCTTTGACACCTTATTATTTTTTGAAATATATATGTGGTCGATTTATTCTACGAGTCTAATAATTATTTAATTATAGTTAAATATGTGATTATTAATGACTCATTTTTGAATCATTTGTTTGTAAAATTTATCATATATAAAAGTGTCATTTAAGATACAAAATAATTATTTTATAATACAATTAACGAATTTTACATACAACATAATTTCATCATTAATATATAATATTAAAAATATTAAATTATTCATAAACATTAAAAAGAAAAAATTTACAACATATTTGTAGGTTTTGAGACTGACAAAACCATAACATATCATAATTAATATATGAGTATCATTATTCCTAGAAATCATTAAAATAATAATATTATAAGTTTATGATGATTTTAATTATATTATTAATTATTTATAAAATAGATAAATGAATAATGGGGGTGGTAAAAAAGGTTTAATTAAAAAAAATCTTTATAAAAATATAAAAAATTCAGGTTTTGTCTGAGAAACAATCCATGATTGACTGACATATAGGTTTTTAAGAAACCATCACCTTAAAATTATATAGATACTTGATATAGTTATTTTTTCATTGTAATTATAAATAAATATTCCTTATAAATTTTTATTCATTGGGTGTTGTAACACCCCTTTTTATTTAAGATTAGTAAATGTGTTAGAATTATACATTTTCTAATGTGTATGGATTGTAAATTTAATGGGAAATGGATAAGAAATTAATAATAATAAAATATTGAATATAAATTAACACATATTCTCTTTTATAATATAATTTTTTAAATATTTTATTACATTTATCAATTATTTTATCCATTTATTTTAGTTTTCAAATATCAACCTTACTTATGGATTTTAACTTCAATAAAAATCATCAAAAATGTAATTAATACTCCTAATAATTTTTAATACCCTTATTAAAAAAATTCTGAAATAAATTTTGATAAGTCTAAATTTAAAATCTCTCAAATTTATTCTTCTATTTTAAAAATATTATAAGTAGAAAATATTATTTTAAGAGTACCATTTCATCTTTGATACTATTTTTATATTTTATCAATGATTTATTATTTAATAAATTTTATTTATATATTATATATCTAAAATATACTTTTTCAATATAGTATCCAGTTATAATAAATTTTATATTACAATTTTATTTATTTAAATATATAGACCAGATTTGTTTATACACACTGACTGTATAAATATATATATACAATGATAATATAATAGTAACCTTGCCATTACCCATTCCAATATATAACATTAAATACATCCCTAATAAAAATTGATCTAATTATTATAAATAAAATATCATAATTTTAATTTTTTTCATTTATTTAGAAGTATTAAATGATTTCATGATTCTCATGCGAAATCATAAGGTCGAATACATCAAGATTATTTTAGTTTTAGTTACTTTTTTTGTTTCCAATTTATACTCTTATTTTTTATGGTTCGTATAAGATTCCTCAAGTAAAATATATCACATTTAATTTTACATTATAACATTATTACTTCATAAAATAAATATTAATTATTTTTATTTCAAAATTTCAAGAGGAATATGTTATTCAATATAAAGAAATTATTAAATAGAAATTCATACTAAAATACATGGTATTCCAAATGCTATGTTTCATTGTCATAATGGACATAATTATTTGATTTATAAAAAAAACATCTTCTTAATAAAATATCACACCTTATAAATAATATAATTACTCAAATATACATAGTATTTTTCTATAGAATACAAATGTGATATATTTATTATTCTTATAATACTGGTAGAAATACATCACCAAAAGTATTACTACTTACATTTATTAGTATTAAATTCACACATCAATGTGTGTAATTGTGAATGATTTCATTATATTACAATATCATAGTTTAACAAAAATAAATATAATGTTTTCCAGAAAAAAATAATCACTTTATATTATTATTTAAATTTTGACTCGTAAAATATGATTCACATGTCTCCATTTGTAATGAGATTGGACGTTATGCTCGTATGATATTCTACAAAATATGATATTATATCATGTCGATTGTTTAGACACATTTTTTATAACATGAATAAAATATAACATATATATCAGTTTCAGGTTCTTTAGATATAATAAAATTTTTATTTTAATAAAATTAAATTTCCTTATGAATTTTAATAAAAAAATTTATATAAATTTTTTTTTATTAAAAAATTTACATTATATATAACTATAATCAATATATGAATAAAAAAATTAATTTATTTTTTAATTCTCTCCTCCTTTTGCATACTCATATGTTGAATTATATTAGAAAAGTATTTGTAAGTAATGTCTTCATTAAAAGAAGTACTAATGAGTTAAATTGATTATTCAATTCTAATTTTACTTTATGGTTATATGTCATATATAAATATTCTATTTAATTTATTTTAAATTAATTAAATGTAAATTATTAAAATGATATATATATATATAATATAATATAAAAAGAAAAAATAGAGTATAAAATAATTTTATCACATGGAGTACCAATTTATTACTTTTAATATTATATTAAATAATTAATAATCAATTTTCCTAATAAATTATTTTATATTTTTTTAATTGAATTAAATTTTGAAAAGAAATATGTTAGCTCACTCTTATTATAATTTTATTTCTAAATTTATATTTTTGGAAAAAAATCCAAACCAATTTAATTTATCCTTTAGATGTTTTTATATTATAAATTATTATAAAATAATATGATTATTAGATATATATAATTATAAAAAAATATTACTTATATTTAAAAGAACACATTTATATTTTTCTAATTATGTATTCATTTTTTTAGTTTTAATATAAGGAATTACAATTTTTTTATTTTCTAGTAAAAATTGGATTTTAAGAAGTGTTAATGATGAAAAGTGATTGTTTTACTTTCTTAGTTTCTTTCATGAGATATAACTATGAATTAATTTCATAATTATCTAAAAATTACATACAATATATTTTTATCTAAAATATCTTGTATCACATACTATCATTTTTATTAACGTATAGTATTTACTATGAATAAAATTCCTTACGTTCCTCCCTTCCCTCATTCCAATTTTTTTCATTGACTGTAATTATGAATTCTAATCCTTCTCTTAACTATTCAGAGACTATTAATATTATTAATTTTTTTGAAAAAATTTCTCTATAATTTGAGATTTTCTTTTATAAATTTTATTATGTCATTTTATTGGGTAATAATATATTTATTTATATTAGAAAATTATTCATGAATATAATTTATATAGATATATGATATTTTTTCCCATTTTTATTATAGTTTTCTTATTTATTAAAAATTAAATATAGAATTAAAAATTAATTTTTCCTGAAATAACATTTCTATTAGTATTAATTAAAAATTAGGTGATGTAATTTTTTTGAAAAGATATTATGACTAAATATAATTGAATGTTAATATATTGAATCTATTTACACTTCAATAAATAAAAATTATTAATATATATATATAACTAAAAATAAATAAATTTAGTGTTAATCAATCCAATGTTTTGGAGAATTATTTTACATTAAATAATACCTTTATATGATGGGAGTTATTAGATTTATAGTATATTACATTTTATTATCGGTGTTTGATTTCCATCAATTTTATATTAGGATCCTCATGAACTCTATTATTATTATTATTATTATTATGGTATATTTTTGGAAGAACTAAAACTTTATTTGGAGTTTGATTTTTCAAATATTTTTACATAATAATTTATTTGTTACAAATACATAATTATATAAACTGAAAACTATAATGACCCAACCATAAAAAGTATATATTATCCTATATTCATTATAAAACCTTAAAAAATCCCAAGTAAGTTATTGGATTATAATTCAAGATAATTAATCCATCACTATTTCATAAATAAAAAAGACATCGTATTGTTAATAATTCATCATAGTATACATATTTCCAACCAATCAGAACATTTATGATAAAACAACATTTCATTCTATGAAAAATCACCCTGAAATTTAATATGACGTCTAAATTTCATTCACCCATACTTAAAACCCTTTAAAAGAAATTTAAAAACATGGAAAGAACACAAAAACATTAACAAGTAACATCTAATGAAATAAAGAAACCATTATTCCATGAATAAACATAAACATTTTCCTTCAAAATGGTATCCAAATAAATGTTTTATTACTCAAAATATTATATTCTCTCCCAATATACATCCATAAAACATTTCATAAAAAACTATATTGGTATATTATTACTAATAATAAATCATTGAAATCATTAAAAATTTACAATAACTTTCTCCCAAAGTTATACTTAAGAAATTTATGTTGTAAAATATACTTTTCTTTACATTATAAAATCCTGGAATTTTAATAAAACGCATTGTACGAATATAAAAATCATATAGTTAACTTGGCACATATACATATGGAGGAACCCTCATTGTCATACGTGAAAATACCCTCATGTTTTAATTGAAATAACCCTCATGGTTATAATTGGAGTAACCATCAAAGTTATACTTTGAACCAAAATGGTCGCCATAAAACATTAAAATACCAAATTAATTGGAGAGATATCATGAACACACATGTCTTTTGATTATAACAGAATCAACCAAAATCATAAATAATGACCATAAATAAAAAAATATATTAAAAAATAAATTATAAAACCTTACATTGAATTAAATAACCATTACACTAATAAATGTTTTCCTAAAATCTAAAAGCTACGCACACATTAGATATTTAATTTTTTATAAAACAAACATGTAAATCTAAAAATTATGATTAAGAAAAAATATTATCCATGGTTCTATGATTTTTCATTCATGTTTTATAACATTAAGAAAAATCATTCAATAGTTTTTTTTCAAGAAATTTTACAATATACATGTTTTAGAAAAAGAAAAAAAATTCCAATTTTTTTAAAAAGTAAAACATGGGTAAATTCATATTTAACAAAGATAAAATAATTTAAATACATTATTTAACTCATTTTTAGAAAACAGTCATATAGATATGGAAGAATAATAATGTCTTAATGGAATTGTCAAATTTTTGAAGGAAATATCATTATCTTTAGTATGATTAGTCAATTAAATTCTTTAACATCCTAAATAACAAAACTATGTAAAACCATTTTATAAGAATATATTTCAGGTTTATTATTCCTTTTATAACACATAATTCCATTTTATATATAATTACTAAATAATTTATGTTCAGGTCACAAGTAATGATGATATTCATTATATAATTCCAAAAATGACACTTGTAGGTTAGATACGGTCCATGAGTTAATAATTTAATATTATAAAAAATAAGAGTCATGGAAAAATTTAATTTTAATACATGCATTACTATTTAAAAACCATTAATGAAATTTGGTTATGAAAATTGAACTACATTATAATCATAGAGATTGTAGGTCATACGTACACATGAATAATGTTTCTATTTTCTCAGTGATCGTTATATAAAGAATATAAGTGTCATTATATCCACAAAAAATAGTCATAAAATATAAAATTTCATAATATATTTTTAAATATTCTTAGATATATATTACATCAATGTGATGTGGTTATGAAAAACGAATAACATCGCTTCATTCAGGTTGTACTCCACATGTACACACAAATGACATAATCATTTTTTGTGAATTGAAAGGAAAAAATGAAATGATAAATAATATTTTTCAAATAATAAATATATTTGGAATATTGAATATATGACTTACTTTCATCATTATAACCATCCATTAGTTGTGATGATTGATGAAGAATCAGACTCATTTACAAGGTGGTTTTCAATTGTACACGAGAATGATGTCTTGATTTCCCATTTGATTAAATATAAGATGGATATAGGTTATTTATTAACATAAAAAATATATATATATTTAAGAATTTTTTTAAAATAACATCATGGTGAAATTTGATTTTCAAGACATTTAAGAAAAAATAAATATAAAACATATAGTTAAAAATTGTACCTCTTCTTCTGAAAATCTCATTTGCTTAACACATTTAGACCACAATGTGTATTGTTATAATATAAAAAAGGACTATTATGTGAGGTACGTAATTATTAGGAGTTAATTAGGTAGTGAATGAAAGAGAAAATGGGGGTTTTAATCTGATGTAATTATTAGAAGAGATCCCCTTTTATAAAATTATGGAGGGGCACTTTTGGAAATTTTAACATTATTTAATTAATATAAATTAATTATTATTTTAAAATTTTATTTAAAGAGATTTAATTATAATATAGGATTTTTATGGGTATAAATTATCTCATTCAGTAATTATTTGACAATCAATGGTCAAATTTCTACCCTTATCGTTTGATTTTAACACCTTACTAATCTTTTTAAAAATTACCATGATAGTAAGGATTGTTTTTATAATTGAGGGTTAATATACTTGAAATAATTGGGAAAAATACCCATCAATGTGTCATGGTTAATATGTTAAATAATATATTTTTCAAATTTATGAATTTTATATTAATAGGAATTGTATTTCATTTAATAATTTTTATTTATTATAAAATATTATTAATGTAAGATTTTTTTTGAAAGTATCCATCTCATAGAATTTAATAAAAGTAGGAAAACAAGTAAAATTTTTAAAAAATATTTTATTATATCAATAAAATTTAATGTTTATATAGAAAATTCATGGATCACATTAAGTATCTCAAATTAATTCACTTAAAATATTTATAAAATCATTTAGTTTATTTTTTCATTAATGAAATAATTATTTCATCAATGTTGTGTAATAATTAATGGTAATTATTTCATCACTAAAAATTTTAAATAATGTACCATAATGAATTTATATATATTATACATCAAAATAATAATTATAAATGAACATTTTCCCTCAAAATCATCGTGTTAAATATATTATAATTAATAAATACAAGACTGTGGTATTTTTTGGCATTTCATTAAATAATATATTATAAAGTTAATAATATAATCCAAAAGTAAAAAAAATATATAATAAAATAGTCGAAGAATATATATGAAAATTAATATTTAATAAAATAACAGAAAGGATATCTATCAGTTTATAGTCCTTGTCAATTTATTTGTAACTTTAATTACTATATTTACACTTTACCGTGATAACGAAAATTATTGAGGTTTCATTTAATTTGAAAAAACTAAGAGGGGAGTTTTTAATAAATTTAATGTCTATAATTATATATATGGAAATAATTTTCAAAAACTAAAATCATCTTAGTTGATGTATTTAATTTAAAATTAAATCAACATAGTGAAATGGAATGAAATCGAAATAAATCACTTTTTAAGTATAAAATCTAATTATATTAAATTCAATTCCAAAATTCAATTCCAAAACCATAATAGGATTATATTAATTCAGAAGTAAGCATTTAAACATTCTAAAAAATAAAAAAAATTATCTATATTATTCATACTTTAAAAGAATATATACTTTTCAAAAAATATATTTGTTTTTCAGTATTGATTGAAAAGTATAAAATTTTATAAAATTATCAAAAAGAGATCTTAGAATAATTTTTACAAAATTAATTTATAAATTTTAATCATTTATTCAAATTATAAAATATTTAATTTGCAAATGAGTATTTTAAAAACAACCATATAATATATAAAATTCAATTTGGTTCCAAATAAAGGTTTTTCATTTTATGAAAATATTTCTTTTCTAATATTTAGATTTAAAAAAATATAAAACTTAAATATTTAAAAACATAATATATTAAAATATTAATTTAAAAATTACCTATGATGTTATATGCTTCACCCCTTTTTCAAGCTAATTTTATCAATTTTATTCAGTTTATAAAAATGTTGGAAAACATTTTGGTCATAGAATTTTCAGACTCCTTTGTTTCTTCTTCAACCATAACATTTTTCAAAAAAACCATAACCTAGTGAATTACCTTATTCTGCCATACATGTTAGCTATGATCTAGAATCTAAATGGACTTTTCCATAGAATAATAGTTATCTCCCTATGATACTACATAATAGATAAAAACATATGATGAATATAGAATGTCAATTATTAACATCAAAACTTGAAAAACATTGAGTACTATGGATGAAATTAGAGGAAAGTCCACTTATTAGAAATATTATCCAAATATATCTAGAATTTTATATAGTCCAATGAACTATGGATAAAAAATTCCAATTTTAACAATAATATAACACTTTTTAATTCAAATTATTTAATAAAATCATGATTTCAAACATTTAAAGGGATATATTTCCTTAGATTATCCACATTACTTTTCTTCCTTCTATTGATATCATAAAAAATATGAAGATCAACACGACATTTAATATATTTCATCAAAACGATCCATTTGTATACTTGAATGGAAATGATATTATAAAAAAACTGAAAAAAGAAAGATGTTGATATGAATATTCAGAACAATCCATTGATCAAGATTGAATCATGTCATCCTTTTATAGAATGTTTAATCTTATTACTCATAAAATTGAGTATGAATTGTCATACAAAAATTTAATTCAGTACCCAATGACTTCTGACATCCATTCCAAAATATTTTTCGGATCCTAAGATCATGGGTATATATAGTGGAGAGTGTAAATCCTTGTAACATGACTATCTCATAAGTTATAGTCAAAAAAGTATTACTAAATGTATAATACCTCCAATAGGAAATAAATGTGAATAATTATTTAATTAATAAATAATAACAAGAAAAAAGTATTACCTTGAGATGTATTGCGAAATCCCACTATGAAATCCTCAGACATATTTTCTGATTTCCACTCGGGCATAGAAAAACAATGAAGAACTAACTTCATCATTTTTTGTTCTACTATAACATGATGAAATTAAAATATTTCATAAAAAATCTATAATATTTCCTTTAATCATATCCCACAAGTAATAATCCTTGATGTCTCTAAACATATTTGTGCAACATAGATTAAAATGAAACATAGGGCTACTTTAATGAACTATAAATCCATCAACCAAATTTTCATCTTACAATTATGTTATGTATTTTAAACTACATCCATCACATAGAGAATAAAAAAAATATTATTCTCCAAATAATGAATAATAAACTAGTTAGTAAATAAATGAATAATTATTCCAGTTATTACAATGGTATGGAAAAAAAATAAGAGAATAATAAATGGATAATTTGGATCAGCTAGATTAATCAGAACGAATACACTCATGGACAATGATATAAAAATAAAACAAAATGATAATAATAAAATATTTAGTTTGAATGTGATGTTATAAATAAATTTTAGATAAAATATAAGTTAATTAAGAATTAATGGTATAATATGTATATGTAAGAAGTTGGTAACCCATATGACTATTAAAAATATTAATACTGGAATAGTGACATGATAGATAGAATAGTAATATGTTAATTAGAAATAGTAATCTAAACATTAAAATAGTAAACCAACCAATGGAAACATAAAATATTATTTAATTATGATAATAAATAAAAATACTATATGTTAAAATTATTTTATTGATAAATAAATCTTTTTTAAAAGATAATTATGTGTCAATATTTTTATAAAATGTACCTATTTTATTTTCAATTTTCTAATGAGTATAATTATTTTAAATTTATTAAACATAAAATACATTCATTAACTAAAAATATGTCTTTAAATTATAATAAATTTCTTTGATAACATATATATTTTTCAATGGGTCATAAAATAGATTATATGATTATTATTTTTTCAGTAAATGATCTATTTATTTATAAATAAAATATCCCATATTTATATAATTTCTCTTATAAAATAGATTCGATTTATAAATATAAAAAAATAGTATGATTTTTTATATTTTTTAGAAATAGGTTACTTTTGGGAGAATGGTGAAATTTAGTGACTTATGTTATCTAAAATTCTAATCCAAATACATAAATTTTTCTTTCATGGATAATGTTAGAACCCCATACTTAAAACTCACATTCTCCAGGCACTCTATCTATTCAAAATGAACAAAACTATTGATATTCAACATCAAAAATAAAAAAATTGATTATAATAAAAAAAACTAACCACCCCTTATAAATACCGCCTTGAATAACCCCTTTATCCTCACACTAGTTAAGACTTCATGTATAAAAAATCGCTACAAAATACAACCCTCCTTACACTCTCAATTTCTATCTTATAGTCTGACAAAAATATCAATTCCATGTTCCTCATGGGGACCTTCAATGAGGTGATATTCCAAAGGTAACATTCTCAAACTACCTCTTCTAATTTATTTTCATCTTTTAACTTCTCATAACCTCATTAATCTATCATATAATAATTAATATATTATCCAATGTAAAATGTAATTTTATACTAATAATGCAATATCTTTTTTCCATTTATTTTTTCATCTCCCCATATTCAGTTAAATTAGTCCATTGTCTAAATTGTTATTGATAACCATCTCTAAGGATAATTATTTTTTGTTTTCCATTTCCAAATTTAAGAAATTTCATAAGAGATTTATTATAGTTAATAAAATCTTAAAAATTATATTATAACTTATTATAGGTATATTACATAATAATTAGACATAATATTAAATAAAATTAATCTAGTTCATGATGGTCAATAAAACAACCAAAAGGAACTAACCACATAATGATAATATTTTTTTCTTAATGAACCATCCTCATGTAAGAAAAAAATGATATATAAGACCATATAAAATTAATAAATTTAATTAATACTATTTCATTTCACTTGTGGTGTTTTATTTAAAATTGAAAATAACTTCCATAATTATACAAAGGTGAATAGGCCCTAAATCTATGAAATGAATTCTCCGAGAACAATGATAATGAACTTTATAATGCATCAAAATGTCCATTAATGAAGATAATAAAATTATAATAAATCAAATATATGTGGATTCAATTCTAAATTAAGTTTTTGATTGATCTATGTTTATTATAAAGGACATTATGTTCAAGTGCATAGTGCATCTCGATATAAGTCAAGGGATCACTCAGATCCTACATTTATTATTTGGGTAACATTATAACTCTAAATTCCCAATTTATCACTTCATTACTTTTATATACTTGTACCATATTCTCTCCACTACGTGAAATAATCTTAGAAGTCAACCATGACACATTTTAATGTCATAGTATATGTTTATTTCACATTACTATTTTTTCATGATGATATTATTTCATGTTATATATGTTATGAATCTATTTGTTTATTCTTGATCCATGCCTTTTATGTTCTCATCTTATTACTTCTCACATATATGTTATACATGTCTTCCATGTTTATTCAATTGTATTTTTATCTCATCCCCTTTTCCCTTGTATTCTTTAGGATATCCTATGTAGTTTTTTGAGCTCAAAGGGAGTTATTTTCTCATTATAGAGATTAAGAAAATATATTTTATTCTAGTTACATTTTTTTATTATGTTCCTAGCCTTCTAACAACACTATGATATTTTTTCCTTGTTTTGTATTTGGAAAATTATTAATCTTATAATTATGTAATAATTTTTGTAAAAGGATTGCACCACTATAGTTGGTATAAGAGAAATGTCTATTTATTTCTGGCTATTATGACATGAAAATTTTAGTAATAATGATATTAATAATTATTTCACCTTTTATAACCTAGATTAAAACCTATGGAATTATATGTTACATTATTATTTTCATTTAGAAGTATAGACTTCTATGTTCATAGTTTCCTTTTTTATATTCATATACTATAAAAATTAAATCGACCTAATTTTCATTCTTTTTTGTTAATGGATGGATATTGGAGAACATGTTCCCATAAGTGATGTGATAATAAATGTGTTGATTTCCCTAATGATATTCCAAAAGTTTCATGAATGGGAGATCAGAAAATCATGAAAATTCCACCTCAAATAGATCAAGTTGTTAATACTAACATGAATCTTGTGAAACCACCTCATTATAATAATAATGATAATTGTTTTGTTTAATAATTTATGATAAAAATACCTACTAGAATTTGTGTTTCTTCTGATAACCGTGTCATAAAAAATGGATAAATTCCATTGTAATGATATTATTAAGCTCCAATTATCAATAGAATATTATATCATGTTGGTGGTATACAATTTAGATGGAAAAGTGAATTGGTTTTGGAAATAGATAATAATGAATATGTATAAATAGGAAATTGATTCCATGGAATTTAAAGGATTTAATAAAATATTTTATTTAAATATTATTAATCATATCACCATCTTATGATGGAAAAGGAGTTCCTCATAATAAAGAAATATGAATATTAGTCTATTAGGATGTATGAGGAAAAAAGGAATATAATGATATTTATTTAGATATTTTGGGAAAGAATAATGTAATATGGATCTCATTATCAGTGTATTAAACATGAATCTACTAAATGTATTCAAATTTTTAGACTTTGACAGATGTGTGGAGATTTAATGTTGTGTCGTTATGGTTGAAATACTGACTGTGGAATATCAAGGGTCTCATGGATTATAGATAAAAGTAGGAAAATAGGGTATAATATGGGAGGATCAATTGATAAATCCCATGCTTGAAATAAAATAGAGTATCCTATGTGTCATATGTATGGGAAGTGGCTTCCTGAGACCATTCTCATGGGAAATAGGAGATCCTTATAATGAGGAAAAGGATTAATCAACCTGATCATTTTTGAAGGGATTTGATGAATCCCAATAATATGGAATAGTAAAGGAGGATTTATATCAATGATCATCCTATATTAAAAAGTTTGAACAACAAGGAACAAAGACATTATGTGAACCAATTCCATAAGCTGTAGGTTATCGGTGAAAATCAATGAAGAAACCCTCCAAGGAAACAAGGAAAGTAATATTAAATCAATATAGAAATTGTGTATCTCCAAAATTATGTTATAAAAGGTATTAAAGTTATTCATTTAGGAATAAAAAACATTCTTTTTTATTTTAGTTTTAAAAATCCTTTCAAGTAATACATGTTTAGTAGAACTATTCCAACACCACCACAAAATAAGAATATTAATTTACCCATGAGAAAAAATAGTTAAATTATTTCATCTGAATTATAAATCATGCAGGGTCAATGTTTTTGGGATAAAATTCCATTAAAAACTCGTCCTTATTTATTCTATATAGTTTCTTTCTATATTGGTCATGGATTGGAAATATTTATATAAATTAAACATCAGCTGTTGGGATGGGGAGATTAATTTTCACACCAAGAGGCATCTACCAATTCTATACATATGTATATTTATGATTGAAAAGCCTTGGTAATATCCTTCTCAATAATAGATATTATTTCCTTACGACTAATCATATCCAACTGAAATGATTGATACCACAGAGAGTATCATGCTTGAATACATTTCCATTATGAGTGACTATAAAGATGTGTTCCATGCATGATTTCATAGTCATCCTCTTGAATGGAAGGTTGATGTCTCAAACATACTTATACCTATATCTCCACCATTACCAATGAATCATTTTTTGATTCCCCCAATTGAGTTAGAAGAACTAAAGAAATAGTTACAATTGAATCCCAAAAAGGGTTTTATATACTTGACTTCAATACAGTCAGGTGCAGTTATTCTCTTCATTAAGATAATGTATGGATCAATATTCCTATGAATTGATTATAATTAACTGAAAAGAATCATGGTAAGTAACATTTACCCCTTAAAAATGTATATTACTTGGTTTATCAACTATGTGGGTCCATGTATTTATCTAAGGTGAACCATTGGTCATGATATCACAAACTAAATGTGAATAAGAAATATATTCCCAAAAATTCCATTACAATAAGGAATGGACACTCTAATTTCATAGTTATACCATCCATTCTCTTTATACTTGAGAAAATATCATGGACATAATTAATAGAGTCATTGTATATTACCAATACAAATTTGTGGTACTTATTACAGATTATTTTCTAATATAGCACAAGAGTAAGGAGGAGCATGAAAATCTTTTTTATATTGAACTAAAGATATTGATATAGGATAAACTGTATTCATATTTTAGTAAATTTATGTTCTATATGGAGTAAGTATCACTCATGATGAATTGTTTCATAAGAAAAGGGATCTCTTTAGACCCTTATAAGACAAAGTCAATTCATGACTGGACCATAGAAAAAACTTTGATAGATATCCATAGGATACATCATCTAAATGCGTATTATAGTTGATTTTATGGGAATGTCTAATGATTGTCATGCAATATATAAGCTCTTACTCTAAAGGTAGAAAAGTATATCTGGAACAGTGCATGTGAATTATGTTTCAATGAATTGAAAAAAAGGCTTATCATGGCACCATTACATACACTACCGCGGGGAACTCTTTATGGTATATAATGATGCATTAAAGAAGGTGTTATGTTCTTTTCTAATGAAAGGTGATAAATTGATAGCATAAACCCCATTTCAGGTGAATGTTCATGAAAAATAGTACCCCAAAAAAGATCTAGAGTTTGTGTATATGGTCTTAATGTTAAAATGTTGTGGAATTATCCCTATGAGGGGGGTGTGAGATAAATATTGATCACTAGATCTCCAAATAGTTATTTTAAAATACAGATCATATTAAATAATAGTGAATATAGACTGAGATTAACATAATTTATGACTAATCAAATCACCGCCAATAGATAATTCTCTAAATTGAATGGATCCTACAAAATAATAAATGATAATAATTGAGAAGGATCAATTGTCCTATATATGAAAAGGATGTACATGGGAATCATAATGAAAAGAAAATAATCATTAAGTTATCAAATAATTCATTAACCATCCCTTTTAAAAAAACATTATTGATTCTCAAAGTGAAGATGTGGAAATTCATAAGAAGGTAGAGCTTGTCAAAATTTGGATATCATCAAAGTTCGATATTGATGAAGTATGAGTCGTATGATTTTCCTCATGACTATGTATACCATGAAATCCAAAAAATAATGTGTAGATTTATTATTGTTGCACATTGATCAACCTTCACCATCTAACCATGGATAAAAATGATTATCTAGATCTTAAATTTTATTATTAATGGAGAAATATGAAGAAGGTGATCCTAGAGTATACATCAATGTAAATGATATGTTGTAATGTGAAGGATAAATGTAATATTCTAAGGGGAGGATCCGACCATTACTCATACCTATACGGAAAGAGTAAAATTTCATTATCTACATTTCATTGGACAGCTAAATAAATCTTGAGTAAATAATTAAAAAAATTCTATTTGAGGTAATAAAGAAAAAACTACTCGATTTATTGGAATTTGAGAGGGCCACTCACACAATCAACTTTAGTGGATATACATTTGAGATGTTGTGAGGATGTAAGGGATACCATTATGTATTTTATCTTATAGAGGTCCATGATTTATATCCATGTTCATGAAAAGTCTCTAATGTGTCTTAAATGCAGAGATGAACATCAATACAACATATCACCACAAGACTAAAGGATAGTCTAATAAGACTATTCATACATTTGAATATATTTTGATAATATGCTCGATGGACTTAATTTGAGGATGTGACCAAAATCATCCAGTAGATTAATTCCATTTTGAAAAAGGGTTCTATATATTTATAAAAATGGATCCATATGATGGTCGTTATTAGAAAAGATTCTGAACAACTACATGATGTAATTATGTTGGTTAATTCATGATATTGGGACCAAATTTTTTCAAGGAAATTCTTTAAATGGTTAATATCATTAAGGGGCACATAAGGCATTCCCAAAGTTTACATGATAGCTATGTATACAATCATAAACAATACCTAGAGTTTTAGTATATAGATAAGGTATCCCTCCCCATATCTATGTGGAAGTGAGTCATGAGATTTTTGAAGAATGGAAAGATATGTCCTTGGTGAATGATCCCCTTTGATATTCATGACTGTGTTAGTGGTGTAACCTATCTATTTTCACTTACACCAACCATGACTCATGTACCGTATGTATTCCATGTATCCCACTTGATTATTTACATTTAATATCACTAACATGCACTGAATTCAGTGGTGGTACAACTTGAAAATGACCCCTCTTATTCAGAGCATTCTATGAAGATCAAGGACCATAGAGATAATGTTATACACTAAACTAATACTCTCCGTATCAAAGTACTATGGTAGAACCATTAATACGAAGAGGAAACATGAGAAAAAGAAGAAGTTTGGAAGATGAAGTACCATCACCTACTTTCACCATAGTATGTTAATCAAAATTTCAAGGGTGAAATTTCATAAGGGTGGAAGAATGTATCGTCCTGAAATATTACCAAAGAAATTTCTCTTCAAATAATTATGTCATATAGTATAAATCATATTCATCACATAGTGAAATAAATAGTAAATAATTCTCATAAAATAAAAATGATACATTAGTAAGAAAATAAACCATTAACATTTCAAAATATTATATTGGGATAATAAATGGAATACAAGATAATAAGAATAATATTATTTGTATCTAATCAATCCACATGAATGACCACACTCAAGAACAAAGGCATAGAAATGAAACATAATGTTAATAATAAAATATCAAATTTCAATATGCATGAATATATATAAATAAATTCTAGAAAATACAACATAATGATGAATGAATGGAATAAGTTGTGATTATAGGAGGTAGAGGACCTAAATGACTATTTTAAATTGGATTCTTGGAAAAGTAATTGTACTGCTAATATAGTAATCTTACTTTTAGGAATAGTAATATGAGCATTATATTTGTAACCCAACAAATGGAAATCTAAAATAATATTAAGGTATATTATAACATGAAAATATTATATATCAATATCATGTTACAAGTAAATAGTTTTTTAAAAATTTTGAAATTAAGTGTTAGTATTTCTATAAAATGTATATATATTATTTTCAATTCACTAATAAATATAATAATATTAAATGAAATTTCATTTCATAAAATGGATTCATAAATTAATATTATTTTGTGATATATTTATATAAGATAAATTTTATTAGTCCATAAGTATTTTTCCAAAGGGTCATAAAATCGATTGTAAGATTAAAATTGGTATTTGTGGAATAAATTATAATGATAATAAAAAATTAAATATATCATATTTTAAAAAATATTTCCATAAAATTGAATATATTTTTGAGTTTTAAACATCATAAAATGTTTATGATATTTTTAGAACTTTCACAAATTGTAGATTTTTTGGTGAATAGTGAAATGAACTAATTTACAGTATTTACTATTACAAGAAAAATACATTAATCATTGAGTTATGGATGACGTATGCACCCATTATTTGGAACTAAAATTCACCATTTATTATATATAGTTATTATTGTAAATAAAATTGTTATTATTGAACCAAAACAGTAAAAAATGAATATAATAATAAAAAAGAGATGATTCCCCTTAAAAATAAGACACCTCACAACCCATTATCCTTACACCAAATAAGCCTTTCAGATTTAAAAAACCATGAAATAACCTCTCCTCCCAACACTCAACATTTCCTTTTATTTGTGGTCTCTGAAAAAGAAAATTCAAATTCCTCATGGGGTCCCTCAATGGGTCCCTCAACAAGATGATATTCAAGAGGTAACATTCTCAAGCTGCATCTTCTAATTTAATTTATTATTCTACCTTAAGCTTACATAATAAATCCATAAATACATATTATCTATAGTATAATTAATATTCTAATATCTTATTTTTTAATTGAATACCTTATATTCATCTCTTTTCATATATCCTCCAATTCAATGAAATGAATACATTTTCCAAATTATGGTGGATAATCATCTTCATGGAGAATGAGATTTCTTTTTCCATTACCACCATCAAGGTATGTCATAAAAGTATTATTATTGTTTAATATGATTCTATTATATATATATTATAATTTATTTTAGGTTTTGGGACCAATATAAAGTCATATATTAAATAATAGAAAACAAGTTAGTGATGGTGGGTAAAACCACATTAATGAACTAACCACCAAATGATAACATTATTACTAAAAGAACCATCCTTGTGTAAGAAAACTAAATTATTTATTAGAAAATTTAATAATGTATAAGTCAAATAATAAAATTTCGATTCACTTGTGTAATTTTATTTCCAATGGATAACAACTTCTATAATTATATACAATTGAACTGACCATGAAACTATGTAGAAATACCTAGAGGAATGATGAAATTATATTTTTTAAAACATAAATATTTACCTAATTGAATGTAATAAAAAATAATTTATCATGTATATGTGGAAGAGGATCTGATTTATGTAATGTTTGAATTTAATTTGATATTTTAAGACATTCTGTGCATGTTCAATATGCATTTAGACATAAGTTAAGGGGTCCTAAAAAACCACCACATTTCATTTGGGTAATGCTTTACAATTATTTTCCTCAATTTTTATCATAATTATACATATATACTTCTATCCAATTATATATATATATATATATATCCCACACACAACAATATTAATAGCTTAATGCAACATTATTTTAAGGTAAATATATGTTTTAAAATGGTTCCCTTCTCAATTCTTATTGATAAGAAATCCTAGCTTATTGAAACATTTATGTTTCTCACCAGTTTTCAAATATAGTAAATAAAATGTTTTAATACACCCATATTTAGTAAAATATATAATTTTGTTAGGAAAAATATATTTTAGATCATTATTTGTTTTTTCTAAAAAATTATTATCATCTATCTGTTTGAAAAACTCTATAATGTATTCCCTAAAACTAGAGAAAAGTAGAACATTTCTAAAGTAAACTAAACACTCTATTTCTTTTTTCAATTCATATGTGAATAATTTTTCCTGATCTGTTATTATAATTTACTTTATTATAATATGATAATTATTTCATCACTTTTTCATAGATACAACTATGATACGCCATTTGGTTATGCCATGGGACATGATTAGGAAAAATATTTCTTCGCATGCGTAACCATTATGTTTATTCCATATGTTTGATTTCTATATGTGGACAAAATATGAATTTACATGTTATGATGGGTATTTCTAGATAGTAATCCATTTTTTGGTAAATGTTTTAGTCTCATGAGACATTATCCAAGGGATTATAGAGTAAAATGAATCTATTATAGGACTATGTCCAACATCTGAAATCATCTAAGTAGTTATCTGTTACTCATGTTTTTGTATTGATAAATGTTTCTACCACATTACAATATTGACAATATCATATGATTCCATGTTCTATATTTTAAGCTAATATATGTTTATTCACGAGTCATAAATTTTATACTATCTTGTTATTCCTTCTAACTAATGGGTTGTGCTTATTTTAGATATCTATTTTTCTTATAAAGATTCCAGATATTCCATTTTTCTATGATTTCACTATGTTATCTTTTTCTATTTTTAGAGATTAGTAGAAGTTATGGGGTCATTATAGATATTAGTAAAATTATTTTTTTTTCTAGTTTCACATTTTCTTATTATATACTAGTCTTCCAAACACACTAGTATTTTTGATCCTCGGGTTGTATTAGATATATAATTATGTTTACATTCATATAATAATATATTTAAAAGTCTTGGATATTGATAAATATGAGATTAAATAAAAAATTCTCTTATGAACATGGAATCAGAATCCCCACATAATTTCTTTCCAAATCCCGAAACAGGATCTTTAATGCAATTATATCTTTTCCTATAACACATGATATTTATTTGGTGATTTTTGAATTAGTTCTATGTGATATAATTTCCATAAAACCTGAAAAACCCATAGGATGTTCTAACATATTTATGTTCAAGGAATAATTCGTCAAATAATTAACGAATGGGTGATGTTCCGAATGAATCATGGGTTGTGTAGCATTTTTTTACAGCTCCTAGAATCAACCACATTGTTTTCATATCATGGTTTGTAATGAATCATGTAGAAATAATCCTTAATTAGTTTTTAGAATCTTATATATCTCTTATTACACTCTTTCTAAGTCAACACATACTCCAAACCTATATGGTTTGTGCATATTTTATAATTGTATGCACATAAATGATGACTCCATGTTTTAAACAAAACCCCATAGAATATAATTCCAGATATTCTATAGAAGAGCATAAATAATGAGGTTCAACTTACCATGAATCCTTAACTATTACTTGATAATTGAAAATCATAAATCAACCAAGTAACATAAATTAAGAATAAATGTAGATGATAAAATCCCTATTCCTCTAGGGAAATTATAAAATTAGAGCATTCCCAAATATTTTTTTTCCTAAAAACAGTAATCACAATATTTTTTCTAAATGAATTTAACTTCATCTCAATTTTACATTATTATTGGGATAGATAACCATGAATCGTTTTCAATAATTAATTTTTAATAAAATACTAACTAAATAAAAAAAAATTATGAACATTTTTTCGTCTTATCTATTTATTAGGAACTATTTCTTTAAAGGGATCAACTAATATTCCATTTTTATTTAATTGTTTCCAATGGAAAAAATATATTGTATCGAAAAATAATGTTTATTAAATTCTCTAAATAATTTATTTTCATTAAGTGTTTATAGAAAAATACATTTATTTTTTCATGATACACATAGTATTGTTCATAAACTAAAATTTCATCACTAAAAACAACCAAAAAATTATCCAAATATTTAGAGATGTATCTTTTCATAAGATCCAAAAATATGGTTGGGAATATTTCATCCCAAAGGGCGTAACTAAAAATTGATTATTCCCATATCTAGTCTAGAATTATGTTTTTTGATTTTCATCCTCTATCACATTTAGTTGATGCCGCATAGATCTCAAGTGAATGATATAAAAATATTGACCCCCATGGAGTTGATAACCAAGTAAAATATATAAGAAAAAAGATATTACTTATAATACTAATTATATTGAATGATATATAATTAAGGGAACCCCTCAAAGAACAATATATTATTTTTAATAAAAAAATAAGAGAAACCATTAAAGATGTTCTAGGATGAATAAAACCTTTTTCTTGAAGTTCCTATAACTGATTTTTCAATTCAAAATATTCTACATGATCTATTTGATAAGTGTGTTATAAAATTATTTTACATTAAGGAACTAAGTCAATTAGAAATTAAAATTATAAATTAGGTATAACATTGGGATACTCATTAGTAAAATCATCAAGAAATTCTTTTGCATCCAATATATCATTAACATATATAGTTTTCTTGTTATCAGCAATATGTTCAAGATAACATGCACTTTAATTTGTTGATAGTTTCTTCACTTTATGATATGTTATCCAAGGAATAAAATAAATATTTTATAAAATAATAAATTATTATATAAAAAATCTTCATTAGCTCTATAATGTTTCATACCATAGTAAATTGATATACAATCCATACCGATAAAATAATCAGATTATATTAGGTGAATGAATAATAGTTTTAGATAAGGTTCTTTCATAGATAGTTATTATAATATTATTTTTATTTATTTAATGATTATTACTCACCCATGCTTTTTTACCATATTTGTTTGGTATATTTCACGATATAGAACATCCAATTTAAAATAAAATGACTTCAAAATGAAAGAATATATTCTTCTCAAAAATATAACATTCCATTACTATGATCATTACCATTTCAATCACAATCCATATTCCCAGACATTCCATATCATATTCACATCCCAAATTGGATAAATCATTTCATAGGGATCTTTTAACCACACTTTTTAGAAACATGAAAATAGATTTTCTTAAATTATTATTTTTGTTGATTCTAACAAATTTCCTTCTATATGGACCTTTTATATATCATATTGTCATGAAATACTAGATCATCGAAAAACTCTATTTCAATCCTATAAATAGATGGATCTACTTTCTGATAATATTCAAATTTATATAAATATAATGGTGTTTAATATCATGAATTTAATCTAGAGTAAAAAAATATTTATTTTACTATCAAGACCCTAGATAAATTATGGGTCTTAATTTTCCACTGTTGTGATGTTTTCTTCATATACGGTGAAAAAACAATCCTCATTATGATTCATTTTCAGTAATTTCTTTTAACTCCTATATCGTAATGCCTAAAAATTTTCTCTAGGAAAAAATCCGAAAATCATTTAATTCCAATTCATCAATCTATTCTATTTTCATGATATCCTTGAACATTTACCTCCAACAGTAAGTGTATTCTTCAAAATTATAAATATAAAGGCTAAAATTTTCATTATGTAAAAATCCCATGGATTTTAATATATTTTCTACTAATTTATTAAATCATTTATCAACTACTCGGTCCTAAAATCCACTGGATGTAGTAGGTTGTTTTCTCATAATTCTTTCAATATCAAAATGATCCATTATGTAGATATGGATTCTATAACATATGGATTACACAACCACTTATTTCCTATGAAAATTGATCCTTTAAAAAACTAATCTATTCAAATTCAAACCATTTTTGGTTTCAGAATCACATGGATATCTCTATGTGAGTTCCTTCCTAATTCAGATTCCATGTTCCTAAAATTGAAAACAATTTTGAATATAATTAATTTTGAATAATATTCATTATTATATTCAAGTGAAATTTTATTCCATCTTAACATTAATATAAATCATTTTACTATTCTTCTATTATCATAATTATATCCATTAAATTTATCCAAAAAAATTTTCTAATACCAACTATAAAGACTCTTCCTTAAAAATTAAACATTGTAATTTGTTAATACTAATTTTATTACAATATTAATTTCATTTTTTTGTTTATATTTTCATAGAATTAGTCCCTCAAACTTTTAAGAAAATAAATTACATCATAGTGTGAAAAATGTAACTTTGTATCTATTTTACCCAACAATGATGTTTTTTTGGATAAAAAAGTTTTCTTTTCATGAAAAATCATGATTCCTTTTAACATGACAATTAATTTTACTTTACCCATACATGTACCATGTGAAAAGAATATTATGAATGCTGCATAATTAAAAAAATCCCCATAAGGTATATAAAATAGAAATGAAGAAATAATTATTCTGTAAGTAGTTACAAAACTCTTTCCTTTTTCAAAATAAGATTTAGGATCAATTTAAAAAATTTAAAACTCAAAAAACCATGTTCTCTGACAAAATATTTTCATAAAACCCTTCATAATAATAAATAAATAAATTATTCTCATATTACTTCTTTTAATTCACTAAAGGATCTTAATTATTTTCTCATAAAGTTATTATTTTTCCCTTATATAGTATAGTATACTTTATTTTACTGTGCAGAATCATATTATTTCCATTGAAAAAAATAAACAAGATATATAATTTACCATGGTATAATTGGAAATAAGTTTATTATCATTATACATTATTTATTTAACCTCATGGTTACACATTATGTAACCCTCTCATTTACACTTTAAGCCACCCCCATCGTTATACTTGAAGTAATCATCATAGTTACTATTAGATTAACCATAAAGATCAACATTGAACACAAATATAGCAAATGAATTAGAGGGATTTCATGGACACATTCATAATTTTTTATTAATAGAAACACCCATCATCATATTAAATTACTAAGAACCATTACAAAATAGCGAAAATTTTCTTCATAAAACATTATTTGATTAAAATAATCATTTAATTTTGAAAATACCTCTTAAAATATAAAAAAAATCTGAAATATTAATTAAATTGTTTTTTTTAAACAAAATTGTAAAATAATAATTAATGTTTCAATGAAAATATTATTCATGATGGTGGGAAAATTTATTTATTCTGATTATCTGAAACAAAAAACAATCCTTTAATATCTCTATTAGAAAAGTCACAAAAGTATCGATTAGAAAAAAATAATATATTCTGAAACAATTTTTCTTGAAATAAAAAGCTCTAAAAATTTAATTAATAAATAATATAAGAATATAAAAATTCTTTATTGAATCATTTTTTGAAAAAATTATACAATTTTTGTTGAATGAAATTAGTGTGTTAATGGAATCATTATAGAATATTTTTTAAAAATAATGTCCCTTAACTTTAGAATAATTCATCACATACATTAATTATCATCATGAATAACAAATATAATATAATTATTTAATTTATTAAGAACATTTTTTATATTTATTCTTCATTTTATGTAACTTATTTCTATGTTATATATAATGAAATAATCATTTATGTTTACGTAAGATATTTTTGACACTAATTGCTATATAATTACCGAATGACATGGGTTTTTCAAATATTGTCAAACAGTTCATTATTATTCATATACAAAATAATATTAATGAAATAATTATCATTTTATTTATATATTATAATTTTCAACACTATCATGACATCTTTCTTTGAGAAATAAACTACGTTGCAATCATTTAGACAATTGGTCGCACGTATGCATGAGTAATGTTTCAATTTTTCAACGATCAAAGTGTGAAAGGAGTTAAGTATCATTTTAACCTTATATAATTATCATAAAATCTTTTATATAATATTAATTTTTTAAATATAGTTATATACATATATCATTCAAGTCATGTGGTGATGAAAATTGAATCACATCGCTTCATAGGGGTGGTAGTCCACACATACGCAGGAACGGAGTTATAATTTTTTAGTAAATGGAAAGATAAGAATGTAGATTTAAATCTATTTTATAAATAATTTATATTTCCTGAATATAATATATAAACATTTATTTCATCATTATTACTAGTCATTAGAGGTTGTGATGCAATACTAATCACATCAGTTCTTGATGTTGTAGACTTCTATGGACACCTATAACAATTCCATTTCACATTTATGGAAGGGGAGGTGGATATATATTGTTACATTAGCATAAAAACATCTATACAAATTTGATATCGTTATTATTACTTTATTATGACTGATTAAGAATTTTTGGAAATGTAAGAAGAAATAATACTAAAACATGTTGTTAACAACTATACATCTTATGTGGAATATATCCATTTGTTGAGACATTAATACATATATGGTTGGTGTTTTCATAGAAATTAGGCATCAAGAATGAGGGTAATAATACTAGGAAGGTATTTAAGATGTTCTAGGAAGTGGAAAATTTGTTTTTTAAGTCTAATTAATTTAGAAGAAGTGGTTCCCTTTTTATGAGAGGGGTGGTGCACTCATGGAATTTATCATGTGATTAAATTAATATAAATTAATTTTTAATTCAAAATATATCAAAAAACATAAATTAAAATATATAATGAGAATGGTTCAAGATAATAACATATAAAGTTTTCTTATTATACGTTTTCTCAAATTTTAACCCTTATGATTTGGTGTTATCCCCTTATTAACCCATTTTAAACTAACTCTGAAAAAAATAATTATTTCTCTTTAATGGTCAATATAGTTAATATAAACGGTAAAATGTCTCATAAATGTACCATGCCTATTATTTTCAGCCATATCCCAATCACTTGGCCTAATTTAGGATTTTATTTGAAATTTATATCATTTAATAAAATTTTATTTATTTAAAAACATTATTGAAGGGAATTTTATGAATCAATTCATTACATTGATATCAAAAACATCAAGAAAAAAAATTGAAATTTTAAAAAATAATTATATCCCTAACAAGTAATTTTAACTTAATAAATTCATGGATCATAATATTTATATGTAATTTTCCATTTTTAGTATTTTCAATATCATTTATATTATATTTATGATAATTGAATAATTAATTCATCAATTTTGTGTAAGACTATACAGTGATCATTTATTTACTAGAAAATTAAAATAAATTACTATGAGGAATATATAAAAGTATGATTCCAAATTAAAATTTTTAACCAAAAATTTCCCTTTTTAATCACCATGTTAAAAATTTTATAGTCAGTAAAAATATGACTGTGACATTTTCTACATTTATTTAAATGAAATACTGTAATCATTATAATATTATCCAAATAGCCAAAAATTACCATATAAATGAAAATTTAATGAGAATACATTAAACAAACTTATCAAATAAAATTTAAACAAGTGTTTTGATCATCTTATAGTACATATCCTTTTATTTATATCTTTTGTTAATAGATTTACGCTTCACCAAGGTAACAAAAATTACTAATGTTTCTCTTCATATTGACCAAAAATAGAATATAACAATTTTATAAATATGTATCCACTAATAAAATATATTAAATATATTATTTAAAAATAAAAACAAATAATTGGAATAATTTATTTTAAAATTAAAGTATGAATAACACAAAAAAAAGATATTTCAGAAAACTTACCATTTAAAGTATAATTGTTTTACACTATATTCAAGTATGAAATACTATTAAAATCCATAAATGTGTTATTGAATGTAAAATAAAAGTAATCAAATTTTAATAATAATTTTTTATATTATTTTACATAATATATATTATAAGATAAATAGATTCTTCAATAAAACTATGTATTTTACACTATTAATTGAAAAATGAATCATTTCAAAAAATTCCTAAAAAAATAAAATACGATAATTTTGACATGATGAATACAAAATTGATGTAATTTTTTTGAAATTTAAATACTATAACATAAAAATAATAATTTTATATTAAAAAAATAATACACAAAAATTAAATTTGGTTAGAAATTATGTTCTTTACTTTTTACTGAAAACTTTTCTCATATTATTTCTTATTTTTTAAGGTAAAACAACTCTCAAAATATAATTACTGAATATATAAATAAAATTATTGTAAAGTATATGGTCTGTTACAACAACTGATATATTAATATCTTAGTTTTTATATTTTTAACTATATATTTGTTTTTTTCCTCTGTCAAATGTTCCTTTATATTAAAATATTATTTCAAGCTAATTTTTTATTATAATAAGTGTTTATTAGGTGAGACGTTAGATTATGTTAGATCAATTTTATATTCATATTTTAATATATTTTAAAGATAGTTTTCATTTGATATCCATGCTATGTTGAATATAGATTGTTGGAGTGCTTAAAACCACAACTGAGAATTTATTAGTGTATAATTTTTCATTACACTACGAGATGAATATATTTAAAAACTATTTTATATTCTTTTATAGTGTATCCATAAATATTAAATTATTCATCTTTTTATAATTATATTTATGAGAGACTCACTTATGTTATTAACATATTTTATGGTTTGATAAAGGATAGATTGGGTTTAATGCTGATGGAAACGAGTGTTGACCTTACAAGGTTGCAAATACCATTTAATTTTTTAAAACCTTTATTTGGATATGTATTAAGTAAATAAAATTTTTATTTTCTCATTGAAAAAAACATTTTAATTATTATTCTCTTTCATATTATGGGTATTATGAAATGGGGATTTAGAAAAATATGTTTCATGTTTACCAAAAATGTCATGGACCTTATTGAGAGGAAAATTATGTACTTGGTTATACAATAAAAAATATACCAGGTGGATATATTGGAATAGTATGTGGGGTAAATATAAGGTTTTTTATAAGAAAATTATTATCAAGGATTAAGAAAATTAATTCCTATAGTCATGGTTTGAATAAAAAATATTTTCATTAAAAGAACAGAATAGAAATTATAACAACATCAGGAATTAAGTGAATGATATATAACAACATTGTGATACAAGAATTTTTTTAATTTGGGGTGAATGTAAAATTTTTTATAATGAACATGTCATGGTGGATTAAAACAATTAATTCTCGTAATCATGGTTTGTAGATAAATCATCTATAATATTTCCATTAAAAAATAATGGATAGTGTCACAACATATTGAATTACGTGAATGATGTATTAGATGAAGGAGTCATGTAATTCATTATTTGAGGACTTATATGTTTTTTTTTATTTAGTATTTTCAAATATGTATTGAACATAATAAAAAATTTCACGGTAAAAAAATTTGGTATTCAATATATTGATGTAATTAGTGTGGATTACAGAAGATTTCTCAGCATTGTTGAAGATCTATATTTTATCTTATCACACATGGTATAAATATTATATTCATTCTCCATTCAACAATTCATTCATAATAATTATATATATACATGGGTAGTATAAGTGAAACTGGTGGACACCCAAGAATTTTGAGTTTATAAAGATAGTGTGATCCTTGTAAAACATAATTAATGTTATATGTCGTTTTTCACCCTCACTATATCTCTTTTCCTCAACAATTTTAAATATGTGATACTACTCTATAACCAAAATGATAATGAATCAATGTTTTCTTTTTAAAAATAAATGTGAGTTTTTATAACTAAATAAAATTTATCTTGGAAATCTTCGAAATACCTTCCGAGGATACATTATTTTGAATTAGAACTAGGATATTTTAAATGATATATACTATTAAAAAATTATCAAATATTTTACAAGAAATTTTTTGACAAATAGAATGGATTGCATTAACAGTTTTGTTTTTCCAAATTTAATGTAATATTATTTCATAAATTTAGATATTTTATATCTTCATATAATATATCTCTTATCTAGGTCATTGTTACCATAATTGAGAATGTTTTATATATTCTCAATAATGGGATATCATTTCATTTTAGTATATAATGAATATTAGAGTAGAAGGGAGGAAATTATTTATAATCTCATCATTCTTTGGGAATTAAATTACATGAGGTATTGTTTCATAAAATTAATAAAATATAGATTAATTAACATGATATTGATAGAAGATATAATAATTTCTTTGATTTATTTATAAAATAAATAAATAATAATTTGAATGATATTCGTAGTATGTATGGTTAGTTAGTTGATTTTTTTTCATTCGGGTGAAGAAAATTACTTTCTTCATTTATTTTTATGGGAACAATATTCAAGGCTCAATAATTATATAGATATCAATGATAATTATCTGAAAAAAAAAATTAAAATCAAAAATCATTTCCTTAGAATTTTAATATCCATATGTATTATCCATTAACAAGATAAAAAAGTATATTGATAATTAATGCGAATATGTGGGGAATAAAAATAATTATATTATAAATAAATAATTGTATAAATATTTCAATTCCATCGATGGATTAGTGGTCATTTACAAAAACACATCAAGGGAAGGAGTCAGATTTCATTTTTGGGTTCATTACATTTAGTGAATTTGAATAGTATTTATCAAGGTATATGAAATGTTGAAAAGGTATTTATAGTGGAAAGAATTATTTAAATTGATAACATATTTTCTAAAGTAGAAATTATCCAAATTTTTTGTACAAGTAAAATATAGAAGATGAAAGGGATAAAAAATTTAGATATTTGTCATAGAGAAATAAGATAGTGACTTATTATAAATGTGAAAGAATATTAGTTGTATGAAATGAAGTTCTAAATACATAAATGTATATAATTTTTATATTAAAAATTAAATGAAATTTTTTGTTGATGAGAATGAAAATGATGGAAAATATTCTTTTTAGTGTGATGGGTTTTCTGATTTTATAGAATAATAAAATCATGCTAGCTGTCTATATAAGAAATAATAAATACATTTTAAAAAAGATATATCGGATTAATAAACCCGAAATAGGTTTCAATAGTGTTTTTTATCAATTTTTCTCAAATAATATAACTTTATTTTAATTTATGAAAAAATAATAAACAATTAGATTTATTAATTGATGAAGTCATGAGATAAATCAAAGATCGTGTAAATTATTTGGTTAGAATTTGGATTCATGTGTAAAATTTGAGATATAAATTCCATCAAAGAGATAAGATATAATAATTATGAGATTATTATATAATTTTTAAATCCATTTAATTATGATATTGAATCCCTCGTGTAATTCATTTTGGAATCCAATATGTTTTCTAGGACAATGTGGTTTGAGTTTAAAGAAATGGATATTGGAGATCCTCCTAAAACATTACAGATGGTCATTAATTAAATTATGAATCCTTATTATTTTCATATAATATACTTACCCTAATTATGTGAAATATAATTATAAGATAGTTTGATGGAGATATAATAATAAGATAATGGAGTTTAATTTAGAAACACCCATTGATACATCTAGGACTAATTCTAAAAAATAGAAAGAGTCATGTGGGGAATAAAAAGAGGTTCATGATAAGTATAATTGAAAAAAAATGTAAATTATATAACATATATACATGAAACAACTAAAGAAATGATATAAAATCCATTATTATGAAAAACAAAATTAAACATCATTTTAATGAATGTTTTCTTATTAATGAGTGCATATTAAATTAAAGGAAGATATAAGTGTTTTAATGTGTATAGTGAAATGTTATACAAACATTGTTATAATATACCAATATATCCATCAAATTGTTTAAATTATTTTAGGGGAACATATGTTTACGACACAAGATTAAGGGAAAATATTATTTAAAAAAATATTTTGAAATTGTGAATATTTTTTTGATACACAAAAGGGAATCATTTTTTTCATGTGTTCAATCTAATAGTATAACCCCAAAGTGTCTCCAATTGCAAGTGTACCTGATAATGATGAAGGATAATACAATATATATCTTGATGATAAGTGACCAATAAAAATTAATAATTGTTTTTTGATCCTATAAGAACTCCATGGTAGAAACATTTGTAAAAGTTTGACAGATAAAGCCCACTATGTATTACTAGGGAAACAATTCATTGAAATTAACAAAAATATGTCCGAGATGTCACTTATAGAAATGATGGATTTTTGAATTTGTTGGATGTTGGAAGAACTATAATTTGAGATAAAAATATTTAATCTTATGATGTTATATTTATTAATATTTTATGACCAATTCTATTTAGTGGTTCTCAACAACATGAAAATTGGAAAAAAAATTATTTTCAAAAATAATGAAAGTTTCATTAAAATGGAAAATTAGGTCACTGTAACTATGACATTAAAATGGAAAAGAATCAATGATTTATATATTTCACATGTTTAATGAACTTTCTAAAATCGTGTGAATAATTTGATTGATATGACTATTTACATAAAAGGATAACGTTGAAACCTATCTTTTTTTGTAGAAATATTCAGAATATTGAATCATCATTGGTGTAATATATGTTATTTTTTCATTAAAATAAAAATAATATACAAATGTAACTGATTTATGAATATAAAATTAATGAATATAAATGAATTAATATATTTATAATTTTTTTAAGATATTATTTATTTCCTCTAAATGATACAAGTACAAAATTTATTTTTTAGATGATTACAACAACATGAATTATACTTATTTCATAATAACTAGGTCATAAAAACATTAATGTTTTTTGTATTTTCATCAATGTTATAAATAATAAATTTTGAATCTCATTAAAATCATGGATATTGAAAATTGAACAAAGTATATTAAGGACGACATTGAGGCATATATTTTGAATCGAGGGAATATTAAATAATATTTTACATTATAAAAAAATCATTATAATTTAATAATTAGATGAAATATCAAATTTGTAATGGTTATTATATCAAATTATTTAACATAGAAACACATTTGGATTCAGGGTATAATAGAGTTCTTCAATACCCTCAAATAATGCATACTTTATTCACATTTAATAAGAATTTATTATGTTATATCATATATAATGAATCCCAACTTGATGAATTCTGATATCAATCAAATACCATATAATATCAATAAATATTTGGTATATTTTGATACCTTAAACGATAATATAGATGGAATGATAATTTTTTTATATAACCTGGGGGTGTGAGTTTCTATTTTTATAATGAACTCTAAAGAATATCATTTATATATATGATTTTATTTTCAATATTAATATTAGATCATCTTGAATATATTTTTCTAATTATGATGATAATGATGTATCCCTTTTATTTTTTAAAAAGAATCAGTGTATAAATTCATTTTATTTAGTTATTGTTTATAATTTTTTTTTGTGATAGTTTTAGTAATGAAGTAGGATTACATGAAGAATATATATTTCCTATAAGAAAAATTGTAATTTCATAAAATATATTGGTAAACAATAATAGCAGTTTCCAAACAAGAATATATTTTCTTAATTTCATTCATAACACTGTTTTTCTAAATTATAAATTTGAATGTATTGAAAAAGAATTACAGTATAAGGATTGGATCATATATTTACTGAAATAGAATAAAAATACTAGATGATTAAAAATTTATTACAATAACCCAATTTAATAATTTCAATAGGATGAAATAAGGTTTCATGAAAAGGGATCAAAATTATAGAAAATGTAACAAAGGAAAATGATCTTCTATTTTCTCAGGGTTACACTAAAGTTGAAGGCATAAACATAGATTAAGTTTTATATCCAATTTATAGAAATGAAATAATTTTATATATAATGTTATTTATTCTCAAAAAATATGTTGTTTATAAAAAAGATTCTATGGATGCATTATTTAATGGTCAACACATGGGGGAGGTATATATTGAATAATAAAAGGTATTTATCATTGCTTATGATTTTTCATGAATGTGTAATATAAAGAATGAAAATTATTGGTACACAATTACTTGGAAAAAGGCATTCTATATTTTATAGTGGATTAAATAACCTCAATTTGAAGAAATAAAATATAGATATGAATATTTATGCCATGTTATAATACAAAATATTGCTCATTATGATTTATATGTTGAATGAACTTTCATTGTAGTTGATGGAGTGTCAACTTCTTATGACTTTTCTAGGATGAAATAAATGACATAGATATTTCATTTGTTGATGAGATAAAAACTATTATGATATTTCAAGACATGAATATATATATGGGTATATATTTTAATTAAAGTATAGGTATTCTTAATTTAATGATAAAAGATTTAGTGTCGATGAATAATAAAAGTGATAACTCCTTTTAAAATTTTGATGATGTAGTAAAAATAATGAAGTAGGATTTATATATTTAAATTACATTATAATGTTATTAAAAATATTAAAATTCATTACAATTCCTAGAATAAACATTATATTTTTGTTAAAATTTATCTTGTATTCCAAATTATCCAGGTGGAGGTTCATATTTTAAAATGACGAGGATCATTCACAACAAAAATAAAAAAAATTGGATTATGGTATGAAGAAGTGTAATAATTATTACATTATGGATAGTATGATACTAATTAGGTAGGTGATGGACAAGATGAAAATCTATTATCTTAAGTTAAAATCATTATTGGAGGTAGTGGTGTAATATAACACACGAAGAAGAAGTATAGTCACATTATACTGTATAGAAGATGATTTTTTGTAGCACCACTATCCATAACATTAATGATGTATATGAATTCACTCTATTATAACATGAGGGTAGATGTCACATATTTATTGATTATTAAGTGTGATATTCAAAGAGTATTTTTTTGATAAATTCATTTACCATTTAATTCAAGGTAAAAATATTTTGAAATCAAATATCAATTCATTATGAGAAGATAAACAATGGAGAGGTCATTTTAGAGTATGCTAAAATTATGGGTCATGTAGTGTATATTTTGATGAATCCTATAATTAATGATATAAATCATCAATTAAAATCGTTTTGGTAGTTATATTTATCCCAATATCCTAGTGACATTACTTGTAAGTTTTCATCTATCTATTCTTTATATTTATTAATGAAGGGAGATAATACATTTTTAGATGTTAAAACAAATAGAGAGGGATTAATATTAGTTTTAGAGTTTATAAGGGGTGTATGATAAATGTTGTTTTCATACAGAAGGATAAATTATGGTAATATTCACAAAATTATATAAGATAAATCCGATTTGTAGTACGATAGCAAAAGTTATTAAGGTGTAGATTGATGTTACTCTACAGAGAGGATATAATTTATGAATGTTCCAAAATTTTAGAAACCATGGTGTTATTTTGAAAGAATAATTGGATACTTAGAAAATATAACATTGACATTTTCATTAAAGGTTCATAGAAAAGAAAAAAAATCACCAAAAACTATTTTTTAAATGACTCTTTAATTTAGGGCAATTCAATTAATTATATATTAAGATAGTAATTTCTGAATTTTAATTTATGTTTCCTTTTAATTATATTTATATTTTTATAAATAATTGATAGAGGATATGTCAGTTCCATATTTTATTATTATGAATAAAAATTTCATATGTGATAGAAACTATATTTTAGAATATAATGAATGAAAATATAGGGTAAGATATTTTGAAATTTATATTGTATTTTGATTATTGAATTTTTCATTTTTGAGGTTGTGGTGGTATTTATATTTGGTTGCTAGACACTACTGTATAAAAAATTAATGGAACTTAAAATTCATAGTGGTACTTGATGGAAATAAATATGGAACCGTTTTCATGGTTCTATATATTCAAAAGGTGGAAACGAATAATCACCATGAGGATTGGGAGAATTTTTATTTCAAATTAAAAATCAAATGGTGAATTGGAAATATTCCTTAATATCATTATAGAAATAAGATATTTTTATTTTAAAATTTTGATTATGAAGCCATATCATTCACAGTATCACTGTGTATTGGTGGATATTTATGATATAATAATTGAATGAAAATTGGAATCCCTATTTTGAGGATTGTTATATATTGCTTTATATTGGATTTCAACCGTAGCCTTAACCAAATGAACCACACTATGTCACATCATTGAAACTATAGGTTTTTAAAACAATATGTAATTGATGTTTTTCATATATAAGGTCAAAAAAATCATTTATAGAGTTTCCTAATAATTAAATTTATAAATATTGAGGTAATTGTTTATAGATTTGTGGAGAGGATATAAGGTCAATATATGATACTTCATTAAGACACACAACAAAATGATAATTAAATACTAATAATATTTTTTACATAATTTTATTATATTAACATACATATTGATTAGCACCTTAATCAATCTCTATCACTATGATCCTTGTAAATTATAAGATAACAAGTGGGATTTCAAATTCAAACTGCTAAAAAACAACAAATAGACACTAATGAAGAATAATTACTCAGCCTTATGAAAAATATAATGGGTAGAATTTCAGTTCTCATGTAATCTCAATCACTCAGCATTGATTACATTCATTCATAAAACCTATGATCAAACATAGATGAGAATACAAGATAATATTTATAGAATACATTTTTATGCCTTTAGTTACATAGATTCACTCCCATCTATATTCTTCTAAATTTTACCTTGTGAAACTTTAATACCCCATTTTGAGTTAATATATTGAATAGATTAAATCATGGTTTCTATATAATTATAATAACAATTATAAATATGTATAAAAACATTAAAATATGCCCATTAAGCGAAACAATTTTTTCTTATTTATAATATTCTATATAATAATATTTTAGTGTCACCCCAACATCTCTTTTTAAACTCATTTTATTATTTTAACACATTTAACATAAGGAAACGTCAATAAATCAATCCATTTCAATTTTATTTAATAATCTATTTTGATATTGTAATATAGTTATTTAAAATGTAAATTTATATATATAATAAATGTATTACTATTTTATTAATATTTTGAAATTATATATTTTTTATTTTTTTATCTTAATGGACATATGGGTTTTGAATACATGATAATTATTTAGACTATATTTTTTATGTAATATCTCATTACAATAATTTTTATTATTGATTTTTGATTGACAGTTAGTGTTTCTCTTTCCATTGTTTCTTTTCATGTTTTTAATATTACAAAATATCTTTGAAATATTTATATAGGATAATATAAATTATCACAACATTATTTATTTATATTTACTGGTCTTGCAATGTTGATTATTTCATAATTATTTAATTTTAAATATATTATTTTTTATTATTTCAATTTTTTCTATGTTTTTTGTAGGTTTTTTAATGTTTCTATGTTATTAAATATTATGTATGATAATATAATGTTAGTCACATACTCTTTTGAAGTCCAATATGACTCTTACTATTTTTCTTATTGTTATAAAAAATTAGCTCTTACGAGATTAATTCATGTTGTAAAGTTTATACTTAACTCATATAAAATATTTGAAATGCCATATATGATGATTAAATATGGTTTTACTATTATGATATTACACTCATACACATATTAGTTTCTTATGTGTGTTTGTTTCTTATGTATCTCTTCTTCTTATAATGTAATGTTTCATACACATTTTCTGTCTCTAAATTACATTCTATCATCTGATATTTCTATATCTTATAAAAATTTAATCATATGAAATATATATCTTATTAAAAATATATTATAAATTATTTAAATATTTTTATCATGTATGTTATTGAGTTATGTATAATATGATGGTGTTTCATTAATTTTATTATATATATATAATGATCAAATTATAGTTTTCACATGTAGTTTTGTGTCATTTTTGGAAAAACAATTAATGGTCAAAACGTGGATTGATGTTTGGAAACATGCATGATGATGATCGTAGAGGAAATGGTCTAGAAATTTTGAATTCAATAAAAAATTCAAAACCAACATAATGAAATATATATATATATATTGGAACATAAGTAAATTCATAAGCAATGGATTCACAAGTGATTAAATGTTTCTACTTTGATTTATGTTTTCCTTTACTGATAATTTTCAATGATCTTAAATGTGAAATATCTTGTTGAATAGATCATTCTATATCAACTATAAATATATTTATTATTATTATTATTATTGTGTTTCATAATTCCAATATTCTACATATTTTTATAAAAATTATTCAATTATAAACTTCTTTTATATAACTCCAATCTAAAATCATGATTATTTTTGTTTATACCTCCAAAATAAGGAATGTTTGTTTGGCATGTTATTCCTATTAAAAATTAGGCTGTTTTTGGTTTCTCCATATTCTATATAATGGAAGGATTTCTTATTCTTAGTAATATATCCATGTGCATAAATGAATGTTTTTTTAAATATTTTTCACATCCATCCAAAATAAAGGTTATTTGTTTAGTTGTTTCTATATCTATTAGATGGAGTAGTTGTGTGATATTTAGATATATGATGGAATTTATCCAAAATTATATTAAATACTATTATTCTAGTTTTTATTTTATGGTGATATAATCATTTTTGTATAATTTCATAATATATACTAACAATACTAATTCAAGATCATAAAATTTATTTTAAAATACATCATTTATCTAAACATCTTGTGTTCTATAGAGCCTCATTTTTATGAATTGGAATAAAATGAGAACGTTTTTAAAAATTTACATTTACTAGATGGGTTACATTAATAAAAAAATATATAGGATGAAGTTCTGCATGTTTTGACCATTTAAACTATTGATATGGGGCCTAGGTAAAGGCTCGTGGAATTTCCCAAGTGGATCAATTTCTTTCAGGAACAACAAACTTGGAAACTTAGTTTCTAAATAGTTATAGAGGTCGGATAGTTTTTCTAAATACTGTATGTCGCATATAAATTATTGTGAGGATTTATATAAGAAATTTTGTATCATTTTCATTGGATATGCATGGTTACTCAAACTATGCAGGTCAGCCATACAGGATACTCTAGGTATCCAGAAGCGGGCGCACAGGTTGTGTACAGTCTGTGAGACCATGAGAGTCAAACCATTTTGTTTACCTAGATTTAAATTTGGGTTTTTCTATCTCAAACCCTACTCAGTCTACAATTTCACTTGGGTTCCCAAGTATAAATTCTTCTTTGTAGGGTTTTGGAACTTGTTTTTTTCTATATTTTTTGTACCTGGGAGTTTGGAGCAAATGATAGAGCATGACCTTGGGATACTCATGGAGATAGCCATGGGGATCGACTATCTTTTCTTTACTTTTGTACTATATTTTAAATAATGGTATTTTTTGCCTCTTTTAGATATGCATAATTATATGGAATATATGTATTATAAAATTGGAATTAGCTATTTTCTATAACTAGTTTTTTCATTTTTCTTCAGACATTTTAGTTATTTCTTTATATTGTTGCTGCTGATATTTGATTCTTGTTATTACTGTCTATTTATTGTTTTTCACTCCAATAATGGGGGGTATAGTATCCCCACATACTATTCTTACACCCTCGCTACTAGTCGACAGCTTCTGACGTATGGGTAAATGTGATTGAGGTTAGGTGGCGAACGGTCCAGCTATCGATTTGATGGTAAGCTGGGTTGGGATGTTAAAAGGTGGTATGAGAGGGAAAAAATTCCTTTTCCATTCTATTTTGGGATGGTAAATAGGATAATAGAAATGTTTCAGTGCTAGGTTAAAAGACATGTCTCGGACTGATCCCTCCATGTATTAAAAATGGCCAAGTGGCCGGGGATCAAAATTTATTTTTATACTATTTTCTATTATAGTTGATTTGATTTTACCTTGGGTGAATGTTGTATTTTCTCTCCTTATTGCATTTTGGAATTTTAGAAATTTATCTTGTCATGATATGGTAAGGAATTTTTGTTACATTCATCATATAGGCACATAAAAATTTACATTCCATGCATATGATATGCCATGTGGTTGCATCAGTAGGATGCCTGTTAATTTTGATTTTGTGCCTATCATGGAATGCCATGTTTTGATCGTCTTTTGCATGCTTTCTTATATAACATGTTTAGATGATTATATTCCATGTTGGCTCTATTATTTTCACTTTTTTTGTCATTCCATGCTTATGTGATGTAACATGTTTCTATGTAACTTCTAATGATAACATGTTATAGATATTTTTATGTGTAAATAACTACATGGGTAGAAAAAATTTATTACATTTGTGACGGGATCTAGTTTCTGTTATAAGGTGTATGTGTGCCTTATAAATGGGAAAAGGCTAACCTTAATATTCAAAAAATTGAAAAAATATCATGTTAAAGGAAAAATGATAAATGCAATTGATTTCATTTTATGGTTGCCAAATTTCCCCAATGAATCATATTGGCGCTCTATGGATTGATAGATGGACACTCATTTCACTTTTGGGGATGTTTTTGATTTGAATCTGGATTTGAAAAAATGGAACCCTCAAAGGGTTCCTTCTTATTGAAAAGAATTTAGATACTAAATTTCCTATTTATTATGAAATGAAACTAAAAGTTAAATGTTTAAATAGGAATTTTGTTATTGCTTGATTGTTCCCCCGTGGGGCATTGATTAAAAACAAAGTGCCTTGCTGTGAAATGTTACATGTGGGCAGTTAATATTCGTTTTAATGTTTAAGGGTTGAAATGATTTAATTAGATGAATATAAATTGGAACCTAAAGTGGTTTCATTTGATTAAACCCTCATGGAAGGTTAGTTTTGATTGTTTTAATGATAAACCTTGGAATGGAGACATGAGTGTTTTTCTGTAGGTTGTTTCTTATTAATAATGGATATAATTAAAAGGGGGGATTGAGCCTAGTAAAATTCTAGTTACCCGAACAAGATATAGGGTCTATACTTATGCTTCGTAAGGGACTAGATCGTGGTAGGTTTCACCCTTATAGATTGAAATGCCTTGTTTTCACTATGAGATTTTAATGTTAGTGTCGTTTGGGTGTCTTCCTCTATAGCAGGAATTTTTCACTTTAAAATACCCCCTTGTTTAGATGGGTGGTTGTGGTATGTTGAATCTAGTTATGGGAATGAGAATTGAAAAATTCTTGGTTCAGCAGTTCATATGTCTTTGTATGTCATCATTCGAGTTA
The DNA here is from genome assembly GCA_963277665.1 of Viscum album. Taxonomy (NCBI): domain Eukaryota; kingdom Viridiplantae; phylum Streptophyta; class Magnoliopsida; order Santalales; family Viscaceae; genus Viscum; species Viscum album. The sequence continues at coordinate 228,842,443 of OY728125.1, forward strand.
TGGTTGTTTGAGATGATATGCTATTAGTTTTTGTGAACTCGGGGTAATATGTGTTGACATACATGGTTTTCTCAAGTTTTTTGTGATGTATCAAACCATTTGAGTTTAGTGGGATCATGGAAACTTGTGATGTTAATGATTTTTTTGTTTAACTCCAAACTAGAGTGATTAGGTAATCGGCGGAATATTTTCCCACTAATCTAGAGGAATTTTTTGGTCTTGGGTGTTTCGAAATGCTAGTCAGTTCAAATTTTCGTCCTTCATTCAAGATGTTGATGTGCTGATTGCGGTTTTTGATACATAAAATGTGTGTTTAAGGTCTTTTTAATATAATTTTTTATGGGTGACTAGTCTATTATTTAGAAAACACGGACACACCTATGGTGGGTACTGTCACATTGTTTCTAGTGTACGTGTTAATGAATTTATAGAATCGCAAATTTGATAAGGTTTGAAGTATGTGTAGTACTTTATAAAACATTTTGTTTTTGAAAGAGTTTCAATTGTAATATTTTAATAAGAATTAATTCCTTATGTAATATAGGAATCTAGGTTTGGTTGATGATGCTTTAGTAGGTGAAGATGATATTTCTTAAATGAGTTGATCACTAATAGTTTGATTGAACTTTTTGGGGACCAAGGTTTACTCTTAGAGTGACCTTACGAATGAGATGACAATATCCCCTATATTGACCTCATCCTAGAAACACTAAGATAGTGTCGGTCATACTCTACACTAGATTTTTAACAGTCGTTTGGTTGGATAAGTCATTTTTATCTGGGTTATACAAGGGTTGTGTTTTTCTTTGGGTTACACCATTATTCATAATGGGCACAGTAGTTTTAAAATATCCTAGAAATGGATTGACTCGGGAAAGTCATTGGAGGTCAAGTAAGGACATTGATTTTAATGTGGTTGGTGATGGAATCATTTTAAAGGCAGGTCACCAATTTATTGGGGAGTGTGGGTTTATGGGTCGACGATCACTTTCAAGGAAAGTGTCATGGATTAGGGATTTGACATTAAATGATAATATCCCTTGTTTAAAGAACCAATAAGAGGATGATTAATGAGATGATGACAGGATTGGGTCTCTGGTTATGGGGGATCACCTACCTATTACATCGATGTTTGTGTTGGATTTTGAGCAATGGATTAGGTTTTAAAGGATTAATCACTCTATTCTTGTGAAATGGTTAAAGATGTGTTTTTCCATGAACTAGCTTTCCTCAAAACATTCATTTGTGAAAATATAGTTCTTGTGGTTTTATTGGGGGTTCAAGAGGTTTATTTCGAATGTTTTCCAAAAATTTAGTTTCACATAACGGTTTCACCAAAATAGTGGCACTGTGATTGTGGAACACTGACATGGTGGCACCGTAACGGAGGTACACAAAAATGGTGGCACTATAATGATAGAACAGAGAGATTTTGGAACCATGAAGGTGGAACACAGAAATGATGGCCCACTAAAAGGTCTCTCACCATTTACCAAATTTCATGTTTTCCCAGTTTTTCCCATTTCTTCCTCATTCAACACTATTTTGTTTTATTTGACGTAAAATGAATTTGAATCATTGTTTGGTAGTTTTTATGTATGTTTCAAAGGATATTATGTATATATTTAGTATCTTAATGCTCTAGGGACTTTTTGTTATTGAAAGTGCGTGTTCTTGAACATGATCCACATTAAGGACTTTTGAAACCGTTCTTCCTTTAATATAGGATATAGATCTCCCAATCTGGGATCTTCCCTTCCAAGTGTGTTTCAGTTCCCCTTGGTGATCCTAATGCCTTCTTATCTACACAAGTCATGAGCCTATGTTAGAGTACCCTCTTGCTCAGTTATCTTGGATTTTCATGATACTCATGTGATCCCCAGTTCATGGAGAAAAGACTAGTTTTGACCACATGTCATTTATTTAGGATCATTCCTTCAACTCTCTTTATTTATTCATCTTTCTAGGTTGGTATAGTAATTCTTATTGATGACAGTTGAACCCTTTTTTGTAACAGGTGATAAATATGGGGTGTGAAAGATGATGATAACAGGTTAATAGGACCTGTTAGGATAAATGGATGGGATTGAAGATGAATAAATTTTGAGTGATTTTTTATTTTAGTCCCCTTGTTTTCCTATTATAATTTTTTTGGATGTAAGGACTTTTAAAAATTGTGGTCGTAGGTGCTCCTTCTTTTCACACCAATGATTTTCTTTATTTTTTATTGATACTGTGTGGAATGGTCATAATATGAAAACCTTTTTAATCACGTATAATTGGAAAACTAAATGGATGCCCCATGATCAAACTTATTCTATGAAGAATGCATTAATTAAATGTGGAATTAAATAAAACCTCTTGCTCAATCTGAATATTCTTGGCTTAATGGTATAGTTGTATGTTGTATTTTGTTGGGTTTTGTTCTTCATAGGGGTTTTGTAATGTATTTTTGGTAAACTTGTTACCGGTATGGAGTGTGGATAAAAGGAATAAACTTGGGTTTGGGGGATGGAATGATTGTACAACAAGGTAGATGTTTGGTTATGTTTTCTTACGGGATTTGAGTATGGGGTGGTACAGGAGGAGTGACATAATTTTAGGAAGAGAGACTAATTTATAGTGGAATGTATGAACTTATTGTGAAATGGGATCTGTTCTCAGTTTTGGTTGGGAAACGGGGCTGAAAGACTGGGTTGTATCATGAATTCATGTTTATGGGTGTGCTGGGTGTGATATTGTTGTCCAGTGGGGCTACTAGTTCTAGTTGTGGGTGGATGGTTTAGGGGGATAACATTGAAAAGTGACATTTTTTAGTGTTTGAATGGGTGTTTTGGAAAAGGGGGTGCGCATTGGGACTTCATTTTGGTAGTTATATATTATTTTTATAAATGGGTGTTAAAAAATAATTCCTTACATTGGTCCCTACTTCCTTATATACCATGGCAGTGTTTAGTGGCCATTATCATTTTAAAAAGGGTTACATACATTGTGCTTGTTAGTTTCCTAGGTAGGGATTGATTAAATAAATAAATAAACTAATAAACATAGAATGAAAATTTATTAAGAGGATTGGTTGGGTGGTACACTTCTACTTATAGAAGTGAACGTCATTCATGGTGATTGTATCATGTTGGGGTAGCAATAAAGGTGGTTTGTTCGGTCTGGTTATTTGTTTGGAACCCATAGATCAATATGAGTTCTTATTTACCTATATTTATAAATTTTATTTACTTAGTATTTTCAATCTAAACCCCACCCTTGTTGATAACCATGTGATGAATAACCCAATTTCATGGGGAGGTTGTTTTTTCCAACATCCTGATGGGAGGATGGATGGCTTGTTTGTGACTTTATTCCTCACACCATCTTCGGATCGTTACAACACGAGCATATCCTGGTACTGTGAAATGGATTTATGTTTAATATAGACTAATATCTTTCATGAAGGTTGTGGTGTGGGTGATAGGACTAGTTGTTCACAGTCTAGGATTTTTTTCCAATTATCTACGGGATGAGGCCCAGGTGTCTTCGGGCGTGAGGAGTCATCGTTTTATCCCAGGTGTCTATTGGATGGTTATTTGTTGTAGTTGTATCACAGGTGTCTGTTTGTGGGATTTGTTTTTGGTATGATTCCAATGTTTTTCAGGTAGGTTGTGGTATTGGGACTTCATTTTGGAAGAGTGTTAGTGTTAATATGCTAGCCATTATGAATGAGCAGCAAACAAGTGGTTAAAGTGGTGCATGGTAGACATATATCAATGTTCTTATACAACTAAATTACATGATTTGCGTTATTTGGGGAGTACAACTTGGTGAGGATGGGTTGGTTAGATTTCCTTATAAGGTGATGTTCGTTTCTACTGTTTTCACAAGGGCATTATTATGCTTCTCCCACTTCTTCATGAGTGACTTTGGTTTCCCTTATGAGTATACTTGTTTGATCACCCTACAATATAAAACTAGTTCTTAGGATTACTTTGAGGACCATTATGGACTTTACTAGCTTGAGAATCATGATTATTGTTGTGGTACTGCTAAGTTTCTTTATTTTAGTACTTTCTTTGGTGATCTATTTGTATGTTTTTTGTTAGTTACATTTAAATAATGCATGGGTTGGATTTTGTTATACATTATATAAATGGTTGGTGTTTTTTGGGATTCTTTCCATCTTATCTCCTGATCCATTTTTAATTAAAATGGTTAATTCATTCCATTTTTGTGTCATTCTCTACCCTTAGTGCTTGTTTCCACTCCATGGTCTATTGGAGGTGGGACTTCAGGGTCATTATCTATCCTTTATCTTGAAGAAGGAGTGTCATCCTCCAAAGGCCTGAAGGCCTTCATTTTTTATTGATTTTGATAATCCACCTTTCAAGGGGTGAGGTGGAACCCTTACAAGGCCCGTAGGCATAAGTATTACATGGCCTATAGGCCCTATATGAATTCATTGCCTGTAGGCTTCAAAAATTACATACAACCTAGACTAACAACTTGGAAATGCTCCTCCCCAGCATCTTCATCGTGAAATCAGCTCTCCACCTTCGCATGGCTATTCGGCTAGGCATTCCTGTGCATGCACAGGATTGCCCTGATAGCAGGTGCCATACCCTCTCATTCTTGCAATTCGTTTAGCTTCTTCTATTGTGAAAGCTCCTTTCTCATCCTCCTTGTAGAGCTTGTGCCTTGTAGGTTGTCCAGTTTACATCTGCACTTATGGTGGTTATAAGGCCTTGATATGTCCCAAAGGCCATATAGACCCGAAGGCCTGGGTGGCCTGATGGCCTTACAGGACTTAGGGACCAAATCGGTGGCCCGAAAGCCCAAACAGGGGCATATTCCCGGCTGCTATAGGGACAAACAGTGCCTACTACAGTTCCTACTACAGTACCTGCTACAGTATTAGATAGTTACTGCTATAGTACCTTCTATAGTAATACTACAGTACCTGATATGGTACCTACTACTATAGTGCTACAGTACTGCTACATTACCCTGAAAATTTTTCCTCTGCCTGGATTTGATCCCTAGTCGCTTGGATGCACTTACAGAGTCCTTACCAACTGGGCTGAGGCTCATGTGCGAAGAAGGAGAGTCCTGGAACTTTATTATCCCTTCCCTTATCTTGATGAATGTGGGTTGTGGAAGAATTTTATAAGATGTGATGGCTGAGAGATATGATTGAGTTCAAAGATAGGCACGCTAAGGTTTTCATGGGATGGTAGGGAAATAGTATTAGGATATAATGGTGTGTGAAATAGGCCAGGGAATACTGGTTTGGAAACAAGATTTTAGTGCCCCTGTGATCTGATTCAAGGACTCTAAGAATTTCTAGTGACTGAGTGAGGCTACACTGATTGCAGGGTAGAGACCCCAGGAAATTTACATGCATCATAATGACTTGTTTCCTTGTGTGTCTTGGGAAGTTTGGGAATTAAATTTTAACAAAGAGTTAAATTAAATCATAAAAGGAAATTCCATACTACCTAGTCTACGGAGTTCCTTGTTTACCATTTTCAGTTATGGAAACCCGACATCTCTCACATGTTGTATGAGCAGTTGAGGCCCATCATCCTGACCTGGCTGATCAGTAGTGGGACGATCGAGAGGAGGATGACTTGTTGAAAAACAATTCTTCATTCTTTCGAGCGGTAGACCCTAAGGATATATGAAGTTAGAGTTTAATACATAGATATGAAGGGATAACTTGAGAATCTAACAATCTCCATTACCTTGATACAGGCTCTGAGGTAGTACTGGTTTCCTCTGGAAGTGATATAGATGCGAGGAGCAGCCTTCCAGTGGTGGATGCTTTACCTTAGGTAAAGGAAAGAAATAATGTCACATGGTATGACATTGAGAAGTAGTTTCGGGCATAGTTTCTTTCCTCAATGATGAAGGGTGAGAAGAGGCAGGAGCTTATCTCCCTCTAGTAGAAGGTTGTGTTAGTGAGGGAACTAGGGAATCAAGTTCAAGGACCTCTTACACATTTCTCTGAATCCCCTTCTAGATTAGGAGTCATATGCAAGATGCTTATAGAAGGCACTCAAACTTTCTCTCAAGTATTCCTTCACTCCATTTACCCTTTCGAAATTCATATAATCTTATAAAAAGTCTGATGTAGTGGAGATGATGCACTTATAGGGAGGTGTACTGCAATACGTGATCCAATTGAGTTCATTAAAAGGTAAGGTAGTAAGTAGTGGGTCTTAGGCATTAGGTCCCTCCATGTTTTGGAAAATGGGATGTCAGCCTCAATAGTTCTATTTTCATTCTCCTAGTCCTCTCAATTTCCCCATGAGTCCTAGAATTAGGTTCATTTTCTATGGAGGTCATATACATCTTCAAATCTATTGCACAGTTCAATCATATTATGGTTTGGGTGGGCTGGTTTAGTTCCCACCTTAGTAGAAGCAAATGCCTATCAGAACTTTCCAGTAGTAGGGAATGTGGGCACCCGCTCCACCGAGGGTAGACAGTGCTTGAGGAGGCCGACCTCAAGGTTCTTCTTAGGGACCTCGATCGGGGTGTGGTTGGGGTGGAGGTTGATAGCAATGGGGTAGAGGATATGTGTGTGGGTAGTTGCATGCCATTTAGGACAAGTTCTAGTGGGATCAGAGGTTGTTTGATGTAAGATCAGTCTATTTATCACTCTTTATTTACTTTTTTTATTCATGTGATTCACACTCCTTTATTGTGCCTGGTCTAGACCAAACTCTAGATGTAGATTTAGAGAGGATTATTGTTCCCCTAGTGATGGGTAAGCTTGTTGGAGGTTAGAACAATTTGTTTGATGTATTCCAGAGATGTAGACTAAGGTTGGGGTTGCATCATTCAAGTGGGTATCTTCTTCTTCTAAAGACACAACTGTATGATGTCATCCAAGTCATCAACTAGTTATTTTCTATGCATGTTATTATCAAATTATTCTAGAGAATATTCTTGTTTTCATGTGTGTATGCCATGCATGTAATTTTCATTGGTGAGTGGGGATGTCAGGTGGGTACTTAGTTTGTGGGACGTCATCTATCCTTGTCAGCCGAGCTATCAGTGGGATTAGAAGACACGAAGATGGTGGAGGTTATGGGGGTTTTCATAGTGTCCATGGATTCCTTCCTAGAGGAGGTTGTGGGTCTCCCGGCTCCACGTGACATTGGGTTCAGATTAGACTTGAATCCCGGTGTCTATCTTATTTCGATGGCTCCCTATCGGATGACACCTTCTATATTGTATTATTTGAGAATTCATGTTGATGACTAGATGAAAAATGAATTTTTTCTAGAATATTGTGTCATCATGGGGTGCTCCAATTTTTTAGCGTAGAAGGAAGATGGTAGTCTAAGGATGTTTAAAGGCTACAGGAGATTGGATCAGGTAACATTCAAAAAGGGTTACCCTCTCTCGAGAAAAAATGATCTTTTCAACCAGCAACGGGGGGCAGGTTGGTTCTCCAAGATCTATATGTAGTTCGGATATCACCAGTTGAATATGAAGGAGTTTGACATCCTAAAGACTACTTCCTTGTGTAGTTATGGGAAATTTGAGTTCGTGGTAATTCCCATTGGTGTTTCTGAATACACAAGTTGTGTTCATGGGGAACATGAACGTTGTATTCTGTATGTTCCTAGACAGGTTCTTCATCATGTTTGTCGATGATATTATGATTTAATCAAGGTCATAGGAGGATCATGTCAAACATATGAAGACTATCTTGGAGGTCCTTCGATACCACTGGCTCTTCGGGATGTTTTCCAATTGCATGTTCTGGAAATGATAGGTGCACTTCCATGGATATGTGTTTTCTTATTAAGGGATAGTAGTGGACCCATATAAGGTTGAGGTGGTTGTTTCCTATGAATCACCCAAGAACGTGGTAGAGGTTCACAACTTCAGGGGTATATTAGGTTATTAATGGAGTTTTGTACCCAAATTATCTCGATTTTTGGATCCATTGACAACTTGGAAAAAAAACTAGGCCATCATATGGAGTGAACAGTGTTAGGAAACTTTTAGCACCCTAAAAGAGAAGCTGAGCATTGCTCCAGTTCCTAGGTTGTTAGATAAATGGGGAATGTTCGAGGTGTTTCGTTACTCTTCTGATCTAGGCTAGGGATGTGTGTTGACGCATCAACATGGAGCGATCTCTTAAGGGTTATGGAAGATATATCCACATAAACATAAATATGATACCCAAGATCTAGTGATTTCAGTAGCCATATTCTCACTATTTTTGTAGATAGATTATCTCATTGGGGATCACTTTTCAGTCTTTATGCATCACAAGAGATTGAGGTATATCTTCTCCCAGAGAGACTTGAACATTCCACAGTGGAGGTGTCTACAGTTTCTGCAGGACTAGGACTTAAAGATATCTTACACCTTAGGAAAGGGGAACTTGGTGGATGATGCCTTATGTAGGAAATCCTATAATGTGTTACTTTGGGAATCAATAGATTATTAGAAGGAAATGGAGGAGTTGGCCTCCTTGCATTGGGATGAGAGATTGGATGGTGGTTGAGGCTGTCTATTTCATATAAAAGTGTGTCCTTCCTTTGTGAAAAAGGTAGAGGAGTCTAAGTGGGGAGACTCTGTGACTGAAGTTATGCATGACCACCCTATCTAGGGTGATTCTCTAGAGGGATGGTCGGAGGAAGTTAGGGTTGGAAATGTTTCCATGGGAAGTTGTTTGTCATAGTGGAAAATCACCAGTTAGTTCTCCATAAGTTACATGGATAACCCCTAGTTGTGAATTGAGGAGTTCATAAAATGTATTGAGTCTTGAGGGAGAAGTTTTGGTTTCCAGGGGAGGAGCGGGAAGTGGTGGAATTTGTGGCAAGGTTCCTAGTGTGTCAATAGGTGAAGGATGAGAATGACATTCCCAGTAGTTTTTTGCAGTCCTAAGATGTTCCCCAGTGGAGGTGGGATGAAATATCAATGGATTCCATCACCAGATTACCTAGGACTTAGGGAGGATGAAATTTTCTTTGGGTATTAGTGGATCAACTAATGAAATCGGCTCACTTTTAGTGATCAATGAGTCAAGTTCAGTGGATTCCTTAGCAAAAAGGTATGTGGACGAGGTGGTGTGGATGAATAGAGTTCCAAGATCCATTTTCCTGGACCTGGATAAACATTTTACATTAGGTGTCTGGAGGGTATTGCAGTACGCATTTGGCACTCAGATACACCACAACACTACTTTCTACCCTCAGATGGATGGATAAACAGTGAGGACCATACATATGTTGGAGGCCATGTTATGAAAAAGTGTTGTGGATGTTAGTGGGTCTTGAATTTGAAATGTTCCCTTGATAGATTTTTCATACAATAATAGTTATCACTCTTCCATTGGTATTCTCTGTTTGAAGCTCTATATGAGATGTGTGATTCACCATTATTCTGGAAAAAAGTCGAGGAGGCCACTATTCTTCATCCCAATGTGGTGTAGAGTATGACAGAGAAGGTGCATCTTGTCTATGATAAGATTAATACATCATGTTACTGACATAATTCATAGGAAGATCGTATGAGGAGGACTTCGGAGTTTGAGTTTAGGGACCTTGTTTTCATGAAGGTCTCCCCTTGGTGTGGGAAGAAGAGGTTTGGCAGAGGGAGCAAGATTTATCCCAATTTCATCAAACCTTTTGAGGTGTTGGGATGAGTTGTCATGGTGGAATATCCACTAGTATTCCCACTTTGATTGGAGAGGATCCATGACATCTAAAATGCCTCTCAACTCCGTCATTATCTACACGATGAATCCCATATCATTGAATGGTGAGAGTTGGATATCGAGGATGACGATACATTCATGGATCAACCAGTAAGAATCAATGATCATAAGTAGAAGGTGCTTCATGTATAGACCATTCCATTGGTTTGTGTGTTATGTTGGCATGGTGTCCTCAAGGAGAGTACTTGGGAGTGATAGGCACAGATGTGTGGCCAGTACATGATGTTGTTCTGATTTTTTCATTGTTCATTTCTTATGATGTAATACATGACCTTGTTTTCTATTAGATGATTTGTTTACCTATTCTATGAATTTGATTGAAAACTCCATATTGCGGGGAGGGGAGGACATGATCTCTAATCAAGACACATTTTTACAGATGTGATTGAACCCGTATGGGAAAGTTAGTGTTTCCCAAAGGGTATAGTATTATGACATAGAGGATGTACCTCCCTAGTCAATGTTTCTAGAATGTGTGACCTTAAGTGTTTGTCTAGTTGTTTAGGGAAGTAGTGGTCGATGAGGTTTTCTAAGATGTTGTGGATTTATCTCATGTTTTCAAACAATGTAGAGTGGTCTGTCCCTAAGATGTATCTTACTGTGTGGTTTTTCGGAACCCCTAGTTTTCTAAGATTTGTTTCAAATTTTCAAACTTGAGAATCATTTGAGAGTTATTTCATATAATGAACTATACTTTCACAAGACATTCTTTTTTGAAAATCTAGTGCTTGTGGTATTCTTGGGGGTTGTAGTGGTTTTTTTAGGAGTTATACAAAAATCTAGTTTCTCTAAATAGTTTCACAAAAATGGAGGCACTTTGATGGTGCTGCATAGAGACAGTGAAACCATAATGGAGGTTCACCAAAATGGTTAAACTTTAATGGCGGCACCATGATGGTGGAAATCTGAAATGATGTCACAGTAACAGTAGAACCTTGAAACAGTGCCTCACCCTTTTCCAAATTCCTAGTTTTTTGGGTTTTTTCATTTTTTCCAGATTCACCCTTCTAACAATTTATTTGGTGTAAACAATGTTTTGATCCTTGTTTGAGGATTTTTAAAGGTTCTTAAAAGTATATCAAGTATATCATTAATATCCTAACACTATATGGACTTTGATATATTAGAACAACATAATCATGACCATGATACCACGTTAATGAATTTGGAAACCCGTCTTCCTTTAATAGAGGATCTGGATCTTTATATATGAGATCTCCCTTTCTTAACATGTTTTCAATCCCCCTTTCTGTTAATAAATCCGTCATCGTAAGACTAGTCATGAGCCTATGTTAGAGCCCCCTCCTGCTCAGTTTTCTTGGAGTTTCCTACCACTCATGTGATCCCATGTTCTTGGCACAAAGAGGAGTTTTGGTCACCAATTGTTTTAGGGAGTTATTTCCCTTAATATATCTTTATTTGTACATCATGTGGGTGGTATATTAATGTTTCTTATATAGGGATGAATCCTTTTTTTAAGATGTGATAAATAATGGTTATGAAATATGATGACAGAAAGATAATTGGACATTTTATGATAACAGGAAGGGGATTTAAGAAGAATTAATGTTGAGCACTATTTTATTTTGTTCTCCATGTTTCCTATTATAAATTGTTGTGTATGTAAGTACTTATGATAATCGTTTCCATTGGTGGTCCATGTTTTCAAACTTGGGATAATCTTTATTTGTTGTTGATATCTATTGAATGGATGTATCATGAAACTTTCTTAAGCATTTATAATTGGTTAAATAAATGGATTACCTATGATCAAACATATTCTAGATCACCCATATTATTTAAAATGGAATTATAGAACCTCTCTTCCTAAATATGAATATGATTGGATTAATGGTGTGGTTGTGTGCTGTTTATGGTTGGGTTTTGTAATTCGTGGGGGTTGGGTGATTGTTTTGGTAGTAATCCTGTTAAGGGTATATGGGGTGGATAGAAGGAATGAACCTGTGTTTGGTGGATGGCCAGGTTTTGTAGTGGGGATTCTGTTTGGTGGTGTTTTGCTATGGGAATCATGTATGGGGTGGTACATGAGTTTTGAAATAATTTAAGGTTTGGAGACTAATAGGTTTTTTAATGGACTGATTTTTTATTCATTGGGACTACTTCTGGTTAGTGGTTGGGTAGCGGGGCTGCATAACTAAGTTCTGTTGAGAATTTATGTTTATGGGTGTGCTGGGTGTGGTGTTGTTGTTCAGTAGGGTTTCCAGTTCTAATTGTAAGAGGATGATTGAGAAGGATAACATTGTAGAATGATAGTTGGCATTGTTTGAACGATTGTCTTGGAAAAAGGTGGTATGTATTGGGACTCTATCTTGTTTGATCAATATGGTTTTTATTAATGGGTGTTAAAATATATTTCCTTACCCTGGCCAATACATCCTTGATTTCCATGGCAGTATTTAGTGGCCTTTATCCTTCTAAAAATGGATTTATATATTGTTCTTGATAGTTGGACGAGTAAGGATGGAGGAAGTAAAATAATAAATTGATAAATGTAGAATAAAAATTGGTTAAATGTATTGTATGGGGGGTATACATCTACTTATGGATGTGACTATCATTTGTGGTGATGTGTGCATGCAGGGGTATAAGAAACGTTGGTTTTTGTGGGCTAGTTATTTGATAGAAAGCCATTGGTTGGGATTATTTCTTATTTACCTATATATATAAATTTTAGTTCTTTGGTATTTTCAATACGCCCCATACCATTGTTGATAACCATGTGTCAAACACCCCCATTTCATGGGGGAGGGTGTCTTTACCAACATCCCAATGGGAGGATGGATGTATGGTTACAATATTTCTTCCTTTCACCCTCTAACAATTCTTACTGCTCAAGTGTATCCAGGTTGGCTGTAATGTCTTGTGGATTACTATATCCAAAGATCCTTTGGGTCTGTAGACGCCGGAAAAGTCCGTTGTTCCCAAACGAAGCTCCGGATGCGGAAAGCGAAGTGATATTTGGAGTCGGAAGAACGTTTCGGAGGGCCCGGAGGCCTTGCGCGGAATTTCAGAGACCCGCGCGCAAAGGTAATGTTCCGCGCGCAAACCCCCCGGGATGCGCGCAATGCGCCGGTCCGGCGCGCAATTTTGCGCGCCGCGGGTCCGCGCGACTCCCTTGCGCGCCGCGCCCGATTCCGCGCCCGCGAGAAGAATTTCGCGCTCGCGCCTTGGATTCCGCGCCCGGGGTTGCCTATAAATACAAGGCGACCCCCAACGTTTCAAAGGTTGCTGGAAGTCGAAACGTCTCTCGTGCGCGCAATTCCACCCCTTCCGCGCGCAATGACGAACTTCAGGTAACCTCCTTTCTTTCGCGCAAGAAAGCCTCGGGGTCCGCCTTCGCGCGCAATCCCCGCTGGCTCCTTTCATTTGAATAAAAACTCACCCTAAGGCCTTTGCGCGCAAAAGAACCCGCTTGCGCGCAATTGCCCCCGGGGTGCGCGCAATCCGGCCCGATTGCGCGCACCCCCCCTTCTTTCAAGTGGCCATTCGTTAAAGAATGAGCTGTTGCCCCCGCGTGCTATCCGAAGCCCGGTGTGAGCAATCTCAAGCATCCGCGCGCAAGGCGCTGGCCCAATTGCGCGCCAGCCGCCCCGATTGCGCGTCGGCCCGCAGTATTGCGCGCAAAGCTTCCTTTTTGCGCGCAATCTGCCAGGGTCGTCCCCGTTGACCTCCTAAGGGTACCTGCCTGCGTGGCGCCCGATGCTCCTCATCCTGGGTGCCCGCACCGTGCGTTGTCTTCCCGTGCGGCCCTCCAGGTTCGTGCGAAGTGGCATGCACTCATCGTCCGGCAACCTATGCCCTGCATGACGTTAAACTGCATACGTCCGAGCTACAAGACGTTAAACTGTTCAGCATTCGTCCCACATGACGTTAAACTGCGCATACGTCCAGTATGACGTTAAACTGCATATTCGTCCAGCATGACGTTAAACTGCACATCCGTCCAAGCTGCACGACGTTAAACTGCCTAGCCCCATCGTCCGCGCTGCAAGACGTTAAACTGCCAAGTGTTTCGTCCTCAACACACGACGTTAAACTGTACTTCGTCCGGCAAGACGTTAAACCGTCCGCCTCGTCCTCAACACACGACGTTAAACTGTACTTCGTCCGGCAAGACGTTAAACCGTCCGCTTCATCCGATCCCGTGCTCTGCACGCAGGATCTCCCCCGGTTTGGATGTGGCCCCCACCCGCTCGTCTCTGCAGGGATGTCGGGATTGTCCCGCTTTCGGGGCGATTTAATGGGAGTGGCTTTTCCCTACGGGGGCAGGGTATTACAAACCCCTAGTTTCTCGTGGGAGGCTGCACATGTGTATCTCCATTGCGCCTCCCCACGGCCGAAGCCAGTAGAGGGTATGACTGGGATCGAGGTGTCTTCTGCTTTCGGTCTAAGTCCCTTCCAACTGAGTTTTGCCGCAACCGGGCTGCCTCAAGTGCGTAAGTCCTGACAGAATGAACTACGTGGACTTTGATCCCTGTCTTCTATACAGGGTACGTAGGAAGCCTCCCTGAGGTCCAAGCCCACCACCTGGTCGTCCCGGTCGTATTTACGTCGGTTCGTCCATCAGTGGACCCCTCCAGGGTTCACGCTTGCGTTGATTCACCTATGAATCCGCCCCTGTGGGAGACTGCCCATGTGTATCTCCACTGTGCCTCCCCACAGCCCCTTTTCCCATTTCTCCTTTTATCGTCCAGCATGACGTGAAACTGTGATCCACCCGGCCGTTCCATCCCCCTCTGTGCGAGGTGGTTCGGTTCAATCCTCCGCCCGGCGGCCTCGACCTCTTCGTGAGTCGGCTTGCCGACGTCCAGCATGACGTTAAACTGTATACCCGAACTACGTTGACTTTGATCCCTGTCTTCTATACAGGGTACGTAGGAAGCCCCTCTGGGGTCCAAGCTCTTCACTCCATCATCCATCCTGATCCTTACCCGGGCCGCCACATCCCGGTGGGGTCATGCCACTTCACTCCACTCCACGTTACTTGGGAAGCCGCCCATGTGCTGGCCCCAGCGTCGGAGGTTCCCCGCAAGGGGTTCTGTCATCTGATCCACTTTTCGTGTTGATCGGTCCGATGCCGTCCCCGCTGGACGTTAAACTCGCGGCATACCCCGTGTTAAACACGGGAAGCTGAGGAAAACCTCAGGTGACACAGTTCCCCGCACCTAGTACGGGATGCCTCAGGCCATCATGCCTTCGAGAAGCCCTATTAGGGACGGAAGACAGATGTGCAGAGCCGCAGTGTTACGACACGCCCCCAGCACCCAGAGCCACCCGGCCTTCTCACCGCAGGTTGCTGCCCCGCCCAGACTCCTTGGAGCGTCCGGGCGGAAGCAGCGTAATTAACCGGTGTCCGTGAAGATATGGCGCCGGGAGCGAGATTCACGAACATTCTTAAGTCTATGAGGGAGACCCGGATTAGGCGACAAGTTCCGAGGAGACGTCCAAGGAAGGAGGAGCCGACATCCCATCATCCCGGTTTCGATCAAGGAGAAGACGCCCCTGAATAAGGGACGGATGCCGCCCGCCCTTGGAAAGCGGGACTGCGGGACCACAAGCCGCGCGCCCATCCCCTCGGGTTGACGGGTGCACGTGCGAACGCGTCCTGGCGGAACAGCGTAACCCGACTCACATCCGCACCGAAACAGAAAAATGGTGAACCCGACGTGAATCTCTTCTCCTTGATACGAAGACCGATGGCTTTCAGAGGTGTTGGAAGACAGGCATGTTGCCCGGCCAAGCATTCAGTCTTACCCGCCAGGGGCTGGGGAAGTGAAATCGGGCACTCCGTCTCGCAACGTCGAGGGCCTGGGTTCCCCCCACGGAAGGCGTCGTGGCGCTAATGGTTGGTTGTCGATTCCTTTTTCCTGTCAGTGTTAATGGGTCTTTCTCCCTGCTTTCAGAAATCAGGTCGCCCGATCCAGTGCCCGATCGCCACCCGCCCACTGGCGCAGGGACAGGGGAAACACCGACGCGGCTACTCCGCGCGGTCCCGCCCGTTCCGCAGCCGTCCCAGCAGCCGCAATTGCGGGACGACCACGCCCTCTCTCCCCCTCGGAGGTCATCCAGAGAAGGGTGATCAACACCCTGGTGCGGAGATACGAGGAAGAGGGAGTCATCCCCACTAGGGAAATGGCTCGCCTAGACCTTGAGGAGGCTGTGCCTCGCCACCACCGCCGCCCCCGAGGGCCGCGCGGGGAGGCACCGCTGCCTACCTCAACGTCCAACCGCTTCGGGAGCTTATCCCCGGAGCGCTCTGGCAGTTCCCTTCCCTACGCGGATGAGGTGGAAGAGGCCCGGGATCACCCTATCCGGGATTCGCTCCAGGGATCTACGGTAAGGACTCCCGCCAGGCCACGGCGACATCGCCGCCAGGCCTCTCCAGTCGAAGAGCGGGCTCTCCACCTGCCCGCGCCGCTCATCCCGACTCGTCTGTCTCGACGCCAACGTCGGGCACGAGCGGAAGAGGATGCCCACCTTGGGGCTCTAGCAACAGCGGCCGCATTGGCCCAAGCCACTGCTGGCTCCAGTCGCCAGGCCTCTGTGCATCCTGAGCGGGGGAACTCCTATGCCCGACCTGGATCGAGGCCCCGACCGCCCCAAAGGCAGGTTGGGTCGACTCTCCCGGTTGCTGGCACTGGCAGTAGCCACCGCGGACCACCTCGCGGTAGCGCTATTCACCGGCAGGATCTACTCTGTGTGGCCGATCCAGGAGGCATGGGTCATCCCACCTTCCGATCCCGGCCCGGAGTCCTGCCCGGAATCATCTCTCCCCGCGTCCCCTTTGATATCTGTCCCGGTGCCCCTCGCACCTTGGTTCCCAGTCCTCTTGGCCCCAGCACCAGTGCGGCCGGAGGATGCCAGGACAGAGATCAGCCCTGCCCTGAAGAACCACCCAGGGGCAGGAAGGCAAGGCGTCGACGCCGAGGGAAGAATGTTACGGAATTCCGGACAGAGATCCGACCGGTTTGCTTCTCTGACTCAGAGGCGGAGTACGATTCGGCGACAGAGCCCCTTCCCCAATCCCGCCAGTCAAGGGCAGGGGTAGGAATGCGGCACGTCAGCCTCGTGCTCCCCGAGAGCGAGATCGATGTGATCCCCGCTTCTCTCCGAAGGTATATCCGGAGTAACGAGGGCCTGGTAGACCCCCAAGGATCAAGCTTGCGGTTGGTACCGGCCCCTCCGGAAGTGCCTTCCGTCTCGATCGGAGAAGCCGGAGACTTTTTCTGGGGACCGACGGTCGAACCACGATCTAGTGCACCCTCGGCGAGCACCGATGCTACGGCAGGATGTTCGCTCGCCGGCCCGTCCTATCGTGATGTGGTAGCTGGGGCACCGCCACCCTCAGGGGGAGGCCCGGGATATGGAGGCCAATCGGCCTGCTCGCCGTATTCGCCGCCGGCCAGCCCGTCGGCCCGACGGCCCGCCTCGGCACCACTACCAGTTCCCCGTCCGTTCCCAGCCATGGAAGAGGACCAAGGAGATCTGGGTCCCGAGTTTGAATCGTGGAGCTTCTGGACCGTCCTTGCAGAGGGCCACTTCCCTTAGAAGTTTTGGCCAGTCGCAGGACCGGGCTTTGATGCACCCGAATCGCTCACCCCGGATGAGTTCGAATGCTTCCGCCGAACTCTCCGGGAGACTCACTCCCGTCTTCACTGCCTACAAATGCCATACCCCGGGAGTCAAGCGCACCTGGAGGATATTAATGAGCAGTGCCGTCAAATTGACCTGGCCATGCTCCCCGCGGTTCGGCACCCCGGGTCATTTGGGCACCACGAGGCCCTCCAACAACGATGCGTCGAGTGTTTTCAAGCACTCCGCAAAGTTATCGAGGAAGCCACTCCCCACGTGTATATCCGTGGATGGGGGCAGTACGCTGCCCTACGCTTCAGTGTGATCCGCTGACAGCCCGATTCGCTGGGTGGCCCTGAGGGTATATCCCCAGGGACAGGAACGGTCAACATGGCTGACCTGTCGGGAGAGGGGAACGACTTGGAACTTCTCGACGGGGGCTTCCCCCCCGAAGACAAGCCGTCATCAGATCCATCAGTGAGAGTTACTCGTCATCAGAGAAACCTCCTGGGGCTCCCCGCACCCACTGAAGCACTGACGTTGAGCCGGAACGTCAGCAAAGGAAAAGAGCACAGCGAGGCTATAAGGCCCGCCGACCCATCTGCCTCCATGCAGAGGGCAGAGGAGGATCCCGAGAAGGCTACGCTACGTCAGCAGCTCGCCGAACAGAAGAAGCTGGTTGACCAGCTCCTCGCCGAGTGCGCTGCAGAACGGCGGCCTGACTATGGTGATCCTAGGCTAGGACAGCAGGGACCGGAACAACCGCTCCTTGATGAGACTCTCCCGGGCAACCGTGATCATGCCGTGTTCGCCGACAGGAGAGAGGCCATTGCCTATGGCAAGAGGGCGCGGTATGTTTCGCCACACCCTCCCGAGCGGCGGGACTACTTGAGGGACCCCGCTCGGATTCCTCCCGCTGCCCCAAGGGCCGCTCCGCCAGCCATCCCACGAGCTGCCGAGTTCGACGACCCGGTCGACGACCCGATTGAAGGGCCGTGCAATGCGCTCGTGGTTAGAGATCCTCGCCAGGACTGGAACCCATGTCCGGACGATCCGATGGCGGCACTCATTGCCCGCTTGGAAGCCTTGGAGACTCGGCAGGTGGCGATCCCACCGGACGGCAAGCCCTACCCAGCATGGGTGGATGACATGCCGGCGCCTCCGGGATTCGGGAATCCCACTTTCGCCCCCTTCAACGGGACTGGAGATCCGCCACAGCATTTAGCCCACTTCAACTCGAGGTGCGGGCCTATGTTGGGGACTCCGGCGCAGCAGGAGGCCGCTAAGCTTCGCTGCTTTGTTCAGACACTGGAAGGGCCAGCATTTGTCTGGTACAGCCAGCTTCCCGTCGGGTCGGTAACCAGCTGGGAGGACCTCCGTAGACAGTTCCTCTACCAGTTCAGTTCCACGACCCGGAAGACGAGTATCGCAGACCTCTTCAAGTGCAAGCAGAGGCCTGATGAGCGAGTCGCGGACTTCGTCGCCCGATGGAAGGGTCTCACGTATTCCCTTGACATGCCATTGACTCAGGAGCAGTTGCTGACAATGTGCGTCGGGAACGTCAAGACCGAGCTGGTCCCTTCCCTGATCACTCAGAATTACCCCGGAGGGTTCAGGGACTTCTCAGACAAAGCTCAACGTCTTGAGGAAGCCCTGCAACAGGCCAGCCAGGCACACCCGCTGCCTCCTATGATTCCTGCAAGGAGAGCCAGCAGGGCTGAGCCCACTGCTGTGGCCCAGATAGAGGCTCCCAGGCCGTTGGAGCTGCTGCCGGTGAGGCCAGCTCCACAGCCTCACAGGAATCCGCCTCCACGGGCTCAGTTCCCGGCCCAGCAACGGCAGCCTCAGAACCGGTCGGCCCCTCCGCGTAATGTACCGCCACAACCTAGGAGAGATAATCAGGGTCCACCTCCTCGGCAGGCCCCTCCAGCCCCTCGTCAAGACCGCGCTCCCAGGGGCCCGCGACACCTGACGTACTCATTCCATGAGGATCAGGTCCCCGGTTATTTCCGGAGCGCCCTGGAGCAGAGGATTGTGCGACTGCCTGAGTGTTGGAAGCCAGAGGAGGCACATCTCACAGATAACCCCCGCTACTGCCCTTATCATCGAGCCCTGGGACACACCATCCAGCGGTGCTATGTGTTCAAGGACTGGCTCCAAGACCAGATTAACAACAATGTAATCAGGTTGGGCCCAGCTCCAGCACAAGTGGCGGGCGTGTTCGTGGGATCAGATGACGATAGTGGCAACGAGGAAGAATGGCAGCTGGTCTCCGACCGCGGATCCCAGAAGTACAATAACTGGATGGCCCGCAAGACGACCATTCGCGCCCAGGGAATCATCCGTGCGCGCTTGAATCGGCCTGAGCCCCCAGAACCCGCGGGTGCTGCTTCGGCATCGTCGTCCCAGCCTGCCTCTTCCAAGAGGAGCAAACGGCGGCGGCGCAAGAAGGAAGAGCGCGCCCCGCCAGTTCCGCCACTATCCCGTACTCTCGGCGATTTCATGCCCCCGGAGATGGGGGTCCCTCCTCGGATCCGCCCGGTGATGGATGATTCGTCCGATGACGGTATTGGGTACGCTTCGGTTAATACCGTCGAGCTGGTAAATCCCTTTTCGGTTCCCGACGTTGAAGAACACCAGGTGGACCTCCCTAGTGTCCCCGGTCGTCGCCACCGTCGGAAGAACCGCAGTAGCAGGAGTCGCCGGGGCACAGCAGCCGGTACCTCCGGCCAGGCCGTGCACGCCACTGAGACTAGGCAGCAGGCTCAAGATCGAGCTCAACGTGCGCAGGCTCCCCATCCGGGGATGACGGATTCGCCTCCGCCACTGTTTGTGGTGTGGGACCAGGCAGAACCGCCTCAGCCGCGTCGCGACCAGCTCCGCCCTGCCACAAGTCCATCCCGGCCTCCTGACTCCAGTACGGTGACCATTTCCCGGACTGCGACCAGTGAACAGCGGGATGCGCCAAGCACCAGTCGGCCGCCGACCCAACCGGCAAGGCCCGTCATGCCACCAACCGCAGAGCAACCTCCTGCAACCAAGAGCTCGCGCTTGGCCAAAAAGTATGATGTCCTGAAGCACTTGGCCGACATCCCAGCAAGGCTCTCCATCCTTGAGGCTCTGCGCATGTCATCTGAGATGCGCGAGGCACTCGCTGAAGCCCTGAAGAGCCCCCTCCAGTTTGAGACAGAGGTTGCGGCTGCAGAGGCCTTTCACGCCGAAACGATCGAGGACGCCGAATGTCAGGCAGTTATCTCGTTCTCTGGTAAGGATAAAGACCCTCCTATACAGGGACACATTCGTCCGCTGTATGTCACTGGCCAGTTCAATGGCCTTGAAGTCTGGCGTTGTCTTGTCGACACGGGGTCCGGGATTAACCTGATTCCAACTCGGACGCTCCGGAGATTGGGGTTGTCTGAGGATGACTTGATTCCCTCCGACCTCAGGATCCAGGGGTACGACCGCACCGAGCAAACCCCGGT
The DNA here is from genome assembly GCA_963277665.1 of Viscum album. NCBI lineage: Eukaryota > Viridiplantae > Streptophyta > Magnoliopsida > Santalales > Viscaceae > Viscum > Viscum album. The sequence continues at coordinate 228,863,251 of OY728125.1, forward strand.
CGGCAAGATACGTTTGAAGACCCAGTTCGGTGACTTGGTTGCCAACACCGAATTCATGGTAGTCTCTCAGGACACTGCGTATAACGCATTGATGGGCAGGCCATGGCTTCACCTTCATGCGGCGGTTCCCTCGTCATACCACCAATGCCTCAAATACTCCCGTAATGGTCGAGTAGGCGTGCTTCAAGGAGATGCCTCTCCTTTTGCCTCATGTGAAGCCCGTTATCTGGACGCGGACTATTACAAGAGCAAGGATAAGCAGATCCTGGCAGGTGAGGTTGAGCCTGTCGCTGTTGCGAGCGATCCCTGGGCAGGTCTGGATGACGCTTACGTCCTCCCGATTCAACGGTTGGACGTAGCCATGGTTTCGACGGCCTGTGAGTCTCCTGATGAGATGACCGCGACCGCCCGTGCCAGCACCAGCGACCCAGCAAGATCTGGTAGCCCCAATGCAGTTTCCAACGCAGTCTCTCCCGTGGATGATCCCTCCCCGAGTGGAGAGGGTATGGAAGACGCACCCCCAGCCTTTGAGGAGGGCGTCCCCGCCACGGTCGATGAGTTAATACAGGTGAACCTTGGAACCGAGGCCGATCCAAGACCCACGTTGGTTAGTGCCGCCATGCCCTCTGAGGAGCGGCAGCAGTACGTGGACTTTCTCAGGCAGCACCGTGATGTGTTCCCTTGGGGCTATGACGAGATGCCGGGGCTAGATCCTCAGGTAGCCGTCCACCGCCTTGGTCTCCCGGCGAACCATCGCGGGTTCAAGCAGCCTCCCAGGAAGATGCACCCATCCCATGGTGCCATGGTTGAGGCCGAAGTTGACAAGCTTATCAAAGCCAACTTCGTGAGGGAAGTTCAGTATCCCAAATGGCTGGCCAACATTGTGCCGGTCAGGAAGAAGAATGGGCAGATTAGAGTCTGCATCGACTTCCGCGATCTCAACCGCCACTGTCCGAAGGATGATTTTCCCCTTCCAGTGACAGAGCTGTTGATTGATGCCACGGCAGGGTTCCAAGCCCTCTCCTTCATGGATGGATACTCCGAATACAACCAAATTCGGATGGCCCCTGAGGATGAGGAGTTCACTGCCTTTAGGGCCCCCCAAGGTACCTTTTGCTACCGGGTCATGCCCTTCGGCCTGAAGAATGCAGGTGCCACCTACCAACGGGCGATGCACCGCATATTCAAGCCAATCCTCGGCACACTGGTGGAATGCTACGTCGACGACTTGGTGGTCAAATCACGCCAGCGTCAGGACCATCTCAAAGATCTTGAGAAAGTGTTCGGCTTCCTCCGGTCTCGCTGCCTGAAGATGAACCCGTTGAAGTGTGCCTTCGGGGTCACCTCCGGAAAGTTCCTTGGATTTGTGGTAAGATACCGGGGTATTGAGATCGACCCAGAGAAAATCAGGGCGATTAGCCAGATGCCTCCCCCGGGTACCGTCCGGGAACTGCAAGGGTTCCAAGGCCACTTAGCCTATATACGCCGATTCATCGCGAATCTGGCCGGCAAGTGTAAGCCCTTTTCTCGGCTTATGAAGAAAGGTGCCACCTATGTATGGGATAAAGAGTGTCAGACCGCTTTCGAGGAAATCAAGCAGTACCTGCTTCAACCTCCGGTCCTGATGCCGCCCGTATCCGGAAAGCCGCTGGTCCTTTATGTGACCGCCCTGGAACGGTCCCTGGGTGCCCTTCTCGCCCAGAAGAACAACGAGGGAACAGAGAATAGCCTCTATTACCTCAGTCGCATGCTCCTTGATGCGGAGGTTAGGTATTCCCCCATCGAGAAGAGCTGCCTGGCGCTCGTATTTGCCGTACAGAAATTACGGCACTACTTGCAGCACCATGAGGTACAGTTGGTTTCTCGGGTAGACCCGTTGAAATATATCCTGAGCCGGCCTATGTTGACTGGCCGTCTAGCGCGGTGGGCTGTGATTCTCCAGCAGTTCGACATCAGGTACGTGTCTCAGAAGGCCATCAAAGGGCAGGCATTGGCAGACTTTCTGGCCGCTCACCCGACCTCCGCGGATCAGCCGCTGGATCTAGGCTTTCCTGATGAGACCATTCTCTCGGTTGATCGAGCCGATCCATGCTGGCAGATTCACTTTGACGGTGCCTCCCGGAGCCCCACCGGTAGAAGACTCGATAATCCTAAGCTCAATAGAGTGGGCTTGGGCATCGTCTTCATTACCCCGGAGCGAGCCGTGCTGCCATACTCTTTCCTGTTGTCAGAGGGCTGTACCAACAATGTGGCGGAATACCATGCCCTCATCACCGGCCTCGAGTTGGCTCTCGAGATCGACGTGCCCCGTCTGTGCGTGAAAGGGGACTCCGAGCTGGTCGTTAAGCAGATCAATGGCGACTACGTTGTCAGGAAGCCGGAACTTGTGCCATTGTTGGAGTGCACCCTTCTTCTGATGGCCCGGTTCCCTTCTCGGCCGGAAATTGTCCATATTCCCCGGTCGCAGAATGGTCGAGCAGATGCTTTGGCCAGCCTGGCTGCGTCACTTGCGGAACCTGAACAGGACAACCTGATCGTCCGCGTGGCGCGCCGCAGGCTCATCGCTCCCGTTATCCCGGAAGAAGATCGCGGCCCGTTGGTAAGTAACCTCACCACGGTTGCCCCTATGCCCGGAGCCCCGAGTACCCCAAATATAGCAGTCGAATCAGCCCGTGATTGGAGGGCGCCTTTGGTTGAGTACCTCCAACATGGCATTCTTCCGTCAGATCGGGCCGAGCGCGAGCGAGTTCGATGCCGCGCATCGCAGTTTGTCCTCCAGAGCAGTCCCGGTCTGGAGCAGATCCTCTACAAGCGCGGATTTGATGGTGTTCTCCTCCGTTGCCTTCAGGGAGTTGAGATCCCACGAGTCATGCAAGAGGTACATGCTGGTTCATGCGGCGCCCACCAGACTGGGCCGAAGCTGTCCCACCAGATTCGGAGGTTGGGATACTTCTGGCCCTCTATGATCCATGACTGCATCGAGTACGCCAGGAGGTGCCATGCGTGCCAGGTTCATGCGAACTTTGTGCATCGGCCGCCGGAGCCTCTCCATACCACAAGGTATTCCTGGCCCTTTGCAGTCTGGGGACTGGACGTTGTGGGACCTTACCCGCCGGCGACAGCTCGCCAGTGCCGGTTCATTCTGACCGCCACGGACTTCTTCTCCAAATGGGCAGAAGCGATTCCGCTCAGAGAGGTCAAATCCTGTTCGATCGCTGACTTCGTGACCTCCAACATCATCTATCGATTTGGAGTGCCTCACGCTATCCTCACGGATAACGGAACCAATTTCCGAGCAGCCGAGTTGAAGAAGTTGTACGCCAAGTATAACATCCGCTCGAACCATACATCTCGTTATCATGCGCAGGCGAATGGACAGATCGAGGCGTTTAACAAAACCCTCTCTAACATTCTGCAAAAGATGGTTGGTCAGAACAAGAAGAGTTGGCCGGACAAGCTCCCCAACGCCCTCTGGGCTTATCGGACGACGACTCGCAATTCCACCCAGATGACCCCTTATTCCCTGGTGTATGGAGCTGAGGCCGTCCTGCCCATCGAGATCCAGTTACCGTCCTTGCGCACTGCGGTCTACGACCAGCAAGCGCCGGACAGAGTTGCTGAAGCCCGTCTAGTCGAGTTGGAAGCACTGGATGAGAATAGACTTCGCGCTTTGCACAACTTGGAGAGGCATCAAAGCAGAATGGCTCGAGCTTTCAATAAGAAGGTTCGCCTCCGCTCCTTCCTGCAGGGTGATCTAGTGCTAGCCCTAAGAGCACCGATGATCCCCGGCAGGAAGCCGCCCAAGTTGGAGCCCATGTGGGAGGGACCTTTTGTTGTCCACAAGGTCTATCCCAATGGCGCGTACTCCCTAGCGACTATGGATGGTGAGCGTGTCACTCCTCCCACCAACGCTAGGTTCCTCAAGCAATACTTTGCCTGAGTGTCCGTTCGTCCTGCATGACGCTAAACTGCGCTTCGTCCTGCATGACGCTAAACTGCACTTCGTCCGCGCTGCAAGACGTTAAACTGCCAAGTGCTTCGTCCCGCATGACGCTAAACTGCACTACGTCCGAGCTACAAGACGTTAAACTGTTCAGCATTCGTCCTGCATGACGTAAAACTGCCCCTCAAGAACTACGTGCGGCTTGATTCCCATCCTTATGGGATACGTAGGACCGCCTGAACCCTCGTGTTTCAGGCCCAGCCCCATCCTTCGGGAATTTCCATCCCATCTCGGGCCCTTGGCCCAGTTGCCCCCGGGTGTGCGGCGTATGGTGTGAGTGCGGGGCTATGCCCTCATTCACGTCGGTTTGCTCGTCACGCTGTACGCCCCCCCACGTTTGGGGATGCCTTCTGCTCCCCCCTTCTTTCCTCATCGTCCTTCATGACGTTAAACTGCACTTCAAGAACTACGTATGGCTTGATTCCCATCCTTATGGGATACGTAGGACCGCCTGGACATTCATGTTTCAGGCCCAGCCCCATTTCCCGGGAATCTCCATCCCGCGTTGGGCCTCTGGCCCCAGTTCCCCTCCTTTTTGTGCGAGGCGTATCGCGTGAGCGGGGGATTACGTCCTCATTCACGTCGGTCTACTGGCCGCGCCGTACGCCTCCCCCGTGTGTGGGACTACCTCACACCCCTCATCGTCCTGCATGACGTTAAACTGCCTTTCCAGAACTACGTATGGCTTGATTCCCATCCTTATGGGATACGTAGGACCGCCTGGACGCTTGTGTCTCAGGTCCAGCCCCGTCTCTTGGTTGATCACGGGGATCTGCCCCCCTTCGGTTGCTCTCAGGGTGAGTCCTCCGACCCTTTCCGGAGATCTGTTAACATGTTTTGGGTGCTTCGGTCTATGACTCGTAGTGTCAGATTCAATCCCGACAAGTCTTGTGTTGCTTGTCAGGCCCCGCGCTTCCTCTTGTTCGAGCCTTCACTCAAAGGGATCCTCGTTAGCGGTTTGGGTACGATGCCTCAGTGCTCTCCCACCGCTCCGGGTCGATTTACCGGCGGGTCTTGGGCCGCAAATCGATATGAATCCTGCGATTGAGCGGTTGATGCTCGTTTGCTTGCCCCGTCTTAGGCTGACGCGATCGGATGTTGTGTTGCGAATGCGTCAGCAACGTCCTTGATCGCCATGTCAGCTCTCTCAGGCTCTGAACATTGGTTGCGCAGTGCTCATCACACTCCGCCTTTGTGCGTTGTAGTGGAATCTTGACACTCTCTTCATACTGACCTCCGGTACGCCTCTACACGTTAGGCAGACCAACCAGGGTAATGATGTCGTTCGAGGCTCCCATGATCTGAGCACCAAGGATATATGTAGATATCCTCCCTAAGGGCCATGCGTAGCTGGACCCTCGTCCCCATAAGGAGGAGGGAGTCGCCCGAACAATTGCGTTTTGGGCCCAGTATATCTGGAGGCTAGCATCTCTGCCCCTCGGGTGATGGACATACGCAGACCCCCATCCCAAGACTCTTCTCCTGGAATCGTGCGTGACCGCAGGGCTGGGTATGCTCCCACCTCCGCCGTGTCCGCCGTACCGCGGTAAGCGGATTCCTCCATGGTCCGAACCACACGACCTTAAACTGTGTTGTCTGGTCCTACCACACGACCGTAAACTGTGATCGTCTTGGCCGCCCGACGAGAAAACGGCACTGCATCGTGATGTTCCCCTCAGGGGACACTCATGTTGGGCGCTGGTTAATAACCACGCCATTCATCAATGCCTTCCGTGGCTTGATTATTGCGGCGACGCCAGAGATTTCTCAATCACAGTCATGTCGCCGCACAAAGAAAAACCATTCATCTTTAAGGAAAAACAAGAAATATCAAATGCCGCTCCTTTTGTGTGCGAGGGTCAGACCCGCACTCTTCCCCGCGCTGGTGCCCGATTGTGTTGCACCGCGCTTCAAGAACTACGTGCGGCTTGATTCCCATCCTTATGGGATACGTAGGAATGCCCGAATGTTTGAAACTTCGGGTCCAGCCCCCCATCTCTTAGAGATTCCCCCTTCTCTGGGGAATCCGCCGCCTTCAGGTCACCCTCAAGGCGCGTTCCCCGACCCCTTGCAGTGGTCCACCGGTGTCAAGAGTACTCTGGTTTATTGCCAGGAGGGTCAGGATCCGCTTGGTCAGGTTTCCTCCACTTTTCAGGCTTCGTGCTCCCTTTCATTCGGACCCATCGTCTACGCCCTGGGTGGAGCCCCCGTGAACGGTTCGGACACAATGCCTCAGTGCTCTCCCACCGACTCGGGCCGGTACCCCCAATGGCCTCGGGCAGCAAATCGATATGAATCCTGCGATTGAGCGGTCGATGCTCGTTTGCTGCCTCATTCCACCAACGGTTAGTGCGATATTGATGCTGCTTTTCCGCCACGGTCGGCAGTACTCCCATATCGTTACGCCGGTGCCCCCAGTCCTTGAGTGAATGGCCGCATGATTCACATTTTCCACCTCCCATTCTAACCAGGCGAAACCTCGACACTCTTGACACTATCCCTCAGTGCATCTTCGCATATCCAGGGGATATGACCAGATGCGGCGTACTTTGAGGTCTCTATGGTCCGAGCTCTAAGACCTTAAACTAAGATCTCTCTTTATGGTCCGAGCTCTAAGACCTTAAACTAAGATCTCTCTTTATGGTCCGAGCTCTAAGACCTTAAACTAAGATCTCCCCTTATGGTCCGAGCTCTAAGACCTTAAACTAAGATCTCTCCTTATGGTCCGAGCTCTAAGACCTTAAACTAAGATCCCCCCTTCTGGTCCGAGCTCTAAGACCTTAAACTAAGATCCTCTAGCCCTTATGGTCCGAGCTCTAAGACCTTAAACTAAGATCCTCTAGCCCTATGGTCCGAGCTCTAAGACCTTAAACTAAGATCCTCCACCTTTATGGTCCGAGCTCTAAGACCTTAAACTAAGATCCAGCCCTTATGGTCCGAGCTCTAAGACCCTAAACTAAGATCTACCCCAAATGGGGTCCTACGTCCTGCATGACGTTAAACTGCACTCTCAGAACTACGTGTGGCTTGATCTCCAGCCTGATGGAGTACGTAGGAACGCCCGGGCATTTCGACTCGGGTCCAGCCTCAGGGATCGATAAGTCCCGCCCCTCCTCGTCGCCGGCCGTCTAGCCTGGCTTCGGGTAGAGTGGTGCAGTTGTGATATTCTCCCCGATTCAGCTCGGGATGCCCCATCGCAAGGATGGGAAGCGACAGTTTCCTCGTCAGAGAGGTGCTGTCTGAGAATTGAGGTGACTCACGGCCAGATTAGTGCATCCGCCTAATACGTTTTCCCCACGGTGGCGCAATTTTGAGAGCGTTGGATTCTGTCCGAACAAATCGTCACTTCGCCCCACGCTTCGCATGCCCTGTTGATCTGGATTTTCCACCCTTGTGCCTGAAGGAACCCCAAAGCGGTATTCATGATGACATGTGGTCCGCCTCCTGCAATATGAATGATGGCCTTTTTCGGTCCGTCTATTGCAGTTGTTATGGTCGATCCACTGTCCGCCTACCGTCTTGGGCATTTCCTGGAAGGCCGACCGTTGTGGATGTCTGGATTCGGGACACGCGATTCACCCTTTCTCATTTCCCTATGTTCGGATAAAATCTCAACGCCCCTAGCGTTGTCCCGCTCGTGTGTTGGAACAAGTTGGGGGATGATACATTGGTTAGGTCTGAGGTCTCCTTTCCTAGGAATGACCTCCCTCTTTTCTCCAGAAACCCAGGCCCAATTATGGATGCCTGATGCTTGGTTAACACTCCCGCAAGACAACGAATTGTGGTTGAGCATATTAAACCGAAAGACGCAGATAAATATATTGATTCATACAAATGGATCGAAATATTGAATAACGGAAGAAAAATGTTCTAGGAATGGCAAAAAAACAAAGCCCCTAGGGATTAGCGTGCTGGATAAGTCTTTCTAACGCCGCTACCCTTTGGCTGGCGGCCTCCAGGGCTGCTTCTCGTTCTCTGCGTGCCCTCTCCTCGTCGGCGGTCGCAGCACGCAGTTCGTCAATCCTGGCCTGTGCGTGCTCCCGCTCGACTTGGAGTGTGACCATCTGTTGGCCCGCCTCCGTCAGCTGTACCTGAGCATCGATCAGTTGTGCCGATAGTTGCTCCACAAGCTCGGTACATGCTGCGACGAAGGCCTCCTTCTCTGCCGCCTGCCCTTCGAGGCGCCGGACTTCCTGCTCTGCCGCGAGGAGCGCCTGCGTGCTCTCCGACATGTCCCGACTTTGTGCGACGTCGGCACGCCGGCGGCTCTCGCGCATCTTCTCGGCCATGAAATCACGGACCGTCAGATGGAGGCGTTGAGCATCAGCTCCCCCGGCACACAGGAAGCGCAGCCAGGTCTGAAGTGATCCCATGCGCCCCAGCCATTCCGATGGGTCTCGCTTGAGGAAGCGCTGGATGCACTTCCACCCCCTGCGCCGCGTTACCCGGCTATCCTCGACCGCCTCCGCGTCCGAGTCATCCATCTCCTCGGGGTCGGCAGGCCGGTAAGCAGGGAAGGCAGCCAGCAGGTCTGCTGCAGGGTCCGCCCCTGGGAGGTCCTCACGAGGGATAGGTTCCCCAACATCCGGGCGACCTTCTTCTCTCTCCCCAGTGGCGCTGACACCCTCGTCAGCCCCCAACCTCCCTCCGATGGCAGCACCACCGACATCCGTAGCCCCCTGATCAGCAGTTGGTGGGGCCGGCTCGGTTTGGGAAGTCTGTTCCGGAGCAGGCGGCATGTCCACCACTGGTCCACTCGTAGATGGCCCGGGTTCGGCAACCCGACGAGCCTCCAATGTTGAGATCACTGCGCGGGGCATGCCATGGTTAGTCACGGATCGTCAATGGCAAGCACCAGCAGTAAAGTAGGGAGACTTACGGGAGTTCGGAGCGTCATCTTCCGCTACCCCGGTCGCCGCAGGAACAGTTGCAGCAGGGGACCCCTTAGCGCTTGTCAGTTCAATGATGGGTGTCTGGCCCCCGCCTTGTCCTGCTGGCGCCTCTCCTACCCCTGCCGAGGACGCTTGGCCAACATCCGTGTGCTCCTGAGAAAGGTGGAGAAACGGGTTAGAAGCTGCATAAGAGAATGGATGAAGCAGGTTGAGTAAGGATAGAAGCGGACCTCGAGGAGCTCAGTGACATCAACATTGTCAGAGCCGGCCACCTCGCCGCTCTCCCGTGGGCTCCCCCGATGGGACCTTCCCTCGGAGCCTTCATCCTCCCCCGTCTCCTCCTCCTCGGAGTCGCTACTGTCATCTTCTCCCGGCGGCATCTGTTCTGGAGCGGGCTCGAGACCGAGCATCACCTTCACCAGAAGGGATGGCTCCGCACACTGACCACGTTGGCGCGCGTACTCGTCCATGGCCGTCAGATATGCATATTGCCGGTTGAAGTCCACCCTGTCGGTGATCTGGAGGCGCCCGACCTCTGGCAGATAGATTCCTTCTCTGAGTATCTTTCGCCAGATAACGTCGGTCCCCAGTGACTGCCGCAGGGTCATCCAGGCCGACCACAGCGCCGGGAATACTGCATCGTGGGAGGGTTCGAGCAGACGTCTCACCTGCTTCCCGGGCCGCTCGTCGACCGACGCATGCGCCCCCTCTCTGGGCGCCGAGGTCGTGGCGGCAGCCTGCGATGTGCCCGCCGCCGAAGTCCCTGCTCGCGCCGGCTCCGCTGCTTGGCGCGCCTCCGTTCTCCCCCGTGTGGCGGCGCCTCGCCTCCTTCCTTGACGCCCGGTCTCCGCACGGGTAGCCTCGAGCCACCGAACTAGCTTCCGCAAGAGCCCCTCAGGGTACGCGATGGCCCAGTGTTCGGCATACTCGGTTGCCAAGCCTGCGTCGATCCCGGTAGGAGGGAGAGTGATGACGTCGCCAGAGCCGAAGGCGACGAACATCAGCCACATCTGGCGAAGGACGCAAGGGTTCGTCTCCTCCCGGACAGCGGTGAATACCCTCTTCGGCATCCGCTGAAGGCACCCGAACTGCCTGGCGAACCGGGTCGGCACGTAAGGCTCGCAGATCACCTTCCCGTCGATCCGAGTCACGAGCACCCCGCCCCGCATGTTCAGGAAGTATTCATGCTGCTCCAGCGGGCCCCGTCCGTTGTCGATCATCTGGCCGACGGGAGTGGGGAACGGGCTGAAGTTGAAATTGGCATGATTGCCAATCCGAACCCTCACGCCCTCCTCACTGAGGGTCATCGGAGCGACCCCCGCAATATTCAGCAGGGAGGGTCGCAAGCCGTTGCCCGGAGGACTGATGGCATTTGGGAACGTATACCCACCAAGGTGAGCAGCCACCCAGCCGTGGAAGAACTGAAAGGGCCCACAGATCCTTCGTGGCGACCCCCCTCGTGTGATGCGTCCCAGAATGGCATACAGCCTCGCCAGTACTGGGACCCCGAGGTTGTACCTCTTATTGGCAGCCATGGCGCCCGCCATCGCCAGCGTCGCCGGGCGGACGCCCATCCTCGCATCCCGCACTGGCAGGAGCCACCCGCTCAGAAAGGCGGCCAGGAACGCCGCGTACCGGACGTTCGGGTCCCGGGCCTCGATGACGCGGTACCCCCATGAGCGGTAATCGCCCGTCTCCAGGACCCGCCAGTACGACCCGTTCCGGCTCCTCTCAGCTGCGGTCGGGCACCGCTTCCCCCTGCCTGGCATCTTGACCGCCGGGTCATGCTCCAGGAACTGGCCGAACCAATCCTTGTAGGCTATGTCCTTCTGGAAGTCCTGGATCCCGAGCCGCTGCGTAGCCAGGTCAAGCAGATGCCAGGTCAGAATGGGAGTCCGTGACCTGTCCTCCCAGATGTTCTTCGGTGGCAGGAACTCATCGTACTGGTAGCTCTCCAGCGGGATACCTCCGATGCAGTGGATGTCCCAGAGACCGATGCCAACCTCCCCATGGTGAAGATGGAAGGTGTTGGTATCCGGGGACCAGCGAGTGAACAGCTCCGGCCCGAGCTCAGACTGCTGGTAGAAGTGGAACTGCGACGTCCACACCGCCTCGAACAGGCCGATGTACCGCAGCTCCTCTGCGAAGTGATCGCAAGTGTGGCGTACCCAGAACGCCCAGGCCCATTCACTGGTGAAGTTGCCCCCAGAACGCAAGTCCCAGTCCTTCAGCCAGCCCTTGGTGTCGTCAGTGACACTCTGACGGTATGTGCTCGAGTAGAGGGCTGGAGAATTCTCCGCTGTAGGCTCACCCCCATCGATGGTTCGCGTCCTCGGGTTCAGGACGTAGACATCCAAGTGCCTGGTTTCCCTGGCAGGATGCCCATTGTTGGTGATGTTATAGCGGTGAAGCTCGTCCTCCCGGGTCACCCAGGTCCGCGGCGCATCAATCTCGAACCCTGGCACCGGAACCTCATCTAGGATGCCGAAGTTCCAGAGCGGCAGGTTGTCCGACAGCGGATATGTCTTCTGGGCCGGCGTTAGTAAGTCGAACAAGGATTGATTGTTAGAAACAATCTCCTTGGCTCCGTAAACCTCCTCGTTCGTCGCCATCTCGGCTCTGCGAGTGGCGGCATCCCCTTCATTTCCTCTGTGCGCGGCCATCTCGGAAGATTCGGGAGTCGTGCGGGTTAAGGGATGAAGCGTGCGGGATCGGACGAGGCTGGTGGAAAAGTTTGAAAGTTGGCGCGCAATCCAAGTGGACGGCGCGCAATTGGGAAGACTGTCGCGCAAAGTTCCGGGTTTTCGCGCAAAAACAGGCGAAATCCGGACGGTTTTGCGCGCCGATCGGGCAAATTTCGCGACCGGAAGAGGCAATTTCGCGCACGAGAGCTTTGGAGCTTATCGCGCGGAAGGCCAGAGTACGGAATGCGGGACCCAGGGCCCCTATTTATAGGCAAGGCCGGGGTCCGCGCTGCGCGGAAAGCGCTTTGCGCGACCGCAGCGGCGAATTTCGCGCCCGACGCCCCTTTTTGCGCGCCTAAGTCCCGCGCCGCCCAGGACTTCGGCATTCCGGCGTCTCCCTCGGAACCCGATCGTTGCGACCTCTCGCCGATCAGATTCCGAGGGGGGGCTTTTGTAGACGCCGGAAAAGTCCGTTGTTCCCAAACGAAGCTCCGGATGCGGAAAGCGAAGTGATATTTGGAGTCGGAAGAACGTTTCGGAGGGCCCGGAGGCCTTGCGCGGAATTTCAGAGACCCGCGCGCAAAGGTAATGTTCCGCGCGCAAACCCCCCGGGATGCGCGCAATGCGCCGGTCCGGCGCGCAATTTTGCGCGCCGCGGGTCCGCGCGACTCCCTTGCGCGCCGCGCCCGATTCCGCGCCCGCGAGAAGAATTTCGCGCTCGCGCCTTGGATTCCGCGCCCGGGGTTGCCTATAAATATAAGGCGACCCCCAACGTTTCAAAGGTTGCTGGAAGTCGAAACGTCTCTCGTGCGCGCAATTCCACCCCTTCCGCGCGCAATGACGAACTTCAGGTAACCTCCTTTCTTTCGCGCAAGAAAGCCTCGGGGTCCGCCTTCGCGCGCAATCCCCGCTGGCTCCTTTCATTTGAATAAAAACTCACCCTAAGGCCTTTGCGCGCAAAAGAACCCGCTTGCGCGCAATTGCCCCCGGGGTGCGCGCAATCCGGCCCGATTGCGCGCACCCCCCCTTCTTTCAAGTGGCCATTCGTTAAAGAATGAGCCGTTGCCCCCGCGCGCTATCCGAAGCCCGGTGTGAGCAATCTCAAGCATCCGCGCGCAAGGCGCTGGCCCAATTGCGCGCCAGCCGCCCCGATTGCGCGCCGGCCCGCAGTATTGCGCGCAAAGCTTCCTTTTTGCGCGCAATCTGCCAGGGTCGTCCCCGTTGACCTCCTAAGGGTACCTGCCTGCGTGGCGCCCGATGCTCCTCATCCTGGGTGCCCGCACCGTGCGTTGTCTTCCCGTGCGGCCCTCCAGGTTCGTGCGAAGTGGCATGCACTCATCGTCCGGCAACCTATGCCCTGCATGACGTTAAACTGCATACGTCCGAGCTACAAGACGTTAAACTGTTCAGCATTCATCCCACATGACGTTAAACTGCGCATACGTCCAGTATGACGTTAAACTGCATATTCGTCCAGCATGACGTTAAACTGCACATCCGTCCAAGCTGCACGACGTTAAACTGCCTAGCCCCATCGTCCGCGCTGCAAGACGTTAAACTGCCAAGTGTTTCGTCCTCAACACACGACGTTAAACTGTACTTCGTCCGGCAAGACGTTAAACCGTCCGCCTCGTCCTCAACACACGACGTTAAACTGTACTTCGTCCGGCAAGACGTTAAACTGTCCGCTTCATCCGATCCCGTGCTCTGCACGCAGGATCTCCCCCGGTTTGGATGTGGCCCCCACCCGCTCGTCTCTGCAGGGATGTCGGGATTGTCCCGCTTTCGGGGCGATTTAATGGGAGTGGCTTTTCCCTACGGGGGCAGGGTATTACAAACCCCTAGTTTCTCGTGGGAGGCTGCACATGTGTATCTCCATTGCGCCTCCCCACGGCCGAAGCCAGTAGAGGGTATGACTGGGATCGAGGTGTCTTCTGCTTTCGGTCTAAGTCCCTTCCAACTGAGTTTTGCCGCAACCGGGCTGCCTCAAGTGCGTAAGTCCTGACAGAATGAACTACGTGGCCTTTGATCCCTGTCTTCTATACAGGGTACGTAGGAAGCCTCCCTGAGGTCCAAGCCCACCACCTGGTCGTCCCGGTCGTATTTACGTCGGTTCGTCCATCAGTGGACCCCTCCAGGGTTCACGCTTGCGTTGATTCACCTATGAATCCTCCCATGTGGGAGACTGCCCGTGTGTATCTCCACTGTGCCTCCCCACAGCCCCTTTTCCCATTTCTCCTTTTATCGTCCAGCATGACGTGAAACTGTGATCCACCCGGCCGTTCCATCCCCCTCTGTGCGAGGTGGTTCGGTTCAATCCTCCGCCCGGCGGCCTCGACCTCTTCGTGAGTCGGCTTGCCGACGTCCAGCATGACGTTAAACTGTATACCCGAACTACGTTGACTTTGATCCCTGTCTTCTATACAGGGTACGTAGGAAGCCCCTCTGGGGTCCAAGCTCTTCACTCCATCATCCATCCTGATCCTTACCCGGGCCGCCACATCCCGGTGGGGTCATGCCACTTCACTCCACTCCACGTTACTTGGGAATCCGCCCATGTGCTGGCCCCAGCGTCGGAGGTTCCCCGCAAGGGGTTCTGTCATCTGATCCACTTTTTGTGTTGATTGGTCCGATGCCGTCCCCGCTGGACGTTAAACTCGCGGCATACCCCGTGTTAAACACGGGAAGCTGAGGAAAACCTCAGGTGACACAGTTCCCCGCACCTAGTACGGGATGCCTCAGGCCATCATGCCTTCGAGAAGCCCTATTGGGGACGGAAGACAGATGTGCAGAGCCGCAGTGTTACGACACGCCCCCAGCACCCAGAGCCACCCGGCCTTCTCACCGCAGGTTGCTGCCCCGCCCAGACTCCTTGGAGCGTCCGGGCGGAAGCAGCGTAATTAACCGGTGTCCGTGAAGATATGGCGCCGGGAGCGAGATTCACGAACATTCTTAAGTCTATGAGGGAGACCCGGATTAGGCGACAAGTTCCGAGGAGACGTCCAAGGAAGGAGGAGCCGACATCCCATCATCCCGGTTTCGATCAAGGAGCAGACGCCCCTGAATAAGGGACGGATGCCGCCCGCCCTTGGAAAGCGGGACTGCGGGACCACAAGCCGCGCGCCCATCCCCTCGGGTTGACGGGTGCACGCGCGAACGCGTCCTGGCGGAACAGCGTAACCCGACACACATCCGCACCGAAACAGGGTCGTTTGTGGTTTGGGTGAGATTCCAAGGTGTTTTTGGTCTAGGATTGTTTTCCTAAGTGTCTTTCGGATGAGGTCTAGGTATCTTCAGGCAGGAGGTGTGGCTGTTGTGGCTGAGGTGTTTGTGGGAGGGATGTGTGGTTTGGTTGTGGATTAGGTATCTACGGGGAGGATTTGTGTATGGATTGAGGCCCAAGTGTGTGTGGGAAGGTTGTCATAGTGGGAAATCATATTGGAAGATTGGTATCATCAAGATGTTTTCCACTAGAAATGAGTATCTAACAAGTGGAAGAAGTGGTTTGGGGTACCCAAATATCGATGTGATTATACTACTAATTTACATGATTTTCATTATTTGGGGAGTGGGACTTAGTGAGAGTAGTCTGGCTAGCCTTCCTTGTTAGGTTTTTTTTATTTTTTTTTGTTTTCACGGGGGGCACTAGTATGTTTCTCCCACTTCTGCATGAGTTACTTTGGATTCCATGCTGAGTATACTTCAATTCTCACCCAACAATATAAAACTATTTTTAGGTTCCCAGGAGGACTCTGAGGACAGTGTTGGACTTTTCTAGCTATGGTGTTGGGATAGTTGATGTGGTGTGACTTAGTCTCTTTCTTTTGGTACTTTGGTGCTCTGGTTGTAATTTTTGTTGCATTTTACATCTAATTCATGCATGGGTTGTATTTGTTTTTCATTATATACATTTTTTGGGTTAATTTGGATTTTTACCATTTTATCTCCTGATATATTATTCATTAAAAAGAGTAATGACTTCCATTTATTGTTATATTATATACCCTTGGGGCTAGTCTTTACTCCAGGGCCTATTGGAGGTGGGACTCGGGTGTCATTATCTATCATTTATCTTGAAGAAGTAAGGGCATGGAACTTTTTTTTTGGTTCCCTCATGTTGAAGAAGGAGGGTCATGATATTTTGGAATTTTTAAATGAAATGTGATCATTAAAACAATACTTTACAACCTTAGTGGGATGGGTGATGTTGTTGTAGTTTCTGGAGGCTTCTCAAGGAGGAGAAGTATTAACATGGGTGGATTTTAGAATCCTGTGTTTTTGAACTGGAATAAAATGCAAATGTTTTGGAACATTTTTATTGACTGGATGTGTCAGTTTAAAAACCAAGCTATAGGGTGAAGTTCCATGAGTTGGGATCATTTAATGTGATGATATTGGGCATGGGTAAAGGCTCTAGGAGTTTCCCTTGTGGATCAATGGGTTTTAGGAACACCAGGTCCATAAAATGGGTTTTTAAGGGGTTGTAGAGGGAACATAGTTTGATTAAAAACCATTCTGCCCATAGAAGTGAGTATGTGGCTTGCTACATGCATGGAATTAGCATTGGAATGGGTTGCACAGGGTTAGACCAACCATGTTGGTAAGCCTTGTACGATACTCTAGGTATCCAAAAGTGGGCACATGGGATGTGAACAGTCTTTCAAACCATGGGATTTACACAGATTCAAATTTGGATTTTTATTTAATTAAATTAACGGTAAAAATTATTTAAATAATGATGAAATTGAGAATGTAATTAATTAAATTAATATTAAAAGAATTTAAATAAATGGTGATTAAATGGGTATTTTGGATTTTATCAAAGAAGTGTTTCATTAAATGATAAATATAATAATATAATGGTTATTATTAATATTATATTAATCTTATACTATTTTTATAATATTTTATTTATTTATATAGAGGGGACAAAAGAAGGAGGTACACCCCACTCTCCCTCCCTACCTTATGAACCATGATGCACCCCCTACTCTCCCATAGTGGAGCACGCACCACCCCCTCTTTTAGCTCCCTCTTCAAGAGACCGTCTCCTCCTTGTTTCTTCATAGAACATGACAGTCTTAGTGAGGTAAGGCCTTCTCCATGAACATCCTTCTTCACATTAGTCATTTTGGCACTCTATTTCCTTGTTTATAATCTACTAAAACTCTAGGTTAGGTATTGATCTAGATTCATTATTTTGTCCATTTCAAGGTCATGTGGATGATGTCTTGAGACCTGTTGGTCCGTATTATGATGATATCCACTGAATGAGATGAGGTTCAGCTCGATTGTTTCACAACCATCCACTTAGGGTAAGTTCATACACCCATTAATTGGTTTTTCACCCCTTAAATTATGTTATTATTGTTTACATGAGTTCCATGTAATTAATTTGATGTGATCTAGTATTTTCTGCACTAATCTTAGGTTCGATATACTATTGTCGGGTGTTTCTATCAATTTCATGGGAACATGCACATTTTATTTTTAGTTTGTGTACGCGGTCGGATAGTTGTTTGAGTTAGAAATAATTTTCTTGTCCAATTCTTCTTGGGAGTGTTCTCAACATTTCTTAATTGATAAAATTAATTTGTTGTTTATTTATCGATGTTGATAAATTTCACTAAAATTATTCTAATGAGTTGACCGTTTTGTTAAATGATTTTGTTAGAATTAAAAATCATGGTTTTGTAATAAATCCACTCCATTAGAGGTGTGTTCCATTCAAGCTGAAAATGTAGTGTGTATACTGATATATTTTCTTATCTTGCTAATATGTTTTCTTCCGATGATTTCCTAGTTAGAGTGAGGTTTTAATTTAGTAGAAATGCAGTTTTCTTACCTAGTTGATGCACCTCCTCACTTACATGTTAATGCACTTGAATTAAAAAGTTTTATTGAACCTATATGTGTTAAATGGGTGGGAATTCCAATGTGATAATATTTAAATATATGTGTCCTAATTTTTAAATCCCATGGTTGTAATTATTCTTGTATATGATTTTTTTAGGATTTATAAATTTGTTTAGAAATTGAGACCTCTAATTGAATTAATTAATATAGTAAATTAAATAATTGCAACAGTTGTGAAATATTTTGATTTACGGACTATTGAATAAGAGAAATAGTTTTCAGAATTAATTATGATGGGTTTGAGATGGTATATTTATTTGTTTAGATGACAAACAAGGATAATTAATTGGTAAATTAGTTATCAAGATAAATTATCAAGAAATTGGTATAATTAAATGTTGTGTTAATTATTAGGTTCTTTTTTGAGATCATGAATAATTAATTGGTTAATTAATTAAAAATTTTAAATATTTTGAATAGGTATTTAATTTTAGAGTTAACTAACATGAATTTTTTTTTAATTAGTTGTTGAATTAATTAACGGAAATTAATAATTAATTTATGAATTAATTAATGTTTGAGATTCTGGGTGTTATACATGATGTTATGCACCATTGGTATTTTTGGTGTTATACATGTCGTCTGTACCAATGAAATTTGGGGTGTTGGATATGGCGTTTTTCTCTAATAATATTAGTAAATTAATGTGATATGGGGTACCAAACATTTCATTATGCACCAATAATATAATTAAAGGAATGGTATCTTCATTGTTAAAAATTGTGTTCTATACTAAGGGGATTTTTATTATTATACATATAATTCTTTACTAATGAGATTTGGGGTGTTAGAAATGGCATTTTGTCCCAATAATATAAGTAAATAAGTTGTATTTTGGGTGTTATACATGGAATTTTTCACCAATGAAATTAGATGTTACACATGTTGTTATAAACCAATAATATAAATAAATGAATGGGATTTTTAGTGTTAGACTTGGTGTTCATCACCAATGATATTTGGGTGCTAGGTGTGGTTTTCTACACCAAAAGAAATGATATGAATGAATTGTGAATTGAATAATAGATATAGATTAAACCCTATCCCATGCGGTTGAATGAATAATATTAAATAATGTTATAAAAAGTTTATTTATTCATTATAAATATAAATATATAGCTCGTGTTCAGAATATTATCCTAGATATGTGTTGATGTAGGTATTTCCATTAGGTGTTACATAGGAACATAGACTGATTTTTTTTATTTGTTCAATTATCTTATTACTTTACAATACTTCCAAACAATTTAATTTTTATTCACTACATATTTTGGAATAGAAACTGATGGTTCTGGCCTAATAAGATTTTTCTCTCACACCCTACTGGGGATTCCATTACACTTGGTCTCCCGAGTATACCTTCTTGTTTGCATGGGATTTGGACCTTTCTTATTTGTTATATTTCTTGTACCATGGAGTTTTGAGAAAAAATTGAGCTGGAGACAAGGATACGCATATAGATAACCATGGGGATCTTATGTCTTTTCAATACTTTTGTACAATATTGTATATCATGTTTTTTGATTACCTCATTAAGATATTTAACATAATATGGCATTCATACATTGTAAAACTAGTGTTAGCCATATTCTATAACTAGTTATAACATTTTTATTCTGTAGTTTTAGTTATTTCATTATAATTCTTCTGTTGATATATTTTTCTTGTAATTACCATCTATTTCTTGTTTTTAACTTTGAATATGGGGGTATATCCTCTCTAGTGAATATCCTTACACCCTCACTAATATTTGGTAGCCTCGGGCGTATGGTAAGACGCTCTTGAGGTCATGTGGTAACTGGTCCGGATACTGGTTCATTACATGTTCCTACCCTGATTTAATTTATTTATTTAGTTTTCAAATTCCAATATACACCCAATAATATAGATTTGTATGAAATTTATCACTCGGATGAAAATATATATCTGATATTTCACATTCATGTATTTTTTTTGAAAAAAATTATATATTAATTTATTTTGTGGTAACCATATTCTGTACATAAACATATATTGATATTTTTGAGATGTCTGTAATAAATTATAACAATGTAAGAATTCCTAAAAAACAATATCATTTGTATGGGAATGATTGTGGTTATTCTATTGGTAAAATGGAGGTGTACCTTAGTTATAATGGATGTATTTTTTTCATAGTAATAACAATGAATGTATTAAATAATTATTTTGGATCCAATTGGTGAGTCAGTGTGAGTTTTTGGGACCCAGAGTGACACATAAATGATAAATTGAAAATATTAATTATATTATATCACATGCATGCATTTCGTTTTTTAGAATATTTTAAATATCTCATATGGAAAATATCATTCCATTATTTAAAATAAAATATTGGGTTTAACCTAGGAGTGAGTTAAGGTTGGTCAAAAAAATAAATATTGGTGGGGGAGTCGTTAGTAGAGCATTTAATTGAAATAAATAATTAAATTTATTTAGTTAATTTTAAATTCCATTTTCATAAATTCCTCATCAAATACAATCCCATTAAAATCAATTTAGTTTTTCAAACCCATGGTAGGATTTGTTTGGGTGATTGGGAATTATTTATTGGAACAGTGGAGTAAAGAATAAGGTGGGATTAAATATAGGTGGATCAGGAGGTAAAAAATATAAAAAATCTTCTTCATCACTTTTGAACACATTCTAAATCAATTATTAATTGAAATTTATATTGGGATCATCAATTTTTGTTTCCTCCAAATTGATTAAGTTTATTAATTATATATTTTGTCTTATTTTTATTGATCTATGATTTTTTTACCTCTAAATGATCCCATTTTATTAAATTGAATTGTTTATTGAAATTTTTAATTTTATAATGATATCACTATATATTTACCATTTATATGATAATTGGATGAGAATACTTGGATAATAATAATTTCCCCAATGTTCATATGTTTTTCCATAACATATTCTTTAAATTGTTAATAATTAGACCACTAGTTCAGGATTCTATATTTAAAAGGTTGGTTTGAGCATGAACAAACACACAAAATTGTTGTGGTTGTGTTAATTAGGAATGGATCTTTTATTTATTTATTAAATGGGATAGATTGTGGTTTATTCTTTTGAGATTGGTAATCTTGTTTAATGATAATTGATGTAATGCACTATGAGATGTATGGAGGTTCATCAGTGGATGAAATGATTTATTTTTATAGACATCTTAGGGATAGAATCGATAGTTTGACACAAACACCCTTTGATTTTATAAAGTCAAATGATTTTATTCTCAATGACTATAGTGAATCTGAAATTTCCGTGAAGGAACTAATTTTTTGGTGAAATAGAAAACTATATATTGTATAGTTTATAATATGACATTCTAGGTACTCCCTTTATCCACAGTGACTATGGTTTATTATTGATATTTGGATAACAAGAACTAGGTCTAATTGCAAACACTATGTGACACAACAATAAAAGCCATCACATTTCCTAATTATAGAATTCCATGATATCATGTAGGAAGATACTCTATATACTCTAAGAGTACATGTGCATGGTCCGGTACCCCAAGAATAGCCAGATATAATGGTTCAAAATGTAGTACACATGAATGGCCATGAACACAAAAGAAGACCTCAGGTGGTAGATACATTCCATGTACCACCTATATAAATTTTGTAGTTCAACATGGACAACCAAGTCATGTACGGGCTAGGGAATGGATAAGGGTCTATGCGAGGTCTCACTCCATGTGTGCCATTAGATATACTTTATAACCCCAAGATAAACTTATTTCCCTCATACATCATTCTCAGAGTCTCTTATTTTTTCCCATGAGTGTCCTATCCTTCATGTATTTTTATGTATAATGCTATGATGTCCTTATGTGTGGAATGAGAGATAGAATATGATGTCTTTCATATATGACTATTAATTAAGGGATTCGTGATAGTTGTTTTGATTAGGTAATGATCATTATATTTTTTTAGGGGTTGTAACTCCTCTATCACACCATGGAATAAGTCCCCCACTCTCATTATACAGTTAGAGATGGTACTCCCCTACCCTTGGTCAAGGTACTCTATCTAGAGATTGGTAATCCCCCTTATTTGATATTATGTAGTTTGTGGTTCCTTTATAAGAGTGGGTTATCCATAAACAATGGAACACATTATTGAGGAGTGATCCCATCCAAATAGATTTATTTAGGTTGAAATTGATTATGTGCATTGGAGATGGAATTTTCAAAATACAAGAATACTCATAGACTAATGCTATGATATGAGAGGGATCTCTTTTTTTTATCCCCACTAGGGTTTTATTATGATAATATATCTATGTTGGGGTTTGTTTCCCCATATTATGGTTTGAACTTTATTTTTTTATATCTATCTATCACTCTTTTTATGGGTTTAAAGGAATCCTTGAGGATATTCATATACTCACCCTTTTAAAGGAATTCCCTCACCAGTCATGACTTTCAATGATGAAAGATAGATCAGTGTTGAATTTGTGGATCTTAGGTATACTTGGGTGTGTTGACTACGTATAATGTTTGGGAAATTGAGATCATGGTCTATAATATCCCATAGTATTTTTTTATTTCGATGGTTTTTAGGTTGAACCATCATTTCTTGATGGGTTCTTATTTTTTCCCATCCATTTGGGTTTATAGCTTTGTACATTAATGCATTTTTACTATAGGTTATTTCAAGAATGTTTACATTATAGATTTACTATCTTTTATATTCATGTGCACTTATTCATAGAGATGGTTGGCTGTATGAGTATAAGTGCATTAGATAAAGGCCTAAAATTTTATATTATTCCTTACATCTATTTGTCACTAGCCTCCATCCTATTTGACTTACACTTGGGGTTTTAGTGTCATTTCCTTTCACCATCCAGACGGGCCCTGGTGTGTAGATTCATTATAGATTGTTATCAGAGTAGTTCATTCCATCGAATGGTGATTGGGGATGTTCACTTAGGAGGATTTTTCATGGAATTTAGAGAATATGTGTAGAATTTTCTCAAGTGTGGCATTCAGGACAAGGAACATAGTGTTGGTGTGATGACAGATGTGTCCATACACCAGAACTATGTAGACCTTCTTGTTGAATCATTATATAGAGGCATAATTTGTAGAAATAAAATGGTACAAGCAACATATAGTGTTAAGTCCTTTAAATTTCCTTCTTAATTCATCTTCATATATATTTTATCATCTATCCATGTTACTTACAGATCACATTCGAGATACATCAGTGTAGATATCCACCATATTTACAGATTCTAGATCATGATGATGATATAATGAGTGATGGTGCCTTATTTGAGGGGAAATCTCATTAGGTGTTTCCACTAAGATAGAAGGGATCACCACCCCCATCTGTCGAGAAGTTGATATTATGAAATGTTTAGTATGATTATTTGAACATTATTATTTCAATCTATGATCTTAATAATTATAGACTGGTGAGGTTCTATAGTGAGATATATCCATATGTATTAGAGGATTGGTTTGATTTAGAGATTTGATTATTCAGGACCATTCGTACCATGATAGGTCTTGTTGGTGAAATGGTAGATAGTCCTTTACTTATAGCTGCAGGGAGCTAGTGTAGATTAGTTATATAGACTAATGGTATGATGAAACTCTCAAATAAATACTTCCAGAAACATTTTTATGAGGACTATTAAACTTAATTATTTCTATATGTTGTGATCTATGAGTATCTTCTTTTACAACAAAGTGATATTATAGTTACAGATCTTTCTATTAGGTTTACTACTGATATATGATACTCCCTCGAGATGGTATAAGATGGATTCCTCGAGGTGACGAATTTTCTGTTGCGACTCTATATATAAATTCATACTAGTTCTTTCTCTTTATTCCAATCACATATGTGGGAGTTAAAAAGTGGGATATTGTGACTAAGAGCTTCCAAGAAGTTGTACATTGGGTTGTTGGAGGCTTTAATGGAAAACATATGGTAGAGTCATCTACAACATATATTAGTGGTTATATATCAATTTATTTTTATAATAGTCATTCTAATGCTCAGACATAGACACACTATGATCATATAGAGTATCTAATTACATAGTAGATGGTCAATGTTCTTGTTTTGATGATAGGGGTCACATGTAATGTTGTTTCCTAACCCATAGGACGAGCACCATAGGTAAATATTGGATAGACCACTAGGGGTAGGTAGTGATGTGATCATTGATATCCAAAACAACGCCCAGGAGGACCCCATGGATGATTTTTTTGAAAAGGAAAAGGTGTTTATCTATTGGGGGGAGAATTTTTTGAGTATGATGAAACAAGATACCACCACCACTAGAACAAGGTGATCCATAACAGGCTCAGTGATTTTTTGGTCAGGGCCTTTGGAATTTGAAATCTATAGTGCTATGACTAGGATAAAAATGAGATGAAAGAAGGTAGAATTTTGTTCATATCCACTCCTGACCCAAAACTAGTTTTAAAATGTTTGGGTAGTACCTTCATCTCTTTATCCATTTTGTGATAGATGGATCTTCTAGTTGTGACTTTAACCCACCAGTTGCAATAATATGTTCCTAGAGGGTGTTTTTCTTCAGCGACACATATCTATTGCTGGACTGTCAAGGAAATCATAGGAGAGAGTTTAATATGGGACCTCTTGGTCTTCACAATTAAAATTTATGACATTATCTTGGGTATGGATTTTTTTCCATAGTTCAATGCCATATTATAGTGTCCAAGACATTTCATATATATATATATATATATATATATATATATTATCATAATATATTAATATTCATAACAAAAAATAACTATCCATGTAATATTCTTTATCGGTCTATTTCCTTTTGAATAATTTACACATAAACAATTTTTTCATAGCTGAACTACATCATATCTGAATATGTTCTTTATATCCTACACAATTTTTATACTTATAAAACATAAAAATATACTTCATAACACAGTGAATATAATATACTAATGGACAATATTAGATGATCAATAAGGGGGAATGAAAAGATATATTAACAATCACATATGAATAATATGATAATAAGGTTTTGATCTTATCAATTGAAAGCCATAAAAATAATATCATCGATCATATAATTGATTCATGTAATAAAAAATAGTAGTTCACAAGAGAGGGATCATAAAAATATCAAAGAACAAGACCCATGAGATCATAACACTGCAATAATACCTAGATCGTTTAATACACATAATTATACAAAATATTTTTTTAAGGAAACCCACTCATATATTTGTTAAATGTTCATCTATAGATAACCTCCCATATACCCTCTTCGGGGTTTGGGATAACCACTCAAGTACAATTTGAATTTGAAGAACATTACTCATTAACTAATGTGTTAGAGGTAGATATAGGAACCACTTTTCACATAATAAAAATAATATATATTTGAACCCCAATATTTAAAAACATTCATCATATTAGAACACATGAAAAAGAATGGGTTTTATGGAAATTCCATCATAGCATAACACAAATAAAATAAATGGGTTTAATAAATATTTTATCCCCAAAAAACATGTTCATAATTAAAAAGAATAAGAATAGTATGAATGGATCATAACCCCATAAAATCTTATGTAACATAAAATTATTTAATTATAGATGGAAAATGATTTTGAAATATCAATTAGAATAGTTATTAAAGAGAATAGCCTTTAATTTTTAAATATATTATTTATTAAACAACGAACTTATGAAAGAAACAAATTTCTTTTAAAATAGCCTTCTAAAAAATAATAAAAGCATAAATGATATGATTTTTCATGACGATGGGGAAATATATTCAACATATATAATTTTAAAACATTCATTCTATATATTTTTTTAGAAAAGTCTCAAATTTAATAATTTTAATTATGATAAGAATGTTATTTTTAAACTATTTTGAAAAAAAATGAAATCATGGTTAAAATGCACATTAAAAATCATAGGATAATTGAAAAAACGTTTCCATAAAATTTTTCGAAACAATTTCCATGGAAGAGAAATATTCTGTAGTGGAGACTTAAAAATAAAATATATAGAATATTCATGTGATTGTAAAGGGAAACCCTTACTTCATGTTATCAAAGCTTTAAATGCAATTTAACATCCTTTTCATGAAACAAACACCTTTATATCTATAAATAAAGACCATATGGTTTGTCTTTTGAGAAGAATAAATATTGTACAATGTCTATAGGGAATTGGATAAGGGAATTTCATAGAGTAATTTTATGATACAATGATAAATATTATGTAAATAAGTGATGTAAGAGGTTCACTATTATAACTGAGGTGGGGAAAATATTGGAATTTATTAAATATGTAAATTTTAATAAGATTATTCTCCTAAAAATTGATTCAAAATGTCCAATGACATAATGTTATGGTATGATATGACGGTAATCCCATAAAAAGAGAATTTAGATATGTTTTTTTGTCATTTAAAATTTATAATTTTGAGTAACCTTTTGCTAATCAATTATAATTTTAACTAATGTTACACATACTTCAATATTATTGGGTTTTAATTTTTAGTTATGAAGTGACAATTGGACCATACATTGTCACATTTTTTATTTTCACCATATCAAATATTTTTTTATATTATTTATCTATTTATTTGTTTTTTAAATAATAAAAAAAAACTTTATTTGATAAAATATCATTATTTTGGATTTTTACAGTATACAATTAAATTATTTTTATATACATTAAGAGAAAGGTGTAAATGAAATATACTAATTAAACATCTTCCCAATACATCATATTGGTTGATAAAATTAATTATAAACATTAAGTACTTCATGGTATATCACATTTAATGTTTTGAAAATCATTTAATATTTTCCTTATTAAATGAAGAAAAACTACATTGATGTTGCATAATAAATTAAGGTCATTATATACTTACTAAAACTAATAATAAATTTATATCATGAAAATAATTTTATTAACCTCAAAATGACTACTTAGATACATTAATAACTTACTTTATTTCTTATTTATACACATAAGATATATAAAAACAAAGAGAGTAACATTTTGAAACATTATTTGATTTAATTAATAATTATTTGATTTTCATGAACAAGCATCGATTAAAAACAAAATTTCAAAAATTAATTATTTTCTGTCAAATCCACATCATCTAATAAGAATTTTCTGAAACAAAATGGCCTTATTATTTTTTTTATCCATAATAAACATATGTACCCTTTACCAAGGTGATAATGTCTACCCAAGTTTCCATTCATATTGAACAAAAAGACAAGTAGACTAATTACCAAATTTGAACCTCCTAATTCTAACTATGTAATTGATGTTATCTAATCAAATAACCTTAATTCAAAGAATTTAATTCTAATCTAAGTTCATAAAATGTAAAATAATTTAATTTTTTAATTAATTTGCGCACATAAATACTTTTTTTAAAAAAAATCACATTTATTTTAAAATAATTTTTTTTGGAAATTATATTCCTTTTAAAACTAATTAATTCATTTTATAAAACAATAGACCATATATTTTTATAATCTAGTTTGTAATATTCATATCCTCTAATCCAATGGATATATCTTAATGGAAACAATAAATTTTATAACTTTATGTTGTTTGTATAAACTCAATGTTTTTTGTAATGCAATCTATAAAATAAATATACCTATTTCAAAAAAAATACATCATGAAAATTTCAATGTGTTACATTTAAAAATAATTAATATTATTTTAACCATAGAAATTAATCACACCAATTAAGAAAATAGGTTATATTTATTTCAATACATCATCAGGTTCCCATGCAGATTCTTCAAATTGCCTATTTCTCTGGTAAAATTCACCAAGTGAGTTGTTTTGATCCATAGTAATTCGTCCCCACTATCCATGAATTCCAAAGATTTTTCATTATAATAATTATATTTCTCTAGTGGTATGACCTATTATTTCATTACATGTTAGGGGTCATATATATTCTTCCTCATGAGAGATAATGGAACAAAATATGATCTTTAGAGAGATTCAGTGAATGTTTTAATTAATATGTAATCATCCAGATATGACATAGAATTTTGAGAGGGAAATTATACCAAAGTCTTATTTTCTCCTTCTTCTTGAATATCATAGCCTTATTTCATGTTTAAAATCATATAAAACCTTCTCATCAACATCACTCTCCATATATCACTGAAACTTTTCAACATAACACTCCTTTTGAATCTAATAAACTCATATGTTTTGTTGAATGAATCGAACCATCATTATCATTTCCTCGGATATATCAATTTCCAAAATATCTCTCTCTTCAATCTCATTCTAAAAATTTGCATTTATGAACTTCTTACCACAGAGGGAATCAAAATTTCCAATCAAAATTCCGTAATGAATTCTTTTGTTGAATGAAAATTAAACAAATCAATGGTGTTTATTAAAAACTCCTTTCAAATACATAGAGAAATATCTCAACCTGAATTATACATTTTGAATGGTCATCTTTATGATGATGATAAGTAGTGATGAACATAAACACTGGCCAAATTCTATTAAATAATTATTGAAAATGTATAAGTAAACTGATGATATCAATAAGTTATAGTATGATGTAGTACACCATGAAATATTACAACTTAATTAATGTATATCCTAGAATGATAATTCTAATATAAATCTTATCTGATAGAGATGAATAATATTGATTTTATATATAGGTCAATTAAAATCCATATCGCCTTATTAACATTAGATGTTCTAGTAAGTTCATTGACAAAATCTTATTTGGTGTTTCCCAATTTCAATTTTGGTATAGGTAATGGTTGTAAAAAGTATAAGACTTTTTTCTCCTATCATTAACTTCATGAAATACCAAAAAACTGAGAAACATAATTTTCTATATATCACTTCATGTCATCCCACAAAAAATACTCTTTTGAATCTCAATATATCATCATATGTCTTGTATGAATAGAGAATAAATAAATATGAACTTCACCCATTATATCCTTCTTCAAATATAGTATTAAAGGTACACATACCTGGTTCTTGAACATTATTATTTCAACACAACCAGGTTTAAAATTAAGATTATTTATCACATTATTTTCATCTCTACAAATTTCTTCTTCACCTCATTTATCTTTACTTTAATAGATGCTTGAAAACTCATTTTATGGTATTAATATTTCTCCATATCAATTAATATTTCTATTATATCCTTTTAAAATCAATTATTATTGTATCTTTTGTGATCCTCATCAATCATAAACTTGCATGATCCATTTGAATTAGTACTTATACCACCTTGATCTTTTTTCTAGGGTGGTAATATATTGATAAGTTCTAGAAATTAATCATCTCCCAAAATATTCTTTGATTCATATTTATATTTTTTGTGTTAAAATATACTTTATACTATTTTTATCAGTATATATCTTACACCTTTCCAAAAAGAGATAATTTCTTCATATCTCAAAAGTAAAATTTATTGTATCTGAATCAAAATTATGAGTTGGGTAATTTTGTTCATGTATAACCAATTTTCCTGAGGAATAGTCTATATCCATATCATTATGAATTAGGAAACATAAAATATTTGTTATCTAATACACAAATACGGATTAAAAACCCTTCAACACTGTAGGGTTGTGAATGAATGACTTCACTTACTAACCTTCTCTTTAGTTCCTTAACAATTATTCTCATTCATCCATCCAAAGTATCATGTCTCCCTTACGTGTTAACATTATGATTTGATTTAACAAATGTGAAAAATTCTCCACAAAGTCCTGATAAAATGTATTCAAACCAACAAAAAGCATCTTTCAGTTACCGTGCTTGTTCTGTCCTAATGTTCAATCACATTTTTCAATTGAGTCTTTATTTATATTCAGTCACTTGATATTATATAACCCATGAATGAATCTTTATGAATCCCAAATTCATATAGGGTAAAATATTCATAATGATAACCCTCCATATGGTTCTTCCATAAAATTATCAAATTATTATCAATCCCTTCCGTTCACATTGAATATAAATGAATATCATTTATATAGACAGAAATACTTTTTTATTATTTCAAAAACTTTTAGGAAAAGTGAGAAACCTGAAGTCACAACAAACCCAAAAAGCAGAAAATAGTCCCCTCCAAAGATGAATAAACAAACAGACACACAATCAGTTAACAGAAACTAAAAATCCTAGTTACCATACCCGTCATCTCCACCAGTGCATGAAATCCACTTTTTGGTGGTCGTTACCCATTCCGAATATGGATTTAAACACCTCATGAAATCACCATTGTAGTCTCACCTCACATCATCTAGCGTGATTCGCCCAGAACGTTCTTGCTTGGACAAGATGCCTTTCATGAAAGCCAGAGACACCCCATGGTCCCATTTAAAGAATGCTCTGGTGTACAGTGGTCGAGGCAGATAAGATTAATCCTTCATGCCTATTCTTTTTGGAGTAGCAGAAGCTTCTTCTCCATCATCGGTCCTGATTCTATCTCCACCCTGCACTATGTCTCTAAAGGAACGAGCGACCATATCACCTCTATTCTGCTTTTTGCAGCTGGATAACATCCCCTTCCTCCCAAGAATGTGGTCCGAAGTTAAATCCTTTCCCTCCTCATCTCTTCCTCTCCTATAATCAGGTGTGTTGCAGTCAATATCACACATGTAAATTCCCACGACACCATCATACATAACTGTTTATGTTCCTTTCCCTTCTAGGATATTTAGAAAGTCAGTTGGTTCACCCTGTCGGAAAGATGTATTCTCGAAAATAGGATCTCACACAACCTCACAGGTAGCCTCACGGTCAGCTTCCCCTCCTGGACAATCCCGCATACTGGTCTCCGGGAAATCACCCTGCTCCATTGCAACAGAATCCAGACCCTCCTCACCAAGACCCAGGAATCTGTTACTCAAAGGAAGAATAGCCACAGAAGCAACACCCAGTCCCCCACTATCATGTTTCCTCCCATTCCTGTATAGATTCACTGCTGAGTCACCTCTTTTACATTCCACCCTTTGATCCCTCATATCCAAGAAATCACCCAAATGATGATCCCTCAAAGTCACCCAAACAGATGTGTCACCATTCTTTTGATCACTCCTAGTATTAGGATTCTCTTGCCTCTGTCTCTTTCTTGCATCTAGATCCTCCAGAATGCTTTGAGTTTCCATGACATCCGTCAAGGATGTGACATCACCATTCCTATATGGATCCTTTCCATCCCCTTTAGCAAGCTGTTGAACCAAAGGACCTAGTGATTGGGAACATCCATTTCTCCCCTCCATAACATTAGTCCTCATCCCCGGACCTTCCATCAGTTGTGTCACCGGGATGATCCCTATATCATCCTCCCTCCTAACTAGAGCCTGATACTCCCGACACACAGAATACAGCACATGAGATGATGATCCTCTTCGGTAACTCACCGAAAGATGCCCAAAACGGTTGCAAGTTGAGAAAAAATCATACCAGTTCTCATAAACAACCTATTGTTTACACCTATATTCCTCACCGATTGTAATCCACACGAACTCAAACAGAATTTTAGAAGCATAATCCTCAACGCATACACGAGGGTTAATCAGATGGCACACCGCTTCAGTACGGCAATCTGCACATAGGAATATACCCACAATATTACCCAACATTCTTATAATAGATGGATTCGGAAAAGGTAAGGGGAGATTAGGGAAACTGACCCAAACCGCAGTCAAGGGTGAATCCAATTTCATATGAAAATCAAACGACCAACGAAGAAGAAAAAACATAATACCATGGTAGATGCAAGGTACTCTTGACTAAGATTGAATGAGATCCTCTTCTGACTCAAAGCTGATCACAATATGTTGTCTATCCAACAGCCTGACAGTCGCCCTTTCTTGAAGATCCCAATTGGAGAAGACAAACTGATCGAACGCATTGACGGAAGGTCTCCTTTGTCTGAAGCGAGCAACGAGAGTGAGATTCAGCAGCGAAGAGGTTTTTGAGAACTCGGATGTTGAAATATGAAGATTAGGGTTACCATCCAAATGATCCAGAACTAATTCTAGAAAATTATTAATCTATTTGTAGTTGATTGACTAAGTCATTAATACGTGGTGGAGAATACTTCTTCGTGATAGTGGTATTCATATGTTCTTAATAATTAACATATAGATTTAGTTATCTATATTTATTCTTATAAAATAGGTTCAATACAAGGTTATGAACTTGGTTGAATGAATCCATCATCAATATTCTTCTCAAGTTGCATCTTTAATTTGTACAACTCAATCAGGACCATTCTATATAGATCCTTGGAAATAAAGTGTAGAAAAATGTATGAGTTTTACTGAAAAATCATCCTCATTATTTAATTTAATACTAGAAAACTCGTCCATAAAGACATAAATAAACACCCAAATTATATACACATCATTGATGATAATTTTATACCTATCCATTTAATATAAGTATCCATTTTTATATGGAATCATGACACTTACAATGTTTTTAATTTCTGTTTAAAGTTTATTTTTTTATCACACTAATAGGTGATCAAGGGTTGGTTGATAATATCAAACATCACATCCCTTATTTAGAAAATTATTTTTGGTTAATGTAATTAAAAAAATCCATTCCCAAATAACGTCGTATTCAACTAGAGGAATAATGACATGATTTTCCAGAAATACATTCCCACAAACATCAACCGAAGAATAATCATAGACTCGGTAGGTGATCATAATACCCTTATGTGTTGTTATAATAATCCAACATATAATCATTGAAGTGATTCTTTGATTCCATTAGATAATTCCTAAGAAATAAAAGAGTGAATTGATTTATAATCAAATAAACCAATAGTGGTTGTAGAGTAGATGATAAGTATAACATTAACCCTATCATTATCACACTATTTATTAGAAATATTGATAACCTAATATTTCCCCTTCTCTCTTTTGGATTAAGTGGCTGTTGAAAAAGATCATAAACATTAACCTTAATATTTTGGAGTTGGTAAGCATAATGACAACACTCCTAAAAGTTTAAACATAAGATTTTGGGTGGTGATTATTTATAGATTTCACTTTCTTTGAATCATTTCATAAATTCTCTCAATTACATCATTGTTAAATAACACATTATAATTCTGTTACACAAATAAATTATTTTTAGTCCCTTTAATACAATTTCCCTCATGTTTCCTTAACAAATATCATCATAATATATGTCTCATAATATTCTCTCTAACCTTTTTAAAATTTCCTTTAAATCGCATATTTCACTTCTTTTTAATACCATGAGATTAAGGGATAAATACAATCTTAGTTTCCACCATGATAGAACAAAAGTTGATTTTATCATAGATATTGCAGTCCCTTTTAGATAATTCCATTAAAAAAGATAGATTCAATCTATTAAATATTTAAAAATTCTTATATTTGGGTTGATTGATAATACTAGAAACATACCAATTAATTCAAGTAATATTTTATTTATTGGTACGAAAAAATTATCCTTCAATTTTTTTCAAGTTAGGTAATTCCTTCTCCAATTTAATATGATGAATTCAAGGAGTATACTTTTTAAAAATATGTCCTTAAACTCATCCCACTCTTTGGAGTCAATTTCATAATGTCCCCCTCTGTTCTTGAGAAGAGGCCAACACTGATCAACTTGTATTTTTAAATTATAAATTTCTTGAACAACGTTCTCATGTTACAGACACTAATGGATAGAAAATAAAATTTCAAAGGTATTAATCTATTTCTCAAAAACTATTGGATAATTAGAGCCACTAAAATAAATTTTATATAGCCTCATTGAGGACTCAACATAAAATTATTTCTTCCATTACCCCTACTAATGTTCAACATGATTCATATCTAAGGAAATTTCAAGGGCATATCAATTGGATTTTCTATTCTAGCTCCCTCAACAAATTGTTAATTTGGAGGGAAATAATTTTTTGTCTGTCATATTTACTATAAAAATGAATCTTTCTGGTTCCATACATTGAATAAGACAAATATACATATTGTGAGAAATCTTAATCATAGTATAAAAAAATAACCATCAAAAAATATTTATCGGATTTCAAAATCTTAAAACCTTATTCTATGAACACTTATATTTAGCCTAGTTCATTCATGATCATTACCAAAATAGTTGAAAATTTTCATATATGTAGACATACCTATAGGGTTCTTATTAATATTATCATATAATGGTTTCTAGAGGTTAACTAAACATTTCTCTAACACTAACTATAGTTACCTACACTTTTCATACATAGGTATTGCATCTTAAGAGATGAATATTCATTACAAAACATAATGACTAACTCCATTATAATTTAATTCTGGAGAAATTATAAATTTTTACATATAAAAAACTATTTCATATGTGATATAATTCTCCTCCCACTATGTTCTTCATATCATGAAACCATCATATACATATCATACATAAAATCTTCCTTCACATCATAAAGAAGAAAACATGATAAAGGGTGATCTCAGATGCTCAATAAGGGTAAACATGGGAGATAAAAATAATAACATAGGAATAAAATGAGCAAAAGGGTATAAGTATAACATTT
Source organism: Viscum album (assembly GCA_963277665.1). Classification (NCBI taxonomy): domain Eukaryota; kingdom Viridiplantae; phylum Streptophyta; class Magnoliopsida; order Santalales; family Viscaceae; genus Viscum; species Viscum album. The sequence continues at coordinate 228,897,360 of OY728125.1, forward strand.
TCAAACAAAAAAAAAGATAATATAATTTTAAAAATTAGTGAATGCGTAAATAATGGTAGTTTATAATACTTGAATAATAATTAAATCGATGAGGATGGGCGATGAGATTATATCATTTGAATAAGTAATATATTTTAGAATACACATAAATAAATAAAATAATTTGTTAAGGATACAAACCAAGACATTCATGACATGTTAGGAATAGGATAACCACCACTGTACATTCATAATTCTTAGGATAACCTCTTGTATTCCTAGTTTAGGGAATGAAATTACACATCGTGTACCCTTTGAACTCATAGAAAATAAATCATTACAAATTCATTGGATATAGATATAGGTCCCACCCATCAAAAAATAAAAATCATTCATATGTCTGCCACATGAGAATTTAACAATCATGAAATCTAAACCCTTTATATTAATTTATTTTTCACAAAAATATAATATTTTTATAAAGCTTTTAAAAGTAATTTAGGTCATAAACATATTTTCAAAAAAAAATGTAAATAATGAATATGAATTATATCCTAGGATTATATATTTTTTAATTCATATGTAAAATCAAATTATCAAATCTTATTTTTTGTAAGTATCACATTGAATAATTATTTTTAAAAATAAACTTCAATTTTCAAATAAATTCTTTTTTAAAGATTCAAACTTATATAGGAATAAATTTTCATTTAAATTTACTTTATAATATAATAATGGAACATAAATAAAAATATTATTCATGTCTATGTAAAATATGTTCATTCTGTATAAGTTAAAAATCTTTAATTCCATATTTTTTTAAAAAAATTAAAAAACTACATAATTTTTAAAATGTTTATAATATTCCTTTCAAATAATTGTTTAAAATAAAAACATGTGTAAAAATGAACCTAAAATAATTGGATAATGGTAAAAATGAATTTATAAAATATTATAAAAAATTATCATGGAAGATAAATATTTCCCATTGGAGACAAAAACAAGAAAATTCATGGAAATTTATGACATTTTGATAGAAAATACTTACATGGAGTTCAAGTTAATTTGAAGGAACTATATCATATAATTCAATGAATTAAATACTTTTGAAATGGTTTTAAAGAAACTAGAGTTATATATTGGATAATATAAATACCTCTATAATGGTTCTAGGGATGTCGAGAAGTGAAATATTTATAAGATGGTTAGGCTATGAAGATCAATGTGGTGTAAATAATTGAGTGTGGAGGTTCCCCTTTATAATAACATTGAGGGTTAATTTGATAATTTCATATAGAATTAAATTATAATACGATTATTTTATATATAAATAATACAAAATTCAAATTTACTCAATGTTGATATATGATAGTTTTGCAATCCCATAAACTAATAGAATTTAAACTATTTTTGGTTTCATTTAAGTCATCATCATTTAATTAAAAAATATTAATTTTAACTATGGTAATAATTTTTCAATATTTAAGGGTTGTAGTTTTTACTTTTGGGGTGAAAATTGGACCATTAATGGAAAATTTATGATATTCACATCCAAATCATATCCAACATGTATTATTTTAGGTTGTTTAATATATTTAAACAATTTAATAAAATATTAATTTTATAAAATATCATTATTGTGAAATTTGAAAAACATCATTTCATGTATGTTCTAATACATAAAGACAAATGGAAAATTCATATATAGTGCTTTTAAACCTTTATAATTTTATATATATCTGTAAATTTCTTTTTTCGCATTTATTAATTCTAATTGTTTCACATTTTATATTTTTACTATCATTTATTATATTTTTTATTTAATAGTGAAATACTGCGTTGGTTTTGGATAAGAAAATAAGAGCATTATATAAATACCAAAACTAAAAATAAATTCATTTAAGGAAAATAATTTTATGATAATAAAAATAAACACATATATATCCATAACTTACTTTTTCCTAATGTGGAAACATAAGACATACTAAAAAAAGATAGTGACATTTTGTTACATTCATTGATTTAAGAAATATATAAGTCATTTTTAAGTTCTTGTGTCCATTAAAAAACTTTATTTCTAAACATAGGTATTTAGGGTCCAATTCCATTCATCCAATAAGAATTATAATGAAATATTATGGCCATATCTCATAAGATTCATCCATAATAACCTAATTTACCATTATCTAAGGTGATTAATTCTACTATATTTCCTATTCATATTAACCAAACATAATATTATTATAATTTCCAAATTTAATCCTCCTAATTATAAATTTTTAATTCATGTTATTATATTAATTATATAAAGGTGAATATAATTAATTTTATTTTATGAATGTGAAATGAGACAAAAAAATACATTCTGAAAAAGACAATATTTTTAAGCATAAAACAAGATTTGTTTTATCTGATGCCAATAAAATGTCTAATGTCATTTAAAAAATATCAACAAGTAAATATTATATAAATTTCAATAAAATAATTAAACAATAATTATTATTATTATTTATTAAAAAATCATGAATAAAAAAACTTGGTAAAATATCACTTTTTTTAAAATATATATATATATATATATATATATATATATATATTTGGTTTTAAATTATAGTACTTCGGTAACTAATGGATTAGTTTTAGAGAATTTTAAGTCATATATTTTTTACAATTTAGTTTTCATTATTATTACTCATCAATCCAATGTCTATGTGATAATAGAAAAAAATTGTTTTTAAAATGTTATATTTTTCAGCTAGACATGTTGGTTTATGTAATGCGAGAAATCAAAGAATTAACATTATATAAATTCAAAATTTTCATAAGAATAACATTGTGTTCTAAATAATGTATTTCATCATAGATGATATAGATTTATTCAAATAGATGGGTTAGGATTCTCTTTTTTGGGTGAGATATTTCTCATAACAGAACAAATTGGTCTTGCGAGAAGGATGTTCAAACCCATCACACATTGTTTTTGTGATTTTAGATTTTCTAGAGGTGAAGAAATATGGAATCTAGATTCCATCTAATTTGGGGGGAATTATAGAAATATTCCAAAAGGATATTCCAAGACCACCTATGTGGTGGGATATGGACATGTACACAGACTTTAACACTATGAAAACATCAATATATTCTATAGAAAATCAGATGGTCCCTACCCAGCTCCAAGAGATGTGGGTATATTTGGGGGACCTTTAAGAGAAGGATTTTATCTAACACACTGTGTCTCTCATTCAATAAATAGTTCTGTACATGAAAAATTCATTCATGTGTTTGAGTATTTTTATTGATTTTAAAATCTCCAAATATGTGATAATAAATAAAAACTATCCCTTTCAAAGGATTGAAGAAATAATTGAATAATTGATTGTTGTGAGTTGTTTCTCGAAGATTGATATCAAATTTTGATAACACCATTTAATGTTTTGTGAGATGAATTTCTAATGTCACTACTAACTCTATTATTTCATAGTGATTTATTTTAGTATAAATAAATACCTTATGGTGTTTATGGATCAAACAAATTAGATATTCTAGCTATACATGGACCGAATTTGGGATTTTTTTATTTATGGATCACTTATTTACACTGGTTCATTGGAGGAGAAAGAAATGAATCAGATAATGGACAAATACTTAATCTTTGTTGACCGTCATAATTATAAGATAGAAATATTCATTTTCTTGAACTCTAATGTTAAATTTATGGGGAATATCATTTCTATTAATGGATTAGTTTAAGACTTAATGATGGTTTATGCAATTCGTTCTTGGGAGCCAACAAATAGTGTATTGATGGTGATAATGTTTCATGGCATGGAGGGGTACAACAACAGTTTCATTCCACATGTCTCTAGAATAGTTACCACTTTAAGAACCTTAATGTGGAATGAATATCCATTTATCTAAATCTATTGTTATTAGGGATCCTTATAGTATTTGAGGAAAAGATATACTAGTGATCCTATGTTGAGAACATTGTATGGGGAATTGATTTAATTTTGTTTTTTTATTCCTCTAAATATGGGATTTATTTAGTGTTGATATATATTAATGGAGTGAACACATTTGGGTTGTGGCAGTTCATATTACATGAGTATAATTATGTGACTCGTGTCAAGGAGTTGGAAGTAGTAATCTTCACTATGAATTTGAGGAGGCATTATCTTTAATAATAGCACTTATTTGTTTACCCATACCACTAGATTATCAGTTATATTTTCATTCAAAGTGATAGTAACCTAATACATTGGTATTTTTGGAAGTTCCTTTAGGAAAATGAATTTGAGAAAATCAATAATCCAAGGAACTTAAACATAGTGGAAGGTTCCCCTAGCCTAAAGACTCATTCTCTCTTGCAGGAGGAGGTGTTTGGATAGTTTTATTCAATGTAACTGACCTTAAAGGAGGATAGGAGTGTTTTTTTCCTCAATCAATGGATGTGAGTCCTCTATATTATCAGCATGCAAGAGAGTCCATGTAGATATACATCGACTTTGAGGTTATATATAACTAGATATCATTAGGAGATACATAAGTTGGATTATATGATGTAGGGGAGTAAGTTATCCAAATATAAGTATGGATAATAGTTCATTTCATGTTGTGAGAGGACATGATAAGGGATTGTCACACTTCCAATAGGACTATACATTATAATTTGAAAAATATGTACAAGGAACATTAGTGTAATTTTTTGATAGTTAAAATAATGTGCAGTTCTACTAAGTTTGTTCTCAGTGTCTCAAATGTAAGCAAGTAAATGATAATAACCATGTTCTAGTAGGTTTTTCATTGACACTTGATACTCCAGGGTGAAAATTGGATTGAATATCCATGGGATTTTGACTAGGATTCAATGATCATAAAGATTCCATGCATCTATCTAATTAATTTTTGACTAAGATATGATTTCTTCACCCTTCCTTTTTATCAGGTATAAATTTTTTTAAGTGAGTAATGGAAATTTATATATATGGGAGAGATTTTGACATCATGGGGTAAACCTAGTGATTGCATCTAATAGTGATACCTAGTTTTCATAATGATTAGGGAGATTCCTTTAGGAGAAATTCAAGACCCAATTATAGATGAGTATGAATTTCACCTTCAATCGAATGGGTTTATTTCAATAACTACACATAAGTAAGAGGATGTGTTGGGGGGGTTTTTTGTAGTCTTTGGAAGAAGTAGGGAGGAAATCATTCCATTTTTTGAGTTTGTATATTATAAATGATATCACTATTATATCATAACGGAACCTTTCATGCCCCTCTATTGGAGTCACTATATATCACTATTATGATACATTTGAATTGGTTAAGAATCTATTATTGGTCCATGTATGGTGAAAATGGTTATGGAGAAGATTCATGTCACGACCCATCACAGAGGATCATGTTTCGTGACTACCCCAAGCCTGCCTTCAATACGCCAGGGGCAGGTGACTCGAGCTGAGTAGGAATATCACACAAATGGGAGGTATTTTCCTAACTACCTGTACACACACACGCATCTCCAAGACAAAAATACTAAAATTTAAAAACATTAAGTAATCAAATGCATGCATGCCACTATATCCCAACCAACATAGTACTACATGAAAGTAATGTGAAATAAACTACAACTGATCTAGAATATAAGAACACTAAAAAGATCATGAAAATCATGGCATCCAAACTATAAAGAAAGGTACTAGTACTCCTACCTCTAGTTGTAGGAGAACACCTCAGTCAGTCTGAACTCACCAAGCATCGTCTAGTCTTAGTTCACCTATAACTTCATCAGAAGGTCAAACATATACAAAAGACATGACACGTGTGAGAAAATCCCATGGAGGGGTGAGTAAAACGATTCATAGTAGGACACCTTGAAAACATAAATGAATACTACAGAGGAAACATCATGAAGAAGATACAACATAAAAATACCACAAAAGGAAAATACCACTAATAAGATATAGTTATCTCAACACGGGTATATATCAATAGATTGCAAAACAAGAATATCTTGGTATACTAATAAAGGTTTCAAAGCGTCAAAGTCTCATCCAGGACCTGTTATGTTGTTTTGCTGACAGTATGCTCATGCAGGGAGATGTCACTTCTCGAGATATCTAAGGGAAGCATATAGATTAAGTCTAATAAATGTAATTAAGAGAACACTATGGTCTTGACAAGTTACGTAATTTCCCTCAGAAATCAAGTCTCACTAAGACACAACGTTTCCATAACACACAAAGTTTTGGTTACACACAGGGTGTTGGAAATACATGGAGTGTTGGTAACACATGGAGTGTCAGCCACACATGGAGTGTTGGAAACACATGGAATGTTGGTAAAACATAGTGTGTCGGTAACACAAGGAGTGTAGGTAACACAAGAAGTTTCAGTAACACACAGAGTGTCGGTAAAACAAGGAGTGTTGGAAACACACAGAGTGTCGATAAGTCAGGAAGACCCCAAGCCATGTAGTAACCAAGACACAACCAGGTTTATGATTCCACTCTTAACATTCTTGTATCTGTAGAACCTACTCCTTTAGCCATTATAAAGTATTCCAAAATCCACAAAATCAAAATCAGAGTATCTCTAAACTATCGTCTCATTTCAAGTGTCCCAGCCCCGCAAACGACTCTTCAACCAGACTCAAAGTTTAAAATGTATAGTTATTTTTTATAAAAATTCCTAACCCAGGTCTGACCCTACCCAATGGACCTTGCTTGAGACGACGACTGACCCAACCAGGTCTGGACAATCTGACCTGGCCCGCTGGGCCACTGGTTATCCCCCAGTGCTACATTTTTTTTAAATGGATGCATTTTTTTGATCCATGGGTCGTTTTCTTCACTGACCTGGCCTGCTGGGCCACTGGTTATCCCCCAGTGCTACATTTTTTTTAAATGGATGCATTTTTGTGATCCATGGGTCGTTTTCTTCACTAACCTGGGCTTCTATCAACCACATGATCCTTTCGGATGAAAATCATCTCAAAAAATGATATCATCTAAACCACTTCGATTCATCCATCTTTTTCGTCGTCACACCACATTCATTCCATACTGATCCTAGATCTATGCTATCGGATCACTGTGATAATGATCAAGTGGGAAATGATTGGTCGATCATAACATGTCAATTAACGGTCCAAATGAATAATTCACATGATGAAGGAAGTACAATGGAGGAAAAGAATAAATCAACCAAGAGGAATGGACCTTTTATTGATGTGCATGTTGATCATGGTTCCTTTCTATTAGAAAAATAATTGAAATCTAACAAATACTCACAAGATCACTCTCCCATAAAAACAATTAAAAGGTAAATCCCATCCCACAATAACAATTTATCTTCCAGCCAATATGTTTTTTCATTGGTCTGCGTTCATCATGGAATTCATGAACGGTGAAAAGAAATCAAATCAAAAAATTCATACCTCGATTTGTTTCTATTTCTGACAAATAACAATCATTATGTTGTTGTCATTTCTGAAGATCCTTCAAATATGAGGTTCATCGTTGATTGTCAATCCACGATCTGTCACTGTTTTTCTTGAGAGTTTTGTCTCATTACCTCATAGGAATTCTATTGATATAATGATAACCCTAAATTTCTGAACAAATTCGTATTAAAAGAAATGTATTCATTGAATCAATAATAAAATATTTTTATTAAAATATTTTATTGATTTTTACGTCCAAAAACTATCTTCCACAGCTAGACTACATCGTCTGATGTTAAGCCTCACCTAAGGAAAAAACCCCTTAAGAAATCAACAGTAGTATCATATTTCCAATATATGTTACCATTTATGAGTTTTTAGGATTTTTAAATAAAATAATTTTATTTAATTATTTTACTTATGGTTACGCCCCTGGTGGATTTTTTATAGATGACTGATGTCGAACAAGGTTAGGTTGCACCTTTGTTTAAGCCATAATTCTAAGATTAATAGTGCCCTCATATTTCTGATCTGAAAAACTCTGAAATTTTATTTAAATTTTTATGAAAAGTCACATGCGCGTATAATTAAAAAACATTTTTCAATGAATTGATCTGGTAAAACCGGCCCTCGGAATGATAAACCATCTCAGTGCCTAGTCTCAGAATATTCTTAAATAATTTCTCAATGTAAAATCAGGAAAATATGAGTCATTAAAATCATGGATACCAAAGATCTTATGATAATATAACATATATAATTTAAATAATATGAAGATCAACATTATAGGGATATGTAACTCATGTAGGGGAAAATGTTTTCCTACGAGTTTCCCATGATGAGTATTTTAAAATATCTTCTAGACTGGTAAGATATCTGAGAAGATCATCAATCTATTAATGTACCTTTGGAGAGTAGGTATGGTGACATAGTATTTTTTCATTTCCCATATATTTGGACCAGGTGCATGATGACTTATTTATGTCATAGCTGAGGAGATACATTCCTGATTCTATTCAACTTATCATCTTGGTAAATATAGAAATTATGGATGGAGCCACACACATGGAGTACTCATTGGTTATTGAGGATATTTAGTAGAGGATTACATGAGGATAGAATATTCCCTTGGTTCATGTGCTATAGTAGCATGAGATAATATAAAAGAGATTTAGGTAGTAAGAGATGTGAATTCCGGCTTAGTATCACCACCATTTTTGTTGTTGTTATTTTTTCTATAAAAATACTTGATAGAGGGGAGAATACGGTGACTCTAATTTTGAATAATAATATATTGTATTTTATTAAGGTTTATTTTTAGAGTGAGGAACTAAGTCACTATTAGATTTTGGGGGACAATGAGACTCACAATTGATATATTTAAAATATTAATTATATTATATTTTGAGAATGAATTGTTTTCTATTTCAAACTATTAAGGATCTTATGTGGATAATATGAGACCATGGATAAATACAGAACATTGGGTTTACCCAAAGTGATACCTAATGTTGTTTTGACTGGTCCATTGGTTGAAAAAGTCATTGGAAGTGTGTTTAATTAAAATACATAATTACATTTAATTATCTTCTTTTAAATTTACATGACCTAAATTCATCATTTAAAACTGTATTATAAAAAATATAAATTGTTAGTTGCATTACCCTAGGAAGATTTTATAGGAGGAAACTTTAGTCTCTATTTGTGGATTGGGGAAGTGAAAGACATGTGATCCAATAGAGGTAGATCTTGGGGAAATAACTGTATTAGGTCTTCATCATCCTTGGAAAAAAATTTATTACCATTGATATATCCAAATAATGTCAATTTTCATTAGTTTCTTTCACTAACGTAATTAAATTATTAAGGCATGGATGTTATTTTCCTTTTATTGACCAGTCATTGTTATCCCTTTACATGATCCCATTTTAATAAAGGAATTTTTTAGTTCAATTTATTTATTATTCCATGATCTCACTATGGACATCCCACTGATATGATAATTAGCCAAGAACTCTTGGCCAATGGTGGTTTCACCCTTGTTCTTATTCTTTTTCAACATCCTTCATTAGGTTCTTCATCATTATACCACATAACCATGATTTGAAATTTTCAGGGCTACTTCAGGTAATATCGAATTTATAGATTTATGTTGGATGTATTCTTGATAACCTTCTTGTATATTTGTGGATTATTCAGGAGGAATTTTGGCTAATTATTCCTGGAATGGGGATCCTCAGTGAAAAAAAGTTATATAATTCACTACAAAATGAATTGAAGAGAATCAGTGGGTGAAAATATTTCAATTTTTAGTAACCAAAAGGATAGAATTGACATCCAGAGATGACCCCCCCCCCCCCATATCTGGCTTTCAAACAATAGGATTAATTTGAATGAACGATGATCTAGAAACGGTGTGAAGGAACCTATCTTGTTGTGAGAAAACCAAACTACATAGCATATTAGTAAAACTAACCCATGATGTGTATTCCCTTTTTATATGGTGTCTTGAATTTTCAACTGAGTTAATGATCATAAGAAATTTTATTGATTCCACATGATGTGTGATTCCACCTAGGAATCTATTCCATTTACTTGATACAAATTCCCAAGACCTCGAGTGGGAAGAAAAACTATGTACTCTGGGAGTACAAAGGCCTCATCCAGTACCACGACATGTCTAGGTATTTTGGCCAGGTATAAAGGCATGGATTTACGTGCCCATGAATGGCCTGGAACACATGGGTATCCTAAGGATGATGAGATACATTGGTTAATACATGTAAATTCCATTTAGTTCTACATTGACAACCAGCCACATGTAGTCTAGGACACGACCAAGTGTCCTGGATATTTCACACACCATGTGACCCCATGGAGACATTGTGTATCCCCTAATGGGATATTATTCCCCACATATCACCTTATTTGTGACTCAGAAGTTAGCCCATTATTTTCCTATGTTGAGTGATTCTTCTCAGAAAACATGTTGGTTTCCTTTTATGTTTCATTTTAGATTCATTTTGAGGTGTTTTGATAGTGATAATTTTTTAGGTGATGCCTGATAGTATTAGGGATTAGGGATGGACCATTATAGTGATTCTGATGTTCTAACTCCCATGTCGCACTAGGAATATTATTGATTATAATAATTATAATGTAAGAGATGATACTTCCCAACATTGGGTGTCACCCCTCTATTTATAAATTTTTACTCTTCTATCTTCTTATTTTGTTGATGCGAGTCTCCTCTATGGGAGTAATTGATCCTTCTACTATGGAGAAAATAAGTGAAAAGTGGGATCATCTACCTTGATTGTGGTGATGTTTTATTTTATATTTTGAATCAAATATGGATTTTTAGAGCTGTAAGTAGACACATCGTCTTTGACTAGACTCTGAGACGAAGATCCCATTTCACACTCTAGTGGTATTATTTAAGATCAAATATCTACTATTTAGGTTGTTTCCCTAAGTTATGGGTTTATCTTATTTTTGTGTCCATTGATATATTATCCTTTATATTTTTTAGGGAATCTTATTGGGTATGTATATACATACTCCATAATGGGATATCCTCACACGTGTTGATTCTTACCGATGTGATGAAAATATTGGAGTTGTAATTGGTGGAGATATTAGATACTTGTCTTCATTGATCACATATGGTGGTCAATATATGGAGACTTGTAGATAGGATATCTATTAGTTTTTGTTCCATCTAGTTGTAGTCCTGTTGGGACTTCATGTCTTATTGGACATGTATTTTTTCTCCTTTCATTATTTATGATGTCATATTCTTTTTAAATTTTTCTATACATTATTAATTAAATAATTATGCTCTAGATGTGCTCTATTTTATATTCCTATGAATAGTTTCATGCATTTTCTTTGGTTAATGAATCCATGTACATTAGTCTAAGGAATCCCATTTTTTAGTATTACTTCTTGGAATATGTTACCATTTCCTAGCCTACTAGATTTGAGGATGGGGGTTTGGTAGCACTTCCTTTAGCTGTCCAAGCAGGCCATGGTGTTTGTGGTCATTACATTAATCCACTAATATTAGATCAATAGATTATAAAATTAGTTATATAAAAGCTACGTCAATTTGTAACTAATAATCCAATGTGTAAATATTCACTAACGTATGTTTTATAATAAAATTTCATGAATATATTAAGTTAGTTTAATAGTTGATATTTTTAAATCAATATCTCAGTATATAAGAAATCTAATTCCATAAGAATAACTCTATAAATCACATATAATGGGATTTAAAACCCTACAGAGAAAAATAAATAGAATTCTATAAGTTGAATATCATATCATTATCCTAGTGGAAGAAAAATCCATGATCTATATGATTCATAGAATTATAATTGTTATCAATTGTATGAGGTAACATTATGATTTTTAGATTGTATAGTGATAGTTGAAATGTTGATCAGATCTCAATTTATGAAGTGGTCTTATAAAAATACAGTTATTGATGAGAATATTAATGTCAAGGAATATATGATGGATGATCTTATCTATTCAAAATTTCAATATAATGTTAATATAAAGAACATCTGAGATGAAGAGACTATAAAGATGAATTTTATTTCATTTAAATAAATTATAATTATTTTTAATGTCACTTATAATTATTATTTGTAGAGAAGTGAGAAATATAATATAACTCACATGACTAAAGTCATTTAAAACATAAAAAAATTCCAAGGGATTAAAAATAAAAATAAATATGAATGATTGAAAAATAATTTTGAAATATTTCTTGAATCTAATGTATCTATGGAAACATAAAAATAGGAATAATAAAAAACAATCAATGATTGATGGATGTACATATATGAATTAACTAGATTAAACTGATGATTTTTTAAGTTAAAATGTATTGGATGAGTCATTATTTATGGATCCATCCATAAATATGGGTAATATTGAACTACATTATAATTTAGGATATGAGTTTAATTCGAATAATTATAGAGTTAAAGATATATATAAGGGGAATAAAAAAGTAATGAAATTTTTCTTAATTACTTAAATGTAATATAGAATCATTGAATGAGAAAATAAAAAATTTATTATATAAAATTGGAACATGACACAAGATTATGTGAAAATTAGAAATTCAATTTTTTTAAAAGAAATTACTTTTAAAATGATTTAGATATTTTGGATGAAGATAATTAAATTCTAAAGAAAAGAATTTCTATCCTTGAAGATCCATTGTGCAATACTATTCATTGAATATTGGATTTTGATAAGATGATGGAAATGATTAAAATATATAAAATTCATATTTTTATATAATTAGAAATAAAAAAATGATTAGCTATGTAATAAAATTTATAAGGGATTCATTTATAATTACAAATGTTTTATAAATAATTTTCATCATTATTCTGATTATGAATGTGTATTTTGTTTTACTAAATATCTAGGTTATAACAATATCTCTATTTCTTAAACAGTATGTTTTCCCAATAATAGATATTTAATATCCCATTAGGAAACTAAGAATTCAATTACTAATATTTTTAAACCCATGATTAAATGGGTACTACATATATTTTACACATTATTATATCTATAAAATATCTGACCTACCAGTTTTCCTCACTCTATGAACTGAAGTCGGACAACTTCTTCATGTGACCATAGGTGCGCCTCCCTGAATTCTAGTGGATACTGATTAGCGGTGGGGATCTAATGAGATATCTTGGGGAGGATATACCCCATGTATCAGACAAAAAAATATAATATAATATTTTAAAAATCACCAAACATGATAAACCAAATTTTTATGAATTAAATATGAAAAAATAAAAATAAATGAAATCTTGTTCATGATGACATATATGACTAATTGCCTATTGGGAAGTTAACATATACCAATGAAAAATAATAAAATAAAATAAATTGAGTCTTAACTACATTTTTGAGACATGACTTATCCATATATCCATGTACTCCTCCAGGATATTTTGTTCAATCAATCCTAAGAAACAATCCAATATATTCTTTCTTCCATATGTGAGTCTCCTAGATTACCCAAGTTCAATATATAGAAAAGAAGGGTGTGACTATATGACTAAGTAGGTAACCACTAATGAGATCTCATATAACCCTAGATTAAATGTTAGTGTTATAAAAATAAATATATACAGAGAAGAAAATTTAAAGATATATATTACCATTATGGAGCCTTAGGACTAAGACCCCAATTATCCATACATTCATAGGAAAGTGACATGTTTTCATTGATCAAATTTTATTCACCCTACTGACAGAGTGTCATGGGGGATAAAAACCAGTGGAATCCCCAAACATATTATCTCAAATTTATGGTCACACCCCATGAAAGTCTAACATATGAACTCAAAAATAATTATAGTTCTTGTAACATACTCTAAATCTAAAAAATATGTAGTGGTATATTCAAGGGAATTAGATCACATCCCATAAAAACAATTTTCATTATTTAATTCTATGGTAACTCTAACACAAACCTCTAAATCCTAGGTAACTCCTAAAATATACCATATCAAAATCCATGGAATCTATACCTTATTTTCAAATCCAAATCCATATTATCACAACCATATATCTATAACCAAACTATGAAAACATAAACCATATGGAATCTTCCCTAAAGGTGTATTCCATGTTAAATAAAAAATATTGAATTGATTGGGTTTTGCACAAGGAAAACACAGCATTTCTATCCATATATAACCTCACCCACCCAAGTTACATCTATCACCATATTAGCTACTAAGATCACATAGGTTAAAAATTACATTGAGGCACCCCAAAAGGGTCCTTGTTACAATCCCTTGTCTCTAGTGACACTACCTCTATCTTAGAGGATATCATTCCCCCATTGAATGATCATAGTCACAAATGATATGAATATCCCTCCTAGGAAAAACATAATTTTATAAATCTTAAGTGATAGCTCAAGGCCCATATCTTAGTCTATGCTAAATCTTTTCCTATTTTCTCAAATAAAAAAGATGAGCCATTCAAGGTCTATCCACCTAGGAATTACTATGTAAGGTCGGAGATATTTTCTCATTTCATAATCATACGAAAAACTCTACAGCATGAAGATCCATAAGGGTCCATCTGAGGTTCAACTAATCATGGTCATATATGTGTAATTTGAACTCCATGTTTTTGGAATCTCATTCCACAATGATAAACCTAACATGTCACATTAGGTCTGACCTCACATCTCATGAGCTCTGGAATCCACCAGGAAAAATAAAGGTCACACATGGACCTCTTCGTATAGTTTTCTCTATTTTAAACTCTCCATTAATATATAATAATTGGTATCGATTGTAGGGATAATATTTATTCTCAGGCCAGGTCACTCTTCCAATGGGTTTGGGAGTTAAAAAATATTAATGGTCAGTTCCTTGGAAATCAGTGACTAAGGAATATTTAAAGTTCCCTTAGACAATTGTGTCTTAGGAACATTGGTCCCCTTATATCATTAATTTAAATGGATAATCCATTTTAATTTAACATAAAAATATTAAATTATGATAAATAAAAGACTTAAATAAAAGGTATTCTATAATAATGGTGATCCCACACAATTCATGAACCTAATTAAATTTACAAGTTCATAGGGATAGTAACAAGACCACATACCTCAAATAATAATTTCATAAGTATTTGTGTGGTTAGAAGCTTTACCAAAGCCTCTGATGGTCTTCAAAAAGCATATCACCGATCATATGAAAAAACATGCTCCTAACAATTTCAATGAAGCTCAAAACCATTTAATTATACAAAATATAAATATACTATGAAGTTTATTTAATATAGGTATATTTTGAGAAAACTCACCATATAGAATTACAGCACCATAACCAGTTAAACTGAATGTGGTTATCCTCTAAGAAAACTCTGATAAAACCAATTCCAAGAACCTACTTTTCAAAACAAAATATTTAATTAATGTTGTGTAATTTAAATATACAACATAAAAAGATTTTTAGAGTGATATACATTTGAAAACATGAAACTCCCATAGAAAAATATCATCTCTGTACATTCTATTCCAAGGAATCATGAAATACCCATAAAAATTAGTTGATATTACCATTAACTAGTGAAATATCCATTTTCAACATAAATAATCAAAATGATAAATCAGTAAACAAAATAAGAAAATTATGGAAAAATGATATAGGGAAAATCATACCATTAATCATCTCTAGAGACCTGACAAAATCATCATATTTAAAGCAGAATCAATGGTGACAGCAGTTGGGGTTGATCTTAAAGGTGACATCCCCATGATCCACCTTTTTTCTCCACAAACTGAGGGTATATCTAGTAAAATTACAAACATTTTTCTCATTTTTTTAAAGGAATCATGAAACCAACTAGATAACTAGTATTATGCTAACACCTAGAAAGTGGAACCCAGAACACATTTTCCCCACTGTTTATTGGTGTATACACAATATATTACCTTATAAATTATCCTCCTTTGGTTGACTTTTGTCACTCATGTACATTCTTTGAGCTATAATCCATATCAAAATACACCTTTTGTCAGTGTTTTTACCTTAATAATTTCATTTTTAATTCTAGTAAAAAATTATACCCATTATCCAAAATAATTTTTAAAAAGACATCTAAACATAAAATGTATGTATTTTCATAAGTAATTACGAATTTTTATCAATAACACTATTCATACCTTAGAATACATAGTGGTTATCTAAACAAATAACCAAACATACAACAATTTTAAACTCATTATAAACTAAAAACATTCCACCTCTAACATCCAAACAATATTCTGAATAGAATATTCTAAATTTGAGGCTACCACACTAACAAACCATAGGGTGATGCTCATAAAAAAATTTCAATCACTATGATGGTGATTTCTAGAACACATTTACCCTAAACATAATCATGTATTTTTCCAATGGTTCAATTTGTCTACATTTATCACTACCATAGAATTCAACTCACAATGTCTAATTATGATCATTTGAAATTAAATCCATCAAAAGTGATCACAGAATACCTTAACCATATTCTAATGACATTCCAAGTAAAAAAATTAACCAATTGGGCCTTAACACCCATGAAAATAATGGTCATACAATGATAATACTACACATTCTCAATTATGATCCAAAAAAGGTCTCACATCGAATAAAAACATTCCATTGATATATATTATTCCCTCAGAAACACCATGCCAATCCCAAAAAAAATCCATACAAAAAGAATGATATGATATATGTTGTTTGTAGCTCACCACATTCAATCCCATGAGAAATTATGGGTTAAATATCCTCCATTTGACCATTCTCATTAAGGATCTACTCCAACTGATGAAGAATTTGAAAAAATAATTCTTTTAACCCTAGAGGCATCCTGAGATCATCCATACACCCAAAATGACATACATAAAAACACCCATTATGATATCCTCAATTTGATCATCAATAAAATGGACCAATGTAATTCAATATACAAGCACTAACACGTTATGTCATTCATATTACAAGCCATCATTTTCCAACATGGATCATAATTGGATTCTAATAATTCTACAAAAATTATACACCACCCTCAAAGGATCTTATCTACCATGATCATTATGTAAATCCCCACTATATTAGTGTCATTATCATCATTTAATTTGATCAAACAATTTAATTCATAAACCATGACTTGTCGTTATCCACATAATACTTATGGATGGGGAAAAATATCTAATACTTAGGTTATAATATGAAACATAATTTAAAATATTCTATCACTATTTGAGAATTGTTTCCATGGAATTACTTAAAATTTGGCCCATAATGAGGGACTCACCCTCTGATGGTCGATGGTTCACTCCCCACCATACAACATCACTTATAAAATTCCATGAGCATAAACATAATAGGATTCATTTTTAGACACGAATGTCGATCCTCACATTACATTCTAAAATCATCATATTCCATGGATACTAAGTCCACATGTAACATAGAAAGTTTTCATTCAGTTCTAATCATACTCACAATCATCACTGGTGACAAAAACATCCTTGTACTAGATAACTAGTTTTATGAACTAAGAAATAATTTAAACATAAGAGGGAGTAATATTAGTCCACAATAAATTCATGCCAACAATAACATCCTATATCCCACATTCATTCCAACTCAATAATAATAAAACACATTGTTTATGTGCTCCCTATTAATAAAGACAGACAACCCGACTCACACTTATATGTTTCTTATATCAGCAACACCATATTGAGCATATTCAATGACACTTTTGTCTCATAAAACCGTGCGATCCCTTATAACACCTCTCCAAAATAATACTCTTTATTCATTATATATTTTTTCATATTAATCCCATTAACTATAATCATCCCAATATCAATGGTTCCTATCTAGGGTTTATCCACAAAAAAAGAATAAATTCGATATTTTATATTAAACGAAAAAATTTCTACCTATACGCTCACCATGTTACTATAGTATTTACAAGGGAAAATAGCTCATGAATCTAAATAATCCATCCCTTGTAACTAGTATCAAACCCAAAAAAACTCATACGGCTTATAATGGATGTAAATTCAAAGATATCATCACACATATACCATATAACAAGACACACCACCTATGAACCAGTCACATGACCTAGGAACATACCCATTCCTCCAATTATAATGAAAATCTCAATACCTCGTGAACCCATTACTTGAGTTTACTTTAAAATATTTGTATCACCCCAAGACTTTACCATATATTCATTTATATTTTTTTGATATCTTTTCAACACACACAGCATCTGATTTAAACAAAACACTACTGAGTGACTTGTGAATAATCTACTAAATTATAACACTTTAAGAGATTTTATGTTGTAAATATTTATATTTTACATCCAAAAAAATATTTTTTACACTCATATATAATATTTTATAGGCATAAGATAAGAATTAAACCCTTAAAACACAAAAGATAATATATTTTTATAAGGTAGTTTTGCCGCCTTTTGGTAGAGAACCCATTTTAAATTAAATTTTTGACCCTTTAATAAATTTAATATGTCAAAATAAGATTAATATCTGGAATTTGTAACATCATAATTATATTAGGGTGGTGTTTTTATATTTTCTTGTAAATTTTTAATTAAAAGTGAAAATACTAAATTGTAGTTCCACAAATCATTTCTAACTGAGTTATTTATAAGTTTACATTATATTCTATATTGATTTTAAAGATTAATTAAATCCTATTTTCATGAATTTATCAAATTTTGGTTATTATAATTAGTTTCAAATCGAAATTACATATAAAAACATAGCAATTTTTTGAACACATTTACTTGAAACCCCCAAATTGCTGTCCTGCTTATAGGATTAAATTTAATTTAATTTTAACCAATAATGTGATTGGAATTTGGAAAAATGGATTAAATATTTATAATGAACATAATTTTAATGTATAATAATTTCAACTTAGTTTTTTATAGAGTGTATTAATGAAATTAGTTAAAATTAATTACAACAATTAAGGTGAAATTAAGCTTAAAATGGGAATAAACCGTATACTTAAGGCTTAATATGACATAGAAAGTTGTAAAAAACACATTGGATAGACAAATTTAGAACATAAATCCCCTGTATCAAATTTGGACCATTATTGGATCCACTTTAAATATAAAAACATCAGTGGGATTATTCTATTCCAAAAAATTATAAGAGTGTCACTCCTCCTCCACTCTAAAAGTCCTCTTTTCCTCTCACTTCCTCACACAGCTCAAGCCACATAGGTTCAACAAATATCTACCAAATTAACTCATAAAAATATCTCCCATACTTCATTAATCATCTGTTTGGGTAGCTTGAAATCCAAGGAAGCATTTTCATGCAAACCAAAAGGAGTTAACTGATTATGAGGTAACATATTTCCTCAACCTATCTAGTTTTATTTTCATTCTACACCCACTCAAATATAAATATTTCCTAATTACATAATATCACCATTATACTAAATATACTGAGTCATTATTATCCAAAGGGTTCAAACTATATTACACACACTTCTATATAAGTGTAAAGAAGGTCGTGTTTATGTGTTTGGAGAACTACCACCTAATGAAAAATTGATAGTTCATTTTTACCTTGCTGGATATCACAGTGGGAATTATAAAGGAAACTATATTTATATATGAAATATATTTTTTCTATATTATTGTATATTTGTTTTATAACATATACCTCCATAATTACAATTTTGTGTAAATATGATATTATCATTTGTGGAAGTGAGGACTATCACCTCCTTAAAGTGCCGTGATTCGTTAACTCTACACATGGAACATATTAAGAAAACTATTAAAACCACTTTGTCTAACATATTAAATATATTTGATACTAGAATTATAATATACATATGTATTATTTACTCTTCATTCTTTTAAAATGTCAATGAATTGAATGTAGCCTTCATGCATACGTACGTCCTACAGTCTCTATTAATAGGTCATTTTATTAATTATCTCTAAACGTTATAGATTATTATAATTAAATATGTAATGAATATATATCACAATTACAAAAAATTTTAAATTCCTGATATTATGAACTAATTGTTTTTGTAATAGTAATTAAAAATAACAAGTCAAAACATAATTGAGAAAACTATGAAATTAACACCCGAAAAAGTGAAATAAGTGAATGATTGTTAACAAACGGTTAATAAGATATTATAAGAAGGTGATATTTGATACTATAAACATGATTATGGTTCTGGTATATGAAATTAACAAATTTTAAACCATATTACATGAATATAATGACCACATATAAAAAATTATGGTTACTGTAATGGATTTCATCTCAGTTTGCATTCTAATGAGACTTATTTGTGGTTATGAAACAATTCACTATTATATGGTGATTATATTATCATTTGACATGTTATATCACGAATCTCTTTACTCTAATGATATTCCAAGTTTCATTAAATATTATTCTTTCACGAGTATTCTTATTTAAATGTGTCAAAGTGGTGTGAGACACTTTGGAATGTTTCACAATTGGTAAATGAAAGAATATTCTTAATGATTATCATTTTAATATCACTTAATTTTTTTAATATTAATAATCTTTTAAAGAAATCAATTTATTTTTATCATTTTCATTGTAATTTTACTTGAATATCCTTATTCTCATAAAATTTAAATTATTATTTCCTAAATCGCATATTATTTTTACATATATTGTTCACTTTGAATGTTATTTGATTAATTGTGGATTTTTTGATAAATATGAAACCATTGTTCAATAAGGATATTTTACATGGAATATTATTATTTTTTGATTAATTGATACAAGTAATTCTTTGGTTTAGTTATGAAAAGTTGGGCTTGGACTTTATGTAGCCCCAAAATGAACTAATAGGTTCTCATCAGACAAATAAGTTGCAAAAGTTAAATAGATTTCTATTCGTTATTTTAGCTATCCTATGAAATGTCTTGACTGTATAGGTTTTCATATAAATTTTACATGTTGCCCAATAATTAATAATTTACTTCATAGATATTTCATCTATTATTTTTCTATTATACTTTGTGTCAAAATATCTATGGATTAATTTTATTTAATGTTTATTTATTAAAAAATATGTATTTTCAATTTGTTAACTTTTCGTAATGATTTTCCCTTATCTAGTTATTTGAATGGAATGTTTTATTAGTAATTTACCTTTACATGTTTATTTATTCTCATCGATACATTATTTCTTCTTCTTTACATACCCTTAATGATTATTTGATCTCACCGTTATTTTATTTCCTTTCGCTAGGTTATGATTATGACCCTTTGAATGAGTTTCAGTGATGCAGTTTATTAGTATTTGTTACGTGTTATATTTTATTTTTCTATTATCAAATTTATTATGGGTATCATGTTTGTAATTTGGCTTCCAAAAATACTAAATTGAAAGTCACTTTAGAATTTTATTCCCAGTTATCATGAAAATGTAATAAAATAATGTACCATCTCTAGGTTTCATGGGACATGGTGTTATAGTTGGTATCAATAGAAGTTGTGTAGCAACCTTAGAAACTATATTTATATAGCATAGATTAGGGAGAAAAACTCTATGATATAAATTGAGGATAAGTATAATATTAAATCGTAGAATATTTCTTTGGTAGTGATAATGTGGGTATTCCATGTAAGAAATCCATGTCTAGACACTATAAGTGGAAGTGGTTCTCGAATAGATGTACCCAGAGGTAACAAAACTGACAAGGTGTTCCATGCCTGACTTGGGGTAACATAGTACATGACAATAGACCTTAAAATGCACTTGGTTTTTCACTCCTGGGAGATAATCTTAGGAACATTCATTTTTTCTATAACTACCATAATTAAGAATTTAAAAGTAAATATGTCATAAAAGTAACCAAAGTTATTATTTATAAAAAATAAATTTATAATTTGATTTAACTGTTCTACCATATTTGAGACACATGATTTAATGATATAATCATGTATATTCCATTTTTTAGAAGTGGTTCTTAGAAGGATGAATTATATTGTTACTCATGGGAAGTGTAGAGAATACCTGACTAAGGAAACCAATATAGTTGGTATTATAATAGATAAAATTATGGAAATATTGGGACAATAAATTGGCCATATGAAAAATAAAATTTCATGAATGGAGAAACTTATTCAATAGAGATATTACCATCTGGTTTAATGTTTTATACAATATAATCCCCCATTTTTTTGTGGGACTACTAATCCAATTGTTTCTAGGAAAAGGATTAAATCACTGGAGAAGATATTTACAGCCATCGAATGTAGTGAAAAGGAAAAAGTTACATTATGGTTTATTGTCTCCTTGAGGATTCTAATTAGTAGTGGACCTTGATCCTAAATACTAAAAAAGAATACTAAATAGAACTCACAGAATATATAATATTTAAGGAAATGTACATCGATAAATAATTCACATGTGATCAAAAATATGAGATGAAGAGTATGTTCCTTTTCATCAAGAAAAAGGAATAAGGGAGTGTTGGATTTTATGAAGATACCTTTAAAAGGATATAATGTTATTCTATGGATTATATATTAAGCATGGAGTTCTAGATTGACCATATCATTGATGGATTTATGCCAAACCACTGAAGGGATCTGGGTTCTTAGAATGTTTCGTAATACAATAAAATACTTCTATGTTCTATAAAGATGGAAAAGGAATTCTCCATATCCTATGTATTCAAGGGAAACAAAGACAACAAGATGCCATTTGTCATCATGAAAAATGGACGATATCCAATAATAATAAGAAATCCCATCATTTTCCATCTTGTGAAAAAAATGTGTGAAAAACCACCTGGGTAAATGTTTTTAGGGATTGGGGGTTATCTATAAATTCTTAGATAGGGGAAACTAGGCTCATGAAGGAAAGGGGAACACCAATAAATGATGTACAATACTATAATTTTAAATATATGAGTCATTATAAAAATGATTTCTCTAACCGTCAGGGGAATCTTCAACAGAAGAGGCAGAGGTGAGATGGTCAAGCTTATCAAATCACTATAGCATAGGTAGACATACCAAATGACATGGTGGAATTTACATTAATCTTGTCTTGAAATTTATCCAATGATTTATTTAATTATGGATCATATAATTCTTTAAGTTCTTCAATGTTTTTTAAGAAAGTTATACATTTCCATTTTGATTTAATAAAGTATTTTTCTATCAAAATTCATAAGGAATGTATCATTGAAACAAATATGTGTTGTGTAGTACTAGTTTTGACACATAAATGTTCCTTATTTGATGACCAAGTTATCATTCCTATGGTTGAGTTTAATATAATCATTAGTATTGACTAACTCTCAAAATATCATGAAAAAATATATTGTAATAATATGGAAATTATGATTAGTGAGGAATTTGTAGAATCCCTTATATTTTTCAGTATCCTTATTGAATGAAATTCTTGTGGAATAATAGAAAAAAATCAAGTCACCTAGAAGTTAATATTTGAATTGAGGATGTACCTTTATTTAATGAATACGTTGAAGTATATAATGAGAAATTAGCTATATGTCCTCTATATTGTGAAGTTGAATTTTCTATTAATTTAATCCATGATGCAATGAAAATATCAAAGAATCCCAATATAATGACCACTATTGAATATGTATAGTGGATGAAACAATTAAAGGATTTGGGTAATAAAGGATTTTTTCACCCTAGTGTTTCACCATGGGGATCCCCTGTCTACTTGGTTAAGATGAAAGATGGATCGATGAGGTTGTGCATTTTTTATAGGGAAATCGTTGTTGTTACAATAAATAACATGCATCCTCTGTCTCACATTTAGACTTGTTTGATCAACATCATAGAACACAATATATTTAAAAGATTTATCTTCATTCAAGTAATCACCAGTTGTGAGTGAAGAATGAGTAAATTTCAATGGTAGTATTTTGCTTGAGGTATGGACATTATGAGTTTACATTTATTCAACTTGGATTTACTAATTCACCCTCTATTTTTATAAACATAGTTATCAAATTATTCAAAGAATATCATGATGATTTTTTATTGAATAAATTAATGATATTTTAGTGTATTATAAAATCTATGAGGAACATCAGAATCACTTGAGGACCATTATTAAGACTCGTATATTGGAAGAGTTATATGGTAAATTTATTAAGTGTGATTTATGGATTCCATAAGTTCCTGTTCCTGGTTATATTGTCTCCAAAAATGGGATATGAGTTGATCCTACAAAAAAAGGATATTATGTAATGGCCTACACCAACAAACATAAATAAGGTACAATGTTTCAATGGTTTTGAAGGTTACTATCAGCGATCCATTAACATATTTTCCCAATTTGATAACCCCTTAACCAATATTACACATAGAGGAGTTAGTTCTTTCATGACAAATGAAATTGAATTTTTATTTGATGAACTAAAGAGAAGATTGATCAATGATCTTATTTTGAATCTACCATTGAGTAGTGATGGGTTAGTCATATATATCGATTCATCAAAGAAGGTAATTGCATGTGTCTTAATGAAATATGAATTTTTTTTTGAATATGCATCAAGTAAAATCAAGACTCCTAAACAAAACTATCCAACCCATGATCCTGAGTTAGTGGCTATAAGCTTTTCTCTAAAAATACAGTGACATTATATATATTATAAAAGATGTGAGATATACACGAATCATAAAATCAAGAAATACATCTTATCATACAATGATCTGAATATAAGACAAAGGTGATGACTCCAGCTACTAAAGGATTATGATTACTCATATCCCTACATAGCTTCTTCAAGTTTATTTTTTCCTCAAAAAATATTAACCAAGATAGTAGTCTTCCTCTCCAACATTTTTTACCTTTAATAATGAATCTCCACCACTTATTCCTCATAATAATAATCTTTATTTAGTGGTATTATCTATAAGATAAGTATATGTGAGGGATTACATATATGAATCCTAATTAGAGATACACAGAACACATTATGAACATGAGATTTATTTGGTTCAAGAAACATGATAAAACAAATAGTACAGAATCAATAATTAATTTCAAAGGGACAGATATATCCTTGGTTATACATTTCCTTATTTTTAAATATTAAAAAATTATTCAATATAAATATTCATATCACTTCATTGTCACCCACTATGAAATCTTGATCTCTCCAATGATTATAAACATTACTTTTATATCAACTCTAACCAGCACTTATGCACTACTAAATTGATGTAAACCTCTCTACCACTTTACAAACTATCTTGGTTCCCAACATATTCTTTTTTATAACTTAATCACATCATATTGTATCTCTCTCTTTCCTTCTATAGAGTATTTCTAAGGTTCCATCTAAATAATTGTGTGAAAAAAAAAAATTTTGAAAAATCAACCAGAGAATGGTTTTAATTCCAAACACCCTTGAAATCTATATAAAATTCACCAAAAATATAACATAGGGGTTTTATGGTATTATATTACTAAACAAATGTCAAAGGATGATAAGAATTACTTGAAGAAGAATCTATATTCAGATCATTCTAAAGGCATCACTTGAACATCTTGGTAAACCACAGATCTCGATCAGCTACAATAGAATGTTGTAGTCCAATAAATATTACCAAATAATTAGTGTATATACTAGAAATATGATCTATAGAGAAATATTCTCATACTATAATAAATTTTGATAATTTTATGTTCTGTTTGACTACAACCAAAATAATATTTTTCTATTTAGATGTTTTGGAGAGTCTGGAGATGAAATTCAAGGTGGCATTTTCCTATTTCAATTATAGTATGGTAATGGTTAGTAAACCCCATATACCCATGACTGCCACCCTTAACATTATGGAACACTGAGAAAAAATATATATATATGCTGGAATTTCTATTTTCATGTTATCCCATCAAAAACAATATTTTCGTTCTCTATAAATTTTTATTCTTATATGATACCAAGAGAATTATGAGATGTGAGCATATTTCGGTAGTACCTTCTTCAAGTCTAGTATTGAAATTAAACATAATTTTTTCAATATTAAAATTCCATTATAATAAATTATGAAGTTAGGAAAATTTATTACATTATTTTCTATAAATAAATATTCCATGTACATATATTTATTGTCCACATGGATAAATAGTTAAAAAATCATTTGATAAAGTTATCGTCTCTCCCCTTCCTTGAAGATTTCACGAACCATCCTTTACGAGTAAAAATATTTTATATATTTTTTATCCTCATCATATATAATATTGAATGATCATGTTGATATAAAAAATAATTCACCTGGTTCACATTCCCATTGTTGTAATTTATTGAGCCATGATAGTATCTAATCATCTCTGGTTGTCTTTTTTAGATATTATCCATCTCATTATATGTGAATATTGACTTAAATATTTTCATATAGTTATATATATCAAATATTTCAACATAAATATGATCCCTCTATATTTTAAATTCAAAAATTATTTATCAAAAATAAAAAACATGAGTCATATTATTTTTTTAATAAATATTCTATTGTTAAGAGGAATATATTATCACCATACCATTCAATAAAATAATGCACCCATGTCCATTCTTTGATACATCATAGTAGAGAGAGAGGTATTTTATAATATATGGTAGTGTGGGAAGTGTTTCATTTAACAATAATGTTTTTAGATCCATAATATTTTCCACATACTCATAGGTCCAAAGTAACATGGCCCCATTTCATCAGAACATGTAGAGAAAATTATATAACCTTGAAAAATATTCCACAAAGCATCAACAGTATGCATCCAACCCAAAACAAATAATGATCTCAGTTACCATAGAAATTCTAGGACATTGTTTAATAACTTTATCCTTTGTAAGATTTCATATATTCGGTTATATGATATTGTATGACAATATAATGAAATCATTTATACAAAAAACTCACACATGGTAAATCTTCCATAAAACTTATTTTTGTTAGAGGTCTTAAAAAACTCTAAAATTTATCATTATTCTCTTCCATTAAATTTGAATATATAAGAATATTATATTAAAATCCTATACAAACTGATCAAAATAATCTCTAAAAACTATATTGATTATTTCAATGATGATATTGTGGAATTGGTATGTCCAATAGGAAAACTATAAATTAATAATGACTATAACTCATATAGAAGGATATATTGGTTATATCCCTTTTCTTTACCCAAATATAATGATATCTTGATTGAAGATAAATATTGGAAAATTATTTATCTCATAGTAATTGATAAAATATATAATCAATATGGGTTATATGATAAATATTCTTTAAGGGTTATTTTTATAATCATAATAATCAATTTAGGACAACATTGATGCATAATTATTTACAACAAAAAGAACAGGTAAACCCCATAGTGAAATTCTATGTTAAATGATTAACATATTTAAATTCTAATTGAGTTTCTTCTTAAATTCCTTTAACTAAATCCGGTTCATTATATATGGATTAATTAAAGTTTTTGTATCACCAAGTGTGTTTTATATTTAAAACTCAACATGATGTTTTAGGGAAAGAATAAGATATTACTTAATAAATACTTCGGTAAATTCCTAAAAATAGACATATTATCCATGTATATTTTATTCCCAAAAAAATTGATAAAAATACCTAATGTATAGGTAATTAAACCCATATTATGGTTGTAATTTTAATTGGTATTTCAGGTTCATCCCCACACATATAGATTGTCAATAGTTGATTCTAAATTTTTAATTTAAATTACCTTCCATTAAAATTGTTATGGGATATATACAAAGAGAAGAAACCTATTCCCAAAATACAAAATAATTCAACTAGAGGAACAATAACATGATTTGATGGAAGAAATTTCCCAAAGAAATATCTATTATAGAGAATTTATTGAATTATAATGTTATAATCAAATAGTTATTTTTATTCATAGTTAACTAAAAATTTAATTGTTGATGTTATGATGTGATACCCATATAAAATTCATTAATTATATAATATTCTATCAAACATAAATAGAAAAACATATTCAATTCTAGAGTGGATGATAAGATTATTTTCTCTTTTTCATTCTCCTAAACCACATAAATAGTTGTGATTTCCTATTCATTCCTTTTTTATAATTAAATTAGAGGCCTATGATCCTTATTATCCAAATTATAACTTGTATTAGGGTATTTATTCAATTAATTCACAAAATCCATAAATCAGTTGAACTAAAGAGTGGGCGGTGAATTCAAATGAGATTTATCTCTATTAATCTCATTGACTGGACTGTTCACATCAAATAGAAATTTTTTTCTTTATGTTCAGGCCTGGAAATCTTCAAATATAATCTTGTTCCTTTTAGTAAATTACATAACTTCTCTATAACTATTATTCGTCTTCTTGTAGGATGAAATATATTCCTCCCTATATATGTAATTCCACTGGAGCTTCCATGATACTCCAAAATAGTTTATTATCACAAGAAAAATTAAAATGAGGTTTTCTAATTTCCATTCCAACATTTAATGAAAATATAAAAATATATTACTATATTCCAAAATACCTTATTGATAATTAATTTGAAAGTATTTCTTTAAATCCACTCTTAAATTGATCAATATTTCATTATAGGTCTATGATAAAAATAGATGTGTAAATCACATGCCTTACCTTTTTTCCTTGAAATGGACAGTTTGACGATGCATCCCTCTATGTAAATGCTCAAAATTACCTCACCATTTAATTATATAGAGTACTTTCAAGGTTTTAATTGATAAATAAACTCTTAAACATATATATTTCATGAATATTAATTAGTCTTAATGGCCTATATTATTGATTAAATTTAAAAATTAATTTGATATACCTTCCATGTAATAGAGTTATATGACAACATTCTCATGGTCCGAGTACTTAAGAATATAAAATATACATTCCATTTAATTGATCAATTTCCCAGATACTAAAGGATTAGAAGGCCTCCAAATTCTCAGTGGAAATTAGACACATAAAATACTCAATGTCATATTGATCCCTCCATAGTGAATTAGGAAGATCAATATGTTCCTTATTACTACTCATAACATTATATAGTTGAGTGGTCATAGTCATAATATATCATATACTAGATCACATGCCATGTAGTTTCTATTTTTTATAATTACTTATTTTTCTATCATAATATATTTTCACTTGGTTTCGACAGTTACAACTATTGACTATAACAAAAAAACATAGTTTAATATTAAAGCTATAATAATTTGAGTGAGTAATAATGTATTTGTTAAAATCATTCAAGTAATGTCTTGAATTATGACACAATAATATTAACATAGGAAACTTTAGGTTCAACCTATTTCATCTATGGTCCCCATCTATTAAAATCTTTCTAAATGTTTCACAAAGAGATTTTGAATTTACCAATTTATATCCCCATTAGAGTGTCTATATAGGTTTGTAGTCTTAGTCTCTCCCATCATACATTAGTGATGATAGAGTTAATACCCAATACCCCATATTTAGATTTTTTACATATAGTATCATCTATAGAATAGGAGAATCCATAATTTAGTATTGAAATATGGATACATATTCTAGAAAATAAACATAATAAATTTTTAAAAAACATGACGTTGTTTTCCAATACATATAATTATCCCCGAGGTTTAAAAAAAACTATCTAATCATAGTATCCAAAAATAACTAAAACCTAATATGAGACCAACTACATTCACTCAGGAATAAAAAAGAATAATATTATATCATTGTATAATAATATTCAGTAAATATTTGATTTATAAATTTCCTAGAACCATAATAATTGTCCTTCATTATAGAATATATATATGAAAATATTTTCTCATATAGTATCCCCATCATCTATAAAGAATTCCTTCAATAATTATACCTTCCAAAAACACAACCAACTAAAAACCATTCATCATAACCTAAGGAAACTAAAAACACATGAAAGGATGAGATTAGATACTCATTAATAGAAAACATAAAATATGTCATTTAATAATCATATGTTATAATAAGGAAATGAGAAAACATTAATAACATATTAACTCCATAAAAAATTAATTTAGAGAATACAAATAAGGATTTCTAGAATAATGAGTTGTTATATGAAAAGACAAATGTTATAAGAGTGATGAATCATCAGTATAAAAATATGATCAGTGATAACATATCCTAAACATAGGCGTGTGTCATAATCATACACATATAGTATTGCGAAAATGTGAAAATAATAATAGGTTAACTCATTATGTCATAGACAACAGATTAGATCATTTTATAGATTTATGGTCATGATACCAGGTCTCTGAATAATAATATGTACATGAAACTGGGTCCATGCATGATTACATGAAAAAAAAATCATAGATAACATAGTTATTTAATTAATAATACATTATTATAAAATTCATTACAGTTATATAATATACCTATATATCACATAAAATTAAACAATACATGTATCAGATGATCATAAAAAATATTCACTATTTCATTATAGTATAACTCATTGAAATAAAACATGCTTCATAAGGATATGATATTAACTTATTTAACCTATAATGAAGTAATGTGTTCAATAGAGTCATCCATTAAACATAATCATATAATACCCACCTTGAAAATCATTTAATGAAATTATTTTATCATGTTCCTATAGTGTCATAAGCCACATCAAAGGATGTTTTCATAGATGAAAATAACATTAAATGATCATGAGAATATTTCTTGATAAGAATATCATTTCTATTTTGAATCCAATAAATTGATATATAAAATAATTCATAATAATATCAAAAAATACGGATAGAATAATTTTAATCTTGAATGGGAATATTTAATTAATATAATATTCTTGATGAGAATAAAATTTATGATTGTCATAAATAATAAAACAAAGATGTTTTAGATATTTTTTTAAATTTTCATAACAAAAATCTACAAAAAAATGTTGTATTTATTAAAAATTAATGATTTAAAAATAAATTTAAATTTTTTTGAAAAATTATTTAAATAATCATTGAATAATAGAAATATAAATTATTGTAAAATAATTAATGAACATTGACATAGAATAATAAAATCACATACGAAAGACAAAATATGGTATTCTTTTATAAAAACAATTTCCTTTTCATTTTATGTACAAAATAGAGGATAACTATAAAAAAAAATTAATAAATATTTGATAAAAAAATATATTTGTTTTAATTGGAAATATGAAAAATATATAAGCTCAATAGAAATTTAGTATACCCAATCATGAAATGGAATGATATTGTAACATAAAACATTAACTCGTGTCTTAAGATTTATTATATGGGATGAAAACTCATTTATAATAAATATTAATTTATTATAATTATAATCTACAACCATATTCATACATGTAATACCATATATGTTATACATATAACATATTATCCCAAATTTATTAATAACACATTATTAAATTCACTGTTCCGGGTGATAAATTCTTTTTTTCATTCATGTATCAGCTTAAAGGTTCATATTATCATACATGATCATTTTTCAATCAACTAAATATTGTTAAAATTTTCATTAGAATCATGTTAAATCATTATATCTTCTTTTATAACAACTCATATATAGTTTTGGTGAAAATGGATTACATAAATACGTAATGAAAATAGTCTGTATGTACACAAAAGGCATGTTTAAAATTTTTTATTGATGGGAATAGGGAAAATAAAATAATGACTAAAATTACCAAAATGATAATAATATCATAAATATGTTATATATTCAGTAAATATACCTATATAAACATCAATTTTAACAAGTTTTGAATGATGATACACATTCATTAGTGTAGTTTCCAATCCACACATGTCCATGTTTGATGCATTTTTACATAGGATGGAATGGAGTTTAATTCTTTCATTTCTTTAAACTTAAATAAAATTAAAAAAAAAATAGGACATTAAAATCATTATTGGATAATGTGATTTTTTTGGTTCATAATATTTATAAGAGAAAATAATTTGAAAGTACATGGTTAAGTGTTATACCACTCTGTTGAGAAACCTCCTTTAGAATACACCTTGTGACTTGAAAAGATGGTATTTTGGAAATAAAAAAGTCTATAAGAAATTTATATGAAATATATAATGGTATTATGGTCGTAATTTACTAAGAGATAATGTTCAATGTAATTGAATAAGGGACAAATGGGGGTTCCTTTTATAAGCTAGGTAAAAACACACTTGCAATTATTTAAATCCTCAAAAAAATTATATATAATAATATTTTAACGTGGAACTAATAAAGATAACATTTAGTTATAATATTTGATCGGGTCCAAATAGATTTCACCAATCATATTTATATAAGAGATTGATATATTTAAATCATAATCTCTTAGTTAAACAATTTAAAATTACTTTAACCTTAATCGTGATAACATAAATTTTGAAAAAAAAATAAAGGGGACTTGAAAAAAAATCCATATATAAATATTCTAAAACAATATTCAATTTTATCAAAAAAAATTATATTGTTGTTAGAAATTATTTTTAACATAAAAACAAAAAAAAATTATAATAATTTTTTAGGAAAATGCCTAATTCTTGCATAAAAACATTTTTAATGAAATAACGTAAGAAAGGATAGTTTCAATGTTTTATTTTACTAATTAATATGAAGGAATATTTTTATAAATGTTTTTATAATTTTGGATCATGGAAAAATGTATGATAACTTGAAACCATACAATTAACTATAATGACCAAAAAAATTGTTTTTTATTGGAATAAAATATAACGTATCTTCACCAAAATCAAGAATGGGTTCACACATTACAAATAATGTTTTATAATATACTTTATCTATTATTATACATATATTTTGTCAAGAAACACTCTTAATATAGTATAAAAATGTGTCAGATGGGTTTTAATGTGTAAACCATTAGTTTTAAAAATGTTTTTCCTACTTTACCCTTTCTTAGGAAAACATAATTACCTAGATTACTATTTAGAATGTCAAAAAAGTAACTTTACCATATTAAATAAAATAAATTATTATGATTAAAATATGTATTCTATTTTAAACGATTCAATTTCTAAATGTATAAGAAATTAATTGAAAAATAAGTGTGAAAACATGAATAAATACATTTTAGATAAAAATTAATTTTTTAACACTAAACTAAATTTATAAAGACTCCTTACCTAATAAAACTATTACATGAATTTAAAAAAAAAATCATCAAATAAATAATCGATAAATTACATTAAAATCATTCCTAATGTGACATTAATTTAAATTACTACCAAATTAGTACATTGTGTTCATAAAAACCTTTTTTCGGAAAAAAACATTTTCTTTTAAATTAAAATAATTTTGTTTTCATTTATAAATAATTAATACCCCTGAAATAATTTTATTAATGTCAAAAAAATAAATTTTAATAAATTTTTAAGTCTTATTCTTTCACATCAATCCATCTTTTTGGAGGTAACTAATAAATATTTTAATAGTATGTCACTGTCTATGAAAACTCAATGTTGTGAATAGATAAATCTATCAATGAAATTGCCTTAATTTAATGAGAAATAATAATGAAATATATTGGTTTTATAAACTACTAGTAATGGTATAAAGAGTTATCGTGGGGATGATATACCCTATGCAAAATATTTCATAGTAGAATATAAAATAATTAATAACCACACATAATAATAAACCCGAAGAATTAGAAATAAAAATAAACATGAATAGTAGTAAATTAAATGATGTTTGTGATATCATAAAAGAATTATCACCCACTAGACTGTTTACATATGAATTTCTAGAAAAAATTAAAATTCATTGAGGATTTAATTCAAAAAAAATACATGCCTCTTCCCATGTTCTATTTACTCATCCATTCTATCTCACTCAATCAATTCCAAATGTCATCCTATTATATTTCTATAACCATGTGAGAGTCACCTCAGGTAATCAAGTTCCATGGCCTTATAGGTAGTTTGTGAGTAAATAACTCATTAGATTACCACTCGCTTGGTCCAGTAGACCATTGAAAATGTTCTAACATGTGTATGTGGCATGATCTAAAAAAATAAATACACAAAAAATTATAACCAAATATATATCCATTGAATTATATAATTTCTAGGACCCCAATTAATAAAACAATCTTTATTTTGTTTTACAGTTTTGCTGAGAATATCAAAGTGATCATTCCAACCCATTAAGATGTATTATTTATATCCATGTTAGCCTTTGAAATAGCTTAATGAATATGGTGTCCCATCTCATGATAGTCAAACTTCTGAGCTCAAATTAAATATACACTCCAACACCATGATCCAAATCTAGGGAATGTCCAACCATATCCTCAAGACATCTGGGTCTTATCCTAAGAAATTTTAAACTTCTAAGATCCATGAAAATTTATTCCCCATTGGTGACTTACAAATCAATGGAAGCTTCACTAATATACTATAACATAATACATTATTTCACAATCATGTATTCATATTAAAAGCCTTGTAAGAATAGATGTATATATTCCTCCAAATTGATAAAATATCTTAATGTAATAAATTTCCCCTGACAATGAATTTCAATATATATAAAAAAATGAATTTTTTGAATTTGAAATCCCCAAATGTCACGAACTTGACCGGGTCGACCCTGAACCGGTCACCCGAGCCAGTCCGCGGCAAGTCCTGAGGGGCATTCCTGATCCCCTTGGGATGGCAACTAGTGTCGGGCATAAAAAAAAATAATCGTTGGGAACGATTTCAGCCCGAGCAATACCAGGATCAAAATAAAGAAAGAAAACTAAACAAAACAAACAACACCAACAATAAAAAGAAACAAAAACTACACAACAAACATACCTCCACGTGACCTCGCGGTCACCACCCAACTAAACACCAGCGTCGCTCCAACACTGTGCGAATCAAACCAGAAAAAACATGAACACAAGGAACCTGAACTCGAATGGTAAAATATAGGCGTGAGCAAAAAAAGTACTCATTAGGTGAGCCCAACAACAATTCCCAAAGCACTGCCAGTAAATAAAGTATCTACAAATTCCAGGTTTGAACTACAATGTATTAAAGTAATCTTTCATACTGATTCACTTGAAGGTCAAAACACAAGACATTACTCTTATTATTTTTCAAAAGTTGAATTCCTTTCATTGGTGCCAAATTCATTATAAAAGAGAAAGAAGTGTTACATTTCCAAATTTTTCACAAAGATAATAACGCATCTCCATTTGAAAACCATTTTCACAAAGTAAAACAGTATAAGCTGTAAAGAACGACTAAAATTAAACAAGAAAGGAACATCAAGTAACCATGGGTGATCGTAAACATCCCTAGAAAACCACTGGACGTACTCGGGTTCAGAATACCTGCAGGCATGGTACTCTATAGTCAATAACCAACTGGCCTCCCTAACAGCAAACCAGTGGCACGCCCTACAAGGCCTTACCTACCAAGGGGGGACTAACCCGTCTAATCGGGGTTAGCCAGCAACAGTCACTCGATTCTCTAAAAGACTCCCAGGAACCCATGGTGTTTTTAAAAATACTGTGTAAGTGGGAGGCCCTCGCACGTGTGACTCACCTCACCGCACTTTCCATCCCCTTACACGGACACCGCTACATGACAATCCTTAAAGGGAAGTCCCCATGTAGAGGTTCCCCTTAAGTACGTATATATATATATATGTGTGTGTGTGTGTGTGTGTGTGTGTGTGTAATTATTTCACAATCAATAAAGTGCGAACTGGGCCGCCACATCACTTACGTTTAGACCATTTAGTACCAAAGCATTTCCAAAAGATATGACACACACCATCATGTTGAAAACCAGAAAAAAACAACAATCATGAAACTCATTTAAGGAAAATCGAACCACCACTGAAAAGTTCCCAAAATTCAATTTAAAGGCCAAATTGGCATTTATTCTATCCATGTTTTCAAGATAACACAACTTTCCATAAACGATACACTCACCATTTCACACACACCAACCATTTAAAAACACTATTCAACAAGACTTGCACATTTCATAAAGTACTCATTTAGAAACATCACAGGAAAGTCAAACAATTAAATCCATGAAAATATTTTCAATGCGATGCAAGGAGTAAACTGTTTTAAATTTCAACAAGTAACGACTCTAGTAATAGCTATCCAGTGCTACAATACATTTATTGAAAAATAATGAAGTGACAAGGAATAAATAAATTTCTAAATTTAAAATCATGTGCAGTGGGAGACCTACCTCAAGATGCAACTCATACATGACCATACGACGTGCCTCGCACCATCTCCCAAGTGCATGCAAGTCAATGACCACAGTATCGCGAGGTTACCTATAAAACGTGCTGCAACAATGCACAACAACTAAATTTACACAAACACTGACTTAAAAAAGATCAATCAAACAAACAACGTGAAAGAACCACCTTGAAACGTTTTCAAAACACAACTCGCACCTTCGACACTATTTAATACGCCACTTTAAATATTTATAAAAAAACCAAAGAGAAACCCAGAGCCTTGCACACCCAAAACTCATTCAAGAACACATATTTCGTCAATGCACAACCCCAACATACTAGAATAGAATACACAATACACACATAGATGAAACAAACCAAAAACACATTCCCATGAAAAGATATTAAACATCAAAATAGCTGGTTTTTCCCGCGAAACCTGCGCTACTTCATATATACCTGACACACACACACAATATCAAACACAACCTCAATTATTTTTTTAAAACTAAATTCGCACCAAGTTAACCATCCACAAAACACATCAACTCAAATAACTTGGTCAAACAATTATCCAAACAAAGAAGAACCGACAATTTCGACATGATATAATTAATTTAACAACAATAACACATAACCAACAACCTAAGAGAAGTGAACATCAGGTAAACAAGGTAAACATAATTTAAAGAGTCATAAGGAATGGAAACCAACTTCATGAATAAATAAGCTTTTGAAATTTATGTGCGAACATTAAGAGCACATCGTTCGCACCCCAAAGACTGTTAAAAACAACACTAATAAGTATGATTAAACCCAAAAAATGGGATCTCCCCTAAACAAGTAATCCTCAATAGCATAACAACATCAAAAATAGAGGCAGATAAAAAAACTACCGCAAGGGGGGATTCGCTGCCAGAGGGAAAGGGGGTCGCTGGATATGGTTGTGTCGATAGGGAAGGGAACCACCGGATGAGGTCACACCGGAGGGAGTTCTAGCCGGAGTGGAGGTGGTCGAGCAGGAGGAAGGGAAACAGGGGAGGTCGGGATGGCAGAGGGAACCGAGAAGGTAGAGGGAGCCGCGCAAGGGTTGGTCGTGCGGTGAAGGGGTTGCGGGGCCGAGACGCCGGCGGCAGGGAGTGGGGAGGGCGGCGCGGCGCACGTCTGGAGGCAGGAGCTGGGAGGCGCGGGAGGGATCACCGGATGGGGAGGCCGGGACAGCGACGGAGCAGGGAGGGTGGTGGCCGGCGCGGCGTGCAGAAGGTGCTGGGGGGCGGCTAATGAAAAAGAGAAGGGGGGTTCTGGTGCCGCACGAGAGAAAGGAAAAAGGGGGTTTTTCTACTCGCGCAGGAGGGGAAACCGGGGGGCAGCGGCTAGGGTTAATTTTGTTTCATTTTATAATAATAATAATAATAGTAATAATATAATACTAATAATAATAATAGTTATAGAATAAGTAAATAAACTGAAAATAAAATCCTGATAATAATAATAATACTTTATAAAGATAATAAAACTTCAAAATAATAATAATAATAATAATAACAATAATAATAATAATAATAATCCTAATAATAAAAACAATAATAACAATAATATTTATAACAATTTAATACTACTAATTATATTAATTGGGAACATAAAAAATTAATATTTAAACGTAAGGAAAACACGTTGTCACCTGGGCCGAACGCACCGTCACCGCTAGTGATGTGGTGACCACGCACCAGCGTGATACCGGCCAACACCATTGAACTTTGAAAAATTCAAACTAGGACCAAGAAAAGATTAAAAAAAAGGGCATCCGTGGTCAGGGTGTGACAATTCTCCCCAACACAGACACTTTCTGCCCCCAGAAAGTCACCAAGGAAAAAGTCGTCCAAGATTCAAGTCTATGCCCAAACAGAACTAAAGGGACCGAAGAGAACTGAGAATATCAGGATGAACTTACTCTATATAGGTCACACCTGACCAATTCAAGAGAAATCTGGGGCCTGAGGTTGATGGGAGAACACGAAGGGGTTCTCCCCACCACAAGAGCTCCACTTGTGCAGAAACATTTACCATCTAAATAGACAACCATAGGAAAAGGGGGGTCGATACGGGAACTCCCAACCAATTTAAACCAACTCTTATAGCACGAGTGAAAAACAACACCTTCGTCGAACGTTGAATACTCGACCAAAGTAACGACCTTCAACTCTAGGGGAAAACCCCACAGAAAATACTTAACCAGACACCGAGTTGAAAACATGACCCATTGAAATCCACAAAACATAACCACATCCACACAAATGGGACTACTTAGATCAAAATAGAATTAGTCCATGATAACTCCATGGTAAAACAATGAACTTAAAATAACATCAAAACATTAACAGCAGAAAAACAAGTAAAAGAAGATCTTAATTTTTCCACCGCTAACACGGAACACAAAACCCAGACCAAGGCTTTACACCCCTGGGGACTCTGGACTATGTGCGAGCTTCACCCCGAGACCTTTGGTTGGGGCTCTGATGGCTGAAGCATCTCCTGCCTCACAGTCAGGTACTGACACTCTCCAATTATGGCGTCCTCTTCAAGCGACGCTTCTTGCAAAACTTTTCCAAATGACCCAGACAGCCACAACGATGACACGTCTTCAGAGGGTTACGACAGGATGGCTTCAAATTTCCAAAACGACCACACTGATAGCATACCACCGAACGATCTGACGAACCGTGAGCTGGGACCAAAGGAGATAACTCCTTAGGAATAGGTTTCATTGGAATCCATTCCTCTCCAGATAGAGAAACCCCACAAACAGCTGGGTACGCTGGACTGCCAACCACCCACACTCCGAACACCAAATCATCTAAAAAAAGCTTCCTCCACCAGATTCTCGAAACGATGGCCTTTAGGAGGGAGGACCTGCTCCTTGATTTCTGGACAGAGACCCCCGGTAAAAAGAGAGGCCTTCATGAGCTCATGCGACACCACCTCAGGAGAAAAGGCAATCAGTTCCTTGAAATGGTCAACATATGCTTCCACCGTCTATTGACCATGTTGAATATGCACGAGCTCTCCCTTTTTCTTTTCCTTCACTTCTTCAGGTATAAATCCTTGGACAATGATGGTTTTAAAAGACATCCCACGTCATTCCAACTTATGATGATGGTGGGGAAACCATCTTCCATTGGTCTAGAGCTAGACCTTCAAACAATCCCATAATAGCACAAACCCTAACATTCTCTGGAGTTCCCAACGTTCAAAAGATACCTACCACTTCTTCATGACAATCTACTGCTTCTAGCGAGCCTTGATCACCATGAAGAATAGGCAACATCCGAGGAGGACCATAAACTGGGCATGACTCATTAGAAACTTTAGGTATCTTTCTCAGTGACATTTTTTGAACAACATAAAAACACAGACAAAAAATAATAATCATCCAATCAAATCTTAATCAAAAGGACAATCGCATACCAACAACTGGCTCGCATGCCAAAAATACACTTTCCAAAAACCACCATTTCATTTCAAGACTACTTCCAAACACAAAACCCACTTTCCAAAACAAAATCCAATATCCAAAATCATTTTACTCTTTCAAAAATCATCTTAGAAAGACAAGGTCAAACCTTTGGTTTCAAATAAACACCCATAGCATCTCATGAATCATCGCATGTGTGTCCATCCATTCCACTCACGTCATCCATGAACAAGTGCCTCTCATGCACTTTTCACACAATACCACACACATGCGATCTTTCATAAGGAAAACCAAGGGTCGCACCCAAATCATTTCCCTACCAATTCCAAGAAAACACCCAGTTTTGAAACAAGAAAACTTTAAATTTTAGAAAAAAACCCTTTACCAATTTAAAACCATCTTAATGAAAACACTCCCATTTCAAAATTCAACTTTAATTTTCAAAAACTCGATCACACAAACTAGAACCAAACATAGTAAAACTTACAAAGAATCACCAGAATGAGGAACTAGCAGTTACGGTTAACCCAACGAAATGGAAGTGAGCCACGCCCCAAGTAAGCATCAACAGTTTGGAGGAACTTAAACCGTGTACTTGGACTCCACATGGGTCGCTACTCCATGTGAAATCGCGACGTGACATTGGCTCATCTCTTTTTTCATTCCACAACGCAAGACAAGGTGAAAATACACAATTTCTGGACTACCCCTGGTAACTCGAGAATCAGCACGAGCAAGAATTCGTGACGCTCTTCCCGCACCTACCTATCGAGGTCAAACAGTCCTAATCTCCACCTACCAGACAACACAAATAACAAGAACCAACCTCCTTTTATACCATTTTGTTATGAACCAGACCGGGTCGACCCTAAACCGGTCACCCTAGCCGGTCCGTGGCAAGTCCCGAGGGGTGTTCCCGATCCCCCCAGGATGGAAGCTAGTGCCAGACATAAAAAAAAAGTTTAATCGTTGGGAACGATTTTAGCCCGAACAATACCAGGATCAAATGAAGGAAAGAAAACTAAAAAAACAAACAACACCAACAACAAAAAGAAACAAAAACTACATGACAAACATACCTTCATGTGACCTCGCGGTCACGACCCAACTAAACACCAGCGTTGCTCCAAAAATGTGAGACTCAAACGAGGAAAAACCTGAACACAAGGAACCTACAACTCGAATGGTAAAATATAGGCGTGAGCACAAAAAGTTCTCTGTAGGTGATCCCAACAACAATTCCCAAAGCACTTCCAGAAAATAAAGAATCTACAAATTCTATGTTTGAACTACAATGTATTAAAGTAAGATTTCATAATGTTTCACTTGAAGGTCAAAACACAAGATATTACTCTTATTCTTTTTCAAAAGTTGAATTCCTTTCATTGGTGCCAAATTCATTCTAAAACATTTCCAAGTTTTCCACAAAGAGAATAACGCATCTCCATTTGAAAACCATTTTCACAAAGTAAAAGAGTATAAGCTGTAAAGAACAACTAAAATTAAATAAGAAAGGAACATCAAGTAACCATGGGTGATCCTAAACATCCCTATAAAACCCCTGGATGTACTCGGGTTCAGAATACCTGCAGGCATGGTACTCCATAGTCAATAACCAACTGGCTGCCCTAACAGCAAACCAGTGGCACGCCCCACAAGGCCTTACCTACGAAGCGGGGACTAACCCATCTAATTGGGGTTATCCAGCAACCGTCACTCGATTCTCTAAAAGACGCCCAGGAACCCATGGTGGTTTTAAAAATACTGTGTAAGTGGGAGGCCCTCGAATGCGTGACTCACCTCACCGCACTTGCCATCCCCTTACACGGACACCGCTACACAACAATCCTCGAAGGAAATACCACCTTTAGAGGTTCCCCTTAAGTATATATATATATATATATATATCTGTGTGTGTGTGTAATCAGTTCACAATCAATAAAGTGCCAACTAGGCCACCACATCACTTATGTTTAGACCATTTAGTACCAAAGCATTTCCAAAAGATATGACACACACCATCACGTTGAAAACCAGAAAAAAACAACATACTTGAAACTCATTTAAGGAAAATCAAACCACCAATGAAAAGTTCCCAAAATCCAATTTAAAGTCCAAATTGGCATTTCTTCTATCCAAGTTTTCAAGAAAACACTACATTCCATAAACAATACACTTGCCATTTCACACACACCAATCGTTTCAAAACACTATTCAATAAGACTTGTAAATTTCATAAAGTACTCATTTAGAAACATCACAGGAAAGTCAAAAAATTAAATCCATGAAAATATTTTTAGTGTGACGCAAGGAGTAAACAGTTTTCAATTTCAACAAGTAATGACTCTATTAATAGCTATCCAGTACTACTATAAATTTACTGAAAAATAATGAAGTGACAAGGAATAAATTAATTTAAAATTTTAAAATCAAGTGCTGTGGGAGACCTACCTCAAGACACAACTCAGACATGACCACACGAAGTTCCTTGCACTAGTGCCCAAGTGCACGCAAGTCAACGACCATAGTATCGCAAGGTTACCTAGGAAACGCGCTGCAACAACGCACAACAACTAAAATTACACAAACACAGACTTAAAACAAATCAAAAAAGCAAAAAACATGAAAGAACCACCTTGAAACGTTTTCAAAACACAACTCGCACCTTCGACACTATTTACAATACCACTTTAAATTATTATAAAAAAACCAAAAAGAAACCCAGATCCTTACACACCCAAAACTCATTCAAGAACACATATTTTCTCAACGCAAAACCCCAACATACTAGAATAGAATATGTAAGACAAACATAGAAGAAACAAACAAAATAAAAATCCCATGAAAATATATTAAACATCACAAAAGCTGGTTTTTCCCGCGAAACACGC
Source organism: Viscum album (assembly GCA_963277665.1). Lineage (NCBI taxonomy): Eukaryota > Viridiplantae > Streptophyta > Magnoliopsida > Santalales > Viscaceae > Viscum > Viscum album. Next base: position 228,940,039 of record OY728125.1, read on the forward strand.
GCTACTTCACATATAACTAACACACACACACAATATCAAACACAACTTCAATTATTTTTTTAAAACTAAATTCGTACCAAGTTAACCAGCCACAAAACACATCAAATCAAATAACATGGTGAAACAATTATCCAAACAAAGAAGAACCAACAATTTTGACATGATATAATTAATTTATCAACAAAAACACATAACCAGCAACCTTAGAGAAGTGAACATCAGGTAAAAAAGGTAAACATAATATAAAGTGGAATAATGAATGGAAACCAACTTCATGAATAAATAAGCTTTTGAAATTCATGTGATAACATCAAGCGCACATCATTCTAAACTCAAAGAATGGTAAAAACAACACTAATAAGTAAGATTAAACCCAAAACAATGGGATCACCCCTAAACAAAGAATCTTCAATAGCATAACAACATCAAAAATAAAAGCAGATAAAAAAACTATCTCAAGGGGGGATTCACTACCGGAGGGAGAGGGGGTCGTCAGATAGGGCTGTGTCGGTAGGGAAGGGAACCGTCGGACGAGGCCGCACCAGAGGGAGGTCTGGCCGGAGTGGAGGCGGCCGAGTAGGAGGAAGGGAAAAGGGGGAGGTCGGGACTGCGAAGGGATCTGGGACAGAGGAGGGAGTCGCACAGGGGTCGGTGGTGCGGTGAAGGGGATTCGGGGCCAAGACGCTGACAGCAGGGAGCAGGGAGGGCGGCGTGGCGTGCGTTTAGAGGCAAGAGCCGAGAGGACAGGGAGGGATCACCGGATGGGGAGGTCGGGACAGTGATAGAGCAGGGAGGGTGGTGGCAGGCACGGTGCGCAGACGGGGCTGGGGGGGAGGCTCGCGAAAAAGAGGAGGGGGGGGGGGGGTTCTGGCACCGCACAGGAGAAAGGAAAAAGGGGGGGTTCTGCTTGCGCAGGAGGGGAAAACGGGGGGGCGGCGGCTAGGGTTAATTTTTTTCATTTTATAATAATAATAATAATAGTAATAATATAATAATAATAATAATAATAGTTAAATAAAATGTAAATAAACAGAAAATAAAATCCTGATAATAATAATAATACTTTATAAGGATAATAAAACTTTATAATAATAATAATAATAATAACAATCCTAATAATAAAAATAATAATAACAATAATATTTATAACAATTTAATACTACTAATTATATTAATTGGGAACATAAAAAAATTAATATTTAAACGTCGGGCGAACATGCGGTCACCTGGGCCGAACGCATCATCACCGCTAGCGATGTGGTGACCGCGCACCAGCGTGAGACCTGCCAACACCATTGAACATTGAAAAATTCAAACTAGGACCGAGAAAAGCTTAAAAACAAGGGAATTCGTGGTCGGGGTGTGACACCAAACATGCCATTATTATATGTATCCCACCACATCCACTCACCCTTGGCATATCATTGGGAAAACTACCATGGTCCTCTAGGTCAAAAAAACCTGAAAATAACCCAAATGGGTCCCCAATTCCATCCTATATCCCTCGGGTCATAACTTATTTTTTATATGACATCACACCCCCTCGACATGGACATAGTGACAGATCATCCTCGTAGGCCTCACGGAAAAAAAATACTCGAAAAACTATATAGATATTTCTCAAGGCCTATATCCATGTCTAGGGTTACATAATAAAATCTAGCTCACGAATCTAATAAAAATCATCAAGGTTTTGTACACCTAGGATATGTCACATCATATGGGATAGAATCAAACATCCAACATTCATATCATTAATTTAATATATTAGATGGAAAATGGGGCCTTTTATGTTCCTCATAATTAAGGTCTTATAATTCTTACAAAATCACTATCTAGTATGATTCTTATTCCAGTATGAATGGGATAATAGACCAAATAAGTTTTATTGTCCCCTCTCATGAAATCTTTAAACAATTTTTTTTTTAAAATTTCCAACATATACCTATTTCAGCAGTTGTCTCCAATAACAAAACTCCATCTTAAAGGGGTGATTATGGGATTCAACACTAGGGCTTCTAATTATTTACATGTCGAGTCACTCCCATAAATAGTTTAGGAGTAATAAAATATCAATATTTAATGACTCTTCTATCAGTGATTTAGTTGTCAAGATATTGAACTAGGACAATCATGACCTATGAAGATTGGTAAACTCATCAAAGTCATAAAAATTGTTAAAAATTTTTAATTTAACTTAACCATTCAATTTAAGTTAAATAAACCACTTCTGTAAAATGGGAGCACCTAGTTACCAAAAAACACATTAACATAATCAAAATGTTAAGTAAATTGGGTTGCTATCGAGACCACATATCAAAAATAATATTTCTACTTCTATTTGAATGGTCAAAAACTCATCCAAGGAACAACAATTCCAATACATTGTACATTCTCATATCATCAAATCATATCCTAACTTATTATAGGAATATAAAAAAATTATTATATAGAATATAATTAATTAAATATATTAATTTTGGCTTAGGATATTTGGTAAACTCACAGTACTTCATCATGCCACAACATAAACAATGTAAATTGACCATGGAAGGCCTACAACTATGTTTTGTTACCAAAATAGGACAAAAACCTAAGCATTAGAACAAAATAAATCATTAATATAATTTGATTAATATTTCAAACCATCAATAAATCTACATTATAATGTTTATTGTATGAATAAAGAAATAATGGTAGGAAGATTTCATCTCGGGACATCATGTGCCTAGGATTCATGAATTCCCCATCAAAATTGGGTGATTTAAAAATTATCTGTGGAAATTCAAATTTACCTCATAAACCAAAACATTTAAAACTCAATTTGAATGTGGAATCAGATAGAATATATTAATGAGAGTACTACATACATTGAATCACCATCAGAACACACGATTAGTCACCTTTATTGAATGGGAATCAAAGGAGATGATGGAGGTAGTGGATCTGACAAATAGACTCCCCACATACATCATTGGATAAAAAAAATAGGGACTGGGTGTTAAAATAATATGACATTCTATAATTTTCTAGTAGAATATATAATCTCATCAGCTAGATTTTATTATATGGTTGGAAAATTAGGGGCACCCATTTCATTACCAGCTCCACCGACTCAACAGTGGATGCAAACTACAGCCATAATTATATCATCATTCCAAATTGATCTCTTCTACTCATTTTTAACATATTAATTATAATCCATATCCAAATACAAATATTTCATGAGTTTACTATCCTTATTTTCATTCCAATGTTCAGTTCAATATTTTTATTATCCATAAAATTCATAATTCATAATTTCTAGGATTTTTCATTGTATTTATTATCACATTGCATTACATAATATAAATTCTGATTCCCATGGAATAATGGTACATGGAAATCCACCACTCTAGAAATATTATGTCATGACCTGTCCCTCGGGGACCATTCCATGACATACCCCTATCCAACCTATCAAAGTCTTGAGGTTTGCGACTACAACCAATTGAATTAACCTGTATGTGGGAGGCACACACACACAACCACAACCTAAAGATGGAAAAGCAAACATGCACTCCACCAAACAACAACTGAGTAAAAGTACAAACTATACGTAAAATGGGCCATAATATAAATCCAAAAAAAGATTAAGTGGAAATAGTAAATCAAAATAAAGCTCTAAAATTTGCCTTCTAGAAATCCCAAATTATGGGTAAGTGTGAAATAGCTGTTGGAAGTGTTAGAAGTATGACCGGCCTCCCTAGTCTCTCTGATCATCACCAGGTGCTGGGCCAACAATTCCTCTGTCAAGGTGGTGATCATCTGCACCAGAAACAACATGTACAGAAAAAGACCGTTCAAGGGTGAGTAACAATATACTCAGTAGGTTTCCAAAATAATGAAGTAAAGACTAAAAATTAATCCATAGATAAAACCATGAACCATAACCACAAAGCATGATAACCACACAAGACATCTCAAAAAAGGTATAATTTATAGTTGGAATGTAGGACCATTAGTCATATCATCGATCACCTTGGGTTGTTGGAGAACTCCTCCTCAATGAGTATAGGGGGCATACCAAGTCATCTAGAACCTGCTACCCAATAACCTTGACGTGTTTTGGTACTTATCCCTAATGAGTACCGTGGGTATGTTGGGTCACACTAAAGTTGCTCCCCACTATGGTCATATTGGGTCACACCGAAGTCGATTACCACCTTGGACATACAGATGTACTCCACTCATCGAGTATAATGGGTCTATCGAGTTGCAGAGACTTAATCCCCACCATGGGCCTCCCAGGTCAAATAGAAGAGTCATCCCACTGGGCCATAGTAGCTAATCCAAATATGGTAACTTGTTAGTAGTTTTCATGTCTTAGCTAACCATAGGGTTTCCGTATGTAGAGCACTTGAATTTGGGAGAACTGATCCTCAATACAATCATCACATTTTAAATTCCATAAAATCCTCCATAGATCATTACAATATATCTTACTTGTCGTGAGGGTTCAAACTATGCAAATAGCTCGCCAATCGGATGCCTCGTTGGAAAGATATTTGCATTTTTTCTAAAAGGGGACGATTGGGTTCGGGTGCACCGACCCGGATCCGGACCTGACCCAACCTTGGTCAGGTCCATTCGCCATGATCCCATTGTTCTATGGTTTTAACCCGTTGGTGTGGCACACACCCTTCCTATTAATTGAAAAAAAATATAATAATTTAATATTTTGAGATTTTTGAAAAGTGACTCTCTCATTAATTATTCAAGTGAAACTCTTACCACACTTATTAACAAAACTGTGAGACTTATAGCTTGAAAAAACCCTGCAAATTTCTCTTGAAAACATCTATATATAGGTTATGGGGGTTTTTTTCTTCCAAAATACCAATCCTATATCCCTTAAGAAGATATTTAAAGGAAATCCACCGAAGGAGAGGTAATCATTTTTAATAAACCATCCAAGTTAACTTCATATTCTACTTCATCATCATGTTTATTTCAAATATATAATTAAAAAAATTTCATCTATATATTGATAGGTTATTATGATTATGAGAAATACATATTGTACCTTGTATCTATCCATTGAAAAATGAAAGCACTGTGCATGGGTACGTACAACTTATCGTCTACACACCATGGTGTAAATTGTTTTTCATCACTACTTAATTTCAATGAATATAATGATAGTAATAATATATATTTATTATACTTATGAAATGATATTAATTCTAGATAATTAACATTCCAACCTATTTCATACCCATTTATCTTTAAGGGAATGATATTATCGCTCGTGCTTATGTATGACCTAACTACACCATGACGGTACGGAATAAATTTTTCAGGTTCAACATGAAATAGTGATTATTAAACCGTATTGATATATAAAATATGATATTAATAACATTATTATCATTCTACATAATATAGAAGTACATCTTTTGTACAATACTTGGGACTTACACAACAAAACATGCATTTGATAATGAATTAGTTACCACCCGAAACAAGGGTAATAATTAAATATTATTAACAAGAGGGTGATAAAATGATATAAGAGGATCATATAAGACATCATAAATATGAAATTGGTTTTGGAGTAATTTAATAACAATTTTTTGACCATTATACAGGAGGATAAATGAAATAAAAATATTATAGTGTGAGGTAAGGGTTCTCTCATCTAACTTTTATTTCTAGGAGATACACCTTATTTACCACTTATTTATTCTGTGTTCTGTACTTATATTTGGTATATCATATATTGAATATATTTATAATCATAGTATTCAATTTTTTATTTTATAATTATTTTTCTTTTATCAAGATTCTGTTTCAAATATTTTAATGTGGTTTGGGTCACATTAATTTAAAAATATCTCTTTATATCAATTCATTTGATAATTTCCTAAGCCGTATTCTATATTTTCATATGGTTCTACATTGAATGTTATATTAATTTCTAGGGAAAAATGTTAAATCCATATATTCTATGACCTAATGATACTTGTTTACAATGATTATTTCTTAATAAATTGCATCAATCATTTTTTTATTTGAGGAATTCTTTGTATATGCAAGAATGGGAGGGTAGAATATAAATAAAATCCAGTTTATGCATCATAAGTATCATTAGATGAAAATTTTGTGGAAATTATGTGGGTTTTACCCATATTTATAAAACAATCCTCTAAAATGAATTGACTATAAATGTTTTATCCGAATGGGACCCTTGATGTATAATTATTAAGTATTTTCTTCATTATGATTTTAGTTATTTATATCCATGAGATCTTCACTATGATATTTTTTGTCGATTTGGATTTTGAAAACATTATTTAATCAAATTGCATGTGTGTTCAATTATTTTACATTCCCATATTTATTATTCAATATTTATTTCATGATAGATTCTATTGTATGTAACACTTTCTGGACATCTGAGATCACCCCTTTATTATGATTCATATTTCTCTACGATTTAAAGAAGTATATTATGATTGATATGTAGGGTTATAATATTGGGAATAATTATGTTTTCAAAGAAAATAATTTTTCTATTTTATTTATAATATTTAATTTCAATTTTAAATATGTGTACAATGTACCAAGACTAATAAATTATTTGATTATTGATGATTAAGTTTAATATATCTTTTTCAATTGTAATAAATTAAGGAACCAACTACTTGATATTGGTGCCTGGGTCATTACAATTTTTTAATTCTACTCAAGATGGACTACATGCATGTAAATGTTTAAAACCTAATTATGGATATATAGTTGTTATGGCAGTCAAATAAATATACTTGATGTTTCTTTCTAGGGTATACTTGGTTTACTACCATATACTCACCTAGTCGTGCCATGTTTATCCATGATTCAAGTGAAAACCCAAGTATACAGTGATCGGTCACATCTATATGATGTGTTTGACCACATGGGGTCCAAAACATATACTCCCATAATGCTGCAAGTTTGTTTTGGTAGTGTCAAATGGCATATTAAAATGGTTGAAATGTTGTTTAGGATAACTTAGGGCCCCAAACATATAAACCATGTATACCGAAAAACTATCCAAGTGGGGTCACACAACATATGGGAACACCACATGGCCACGTGATATTTAAATAAAATAATAAACTTCAGATTTCATAAAGGTAGACTATATGAAATCTAATTATATGAAACACATTGAATATAGTATGAAATTTTCCAATGAAAAGTTATCATTCTTGATCTTCATGTGTATGGTTATATCACCAAACATGTACCCTGTTAAATCTGAAAGTCCCTAATTGTCACAAACCAGCTCGGTCGACCCTGAACTGGTCCCCTGAGCCAGTCTGCAACATGTCCCAAAGGGTATTCTCTATCCCCATGGAATGGAAACTAGTTCTGGGCATCAAAATTTCACTATTGGGAATTATTTCACCCATGAAAAAATGATAAAGAGATAAACAAAACTGGAAATGAAAATAAAACTTTTACCTGAATGAAAATACGCTACACAGACCTCCATGTGAACTTCTAGGTCATCACCCAGCTAAGATCCATGTTCAATCCGAGAGTGATCCATCACTGAAGAAAACCATAAAATGAAAAAAAAATAACATATGGGTGAGCACTGAAATGCTTAGTACGATAAAAACCAGAGAATACATACCTCTCCTTCCATGAAACAGTCCACTAATGCTAGTTTCAAATAAATATATAAAAATAGGGTTTTCAACAGTTTTATAAAACCAAATATCATTTCCCCATTTTAAAATCCAACAAAAAGACAAATCATTTTTCCAAAACTAGCTTCCATTTGAAAAAAGATAACCAAAATAGGTGATACAAAATTGTTTCTAAAATTAAATAGTTAAATGGTGAAAATGGATATAAAAAAGTGCAAGGGAATGTATGAAATAAATGTAAATGATCAAGTAACCATGGGTGGTCCTAAAACTCCTTAGAAGACCCCTGGACGTACTCGGTTCGGAACCACCCTCTAGCGTATAGTGAAGCTCCTAAGTCTATAACCAAGTGGCCACCCTAAAACTATCCAAATCTAGTGGCAATTCCCACTTGGCTAAAATCCAATCCAGGGGGTACTAACTCATATAATTGGGATTGATTAGAAACCACCACTTAATCATCTAAAAGACTCCCAGAAACCCAAGTTTGTAGTAATACTATGTAAGTATGAGTCACTTACACTTGGGACTCAACTCATAGGTCGTTAATGCACTTGCCTACCCTAAACACTGACACTTCTGATGCATTCACCAAAAAAAGTTTACCATAGATAGATGTTCCCCATATACTTATATATATATATATATATATACATGTCAACATAAAAACTTCCAACTGGGTCATCATGTCATCTCCATATTAAAACCATTTTCTAAAAACATTTGAAACTCCTACCAGACACACCCCATTTCCAAACACAATCCATTCTAAAAGTAAACACTACTTCATCCACAAGTTTAAAGATCCAAATGTGCCTTTAAGTCCAAAGTCTCCAATTCATTTTTAGTAAAATGTTTCAAACTCATAATGAATAACGTGAAATCTTATGAAATGGAAAAATGGACCCTTGATTCAAAAATTCATCAAAACACATGCTAAAGGCCAAAGGGGTACAACCTTCAAGACTACATTTCAAACCATTCATAAAAGCCACAAAAAGGACCTAACATTATTTTAGAAAAAAAATGTATTTAAAAAACCAATGATTTATGGAAACATTTATTTATGGTTCCATTTTATTTTAGGGAACATCCATGTGTGAACATAATTTACTCATCGATGTGACAACATCAAATGGCTCAACAACAACCAATATGATATTTCTAAACCATATCCACAAGGACTCAATTTTCATTGAAATCAAAAGAAACTATTCAAAATATTAGAAAACATAAAAAAACCACTAAAATCAATAAAATCCTCTTAAAATATTTTTTAACAGAATTCCCATGTTATAATGTTGTCAAACCAAAAATACATTTCACCAGAATATTTCCAGATTCCCCTATTTTTGAAAAACAAGAAACGAGTAAAACATACAAAACAATTCATCAACAATTATGTAAACATACTAAATAGTTTCTAAACAATTTTTATAAGATTTTAAAATAATTAATAAATAATTTTATAAGAAACCCAAATAGTCCACAATAAATTCTATAAACAAATCAAACAATTTTTATAAACAATTCTATAAACATATCTTAAAAATTACATAAACTACGAACACCATAATGAACCATTAAAGAGTATCACAAAGGCATGTATCATGTTTAAAAGTCAATAAATACAACATTTGACATCAAAATAACATATTTTCCATAACCAAAGAAATACATAACAATGAAAAATACATTGAATCTATTTTTAGTAAAACAATTAACAAGAAAACACAATAGTCAATTTACCAAACATATTGTGAAGGTGTGAATAAAATTAATAATTTAATTAAAAACACTCAAGAATAAAATGAACTTAAATGAAAAGTAAAATTCACATTCTCCAACCACAATGGAATGAAACCACAACGCCTCTTCATCAGATGGAAGAAATGATCCTTGAGGTTCCTTCTAAAACCTTAAAACAATGAGAAAAATGCACAAACCTTAACCCAAACACTAGAGATTGATTAATTTGAAAGAAAACCTAAATCAAAGAAAGACAACACTAGAAGGTATGAGACCGCATGACAGAGGGTAGGCAGAGATGTTGCGAAGGGTTTGGGTTCGCACTGAAGGACAGTCGGACCGGGGGGGTTTGGGTTTTCTAGAAAGTGGGAAAAACACCGCTACCACAGTCCGTCGAAGATGAGGGCTGGTGAGGTGATCGGGTGGCTGGACCAGGGAGGGGAAAGGGCATGTCAAAGCAAAGTATATCAAAGGGTTAGGGATGGTAGACTGGCAATGGGAGAGGTGAGGATGGGAGGAGGGCTGAAGCCATAGTAAATGGGGCGAGGATGGTGGTCGGTTGGAGTTGGAGAGGGTGAGGCCTGCGCTGGTGGTTGAGGGCAGCGGTCAGGAGCCCGCTAGAGGAAACTGATGATGGAGGGAAGTGAGGGTTCTAAGTGAGGGTTAGTGTAGATGGTAGAATGAGGCAAGGTGGACTTGGGGGACCTAGGTGTGGTGCGTAGTGAGAAGGGGGCCATAGGATTTGTCATTTTTTTTATTTTATATTAATAATAATAACAATGAAGAAAAATATTAATATTAATATTAATATTAATATTGAAAATCATAATTTTACTCATTTATTTTTAAATAATAACATTAATTTAAATGTTTTGAAATAAATTTATTTACATGGATTTTTTTACCCATTAGGCAATTGCACGGAACATGCGCAGCATGCACAGCTACAACGAACAACTCGGTGACCGCGCACAGGTATAAAACCCAGTAAAATTATAAAATGTAAAAAATCATAAATTGGGACCCAGCCCAAACCATGACACAAGATCCGAAATCTAAGAAATAATATAATAAAAATGTAATTAAATATTTGTAGTGTGACACTATTCTTGATGAATTCCCCATTTTTCATTAATCCCTGGCCTCTTTTGGATGAAAAAAAGAGATTAGTATCTAAATATTTATTTTCCATCTTAGAATTTATACCTATAGGGTGTTCTCAATCCATTCTGTCTATTAGCATCTTGTTACCAATCATCAACACAATCACCCTCATTTCCTTTTAAAATGCTCAAACAAATCACAAAAAAAAATCAGGTTAATATCAATATTCAATGAAACACACATCATTCCTAGGGTAAGCCTAATAATCAGAATCCAACCATGTTAAAAATGTTTCTGACCGTTATTTTGATTAACAATCAATCCATTAATTCTAATATTATGCATATGAGGTTTTAAATATATTCATATTTTTATTATATCAATATGGGGTTCTATTAAAAATCATAACTCTATGAAACTCTAAAAAAAATTATGATAATATTATAAATAAATTAATAGTTCATTATTTAATAATCGATTTTTTAATTCACCCAATACCTAAATATTATCCCCTAATAGTTCCTAGGATACATAGAAAGATATAGGTACTGAGACTATATCTCCCTTTCAGGATCCCTCAAGATCTCCTAGAGGATCTTATTCTACTGAAGGACACAAATTAAAGAAATAGTCCACACATAAATAATCCTCTCATATTGTTCCTAGATTACCATTAAGTGTTATACAAAGGCACCCTCATCCACATTATCTAACTCAACCAAGTCGTTATAAGAAGTGGCTCATTCACCAACATCTTCAGTTGTGAAATATGAAATTTCTCATAAACTCATTCTAACTATGGGGGTCTTGTTAGGAAATTTATTTTCTCTCAAAACATACATAAAATATGGAATGGATCAATGAAACTAAGATATATATTTATACATTATCATATGAACCGCAAACCTCATAATGAATTTAATTATAATAAATCATTAAATCCATACATGATATCCATTGTCCTATGACATTAGTATGCATAAAATTTTAATCAACTCTGTTCAGTCCTCACACATGATCATGTAAACTGAAAATTCCACATCATCGCAAACACCAGCTCTGACCAAACAAGAGATGAATCACCAATAACAAATTATTATAATGATGACCTATAGGGTCTCCCATTTATGACCATGAATTGTTCTACAAAAATAGTGTTGTGGGATATGTAATTTAAATAATATCCCCCCCCCCAATGTAGGTTATCCTCTTATATCCAACTCAAATATAGAACAGGGTCCCTTAGTAAATACCATAAATATTATATATATATATATATATGATAATGTTTATGGGGGGGGAATATAATTTCCATCCACGAATATTTCCTAGAATCCTCATGAAAGACTCTCTATAATTGTAATTTGATTTGAGTATTGTGGTTGGAGACAATTTTCAAAGGTTCAATATGAAGTAAGAAAATTTCAAGGGGTTGATTCAAACCAGCTATTACATGGTGTTATTTCAACAATTCTGAACATTGAGGCATCTACTGTTAAACTCAGTGATACAATAGCTTATGTCAGACTATCAAAATTCTCTCCAAATTTCCATGTACATATGTTCAACTCTAGGATGTACCACCAATGGGGAGTTCTTGAACTCCATTAAAAAATCATGATTCTTTATCAGTGCTACCATTTTTTATCATATGAAAATGATGAATGGAACCCCAAATTTAAGGAATATATCTAGTGTTTCCTTTTAGAATAAATGTTTATATAGAATTTTAAACTCAATTTTTCCTAGTTGAGCCTCTCTCACATGTTTTAGTAGTGGTTTAATAACTAGCACCAACTTCAAGGAAAATACTTCAACAAAATCTAATAAGATCAGCTATAATGAGGCCGAAAACTATGAATACTATTTCTCAAAAGAGGTGTATGATATCCTACTAAGGTAATCTCCACCCACATTTTCATTACCAATATTATAAACATTCTCAATGTTATATATGTATAGGAACTCTAGAAAACACCTATACCTAATGGTAATAACTCAATATGAATGATATTCCTGAGATTCTTATGGACTAAATTGGTGATAATTAAATCATTGAGAAGATAATGTTTCCATGTCATCAAAGTGAGTGCAACTACTACTAGATTCAAATTTTGGATATCATGTATCATTCATGGTTTCTCATCATCCAGGATCCATAAGAAATCATTATCAAAGCATACATCAACACACATCTTGTACTAGTCCTCAAGGGACTATAAATCACATAATACTACACATTAACCACTATAAATATCAGAATATGATCAATGAATAAAATTATACTATGATCCTAAATTTTCCCCTGATATATATCAGACTAAATATACATTGAACTGTTTCAATTAAATTTCTTCAAATGGGAAAAAATTATAGAGAAATATTCCATAAAGAATCAAATATGCATTGCTAAAAAATAAATCTCTTTATCTCAGTGAAATTCTTGGTTGATCCCCAAGATATAATGTTCTCTATCATAGATGGTTTCACTGCTACTCCATACTCCTTATTAACATTCCCAAAAAAGTAAACCCATTTATTCTTAAACTGATAATTTGAAAGATGACATTAAATACAATACTCCTATAAATATTCTAGGTTCTACCTTAAATATTTTCCATTCTCCTCCACAAATAATTAATATATGAGAATCTCATGGATGTGGACAAGATAAAGTGATCCATGAAGTGATGAAAAATTCATATCATTATTTCGATGAACATAGTAGGTTCATTTGTAAAAGCAAGGGGAATCACCAAAAAACATAATTTCTATAGTGAAATTTTCATTTCATCAACTTGATATCCTCCTCTTGAACATATTGTTGGTGGTATCCATCAAAAAGGCTAATAATTGAGAAGTATCTAACATTTTTTAGTTGTATTAATAGGTCATCAATTATTTGAAATGTTTTTTTTCATTATTATCTTCTAATTCAAGTGATGGTAGTGAATTTGTATCCTCAAACTCATATGTTCTCTATTGAAGAAAAATTCTTGAACCTCTTAGTGGGAAACACTAGGACTGAAGAAAACCCTTATTCTAATTGTCCACAAACTGTACCCTAAACTCTCAGATCTCATAATGGGACATCTATTATGCTATGGATGATGTTATTTCCATTATGAGGTGAAGGTCAATGTAAAAAGCTATCTCTTATAGAAGATAAAGTCCATAAATATCCTTAGTGTTGAAGCTCGAATATTTCACCCTTATAGTTATAATTATGGATCCTGAAGATCCTATTGAATTAATGAAATGTTTTTCTTATAGAAAAGGGATAGATTATAGTTTCCTAAATATGAGCCCTGGACACTTTTTATTAATATTCACATTATTGGTGAAGTAAAATCTATTCCTTTACATAATAAAAAACCTCATTCACCTATTATTGCATTCAATTTAAAAACAAAAAATCAAAAATTAATCCATACTAAAAATGGCATTGTTTATCTAGTATATACACACAAATATGTCCCTAAATAATATTCTCCACTAAGATCAAGCTTTCCCAATTAAAAAATGTGTGAAATGGATGAGTCTACAACAAAAGGAGCAACCATCCATGTAGATTATGATAAGTGATCTACTATAATCTCAATCTCACACACCACATATAAGGAAATAATGGAATGAATGACACATATATTGATCAGTATTCGATTTAAAATAGATATTCCATAGATTGTACCTCGAATAATCACTGGTTCCATAGGGACATATTCCTCCACAACCTATAATATCTTATTTAATCCACCACAATATCTTTCTGAAATAAAAATTACTATTTCATGTCATGGTAGAAGAAACACATAACTTCTACATATAATAGTCTGTTATCCACCATGTAATTCCTAGGAAACTATAGATTTTTTGTGTCCTTGGGGTCCACCATGATCTCCCACAAATGGATCCTGAACAAGAATTTGATTTTTCAATGGTGGCTTATCCCAAATTTTTCAACCTTTTATAATACGTTGGGTTGGATAGTTATAATAATTTTGATCTATTCAATCATAAGCTTATCATTTTATATCTATTGGAACGCTAAAACAATTATTTAATCAATATATTTTTGAAACATGGGTATAGGTTAATTTGAGTGTTTTCTTGCTTCACTGAGATCCCGACACCTTATGTCTACCATTTTTTATGGTTTTCACTTCATACATGTGTTCTGTTACATTCCCCAACACATTTCTCTCTTATTTTAGGAAGGAATCCTTCATTACCACCGACTATTTCTACCAAAAATAAGTAACAATACATATATGGATCAAAATAACTACAATATATTTATCCATTACCATATCCAACATTTTTTCTTGATGGTATCCATCTTGTATCCTGTTGTGCATGTAACATGTGGGGTCCTTGATTCTCAATGCATACTATACCACAATAATATATCATTATTACCTATATTATAACTCCTAAAATCAGACTATCAATAAGGATGATAGTTAATACTCATCAAGGAAAATATGTTCAAAAAATAACCCTATTAGTGTTTTCTCTTCACTCATTTGGGTAACCAAATGCCCCAAACATCCAAATAACCCATGATGATGGATTTCCTAATGTTCCACCATATGGTTGGAATGGGTTCCTTCAAGTTGAAAAATTTGTGTCAATTACTCTATAGAATCCTCCAATACTTGAGGATCTAGGTATCTATGAATGTGAAGTGGCCCTTATATAAATATAAAATATAATGAAGTTAGATTATGACTACGTAGTGACTAATTATTTATGTGATTATTATAACATTTTTATGGTAAAAACATATTAGTGAAACAATCTGGGATCTAATGGCTTGGTATCATGGGAAAATTAGGATTATAAAAAACATGAAAATAATAATTCAAAGACATTTCTTAAATAATAATTAATTATCCAAACAAAAGAGCTTAATTTATCTTTAATAGATGTAATAAAAAGATGATATACATTATAAAATATAGTGAGATAATATCCTAATAAGCGGGGAATGAGGTACATGAGTCAATATTAAAATATATATCATTCTTACCATCATAATATATTAAAAATATGGTCATAATAATATTATTGAGGGAGAAATAATGGAATGTGGAAAATGATTTTTAATGAGAAATTCTATCATATTTGTCAAAAACTACATATAGTTGTGAAAAACAATCTAGTATCGTGTCAATGTATAATATCGATCCATAAACCATTAAATCTAACTTGTTACCAATGAAACCGATATGGACATCTATAATAAAAATAATATAAATAGATATATAATATTTCTTTACTAATTGGAGGCATGTATAATTCTGATCCCACTAGTCACAATAGAAAATGCACATAGTCATGCTTTTCATATAGAATGTAAAACAATCATTCACAGAAAATAACACCTATGAAATAAATGAGATATATAATGGTATCAAAAGGAATGTGTTCATGAATAAACATTGTGGTAACCATCTGAAAAATGGAATTCATAATTTGGAATAAGATATCAATAATATTAATTGGGGAAGAAACAACTAAAGTAGAGTTAATGTTATGTTTTAGAGATTAATGTATTTTTGAAAAATATTTCAAAATGGAATACAAAATCATTTTGAACAAGTAGAAAAAATTATATCCAAATAAAGTTAAGTGAATGAATATTTAATGGAAATATTAATTATATTAGAGAAATACCCCTTAGGAAAATAATTTACATAGGAAATAACACAAAAGAAAGTGTTGGGTTCCAGATTCTTCTAATCTTATATCCCTCCTTAATTAGTCTCTTATCTAAATCCTTAAAAAGAAACATATTACTAATAAAACATCGATAAATAATTGAATTTTATTAATTTTTTTCTCTTGATTAAACAAAAGCATCTTATTCATTGTCTTTAATTCCATTTGTTAAAGGTGATGTATTTTAATATCAATGTTTCTTTAAAAATATGTAGATTTGTTTTAGATTTAGATTATTTTTTTCATATTCATTTATTCATAAGTAAAAAAATAGGATATTATAATATATGTAATTAAATGTTTATATATTATATTTAACTTATTATAACAATATAAGAGTTTAGTGATTAAAAAACCATTCGAAATGACCTCATTAGCTGTTAAAGTATCCAAAAAAACCATTTTCCAAAGAGGATGTGTCAGATATATAGTATGCACTTATATTAAAAATATTATTTTTATAAGAAATTAACAATATAAATGTCATGTAAACATTATTTTTATTTTTTTTTATTTATTTTCTTATTAAATAAAAGATTGATATATAATTTGAAAAGGAGAATGTAATAAAATAATGATAGAATAATACAACTTTTTTGATGTTATTCCATTTCTTTGACCCTTACCATATTGAAATAATGCATTTTAAATACTCTAAAACGTCCTTAAGGGTTATCAAAGTCTTAATATAAGAGAATTTGATTTAGATTTATCATTTATAACTTCCCAAAGAGTTGTTTTCAATGGTGAGGAGGAGGGAATATATATTTTTGTTGAGAGGGGTATTTTTAAGATAAAAAATGAATAAAATTCTATATCAGAGTTAATCCTTTTAATAGTGACACTTCTTAATTTATGATTCAGATATAAAAAATATAAATTTTTTTATGGATATTAAGCCACTTTATGAAATAAATTCAATAGTGTATTAAAATCAATGTTCAAAAAAATACAAAATGTTATTCTAATGTGATATTTTTTACATTAGACTTTAGAAAATAATTTTTTTGTTTTGAAAATGGTTTTTATGTTTTTAAATGAAAAACATTTCATATAAAAATTACATACATAAAAAATAACCCCCTTAAAATTTATCAAGTCATTATTACATCATCATTTTATAATAAAACATGTAGTATTTCATCAACAAAAATTTTATTATTGATGTAAAAAATGGATGTTTCATAGAGAATTAACAAAAACTGACCATTGAAGATTTTTAACCCGATGAATTAAAAAATTAAAATCATTTATTAAAATAATTTCGAAAAAATGTTTACTAGATTTTTAACATAAATTTATTTTTGTAAAATATATGAAAATAAAATTAATTTAAAATTGTAAAAAAATTATTTGAATTTTTAGTCATGTTATTTAATTTAGTGTTGTATAATAAATATATTTTTTAAATTAATCATGAAAAATATTTTTTACTTTACCATTTTTTATTTTAAGGTCAAATTTCTATTCAAAATTTTATTTTCCTATTTCCTATTTTTAGTATACTATTTATAAGGGTCATGTTACTATTACCTTGATTAGTTTACTATTTATAATAGTAATCTTACTATTAACATGACTAGTTTACTAATGTAATGGTATCTATTAATGAAATAATGTTTTTTTTCTTCTCTATGAATTTTACATTTATAATGATATATAATATTATAGGACACAGTAATTTGGGAAATAATATCACTTATGAAATATTGGTCATTACATTATTCCCCACTTTAAAAATGTTGTCACAAATATTTCAACTCAAATTCATGGTTGAGAATAGATGATGGTACATATGTTTTATATTCTCCTATGGTTTCCACACTATCTAATCATATTTATTTTCCTACCATAACTCTATTACAAAGTGAGTTGAAATCTACCATTATAATCTAACATATCCATTAACTAATCCACATTAGCAAATTGTTTATCCACTTATACCATCAAATGAATCAATACATTTAATGGATAATGTTTGTAAATCAACAAAATAGATTCACGGAATACAACACTAACATTATCTTTGTTTTGTGGTTGTTATATCTAATATGCCACTTATCCTATATTACCAAGGATCTCAATGGGGCTATTGTACCGATGGATAAGCTTCATTTTGTTTCCAAATCCTATAACTCTCTTCCATGGTCATATTCTATGATCAAAATTTTATCCAAATTCATACTTCATATTCCTTCTTCCATGGTTACAATACCCTCTATGTTGACTCTAAGAAGATTTTATATGATATTGGATGAATGTAATTATATATGTTATCCATTATAAAAGATTTGTTCAATGTGTATTCTATTTACTAACACCATCCCAGCTTGTACGAATGCTACACCACTTCCCATACATAATATCATATATATCTATTTGAATACATTGATTGAAAGTTATTGATTTATAGGAACATAACTTATGGAAAACGTTTATCACATACAACTATAAATTTTATTGAGGAGGATATTAGCTTCTCCTCATGTATCGAATGATTCTTTCATAATATCCATCAATTTGTATTTCATAGGTCACACTAAGATTCAATTTAAAATTATTATTAAATAAAATAATTCTCCAATATAAATTAATTAACCATAGACCATGATCATATTTGATATAATGTGGTTACTTATAGAGCCTCACAACTTCCTTTACAAATATAATAACACATATTTAAAGAGATAAATCTTTTGGAATAGTTATCTAAAGGATATTCTTGGTGAGTCAATCCACAACAACCCATATCAGATTACTTCCTTGGGAGGTATTTGGTATAATAGTAGCAATTTTTCTGGTGATTTGTTACCATTTCCATGTGGTTATGAGTAATGGTTGAATCATCCCATTGGAAAATGATCTCCCAGCATTAAATATCTAAGGTACCATGAACATTGATGTGTACTTAGTGACAACATCATCATGTTTTCCCACCATAGGCTCTCTTGATGATCAAGATAAAACATAGTGCACATAGTATGGATGAAGAATGGTAAGATATGTGAATTATTCAGTGTCTCTTTCATTATGTATTGTTATAAAAGAACAATAATCCTAGTTCTAAATTGAATAACACCAATATCATCAGTGTATAATTCATAATTACTTTACTTTTTACTACTTTCACGATATTTTGAAGCTTAAGATCATTAATTTTTACCTATTTGATCTTCTCATAAATAGATGGTTAGTAAATCATTTGGTAAGGAATTATTCATCATTTCAATTAGGATTTCCACATCCATAACTTGAATATCCATAAATATAGGCTCTTTTCCATTCTACAATATACATAGGGTGGGAGGTTCATTTATACAAGTATAATCAACAAAATGGTTCACCTCTCAAGTATGTTAGTGAAAAGACAAATCATAGTCCTTGATCATCTATAACAATCATCATTGACATATTTTTTTCTATTAATATATGAATTTATACTTTAGAGTATTGTGATTTGTATATATGACACACTTCTTACCATAAAGGTACTTCCACTATATATTCTTGGATAAGATCAGATACACTATATATGGGTAATGTGTTAGTTATTTTTTGTGATATGTCATTAATTTTCTTAACGAGTAGTGTCCCTTTATTTTTATTAATGTATAAATGTATATTGAAGAACCCTATCCACTTGATTGGAGAGTGAGTACAAGAATATTGATTAATCTCATCTTGAGATCATTCAGTATTCTCTAAGTTTATTCATTCCGCAAGAAAATTACCCCTTCCATGTTAACTAAGTTAGTGAGATAGACAATCATGAAACATTTCTCACAAAATGTCTATAGTACCCACCTAATCCACGAAAACTAAAAAAAAATTCTACACATGAGAATTTTTTCCAATCCTCAATTTCTTTTTTCTTCAAAGGGTCTAAATAGAATGCATTTAAAGATATTATGTTACCTAAGAACTTTAATAGTTGTATAAAAAATACACACTCTCTAAAAATATACATATATTTTCTCCCTTCATATTTTCATTAGAAAAATCCATAGATTATTATCATGTTCCTCTATGGTCATGAAATAAATTAGAATATAGTAAATAATGACTTCCAAAAAAATTCAAGGTAGTATATAATGAATATATTTTTCAAATACATGAATATTGAAGGATGATTAGTATATTTGAATGAAATCAACATGAACCCATAGTGTCAATGCCTTGTATGGAAGCCTGACTACTAAATATAATCCTTCATTACTATCACTTGATGATATAAAGAATAAATATCCACAATTTTTATTTACTATTATCCTCATATTTGATAGAATTAGTCCTCAATCCTTGGTAGGGGTACTTATTATTTATTGGGATCTTGTTGACCTCGTGATAATCGACACACATCCACACTTATCCAACATTTTTCATTACAAATATCAATAATTCACCTTATAGTGACGTAGTAGGGTCTATTATGTATTTTCCCAAATTTTCATAAATATATTTATTTAACTCCTCTAGTTTAATCATGGATATATTGTAGTGGAATTTGGAGAGATAAGAGTCTATTGGTACAAATTCTATTTGGAAATCTACCTCACAATATCAAATGGATAGATGGTTATTTTGTTTAGAAATAAATTATTATATTCCCTTACACATAGAATATTCTCAAATTAAACCAAAGGTAGATTTATGAGATAAATTGGAAGAATCATCCCATAGACCATAACATGATATGAGTCTATTAATTATGTTGTATTGATCTCAGAACTAGTTATTTTAATGGATATCTATTCATCATGGTAGCAGGTTATTGTTTCATATTTTCTAGAAAAATAACATAGTATAATGTAATACATAGAACCAAAATGAAATAAAAAAATTTCATTCAACATTTAATATAAATTTTTACTATTATGACATTATTTTCATGTTCTAACTCATCGGTAGTGATGGAATAAGATTTACCTTGTTCCTATGTTATTTTAGTTTCTTACTCTAATTACCCTCTATGACCTTTTTTTGTTTTCTGACCTACATTGCTCCCTTGATCCGTACAGTTGAACTATGGAACAATGGGTGGTGAATTGGAAGGTGTATTCCTTTCCTCCGAAATGATGGTCATATTCATCACGTATCTAAAACATTCACGATCTTTATGGAATTTTCTTCGATAGTTTAATTATTTTCCCAAACCATTGAGGAAATTTATATGATATTCCAGTAAATATTTTTGACATTTACTAGGGATGGATATTCATTCTTACTTTTTAATTTCATCCACAAGTTTAAAAATTAATATTTTTTTTCTTATCTCCAATAACCATGTGACTATTTTCGGAACAAAGCCTCTACATTGAGAAAGCATTGAACTAATTCATTGTAAATCCAAAAATCTAAGACAGATAGATCCTTTCAATGGTTATTTTAAAATGATAATTAATCTATTGATTTTTATATCATTTTTTGAGAATATTACTCGAGGAATATCATGAAATCCTTTGAATGATTCTTCATAATCCATTACAGATTCATTCACCTTTTTCTTATATTATAGAATTATATCTACATCTTTTTTTGAAGATTTCAAGGTAAAACATGTTACTAAATAACTTTATAAAGTCTTACCACTTCATTTCTTCCATATCAACAATCAGATTGGTATTCATTATCATTTCCAACCTTTGATCAGTGTATCCATTTAAATAATATACTTCTAAGGATAATTAATATTTAATAGAATAATGAACCTTATAAAATATATTTTCCATTTATCTAACCATTATTCCATGATATCTGGATCCAGATATCCTCCAAACATTTGTGTTTATTGTCACATAAATGAATCAATGGTTTGTTTCTCCTTCGTAGGCACAAGATTATGTTCTATATCTATTATTTTACATTTTCTAAGACAATTGGGTCATCACCTCCATGATTTCATTATCCCAAAATCCCATTTACCTAGAAAATGATATTTGTAAAATTCATTTATCATCACTTTAACAGTCTATTAGTATAAAATATCATTATTCTAAATATTTTCTAAAATTAATTTTTTTTGAACCAATCATATGTCATCAAGCATGAATAAATAATTTTTTTGTGTGAAAAATATTTATAATTTAATATATTATTATATCCTTATGTTTATTATATTCCTCAAATGATTCTTATAGGATCATGTAATATAATTAGTTTATAATTTAAAGAGTAATGATTAAGTTAGTTATATATCTATAATAATGGTTTATAGAAATATTGTGATTACATAAAGGATATACCACATGGAGTTTAAAACTATGGGTGTAACAATGAATCATATTAATTCTCTAGTATATGACCAATAACATTCTAAATCCACCCTTTTTCAGTAATTAACCCTTGGTATAACTATTCCAGATCCATTTCCACTAATATAATCCTTAGAAAGATTCATTTCACAAAAATTATGTTCTCATATACATTACCAAAACAAAGGATGTTTATTAATACATCTAATTATCCAAAGGGTTATCAGTGATTTTTTCTAATATAAATTTCCATATTAACTAAACCGTTCCCAAATTCCAACTATAGGGATACAAAATTTTCTTACATGACTTTTAAAACTATTTAATGATAAATTAAATAGTGGTGAAAAAATAAAATATCCAATAGTATAGTATGTTTAGAAAATTATGCTTATACATCAATTTTTCATTATAAAAAATAAAATATATTTAAATCCTTTTTCTTATTCTAAATAATATATCTCACATTATTTTTAGTCTATGTAAAAACATAAGGATATATATAAAATAAATGAGTTGACTAAAAGTCTATTTAGGGGTCTAATAGGGGACATGAATCAATATTTTCTGGGTGAGAACAATGAACATCACCATAGAAAAAGAATATGATCGTCATAATAATCATGGGTAAAATTAATGGAATTGGATGTGTAATATTCATTATAATGATACATCTTCTCATAGTTTTCTAATACCCACATAGTTGTGAACAAAGCATGAATCATGTTCACAAAATATATATGTGAATAAATGATAACATCATAATTTTGGAAACTTTTAGACTCATTTTAATAAATAAAACACAAAATTTTATGAAATATATCACATTAACCAATACATTTGGGAGATACATAATTCTGGAACCACAATAAAAATTATAAAATATTCATAATCCTTCTCGACTTGTAGAATAAAAAAAATTGTATTAATGAAATAAACCCTTTGAATGGAATTAATATCAAAAAGTACTAATAATTATTCATTCATGAATTAAATTTGGGGATCCAAAATGAACAATGGAAATCATATTTTGGAAAAAAACATTTTTTATTGTATAAGAAAAAAAACATGTTTTCAATGAGATGTTTTTGGAAATTAATATCATTTTAAAAATTATTTTTAAATTCACTTGAAAATTATTTTTATAGGGAGTAAACATATATATACAATGAAAATTTAAGGTAAAGACTATTGAATATAAATTTTAAAGATATTATGTAAATAACCCTTCTAAAAACCATGTGAGTTATTTAATAACATAATAGAAAGAGTTAGGTTTGAGAATCCTCTTACATTAAATATATCATTATTTCATCATTTTCCACATTCTGAATAATAAAAAAAATATTATGACAATTAAAATGATCTTAATTATGTCAATTTATTACACTTTTGGTTAATTGTAATAATTTGATTCTATTACTTTATTTCCTTTCTTAATGTTCAAATGTTTAGACATCATATTTACCCTGAAAATATATCATTTTGTTTTTATTTCACTATTTTTTCAAAGACATTTATACATTAATAAAAATAATTCCAAGATATTAATAAACATATAATTATATATGCCAATATTACATGTAATTTATGATAATAATCTATTGGGGTAGTGATATGAGAATTATATATAATTCCCTCATTTTTTGGGTTACATATACTTATCGAGATATTTTCTAAAGAGTATATATCATATATATATATATATTATGAAAATATAATAAAATATATTACTATACATTTATATTATCACGATCATTCTACCAAAATATTTATTTTTTTAGGACGGTATAAATGTGAAATTGGATTATGGATATGAAATTTAAAAAGAAAAAGAAATAAAATGATGAAAGAACACTACCTATTTCTTGAGGGTATTATTTTTAAATGACCATTAAATTCTTAAAATTATTGAGTGTTGGTACCCAATAATTTAACAGACAATTCAAAGGGGATTTAGTGAGGTAGATTAGGTATAGAATTTTCATTTTTATGTGAATGATGAGTGGTTATTCAAGTGGTAGGAGATAGGGTATACATACTTGAGTAAAGGGGAATTTATTGAATAAAAAATTAAGGATAATACTTTGTCTAAGGTAAACACTGTAATAGTGATATTTATGGAATTATAAATCATATAAAAAAATAATTTTGTTTTATAAAATTAATTCCCTGTATAAATTGAAATCTCTAACTTATAAAAAAAGGAATGTTAAACATCTTTTGGAAAAAATCCCTCTAGGTGTTCTATAG
Organism: Viscum album; assembly: GCA_963277665.1. Taxonomy (NCBI): domain Eukaryota; kingdom Viridiplantae; phylum Streptophyta; class Magnoliopsida; order Santalales; family Viscaceae; genus Viscum; species Viscum album. The sequence goes on from OY728125.1 coordinate 228,964,799, forward strand.
GAATGTTTTGGGTGTAGTTGTGTTTGTTGACAAAGCCATATAACTGCAAATGGGTATGGTTTTTGTTTGGCTAAGATAAATTTTTAAGGTGGAATAGTTTCGCAGTGTTTTCCAAATTTTTGGGCCTTAAAATCGGGTGTTTGATGTTGGAAAAGGAAGGATTTCTTCATAGGAGTGAATGGTATAAAGAACGTCGAAGTAAATAGGAAAAAGATGAGAATCACGTATAAAAATTTAGAGACCATGTACCATGGTCTAAGATTCATACACGAAGTGGTGAGAATGATATTCCAAAGGGGTTCGTGAAAATAAAAATGGTTCACGGTGGAAGGTGGTGTCGTACACAGATGGATTGACATCAGTGGAGGAGATCAAACGCGTAGGAACAAAGATTGTACACAGAACAAATAAGAAAAATAGTTCTTGGGTAGCTTTTAGTATTCAGTGGAAGAAGGACCAGTATGTGGTGACGGTTGGATTGATGATTTGGTAAATATTTGATTATCATATTTTGCGTGGTATCTTTGCCTACATAAGAATCACTAATTATACATATCACTATTGAGACCTAATATTGTTGGAAAACATATTTTTGGTCTAGGATTTTGGAAAAGTCCGAAAGACGTTCATGAGGAAGAATTCCACGAAATATAAAGTGGTTCGTGCGTAGGATATTCTACTGATGGTTTCTGTGGGAGACTATATCCCACAATGGACATGGTACGTGGAGGAAGAAGGCGCAGTACGCATGCGGTTTGCTAAGGCCGTCAGCGAACAAAGAACAGTTTGTGGACATAGGGTGATTCGCATATGCAGTCTGTGAACAATGAATAGTTTGCATACATGAGGGGTTTTTAATAGGTAGTTTGACAAGTTAGTACATAGAGTCGGTGTGCCATAGCAAAGGTAGAGGAAGTTGGCTGATGAAGGGGGGTTCGTAGAACTGAAAGCGGTATGTGAAGGAGGTGTTCTGTGTATCAAACATGATACTCAGTACACGAGATAAGATAGTGGTTCATGATTTTCACATGGAGGCTTGTCAAAGATTCAAATAAGTTTATGAAATTAGTTTTTGATACCTAGTAGTACTCAAGAAGGTGGACTTCATCTACAGGTGAAAAATGAACTTCAACGGATCATCTACCTATAGTTGAGGATGTAAAAATTCATGAAAATGAAGGGACCTACATGTCTATAAACTATTTATGACCTACAATTCTATAAACTGTTTTTGTATTTCCTTTTAGGAGAAGTGATCGAATGAAGAGGAAGACAGTGACCCTTTCCACTGGCAGTGAGCCACATAAAAAGGCATAAGGAGTAACCCTTGGGAATGCAGTGAAAAGACCCTAAACCTTGTAAAGGAAGTGAGCCCAGGCATATAAGATCTAGCCCGAACATTGTACTCATTATTAGAAGTGAACCTTAGTAAATTTGGTACATTGGAACATCTCCGTTTTATACTCCTTGGATATAGCCCAGTGAGGCTAAACTATGTAAAAATTTTCATGTCATGTGCATGATTTCATATTTGTTTGTATATTTCTATGGTAGGAAGAGAGAATTGAGTTTAGTATAATAATGAAACAATATCTTAATGAGAGAATTTTTTAATCTGTCATACCCTAATTCACCCCCCCCCCCACACCTTTAGTGTATTCTACTTAGTGGACATAGCAAAAATATATCCAATTTTTAATTTTAATGTGCTATTTTTGACTTTTTTACATTGGAAAAAAGTTTTTATGTTTAAAAGTTAAGTTTATTGTTTTTAATAAACCATATAAATTATTGAAATTATTTTGGGAAAAATTAAACATTTCAATATTTATTAATCCATTATCACTTCATCACTCTAATATGAAACATGTTGTATTTAAAAAGTATTGTTTTTACTATTTTGTTAAATGTGGATGTTTCTTATAAAATTATGTAAATTTAAAAGTTAGAAACTTTAACACACTATTTGTTAAAATGAAATTCATTTGATCAAACTTATTTTTTATCATAGGTAATTTTAATTTGTAAGTAAAAAAATTATTATTTAATGTAATATATTAAGATATAGTTTATTTAAAAGTGTTAATAATTTCTTTGAATTATTATTCTTTTTATTGTTTTATGAAATTTTAATTGTTATATTTTATTAAATAAATCATTTTAAATATTATTTATATTAAATTTATTTTTTGTAATCTCTCATTTATATTCCAATGATAATGTTACTATTCCCAACAATTGGGTTCTTATTCCAAGTATCTAGGTTATAATTCTTACATATAAATTACTCTTATAATGGTAACATTACTATTTCAACTCTCACATCACCAAAAATAAATACAAATTCATTCCTTCAATCAATATACATTGTAATTCCTCACAAGGTTCTATATTTTCCATTAATAATATGTTGATTGGTTAAAAATATTTTATTTCTTTTCTATATTGTTGTTCATTGTTGTGATGAAACTACTAGTTTGGATGGATCAAAATTTTCCCATTTTATACATTTAATTTAATATTTTTTCTCCATTCTAGGGTTTAAAAAAATCATGGGTTTAGTTACTGACTAGTTTAATGATCCCCATTAGTGAAAAAATGTGTTGGTTGTTTCTCTATTTATTAGGTGTCTATAATACTATAAAATATAATAAAATAAATATTTATTATCTGTATTTGTATAAATTATAATATTTGGGTTGATATGTGTTTCTTTATTATGGCACACTAAAACTATCAACTTCCCAACATGAATACAGTCAACATCTTGGGTATTGATGTTGGTTACTCTAACCAATTGATAGGAATAAACTATAAATATTGTGTTTCGGGAGGGAATATCTCAAGGATTGGACCATAATAAGAATCCTTATCATTATGTTGATTATCATTGTGAATATTTCTTCATTTTTACCCAGTTTTCATATTTGTATCATATCTGGGGAGATGAATCATGACATATATTATAGTCAAAGACCAATTCTTATATGATACATTAATTTTTTATTCATAAACACTGATTCCTTAGTGTAAAATGATTAAATTTATGTATCATATTCTTGTTGAATGGATACACAACCTATTTCCCCATCACTGGGGTCCCGAGCATGAGATCCAAAATTGGGACACTGTTATCCTATAGACCTAGAATCCAAGTAAAATTATTATAACACATCTATCACTAAACATTATCCCTATTATAGACATGGTGTTGATACCACTCGGACATGATCAAACCAACTGAGGTCCCACATGGAATGGAAGTATGCATAGTGTTCTAGCCCATTCCTCACTCTAATATGTCGTGGTATAGATACAAGAAAATAGTTTGAATATATCACATAATGGTAGGATATAGATTAAGTTATTAAAATGCATGCACATCACTATATAAAAAATTTGGGATAGTAATAAATGTTGAAAACTGTTGAGTGTAAAGAAATAAACAAAAAATATCTATGTAAAATTCATATTATATGAAACAAATCCACATATGAAACATTTAGAAATACATTCCTAGAAAGGGAAGGTGACCAAACATGAAAATGATAATGGATATGAAAAATAGAACCTTGGTGATAGTATTAAAAATGTACCAACATATGGGGATATAATCTCCTAGTAAAACTAAGCCCCACAAACTCTAGGTCACCCATATTATCTACAACGATTTAAATCATCTCTATAAGATAATAAAATTGTGTGGAAATATCCTTAAAGTATGATTATATAACAATATTGTAGGAAACATTAAACAACCCATTTGTTGAAATAAAAAGAAGATGGTAATCTCAAGATAAACCATGATAGATAAGAAAACAATAGGAATAAGATATCTTTGTCAAGAATATCATGGGAAGAGGTAAATAGATCATGATCACCATAGATATGTATAATTTTTATGTCATATTAATCCTACATAAATCCTGAATCCCAGTCACACCCCCTTATAACCGAATGATAATATGATGGATACCTTCATCCCAACAGATGACTTAATTTTTGAGAGAGTAGAGACTCCATTAGGGAATATTTTCACAATAAATTATTAAGGATGATGAAGTATCAACATCATAGAAAGAGGAATAGTGAAATTTTGTGTATTGTGAGTACCAAATATCAAAATAAAATGGGTATGGGAGACTCAAGTATTGATATAAGTTTCCTTTATACTGGGATTAATGATCCAAACATCAACTCTGATGATCACAGTTGGACCTTGAAAATGGATAACCATCATTGTGTTAATAGTGAGTGGACTATGAAAAAACCCAAAGTATCTCTATAATAAATTCAATGGTTGGTATGACATAAAATTTGTAAATTTACATGGGATGGAATACTTATGGGTCATTTTTTAATTCATAACGTATAAGATATGAGATGTAGAATATTCAAGAAATGGTGTGTCCCTCAGCATACACAAGGTGTTCCCCATATCCTCTCATGCTAATTTATTACTACCCCACAAGGGGTTTTAAAATTAACGTACATGGCCTTTGGGCTGAGCCACATAACTTGTGGTAAAACATGATCTGTTGGGTGTATACTCAATGAAAAAAGATCAGTTTTCCAAGAAACATCACATGACATGTTTATAATGAGGACATGGTGTGTAGAAGCACACAGGGTCCGAGGTGTGTTTTCCCTATCCATGGATCCACTACCCTAGTAGGATCATAGGGAATGTGGTCCCAAAACATGTCCATGAAAATATTTTTTCCATAAAAGGTGCACAATATTATGTGTGTTCTTCTAAAACACTCATCATGTAGTGGGGAATTTTAAAAATAATGATTTTTTCAACTTAGATATTAATGATTCCTCTTAATTAACCCAAAATCTCAACCAACGCTACGAAAAGTAACATATCATAGAGTAATATTCTCTCATAATAATTTTCTATCCTCTAGTGGTTCAAAAATTATATTTTTGTCGACCAATTAATTTTCAATCCCACAAACTTCACCTCAGGAGGGATCTCAACATCTTATGTATTCAATAATATCTTTATTAATCACCAATACTTCTTCAATATTTATATTTTTCAATAATAAAAAAATCATCAAAACTCTAGGCTAAATTGTGCATTATGAGTTCACACTTAGTGTAATCCCCACATTTCCTATCCCATTTATTTCATAGAATTTCCAAATTATTCTTTTATTAACAAGAAATCCATTTATTCCAAGATTTTACAAGGATGAGTATAAATATTTTTTTAAATCTAAAATATCTTTATTGTCATCCTATAAATTAAATAAATTTTTACCAACCGCAAAAAAACTGAAGATAATATTTTAAATTATTCTATTATAACAAACATTAAAATTAATTTTAATACAATATATTATCTACATTATTTACATTATCATGTAAAACATTTATTTTCTGACTTTTAATTTTTTTTCTATTTGATAAATTCCAATATGGGGTTTTGTATAATTTTTTATTCTATTTTTCTATTTTTATAAATCATGAAATTTTTATTGTTAAGGTTTGAAATATAAATTTATTTTGTGTTTTTTTCATTTTTATAATTTCACAATGTATTGTTCATTTCTTATGATTTGATAATTATATTTTTTATCAACATTTTTTATTAATAGAATAATTACTCATGAATATTGATTATTTCCTAATTAATTAATTTTAACATTTTTTGTTTCTATTTAATAAATTTATATCATATTGGATGAATCTAAATTGTTGTCTTGTTATTTTTAGAAACATATATGTTTAGTATGATGTAATTATTTAGGTCATTTAATTTTTTGTGATTTGTATGGTTCTTATAAAGTTTATTTTATAATTTTATAAACTAATTATTACTAATATATTAATATCGAATAATATTACAGAAAAAACACATAAACAATATGTTCAATGAGTCATACAATGAGTCAAATGCATGGTTTTAATATTTTTAGATTTCACTAATATATTCATCCCATGAAAACTATCTTATTCAGGTTTACTATTTTATGAATTTCAATCATAAACTTTTATTACTTCTTAGGATGATATTAAATTTATATTATTTTTTATAAAAATATATATTCCTTATTTTTTTCATACATGTTTCTTGGAATTTTTTTAAATTCATTAAAATATCTAAAAGTGGATCAAAATATGAAATACCCAATTATAAGGGTAATGGATTTATGATATTTAAATATAGAATTAATTTATAAATTCATATAAAAGAAATGAGATCCAATTATGTGTTAATATATGATAGAATCTTAATAAAGGTTTTTAAATTGATGAAATATTGGTACTATGATTTATATAATAATTTTTTGATCATTTTCAATGAACTGTAAATTTCAACAAATTTTTTAATTGATCAAGTTTCATAAACTTCTCATCTATTTTGTACTTATCCTGTCTATTATTGTTTCAATTTTACATGTGTTTTTTTCATTTATCCATCTCTATGTTTTTTTCCAAAAAGTATGCTTTCTATTATACCTATTATATAAAATGTATGTATTTTATTTTTTATGACTCCAAAAAAATTAAGGGTTATTTTTTGGTTCATCTATATTTAATAAAATGGATAGTTTAGTTAATCTTATTAATTCATCAATATTTGAAAAATAAGAGACTCTATAATATGTTATATAATCCATTAAACTGTTAGGATCTTGATTAGTGGCCATCATCAGTCACATAAAGTAGGTAGGTGTGACCTATACATGTAATATTACCTTATATAATATTCTATACAAATATAGTGTTATTTTGTTTTTAAATTTCTTCTATATTACATTTTTAGAACAATGGTTTTTTTAATATCATTTAACAAAACTATAATTCATAAGAAATTTTACTATATAAATATATAATATGTATGTTTTGAATCTAAATTAATGAATTTTATTATAGTTTTATAAGGACGATCTGTCCCCCACTAGAATAATTCAGCAACTCTTACTGGGCCAATAATATATATTTATGTGTTGATATTTTGAAATAAGGTTTATTTGATAACTTAAATATTTTAAAAAAAACTAATATATTATATTAAAATTAAGGATTAGTAATATTCTATAGTCACATTATATCATTTTCTATTATTTATACTATTTTATAATAATAGATCATTGCATTACCAATCTCTATTTCTGAAATAATTTTTAATTGCTTTTAATTTTCCAGGACGATCCAAAATTTATAAATATTAGTAGTTATATTTTTTATTTTCATAGAAAATGATTCTTTATAATAAAATATAAATATTTAACAATAATTTATATAATGATATTCATATACAAAGATTAAGTGTATAAAAAAATTATATTTTAAAAATTATTACATGTATAACTTTTTAATTTTATCTGAAAATTTTTTATTTGCAACATGGATTTCTCATGTACATTTAGCTTGAATTTTATTATGACATGATTTCATGAAGTTTTTGTTTTGTTTCCATAATATTTCATGATCATAATGAAATATGAGTTAATGTATAAAATATTTTTAATATATAAGATATATTAATTTTGGAAAACAAGTACTTGTATATGAAATATATAAAAAATCATGGGTTAGTAAACACCATCAATAAAATTATTTTATCTAAATAATGACATTTTATATGATATTTCTTTCTTTCCTCTATAAACATAAAATTTAGTTCATGAATTTCATATTTACATTGGATACATTAGTAGCCTATTATTGATTTTTTAAATTTTTTAAATTTTTATATTATTATTTCCTTTTCATTTGATATTAGAATTCTTATATATGAATACCATATTTTTTTGTAATTTTTGAAATAATATTTTTAATGATTTTGGATTAATAAATATATATTTATATATAACTTTCCACATGTGTTACTATTAAAAGTCGTTTTGATATTATTATTTTTTTAAATAACATTTCAATTTCAATTGGAAAAATCCTTTCAAAAATATTTTAAAATTTATTTTTAATTTATAGTTACCACCTTATATAAGGATAAAAAACATATTTATTTTTATAAATGATGAAATAGGGAAACATTATCAATAAATTGAAAAAAAATTATTTCAATACAACACCATACATTATTTAAACATTTCCTGTAAAAAATATTTCCTAAGTTGGGATAGATTCATGATGATATAGTTTTGATGGAACAAATCAAATTCTATCTAGTGGTAATGTATTTATATATTCAAAATTTGGATTCAAGGGTTTAGGGTGGATGAATTGAAATGAATGGAACCGCATATAGGGATGGTATACTCCAAATATGTGTATAACCTCAGAAAGATATAAATACAAATCTTTTATTGAGAACTCCATGATTTTTAGTATTTATGTATGTGTCTTTAATATCATTTATAATTATTTATTATTTTCTAAAATGACATTAAAAAAATTCAGTCACATAAATTATGAATCATTTATTCTCTTTTGATGATGTTGAAAATAACAATATAAAAATACCCAATTATGGGTTATTCACATTACAAAGTACATGACTAATAAACTCAATAAAACTATAAAAAAAATTAAAATTTTAAAATTATGTGTACATTATCATGTGAGATAAATAAATTGATATATATTAATTACACTTGAATTATATTCCCACAACTTGTAATATTATTAATGTATTCAATAGTGGTTGGGTAGAATAGAACTATTTTTTTGGATGAAGTTGTTTTTCAAATGGGGTTTTGTATTTTCCCACTCAGAGTGTGGTAGAGTCCTATAATTATATTTTATACATGTAATTCACGAATATTTTTGTATTTATACATAGTATTATTTGAATTATTTAAGGATTTATTTTGATTAATAACTATTTTCTCATATAATCATAATTAGAATATCACAATCGGGTGGACTAATTTTATTCAACTAGAATATTTAAAAGTCACAAGGATGTGTCTAAATATTTCATTGGAAATTTTATCATAGTTTTAATAGATAATATGTTTTTACATTCATAACAATTTTATGATCAAATGATTGGATTTAGGTGATTAAACACCACCATAGAGAGGGTATATGAATCCATTGTTACACTAATAGATACTCTAAAATAAAAATTCATGTCATTTGCTACTATATAATATCCTGAATAATATAAAATTATGACATTATTTTGATAGATATAAGATAGGAAATCCAGAATAGTTTCTATATGATCTACATTTTGTTTTTATAATGTGGATACTCCTTACTATCAAATTGTTGTTATTATGTTATCTATGTGATTATAATAATATCACCACGAATGATGACTATAAGAAACAAATTATCAAACACACTATACATATGTGATCTAGAAAATACATATAAAATTGATCAATTTTCTATTCCCTTCCTATGTTTATATATCATTGGACCATTTTCACATTTTTATTCTTGTCAATAAATTCATTTTATTTATCCCATGAATGATCTTCACAATTTCTAACTAAATATATCAATATTTTTTAATTCATCACTAATGTTTTCAAAACATATATTTAAAAACAAAAACACATTATAGATTGACAATGTTTTTTGTGGTGTAGTATTTTAATTCACAATCAATTGGACTATACAACCATTATAATCCCTGTAAAGATCAATTATATTCACATTGACCTTGATTGTGTAATAGTGACCATTATTATTGTAGTGTTACATGGTTTTCTCTACATATCTAAATCACGAGTGTAACAATTTCTACCCTAGTTGTCTGGAGCTTATGTAATCATTTATTAAATTATCATAAGATACAAGGAATCGCATTCTAAATGAACAAATAATTTGGTAGTTTGGTTAAACTAGATATATACATGGTTCTAATATTACATTTTTAAAAAAATAGTATATGAGATTTTTGAGAATAACAATATACCCTATTGTATGTATAAGGCCCCAGCCTTAAACATTACTTAATCTTGATTTAAGAGAAGAATTCACATTTAGGATCTTTTTAGGTTTAGATTTTTAAAGAATTGGGCCATAACTATTACATTATATCTAAAATATTACAAAGTAGACACTTCGACTCTGTCAAATTTTATCACAAAATTAAAACTCCTCAAAATAAAAAAAATTATTTTCATGATATGAATCTTCTTTAATCCATATTTTCCCTTAACCTTCTTTATACCCTATGTAAATCATTTCAGAAACCTGTGATGATCATAAAAAGATCAGTAAGGTTTATAAAATAATGAAAGAAAACATTAATACCTCAATATATACAATCAATGGAATCATACTTTTAAATCATAAAACATAATCACTTTTACATAACTCAGGAAATCATATGATTTATGAATAACAGATAAGAATCATAAATTATAATGGTAACTTGTCTCATACATAACATACTTACATTGTAGCTTTCACAGCCACATAGAGAGTTACATTTAGAATACCAATCACAGTATATTCCCTAAATCTCTTAGGAGAAACAGTAATATTTACCTCTTTTACATTACCCAATGCATTGGAGAGATTTCTGAGACTCACCCACCCTCAGTTTATCACATAACCACCTGTATACATAAATAATTCCATAGAACCATAACATAATCATAAAACATAAAACATGCATAAAATAAAGATAAAATTTCCATATTCAAACCACAATATATAATTTCAATATATTGACATAATCAATCTATTCTCAAAACTATTTTCAATACCAAAATCATTAAAAAGTGTTTATGGTATTTATTTTCCTTTTAAAAACACTACAACTTGTTAAGGAAACCAAATATCAAATAATACTCAAGGATGCGGAAAGGTTGTTGTCACTGCGTACGTTAAAAAGAAACATTAATTTTTTCATTTAGTAAACTACATCCTAGAAAAATATTCCCTTTGAATGAAATGAAATTTCAAAGGGGTTTATACACTATATAAAATAATTTTTTGTATAAATCAAAATATGCCTCAATGAATGGAGATTGAGACGAAGTCCCTTACCTTGAGTCTGACTCATCACATATGTTCCATGTTATTTTTAAAAAATAAACATAAGATAATTTATACATGACTCATAACCTTCTTCGAGTTTATTATATCTTTTATGTCACTTATTTCATTATTATAAATATTACATAATTATTTTAGTTAATATCAATTGTTTTGTCGATATTTGGTACTTGAGTCAAAAATGAACTTATTATAATTAGAAATTATCTATGTGGTCAAAATTCCATTATCTATAGACTGATATTCTGGATATAGATATCATATATATATATATGTAATATATATCGTGTATATATGTGTATTTATAATAGTACATAACATTTGGAGATAATAAATGAAATGCACAGTTCATGGAGATGGTAAGTTGTACGTACACATGAATGCTACATTCATTTCATTTTCATATTTATAATAATGAAAAATAATTTATAAAGATGTATATTATAATTATATTATAACATAATATTTTATATAAATTTCATTAGTTAATTAACACCATCCTTTATATGTTCCATGCATGTCATGAACAAGTCATATCACTTTGAAGGAGTGGTAGTTCGCACTTCTTCAAATGAAATTATCAAATTTACACATTCTAGGAAGCATAAAGGTACAATTTAAATAAAAACAACAGAATAATAGAGATAATAAAAATATAATATATAAATATAGTGCCATTATAACAGCCACCATGATAGGTGGTCGGGGAAATTGATCAATCATCATTTCATGAGGCAGCAATTCGTCGTACACAGAAACAGTATGTTCATATCCATTATATGGAGGTGTGTGTAAGTGTAGTTAAAATAATTCTCCTAAAAAATCCTAGTATATTGATGATACTTTTTTTGTTATGTAATTAAAGAATAATAATAAAATATGCAGTGTAGAAGTAAAATAATGGAAATGAACTTTAGTGAAGAGACTACCTCTTAAAATGTGTAACTCCCTTTGATTTGAAAAAAGATGCTTGCTTAAATTTCCTAATGCATAAAGTAAGTATTATAGGAGGAATAGAGGGGTTTTGGAGATTAATTGGACAGATTTCGGATTATCCAAGTGGATTTAAAGATTTGATTAAATGGGTAGAGGTGATACCCTTTTATTAGAGGGAGGAGGAGCACTTCAAGAAGGTGTTGAAATATTATTTTATTAATTAATTATTTCTGTTTCAAATGGTCCCAAATTCATTTATTCAAATGATAATATGATTTTGGTCAAAAAAACTCATCTAATAGGTTCTATACATGTCTATGTCACAAATGTAACCTTACCTTTTAGATTTAACCCTTAGTTAACTAATTTAACTCTTACCATGTATTCTTGTATATTCATACATTAAGGTTAATATAATTACTATAAATTACATTAGAAACTAATGTTCTATATTCCATTGATGTTTAGGAACTCATTTTTGTTGTTCCACATGTCTATATAGTGGAAGCATTGATCATTGTAATCATTTTCATTCACTTTAAATTAAGAGAATTATAGCTTTACTCTCAACATATGTATCAATATCTCATAGGATTTAATATATTATCAGGGTGTTTCATTCTATAATTATCCCATTTGGTAAAATACATATTTTCATGATATTGTAATCTTCCCTTTCATCCATTTAAAGCTATAATCCTAGGAGAATTATTTTTCTGTCATCTTAGAACATTATATTATTTCCTCATTTTTTAGAATTTTCCAGAGAGTAGTTCCCTTTGAAAAAATAGCTTAATATCATCAATGAAATGATCATTATTACTCTTTAGAATAGTTTCATTATTTCAGTTCCCATTATTTTTTCTTCAAATCATTTCTAAATGATGGAACTGAATAGATTAGTTCATATCATTAGCAAAAATGATGTCTAATATGATAATAATTTAAATAATATAAATAAATTAAAAAATTTATCCATATCTAATCTCATATTCATAAGAATGTTTTCTTGGGAGATATTTCTACTTTAAAATCCTATATCATTTTTTGTAAGAATTTTTTGAAAATCCTAAGAATATCTTCTATTATTTTCAAACTTGGTGTGCAGTAAGGCATGTTTTCATGCACTAGGTGGAGATCAGGTCATGCCCAATTCATTATCTTCAATGTTATTACCCCTAGGTACATCTATTCCAAAACCACATACACAATTATTATATAGATAGGTATGTATTTCTTATGAAACAGGATATAATTTATTCCTTAACAAAAAATTATGTTGTTCTTCTATACATATAATCAATGTCTATAAAATGGTTATGATCCTTAATATATTCTTTCCTAAATCATGTACCAAATGTTTCTGATAACATTCCACTCATAAAAAATGTAACAACATTAACCCCAGTAGTTTAGAGCTTGTGTATTATATTATTAAAATGTAATAAGATACAATGGATAAATCTAAAATAACTGAATTGTTTAATAGACTTGGTAATCTAGATACATATATTCTTCAAAAATTACATTTGAAAACAAAAATTACAAAATAAGTTTTATTAGAATAAAAAATTTCCCTCAACAATATCCTTACATATCTATCATATTTCAATTCGTGGAATTATTGTAATTGAAACAATATAAAAGTGATCTAAAAAAATCTTTATGGGTTAAGTATAGTATAATCTATGTTATATCAAAAAGACTAATCAACATGGAATGATAAATAACTGAACACACATGACAGGTAAATAACATGACAATCATGAAAAAATAAGGTAAAATCAACATAAAAAGGTAAAGTATTGAAAAAATAATTATTTAATCAATTAAATGATAATTAAATGATTATATATATAATATCATTATAAAATATATAATGGATTTTATGATTATGTTTAATCAATATGGAAATGTAAATAACTCAATGAACATTCCATTTAGATGATAAATGATAGAAGAAATGAATCTACAGATAATATCATTATGAAAATAACATGGAAAATTTTAATATAATTTATAATGAATGAAATTCATAACTATTTTATTCCATGATCTCAGAAATCATGATACCTCTACTATCAATACATTTCACAAGACACTATAAAAGAATATATACATTCATGTTTGATTCTATCTTATTGATTAACCTAAAGATACCACTGATGCATCAAGGGGAAATATAATTCGAAGCCTGAACAGTCAATACAGGACCAAATAATTACTAATATATTGAATAATCAATTTAATTCATAACCAATGTTCTTTATCATTATAAATATATATTGAGTATAGAATGCAAATATAATAATTAATACATAGATAAACCAATAAATTTCCATGTAAAAATATATATTTTTAATTTATATATAGTTCAAGAAATAAACATATCCAAGATAAATTTTATGGATATTTTGGGGAAATTTAATGTTTAATGATCATAGGAAGGTTAATATTTTAAGGGAAACTTAATGAGAACAAAAATGGATTCAGAATGTGAATTTCAATACATTAACTTTATCAAAATCATCATTAACCATATATAGAATGACTAAGGTTAGTATCAATCCAACATAAACCAATTAAAGTAATAATAGTGGGTTTTTAAATTGATGAATAAAAATAAAATCACAATAGATTTTAAAACATCATTAAGGAAAATATTCAATTTATTTTAAAAGTATTATAATAAAAAATTAAAATAATTTACAATGAATATCATTTTTAAAAAATATAAAGAAATATTTAAAATATTTAATGGAAATAATGGAACCAAATGTTGTACATGATGAGTATGTTAAAATAATGATAACATTCACATTTTCTATAAATACAAAGAGGCTGTGTTTTGAAAATGACATGATTTTTACTTTAACTAAATTATGTAGAAATTCAAAATGGGTAAAAAAATTAATAAACGAATTGTAAAATCTTAAAAACATTTTTGAAAACATTTTAAGTTAACATTGATTTAGAAGAAAATGTATTTTTGACCAAAGAGGTGATTTAATTCATATTTTGTAAAAAACAATTTTCAATTATAAAGTACCAAAGAGGGGGAAAAGGTATTATTGCTTGAAAAAATCTTGAATAAAAATAGGAGAAGAAAATTAAATGGTTTTATTGGAAAATTAAAAAATTATTTTTGTGCACTAAATTTAAAAAATAAACATTATCAATATGAATGATATTTTGAAATAAAACCTTAACATTATAATAACATTGAAGTGATAATTAACCAGTAAATTTACTATGTGAATAACATGAAAATACACATTAAAAATGTTAAATTTATACAATATATAGTAAAATGTAATGAATCATTAGGTCTAAGAATACCAAAGGAAACGAAGGAGTAATATAAACTAATGAAATGAAATTGAGATATAAAATCCTTTATCCCTTGAAATATTTTAAGAACCCCCCCCCCCCCATGGATGAAATATTTTTAATATAAACATTAAATTCCAAAAAAACATAATGATTCCAGATATTGATTATTAATGGGGAAGTATATGCACTGTATAAAATAAATGATGTTCTTAACATTTTATTATTCTTTGAGATGAATTCCATTAATTAAGAGTTCCTCTTGGTTAAGCATGATTTAATCTCATGTATACTTGATTTAACCATATTATTAACTTATACCAGAAAAATATTACTATTTATTATATCATATATGATCCTAATATATCATCTAATCACCCATACATTTATAATCATTCATTAATTTGATTTTTCCAGTTAGTAATTGACCTATTTTCTCATTAATACATTAAAATGAATGTACCAGTTCATTTCTATATTATATAGTTCCATCATATAAAAAATAAAAAACATGAAATAATTATCATAAGTATATATTAATTATAATTTTATGATCAATCATGAAATATAGTTATGAGAAATTAAGTATGTTATAATCATAGGGACTGTAGGTCGAAATTACGTATGAGTTACGTTCCAATTTTCAATAATATTAAATAAGTGTGGTAAGTAATATTTTATCCTTATATAATGATAATAATATCATAAATACCATATTAATTATATAATTATACTTATATATATCATCCATGTGTTGTGGTGATTATAATATATTCATGTCACTTCATGTATGTGGTAGTCCACATGTACATGAATAATGTTAACATTTATCGGTGTTGGAAATGGAATAATATATTTTATTATTTGAAAAAAAATCATTAATATAGTAAATATATAATTTATATCACATATATTAATTAATATTTTCCATAATTACCTTCTCTGAATGGAATTATTGAAAAACGAATCACATCACATCACGAGGTGTTAGTCCGTTGTACACACGGATGATGTTATCGTTGCCCATAAAACATGTAATATAAAATGGTATTATTGATATAATTAATATATAGGTATAATTATTTAATGAATATTATATATATATATAGTTGAAATCCATCATCATACCCAACCATGGGAGGTGGTGATAGATAATCAAATGGCATCTGTTTGTGAGGCGGTAGTTCACCATACACACGAATGATGATTTCGTAACCCATTTGATAGAATTAGAGATTTTTGAATATAATTTCGTTAAATTAAAATTATTTTAGTATATGGGAGATAATTAGGTTATTATATCATAATGTATTAATAAAAATTTAAGGATCTAGTGGATGATATAAAATAAATTCTCTCATTGAAAAATGATACCTCTTCTCCAGGTATCCTCATTAGGATTAGAAAAAATTCCTTCCATGGATGGATTTTGGCCAAAAATAAGGATTATATATTCATTAAAAGAGTATACAAATATTTTTTTATGTAATTTCCAAACCAAAAGGGTTTCATACAGTGATGATGAATGTATAGGGGTGTCCTTCTATAAGTGTTGTGAGGGGCACGATTGTAATTTTAAATATGAAAAATGTGTACACACATTTTTCAAATAATAAAATTCTCCAAAATAGAGTATTAATAATAATTAGACATTATAAGGTAATATTATGTCTACAAAATATTTTTTAGATGTGTTTTTATATCCTTTTAACCGTTTTTTATTTTTATTAACCCTTGGTAAATACATTTTTACCTTAACCGTAGTAATTATTTAATATTGTTTTTACTATTCATTGTGAAAAAATTAATTTTACCATATTTTTCAATCTATATTATTATATTTAAAATAATATATAAATTTATTCAAATTCAATTTTCATATCTACAAAATTTAAATATAAAATTTATCCCATAGAAGCTACAAGAAATTTTGTTTTCAAAGAAAAAATGTTCAAATGTTCAAAATGTTTTAATATAAAAATGTCTATATAAAAATTACTCCTATGATATAAATTGGATTAATAGATATATAATTTAATTAAATTTAATTTAAAGCCAATAAAAATTATAATTTATTTTTCAAATAATTACTACTAAAGGGATATATTTAATTAAATATCAATATTTTTATCTATTTATAAAAAATGAAACATTTCAGAAAAATTAATAGAAATCAAAATACAGTAATTTTGAAATTACTTTATCAAAAATTTTGTACATTTTATCAAATAAATCATATAAAATTGTTAAAAATTAATTTTAAATTATCTATGAAAAGAATGAATTAACAGTATTTTAGAAAAACAGTTGTTGTTTTTCTAAATATATTTACTTTTATTTCAAGTAATTAGTATTTTATACCTAATTAATGGATTAAAAATGATAATGTCTAAGAAGACTTATTAAATAACATTAGTCCATGATTATAAAATTTATATGCACTATCATAGTTCATTAAAAGAATGTTATCATTATTTCTTGGAATAAATGGATCAAACCAATTGAGATGGGTGGCCCTGGTGCCAAAGTCCTCAAAATTTTCAATGATGGACTACTTAAAAAATTACATGGAATCTTTTTACTTTTATTGAAACTTGTATTAAATTTTTATCGAGATACTTCAAATGGAAGTTGACTGATTGGTATTCTCATTATTTCAAATACTCTATATGTGATTCAATCAGGAAATCATATAGTGGAATCTTGTAGAATTCAAAATGGATGGTGTGTCACCAGTCCAACTTCAATTACTGGAGAAGAACATGGCTTGAAATAACACTTAATGAATTTATGGATATCCCAACTGATAGTCCTCAGATTACTTTTGTATAACATAGAGATGTTAATAATATTAATGAGCTAGTTCCCCAACTTAAAGGTACGTAAATAAAGAGGTATGCTTTCCTTGATTGTGATACAGCAATATAGTAACCGAACAGAATTAGTCTGTTTAATCTAAAGTAGTATAATTATATTAATTATACTTTCTATTTCATTCCATCATCATAGATGATTAATTTTGTGGTAAATTTTATAAAATCATCAATATACTTCCTCCTGTGGAAATTATAAAAAAACATGTTAGCAACCCATGAGTAGTTAAATAATGTAGGGTAGAAGCGTTCATTATAATTACTTTTTTTCAACTCTATAAGTGATATATGGAATTTATTTATTGAATGTGAATTTTCATAAATTTGGTCGATATATTTTTCCAACTGCTCAATATAAACATATGTATAGTCATTAATCGAGATGACTTAATGTCTAGTATAAACATGAGTGTTCTTCGTGGATTGGTATATAACATGCTACTAACTATTTTTTCTTTAGTTTTATCTTTTGTATGGACAATAAGGAATGCCTGAATTTTTTATAATCAACTATATAACATCCCTAAGGGTATCTTCACGTTGCACTAAGAAACATATGTAGCAGTAGGAGTATGCGTCAATGTAATGCACACAAATTATAAGAATAAGGACATATTAAGATAATTAGGTTTACAGGGAAGGCATCAAAAGTAATTGACGGTGATATATGTTTCCTTGATACCTTTTATTCCTATATGTATTAAGTTTAATGCGGATGATATAGCTGTAGGAATGACTATCCATTCATATTGTGCTTTTGTGTTTCAAAACTATCGAGGTTTTGTAAATGGTTATTTAAAACCTTATATTGGTATTGGAGAGGTATATGAGGTTGATCATTGGGAGATTTTTCATGCCATAATACATGATATTATTAATAATTGGAATTAATTATGGGTATAATTTGATTCCGAACAAACTTATAACGGTTTTATGGAGTTGTTAAGGGATATTGTATAATCATTCCCTACTAGATTAAATGCATCTATCATGTATAACACATTAACCTGGTAGTCTTTCTTGTCTAGAGAGAAGGAAAAAATGTGTAAAACTCATTTTTAAAGAGGTCGATAAAGATATCATAATGATGAGGTTCTACAGGCCCCCAAATTTTTTTGCACCCTTTTTGGATGCAGATATGATGGGTTTAATCTACTATAAGTTATCTAAAACTCCTTATAATTCTTGATAGTGTTTGTTTTCAATTTATTTAATAATTTTGAGTTTTGAGCTCGCCTTGATCCTTGATCTTTTGTGTATATATTACATTTGACATATTTTTCTTGTGTAAGCCATATAATTTTCATACTTTATTTAGTAGTATTCTTTTATGCTAATTTAATGTCTAGGTTATAAGGGTATATCATATTATAGTTCAATTATACTCAGGGGTTCATATTCTGAAATCTATCAATGATCATAAATTTGAATAAATTTGTTTCCTAGTATATTTATTCTCATTGTTTCATGTTAGATACTCACTATAATACAATATTATTATTTTATAATTTCGGTTTTTTATAATGAGTGTACTTGGGATATCCATCGTGTATGAAGTGTTGGGAGTCTATTTTATAAAAATAGCCATAAAAACGTGAAAACTGTAATCATATTGTTTGAAATTATAATTTCTGTTATAATCCCCCATATTGTGGTAAAGGAAACATTAATACCACAAAACATCCTATAAATAATATTTGTCTACATATTTGTATCTGAAAAAAAAACTCACTAATTTTTTCAGAATCCATCTAGGAGAAATATATAAATGAATTATTTTTTAATTATTTTTATAAATAAAATAGTCCCTCTAAATCATCTAATCATAGTTTAATGGATTGATACACATATTTATTTTGGAAAACCTATAAATATTTCATTTCTTTTCCTCTATCTCTACCACCAATTTGACCATATCTCGTCCATTATAAATACTCAATAAATAAAACATGGATTACATAATAAACATATGAATTAATTCTCTTTTGAAAAAATTTAAAGTAATCCTTAAATGTGTAAGCTATATGAAAACTATGAAAAAGGGTTAAATCATGTTTTTTTGAAGTTATCCAACAATATTTTTCATATAAAGTAATATAAAGGCAGTATATCAATTAAAATCAAATCATATCACAACTATCGTTAATTAACTATCCAAGGGCCCATTAAACCCATTATAAATAAATTTCTCCAATCACCATCAATATTATATCATACCCCAATAGTTTTTAGAAGTACTCAAAAAAAATATGATACCATTAAACATTATACCCTATTTATAAAAAGTGTCCCCTATAAGGATTATACTCTTCCAGTCTCCTCATCGGTCAACACTTGAAGTAAAATTAAAGTATATACCCATTTATAATGGGAGATCCTTTTATATTTTCTAACATTCTTAATTAATGTAATGAAATTAAAGAGTAATAAAATAATAAACAATAATGTATTTTCAGAGAGAATTAACTCCCAAAAACACTCTATAGTTGTGTAACTCATCATATATATTGGGAACTATCATGATATGCTCAAAATTATCCTTTATAAAATCATATTCCAAATATATATCACAATATTAAAAATTATTCTTGATAAATTTGTAATGAATATTCATATGATAATAATTTTATAATGGATAAATTGAAAATATGATTTCACTTCAACTATGAAAACCAATCTCAAATGAATATGGAACATCCATAATCATGTTATGAAAAATTAACTTCGTTAGAAAATTTGTGGTGGAACTTTAGACTCCACATCAAAATCATCTTCATTATATTATTAATGTGACTAAGTTTTTCTTCTTGGAGTTTTGTGTAATACATTTTCCTATAATAAAAAAATAACTTATATAAGTTTAGTTTCGATCAAAAAAATCACCTTCCCAATTCTCTTTTTAATGGTTATAATGACTTAATATTTAATACATTCAATAATAATTTATATATCTAAGAGTTATTTTCATGTACTGAAAGATCTGTTTCACTTCACTAAAATGTTACCGCTTATGATTACTATGGAATCATGTATAAATTTTAACCACTTATATAATGTTTTTACATAAGAATAACAAATATTTTAGGTCAGGAGTGGGAATATAGAACACTTTTTTATTAACAATACATTTATCTGCATCCATAAAGACTTGTTATTATTATCCATTATATTTAATATTTATCTATAATAATGTATTATGAACATTAATTTTATCTCATGATAATGTTTTATAGAAAATGTATTTTATAATAATAACTTTAAAACTAAAAATATTTCATCTCACTAATTAATGAAATCTTGAAAGTATTCCTCATTTTGGTTGAATATTGCTAAGAAAAATTATCTTTTATTCCAATAAAAATAATTTCATATATCCAAAAAATCTCAATTACTATGTTTCTATCATCTCCCATGAAACAAATATTATTATCCACCAAAAAAATGTGTAAATTAATTCCCCTAGTTGTTTAATATTTTAGAATAATATGATAAGGTCTCATAGTTGTTTCTATAAAGTGATTTCCTCAACTTATAAATTCAGAACCCATCAAAATTAGTTATTAAACAACTTGGTTTCTGAATGTGAATTTTTATTCACTTTTACTATTCAAAAATAATGAATTCAAATCAATTTGGGAAAAAATAAAATTATATTGGTTACATATCTCTTTGAATATTTGAATTATAAGAGGCCTTACCATCATATAAAATTTTTAATAAAAAATTTTGTCAATAATATGGGGTATACCATTCAAATGAGACGACACCTAGTTTATTAAATCTTGTATATCTTATTTAGTTTTCTTCAATATCCTAGCATGGCCCAAATGATATTCTTGTCTTATGGACAAAAAACTAACACTAAATTTTCTTTATTCTAAACATAATTTTTCCCTTTTCAATCATTATTATATAATCCTAATATTTCAATGGTTTTTAATAGTATTTATTTCAATAGTATATTATCATCTTATATGTTTTTATGCTCCCATATTCCTTTATATTTGAAAAATATTTCACCTATCACAAATTATATTTCTAAAATAATTATTTTTTATGTAATTTATACATATATCCCAATTTCATTTGGCCTCCCATATCAGAAAATGATGGTGAATCATTATGAAAAATTTTAAAAAAAATGGTGTCAATAAAATTACACCCATTCAATAAAACAAATTTTTTTCGGATTCATCAATATTATTCTAATTGTGCATGTATGATTATAATTATTTTTAATTCCCAATTAAATGAAATAAATATTGTTATATAATTTCATCATAATTAATTCAAAAAATAGGAAACTAATTTTACTAGTCATAAATACATGATATATATCCATATATGGTCTCTAATAAATGTTTACCAAAGGGATTCATTTAATTTTATTATAAAAAGGCCTATTAGAAACCATTGAATTTTAAAAATAGAATTCTTTAAAAACATATGTCATAATCAATGTTCACTGAATTTTCATAAATTAGTCAGTGATTTAGTATATTATCAACAATAATATTTTTATTTCTATTCCTAAAAAAATTATTTATTACATTGAATATTTCCATATTTAAGGGTGTG
Source organism: Viscum album (assembly GCA_963277665.1). NCBI lineage: Eukaryota > Viridiplantae > Streptophyta > Magnoliopsida > Santalales > Viscaceae > Viscum > Viscum album. The sequence goes on from OY728125.1 coordinate 228,987,460, forward strand.
TATTGAGAACTATATCAATTTTATAAACCATTATTCTGAAGATATGAATCAAAAACTTATTATTGGAATTTATTTCCAGTATTAAACCTAAAATATATATGATAATTCATTCAATTTTATTGTCAACACACCTATATAAGTTTCTAGTCCCATTGAGATGATTTAAATTATATTGAATAAATTAATCTTAATCTATATGAGTAAAATTATAAATAAAAGTGAAAAAATATGTATGAAATTTTTTTGATTTTAAGAACATCAAAATACATACATTTTAATTTATCAACTTGAGAGGGTTTATAGTTCCAATCACTACCATTATGATTATCTTTTTCCAATGTTCCAATTATGGAATGTGTTATAAGTGGACTCATTAACAATTCATCATAGTTAGACTTCTAAAATATTAAAAATTGACAAATCATTCCATATTAAATAATCCAAAAAGGATATACTTTCTATGAAAAACAAAATTATCCATTATCATTCTCATGAAAAAAATTAGTGTATTTAAAAATTAAAATAAGTTATTACAAGTAAATTATCTCTTTATAACGATTATTACTTCTATCAAACACAATATAATAATACCATTTTTTTCAAAATTTCTCTTAATTCCTTGAATAAAAATAATTGTACATTATTTTTTTCTATAAAAAATATAATTCCTCCAATTCAGGATTATATGATTTTATAACGTAAAAATTATAATTAGGTCTGAAAATTGAAAATTACATGGAAAATATAGTTTTTCAATTTTAACTACCAACTAGTAATTATACAATAATGTTTAATATGGTTAATATTTTTATTTTAAAATTTCATGTATGATTCCTTATTTATTGGGGTATAATTAATTAAATAGGTTATGATGATAGTTTTTTCATTTGGATTCAACTAAAATGATAAAATTAAATATCATGGATGAAAGTATATCATTTTATATCCTATAAAATAACTTAATTCAAGATGATTAAATTTTATTGATTAATTAATTCTAACTAAATTAATATGTTAAATTCCTTCCAAACAAGGATAATGGTGTCAACTAGAAATTAATTTTAATTTTTGTATTATTATAAAGAAAACGTTAATCTTTCTGGTAAATAATTCATTTATACTTTGAATAATTAATTTTGAAAAAGGTAGTAAAATTTAAATGGAACAAAAAACAATCCCTTTATTCAATAATTTTTTATATATTCTTACTTTAAAATGGGTATTAATTTTTAGAAAAATATATAGAAATTTTGGCAAGAACCAGCAATGAGTATAATTTGGAAGTTCCTTATAAACTATACTTTAAACTATATAAACCTCTTTTAACTTCCACTTTTCATTATTTATTTCATTTTTGATCCCTCTATTTCGTAATTTCATGAGGTAATAATTTTCTTTAAATTAAGGATTCTTATGATTGATCTACTATTAAAATTTTAATTTTATAGAATTATTTTAAACTAATTCATTATATTTAGTTATTTTATAATTCCTTTAAAAATTAACTTTACATTTCATCACACATGGGTCATGTCAATGATTTATCTATACATGACTAATGTTTATGAAACAATTTACTCTTCTTATTCCATTTCCAACTACTTTATTATCATTTAGAAATATCCAATACCAATTCATTCACTATATCTATATTTATGTAAATATCCATTCAGAGTGGTTATTGGTTGGAGTTGAAAGATTATTTGAGATAAATAAAATTTAATAATTATTAAATTATCCATTTAAGATCCAAAGAAATGATTTTAGGGTTACACATATGTCTAATTTATTTAATATGTTTCACTTAATAATGAAACACTTAAAACATAATGTATCATGGATTATTTAACCATTAATAACATAAGTCTATGTTGGCATGGAAACTTGTTTAGGGAGTGGGTAACATCAACAACATGTAAAAATTGGATCGAAATATTAATATTTAATAAATGTTAATTTATCAAGATAATTTTCACATGATCAATTTTTTGATTCAATTATTCAAATAAAATTGAATTTCATATTGACTTATCATCAAATAGTATAATTTAATGAAATTTCATCATTTTTATCACATTAAGATATTGATAAAAATAGAATTAATATATAAATTATAAAATATTGAAAATTATTTCACATGTTTAGTTTTTTCTCTAATAAACCATAATGAGTTCTTTTCATGACTCCATCATTCCAAAGATGACTCTCAGGGGATGAGAATAGAGAATAAAAGATAATAACCCATGATTCCTTCCAACTGTAGGCCTTGAGTTGTCGACTAGAACGAATGTTATAAAAAGTACCAAAAATGGGGGCTATTATCCTCCTCAAAATCCCTTTTTTATTTTTTTAATAAAACACTTTTGGGACAAGTGGGAACCTCACATTCAAATTCAAACACAAAAAACCATCCCAAAAGCAGAAGTCAGAGTTCAAACATATGATAATAAAAGAGAACTGCCTCAATCCAAATACACATGGTACATAACTAGAATTTTTGGTATCGCAACCATGATAGAAATCAACCTAATTTCATCATCATTGCATGAGATAAACTTGCATTGAACGACATCATCCTCTCATCAAACACAATAAAAAGTATACTAAAATTCATAAGGATTCTCAGAAAATTTGTATAAATCTAGAATGTATGTGAGAGTAGATGGGAGGGGGTATATTCCATGCATCATCACCATCAAAATTTTGGTAATAACCCCCAAAATATTTTGTTCTCAACACAAAGTTCACAACATGGGTGGGTTGTGAATTGAAAACACAATAAAAATAAAATATATTTAATACTCACACACATAAGCCTAATATTATGGTAATTCAATAAGAATACACACCCATTCATAACATAACCATAAGGGCCTCATAGCCTCCACCATTTTTATAGAAACTTCTAAATGCACAGTACCACATATAAACTATTTATAAGCTACAAAATCTCCCCACATTTTATATTTAGAATCATCCAATTTAACCAAACATCACTATTTAATTTATCTATTTATTATTAATTTTAAAAAATTTCATCTTTTCATTAACATGTTATAAATAAGAAATTTCATATCATAATTACGAAATCAATTAATTTATAAATCAATTATTTTGGGCCATAATCTTCACATTAATTTCATAGTTCTCATCAGATAAAAACATTATCTTCCATTGTCGTATTTTTATATTCAAGTAAAACATCATCATCATATTACCATTAATTATTACAACCACAACCCATTAACCTAATTATTGAAAAAATAACATAAAACAACATAAATAAATAAAACTCTTCCCTTACATTCCCACAAGCCCCATATAGAAACCATTTTCAACTATAACTAATTCCTCATCACAACCTACTTATTTTAAAATGACACATCATAACCACTTCAAGTATTATAACACAATTTTAGATTTCTATGGGAAAACATTTTTATTAAACATATATATGTAATTATATTTTTATTAAATAGTTTATGTAATTTTAAAAATGAAATCATTTATTTCAAAATCCAAAACAAAAATTAGGTAAACATTGTTCACCAAAACCATTTTTAAACAATGAAACAATCAATGAAAATCATTTATATAATATCACAACATAAGTAAAAACATAAGAGAGATCTCTTCTCATGAAATTGATAATAATTATATTCATTTTTTATCACATTATAATTCTTGTATAATATTTATATAATCAAAATTAAGACAACATGTGATAATATTAATAATAATTCTTGGTGTATCTTATAGAAATTTCTAGGGAAATATTTATTGACAATATGAATAAAACTTGTAAAATAAAGTAGGAAAGTTATCATTCCCTTCAATTTATACTAACCAACTTTTTTTATTCATAAAGACAATTAACACCATCTTCAAAAATGATAAAAAATTACATTCCCTACCACATGTTATAATTAGAAGAAATATGATGGATCCTCAACATCGTGGTGGTACTAGACTAATGTTTTCCATAAAGTATATATGAGAGATAAAAAAATTATAATCTCAGAAAATGTTGGAGAATATTTATCTCTTTATTAAAAGACTTCAAAAAACTCAAACATTATATTCTATTATTATAAAAAGGAGAAATGAGGAGGCACCTAAATGAGAGAAAGAAATTCATTTTCAACATCCATAAAAAATCCACTCCTTCGATACTCAATCAAATATCCATATTATATTCCCTTTTTAATTCTCATTCAAATCAAATATTTATTATGAAACATTTAAATACTTTGAAATCATTATATATAATTATATGTATTCAAAAGAAATAAAACCCATTATTTTTTCCATTTATATCATTGAAAATGAATTTAGGATGTTTTAGATAGAAAAATGAGGTTTTAAAAACAATTTTGTTCTTCATACACAACTCATACACACTATGTAAGGGTAACATAGTTTTACCCTTTAACATCTTGATACACTTACAAAAGATGTTGAATCCTTGTATTATACTTACGTAGGTATTGGAAAACACATTTGATCTTTTGGAAGGTAAAGAGTACCATTAAATAATTCAATAAAAAAACATCATGCATTTAAACAATAGGATAGTACCCTTACATGATGCATACATTACCATTAATCAGCCTAAAATATATCAACGATACACTTAAAAACTATTTACTCCTTTATATATCATATGGTATTCCCATGGTACCTTTAAAAAACTTTAAAAACCTAAATCATACCCATTTGAAAGTATAATATTACCCTTATGTGGACTGTAAATAAAATATGTTACCCTTACATAACTCATGGTGAATTTAGAAATCCCTTACACACGTAATGAAATTCTATGGTAACCATTACTCAGTTGTGGGAAGAAGGAGATCAAAATTCTCAAACATATGGAAGTGAGAGGTTTACTTTTCTTAATTAATGGAAAAGAGGGGTTATCATTACCAAATAATTAAAATCCACCATTACCCTTAAATAACTCCAGTTTCATACATTAGTGTAAATATTTGACTGAAAATATTAACTTTCCAATTAAAATAAAGTACAAATAATTTTTTAAAGGGTTTATTATTACTTCAAAAATTCTAATACAATTCGGATATTAAATAATAAAGTAAACAATTCCAATAAAACTTCTAAAATTATCCGAATAAAATTAATTACATCACATTAATTTCCCAAATAAATTTGAATACTTTGGACTTTATGTTATAATATTCAAAACTATTATAGAACAAAATCATAAATTATAAAGAAAAAATTTACAAAAAATTTATAAAATTTATGAAATAAATATCAAACTACAAGACAACCCATAATGGAAATTAAAGGCTCATTAATATTTTGGACAATTAAATCAGGTACCTATCAATTTATTCTCATCCTCAAGAACTAAAAAAAATTAGGGAGAGAAAATGAGTTTGAGATAATTTCACCACGCCACGAGGTACCTGTAATAGTTAACTCTATATTTGGAACAAGACAACAACTCTAATGAAAATATCATTGGGGAGAAACCTCTAAAACAGGAAAAAAGATACATAGAGCAACACAAAAGACCCAGAATTAAATATATAATAAAAAATTAATTAAAAATAAAAGTAAAAAGGATTGGGAAACCATAATAAAAAATCACTTAAAATAAATTTAAAATAATGAAAAAATTCATGTAGTATAAAACGTTACTATATCTTACACTGAAACATGTTTATATTTTTTTCCATAAAATGTAAAATCTACACATGATTTTGCCTAAATTATCATTCCTGTGAATTTAAATTCATAATATTCGAAACATATCATGCTTATCATGTCAGGAAATATGAATATTATCATTATTATATTATAATATACTAAACTTTATATACAATATTAAACATTTTGTTAGAACATGTTGTTTTAGGAGTTCAAAACATGATTTTAAAAAGTTTTGTTTATTCTTGACCCAAATAAAAACAGTTCATATTTATTCTTGTTAAATCCAAAATGGATATTAATATCATTTCACTAAAACATATTTTAACAAGATTCCATATCATTTTAAAAACTAAATTTAAAATTTATTAATGAAACCTATAAATGTATAATTTCTTATTTAAGAAAGAATTCTTCCAAAAAATAATTCCTACCAAAAATATTAATTATAATAATTAATATATAAATTGAGAATAAGTTATACAATTTAATTTTTTTCATAATCAAGGATTTTAATTTATCCTCCAACCAATGTAATTTTAAAAAATTAATAATTGTGATAAATTTAGAACATATTTTCATCAAGTTAAATTTTTTCAACTAACATAATTTGACCATCATCTTAAAAAAACATAATATTAAAACACATACCATCCAATTTAGTATAACACATTCATTACAAATAATTAATTAGAGTTAAAAAATACATTATCCCTTACATTAGAATTTCTAATGCTATGAAACATGTCATTATTTACCAAAAAAACACTCATGAAAAAACAAAAAAGGGTTCAATATTAAAATTTATATTTTTCAAAGGTGTATTCCAATATTTTCTAGATATTAAAAATTAACATCACATAACACCCCAAATCTTCAAATGTACCATAATATACCAAGATTCCATAAGTATAAAAATCAATGTAACCCATATAAATTCCATCATGTTATCCTATTTGGGGGGAATTGAATCACCAAAATAGTTTTAAAATATTTCATTATATAATGTGTTGTGATATATGATTATTCCCATATTTTCATATGCATGGGTCAATAAAATTTTGAAATATTAAAATAGAATTCTCTTTCGTGGATATAAGAAGAACATGTGAAAGAAAATAATAATAAATATTCAATATCAAACATGAATACTTCATTTTGAAACAAAAACAATGGAAAATTCTAGATTCAACTCATTCTATCTGTCCATATGCCTTCCTAAATAATACTAAAAAAATCATCCCATATGGAATCCCATGAAAACATCCTCATTATAAATGTAATCTTGTTTAACTATCACAGCCTAGTGCATCACATCCAATATAATCACCATAACTAGGACCTTGTACCACTATCATAGAATAATTAATCCTTTCCCTTATCTCATATAGTAAAATATATCCTAAGACCACATCACATCACATAGAAATGATCTCATACATAGAAAACATAGATGTTATAAAATAAAAAATGTGTCAACATGGATTGTAGTCTCTAAAACAAGACATGTAGCCTTAACAAGAGGATGAGATCACTATTAACAAGAATTTTACTATATAAAGAAATAGTTTTTTACCACTATAGATTAATTAATCCATTTATCAAAGGAAACCTATAATGGTAACCTAATCCATCGATTATGCAATTCAAGAAAAAAAAATTAAGCAGCCTTTTATGAATATCTTCTTGTCTTTAAAATCTTTAAAGAATAATATTATCACTAACAGGATAATTAATTATTTCCAATAATAATTATTCACATCCCCATGTGCATTATCCAACCAAAATTACCATAATTTTATGATTGACCCCATTTTTGGGAATATGGGTGGTTCCATCGACGCTAACAAAATCCAACACACAGCCATACGTCGGAAAAAATTTATCCACTATAGAAACTAACATCCCATATTTCAAAAAGATCTCACTTTTAAGAAATATAAGGTTTTGTATATTAATAATTAGTATGAAGAATATTCTTTTTAAATAACTTTTAAAACAGTATCTTCTAATTTTGTAAGCATGTTTTAGCAATAAATTTGAAATATTTAAAAAATGAACCTACTAAAATTGAAAATAAAAATAATACATAATATTTTCACATCATTTATAAGGAAACATTATTCCATGTATTTTGGTATCCTCATAATGAATACATGTTAATTATGAAAACAACACATGGAAAATCTCATGAAACATTCTTAATTTACATGAACAATACATTCTAGGATTGTCATGCTATTAAGGAAAAATAAACCCATTTTTTCAAAAAAAAATATTTTAAGTATTTTGACCAATTCAAATACCCCATTATATACTCTACATTATTTCATAATTTTTATAAAACAAAATTATCTTATCAAAAAAATTCAAACTATATATATTTCATTATTACATGTTATGCAATCCGGCTTACATTTTTTTTATTTAATAATTATTTTTACGTAGGAAATGATTCATATACAATGCAATAAGGGTAAGATGATTCTACGTTTATATTTATATATAATGTTATCATTACATAATATGTCTTCATATTATAAATAATCATATATTAAATTTTTTACATGCTCAAGATCAACATTTAATAAATTTTATAGTCTCTATAAAAGTGATTCATTCATTATAATTGCTTCGTATAATAAATGACTGATTACCCAACTTTTGTGGAAAAATTATACAATAACTTATTTCATCAATACTTAAAAATATCATGTTCAATAAATCTAAAAATTTCATGTACCAACATTTTAACACACTATATTATAATGATAAATAAAAAATGAATGCAATGATTGGGATATATACTCACATGGTAACTAGAATACACCTCAGAATTATTTCAAAAATCAGTTTATTATTTAAATATTAAAAATACACTACATAAAATTATTTATAAGGATTTTAAAAATAAAACAGATATTCATAATTAAATAAAAATACACACATATCTAATAAATTTAAAAAATTAGGAAACAAATAAATAAATAATGTATTATAAAAATTCGAGCAAATCATATCGAATCAATCTATAATATAAAATTAAACAACATATTAAAGTCTCAGAAGTGTTTAAAAAAAGATTATTAAAAATAATGAACATTTTAAATATTCCCTTAATGTTTTATGATTAATTCATCAGAAATAAATTGTTTTTAAGTCACTTAAACATGAGTATTTTTAGACAAACACATATAAAATGTCAGGGATTATTTAATTAAATTCCATAACTTCAAAAAAAATCATTCAATCACAATTATAATCAATCATGATGAATTTACCACTCATTGGTCTCCATCCTAAAATTAGGATGACCAAATATGGTCATTTAATATCCTTAGAATACTTGTATCAGATCATGAGGTCCCAAAAATAATGTATTCTAATAGGTTTCTCTTATCTTATGTCACACAATTTTATCAACTGACATTGTTTCCTTACTAAACCAAGATACCCTCACTATTCTTAACACTAAAAAAATCTAATATATCAACTAAATGCCTTGATACCATATTATTATGGACCCGCCTTCAAAAGGAATCCCTCCTAGGGTAGAAAAGGAAAAATATAGATAATATACCCTTGGTCTAATCTATATTAGGCTTCAGGTTGGATAGTAGAAGCAAGGGTATAAAAATGTGCACACATCAGAGAAATTACCATTAACAGAAAGAAACATATGATTAGGATATTAGATATACACTATCAAAAAAACTCTATAACATGTAAAATTTAAAATCCATGGTATCAAAAAGGCATTAAATACAATACATATACATCAAAAAAATCATAGTAAATCAACATAGTCAATCATATGGTATAAACTCAAAAATTTCTCCAATGTTAATTCAAGTAATGTCTAGATCTTTCCATAGTGATATACTTGAATCCTAAAAACATATTTTTTATATTTAGGGTGAGAATATATGAATACTTAGTATGATGATATCAAATGTAAAAAAGTCACCTGTTAAATGATCATATTAATACACCATTAAGAAAAAATAAGAACAAACAACACCTATAAGTCTAACTAACCAATCCGATCCTTACCAAGACACACTCTCCAAATAATATATCCAAGAATTGTGACATAATATGAAACATATTGATTAAATTGTACCTCACATCGCTTTTTAAATGATTGTCCACTCTTTCACCCCAACATTGATTTTTATGGAATTTACATCTCTTCTATATAACACTTCCCAGAAAAAAAACAAGGAAAATTTATAATCCCAAGAACAAAAAATTAAACTAGAAATCACGTTCCTCATGTAGCCACATGTAGAAACACATCAAATTTCTCTTGAAGATACATGGCCCATCACATCATATTACCAAAATGAAAATTGGGACATAATAAGAATTATAGGGTAACATGAACATGAAGGACCCCAACCTCATCTCATCCTCCTACCATTAATGAAACCCAAAATAAACTACATAATCCTCTCTCCAAACACATAAATATGTGAACTAAAATCCTTAGAACATTATAAATGGTTCATATAATGTTATCCTGGAAGAGAATTCAATATTGTGGGGTATCTATCCATCCATCCTCACCGTCACGATGATGGAAAAATAACTCACAAAACAATTTGGTTATAGAAACTATTTCTCTATATGGGTGGTGTGTGTATGGAAATCACAAAAAATAAATTAAATATTTATAATAATAATAATAAAACACATAATTCAAATCATGTGGGCTATAAATAAGAATACCATCCATTTAAAAACATCAAAATAAGATTATCACAACCTCCACTGTAAAGACACTAACATATTTAACTTAGATCCAGTCATTATTTATTACATTGGCACTGGATTCAAGTGATAATATCCTAATGGATGAAAATTATGATTGGTCATTGAATTCATGATGTGTACATAATTATTGCATTATATTACATGATATAAAATAAAATAGTGTATTTTCTTTGAGAATGTAATCATTTTATCTAAAATTTACTTTCATATCATTTATAGTAAATTTCTAGTAGTCCTAGGAAAAATTAAGCCTAAGAAATTAGTGGGATCAAATACAAAAAAACAAAATTTATATTTTGAAATATATCAATGATTAAATGAAACTTTAATAATATAGCTGATTTAAAATATAATAAAATATTTCATATTACTAATACTTTAAAAGGGTACTAAATTTTTGGATAATGTAATGAAATTAATAATTACATAAATAAATATATGTAGTTTTACAATGATATAATTAACAATTTCTTAATTAAGAATATCAATTTCAAGGACTTCTGTCAAGAAAAAAACATATATTGGTATGGAATGTCACAACTAGAAATACTAGTTAGACTTATGAGACCTACTAATTCATCTTAAGGCTATAATTCCAACCCTATATAGTAAAAATACTTATTCATTAATTATATTAATGTAGTGAGAAACAATTCTATAAATAATGGATAAAAACATTCTTATCGAAAAACTATATTACAAAATGATTACATTTACCATAATCAAAAAATATAATAGGATCATAATCCACCATGATTAATATGGAAGAGGGTTTTAAAATATTACATCCCCATTAAATTAAAAATATTTAACAAAAAAATAATGAAATAGATGAAAATTATATACGAATATTTTTAAATTATTTGATGTGTAAAATGATCATTTATTATGAAATATATCCTATTAAAATATAAAAAGTTCCAAAATATTAGAAAAATAAAAGGAAAACCTATATTATCATGAAATACCCATAGGTAAATAAAAATTAATTAGTTTCTTGTGATATATATCATAAAATTTTATCATCAAAATAATAAACAATAACAAACCCACTGAACAAGAATATTGTACCGTAAAACCAATACCAAGGTTGTGACATTGAATAGAAACACCCATGAAATAGAGATCATCAACATGATATTTATATGCACATAATTTTCAGTATAATAATCATAAAAAACTTCATAGTTAACTTATACACCATATAAAAAGATACGTGGTGAATATGGAATATGTCTGACAAAAAATACATGTGATATAGAATCCCTTACCTTAAGCCTCAAATTCAATCAGACACATTCAAAAATCATACATTAAGGAATATATGTTCATTATAAATATATTAATTAAAAATAATTACATATATATTACCATATATTATTAGCATATGACCTTTTATTACCTATTTATTAATATTTCCTTTATAAAATCACATTTTGGGTAATAATGGCTATGTTTTTCATGTCTTCTCTGATTTTTTAGTTTCTTTACTCATACAATTATCTTTGGTCAATCATATTAAGAATTTAACCATGGAATAAATATAATATCTACTAATTATTATTATTTTATATTAATCCTTAATAGTTATATATAGAAAATTAAATACAATGTTCTGGGATACGATAAGTCATATGTATGCATGAACAATGTTTCCATTTTATCATCGAACATAACGAAAGAAATGTAAAGAATATATTATCATTAAAGAAATTTTTTTATGACATATATATAATATATTTTTATTTCATCATGTACTTATTACATTCTATGTAACGCATATGGGAAGAATAAATCAAATTTCATTGTGAGGTGGTAGTTTGATGTAAAGACAAACAATATTGTTATATTCCCAGAGAATGGAAATTAGGAATTTATATTTTATAACATGATCAAATAATATTAAAAAAATCATAAATATAAAAAAATAATTATGTAATCCATCATGATATTTAGATGTGAGAGGTGCTGATATAAAATGAATAACACTAGTTCGTGAGACAGTAGTCCCCAAAACACAATAAAGATGATTTTATATCCAATTTGATAGAAGAAGTGAATGTTGTAGGTCATTACCATATCATCAAAACATTTAATTATATTTATTCTATAAATATTATTGTTTTTTCATGGTTTAATAATAATTTATATAGTTGGAGGATGAAATAAAATAAAACACACTATTAGGAATGTTACCTCTTATTTGGGAAACTTCTTTTTTTTCACTAAGACCCTTCCTAGGGTGGATATTTGACCTAAAAAATGATTAAAGGAATCTAAAAGGTATATATTTTTATTATATGGGTAGGTATTGGCTAGAACAAATGGTTATGTAATTATGAAGAGGAGAGGAGAGTGTTTATCGCTTTGTAAGTGAGTTGAGTGGTATACTATAAATGTTTTAAAAGAAAAAGGTTTACCCATGTTTTTCACATACAAAATGTCTCCAAAATGTGTCCTTATATAACCTTATAGGTCATATAGTATACATGTGGACAAAATGGTGTTGGATTTTTTTAGACCTTTTTAACCCATATATTATTAGTTTGACCCCTATGAAAAACGATTCATTCCTTAAATGAGGTATATAGTTTCTTAATGATTTTACTATTTATTATTTCCAAAAACAAAGTTGAACTCATTATATAATAAAAATTATCATAATTAGAAATATTGGATCCAATTTTCATTAATCCATTAACTGAATAAGAACATTTTATATTTATATTAATCTCATAAAGGGGATGAAAGTGTAGTTTTACAAAGAGAAAATGTTCAAAAAAATATAATTTTTTAATATCAAAAATCAATATAAATATTTTTCCAATGATATAAATTAGATGAACTGATATATAATTGGAATAATATTTCATTCAAACAATTTTTAAAACAAAACGTAACATTATGAATTCATTAAATGAAAATAGAATCATTCAAAAAAAACATGAATTTTTCAATATTCATAGAAAAATTAATGTTTTAAAAAATATATAAAAAAGTATTCTATGATAAATTTTCCATATTTATTTTAAATTTTTATTTAATTTTATCAAAAAAAATTATTAAATCTTAAAAAAAATATTTATTTTTCACAGAAATAAATTTAAAGATAATTTTTCATAAGAAAATAGTTTTTTTCTAGACATATAAAAACATCATAAAAAACAAAGGCATTTTTTATTATTTTTTATTTATATAAAACCATTAAACATAATATTTAAAAAAATCACCCTATTCACACTTCCATTTTTAATGGTAAGTAATAAGGATTTTCCAAATGACTGTATTAATTATTTGTCTTGTTTCTTTAAAACGTGGTATTTCATGTATCGCAGGCTAACATCAATGATGTGTATGAATATAATTATTGGAAAATTAAATTTATTTGCAAAATAAATTTTCATAAAATCAATGGATGTTACATTTAATGATATTAATGTGTATGTAGGGACAGATCTTTCTTCCATTAATCTTAAGACACAAACTCATGAGGTCACCCATGTAACACCACAATTGTGGCCTGACTTTCCATATAGAGGGAGGGGGAATTATTTTTGGCTACCATTCAGGGGGATATGTGGATATATGAAACCTATGGATGTTGTTCCTAGGGGAAGAGGTTTCCACGATCACCATAAGTATCCATAGTATGTTGGGTGGTGATTCTTCTACGTAACTCATTGTAAATCCATTATCTAGTTTCACAATACCTAACTCATTGATGATGGAAACATTATAAACACTTGAATCCAATCAAAAAAATTCACATGGATCCATTTCTACTACCCCTTCGAACAATGAGGCAAATCATCTTAACTAAAACTGATTAATCCCCAAACATCATCAGACCCCTCAATCATGCTTTCAATCCTAATCATAAACCCTATGTGTCCATCCCCTAGGAAAATGGTCAATTGAATATTTTTTTGAACTAGATATTGGTAAAATATCCATCCAAATGAAATTCCATTGAAAAAAATCAAGTAAAGAGCTTGAAATTCACATAAAAACCAATTTTGTTTCGTTTATGGACATGTTTGCTAAGCCATTGTCAATTGAAAATGATAATAAGATATTTTAGCCAAACAATAAATCCAACATTTAATAAAAATATAATCCCTATAATATGTAATGGAAAATAAACATTGGACCAAACAAAAATGATTAATCAATGTATTAATTTCAGAGAGTAACAATCCATGTTTAAATACATATTTCATTATTGGAAACCCAAAAAATCAAATTTCTTGCCTTTAGTTGGATAGAACGTTGACATATAAAATTTATACATTAATGTAATTATTAAGATATTTGAAATTTATAGATTATGAGGATCCTCAAGGTACTCTAATCCTCAATCCATGATCTCATGCTCATCTTCTAATTCACCCACTACTAGAGTGGTTCATCTCAATCTTATCCTTCCTTATAGGGTTATTTCGGTACCCCAGGGGAATATTTCATAGTAGAGTCTATATAAATGGTTCATTGTGCTTTTAAAAAAATAAAATAAAATTAATTATTTAATGAAATTGTTTTAATTGACCCACAACATCGTTTTTTTCATGCACCCGATGTCAATAAGACTTATTTTGTACCAGAGCTAAAACACACATTTGGATTTCAGGGATTCCCCATACATTCAATCTACAAAACCATTCTTGAATTAATCCATTATTTTTTAAAAACTAAGCTTGTATAATATACTATATTTAAGAATTATAATATATCCACCTTAGGGATATCTGAGCCTTATAATCTAGCAACCAAATCCCCAACATACTCCATAAATAACCCTATGATATTCCATAGTGATACATAAAATTAAAAAGTATCTATATTATTCCCACCATCAAGGATTTTTTATCCCAAAAATAAAAAAAAACACTAACATATAAGCATTTAGAATTTTTTTAGGGTCTCTAACTCCCATAATATCTCCAAATGTTTACCATGATATAAAATAAGGCATATAATGAATACATTTCCTAATGACGGGAATTAAATTTCTAGTTATCAGGTTCCATTAAGAACCATTTGAAAGGGAATTTCAATCATTAATTTCAAGTGCATCGTGATCAATGTTGTGGAATAATTTTTTTACAAGCCTCATTTGTGGCTACACAAGGAAAATAGCATTATCCAATCTAAAATTGGTCATAAATTCAAAATGTATACCACCTCACTAACCCAATGAAATAATTAGAAAAAGTAATATGAAACCAAAAGTATACCTATTATCCCAACCAAAACAATATAACCCACATCAATGGGGAACTAACAAGAGTAAGTAGTATCACTCAAAGAATAAAAAAATTTACTCTCTATCAGTTTATAATAGACCTTAACATCTCAAGGAAGTCCCCATCCAGTGCTGGATGAACTATACTGTAGATAAACATTTTTTGATGAAACACAAAGCCTGCAAGTTCAATGTCCCATAGTATAGAACCAGTATAGTAGTGAAATATATGTTTTACCTTACATAGACCAAAATATTGATACAAAAATAATGGAGTTGAAAATACCTAGTTAATAAAACTTCATCAATGATAGAAGATTATCCCAATTCATTCTGAAACTATTATTCTATTATAAAGAAACTTCTTGATAACCTTAAAACTAATAATTTCTCAGACATTTTCTTACAGTAGAAACACATTAATCATCTAAATTTGAGCTCCAAAGGCCTCCATCATCCTATCCATAGTCATGATGTGAAGATGTTAATAGTTAATGAAATTAGATTATAGGAAACACTACAAAACTTCATATCCCTCTATACACATAGGATTAAAACATTCTTCATTTTACTCTGTAATTTGATTTTTTGGAAGTGGAATAATTTAGTGAGTTATTAAATGAACACATAGATAGTTTAATAGACTATCTTTAGTTTGGATTCCTATTCATGTAAAAAATAAAACACCATCCCATTCCAACACCCAATCAAGCATGTCAGCCTCCCTCTATATGTAGGTTATAAATAAAGCGTAAAAAAATGAAACATTATAAGAAATCATTGGATGATGGAATGATTATAAATGTATTTGGTATACCCCCACGACACCAATATATACTACTAATGTAAATAAAATTTCACAACACATCATATCATAGAATGAATAGTGACATCATACATCCTAATGTTGGTATGAAGTGCTCCCCGCATTCTAAAAATACTATAGGATCATGTCCACTAGATATCTGGTCATGTAGAATCTCATAATCATCATCTCAAATATGATCCTAACTAACTTTTTATAAATGTGGTGGGATATCAACTATTGGTTGTAGTTTTTCTGAACCCTCCTCACCCTCAAATACTAACTATTAATAGTTAAGAAACTATGTAACCTATATCAATAAAGAAATTTTAAAACATTTATATGAGAATCTACCACCATGTCTACACCATTGGGGTATCACTCAAGGTGGAACTCCCTCTCCCTTTTCAAGTTCCATTTTCACTCCCACAATTGAGAAGCTATATTTGAACCTGTGTATCTCTTGATTCAAAAAATTACACTCTAAGATCTCTCCAGAAAGGCAGTTTTCATGAAGTTTTTTTAAACCATTCTCAAGTGTATTTTATCCTCCCCTTTGACATAGAGTACACAAGGATTTCATCACAAAGGAAAACATGAATCAATAATATAATGTTTTAGGATTAGGTTCCTAAGTCACATGACTTCTTTTGGGGGGTTAAACATGACTAAAATTATCTCCATGAACTAAAATAAACTATATTGGATTTAGAAATAACAATTCAATACAAACTCTCCTAAAACATGATGTTTGTGATTACTTGTTACGAGGTCAAACACTATGAACCACTTCTCCCCAAATTACCAGTTGAATAAGTCAATGGTTCTCAATGGTGGGAACCCCACCTTGAGAGTCACCTAGTTCAGGGGATTCAACTCCACACCCAGCATCAAGATCTCATCTTCCTCCTAGGTGAACTTCACTTGGATTCCCAAGAAGGCACACAGTGACTTTAAATATGCACCACTTTAGATCTTCCAACTACATAATTTACTCCCATAGACTTATAGGGACATCTGATATTCTAAAATAAATATTATTCTATACTTGGGTGAAGTTCTATTTAGAAAAATGAGCATGATGTTGTTTTACGAATCGAATATCCTCAAAGAAAGTTCCCACATACTCTTCTATTACATATGGGAAACTAAAATATCATATAATTCACTAATACAAGGTAAATACTATTCAATCTTTATGAAATCCACTAAATCTTCTTGTAAATGGGTTATAGAAACCGATCCTAAGATAGCCTAGAGATGGTGTCAGCTATCAATTACATTGGCATGATTATAAGAAATCAACCCCTAAAGGACCTATTAGATTAGTAGCCTTTAAAAACTAGATACAGAACTGAGAATTTTATTTAAAATGGGTACACTAATAATAATAAAAAATTCTTCTAAAAAATAAATAACTTTGAGTTTAACACTAATCCATTTTAAATAATCCAATATATCTTTAATAGTATGCTTCTTGGATTCTGGGGGAAAGAATCATAATAATTATGTGACTAAATGATCAGTAAGGGAGAAATATAGGAGAGGAAATAAGGAATCAATGAGAATAGTAAATATGAAATGGTAAATAACTGGAAATTCATTCCATTCAAATAACTATATAAGGAAAAATAAATATAGAAATGTATGAAACTATAACACATGCCATTATTCAATGAACTAAAATTAATTTTTTCCCAAGATATGCAGATGAAAAATCTCATGGTTGAATAATAACTGAAACTACTATGAGGGAAATAGATTCTTAATAGAAGTTATGTCTGAGGAATATGAGGACTTATTACCATCTATATATTACACAAGATTGTTTAAATCTAATGGTAGAAAACCATTTGCAAAATTATTCATATCATGAGAGCCTATAAATTCATAGAGAAGCTATATAAATTATAATATCCACTCTTCATTTCTAGTCCAAATAATTCCTCATATTGAATAACAAAAATAACTAATATGCCTTATTTAATATACATACTTAATTTGAAATACAGATCTATCAATAATTCCACAATAATCAAATAATTTTCAAACTAATCAACATATGAAAAATGGTATACAATTTAGGCAATACTAATATCCATTGTAAGAGAATGTGGATTTTCAAGTAAACATACAATAAAAAATGGTTACAATAAATTAATTACTTCAAGGGAAGTTAACAATCACAAAATTATGTGAGATTAGGACCATTAAAGGAGAATAATATTTGAAAATTATAATGTCTCTCATTCATCGTTCAAGAATTTAAATCATATTCAAAAGAATGGTATGACATTAAATTATTATAATTATATCATGATAATAAAAGGATTCATAATATAATATATCAAAATGGGTAGTAGGTATGGTATAAAAAAAAATTGTATTGAATATGACATTAATCTCACCAATTTAAAAAGTGAGATGAAAATGCTTGCAAATGAATCAAAAGACTCAAAAGCGATAATAATAAAATGAAAGATCTAAATACTAAGAAGATTAATTAATTCATGATATAATTTATTAAAATGTTTAGTAGGTACACCACACAAATGTTTAAAGTGGTGGATATGACTTTTATCTCATAGATGTAAAAAGTCAGATGGAAATACTTATTAATGCATAAACAAATCGATTGGAAAAGAAAACGGTAATAATCCTAAAATAAAAAAATTAAATACCATGATATTAATATAATATATGATATTATATTAACATTTTTCAATAAGTAAACCCTCTATAATAAATTGGTGTACAATAATTATGTATGCCTCACATAATGAAAATGAGACAAGAATCCATTACCTTGAGTTTTGTTTCGGGTGATCATCCATTAACCTACTGTATAATAAAATTATTTTAATTTTATAACATTTTTAGAACCATTTTCATGTTTATATTTAATTTTATTTCACTTATTATCATGTTTTATCCAAATACATAAACTATTAATTTCACATCAGCTGTTTTTGACCAAATTTGTCTTGTGTGTCAAAACAACTATTATTGGACATAAAAAATTCAAAGTGTCCATTACATAAAACCTCCATAATAATAAACATGACATAATCATAATATTTATAAAATATTTATAATTTTAAATTCATTCATTAAATATGGTTAAGAAAATGATCAAATGTCCAAATCATGGAGACGGTAGGTCATACGTACGCATCAGTAACATTCCCATTTTTAAATAATCATTGTGGAAAAAAGTTATGTAACTCAAATCATTCCAAAATTACCATTATATAATAAAAAAAATATTATTAAATAATATATAATTTCATATTGAATTCTATGATGTAGAATTAATCACATCACATCGAGCAGGTGGTAGTCCACACGTCCACGAACGACATAATTTTTTTAAAGTGTGTGAAAGTGTAATAAAGGACATGATATATATATATATATCTGTATTACATTTCTAGAAATATAATTAAATCTTGAATATATTATTGATGTTTTTTATGTCACTTATTTTTATGTATAACTATTTATTTACATATTTCATGTATCATGTGAACGAATCACATCACTTTGAGGGGGTGGTAGTCCACACTTCCTCAAAGATGTTATCATATTTAAAAATTTGAAAATGTTAAATGTATTTATTTTAAAATATTTAAAAAATTATAATGATATAATAAATATCATATATAAAACATATATAATATATAAAACACATTTCCATCATAATTACCACCATGATATGTGGTAATGGAAAATTTAACAATCGTCGTTATGTGGGACAGTAATTCACCGTAAATGAAAATAGTACATTCACTTCCATTAGATATATGTTTTTGTAAGTGTAGGTATAAACCTTATAATATCAAAATCCTATTACCTATATGATACTAGTGTTTTTTTATAGGAATATAAAAATATATATTATAAAATGTGGATAATGGAAATGAAACTAAAAATCATGAGGGAAGGTGTTACCTCTTAATCGAGAAACTTCTTTTGGTTTATACCAAAAGGATTACTTGGGAGGATTTATGCCATTTGGTAGGATTAATGGGGGAGATTATTATTTTTTGGAATATTTTTTGATGATCATGGACTAACATAGTTGGTTTGATAGGTGTGAGGAATGGGGAGAGGTTATGGCCTTTATTGGGATGTAAAAGGACTTGGAGTTTTTGGAAACAAGTTAGGTGTGCACATGTTATTACCTAAAAAAAGTCATCGCAAACCAAAAAAATCTCACTAATGGAAGTTTAATGGAAACTATACGGATATAAAATGGATTTTGGAAAAGTTGATAGGTCATTTGTGTAATTAAATTAATGTCTTAGTCCTTTATTAAATTTATTCTTTCATTAATAATTGTAATAAATTTTAATCACTTTCACTAATATTTATTGTTAAAAAAATGTTTTTATTATTATATATTATATTATTCTTATTAAAAATATGGAATAAATTTTTCTAAATTACAATTATATAAGTTTTATAAATTTAAATTATAATTAATACCCGAGACAAAAACACAATGCTTGTTTCTAATGTAAAGACATCTGAAATTTTTCTATGTTTTTATAGTCAATTTAAATTTGATATTGATTCCACTGAAGTAAAATTGGATTAATTTTATAAAAATATTATCAAATTAAACATTAAAACAAAATAAAATTATAATTTAACTTCATATATAAATTAGATTAAAAATATGTTTTGAACTAAAATTTTGTATTTTTAAATGTCCGTTTGAAAAATGTAATGTCACAAATATAATGTTTAACCCTCGCCCTGACCTTATTCATATGAATATATATAATATGAAATTTATTTTGAAATATTAAATCAATTAAAGTGTAAAAAGTCCGATTTAAAATGGTTTCTCCATTAAAATGAGATAAAATTGCCTTTATAAAAATATAGCTTTTTATGTATGAAATTGGGTTTGTTCTTATTTTTCACATAAAACCTAATGTATGAAAATAAGAAAAATATGATTTAACATATAACAAATATATTCCTTTAAAATAATTATGTAATTGTAATTAAATTAATTTATTTTGGTAAAATATCTTCATGAGCATAAAAATGGTTTTATATAAAACATTCCATTTATATTCAATTGGTTCCTATATTCTTTTCCAATTAATGTTTAACCTATGAATTAATCTTATATTATTATAAACCATGTATTTTAATAAATTTGTTAACAATATTCATAACCACTACCATTACAGGTATGTTATGTCATATTATATTAAATAATAATATTTTAATAGTATATTGTTATTTGGTGAAACATGATCTTGTGTGTAATTAAAAATTTCGAGGAAGGTCTCTCTTGCATGTAATAGAAGATATCAAGAACGATTACTCTTGAAAGTAACAAAATAGATCGTGAAAGGTATCTCTTGTGTTTAACACATACAAACTCGGTGATTCATGCATGGATTTTATTTTAAATAGTAACTATATAATAAAGTATATTGATATTATATTACCTTACGCACATGTTGTCTCATGTCATACATATTATCAAACACAAGGTTCATACTTAATTTTTTCGAGGAGTCACAATCTCACAACATTATTTAAATTGTTTCCTCACAATTAAAACATGATTATGGTGATAAATTAGTTGATACTTCCTATGTTTGAAATCCTACATCGTGAGAAGGGTTCATAAGTAATAACTTATAAAATTGATAACTAAAAGTAAAAAAGTCACATTGAATACCATGTAACTAGAATTATAAGTAGGAGAACATCAATAGAAAGTAGATATATGTTCTTGGAGGAAACATTTAAATATTTGCAGGTATTTAAGGAGGTCATAAATTATAAATATGTGACTTATCAATGGAATCATGTGGGCCTCAAAGCTATAAATCATTGATGATTTATAAGGCCATTGGTTAGATATAAATTTATTTATTAATAAATCATTTTAATTCTAATTCATTTAACTATTGTTGGGAAATTATATTACTGACCATGAATATAAGGAAATATTATTACATGATATGTCTCAATATCATATGAACAATCCTAACCTTTAGTTGTGCTTGGATCAAATTAAAATTCAACCCTTTACTCCCAAAAACCTAATTACCAACAATGAATTTATTATTCCTGAAGAACTAATAGAAACTTTTAAAGGATCATAAGTCATATTAAAGAGTGAAAAGTCTTACTATTTGTCTTTAACTATCTCCAAAAATAAGTATGGTAAATATATTAATTTCAAATCCATAAAAATTGTTTCTACTAGTTCATCATAAAGATTTTTCATTAAATTGTGTAACTAAAAATAATGAAAATTAACAAGGATGTCTTGTATGTCAATTGTTGGTGTGAAACCCTTTCATCCTTCATTCATGGGTTCAAGACCCATGAACTTTTCTGATTAAATTGGTTGTCACCAATCTTATAGTATGTCCTTTTCTAAAACTATATTAATATAATTTCTAAAATATATATGAAGTACATCCTTGAAATTAGGTTAATCTTTAAATAGCATTTAAACTAAGGTCTTAAATACAACCTCAATACATAAATACATTGTTCACTTATTCAATACAAATCATTCCATGGTCTATAGTTTATTCTCTATGAGATATAATTGAGTTTGGTAATGTCTAGGTTCCCTAAATTTATGACAAAAACTACAAAGGATTTCTTATGATGAGCTTCATTTCATTCCATCATACTCTTCCTTTTTCCTCAGAAATACATGGATTTATGTCCTTCATTCCCACACATAATGAATTTCTATGTTCCATTATGACACTTTAATAGGTGTCTCCATCCACACATCTCACATGTTAAATGTCAAGCCTTATTTTCTACATAGTCTCGACCACTAGATCTATTATAATCTTCCATGATTCTCTTTTTTGGTTAGCTTGGGATTTGGAAAAGTTTTATATTGTTAATATTATTTCGAGAAAACTGGTTTGTCATAAAAATAATATAATTCACTCCAATAAACACATAAATGTCAGTACATTTTTAAAAAACTGACCTTGTTAAATGTTAACTTGAATCCTTCAGGATCTATTTGTTGAAAAAAACTAGAAAGAATAGTTTGAGAAACAATAGTCATAGTGATTGAAGTGTATAGTTATCTATAATATATCTAAATCATTACACCTTATTTTTAAATATAAAACACCTTAGGTTTATCATTAATTATTCATTGTTAAATTCCCTTAAAAATTATCAAAATGGTTTGTAAGGAAAATGTGGATTAACTTAAGCATATCCCCCAGAGTTTCAAACTCGATGAATAGTAAGCCTCACTGTCTTGTACCGGGTTACCTTGATTCCATCCTAGAACCCCTTGTCAGAGCTATTACTCTAAAGTACATATGATCTAGAACCACATCCACTTGTAATATCTAGATGAGGATACATTGCTAAGAAGACCCACATAATCTATACATCACCAAAATTCTAGGGTTTTCCAATATACTTTGGATAAAATTTAATATTGGGGTTATGTGCTCTAAGATACATTTTCTTAAATCTAGTTTTGAAGGTTACTACTAAAATTGCTTTGATACCAACTGTAGTGACCCAGCCCTAGATATCTAAGAGAATGTGTCTTCTCTCAATTACATTGGCATGATTATAAGGAATAAATCCCTCAATGACCAATCAGTTTAGTAGTTTTGGGAAACAATATATAGAAATGAGAATTGTATTATGTATGGATACACTAATTAAAATTTTTTTTCCTTATATACAAATAAACAACATTGAGTTTCACTCTAATACATCTATTATATTCATGTGTATCTTTAATATTATGATTCTTGGATTCTTGGTGAAATAAACATAATAAGGGTGATCTTTAAATATCATTAAAGGAAAAATATATCATATGAAATAATGAGTCAATGAGAATAGTCAATATAGAATGGTAAATAACTGGAAATACATGCCATTCAAATATCTAGATATGGAAAAATAAAAATGGAAGGGTATGAAACAAAAACACATTCCATAAATCAATGAACTCGAATTAAATTTTTCCATAGATATGTAAATGCATAATCTCATGGATGAATAATAACTAAAACTACTACGAGGGAAATTATTTCTTAATGGAAGTCATGTATAAGGTAGATGATGACCTATTACCATCAACTCCATTCAAAAGATTATTTAAAACTAAGGGTATAAACCCATTTGTGAAATTATTTGTCTCATGAGAACATATTGATGCATTGAGGAGCTATATAATGTCACAGATCTAACCATCATTTCTAGTACAAATAATTACTCATATTGAATAATCTGAATATCTAATATGCATTATCAAATATCCATATTGAATGTGAAATATGGATCTATCAATAATTCCTTAATAATCAAATAATTTTCAATGTAATGAACATATGAAAAATGTTATATAGTTTAGGAAATAGCAATATCCATTTTTTATGAATATGGATATTCAATTAAATTTCTAGTGAAATATAATTAAAATAAATTTATTTCTTCAAGAGAAGCTAACAATCATATAATTAAGTGAGATTAAGACAATTTTAGGAGAATAATATTTCAAAATTTTAAAGTGTTTCATACCACTTTGAAACATTTAAATCATAATCACCAGAAAGGTATACCATTAAATGAATCTGATAATATCATGATAGTAAGAGGATTCATGATATAATATATCAAAAACATTTGTAGTTATGGCACAAAAATGATTCAATTAGTGAAAATTACATCAATCTCACATATTTAAAGGGTGAGGTGACAATCCATACATATGAATTGAAAGACACAAAAGTTATAATAATAAAATGAAACATAAAAATAAAATTATGATAATTAATTCATGATATGATATATCAAAATGGATATTAGTTACACCACAAAATATATTTATGTGGTGAATATGACATTTATCTCACGAATGTAAAAAGTGAGATGGAAATCCTTACTAATGTAGTAACAAATGGATTGGAAAACCCAAAGGTAATAATAAATAAATAAATAAATAATATGAATTACATAAAGATAATATAATTCATGATATTGTTTTTAAATATGGAAATAAGTAAACCATATATAAGAAATTATTTTTTCCATAATTAAGTATGCCTCACGTAATGAAATTGGGACAATAATACCTTACCATGAGATTAGTTTCAGGTGAACGTCCTTTAACCTACCTTATAATAAACTTATTTTAATTTCATAACTTATCTAGAACCATTTTTATGTTTATATTTAATTTTTTTTCCATTATTACCATGTTATATACAACTAATTAAACAATTATGTTTATGTTATGTGTTTTTACCAAATTCGGTTTATGTGTCGAAACAACTATTATTGGTCCACTATTGTCAAAGGGGTAATTATATATCTTCTCCCACATAATAAAAATGAAATAATTATTATATTTATACATAAATTTTACTTTTAAACTCAATCATTAGATATGGTTATAAAAATAATCCAACACTATAATCATGGAGACATTACGTCGTACGTACGCATGAGTAACATTCCCATTTTTAAATAATCATTGTGGAAAGATGGTTAGTAACTCAAATCCTTACATAATGATAATTATATAATAAATACCATATTATTTAATCATATGTACATATATATATTTATGTAAAAGGAATCACTTCATGTCATGGAGGTGGTAGTCCACAAGTCCACGAATGACATTATCTCTTTTAAAGTGTGTGAAGGGTAATAAATGAGATGATATATATATATATATATATATTATTTCCAAAAATATAATTATTTTAGTAATATATTATTTATGTTTTTTAGGTTAATTATGTTGAATTGTAACCATTCATTTATATATTCCATGTATCGTGTTAACGAATCACATCGCTTTGAGGGGTGGTTGTGCACACTTCCTCAAACAATGTTATCGTATTAATGTAAAATGAAATGTGTGAAGTTTATGTATTAATAATTGTTTAAAGAACTATAATGAAATAATAAATATCATATATAAAATATATAAAAATAATTCCATCATAATTCCCACCATGAGAGGCGATAAGGGAAAATTGAACAATCATCATTTCATGAGGCAGTAGTTCTATGTACACAAAAATAGTATTTTCACTTAAATTAGATGGAGGTGTGTGTAAGTATAGGTCAAAAAATTAGAATTTAAAAATAATTCATCTAGAGGCTACTTTTTTTGTTGTATAGGAATATAAAAAATAGATTTTACAAGGTGGAGAATTGAAATGAAACTAAAAATCATGAGAGATGGTGTTGCCTCTTAATCAGGTAATTACTTTTGGGTTATTCTAAAAGGATTCCTTGGGAGGATTTATACCATAAAAGAGGCTTCTAGGTCAATAGGAGGATTTTTTTAATCTATTTAGGATGATCATGGTCGAACCAAAGTGATTTGAGAGTTGTGAGGAATGATGAGATGTGGTGGATTTTTATAGGGAAGGAAAAGGACTCGCAAGGAATTTTTCGAAACAATTTAGGTGTTAATACGTAATTTCCTAAACAATACATAAAAAACAAACCAAACACAATATTGGAAGGTTCAGGGCCTATAAATGACCATCTAATGGGTGCTGTAAAAGTAGATAGATCATTTGGGAACTTAAATTAAAGGGTTAGTGCTTTATTAATCTTAATTTTTCCTTAATAATTTTAATTAATGTTATTCACCTTCACTAATTTTTTATGGTCGAAAACAAAGTTTGTTTTATTATAAGTTATAAAAAATATTATTTCCAAATATTGAATACAGGTTTCCAAGTTCCAATCAATGAAGTGGTATAAATTTAAATAAAAATAATCACACATATGGGATGACAATATGGGTTTTTAAAGTATAAATGTTCAAAATATGGATTTGTTTTTACATTCAATTCCATTGTAAAATTTCTTCCAAGGACCTAAATTGGATTTAATTATGAAACTTTTACCTAATAAAACTTTAAAACCAATTAAAAATATAATTTGTCCTTATAAATAAATTAGATTAGAAGCATTTTTCAACTAAAATTCAGTATTTTTAACTATTCGTTAAAAAAATAAAATGCCACATAAAATTATCAACATTTATACATAAATTGATTATTATGTTTATATTTCAAATACAATGTTTTTTTTCCTTATGAAATCAATTAAATTTTAAATATTCATATTTAAAATTGGTTTTTGATTAAAAGGATGTAATGTTTCCTTTAAAAAAATATATGTTTTATGTGTAAAATAGGGTTTGATCTTATCATTTGAACATAACATCTAATGGTTTAATATAAAAAGTATTTGATTAAATATATAACATATTTATTCCATTAAAATAATTAAATAATTATAATTACTTTAATTTATTATGGTAAAACAGCTTCGTGACCATGAAAACAAGTTTATATAAAAACATTTCGTTTATATTCAATTGGTTCCTATATTCATTTCTTATTAATTTTTAACCTATCAATAAATATTATATTATTATAAACAATATATTTTCATAATTTAGTTTATACTATTCATTTCCACTAAGATAATAGCTAGGTTATATCATATTATATTAAACAATAATATTTTAATAATACAATGTTATTTGGTGAAACTCGGTCTTGAGTTTAATGAAAACTTTTGAGGAAGGTTGCTCTTTAATGTAACATAAACTATCGAGAAATGACTCTCTTATTTCTAACAAAATATATAGAGAATGTTCTCTCTTGCATGTAACACATGCTAACTCTTTGTTTCATGCAAATAATCTATTGTAAATATTAAATATATTGTGAAGTATATGGATATTATATTACCTTATACACTTTTTATCACGTGTTATACACACTATAGAACACAAGGTTCTTACATTACCTCAAACTCTATACCAATGATATTGAACTTAATCCCCCTGTATTGGGTTCACTACACCCCAACCAATTGCAGTCAACCTGACATTGACAATAAGAAATTAGTATCTACCAAAGAAATAATCATAGGGCCTCACTATATGCTATGGAAATATTTCACCTGGGGTAGAATCTCCTATATGAATCAGGTAAAACTTTTAGAAAATTATTTTGATCCATGATCCTCCCTAAAAGGTTATCTGAGCAAAATATGTAGTCTAAAAATACACTACAATAAAATTTCATGGCCTTTTACATGGGCCACATCCATGTAAATAATTCATGCAACCATGTACCAAAACTATAACTAAATTAAATAATAAATAGGTCATCAATCGATCACACCTAAATCCTCGAGTTCATAGAAACCTACTTATTGAATCTATCATTACACAAGGCCACATTTCCTAATTAATATTTGTCCTCCCCAGCAACATATAACATCAAAATGAAATAAAACATAAAATACAAAGGGAATATTTTTCCATAGATAGAAAAAATACATATTAGGTGGAGTTGACTTTCCAACATTGTATTTATATTATGTCGCAAGAAAATTTCTCAATGGGGGTAGTTTCCATATTCCTTTTATTTCCAAATCTAGGTAAACATCACTAACACGTGTCTCTATTGGAACTCCACATCCCATTGTAAAATTATCTTACCCATAAACACAATCAGGATGGGTCATATCCATGAAATACCTTTTCAAAAAAGATCATGATTTTCCTCTACTTCCTGAGAATGTGTTTCTTGATCATATGAAACAATGGTTGTATAAATATTCATAAACCATGACGTGTAAGAAATATTGGTGTGTTATATTCCGGTGTCACTAAAATGTGCACATCTCTATAAATTTGACTTTTCATGAGTGAATCTATCCAGAAGGTTAGGGTCTTTATAAGCTAGAAAATTCATAACACAACCTCAAACAAATCGTCCACTACATGAGGGTATAGATAATTGACAAACTAGAGTTATCTATCACAGAAACTCATGAACAATTATAATAATTCACATTCAATTTTCATTTCTAGTTGGTGACACCCCCTAATAAAAATATAGATGATCATATTCCTGTACCAGTATTGGAGGGTCAATGCACAACTCAATAGGTGGTAGAACTAGTCAGTACACACAAGGAGGAACTATCTCCTTGATTGGTACCTGAAATGAGGCATCATCACTCGATTGGTCATTATCAAGACACTATCTTTATATCTGATCTAACCATCTTTGTATAGGAGTCTTGAATATTATCAAAAAATTACATGTTCAAGAAAATATATGTGTTTATGACTCTAGATGGAAAGTCAAAGGATTCAATACTATATGATGTATGTAAAAAAATTTCCCTATAGATGATGTATCAGTAAGTCAGGTCAACAAGATAGTATTTAGTGTAACATTTTATGTATACATTGCCAGCTATAACAATAATAGTTTCCTTTTCCTAAAAAGCCTATATAGAGTCATTATGACATACTTTACCCATGTTACATTCTAATCTTCACCATGGGTCCATCTCTATAGATAACTATTAATGAAACTCCATTGATACCACCCTATCATGACCCAACCCACCACAACATGACTGGACAATGGTGAATCAAATGTGACAACGCCAAGTTCACCACTAATAGGATTAGGGTAATGGAAAATTATAGAGAAGGAACAAATGAAATGTTAGGCCTTAAACTATATACCTTGAGACACCCAAAAAAACCATATCAAAGAGAAATTGCAAAGGATTAAGGATGAAAAAAATATCTAGAGAATAACCATTAATTTAATAATCTATAAAGAAATAAATAATAGTATGAAAACATAACATAAAGAATAAAAGTGTAAAATATACACCAAACTAGAAATGTTGTTTAAAACTAAAAAAATAGATAAAGGATATAATAAAGAGGGCCTATCTCTTGATATCTATGTCTGACCACTGAATGCAGTCAATGCACCTGAGGCACTGATATTCCCCACTGCTTCCACTATTGATCTTTATATTGTATTCATAATAAATGAAATGTGTGTGAAAACACAATGTTTGGGTGAGTTTATACATATCTAGTAGGACACCTTGAATGAAAAAAACAAAGATCATATAGTGAGAGAGTATTAAACTCATCACAATGATGGTATTCCAATTTTACTATTAGAAAAAACCAAAAATATAACATAGAAATTATCAATAAGTATAAAAAAGAAGACAGAAAGGAGATATTTTTATCTATAGCCTTACTTAGAACTATTTTTTGGCCTAAAAATCCAAATTCATATTACCAAATCCCCACATCATGTGAAACTTCAAAATAATCCACATGGAGGTACCCACACTATTCAAATATACTCCATAGTCGAGGGAGATCTATCTCTATACCATGAATCCCACATAACCTCATTGGAATTGGGGTGGAGGGTCCCACACCTCACTATTTATAACCATTTCCCGTGGAGCCACAATAATAGTGGTGTAACTTCTCCTCAATATAGATTGATGATGTTGGATTACCACTCTCTTGATAGAGAACATGTAACCTACTATAATATGGGGTAGTACCGTATATAGATTTATAATTATTTTGGGTGACTCTTGTACTAGTTTGATATGTATATACCATCACCAACATCCCTATATTGATTTTTTCATATCACTACTACTATTTGAAAATTATTTGATGAAGAATGACACTTAAAAAACTCATATTAGAACTCTATGCCAAAATTAAAGCCATTATGATGTTCTATTTGGAAAAATTCTATGGATGGACAACACATTTGACTATATTTGATTTTGGAATAATATTTAAGAATACATGTGGCTCATTATCATTCCTATAAGAAATAGAAATCCACTATAATGTCATAAAAAATAGTCATGAATTGACAAATATAACCTTATATTGAAATACTTTTGAAAAAACACTCAATATAAGATATATACAGTCCCAAAAAACACACAATTATAAAATTCATTTTTCATATTATTTATAAATGTTTCTTCTAGGGTTCATGATTATAGTCATATTTTTGTACTAAAAATGGTATAAAATCAACCACCTTAATTATAGGGTAGTGAATCACTCATAGATCATCAATATGAAATTTTATGATGAACCCGTGTTGGAAACTAGATTCCATAACAATGTCAATAAAAAATTATAATTAATATTATATTTATTCTTGTTAAAATAATTATTATCCCCCATAATCATTCTTCCACCCAGATTTCATGTAAAGGAGGGGGTTTCATACCACCTCCACATAGTGAGGGGGAGCGATCCCCACCACATACCATAATATGTTAGAGACTGTTTTCACCATATAACTATATCACCTTGCCTCAGTGAAGGTAGTAAAATTACTCTTGTCACCATCAAAATTGATTAGTGGGGTTGGGCCTCCATCATCTTTCATTCATAGGTGAGTAGTTCATCTATATCATTACACGCCACCACTGATCACAGGATAGTTATCCTTCCAGGATACTTGCTGTAGATATTGGGCCAAGGTTGACCATTCCAACCACATCAACAATGTCTAGATTCCAACCACTCAATCCTAGTCCCAATTCATTCATGTAGAACTATGTCGACCAAAAATCCAATACATGAGAATAAACCTCGGATTAACTCTTGATCAATCCTTAACATCATCATGCTCCATAATCATGTTGATGACACCAAACATGATCTTAATATGAAAATACCTTTCACCAATGATCAACAATTGAATGATCATTCATTGTTTATTGTTTGAGTCACCAGGGAAAATAAATTACAGGAAAAAATGTCAAGAATGGAAGGAAAAATGTATATAAACACCAATTAAGCCTTTATCGATACCCATTTTGGAAATTCCATATTACATTAAATATTATCATGATATAGGTTAAAGAATAAATACTATATCGATAAAATATCTAATTCCATTACAAGGAAAACAGACCTTACATTAGACCAACCAACATAGATTGATCTATGAACTAATTTAGGGGAGGATTAACTAACACTCATCATGAACATTAAATAGAGATAAAACAAAAAAATAAATCACCCCGCCTTATGTTCCAATGATCAATTATGAAGAAAATTTCTATTTCAATATCATTGGTGGGATCTAAGAAATAAATCTATTTTAACAATCCATGTGGTACTCATATCTTCGATCCACGATCCCACAATCAACTACCAATTCACACATCTCTAGATTACTCCCTACAAAAACACTCATTTCTTCTATTATTATACATCTAAATATAGGGTATTTTCCAAATATGTGATTATATAAAAGAGTCATTAGGTTTTTTGAAATAATGTTAATTAAATTAATTATTTAAGTTAATTCATTTAATTATCCAATGATTGAGTGTTTTTACAATCACCTAACCCATACAAGACTTATTTCATTCCAATGGTAATGATTTAATTCTATATTTAATATTCATCTTATATTTTATATATGTACCACTGTTTGGATTATATTCCAATTTTTTTTTGAAAAATAGAACTCATGTGATGTAATGTTTTTAATATTTTCAATATATTTTCATTGAGACTGTCAGGACCCTAAAATACCATGTTGAAGCGGTGCCTTACTTCAAAAATGTTACTATGAATAATCTAATGTATTTAATGTAAATTTAAGAGTCACCACATGTTCATCGTTATTTCAAATTCTTATGGATTAATTAAGACCCTGAATCATTCAATGTTTTGGATGTCATCCTCCAAATCAGGGAACTAAACATATATATTAGTGGAATAATGAAAAAATATTAATCCCACCTTTTATTTGATATTATAATTTTATGAAGCATTTCATATAATGAAATCATTGATAGAAGTATTGGAAATGGAAAATATTACTTTATCTTATAAAACATGTCTATAAGGATCTAAAGTTTCACATCTTGAACATTATATAACTATTTATATCACATAATAAATAGAATAAAATACCAACCAAGCATATAAAGTATATATTTCACATTAATTCCATAATTGAAACATCATTTCTAATAAATAAATATAGAATCTAAAAACAAAATTGTATATTTTATTTTAGAGATAAACAATTTAAATGTCATATTTAAAATTATTTAAAATAAATAAACTATAAAATACACTAAAAATGAAATCCCCATAGACATATTCCTCCATATAGTTTCCTAGGTAAATGGGATGCATAATGATTTAGCTCCAATTCCTTTTATTTCACAACCAGTCCAAACACTTCTCTAGTATTTTACTCATTTTTTCTTTCATTTATTTCATTGTTTCCCTCATCCTTTTCACCTAATAATTGGAAAAAAAATTCTTTAAATGGTTACATAATGGTAGCTTCATGTTTAGGGGAAACCATGTGTTGTAACTTTTCAAATCGTGTGTCCATGCATAATTAACTGGGAAGACGTGTGGTATGGTTCATAGGGGTTTGATCTTCCCTTAAAGGTAATGGGACCTAAGGATGAATAAAAATGGAACTTAATGTATGGGAACATGGTTTCAAAAACCATGTGGTCCAAAAAAAAATCATGTTTTTTTGGGATAGAATTTCCCCCACAGTTAGTGAAAAGTTTAGCAGACCATTGTGGCCAAACAGCATGACCTTCCTAGGTTATTAAAATATAAAAATAAATAAAATTATATAATAATTAAAATAAAAAAATGATAATAATAATGAAAAAACCCATAAAATGGGTTTCAACCACTCTCTCTCCCTCTCACTCGATCCACACTAATAGGGGGCTCTCGATGTGTGTAAACCCCCCCGCTCATCTCAATGTTTCTTGGTCGATTCTTATATTGATTTCTGGTGTGATCATCCTAGGATAGCCTCTCTACTTATCATATTCATCCATATATCCTATTTTTTATTTTTCTTTCCCTATCATGTGGTTTTAATTCCATGGATAAAACTTAACATGATTAGGGAGTTTTTATGCATGTTTCGTGGTCCCTTGGGTTCGTGAGTGTTAATTTGAGGTCTGTTCATACTATGTTTTTCAGGGGTGATGGATTGTGTCTCATTTAACATGAAATATATACCAGAATATATATATATGTATATATATATATATATCCAATATATACTCAATTATTAATGTTTTAATATATATAAATAGGTAAAAGGGGATCTTATATATTATTAATGGTTCATATTCATGTAAGTGTAAGGTTTTTTGCGTCATGGGTGACATATTTTGGGGTATGGTCTATTTTTCTGAGCCATTACTATTAAATCTATGATTTGTGGTGTTTTAAAAGTGTTAATTTCTTATTAAATAATTTTTATATGATATATATTTTGGTTGTGGTACTTGGGAATGTTTTCTCACCACTTTTATAGATTTCCCTTAAGCTCCTTACATTGGATT
Organism: Viscum album; assembly: GCA_963277665.1. NCBI lineage: Eukaryota > Viridiplantae > Streptophyta > Magnoliopsida > Santalales > Viscaceae > Viscum > Viscum album. The sequence continues at coordinate 229,022,208 of OY728125.1, forward strand.
CTTTCTTTATTTAATGTTTCAAAGTGAGATATAAAATTTAAAACATCATAAATTCTTAAAGAATGCTTGACTTAGAATTTTCTTGGATGTGGATATATTATTAAGTGTGAGATCAAATTTTGGATATAGATTAATTGTGTCGGAAAGTGGTTTTCAAAATGGTTTTGAAGGTGTAATGGATGATTTAAAGGATTTTTTAGTGTTTGTGAAATAGTTGTTTAATTTACTTTTCCCTATGTATTTGTTGAAATATGTTTCTTTAGCGTGAAGATATTGAAATTGAATTAAAGTGGATTTTTTTTTTATTTTGATAAAAGGGGTATTTCCATGATTTATAAAATTCGGAAAAACAAATTATATTACTGGGTACCTAGGTTGGTGGAATGAGGTAAATTATGCTACGAGAGATAGTAGGTTCTCAACTATGTTAACATAGCATTATTTACACTGCAACACTAATTAACTGATATGACGATAATGATGTTGTGAGTACCACTAGAACTTCTTTAATGACCCATATAGTAGCTTTTAAATAAGGGTATATATTATAATAGATGATCAATTTGAATATGAGGATCCTAAAACCCTAAATAACCTTTATACAAAGGGATTTACCATACTTTTTTCCTTCATTCACTACTATTATCCAAGGAACTATATTTTGAAATGATCTTTTGATGGTTACCTTTTCCTAAATAATAATGATAAAAAAATTTACATTCCTATTTTTTATATTTTATCTATGAACTATCTTATCAATTTAGTTTTTAATATTGTGAAACCTATTAATAACTAAATATCTATTATAAGTAATTTAATAAAATTAATTTTATTCAATATATTCTTTTCTAAAAATATGATATAAGTATTTTATCAATAAAATGGGATATTGATACGTGTTCTTCGTAAAAGTGTAGAGAAACCAATTTTCATATTTATTATTATCAAATATGAAATACATTTATTTATCTCTAAGGGTATTTCATAGGGATTATTTTATCCATCGCATCCCTATTATTAATTTTAATTGTAATGCATGTTTTCCCTATAATGTTTTAGTTTCATGTTCTACCCATTTCTAGTATTCTCATGGAGTGAGTGTTTCTCTCTGGTAGGTTTTAAACTATGAGGTCTATTAAAGGTATTCATTATTTATTTATTCTATACATCATGTTTTTTTATACTCTATTTTATTATAGTTATCCATTTTATTGTCTTAATCATTCCCAGTTGAGTTATATTTTATTCCCACAACTAGTTTCAATTTTTTTTTGATTTGGTATTTGTTTAAGTGTTATTTTGAATGTTCAAATTGTTTTATTTTAATAAAATCTACAAAAATATAAGAGTATAAATTTTTGGAGGATCTATAGGTGAATAATTTGTTTTTATAGTCTATAAAATCACGAACATACTATGTAGGTGCCTCTATTAACCTCTAGTGTTCTCACATTGTTGGTTCTTGGTCTACCAAACCATGTAGACAAGTGGAGTGTATCAAGAATTTTATATGTTTTTTGAATTTTTATATTTTAAGAGTTTAATTTCATTTTAAATTCATATTGATTGTTTATGTTGGTTTTAGGGTGTTTTACATTTAATTTCAATGTTAGTATTTTTTTGAATATTTAATTTGTAATGTGGAAAATACTAGCTCATTTAGAAAATTTAATGGAGTTTTTTAGGTTTTTTTATGGTTTTAATATGTGAATTTAGAAGAAAATTTTAATTTGAAAATGTATTTTTTGGTAATAAGAGGTGGATTAACAAATCATATGGGTATCTTATTGAGTGGTTTGTAAATTGTTTATGTTTTAATTAATTTACCCATGGTAATCCAATAAATTCCCACATATATGGATGTATGTATGTGATAAATTGATGAATATATGTATGTTTGGATGGGTTTCTGTAAAGGAACAATAATTTATATACAACAGGTTTTATGGAATCCCATTTTTAAGTCCCAAATAATTAAATACTGTTTTCATTTAATAATTATTTATTGAAAATGGTGGATATTTTTTTAATATGTGGTACCTATTTCTTGTTCCCATATTTTTTTATGGGATTTTAATTTCTGTTTTTTTTTTCTCATATTGTTGTTGATTTTCAATTTTTTGGATTATTGACATGTGATTGATATGTAGTGTTTACTATTATGTGTATTGGTTTGGTTTTTTGATTATAATTTATTATTATGCACCAAAAATTTCATAACAATGAATTGGTTTTCAGTCTCTAGGATGTATTCTTGATTTTTATTGGTGTGGCTTGTTCTGTCACCAGAATAGGATTTGTATGTCATGTTATAGAGATAGAGGTTTTAGTCTTGGATTATTAAATCCAAATTGTATGATAGTAGATGATTTATGATATTAGTGATCAATCCATCAGCATCAAAGTAAATCTGTTTAAGAAGTTGATGTAATATCGGTTGTGGTAGATATTGAACTGACCTTGAGTTTATGAAATTATATTGGAAATAGTTTGAGTTTTCCCATACTATGCTTCTCTTATTTTCGAATAAATATTTTCTTAGATCGTGGTGGCTTGTGTTATGAATCCCTATTGATGACCTAATATGGGTCTCAGTTGTGAAAATGTTTTTTTTGTAGATATTAGTGTTTTTTATATACACCCTTGAATGGAGATAATTTTTTTTGAATGGCTTCAGTTCCTTTTGGTGTCTTATTTCAAATATTTTGAGTCTTTGGAACTAGTTTTTTGGAGGGTTTGGTTTGGGTTGTTTCACTTATAATACTTTTTTTATTTTTATTATATCTTCTTACTCTATTTTTTATTTTATTTGTTTGTGAAATTGATTTTTTCAATGTTGAACTCCATTATCATTACCTTACCTTCAGAATTTTGGTTTCATCATAAGTATAATTTTGTGAGTTTTCTATATATAATTATTTTTTTGTGATGGTGATTTAGGTTTGTGTATACTCTCTCGTGTCTTTGGTTTTTTCAGTTTCCTGATTTTTTTGACTTTGGAAATTAGGGATTGAGTAGATTCCAAATATGGTGGAGATTCCATTATAAAAGGATCTAATGGTAGATATGATTTCTAAAAACCCATGATAAGGACATTATTTTACCCACCCCAACATTCCTCGATCATAATGCTTGGATAATGGGAAATTTGAAAGATTCATTTGGTTATTCCAAACATAACATATTTAGTTTTCTATGGTTACTTCTGTTCTAGGTGTTTTAGTGTTCCAAGATGAGTGGTGATTGGAAAGGGGAGTCCTTCATCATGAATCTTTTATTTTTTGTTTTGGGTCCTTCATTACCTATTTTCCAAGATTTAAATCTCGTTCCTTGAGGATCTCTTACCAAATTCATTTGATTTCATACTCTCAATATTTTATATGATGGTTAGTTTTCGTTTTATGTTCTTTGGGTGGTGAATTATTACTTTTGTGGGGTGTTTTTTCATTACATCATGTCTTGGTCAACAAAATATTTTAGACTTTCTGGGGGTAGTAACTGTCAATGGTGTGGATAATGATTACATACCAACCTGAAAATACTTTATTATAATATTCATTTAAAAAAATCATTTTCATGTGTTTTTTTCATAGATGTTATAAATTTTGGATAGGTAAGAGGATGAAAAAATGTTATAACATGATTTGGGGGAATCTTGCACTAGATTCTATAAACTATGTGTCCCAGTCAGAGGTGATGAGGATCTACACATTTAGGTGCACATTTAGGGGGCCTTCTAGAAGAGGTCATCTAGGCTGCAATGCTGAGGGTCTGCATAGTTAGCATCCCGGTATGGGAAAACTTGTGTAAAAAACAATGTAGAAACGTTCGTTTGGATATAATCTCCTAACCAGTTAGTGCACAAGCCCACATACCATGTGTAAAACCATACTTCCTTCCAATGTTCTTAAATAAAATTAAAATTAATTTAATTTATTTAACTAAAATAAAATAAATTAATAATAATACATAAAAACCCAAAAGGGGGAATCCCCTGCCCTCCTTTAATCTCTCTTGATCAACACCAACATGGAACTCACAATTAGATGGACTTTCCCGTCTCCTACATCTATTCGTGAATGATTTTCCTACAAATTTATGGTTCAATCAACCATTTATATGCTCTCATCTTCTCATTTTACTTCATCCTTTATTTTTTTTTTGGTTTCTTCTCTATATATTTTTGTGAGAATGTTGGGGCTGAATCCAAACTAGAATGAGGCATTTTTTAGTTGGTTATTGGTCCCAAGGGTTCTAGATGGTCAATTTGAGGAATCTTCTTCCATTATTTTCAAAATATGATAGATCATGGATCTATTAATTTGACAAAAATATATATGAATATATAGGTATATATATAATCACCCCTTTTAATATAATCAGTTATGGTGGTGTTAATATATAAAATTGGATAAGGGGTTCTTATATATATATATATATATATATATAATTTTGTGTTTGTCTGTAAGTGTATAGTGGTTTCATCAAAGGTTAAATGTTTTGGTGTTCAGACCCTATTTCAATGCTTTTAATTTTAAATATGGTATTTTTTTGTTTATAAAGTGTTATTTCCTTATTAAATAAAATTTATATTCATTGTAATGTGTTCTTATTGTGTGGTAATGGTTCATCACCGGTTTACATATTTTCCTTAGACTCCAATCATGGTTTTTTTGTTAATACATGTTTCCAAGTGGATATTTAAATATGGAGCATATTAAAAAAAATATTGGTTGCTAAATTGTTTTTAATTTTTTGTTTTTAAAAGAATAAAAACATTTAGTCCATTCGATAGGGATTACCATTAAAGCATAACGGAATGTCTGATTTCCAAAATATCTATGAAGTGAACATGTGTCAATGTTGGATATTTGATTGTGGATTTGTATGATTTTTATTAGAATGTGGTTTTTTCAATGGTTTGGAAGGTGTAATGGCTGATTAAAAAGATGTTTCTGAGTGTGACTGTGTGTGTGAGGTGTTTATGCATTGGATTTCCAAAAATGCATTTTTTAATGATTGTTCTTTAACATGTGGATGCTAGATATGAATAATAGTGGATTTTTTTTGATTTTATAAAATGGTGATTTATATTATTTTTGAAATTGGGAAAACAACATGTGAATCCTTGGTAGCTAGATGGGATGAATAAGGACTAATACACTCTGAGAGATGAGAGGGTTCTGACATGGTATTTCTAGCAGTGTTGACACTATAACACTAACATAATGATATGGGGATGATTATTATTTTTTGAATATCATAAGAACATTATAAATGAACTCTATGAAATATCATTCATTGGGGAATATATTTATTTTCTCAATCATATGGAGTACAAGGATCCTAGGACCCTATATAACTGTGATACTTTAGGACTGCACATGGTTCATACATTCATTTACTCTTATTATTCATGGTCCTTTGTTTTGAAATGTTATTATTCCTATATTTAATTTCATGTAAAAAATAATAAAAATAATAATTTTGAACCATCCTATATATTATAGTTTTATTATAAAATTATATTTATGATTTATTTATCATATTGCTGCACTTTTTTAGCTATAGTTATCTATTAAATGTAATTTGCTAAAATTTATTTTATGGATTGTAAGTTGTTTATAAAATATAATGGAAGTACTTTTTATTATGATTGGAGTTCGATACCTATTTTTCATTAATGAGTAGAAGACCCAATTACTATATATATATATATATATATATTTAAAAAAATGATTTCGATTCATCTTTAAATTTAAGGCATAGGCTATTGTTTGTCAATGGAATCCCTATTGGGAATTCTAATTATCACACCCATTTTACCTATCATTATTATATTTTAATTTCAATATATATTAAATTCACTCATGTATCTATTGTTGTTATGTTGTTCGTGTAGACCCATTAGGTCACATGGATGTCGATTAATATGTTTTACAACACAATAAAAACCGATTGAGTTAACAGTGACCTATACAATATATTGTTATTTGGTTAAACAAACACCAACCTCGGGTATTATAAATAAATTTTTATTAGTCATTGATATGAGGAAAATAATAATATTTATTTTAATTTATTAAAATCATTAATACTTTGTTATTTTCATATTACTAATTATTATTTTTTGGAAAATAATATTTAGGGGTTAATTATTCCCTTTGTTCATTGTGTGATTCAGAATATAATTCCATGTCCTTTATCATTTTCCATTATTTAATTTTCTATAGAATCACTAAATAGGATACATATGTATATTGGATATAGGTGTAATGTTTTATAGTCATTTTCTTGTTTTTATAGTGATGTTTTTTTAGATTTTTTAGATTATGCCTTTTTAAAATTTTGATTCATTACAAAAAATGATGTAATTATTCAATATATATTAATAAATTATATAATTCTGAAAATTGTATAAATTCATAATTATAATATTGTATTATTATTTAATATTTTATAGATATAGATGATGTTATCATTGTAATATTTTTCATATTTATGGTAAAACTTACAATGATATGAACATGTTATAAAAACTGATTGTGTAATTACAAGATTTTTTATAGTAATAATATCAAAATGATATTGAGCTGGTTATTAAAAAAACATTTTAATGACATTATAATTCATATTTATGAATATTTTGGAGAAAATTTTAATAACAATTGAATAATGATAGGAAAACACATAGGTTTAAGACGTCAATCTTCTCATAAAGTGCCTCTTAGAAAAGTAAACATTAGTAAACCATTTTCTGAAAATGGGTTACAATATACTATTTTACCATCAATTAATAAATTAGGGATGGGATTACTGGGGAAATTTAAATGATGGTTTATTTGAGGCTGATAAACAATGGATCCTTTTTAGGTGATCTTCTGTGGATTTTCCATAGATTTTCATTCCTTATTGAACATGGAATGTAATTTATAATGGAATATGGATCCAAAATAGAAACAAATTTCATAATTTTTAGCTTGTTATATAATGACCTTTTTATAGTTATTGAGATAATATTTTTATATTAGGTTGATTTGAGATTTTAAATTTACTATCAGTTCTCAATTTTTATGTCAGTAACATATTTGTATGCCTAGAAAAAACAAATCACAAAATTTGGGCATTCTAATTACCGAAATAATTTTAAATATTTTTTGTGCAGTATTGTAATGTCCTAAAACTTAATTATAATATAAAAATCAATAATTAATAAAATATTGAAAAACAATATTTAAGCATAAAAATAAAATTATTAATATTTCATTCCATGAAATAAATTTTATAAGAATTTTAATTAATTAATTATATTATATTAGAAATTAATTTCCTTAAATAAATTTATTACTAGTAATTATTTTGATATAATAAAATTAAAATAATGTAAACACATAAAAAATTCATCAAAAATATTACTTTCTAAAATTAAAGGATTTTATTCATAATTCCTTAAAAATGATTATTTATTTACAAAAAGCAAATTTTATTGTATCATTACCTTTTTATTAAAAACAATTGTTCAAATTGAAAAAAAAATATACAAATTTAAAAATTAAAAATGTATAAAATACCAGCATTAATGAATACACACATAACGATATATATATATATATATATATCATTTATTAAATTAAAATTTACATGCTTATATCATCCTAACATTTTTCTAAAATTCCCCTCAAGATATTCTCATTTTCCATTTGGTATGATAAGAAATGCCTATTTTAGTGGGTGGTGATTCATCCAAAATGGATCTCACAATGGCTTCTATAAGATTAAAATTTTCCCACAGATAATTTCTATTTAGTAGTACCTATTAATGATCTATATCTTATTTCTCGTGGGTAGTCCCTAGTGATGAAAGCTCTTTTTCATACTTATAAAACTGATCAAAAAAAACCTATACTACATGACTCCATTTCATCTCTATTTTGTATAGATTTTTAATTTAGTTACTTCTATTTATACCCACCAATTCAGTGGATATGTTATAATAATAATTTTTTTAATTTAATACTACAAAAACATTATCTAATTAAATATTCTATTAACTGTTTATTTTTTTGAAAAATCTATAATCATATTGGGAATATAATACCAACATCTATATAATACAAATTACTGTATTAAAATACAATATATAACCATAAACTCTACATCAAAACATTTTATTTTTATTGTTTATTTCATTCAAAAAAATTAGAACATTTTAAATGGTTTTTAGTCAAATTAAAGATTTTATTTGAAGTATGATCCTCATAGGATATTGATATTAAAAAAATTTAAATATTGATGTCTTATTATAAAATTGTAGATTATTTCATTTTTTTAAATAATTTAATTATAATACATTTAGAAATCTTATTTTGTATCTATTTTTTCATAATCTTATACAATAATAAAATAATGAAATATGGATTTTGTTTCAATGACTCATATAAGGTAATTAATAAAAATATTCATGGGGAATTTTGTACTATAAATTTATAGTGGCATATCATGGAAACCATAATGGAATTTGATTCTTGAAATATCATTAATCATATGAGAAAATGTGTTAATAATATTTTCATATTACATAATAAGGATACACTTTAGCTTTCTCAAACATATTATTTTTCCATAATAATTTTACAAGGTGGTTCTTCTTTTTAACAAACATTATCTTTAGGATCTATGATCTCTATTGATTATTTCTCATAAATGAGATCATGTTATTCATAGATATATTTTGAGATGATTTGATTTTATAGAATAGTATATAAGACATTAAAAGTGATACTTCTAACTCATCATCCACTTCAGTTTGGTATAGTTTAAATGCTAAGGGATATGTTATTATATATACATTTCAATGATTATAAAAGGGGTAGCCATATCTAGAGTTTATAATTATCTTATTCATAAATCTCAAAAAAAATCTTTCTAGAACACATTTTGTGAAATATATTTTTTGTAACCTCTAGGCCCCAAAGTGAATTTGCTGAGAGATACTCTGATATGATGAGGGTTTTAATCATGGTTTGGGACAATTACATCATAATAACTTTCCCTTTACCATTATTTTCACTACATGATATTTAGAGATATATTAGCAGTGTCACCATCCAATTCATCATTTCATGATGATCTAAATAATTAATTATTTAATCAAATGCAATTAATAATTATATTAAAAAATAATTCACACAACTAAAATATTTCATGAATTATTTAAAAAATTAATCACACTAAATAAATGGATTATTAATCGGATCACATTCAATTTGATAATTCATGTTTACTAAAATTGGAAATGTGATGATGTAGTATAATCCAATAGAAAAACTTTTTGGTGGTAGGTATAGTTTGGTTAAGTCCTAGTAATGGGATTACGCATGTTATTGTATGTAGGGACTTTTCAAAAAAAAATAAACAGTCACTCCCTTACCCATATCGAATTTCCCACTACTCTATGAAGTAAAAACTCAGTTTTCATGTAGTATAACATGAATAGAATCACCACTATAGATGTTATAACATATGTTTTTTAGTTCATTGGTTTTCATGAGTCTCTATCATATGTTATTTTTAAACACAAAAATAAAAAAACATTATATTTTAATGAGACGCCATGTAAAAACTCCATCTTCATTGGCATATTTTTTACAGAACCCCAATTATTCCTTAGTTTCATTCAATAAAAAATCTATAATTACCACATCCCTCCATCATTTTAGAATAAAATTCTATTAGATGATGGTATTTGAGTTTTCTTATATGCCTTCTACCACTACACAATATTCATCTTCAGTTGTAATAAATATATACTTATCTAAAAAAAATTACTTATAATAGAAATTCTCTATAACTAGAGAGATATTTTATATGTATCTCATCATTAATATCCTCATGTATTCATACATATTATGGGAAAATCCATTCTTTATAACAGTATAAAATATTAATACTGAATGGAATGTTAAATATATATAGAAATAAATTATTATACCACTATCAATCAAGATATTACATTTTACTACCTCTACAGATCCCACAAATTTCAATTCTAAATGGATAGCGACCTGTGTCACCTAATATCATTATAAATAATTAGATATATTTTTCATAAGTAAATATGAAATAAATATATAAAATTTATTTTTAAAACTTTCTGAAACTAGTCTAAAGTTTCCATGTCTCTACGAAAAACTAGAAATGTAGTTCAAATTACAAAAACTATGATGTGATAACCAGTTAAATGCCTGATTGACTTATCCAGTATAAATTTTTTATTTACACTACCAAAATACATGGAATAATCCTCAATTAAATTTTCTATGATTTTCTTCATCTGAGTTTTAGGATTTATTAATGATATTTTATAATTAAATATATCTTAAATCATTTTTAGTTAAGATACCAAATAAAATAAATATGATACAACCCTTAGGAATAAACATTTTTATTGTTTCGATTTGAAATAGGTTGGAAAAGTAACACATATTCTTTTCCCATCTGGTCATTTATGACCCTTATAAGGATGGAAAAATTACACTTTCATTATTCCCATTAATGTGAAATAAAACATATGAAATAAATTGATGACACTTACACAACATTTTATTTTCCCTTTCAAGACATAAAACATTCACTAAATTTACAACCTAGAAACTATGATGTTTTGTAATTTATCTATTATATGAGAAATATGTTAAAATGGTAAAATTTATTACATCTCAAATATATATATAACACCACTAGTATAGTTTGAATTTATAAAAATTTAGTCTAGGTAATTGTTAAAAAATGTAAAATATTATCTATCCCCTAACATACTATTAGTTCCAAATTTCATTTAATCCCATAAATGGGCATATTTTAGAAAACTGAAGGCATATTTTGAATCATCTGGAAATACCAAGATGTAAAAGGTATTTGCATGTCACATTTGACACATGAGTTCAATAATGAAATACACATGAAATATTCTTGTGCACCCAATGCGACATAAAATCAGTTATTCCATGCCATGATACTGAAAATGGAAATGTTAGTTGCACTAAAGAAATCAGGCTGGAAAACATGGAAAAGAACCCATGTGAAAGATTCTTGCGCGCCCAATGGTACATCGAATCCCATCTTCCACGCAGACATCCTTGCATTTCACCACCATGGTTTTTCCCTATAAATAGAAGTGTACCCCCATCACATTTTGGACCATTTTTGTAGTTGATCCATAACTGCCATGTGAATAAGATAACCCCTTCTGAAACTGTGTGAAAGACTGGGCTTCAAGGTATTGGGTTTTTCCTGAAAGGTCCCCTATGGGACGCCCCTCTGGTGGTCCCACTATGGCTTGACCCTAATCAATTTACTTTTACTCTAATCCATTTTCATGAAAAAAATAATTCCTTCCTGCATTTTTGACCTTGTGTCATGCCAATCTTGGGAGAAGGCTTCTTTCTTACATGCAGGCATCCGTCTTGCATGTGACCCCTTAATGTTGTGTGCAGACACCATATTGCGTGCAAGACTTCATTCTTGTGTGCACCCCTCCATACAGGCTTCATGTTTTTTCAATACCCTAAGGAACCATGTCTAACATCCTCTTTCATGCAAAACCACTATCTTGGGTGTACCTTATCTATATATCCTTCCAGGAATGCGTGTCGGGATTTACTAGTCCCCCAAGTGGTGTTTCTGGTTGCGTTTCCCTTTCTAATGCTTATTCACATAGGTACGCTAATAGGTATTACTTCTTCGTATAGTTACGATAATGTGGACCATTTCATGGACTACTCCTCCACCCCATTAAAACATGGCATTTATTATTCCTTACCGTACCCAAGTGTTGTATAGTATAAGTTATGTATGTCTTAGAGATGAGGAGTGGGTCCTCATCGTCTGATCTGTACAGTGTTAAACTACCAAGCAACCCACGTCCTAAACACATGATGTTATACTATGAGTTGCTTCATCCAGGGTGGTCTTGAGTGGACCACAGAGGGGATAGGACTAGAAACCTTTCACATCCTTCCTTTTCAATCTTCATTCTCATTCCCTTTTTTGCTTTGTTTCCATGCACGCTTCGGTAATCCTCCATGTAATCCCTGACTTACCGTGATAGGGTGACCCTTGTGTGATTCCCATATCTTCCTTGTACATTTGGACACCCTCATCAGGATTCTCTATTGAATTATGTACCAATCTTCCTCTCCCCGGGCAGTCAACCATGTGGAATCCCTTGTTTCCCCTTTAGGACACTGACCATGCGTAAGCCCCACTCCACTCCTCGATGATGCACATTTCATGATGATATTTTTAGGTCTATTATTTACTATCGTTTCTCTCATAGAGCATAACTCATGTGGGATTAGATCAATAATCTAATATGACATCCTATTTGTGATGCCATATTGTGTAAGCCCAATGTCCCTCCTCACTGAATTATGTGGACATTGATTCCTTGCCATGGGGATATATAGGAAGCCTCCCTGAGGTTCAATCCCATCACCTATCCTTCAGGAACATTTCACGTTGGTTCACTATTCATCCCACTTTACAATAAACTTCATTTCTCAAATTACATGTGTTTTTATCTCTATATTCTATACAGGGTACATTGGACACCTCCATGAGGTTAAATCCCAACCAACGATAAAATCTAATTCTCCCTCCTAGGGATGCACCCTCCTAATGTGACATCATCTCTATTTGGGACACATCTCTAGGGTACATCTTCTTGATTTGTTCTAATCCCCCTAGGAATCTATCCATTCATAATCCCCACACTCAATCTGTAGTCCTCCAACCAAGAGTATCCATCTTGTGATGGGATTCTAACCATGTGTAAGACCTAAAATGTCTCTGGGTCGCAATGCTTTGTGCCTACCATTATTCGATGCCTTATTTACTAAACTACATGGTCTTTGATTCCCTACCACAGGGATACGAAGAAATACTCCATGAGGCTCAATCCCATCACTCATGTCCCATACACGTCTCTCCCTTGAGCCCTTGTGTTTTAGGAAGATCATGCCTCATCACACAGTTCCACTTCCTTTGGGTTTCATCCATGCATTCATTCTCACAAGCCACCTCCTGAGGTGTCTCATCACCCCAATCCATAACTAAGTGAAATTGGATTCCAAGATACTTGGATATGTAGGAAACCTCTCTAAGGATCATGCCCAACATCATCATATTCACATCGGCTCCATATATATCCTGATCTTACCTGGGCCACCACATCCTAGTGGAATCATGCCATCCACTTGGGTCATCTTAGCATGTAATCCCGATACATATCTTTACTTATTGCATCACTGCATATATCTCATCACATAATCCTTATTCATCCCATCACTTCTCTTTGCAGCATCTGGGCAGTCTCATTGCATAAGCTCCATACCACCCATTCGAACTATGTGGGTTTTTATCCCTATCTTATATTAGGGGGTATGTAGGAAGCCTCCACGAGGTTCAATCCCAACCAATGGTAAACCATGTCCCCCCCCCCCATTGGGGCCCACCATACTTTGATATGCCCTTTGTGGTGTTCAGATCATCCTTCATAGTGGGAAAATTTCCCCTTTTTAGGGATACATCATCTCTTGTCCGTCCTCATTAAGTGTTTTGATACATCCATGAGGTAAACCTTCTGGGTGATCCCTCTTAGGGATATACCCTTATAATACACTCTTATCAGTGTTCTGATCTATCTGATCTATCTATGCAAGACTATAAACTCATGGAATACCCCGTAATAAACATGGGAATATGATGAAAACATCAAATACTTGCCTCTAGAATAAGATACCCCAAAGTTGATGTGGGATGCCTCTTGCTTCTGTACCCTCGAGAAGCCCTATAAAATATAAATTCAAGTGTTCTAGTGTTTCAGTGTATAGACAATCCAATGATGCTCAACGTGATTACTCACATGAATGATGGTCACTTCACTGACTTGGCCCTTTTGAATTTTCAGACAAAAGTAGTGTAATTAACTAGTATCCAAAAATATATATCAACGGGAAGTGTTTCATGAATATCCTCTTAATCATAAAGGGAGAAAAAGACTAGGAGACAAATTCCATGGATAAATACATGGAAGGAGATACTGGAATCCCATCATATTATTTTGATTTTTGAGAAAACGTCCCCAAAATGTGGTAGATTCCACCTGCCATTGGAATGTGAGAATGTGGGGAAAACAGATGTGTGTCCCCACAGACAGCGTGTATCCCTGGAGAAAGCGTCTAAAACCAAAATGGTGTACCCAATGTGAAATTATTCTCCTCAATATGTGTATTATTAGAATTCATGAAATCAGTAGATAAGTGTGTCACCAGATCTAGTTATTCGTCTCTAGTTCGTACCATGAAAATATTGGGCTTGGCATGAAAATCACCAGGGTTTCGGGTAGTTATTAATTAGATATCCTGGTCTGCAATGTTGTCATCATAGATCATTCTATCTATTCATGGAAGACTGAACATTGTTGGGGAACTAGTCATCGCTTTCCTAATATCTGTACAGATGGATGAATATTCCTGATTTTCAGGACCCAATCTACAGCTACAAGAAACCAATCACCCCATGCCTGCAGATGCAGGGTCAGGGGAAATGCCAGTGCGGCGATAATGCACAACTCCACCTCCAACATGGCTTCATCTGCTACCAAAACTACTGGCCACCCACACCCCTTATCACCATCTCAAATAGTGGGTGATGTATATTCTTTTTTGATGATACAAATAGTAGGGGGTCATCCCGACGAGGGATATGGACCCCCAGGATATGGAGGGTTATGTTCCTTTACATCACTTCCACCCCCAAGGGTCGTTCATGGAGTCACTGTTTTCTAATTCTATCATCAATTTTTTTAGGATCCACTTCTCAGAACACTATTTTGACTCACTCGAATATGATGACTATTAAATGGATTTCCATGTCATTCTAGCTTCAACTTTATCCATGGAGCTTCCAAGGAGAGATCCCACTAGGCCACAGAAACACCTCCTGCCAGTCTCATAGGTCGAGGACTAGGTGGACTCTACCCATGCATAGTCGACCTTGGTTCAACATCACCCGACACCAATTCTAGGTGAAAGATAAAGAGTATTACCACCAAGGGGAATCATCTTCTACAATATTAGTGCCCCGAGCCACCACCCCCACAAGATATCAGCCCCCTATTACTAAGAGGTAGGAGAACCAGCCTATTACAGAGTATGGGGGCTTATATGCCCAGTTAGGGTTGAGGCCCCACCCACCCCATGGGTAGGATGTGTTCACTCTCCCAGTCACTATAATAAGTAGAAGCCATCTTTGACTGACCCACCATGATGACATTCAGTACGGGGGTCCTCCCCATACAACCATCTGACAGAGTGGAGGTCCCCCTCACTCTCACATCCAACAAGGATGTCCTCCCCATGACACCATCATCAGTACAAGAGGAGGTCCCCCACAAATTGTTGACACCCAATATAGCATACCTCCTTTTTATCACATAAACTTTCATTACATTTTACAAAACCGAGGATCTTTAAGGTTTAGTGTCTTGGAAACCAGGAACTTAAAACATGAAAACAGAAAACATTCTGCTTAAACACTTGAAAGGATTTTCCTCATGTTCATCCTAGGTTCATTACTGCATCTCATAACCTGGGGACATACATCAAAAGAAAAGGTGAGCATAAGTCCCAGTAAGGGAAACAAGAGAAACATTTTACATGTGAACTTGAGATACTTCAATAAGGTCATGAAAAAGAACTTTAAGGCATAAGAAAGAAATCTTGAGGCATATCATAATAAAAATAACATATTTCGTAACTTGAAGATGTGGCTAAAACATTTAACTTAGAAAATCATGAACATATCACCAATGTCCATCCCCAAGGTGTCATTTGAAATTACCAAGGTAAACCCCAAGGTATCGTTAAAATTGTAATCTCTAGTGGTTACATCATTACCTAATGCATTGGAGCGCTATCAGGGCGTACCCTTAAATTTGTATTTATCTTCATGTGATCAGCATATATCATCGTCAATCATTTCATAAACAACCCATATAGCATAAAAGAAATGGGTTTCATTTCATAATCATAACGTTTTAAAAACAGCTTTAAAGACATGATTTTTATGTCACTTTAAACCCACGGAAAGGGAAAGCGGGTTTCTTGTATGTAAATCCCAGAATTGAAAATAGAACATTTTGATATATATGTGAATACAAATGTAGAATAAATAGATTTGAGTATTCACTTAATAACATAAAATAATTTTGAGAAAATGGAGAGGCATTTTGAGATGAAAATTCTGCAGCGTAACGGCTATGTTACAGGGTTTTAGAAAACATTGAAAAGAGAAGGGACATGGGTCACCCACTCATAAATGATTTATAAAAATAATAGAGGGACAGAATATAAAGGATATGAATCATGGTAATGAAATTTTAAGGGCATACCATATGAAAAGAAAAAAATGGAAGTATGACAAAAATAATATTTCTCTTATGAAAATTCGGCAACCGAACGGCGTCACATAAACTTCAACCAAAAATGAAATGATGAGATAAAATAGGGTCTCTCATCATATGAACATAAAATATCAGTATGATAGATATAGATATCATACCCCAACATAATAAAAAGTAACTTTCAAGTCTTTACATGGAATTATAACTTTGAAAAATGAGAAAGGTGAAAGAACCGCTTAAAAATTTGGCAGCCTAACGGTGCCACTTAAAACTTCAAAATACTGAATTGAAGAGATCAAATGGGGTTTCTCATCATCTGATAATAAAAGATCAGTATGAAAAATATAGATATCGTACCCCAACATAATAAAAATGAACTTGAAAGACTTGACAAGAAAGTAGAACTTTGAAAAATGAGAAGGGTGAAAGAATCCCTTAAAAATTCACCAGCCTAACAGCGTCACTTAAACTTCAATAAAAATGAATTGATGAGATCAAAAAGGGTCTCTCATCATATGAACATAAAAGTTCAGTATGATAGATATAGAGATCATACCTTAACATAATAAAAAGGAACTTGAAATACTTTACATGAAAATAGATCTTCAAAACGAGAAGGGTGAAAGAACCACTTAAAAATTCGGCAGCCTAACGGCGCCACTTAAACATTCTTAAAACGAATTGATGAGAGAAAGAAGGGTTCTCTCATCATATGAACATGAAAAGGGATGTAATATGAATATAAAAGAACATCCTACAACATATGAACATGGATCATAAAAGAAATGACATAAAAGAGATTACTTGAAAAGAAAGAGAGAGTTTGGATCCCTTACCTTAAAACGTAACTCTTAAAACTCAAAGGTTGCGACCTTGAGGGCTTGGGGGAACCTTGGGAAGACTCCTTGGGAGGTAATGAGACCCGAACTTCGTTTGGGGAGAGTGGGGAGTCGAAATGGATGAGAGGATGGCTTCGTATATATAGGGAAAGTGAGGGGAAAGGCATTAATGGCCAAGGGACACCACATTGGTGATTTTGGAAAAACCATGGGCTTGCCCATGGTATTGGCCACATGGGTCCCCCCATACAATAATTCAACACTTTTGGTCAACCATCCCTTAAAATATCTCATGGAATCATCATGACACAGTTATGATGTCATTAAACATACCGAAACCCTAAAACTGTATTTTTACTATTCACCAAAAATTCAACTTTCTCTGAAAAATCACAAAATTTCACATTAACCAAATATCAATGCTCTAATTTCAAAAACTGAACTCCATTTTATAAAAATAATTTTCTAAATATTTTTAATTTATTTTTTAAATAAATATAGTATTCACCGAAAATTAATTTTTTTTTAGAAAAATCCCCAACAATTACCTTAACATAATATTGATGCTCTGAGTTCAAAAATGAAATCCATTTTATAAAAATATTTTTCTAAATATTTTTACTTTAATTTTTAATTAAAAAAACACTATTCACCTGAAAAAAACTAATACTTGAATAATAATTTATGAAACCGTTATTTAACCATTTTATTGAATCACATTACTTAGTTAAGGTGCCTAGATTATATTAATACTTTCTTTAAGTGAGATTACTAATCCATTTGGACATATTACTAACCCTAATCATAAAATTACTATTCATAATTTATTATTCATCAAAAATCAAGTTGATCTTATTAGAGTCTAATTTTCGTACTGAACATACTTTTAGAAGACCATTTTTTGAAAATCATTACACATTTTTAATTATTTAAGGTTTACCTAAACATTTTTAAAATATCCTTTTTCTAAAATTCATAAAAAATATGCATACTATATTTATCCGGACATTTGAAAATTCATAAACTTCATCATAAGAAGAAATCCCAATTTTTATTTAAAAAAAATGATTACACAAGGCAGTTACGGTCTCCTTACATAGCCCCTTATCACACCAGCATAGGACCTGAGTGTAAGGTGCGCTAAGGTGAGAGAATCCGAGGGAGGCTTGGCCAACAACGCACGAGTTGTAATTTCTATCAGTTTGAACTTCTCGCAAAGTCGATTCCTTTCTAGCTTCACACGATGAAATTCGGCTTGGGTTTGTTCCAGAGAAAAGCCCAGTGGTGCTACCTCCTTCCCATGTTCTATTAGATGGGCTTCGATCGGTCCAAGACTACTGGGTGAGGCCATCAAATCTTCTTTCTATAATAATTAACCAAGATTACTTGTATTTAGATACAATAATCAAAATATTTAGTTTGCAGTGGTCATATTGACCAATGGTCATATAATTGTCAAAACCCAACGGTCTCATTTTAATTATAATCATGTTATCAAATGAAACATTTTTGTTGAGTATAAAAATAAAATAAAATAAAATAACACATAAAATTAGGATACAAGATTTATTCAAAATTTCAGGTCGTTACAATCTTCCCCCCTTAAGAAATTACGTCCTCGCAATTTTTAAAATTGGGTTTTGAAATTTCATTGAAAGTCCCACATCGAAAAGGGAGTCAGTAAAACTATTACTTTAAAAGAAAGAAAGGGAAGTACAAAGGTCACCCGAGTTAACCCACACTAGGATTCCATTTAGGAAAACATGGACATGGAGGAGAGAACAAAGGGTAAAGTTCTGAGGGAGAGTGATAGAAAACATGATTAGAAGGAAGTTAACCATAAGAAAATCCCAAACTTATGATGTGTGTAAACGGACTTTGATTACCTAGTAGGAAATGTAAACCAACAACGTTTTTTTTTTACGTTCCTTTTCATAATTTTGAGGAATTCATTTACTACATAGAACAAAAACATAAGAAAATATACCTACCTTCATGTAGAGTTTCGTACTTTAATAAGTTTCTACCCAAAACTAATCTTTTCTCCAAACGATGAGCATTCAAAAACACTTGGTCTCATCAAAACACAAGAATCATCTTCTTGAGAGTCACTTAATCCACAAAGATTAACTATCAATTTCTTCTACCTTTAAACATTATCCCAAAAACAGAAAGTGTAAGATAAATCAACTCTTCAAAAAAGAAATAATCCCATAGGAAGGGAAACTACTTTTAAATCTTCAAAGATCCATGGTACTACCCAAAGTTCATTATAGACCATTCCATAAATAACTGTTCTTAAAATTCCTCAAAATAAACCAAACTATGATTGAAACCCAAATACAAGAAAAATTTGATAACATAGTCTTTCAAACTAAACTTCATTGTTCATCTCCAAAACACATCAACCACTACTAACATCTTATAATAAAAGTAGCTAACCTAAACATATTTTACCCAATATAGGTTAATCATTCCCATAAGTAACCTAATTACTATAAGTCCACCTTAAATTCATCGATTCTTTAAAATATAAGTCAACCTTACTCCTCAATGAAAATACCGTAGTAATCTATTTACCTCGATCATATTGGGTCCCCCAAATAGTGGGTGTCTTCAAAAATAATAATCATCTTATAATCCCCTAATCATCTCTGACATATTAATACGGCAATCATCGCATTTCCTATCACATTGGTTGTTGGGACATGTTCTTCCATTTCCCACCATTAACTAAGAAGAGAAAGTATAATTAAGGGATTAAATACTTAGCTAATAATCATGAAAAGGAACTTAAAGCATATAAGGATAACTTGTATAAGAAAATTATACCCTAACTTGTGATCCCCTAGGTTCCCATCTAGGTTATCCATGATCATATATTCTTATGTGAATCTTTATTTTATTTTATCTTTGTTCCTTTAACAATGGTTCATACTAAGCTTATGAATTTACCAAAGAAAATCCCCCGAGAGTGTCGTAAACAAGAGTGCAGCAAGGCCCGTTTTCGTGTACCAGTTCCCATTCAAGACTAGCTCAAAGTGGTTTTTTCGGATTTTACCCCTATGTACATCTGTTCTAGATCCACCTCTACCTACTCGTATCTAGACAGGGATATATTTTCTTGGCAAGCCCTTACTCAATACTCACCAAAATACCATTTCCTATATTTAAACTTTTCTATAAGGTTATTCCTAGAGTTTTCATATCCTAATTTCCACAAATAACTAAACCATCCTTTGATACCAACTATATCATCCCGCCTTTTTATAACATAAACTTTCATTACATTTTAAAAAAACCGAGGATCTTTAAGGTTTAGTTTCTTGGAAACTAGGAACTTAAAACATGAAAACATAAAACATTCTTCTTAAACACTTGAAAGGCTTTTCCTCATGTTCATCCTAGGTTCATTACTGAATCTCATAACCCGGGGACATACATCAAAAGAAAGGGTGAGCAGAAGTTCCAGTAAGGGAAACAAGAGAAACATTTTATATGTGAACTTGAGATACTTCAATAAGGTCATGAAAAATAACTTTAAGGAACGAGAAAGAAATCATGAGGAATATCATAATAAAAATAACTTATTTAATAACTTGATGATGTGGAAACAACATTTAACTTAGAAAATCATGAACATATCACCAAGGTCCATCCCCAAGGTTTCATTTGAAATTACCAAGGTAAACCCCAAGGTATCGTTAAAATTGTAATCTCTAGTGGTTACATCATTACCCAATGCATTGGAGCGCTATCAGGGCGCACCCTTAAATTTTTCATTATCATCATATGAGACACATATATCATCATCAATAATTTCATAAACAACCAATATATCATAAAATAAATGGGTTTCATTTCATAATCATAACGTTTTAAAAACTTCTTTAAAGACATGATCTTTATGTCACTTTAAACCCACAGAAAGGGAAAGCGGGTTTCATGTATGTAAATCCCAGAATTTAAAATATAACATTTTGATATATATGTGAATAAAAATGTAGAATAAATATCTTTGAGTATTAACTTAACAACATAAAATAATTTTGAGAAAAGAGAGAGGCATTTTGAGACTAAAATTCTGCAGCATAACGGCTATGTTACAGGGTTTTAGATAACATTGAAAAGAGAGGGGAAATGGGTCACCCACTCAAAAATGATCTATAAAAATAGTAGAGGGACAGAATATATAGGATATTAGTCATGGTAATGAAATTTGAAGGACATACCATTTGAAAATAAAAACATGGAAGTAAGACAAAAATAAGATTTATCTTATGAAAACTCAGCAGCCTAACGGCGTCACATAAACTTCAACCAAAAATGAATTGATAAGATAAAATAAGGTCTCTCATCATACGAACATAAAGTATCAGTATAATATATATGGATATCATACCCCAACATAATAAAAAGTAACTTTCATGACTTGACATGGAATTATAACTTTGAAAAAGGAGAAAGTTGAAAGAACCACTTGAAAATTCGGCAGCCTAACGGTGCCACTTAAAACTTCAAAATAATAAATTAAAGAGATCAAATGGGGTCTCTCATCATATGATCATAAAATATCATTATGATAAATATAGAGATCATACCCCAACATAAAAAAAAGGAACTTGAAATACTTTACATGAAAGTAGAACTTTTAAAAATGAGAAGGGTGAAAGAATCCCTTAAAAATTCACTAGCCTAACGGCGTCACTTAAAATTCAAAAAAAAATTAATTGATTAGATAAAATAGGTTCTATAATAATATAAACATAATAGTTCAGTATGATATATATATATTTCATAACCCAACATAATAAAAAGGAACTTGAAAGACTTTACATGAAAATAGATCTTTAAAACGAGAAGGGTGAAAGAACCACTTAAATATTCGGCAGCCTAACGGCGCCACATAAAAATTATTAAAAAGAATTGATGAGAGAAAGAGGGGGTATCTCATAATATGAACATTCAAAGGGCAGTAAGATTAATATAAAATAACATCCTCCAACATAAGAACATAGAGCATGAAATAAATGACATAAAAGAGATTACTTGAAAAGAAAGAGAGTTTGGATCCCTTACCTTAAAACGTAACTCTTAAAACTCAAAGGTTGGGACCTTGAGGGCTTGGGGGAACCTTGGGAGGACTCCTTTGGAGGTAATGAGACCATAAATTCGTTGGGGGAGAGTGGGGAGTCTAAATGGATGAGAGGATGGCTCGGTATTTATATGGAAAGTGAGGGGACAAGGCATTAAGGGCCAAGGGACACCACATTGGTGGTTTTGGAAAAACCATGGGTTTTCCCATGGTATTTGCCCATGGTATTGGCCACATGGGTCCCACCATACAAAACTTAATCACTTTTGGTCGACCATCCCTTAAAATATCTCATGGAATCATCATGACACAGTTATGATGTCATTAAACATACCAAAACCCTAAAACTGTATTTTTACTATTCACTTAAAATTCCACTTTCTCTGAAAAATCCCAAAATTTCACCTTAACCAGATATCAATGCTCTGATTTCAAAAAATGAACTCTAATTTATAAAAATAATTTTCTAAATATTTTTAATTTATTTTTTAAATAAATACACTATTCACTGAAAATTCATTTTTTTCAGAAAAATCCCCAAAAATTACCTTAACATAATATCGATGCTCTGAGTTCAAAAATGAAATCCATTTTATAAAAATAATTTTCGTAATATATTTAATTTAATTTTTAATTAAAAAAACACTATTCACCTGAAAAAAATAATACTTGAATAATAATTTATGAAACCGTTATTTCACCATTTTATTGAATCATATTACTTAGTCAAGGTGCCTAGATTATATTAATACTTTATTTAAGTGATATTACTAATCCATTTGGACACATTATTAACCCTAATCATAAAATTACTATTCATAATTAACTAGTCATCAAAAATCAAGTTGATCTTATTAGACTCTAAATTTTGTACTGAACATAATTGTAGAAGACCATTTTTTGAAAATCATTACACATTTTTAATTATTTAAGGTTTACCTAAACATTTTTAAAATATTCTTTTTCTAAAATTCATCAAAAATATGCATACTATATTTATCCGGACATTTGAAAATTCATAAACTTCATCATAAGAAGAAATCCCAATTTTTTTTTAAAATAAAGGATTACACAAGGCAGTTACGGTCTCCTTACATAGCCCCTTATCACACCAGCATAGGACCTAAGTGTAAGGTGCGCTAAGGTGAGAGAATCCGAGGGAGGCTCAGCCAACATCGCACGAGTAGTAATTTCTATCAGTTTGAACTTCTCACAAAGGAGATTCTGTTCTAGCTTCACAGGATGAAGTTCGGCTTGGGTTTGCTCTAGAGAAAAGCCCATTGGTGCTACCTCTTTCTCAAGTTCTGTTAGATGGGCTTCGATCGGTCCAAAACTACTGGGTGAGGCCATAAAATCTTCTTTCTATAATAATTAACCAAGATTACTTGTATTTAAAGACAACAATCAAAATGTTTAGTTTCCAGTGGTCATATTGACCAATGGTCATATAACAGTCAAAACCCAATGGTCTCATTTTAATTATACTCATGTTATGAAAAGAAACATTTTTGTTGAGTATAAAAATAAAATAAAATAACACATAAAATTAGGAAACAAGATTTATTCAAAATTTTGGGTCGTTACACCCAACACGAAGGTCATCCCCGTTCCCATGATCCCAATTATGTAAATTTTCTCCACATACCATGTTCTCAATGTGAGGGTCCTCCTCACCCTATCACACATCATCATGGAGGTACTCCTCATTTTTCCACTGATCCCAGTGGAGCTCTACCCTACTCCAACTTTGGTCAACATAGAGGCCTTCTTGTGTTCTGTATGATTAGTATTAAGTTCCTACTTGTATTAATGCTATAATATCCATATGAATAAAAGATCCTCCATGTCCTATAGAATACCACCATGGAGGCCCTCCCCATGTGCTTACTAGCTTCAGTGGAGGACCTCCCCACTCCAGAACTCTCAACCATAGAGGTCATTCCCATGTTCCATTAAAAAATTTCCCAGGTGCCCCTGATACCCTAGCTTATCGAAGAGAAGGTCCTCCCCACTCCAATACCAACCCACATGTAGGTATTTCCCATTTCAATGTTCTAACCCACCCTAAAGAACCATCCTGAGTTAAGATGGAAAAAATCACTACCATAAGAAGGATCTTGAGATTCTCCATCTCATAGTCAAACATTTCCACTTCTCAGGCTCTAAGGAGGAGTGAGACATGATGATAAAGTCCTTCCACCAATCCTATATGTCGGGGTCTAGGATAGGAACTAGTCATATCAGCTTCATTATCCTAGAATGTGATAGGCAATAGATCCTTAAATCCCTCTATAGTTACATATAGAAGGATGAAGATTGGGATCCTTTCTAGTGTCTTACTATGAAATCCTCTATATCGTCATCAGGATCATTACCTACCATGAAAAGTGTTGACGAAGAGTTGTTCTGGGGACCTACAGATGATGAGAACCAACTTGATCCACCACCAATGACTTCCACCTTTTCAAAGGAATAAGTATTAAGTAGCCTTTCCTATAGGGATGTACTGATATAGTTAGTATTGTCCTAGGAAGACAGACTAGTATGATGTGGTTTTTCAGCTCACATACCATACTCACCACAAACCCATCCACTATTGAAACAGTCCATTTTAATTCCATTACTAACCCCTCAACTAAAAACAGTCGAAGAATGGGGTAACCAGGGGATGGATCCCGAGTCTAAGTAGAGAAGTTTGTGGGACATTCTCTTGGAATACCATTTCCCTGAGATGTTTTAGACAGTTTCAACTTATGGATTTAATATTATAAAGTCCCTCACCCAGGATGATGTCATGTTCTTCGACTGAACCTTAGGGATGATGCACTTCTATCTCAATAATTGATGGTTTTATTACCCAAAAAGATGCACTTTGAAGACATAGGTAATCTGTGCTACCTGGTTGAGTTGGCTGCACTTCATGTCGTACAACACTGTAAATAACTCTATTATCATTGGACCCAACAACAACGATGCATCTAACACTTCACTGTTTTTTGTAGAGTTATTAAGGAGGCTTCCAACCATGTTTGGATCCATGCCTATGGAAAATGTTGTGACCTACATTTTGGACCTATCCGGCGTCAACCAAGTTTACCCTGCGATATAATGGATAGGCCTCCAGGCATCATTACGGTAAAAATGTTTGTTCTTAAGATATACCATGAATGGGTTGTCGACATAGAGTCTAGAGAAGATGACCCACCCCTAGGGAATAACGATACGTGGTATATCCTGTATGCATTCACACTCATCAGTAGAGGTAGATGGTTGGCGTATGAGAACATACTGAGTCATTTCCTATTGATCGAGACCCCAACATGGGTATAGCACACACTAGAACTATTTATCCCTCTAATATATATGGTTCCGTGAAAAATCTAAAAGAGGATATCGAAAAGGATAGGTTGCGTCATCATATTTCTGAATAGAAAAGTATTGTTGATGACCATCTTTCCGAACCTGTTGTGGAATGATGAAAATATTACGACAACCCTTGACCGAGTAGCATTGAAAAACACAACTCCCCCCAGTGAGGTGACTCCTGGTTATCTCAATAATGCTACCCATATAGAAAAAGTATTGTCTGGAATTATGGAAAGAAATCACGGTATGAATCATTGAATCCACCCAAGCTGCCTGTGAATCCTCCTCAAGTCCCAGCTCAGGTTCCTCCAGCCACTCTACTGGTCATTTCTCTAGCAGCCCCTCGGGTAATTCCACTAGCTGCTCCACAAGCCACTTATCCATCTAATCATGTAGTAAAACCTTCCAATGAACCAGTATTCTGAAACCCATGACATGATAGGAATCTTCATCAAGATGATACGATGACTGCTCATAATTCCTACCTCTAGGCACTTAAAACCCGACAAGTGGTAGTCCCACATGATGGAAATCCATATCCAGTGTGGGTGGATGATATGTCAGCACCCCTATATTCAAAAATCCTACCTTATATGTTTTCAATGGGATAGGTGACCCACTAAAAAATGTTTCCCACTTTATTTTATAGTGTGGACCCATGTTGGGGACTCCAGTAAAGCAGAAGTCTGCTAATCTCTGGTTCTTCGTACAGGCACTGAAAGGGCCCATGTTTCTATAGTACATCCAATTACCCATCAGGTCCATATATAGTTGGGAAGATCTTTTTAGGTAATTTATTTACCATTTTAGTTACATAACATGTAAAAATAGTATTTTTAGACACATTAAGTGAATAAAAATGAAAGATGAGATATTCGTAGACTTTTTCACCAAGTGGAAGTGCCTCACATATTAACTAGATATTCAATTGAGTTAGGAAAACCTACTAAAAATGTGTGTTGAAAATATGAAGATTGAATTGGTCACTTATATCAACATTCAGAACATCCAAGAAAAATTGTGGGATTTTTTTGACAAGGATCAATTCCAAGATGAATCCTTGCAGCAAGCCAATAAGGCACACCGATTAACTCTTGCAGGTTCTGCAAGAAGAGCATCCAAGGCGAATACCACTTTCATTTCATAAGTAAAGGCTCTCAGATTGTTTTAATTTTTAACATCAGAGCCACCTCCATATCCATTTCAAGGGCCACTACATTATGCTCATCATCTCTAGTCATAGAATCCACTATCTCCACTGCGTAATGCACCACCACCACCTAAGAAAGACAACCAAGTCCCACCTCCTTGCTAAGATCTGGCCCCTAATTAAGGTCTGGATCCTAGGGTCATGTTCCCATATAAGAGGAACTAGACCTACACATTCAATGATTTTTAGGTCTCCAGGTATTTCTAATGTTCATTGGATGAGGGAATCCTACAGTTCCCAGAATACAAGTGGCCTGAAGAGGCAGATCCCACTGATATGAATAATTACTTCCCCTATCATTAGTTCCTTGGAAAAAAAAGTCCAGAATTTATATGTTTTCAAGTACTAGCTCCAATAAAATATCTATAAAAACATAGTCATAATGACAATGAGGGTGAATAGCAGTAGGTCCCTGGCCTGGGGTCTCAGATGTATGATGACCAGATTGCACCCAAGGTAGTTTCTCATGCCCATGGTATTATCTATAAATGTTTGAATCAACATGAGCCTTCTAAAGTTGTTATTCTAACCCCATATACTACTTCTACTTCAACATCTCCTCCTTCTTCCCATGAGGAAAGAAATCATTAATAATCATAAGGAGATGCATAGTCCTCTGATGGTGACAAACCTTCACATACTCTTAGCGATTTCATGTCTGTAAGGATGGGAATTTACCCAAGAATCCACCATGTAATATAGGATTCCTCAAGTTATGATCATTGGTATGCCTTAGGGAATACTATCAAGCTACTGAACCCAAAAATTGTCCTCGATGATGATGAATTCTAGGAAGACCCTCCTAATTTCCTTAACTAAAGCCAGCATCGATGAAACCATGGATATGTGAACTGTCAAAGTGCATCGACCAACGCTACTGACCATGTTGTGCATGCCACTAAGACCAGACAACAGGCTTAATGAAGGGATCTACATGCACCGTCCTCTCACCCTATTTCATAAGATTCACATCCCCTACCATTTGTGCTACTCGACTAGGAAGAGTCACCGAAACCATGATATGATCAGCCATGTAAAGCTGAGGCCAGGTCATAGTAATCCAACAATTTACCAGTATTCGTCTTAATATATTTAGCTAGTGAGTAGTGGGATACACCCATAATTATATGAAATCCACCGGTTTGACCTGCAATATCTTCCATATCTCCTACCAAAGAGAAACCTCATATTGGTAGAAATGTGCACCTAACATGGAAGTATGATTTTCTCAAGAACATTTCTATCATTCCTATGATACTATAGATCCTTGAGTCTCGCAACCTATTAAAATAAATGTGTGATTCCCCAGTGAAATCTTTAAGAAGAACCCTCTAATTTGAAATAGAGGTAGAATCCGTGGAATTCGTCCATGATGAGGCAACTAGACATTGACAATTCTAGGATATTATCTCACTATTAGAAGAGAATTATGGTTCTTCTATGCAGTGGATCATCTACCCAATGTACATCACAGGTCATTTCATTAACGTGGGTGTTCCCCATTGTCTCATTGACATAGGTTCTATGATCAAACTCGTCCCAACCTAGAAGCTCTGCTAACTGGGACTATCAAAAATAGATATGAGTCTTGCGGACTTGAAGATATGGGGTTATGAGAGAACAATGAAGACCCTTCTTGGAAAGATCTACCTAAAATCAAAATTCAGTTGCTTGATTTCCAGCATGGATTTCAGGTTCATCACATAGGACAACACCTAAAATGCATTGATGGGTAGACCCTGGCTCCATCTACACACAAAAATCCCATCCTCGTATCACCAATGCCTCACATACTCCCTTAATGGTCATGTAGGAATTCTACAAGGTGATTCATCTCCATTTTCCTCTTGTGAAGCCCGTAACCTAGATGATAAATGTTATAGGAGAAATGAAAAGTAAGTTCAGGAAAATGAGGTTAACCGCACTACTGCTTTTTCTGAACCATGGATAGACTTGGATGATGCCAACATCCACCAAATTATCCGATTGGAGGCCACAACCCCGGAAATGGGAAACTTCATTGTCATCTCTACGATAATGGGAAAGTGAATTCCCATATTAAAGGAATGTAGGAGGATCACGTCATACTCCTAAATGAATCTGGATTGAGTGATCCCAGAAGCCCTTACCCCTATAAGGTATCAGGATGTTTTCCCCATGCAAACATTAGTACTCCATACTTGATTGTTTTACCAAGATTAGTAGAACTGACTCAAGCTGATATGATACCATTGCTTTGATATTGTCAAGAGTGGCCCATTGGGTTGAAGGCCTGATGGAATCATATCAACAAATTTCATCTCCATGGCTTCAGCAGCATAGGAGTCCCGTATTGAAGATTTTGTTGCAGCTCAGGTCAGCACCAGCATTCTATCATAATCAGATAATTGAAAATATATTTCCCCTACCAACAATCCTCTCATTGTGGACAATTATTAAGATTTTAAGGACACTCTTCCCACATTTGAGGAAGGTGTCTCTACCACCATTGATGAGTTGGTACAGGTAAACCTTGGCACCAAGATATATCTAAAACCAACACTGGTCAGGGAAGCTATGTCTGCAGAAGATAATATGTAGTATGTTAGTTTCCTAAAGTAGTATTTAGAGATATTTGCATGTAGATATTATGAAATTCTCGAACTAGATTCTCATGTCACCGTCTTCCCCCTTGGTTTCTTGATTATCCATCATGGGTTTAAATAGACTCCCAGAAATATTCTCCTCATTCATAGTGAAATGGTCGAGGCTGAATATTATAAGATAATTAAAGATAAATTTATCAAAAAATACCATTACCCAGGATAGTTGGCCAACATTGTTCCCGTCTGAAAGGGGAATGGAAAAAACTGTGTCCAAATTTACTTCTGCGATTTCAACTGTCACTTTTTAAAGTATGATTTTCCCCTTCCTACAATAGAGGTGTTGTTTGATGCTTCTGCTGGATTCCAATATCTCTTCTTCATGGATGGGTATTCAAGATATAATCAAATCCAAATGGACCCAAATGATGAATAATCTACCACCTTCATAGAACCACAATTTAATTAATATTACCAATTAATTCCTTTCTGTGTGAAGAATGAATGTGCCACCTATCATCATTCCATGAAACGCATATTCAAGACAATCCTCTATACATTTGTGGAATTCTATGTGGATAATTTGGTGGTAAAATCCAAATAGTTTCAAGACCATCTCAGAGATCTTTAGAATTTGTTTTTCTTTCTACGCTCCCATTATCTGAAGATGAACCCCATGAAGTGTGCCTTCATGTTTACCATTTGAAAGATCCTTGTCTTCATCATCTGATATAGAGGCATTGAGATAGATCTAGATAATATCAAGGCCATTATTTAGATGCCTCATACGAGACACCTTCTTGAGCTCTGAGGATTTTAAGTCCACATAGACTACATATGCTGATTCATTGTGAATATGTCCATAAAGTGTATGCCCTTTTCCTATCTCATGAAAAAAGGTGTCGATGACCAGTGGGATGAAGAGTTTAAGGATACATTTGAAGAGATCAAGGAGTACCTTCTACAACCTCTGGTTCTGATGCCACCTGTCTCTGAAAAGCCACTAGTCCTTTATCTGACCACCCTTAAATAGTCCCTTGGTCCCCTTATCACACAAAAGTACAATAAGGGGATACAGAATACTTTATAAAATCATAGTTTCACATTCCTTGATAAAGAGACCAGATCTCTCTCTATCGAGAAGAAAGTACTTGTACTGATATTCATAGTCAATAAATTACGACATTGCCTATAGCACCATAAGATATATATGGTTTCTCTCGCATACCTACTGAAGTATATTGTGATCCACCTCATGTTGACAGATTGTATAGTTTGTTGGGTAGTTATCCTTTAGAAATTCAACATCAGGTTCATTCCATAGAAATATGTCAAGATTCATCCGCTGGAAGACTTTCTTGCCACCCATCCTGCCCCCCACAGAGCAGTCCCTCTATCTTGACATCCCAGAAGAGGCGACACTATTGGAAATTTAGGCTATAGCCATAGTATAAAACTATGGATATAGGTTCTCAGACCGTAGATATAGGTAATTACCACGGTTTGAGAAATTGTGGCTATGTTTGGCGTGGATATAGGCCTTGACTTAAATACACTGTTTGGAATCATGGCTATAGGTCTAGAGCTACGGTTCAAACCATGGATATAGGTATACATCCATGGTTCGAACCATGTTAATATCACTATAGCCAAGATTTAGAACCATGGCTATACTAGAGAAGGGACAAAATTTATTTCCAGAGTTAGAAAATGTGGAATTATACCTATAGCCGTGATTTTTAACTGTGGAAATAGACATATAGCCATGGTTTGAAACCATGGCTATAGGGTCTGAAAAACCATAAAAAAAAGCCCTCATCCCCCCTGAACAGCCCCGCCTGTAGTAGCCCACCCCCCCCCCCTACAGGCCCCTCCCCCCTGGACACCCCCACCCTACATAAACCCCCCTCCCCTGGACAGCCCCCTCCCCCTGCAAATCCCCCTTGGGAATCCCCCCTGAAAATCCCCCCTCCTTGACAGACCCAAGACACCCCCCCCCCCAGATAGACCCTGGACACCCACCCCCCAACAGAAAGACCCTAGACACCTACCCCCCCCCCCTCAAATGTTGTACACCCCTCTCCCTCCCCCCAGACAGACCCTGGACACCCCCTGCCCCATACCCTAGACCCCCCATCCCCCCACCAGATAGACCCAGGACAAACCCCCCACTCCCCGAACCCCCATGGACAAACCCAAGACACCCCCTATACCCTGGACAGATCCCCCTAGACATCCAAGACCTTCACTCCCTTGGACAGCCACCCCCCTAGAACCTAGACACCCCCCCCCCACCCCAGAACCTAGACACCCCCCCCCCCAGACCCTGGAAAAATCCCCCTCGACACCACACCCAGAACCTGGACACCCCACCCCTTGCACCCCCCTTCCAGTTACACCCCCTCCCCCTGCCACTCCCCTACCCCTAGCCAGTTCCCCCCCCCCCCAGATAGACTCTGGATAGACCCCCACCCCACCCAGACCCTAGACACCCCCCTGGATAGACCCTGGACACCCCCCCCCAGAACCTGGACCCCCCCCCCCCCACCAGACCCTGGAGAGATCCCCCTAGACACCCCCTTCCCCCCACCCCACAAACCTGGACACCCCACCCCATGCCCCCCCCCCCTTCTAGTTACCCCCATCCCCCTTGCTAGTTCCCCCCCTCCCCTGCCAGTTTCCCCCACCCCACTACCAGTCCTCCCCCCCCCCCCTCACCCTACATGTTTCCCCTACCCCCTTCCCCTATCAATTTCACCCCTGCCCCTACCAATCCCCTCCAAATTAAATTATACATGGAATCTACTTACATAACAAGAATTCAACAAATCCAAATATAAAAAAACACATAACTGCACTTAAATGAGTCTCCCTATAAGACAAATTATCAAAGAAGTCTGGAACCATATCAAAAGTACCTATAAAACAAGGTAGAACATAGTAGTTCTCAACCCCTATACCCACACTCCCCCCCTCCATATCCCCCTACTGGACCCCTCTTGAGAGCAGCCCCTGCCCCCTTGGACAATAGCCCCCGTTCTGGACCCCCTAGACAGCAGCCCCCCACCCCCCAGTTAGACCCCCTGGACAGCCCCCCTCCCCCCATGCTGGACCCCCCTAGACAGCAGCCACCCTGTTGGACCCCCCCTAGACAGCAGCCCCCCTGCTAGACCCCCTGGATAGAATCCCCCCTACTAGACCCCCCTGGACAGCCCCCCTACACATCCCTTGCACATATCCTAAGGGATCCTTAGTTAAGCTGATTGACCCAGAAGGTGAGAAACAAGCTTTTCCTTTAGATATACCTACCAAATCATAACCTATAGAGGCTTATTTACCAAGTGATGAGAGAGTTTTTTCCCCAGTGCCTTTAGATTTTGTATCCATGGTCTATTTATAATATTTCATAGAAAGACTTCTTTTAGATTTTAGTGGAATTTTGAGTTATTAGGGACCTCCTATTATTGCATCTACATATAGTGCTCCACCCCCTCAGCTTTAGTTGATGTTGATTTGATCTAGTCTACATTAAAATAGTATCTCCATGTTGTTATAGGTGATGTGAATTCATCTCATCAGGATTAATTGAGGCATATTCTGTAGAATGGATTTTCAGGGAATAGGTTGACCAGTTGAAAGTGATGACAACTCTACTCAAGAAATTCATGGAGGAGAATATTTCTTTAGTAGTATATAGAGATGGGGAAATATTATTATAGACGTTTTCAATCTTATGAAGCCTTTCCTATATGTATCCAATACTCTAATGGCTGCCGGATAGAAGTCAAAAGTTCAATAGTGAAGTGGACTTCAAAGTCCGCACTACTACAGTGGTCAAAGTGGCCTTCTTACTTGAGATTCTTCTTCTCCCTCTTTCTGTATCTCTATTTTTTATCTTTTGGGAAATATCAACTGATCCACTACTATTTTTTCAATAGTTTTATACCTTTTTTCAACTACTCTCTCTACTGTTATGTTTCTTACCTAACATTTGGAGACTCCACTAGGGAAATCTCTAGAGGATGAAAGAAGATCAGAGATCACTAGTTGGTGGAGAGAGAGTATGCATTTGGGAAATGAATCATAGTTGGGGAATATCAAGGAGGAATCTCACGTTGAGGAACTTGTCTCTATGACTAGTTTTTTTTTTCGTGATCATGATCAGTAGGTACATGCGACTATTTTGTGGCGGTGTTGTGGTTGAAAAAGAAGAAGAAAGAAACGAAGTCCTTGTAGATTATTTCTCTCTCTGCCACTTATTATCTATTATACAAAACATCTAAGACAATAACTATTTAGAACTTAGTCTCTGTTGGGGGCATGAATTCTGGGATGTTGCGACTACTGTTGAAGACCCATAGGAAAGGCTAGAGGAAATGCACGAGTTGTGTTATCTTTTGTACAGTTTAGGATGGAGTTGGAATTTTCTACAATGTTTAGATTTATGAAATCTTAGATGGTTGAGATTCAATAACTAATAAACACTATAAATTAATAGCTATAGTTTTTTTGATAATAATCATGGGAACTAGATATATAGGAGACTCATTGATTAGATTCTATTAAGATAGGTGATAAAGCTACCGTGTGTACGTTTGGTAGAGGTTATTATAAGGAGAAACAGCTTGAAACTAAACCAGTATGTCCTGAAGAGGTAATATACAATTTTAATTTTAGAAAGGAAGTTGATAAAATGAATGTTAATAGAGTGTAAGAAATCTTGATGATTTTTCAGTCTGAATAGAAAGGAATCAACAGTGAAGAGCTAGAGGAGCCTGAATTCTATCTCAAATGCCCTAACATGGTAGATTTTGATCCGATTTCTTTAGAGGATAAATCTGGAATGAATATTGAGTAGGGAATTCATGTTCTAGTTCTAATAGAACCTCTAGAAAAAGAAAAAAAGAGTTTTGAGAGTTCTTCCCCAAAACATCATGGTGAAATACAAATTAGAACAACAAAAGAGTTCTTTTTTATGTTGCTAATATAGCAGGTCTTTTCTGGTGGTTTTTGAGTTTTATGTATTCTAAGAGGACACATGTCCATTAATAATTTTTATAAATAACTATATACATGTTATTTACCTTCAATAAAGTTAATGAATTTCAAAAAATTATAATGTAGAAAACACAATTCCAACTAGAATTGTTAAGGATGTGGAAGAAAAAATTAGCAAGGAAACAAACATGCCAAATTGATTCTGTTCTGTAGGATGCCATTGAAATTTCAAGATTTTTGAATTACAGTGAAATTATATGCTATTATTTATCTAGTTAGACACCTGAATTCATATATTAAAATTTCCTTAAAGTAGTGTTGTGAAATAATTTTTAGAAGAAATGTTTGGGTGTTGTTCTTGTATTTTGGTCTAGTCAGGAAAATGTATGTTGCTTTATGGGAAAAATTTATATTTTTTCTACTTCTGGGTGATCCCAATATGATTTTTTTACTACTTTCATGTTATGCTTCTTTGGCAACATCATAATTGAAACTCGTATTTTGGAAGACATCTTCAACTGCTTCCAAATTATGCTCGTTATAAATGCATCAAAGGATAGAATTACTACTAAAGAAGTTGGTTTTGTTGTTGATTCTGTAAAGGAAAGATATATAACCTATGAAGTGTTGAATATTTCTCCTTATATGTTACCAGCACTGGGTACTTATGGGTTTTGTAAATTAGCAAATAATGTTTCTTCAGATTTCATACCCACTATGGGATACACTTTTTCTATTGACAAGAAGATTGAGGTTGGTTTGATGTGTTACAAGACAAGGGGAAACGGTATTGTTAGAGTACAAACACTTCATGTGAGTGGACATGTTGAAGGCTTCTTTCAGGAGAAATCATAACTTTCTTTTGTGACTCACTTGAAACTTTTCTTTCTAGAATCCATGGGGGACAAAGGAAAGAAAGCTACATTCTTATTTTTTCTTTTGGCATGGAAAGTGGTACCAGCATTGGATTATAGAAGTACAATAGTTTTAAAGCCTACTAAAAGCGAATCATTCACTTACTTAGATCCATTTGGAGAGAGTAAAATATTTTTTTATACCTTCTAGAGGTTTTCATAAGTTTACATCCTTCTGGTTGAGAATAATTCTGAATGTTCTATGAATAAAATCATATTTTTCTATGGTTGTTTCTACTTCTGAAACAGCATGTTGAGACCCAATGGTGACTGTTCTTACAATTAAAGCATCCAAAATTTGGTAAGAAGATAAAAATATTCATTCTTAGCCTGTTTTTTTTTGTACAAGAGGAGTTTTTTAAGCTCTTATTCAGGGGCATGAAGCTCTATTACTTAAACTTGGGTTTCCATGTGTTTGGATTATTTGTGATGGGATACTAAAAATGGGCCAACAAAGTAAGGTTAGTGATCTTCAGAAAACTTATGCTCTAAGGAAAATACTGTAAAAAAGTTACATTAATGCTTAGGCTTCCCCAAAAGCTGCCTCTAAGGGTTTTCATTATAGTGATTGAGAATAGGTTGTCATTCCAGTACTTAAGATGATGAGACAATCTATTCGTAGTCCACCTAGAGGATAATATTCTTTTTTTAAAGGGTACGAAATGTTAGTAATATATGGGGGTTAGTTTGTTATGGGGCTGGAAGGGGCGTGTATGGGAAGTAGTGAATAATTAGGGTGATGTTGTTTTCTCAATACTTTTCTATTTTGGCCAGCTATAGTAGTTAAGGATTTGTTGTATGGGTTGTTAGCATTTGTTTCAGATAATGAATAGGGGAGATAATAGCAAGAATGGTGTACAAATTAATTATCTTGGTTCATCTAGTTGATGTTGAGCGGTTGGGGCCTTGGGAGGTTCCAACCTTATCTCTCAGAGAGGTGGTCTTCTTCCTTAAGATTATTCTCCTCCCTCCTTATGTATCTCCATTTCTTCTTATCCAAGAAATCTCAAGTGATCCATGTCTATTTGTTCAATTCTTTTCTACCTATTTTTAACTGCTCTCATTACTGTTAGGTTTGTTACCTAACTTTTGAATACCCCAATGGGGAAATCACTTAAGGAGGGAAGCTGATCAAAGATTTTCAATAGATGGAGAGAGAGTAAGGATTTGGAAAATGCAACACATATGGGGAAAATTGAAGATGCATCTCACACTGAGGGAATGGTTTGTGGTACTATTTTCTATTAGGAATGATTGTGATCGGAAGGTATGCATGACTCTTTCATGGAAGAATTTTTCATTGACAAAAGATGAAATAAATGAATTACTTATAGTTTATTTCTCTCTCTAACAGCTGTTTTTATATTGGACACAGCCTTTGAGAAAATGTCTGCCAAAAACTCGACTCTGATGGAGGCACAAACATTGGGAAGTTGCGACCATTTCAAAAGACACGCTGCAGAAGTTGGAGAAAGTTCACAAGAATTGTTAGCTTGATTGTTGTTTATGAAGGAATTAAAATTTTCTATAGAGGTGCAACTTATTCAATATCATGTTATCGTGATTCAAAAACTAATAATAACTATAAAAAAATAGCTGCAGTTCTTATGAGTAGAAGCATGAGTGCTGGAGATGCAAGAGTCTCATTGCTTAGATTCTCGAAATTGAGGTGACAAAGTCATTTTATGTACATTTAGTAGATGCAATGCCAAGGAGCAGCAGATTACAACCAAACTAGTATTTCCTGAAGATGTATTATCTTATTTGAATTTTTTCATGGAAGTTGATCAAATGGAATTGAATAGTGAGTAGAAAGCTTGTGGAATTTCAGTACATGCGGAATAGAGTATACAATGAAGATATTGAGGAGAATTTTGAACCCTATCTCGAATGGCCTAACGTGGTACATTAGGATCTGATTTTTTCATATGATAAGCATGATAGGCATATTATAGAGGGGAACCGTGTTCATGTTCTAATGGAACCACTAACTAAGGGGAAAAGTATTTGAATTTTCTATCAGAACAAATCACGATGAAGTATAAATTAGCAACAATATATGATTATTTTGATTTTTTTTGAAGTAAAAACCATAGAACTATAAGTGATTGATTTTCGAATTTCCATGGAAAATGTAATGGAGGCTGGTAGATTTTCTATGGGACAACAATTTATTGCCTTTGCAGATACTTATATTGGCTGTGAGAATTGTTTTACTTCCAGTGGTAGAAAGAGTCAATCTAGTCTAGTGACAACTAAAGAAACCAATGTGGAGGATTGTTACACACTGGTTCAAATATTCCTAAAGGAGAAAATGGCTGACCAAGAATGTTTGGGGCCTCTTCCTTAGGCTAAGAGGGTTATGGATGGGAATCCAATGGTTACTATAAAGGATTCAGAAGGATACTATAAGGGATACTTTTCACAAGGATTTTCAAAGTAGTATGGATTACCTATTGGATTATTTTTGAACATGCATGACAACTGTAATAATTTTATAAACATGGTATAATATTCCCCAAGATCTAATTCTTTGCCTAGGAGGTCAATGTTTTCCAGTAAGTCGAACACTCTATTTGTGATAGATCTATTTTATGTTGTTGATGTGTAAAGTCTTTTCCAATGGTTTTTGAACAAGTCTGGAATAGGTGGAAGGGGGATAGTGTGGGCTGGATTGCAGGTGGTTGGGGGATTTTGGTCATATGGCAGGGGCTGGTGTGGGCTGGGATGTTGGAGTTCGGGGGCCAGTGAGGGCTGGAACGGGTGGTTGGGGTTGTTTTCTAGGTGTCAGAGGGCAGGCATGAGTGTTTTTCAGGAGGCTAGGGTGTGATGGCTGGTGTGATGGCTGGTGCAGGCTAAATTGCATGTGGGTGGGGGCTAGTTCAGGCTCGAATGTAGGTGGAAGGGGGCTGGAATGTTTGTGGAAGGGGGCTGATTGCAGGTGCTGGGGGGATGGTGCGGGCTGATTCGAAGGTGGCAGGGGGGTTATTGAAGGCTGGAATGCTGGTGGTAGTGGGATGAAAGGAAGGTGGAAGGAGGATAGTGTGGGCTAGATGTGGCTGGAGCAGGGCAAAAGCACAGAATTACCGTAGCATTACCGCGGTGTGACAGCAGCATGACCGTGGCGTGACCACGGCGTGACTGTGGCGTGACCACGGTGTGACCGCGGTGTGACCACAGCGTGACCGTGGCAAGATCGTGGCGTGACCGTGGAGTGACCGCGTAGTGACCGCGTCGTGACCACAGCGTGACCCCGGCATGACCACGACATGACCGCGGCATGTTGGCCCGTTCCAGCGACATCCATGGGGTAGCATCTTCCAGCCAAGAGCGAAGGGAGCGAGAGGGGGCAGGGCAACATTCTGGTTATTTCCCCATCGGAAAAAATTGTGATTATTCAGTCTCAACATTGATCAGAAGACTCATGGAATACTATCATTGTGAACTGCCATGGGGTGTCATCTTGGATCCGGGCCAAATCGCGGCATGACCGCGGCGTGACTGCGGTGTGACTGCGGCGTGACCATGGTGTGACCATGGCATGACCACGGCATGACCGCAGCGTGACAGTGTCGTTACCGCGGTGTGACCGTCGGGTGTTGGCCTGGTCCAGCGACATTCGTGGGGAAACATCTTCTGGCCAAAAGTGAATGAAACAAGAGGAGGCAGGGAAACATTCTGGTCATCACCCCTCCGGTATATATTTTGATTATTCAGTATCAACATTGATCAAAAAACTCATGGAATACTATCATTGTGAACCGCCATGGGGTGTCATCTTTGAGTAAGGCCAAATTACGGGGTGACCACAGCGTGATCGTGGCGTGATCATAGTGTGACCGCGGTGTGACCGCAGCGTGACCGGGGCGTGACTGCGGTGTGTTGGCCCAGTCCAATGACATCCGCGGGGCAGCATCTTCCATCCAAGAGCGAGGGGAGAGGGGGTAGGTGGGGCAACATTCAATTTATCGCCCCGCTGGAAGAAATTTTGATTAGTAAATCTCAACATTGATCACAAGACTCATGGAATACTATCACTGCGAACTACTGTGTGGTGTCATCCTGGAGCAGGACCAAATCACGGCGTGACTGTGGTGTGTTGGCTGGGTCCAGCGATATCCGCAGGGTAGCATCTTTTGGCCAGGAGCGAAGGGAGCGAGTTGAGCGGGGCAACATTCGGGTTGTTGCTCCGCCGATAGAAATTGTGATTAGTCAGTCTCAACATTGATTACAAGACTCATGGAATATTATCACTGCGAACCACCACGGGGTGTCTTCCTGAAGCAGGGCCAAATTACAGAATTACCAAAGTGTAAATGTGGCTTGATAGTGGGATGACTGTGGCATGTCCACGGCATGACTGCGGCGTGACCACGGCGTGACCACGGCATGTTGGCACGGTCCAGCGACATCTGTGGGGTAGCATCTTCTAGCCAGGAGTGAAGGGGGAAAGAGGAGGTGGGGCAACATTCTGACAGTTGCCTTGCTGGGAGATGATAGAACAGATCAACTATTTAATATGCTATAACAAGGGATCACCAGAAAAGGTTGTATAGAGTGGCGCAATGACACAACGTATAAAGGGAAACAAAATGACAGAAAAGAATCATACACCCTACACAAAAAAATTACAAATTCATTCACTTTTCCTAAACATGGAATTTTATTTATAATATTCAAAGCGTGAAAAGGAAAGTGTCATGGTCAAGGAATATGCCTACTCGGGTAGTGTCATTTGAGCTAAAAAAGTATGATAATCTAATTTATATTATTCAAAGAAAACAAAAACTAACTAAACACAAAACAAACACCAACAAGAGTCATATGAAAGACTCAAACCAAATCTAAACATGATACAAATAACTATCACTACTCTTTGGTTTAGAAGATAGAGCACCTCCATTGGATGGGTTTTGTTATAAAATCATGAAATTTCTTTATCACACAATTCATTTAATAATATTTGACATCTATTCTAAAACTCATTCAGAAAATGCAATAATTTAAGCTACTAGATCAACATAACTATCAATGTGAGTTTTCGCAAATAGCACACCTCCATTGGAGGGGTTTAATTATAAAAACGTGAATTTATTTATCAAATGAAACAATTATATTAAAGAACACTTATTCAAGATACGCAATTCAATAAAATTAAGAAGAATTATGAAAGAATATAAATTCAATTTAAAGTGTTCTTGTGTTAAATAGGCTAGAAGAGGGATCCTACCTCAAGGTGGAACCAAACTGTCCACCTCGGATCTTGGAGATTTATAACTAAAAGTTGATGCTCCCCAACTGGGTATACACACCTTCAAACACATGCAAGGACACATATCCCCAATGCACACACTCGCATGGCCATGAGAATGTGCAAGGGAATCCTTGAACATATGCTTATATGCATATTCCAGTCTCCACTCAGCTGCGTATGCATTTATATATATATACATGGGCACGCATAGCCCCATACATGCATAATCACTTCCATGGTTGACTATACACGTAAAGGGGGAACCCACATACATATACTTTCTTACCTATGCACACGTAGGTGAGTCTCCCTTAACATGGCTACTCGAAACCAACGAGGAGGGATCAATGCGCTACACAAAGGATATTAGGAAAATTAAGACACATAAAGGATACTACATAACCAGTGAGAAACCAACCAACATCATTAAATCCTTACCTCAATTGGGAGAACAAAATGCACCCAAACCAACATGAAATGATCCAATTCCCTACTGAAAACCTAATATGCAGTCAAAAACACTGAAATCCCAAAATACATTAGGTGTGAGGCAAGTAGTAACCATATAATCTTACATCGAATCAAAGCTAGTGGACTAAATCAATCTGAACCCCATATTCCCCCTTCGCAGAATATAATTACCCTTTGTCCAAAGAAATAATTAAAAGACCTAAGGGTCCAATGCGATGAAGAAAATAAAATAAAAACTAAACTAAAACATACCTATCCCCTGTGACTATACACATCACCACTCAACGTATAATAACCATAGTGCCCCATGGGTAAAATCATATTCCTACAAGCAAGGGGGATATAGATCCATTTTTCAAAATGATACTATCAAATAGTACATTCCTATTAATTAACAATTATTCTTCTTGTTAACAGTATATAATTATTTTGGCTCGAGTTTCAACTTAATTTGGTTTTGTTTGATAGTAGTTTTTATCCCACCCGATAATAAAAGTTTTCTAGGGGACACAATTTCTAATCAAATAGAATATATCATAACAAAAAATGGATCCACACCTATGAATAAGGTTGAACATGTTAAGAAAGAATGTTTGATCGTATAGTCTGATGAGTTATAAAAGGATAAACCAAAAAACAAAAACATTGACAGTTCCCTAATTGCTCAAGTGAATATGAAATTTTCAAAAAATAATTAAGATGTGAAAGAAGAGAAAACCATATTTCAACAACATAAATGTATAGAATGTGAGAAATAAGAAAGCGCAAAGAAAATAAAACACTTTTAATATACAAATAAAAGTGCTCCAGTGTTGAGAAAAAAGCCTAATAACTCAGAAGTTGATAAACCCAAATTATTACCATACATGTTGATATAAAACAATACTCGAATTGAAATGTCACATAACTTGCACTTCACATATATATTTTTTTAAGGAAAATAATTTTGAAAAATAAATCCTTCATATAGTGTTTATATTCCACTGAAAAAAATCAACATAGAGAAAATACATAAATACATTCTTGTTAATCACATCTCTAAAAAAGTTTCAACACCTTTCCAATGAGTTAATGCCATATTTATAGGGAACTTTTCATCTAGATAACACTTTATAATTTAATAAAATATGGTTACCCATTCAACTGTATGTGAATCCGAAAAGAATAACACATTTATCCATAAACAAATTTACCTTCACATGCATCATGAACATATTAAAACAGTATGCATTAGATAAAATTTTAATTTACCAATTATAAAACTCCATTCACATGGAAACTGCATCCACAATGCATCAATGGAATAAATAATTCTACATATAAAATATTTATAACATTTTTATGAGCTCCAAATGACTTCACATAGAATATGATATTCATTATGAAACTAGAAACAAATCATATTTTGTTCACCTAAATCGCAAAGAAATAATGATATTTTGGTATCTTCTATGTGAACTTACAATGATTTATATCTATAAACACTACAACGATAACTATTTTTAGGTTTTGAGAAAACAAAAATCAATCATATATCACAGTGTGATATTGATTTTTATGAATTCATTAATTTAATGTTGAATATCAAATTATCCTTCCAACACTCGAGCTCTAGGTTAACACCCAAGGTATACCAAACTTGATTTAATAGAGTACCATATATGTCTGTCTATGCCTACCATTATCTAGGATGATTTCCTTGACAAGGAACCATAACAAGGTACATTACCCATTCCATGGACCAGTGACCTAACACACACTACCAATTCTAGGGATATCTCTAATATTCCATGGGTTAATGGACTTTCTATGAGTTCTCATTATAGAAAAGATTAAATTCCCAATGAGAATAAATAATGCTAAGTGTGGAGTAACCATTCCAGGTATTATATAACCATGCATCAAGAACAACCAAGAGAAAACCCCCTAACAAAACCCTAAAACAGGAAAAAAATATTTTGACATATGACACATTTTTTAA
This sequence comes from Viscum album, assembly GCA_963277665.1. Classification (NCBI taxonomy): domain Eukaryota; kingdom Viridiplantae; phylum Streptophyta; class Magnoliopsida; order Santalales; family Viscaceae; genus Viscum; species Viscum album. The sequence goes on from OY728125.1 coordinate 229,065,383, forward strand.
TTCAGTAAAATTTCCAATTCTCAATACTCATATTTCATTATGTCAAATATCAGTTCTTGTCAATATAACATTGTGTCTTTTACAATTTCATACCAATTATATAGGTACATGCTACATTATCAATTAACATTTCAATTGTTTCAATTCTAATTTACATACTGATAATTAAACATTCTAATTGACATGTCATGTGAAGAACAAATTCAATTCACGATTATATTCATTCCTTAACATATTTCTCATTCTAGGTATATGGAACTAGACTCATACCATCCATTCTCTAACCCAAGGTTATAGATAAGAAAACATCTTTGGTGTCCAAAGGATCATGGTCTTTATCACCAATGGACCCAGCAGGATATGTGGAAGGTATAACAGTGAGGATTTAAAATTTTCCATGTATTCTTAATAGAAGAGGTCACACACACGACATGATGACACTATCATACATGATTCATATACTATAAAACCAATGAAGAAATTAGGGAGATTTTTCAAATCACCCAACTCAATAAAAATAATATCAATCCAAAAACATAAAATTTTGATGAATGTAATCCACCATAATCCTATATGGAAACTGATAAATACACCACATCAAGTCCATTAGAAGAATAAAAAAGTGGAAAATAATGGAATTCACCAATTTAGAGCAGAATTCAATGAGTCTAGATGTTTGAATCAAATAATTTGTTGAGAGATCTATGATTCAAGGTATCCTACAAATGAGGTAGACATGAATTGGGGTTGAAATGTTGGAGAGATCCATTCTGGAGAAAGTGAGATTGCGATGGAGGAAGTGAGATCACCAAATAGGGTTCATGATCGGGAGGTAGGGTTGGAGTAGAGATCTAGTTGGAGGAGGAGATCTAATTTAGTGGAGAGATCAATTCAAGGAGAGATTCTGTTCGATAGAGGAAGTGAGCTCATGGGTTCGTGCTCAGGAAGTAGGGTTCGACAGATGAGAGATCTATTCAATGATGTGTGGAGAGATTTTTTTGTGGGTTCTCTATGATTATTTGGGGGTTTTTTCCAATGGTATATAAAACCATAGAGAAATATTATTTGGGGGGGTGATTTCCCTATAGTTTCTAAAAACCGTAGGAAAATAATTTTATAATGTAATTTATTCCCAATGTTTTAATGAAACTGTTGGGAAAACACATCAAATTATTACTTAAACCAACGGTTTTTTCAAACCGTTGGTGTGCCGGTGTTGGTATAAGTGGTATTTCCACAAGTAAATGTAATTTAAAATATCATATTGAATCTAGATATGTACAGGTAAATTCATGCAATGTGGTAGTGCAATCAACCCACTAAAAGGAGGACAGATTGCAGGATCCAAATCTATCTTTATAAGATATAATTAAAAAAATTGGACATAATGGCCTTGATTTTTACAAGAAAAGGTGTTAAAGCCATAGAAATAGCAACTAGTGGTATCATAAAAAATCTGATTTGTTGCAACTAATATCAATCCAGGATTTAGTGAAAGAAATCTATTGTAAATAGGAGGGAATATTTGGAGAAACCTAATAATAGAGAAATGAGGGAGTTAGAGATGGATTGTAATGGTTATTCAAACTTATCTAAGATTAAAGAAACCAACAGAGACTAACTACACCCCCTACACCACCCTCTTACCCCACTAACCCACTACCCCACCCCCTCCCCCCTGCCCTACAGATTACCCTGCAGAACACCCCTTTCCCCCTGCCATGTACACCCCCTACTCCACCCTGCCCAATCAACCCACCCCTCCCCCTACCCTACAGACCTCCCCCTGCCCTTCAAACATCCCCCCTCCCCCTATTGCCCTACAAACATACCCTACCCCTTTCCCCCCTCCACCCTTCCCCCTACCCCCCTCCACCCAGCCCCCTATCCTGCACAGCCCCTCCTACACCCCCCAGTCCCCCTAGCCTGCACCAGCCCCCTAGCCTGCACACCCCCCTGTGAGTCAAAAAAATTTATGGAGATGCACGTGGTGTCTCAAATGAGAGAAGTAAGGATTAAAATGGAAAACATAAATTCAATAATTTCAAACAATCTACATAATCATAAACTACCACAAGAGGATCCTTATTTATGTGCTCACATGCATATGCATGGGCAATAATGCCTCACGAAATATTTAGTTAAATGTTCACATTCATACCTTTGTTCTTCATAATGTCGATACATTTTGAGGAAGTGAATAGGTAATTTTGGATTCATATTTCAGTTATAAAAAAATTTATTTGATTATATGATTCCTCAAGCAATAGATCATAGCCTCAAAGAAATGACTTTGCTAATAATTTTTTGAATTGTGTTCCCAATGGAAATAGGACTGATGTCTTTCATATTCACTACATTATCCTTTTTTGAATCAATGTAATAAAATTGGAATTAATTCCATAAGGTATAGAATCATGATTAAATAATTCTCTCATAAAATTATATAAATAAACATGCACAATAACAAAGTAAACCATAAAAAAGTTTTTTCTGAACCCATCAGGCCTGACCACACTCTCAAATAAGGAGAAGAGTGAAGTATTTGCCTCCTTATCATCACAATATTTAGTTAAAGACTTATTTTTATTATTATCAACAACACAAGTAATTTTATCCATCATCTGGAAGGTAAAATCTTATCCTTTCTTTGAGAACAGTTTTCCAAAATAGTCAACCATAACATTAGAAAATTGATTTTATGATCTCTATAAAGACCCATAGATTCTATGGGTAGCGACTCCTATTCCAATTCACTTTTCCTTGTGTATATAATGAAAAAATACAATTTTTATATCTCCCTCCTACAACCATATTATATTATACTAGTTTTATACTAGCCATTATTTTAAAAATGGGTTTTCAAAAAGCTGATTTAGGGTTTTAATCTAATAATTTAAAGGATCATTCTAATTATGATTAATATTATGAAATTGTAGTAAGTATTTCTCAGTCTCATTGATATTATTACACATATTATAGAAATAGACCTTGTTCTAGAAAATAATCATCCTTTTAACATTCTTTAACTTTTTTCCATTATTTGAAGAGGGATTCCATAAATTTCCATGTTCCATGTAATGATGATAATCTCCCTATAGCAAGGAAAAAAGTTAGGAATTTTTTAATTCAAATGAAAGGGGATATGATGTCAATTTATATGTGAAAATATGTACCATAAAATGATTGTGATCATAGTGACATATTTGGGAGAGCCAGACCTGAAACATTAATAACATAATTATTTTCATAAATATGAACAAAAAATATATTCAATTTGCTAGCTTGTAATACATTGATGGTGTTTCTACACCAGGTTTAGTATCCACCCACAATTGTAACTTAAACCATGCTATATTTATCAAAATAGGATGAAAATTCAGAATCTTCCATCATGTTGATGTGTGGACCAGTTTCTTCCTCATGCCTTAGAATAGTGTTAAAACCCCTCAGAATCACCCAACTATATGAACACTAAGAAATTAACCCTTCAATATTATACAAAATATCTATCTTTTGCATGTAAGAGTTAGATGAATAAAACAAATACAGGGAGATTACAATTCCTTGGATGCCAATATCAACTAAAAAGTCTTGCTGATTTTTTATACATGAATGCAGGTTGATACTGTCATGCTTTAAAATACAAATATTCTTAGAGTCATTACTACTTTATTTTTGTGATACATAGGAATATCCAAGGGAGGACCATTTAAATTCACACTATTTGTCAAACTCTATATTAGGTTTAGCTAAACTAAACATCATGGGTTTTTTTCCATAATAAATTATCTCGGGGATGTGATTATGGGTGATTTCCAAAGACATTGAAAATTAAAAAAGAGAATCTTCATTTATGAAGCGATGTCATAGCTATTATTTTGAAAAATAAAAGGAAACAAGAGAAATCAAATAAATTTCAAAACCTGTTATCAATGCCCAAAACCAATTGAGAAAGATGATTCAGCTCAGCCTGGGCACTTCTATTCAAAATTTCTCTTAAAATCTAAAGCTCATCATTGAAATCCCTTTCAAATTTCTTGAAAATTTCATATATTCATGAGGAACCAAGCCTACGGGGAAAGAAAAAACTAAAATTCCAATCAACTTACAGGATAGAATCCATGACTATTCTATCTCTAGAGGAATGGTGAGGGAGGAGGAACGGTGAGGGACAAGGAGTATTAACCAGGGGAGAGGGTCAAGGGTGGGAGGAGAAAGTCAAGCACGAGGGTGGGGAGGCCACCTTGAAACACTGATGGTCGAGAAGTGTAGCAGTGATGTCGGGGAGGAGTGTACGGAGAGCAGGCCCAGGTCGAGGGTTCAAAGAGTCATGGATATTGGGGAGGAGGAGCTCGTGGATCGGGGGAGGAAAAGAGTAGAGCATCATGGAGGGCTTCACCGAGAGCATCGCGGACTAGGGAGGAGGAGCTCATGGATCAAGGGAGGATAGGAGTCGCGGACTGGGGAGGAAGAGCCTGATACATAGTAAAAAAACATTGCTATGTATTTTTTTAATCTATGGCTATAAATTATGATATATACATAGTTTTAATTGAAATATTGGTATAAACTAATATATAGACACAGACTTATAAAACGGTGGCTACTGGTCTATGGCTATAGCCCAGTTTTCTAGTACCATGATCCTCATAGTGGATCAATCTATTCACGTTGGTAGATTCACTTTGATGGCACATCTTGAATCCCACCGGTAAAAGACACAATGATCCCAGACTCAACAGGGTAGGCATGGGCATCATCTTCACCACACCGATATAAGATATCCTACCCAATTCATTCCTATTGTCATAAGGATACAATAATAATGATTCATAGTATAAATCCCTCATCACTAATATATGAATGGACAACAAGAATGATGTTCCCCACCTACATGTCAAAGGGGAATCTTAATTGGTCCTAAAGAAGATCAATGGTGACTATGTCATCAGAAATATAGATATTTTTCCCCTATTAGAGCGCACATGAATGTTGGTGTCCATGTTCCCTTATCTACTAGAGATTAATCACATTCCCCGAGCGCAAAATGGTTGAGTTGATTCCTTTTCCAGTCTTACCGTATCTATTGCAGAGCCTGGCTAGTATTATTTGATAATCTATGTGGTTCATTGAAGATTAATTGCTCATGTCACACCATAAGATGATGATATCCAGTAGGTAAGCCAATTTATTGTTGGTTCCTCCACATTAGGGTCTCCAGGTCCCCCTACCACACTAATGAAAGGGACCCAGGATTGGATAACTCCTTTTTTTATTACTTCCAAAATGGAAATATCTCGAAAGATAGAGTCGAATGTGAGATAACCTGTCATTGAGAAGTATATTTCACTCTCCATAGTGGTCCCAACCTTGAGAAGATCCTTTACAAAAATGGGTTTTATGGAATTCACCTCTGTTGCATTCAAGGAGATGAGATCCCCCAGTTTATGCATGAGGTTCATGTCAGTTCTTGTGGAGCACATCAAGAAGGATCGAAACTCTTTCATCAGATCTGAAGGTTGGGATAATTCTAGACCACTATGGTCCATGACTATATCTAGTTCACCAAGATATTCAATGCATGCCAGATCCATGCTAATTTTGTGCATCGTCCATCAGAGACTCTCTATAATACCAAATACTCTTGGCCCTTTATGGTCTGAGGACTTGATGTTGTGGGAAAGTATCCACCAGTAAAAGCTTTGTTTTTCAAGTTTATCTTGACTTACATATATTTATTTTCCATGTGGGAAGTGAAAATACCACTTAAGGAATTCAAGGATCATCCTATCATTAATTTTGTGACCTCCAACATCATCCACTGATTCAGAGTCCCTCACACCATTCTCACTGATAATGGCACAAACTTCCCACCAGTTGAGCTGAAGAAATTGTACATCATGTACAATATCTAGTCAAACCATAATTTTCAATATCATGTGTCCTAAAATGGGTAGTTAAATTCATTCAACAAGACCCTCTCTAACATTCTTCAAAAGATGGTTGGTCATAATAAGAAAAGTTGGTCGGAAAAACATTCCAATGCTCTTTGGGACTACCTGGAAACGACTCATAATTCCATCCAAGTAACCCCATATTATTGGGTGTATGGAATAGAGGTATTCTTTCCAATCATGATCAAGTTATCATAACTTATCACAGCCATCTTTGATCAATAGATTTTTGAAAAATTAGCATAAGTTTGTCTGGATGAGCTGGAATATCTCGATGAGAATAGGATTCATACCTTGCACAACCTAGAGAGACCCTAGAACAAGATAAAAAGATAATTCAACAATAAATTTCATTTTCTATCCTTCCTTAAAGGTGCATTGTGTTGGCACTAAAAAGATCCATGATAATCGGTAGGAAACCATCAAGGATGGTGCCCAAATGGGATAGAAATTATATCATTCACAAGGTTTTACTCAACAGAACGTACTCACTAGTAACCATGGATGGTGAGTGTATTACTCCTCCCACCAATTCTTAATTCCTAAAGTATTACTTTTCATGATTGAACCTTCATCCTACATGATGGTAAACTTTAAATGGAAAAAACGCCTTGTGGTCTAAACTCTTCAACCCTAAACTAAGATCTCCCTTCATTCCCATTTCCAAACATTAAACTGCATGATCTGTTTGGGCTGAAAGTCCTAAAACAATCCCAACATCATTGTACTATACGGTGCAGAACTACACAAGCATCTTACATGAATTTAAATTATGGGATCCTTTTTCCCCATCTTTAATTATTATAAACTCCTCCTTGTCATTACCAAATGATGTTAAACTATATGACATTTAAAGAATAATGTATGTCTTCATTCCTACCATCACAAGATATATGGGAACACCCATAAACTTTGTCTTTGGGTCCTTCCCAAAAAAACATTCCATATCCTTGGTTCACACTATGGGTTTAGTTCTCTTTGAGGATTGTATATGGTGTGGCATGGGGACACATTGGTCATCATTAATGTTGGGTTTACAATGGTCAAATCATGGGCCCTTCCCCCAGAGCATTCTTCTTTACACTTCTGGTTTACCGCTTTTTGTTAAACTCGATGGAATATTAGGTCTACAAGTGGATTGATTCCTCCCCTAATAGGATATGTAAAAATTCCAAGAAATATTTTCTTTAGTTACAACCCCATGTTCCCCATTATCGGTATTTTGGCATGAGATTCATTTTATGATCACATGGTGTGGTGTGGACTTTTTGGTCCTCATTCAGGTCGGTTATGCAATAGTAATACCATGTTCCACCTTAGAAATCCATCCCTTCATCTACATATGTACTTTATGATGTTAAACTGCAAATCATTTCCAGAACTATGTATGTATTGATTCCCATCCATATAGTACATGTAGGAATTCCCAGAAATTTTTTCCCCAGGTGCGACCCCAGGCTCTAAAATCTTTTCTTTAGTTCACTCCATTAGCACAGATTCATTTGGGATTATGTTTTGTGTTATGAGGCCCTATTATTGTTCATTCATGGTGAGTTTACAATATCCACACCATGTACCCCCTCTTTAGGTATCTTCCCTTTAACCCTCACCATCACCGCATGATATTAAATTTCATGGAATTTTAGTACTATGTATGGTTTGATTCTTATCCTTACGGGGAACGTAGTAATTCCTAGAAATTTCATCTTTGGATCCAGTACAAGGTTCCCCAATCTTTCTGAACTTTCTTTCCCAAATCATAGTCCAGCTCTATAACCTTAAATTATGATCTCTCAAATCCTACATGACATTAAACTTTACTATCCTACATGTAAGAAATTAAACTACATGGAATTTATAGTCCTTTTTACATGACCTTAAAATAAAAGTGCCCCTCTATCATGTGAGACGTTAGACCCACCTGACACTTTTCTTATTTCCATCTCTTATGGCCATTAGTTCTGGGTTTTCTCATGGGATTCCATGGTATGGTGTGGACTTTGAATTTTCTCATTTACATCGTGTTTTCTTTACCAACCCATGAAAATACCCTTCAGTACATTACTATGTTCATCCTTACAACATGATGTTATGATACACAACATTTCTATAACTATGTTTGGATTGATTCACATCTTTATGGGATATGTGGGAACACTCGAACACATTTTCTTTGGCTCTAGTCCTAGGTTCTTTTATTCTTTCTCCCAACCCCATGTCTTTGGTTCTCTCCTTGGATCGTGAATGGTGTGTTATGCAGACTTCTTTCGTCTTCATTCTGGTTGGGTTATTCTTCCATGACATAAACATTCCTCTCTTGATAATCCTCCATCCCCCTCCATCCTAACTGCATGATGTTAAAATTGATGGAATTTTAGAACTATGTGTGGCATGATTCCCATCCTTACAAGATACAAAGGAATGCCAGAACAAATGTTCTTTGGGTCCATCCCCGGGTTCATCAAACTATTTTACATGTTTTCTTAACTCATCTCATTGAATTGTTCACTCTTAATCAGAAACCTTTTCCTCAATTATGCCTCACCAATGTGCTCATATGCACTCTTGTTTAGGGATTAGAGTGTTGGATTCTTCATGGACATGCTTTTATACAATCTAAATGCATCGCCTATCACTTCATCTAGGTTTCCATTATCTTTCACTTCTAAAAGGACCCCAAAACGGTATAGATGTCCGGCCTTATGGCTAACCTACAATAACGGGACAATTTCCTAGAGGATTTCCAACAATATTTTGAGACAGGTTTCATGATTCAAATATGGTCAGTGGCTGACCCTTGGGTGTTTTTTCCCACATCAGGTCAGACGATATGGATATTTTGCTTCAAATATGGAAAACAATAATCCTCAATCATTACACCAACCCCATTACTCCATACATATTTTTCTCAAGATTCACATCCCTTTTTACATCATCATGTTCAGAAACAACTTCATCACCCTCAGTGTTATCCCTATGTGCACCTTTTCACGTTGAGAGGATGAACTCGTGTTGTGGGGTCACCCATGAATCTACACAACTATTCTAATACTGTGTGTTCCATGTGATGTAAACAATATTCTCCTCCCTTATTTCCCACACTGATCACAGATCATTTGGGTTTAGGGATATGGGAATGCTTTATGCCTACATGGAAGAATCACACTTCCCCTGGTTCGGAGCCCTATGATAATTTAAACTAGGCATCTATGTCCAGGCATCATGACATTAAACTGTGTGTATGTGTCCTATTGGGGTATTTCGATGCAATGTAGACATATGTGGTCCTCATTTCTATTGAATTTCATTATGGAAACTTGTTACATATTTCCAAATTGGATGTCTTGCCTTATAATCTGAGTTCTATGACCTTTAACTAAGATCTCTTACATCCTTACCGTATGATGTTAAACTGAACCTTTTACGTATAGGATGTGTGATGATAACTGCCCATCCATATGATGTAATCATTAGAGAACATGTTCCCCCTCTAGCATTGTCCCTCTACTATTCCATGTTCCAGAACTAGGTGTGGCTAGATTTTCTCCCTCATATGATATGTAGTGACACCCAAGCTCTTTGCCATTGGGTCTAGCCGTAGAATTATTAACCTTGTTTGTCCCTTTCTGAGTTTGGGATTTCCTTCTCTGAAATGTGTGATTTGGTGTGGACTTCTTCTTTCCTGAACCATGTTGGGACAACCTCAGTGGTTCTATATTTCACCTCTTCACCCCTTATAATCTAAACTCTATGACCTTTAAACTAAGATTTCTAGTGTCCTCATTCCAATGACATTAAACTATGTAACAGCTATGATTCTTCTCACCAAAGAGTATATCACCCCCTTTCTGTGTTGTCCATCATCCATGCCATCTTCAAGAAAAATGTGTGGAATTATTACCATCCTTATGGGATACGTAGCAACATTTATACATTCTATCTATGGTCCAGCCAGACCCCCCCCCCCCAATCCTCTCTGGACCTTGGGCCTGGGTTCTCACAGTAGTGTGTGGTATGGTTTGGAATTCATTTTTCCCCATTCTTGTCATGTTGATGGTCAACTGCACCATGTACCTATAAAATATTGATATTTTTATGAGATATATTTAATTTAATTTATTTGATGTCTTATGTTGGAAGATACACCATGATAACCTTTTGGAATACACAAAACTATGCTTGGTTTGTGTTACACAAAATTCCATGTTCTTCTGCTAGAACTCATTTCACTCAAAACTGAGTATAAGTGAACAATTAAATATTTTAACATAGTCAATATATTGGAAGGTATGGATAATATTAACTTCTTCCATAAAAATTATTTAAATGAAAATAATTGAGTCTCTAAAATAATAACATCACTCTTAATGGATTCAATCAAGTGTTTAAAATTAAACTTAAATGTTCATTAGACATGATATAAAAAAATTCAATTTTTTTTATAAAATAAATATTTTTCAAATAAATGATATTTTACCACCATTTGATGGTGCACCCATTTTAAATCTAGTTTTTGAAACCTTTTTAAATTCAATTTGACAAAATAAACACCTTATTTTAATTTAGAATTTTAAATTTTACTTTGGATGAATTTTCATTATTTTTTTTGATAATATTCATTTTTTTGATGAATAGGGAAAATACTGATTTTTATGGAAAACATTATTTTCTTTTAAAGTCATTACACAGTAAAATTATGTTTTTTTAATTTTAAATTTCACTTCATTCATTTTCATCAAATTATGGTTTTTTAAAATGATTTTATACATGAATATATTATAATGTAAGAACATGGGTTTTTAGAATGGGTCAAAATCCTAACCCTGTTTGAATTTTTGACTGGTTTCTGAGGAAACTGGAGAAAACGGGATGTTTCTAGAAATTTCCAGACTATACGCCGTGTACTTTTAAGTATATGTCGTGTATATGTTAAGAAAGTGTCGGTTTTGTGCTCTCCAAGTACATATCGTGTGAAGACTATGTAGAATTTTCTTACTAAACTGTGTGTAGTTTTAAACAGGCCGTGTAACCCCGACCGTGTGGTGGGTATACATGGAATGTAGGCCTATTGCCCAAGTAGAACCAAGGACACACCGTGTTCCCTTTGGACACGCCGTGTAGTCTAGTCATGTATGAGGCAAATACATGGCATGTGGGTAAGTCGGCGAGGAAGAGAAGAGAAACCTAGTACATGTCGTGTACCCATAGGTGCACACCGTGTACTCAAGTCGACAGATCTGGAAAGTAAGTTGGCGGAATCCACCCATCTTATGAATAATTAAATAACCTACATTGTGTGTATTCATTATGTACATGCCTTGTAGTTTCTTTTTTTTTGCGCTAAAATAGGCAGTAGCCTCGTATTGAGGAAGAACCTCAATTTTTCACCTGGTTTCATGAACCAAGCTGGCCAAACCTCTTTCTTTCTCATGATCATCCATATGATACACGATTCGATCGTTGATTGATGCGTTAGAACCCCCTCAGTAATTCCTCGATTCCTCTTTGGTCGTTTTGTTTTATTTTCATTCTAGAAAAAGTTGTGGGGGTTTGAGAAGTATTGAATCTTTTGTAGATTTACCAGATTTTAGACCGAATTGGTGGTTGTTACCGGAGGAGTATCATCGTACGAGTCTCAGGTATGTGGTTCATACCTCATTTTATGTTTTTGTGGTTTTTTGGGCGACGCGGCCTTCGACGCATTTTTGGGTATTTTGAGTAGGACCCGTTCTATCTGCTTTTTTATATTGAATTTCTTGTGGGACCTATAGGATTTCTTTGGGTATGCCCTATTACCAGTTTGCGTGAGAGGGGCCGGGTGATGATTCGTTGCACATTGGGGCATTTTGGTCAGGGAAATTCAAAAGGGATTTAATTGAAATATTAATGTGTTAAATGGTTTAGTTTAATTTATTAAAGCCTGATATATATTGTTAGATTCATTTAAGTCCTCAGTGCTGGTATGGGATAGCACCTTGTATAGTGCAATTCAACTATTAGGTTTGTTTTTCCTGTTTATGTTATCTGTTTAAATTTGTTATATGTGAAATTTCTGAATTGCATCTTCTGGACCCTTTGGGTGATGTTAGGCATGGCTCGGATACTCTTGAGTGATGCGGATCACAGGATGGTCTTGGCATGGTTTACCTTGGGTGGTTTTGACCACAATATTGGGCATAATGGACTTCGTCTTGAGGCAGTACGACTGTAAGGTTAGGCATGGCCCGGGATACTTGGATGGTGATGCCATTATACTTGAGCGGCATGGTCACAGGGACATGAGGTGTCAAATTAGTTGGTGGATTAGGTACTATTTTGATGATTACTGTTCACCCGGAACATTGAGTAGTGTGCACACAGAGATACTCCGTGATGAGGTGGTTTTGACCACTCCTATGGGTAGAGTCCCCCATATTTGTGGTTAGGTATTTTGGTTGGGTGGTTCTTGCCGTATAAAGCCACGTGGGAGGTGAGGATCCTTCAGGGAATGGGCGTGCCTTCAGGATGTCGGTACTTGAGGCACAAGGTGTCAAGAGGCTCATGGTGTCGGGTTACTATTTTGGGTAATGCATTCGGGACATCGGTACTTGAGACATGAGGTGTCAGGAAGCACATCGTGACAGGTTACTATTTTTTGGCATGCCCTTGGGTCTTCAGTACTTGAGACACAAGGTGTCATATGGCACATGGTGCTGGGTTACACAATAGAGATTTCTGCATTGGCTAAAGTAGTTGACACTCAATGGTGGTTTTTGAGGACCAGTGGAGTTTGTTTTTATTTGTGCATTGTACAGTTTTCTACTTTCCTTGTAAATGCATGAATACTTAAACACATATATTTGGTATGCAATGTTGGGTGGTATCCTTCTGAGATTTTTCTCACACCCTGCACAGGCCCTTCGGGACATGTGCAGACTTTATGGATTTACGTGAAAGAAAGAGGACAACTTCAGGAGATGGGCTACGTTAGTTGTTGCATGGAGATGGTATGAACCATATGTTCATACCTAGTTGGGGTTTACTTTGATCTGTTTTTCTTTTCCGTATCGGGCGCTCATATCTGAGGGCAACGAGAGAGAGAAATCTTTCTTGGGTAGGGCGATAGCTTCAGCAGATGGTTCGGACAACATAGAGTGAGGACGGGATGAGTTCCAAGAGGGCAGTCAGGCCAAGAATTCATCTAGACCACCTCGTGGCAGTTCTTTGGTGATTTTTTTCCAGTGTGGACATCCGAGACATGTTTGGGAATAGTGTGATAGGCCTTTGAAGAAGTGTTGGGCATGTGGACTGGATGGGCATCTGGAGAGGTTTTGCAGGCAGTCTTCTCAGAGAGCCGGCAGGCAGGGACCAGAACAGACTATCGTGTCTAGAGTTGGTTCAGGTTCGATACCCAGAGAGGGTATTCGAGGTTCAGCTATGCGCGGAGGTCATGACAGAGATAGTGGGACCCATCTGAGGGGTCAGTGGCTGGTGACTAGGTCAGCATTATTGGGTGGTCAGCCATTAGGTAGTCGTGTTTCAGGTCAGGTGCACGTCGTGGAGCTGCCAGAGGCTGAGCAGGCTGGTTATCCGACGACGGTTAGAGGTACACCGTGGTGTATCCATGATCTCCATGTTTCCTTTTTGGCATTACCTGTAGAGGCATGTCTATTTTTAGTGCACGTGGTGTACATGATCTATGTGGACTGACTAGATGTTATTCAGTGGGATTGGCACCATATCGGGTGTGTGATATATTCTATATATATTTATATACATATATATATGAGATGTGTAGAATCAAGTCATTGAGGATGTGTGTTACATAAGTTTCCTTGGGCATCAGGTCATAGAGGAAGTAGGTTACTTGAGGTGCTAGGCACCAGGACCTCGTGGAGGCAGACACTGATGCGGTGCGGGCTACATTGGGTGTCGGAAGCGGCACAAGAGCACCAATGGGGTGCAGGGGTGACGATGCATCACGGGAGGACTATGAGTCTGGAAAATAGGTTAGTAAACCTTGTTTGCTTTATGTTTTGTCGGGTTGAGACCGAGTTAGGTGATTCCTAAGGTGGGGAGCCCCAGGAATTTAGCCGAAACCTTGAGACCGGGGTAGTCCAGGTTGCTTTGTTCAGGGTGGTATGTGCGGTGCCATCTCAAGGTTTCATTCGATTGCTCGGGGATGAGCTATGTTAAGGTGGTGAGTTTTAAGAACCTGGGTTTTTAGAATAGGTCAAAATCCTGACCCTGTTTGAATTTTTGACTGGTTTTTGTGGAAACTAGAGAAAACGGGAAGTTTCTGGAAATTTCTAGACTACACGCCATGTAATTTTAAGTACACGGCAGGTATATGTTAAGAAAATGTCGGCCATGTGCTCGCCAAGTACATTTCGTGTGAAGACCGTGTAGAATTTGATTACTACACGGTGTGTAGTTTTAAACACGTCATGTAACTCTGACCATGTATTGGATATACATGGTGTGTAGGCCTGTTGGATCGGTAGAACCAAGGACATGTCATGTTCCCTTTGGACATGTTGTGCAGTCTAGCCATGTATGAGGCATATACATGGCATGTGGGTATGATGGCGAGGAAGAGAAAAGAAACCTGGTATATGCCGTGTACCCATAGGTACACACTGTGTACTCAGGTTGGAAGGTCTAGAATTAAGTCGGTGGAATCCATCCATCTTATGAACAGTTAAATGACCTACATGGCTTGTAGTCATGAAGTACACGCCATGTAATTTCTTTTTTTTTGGGCGCTAAAATGGGAAGTAGCCTCGTATTGAGGTAGATCCTAAATTTTTCACCTGATTTCATGAACCAAGCTGGCTGAACCTCTTTCATTCTCCTGATCATCCATACGAGACCTAATTCAATCACTGATTGATGCGTTGGAACCCCCTCGGTAAGGCCTTGATTCCTCATTGGCCATTTTGTTTGATTTCCATTCTAGAAAAAGTTAAAGAGGTTTGAGCAGTATTGAATCTTTTGTAGATTTACTGCATTTTAGACTGAATTAGAGGCTATTAACAAAGGAGTAGCATCGTACGAGTCTCAGGTAGGTGTTGCATACTTCATTTTGTGTTTTCTTGGTTGTTTGGGTGATGTGGTCTTTGGGGAATTTTCGGGTATTTTTAGCGGGACCCGCTCTATGTGCTTTTTCATATTGAATTGCTTGTGGGACCTATGGGATGATTTTGGATATGTCATGTTACCAGTTTGCGTGAGTGGGGTTGGGTGAGGGGTCGTTTCTCATTGGGTCATTTTGGTCGAGGAATTCCAAAATGGTTTTAATTGAAATATTAAAGTGTTAAACTATTTAGTTTAATTTATTAAAGCCTGATATAAATTGTTAGAGGCATTTAAGACCTCAGTGGTGGTATGGGACAACACCTTTCATAGTGCAATTCAACTGTTAGGTATTTTTTCCTAATTATTTTATCTGTTTAAATATGTTATATGTGTAATTTCTGAATTGCATCTATTAGACCCAATGGGTGGTGTTGGGCATGGATCGAATACTCTTGAGTGATACGGATCACAGGTTGGGCTTCGCCTATGTCACATTGGGTGGTTTTAACCATTTTATTGGGAGTCATGGACTTTGGTTTGAGGCAGTACGACTATCAGGTTGGGCATGGCTTGGGTTACGTGGATGGCGAGGCCATCGGACTTGAGTGGCATGGTCACAGGGACACAAAGTTTCTGATGAGTTGGTTTCTTAGGTACTATTTTGGTGATTACCTCTCACTTGGAACTATGAGTAGTGTGCACACAGAGATACTCCTTGATGAGGTGGTTTTGACCACTCGTGTGGGTAGAGGCCCTTGTAGTTGAGGTTAGGTATTTTGGTTGGGGGTGCTTGTCGTAGAAAGCCACGTGGGAGGTGGGGAGCCTTCAGGGAATGGGTTTGCCTTCGAGACGTCGATAATTGAGACATAAGGTGTCAAAAGGCACATGGTGCCGGGTTACTATTTTTGGGCGTGCCTTCGGGACGTCGGTACTTGAGACCTGAGGTCTCAGGAGGCACATGGTTTCAGGTTACTATTTTTGGGCATTCCTTTGGGATGTTGGTACTTGAGACACAACGTGTCAGGTGGAACATGGTGCTGGTTACACGACAGAGATTCCGGCGTTGGCCGAAGCAGGTGGCACTCCATGGTGGCTGTTGAGGACTAGTGGAGTTTGAGTTTATTTGTGCATTGTACTGTTTAATTCTTTCCTTGTAAATGCATGACTTCTTAAACACATATATTTGGTACACACCATTGTGTGGTATCCTACTAATATTTATCTCACACCCTACACGGGCCTTTTGGGACGCGTGCAGACTTTATGGATTTATGTGCAAGAAAGAGGACAGCTTCAGGAGTTGGGCTACGTTAGTTGTTGCATGGATATGTTATGGACCATGAGGTCATACCTTGATGGGGTTTACTTTGTTATATTTTTCTTTTCTATATTGGCATGCTTACTTGTTGTAGCTATTGTTTGTTATCCATTGGGGCCCTTTTTATATTCAGTTGTGTTTGACCTTCTTTGGATGCATGTTTTACTGTTCAAAAGTAGTTACATGTTATCAGCATGTTGTTGTGTTTATTTTCGCTGCTATTTTTATATTTACTACTTCCATTGTTTATCTATATTGATTATTCTTTCACTCTGTGGGTCTGGTTCGAGTCTACTGAGTCTTTAATTCCACTACATCTTTACTGTTATATGTGGACCAGTACCGTCGTTATTATCCTCCGAGAGGGTATAGCCTCCCCACTATACCTATCAGACCCTCACTACTAGTCGGCAGCCTTTGGCATTTAGGGGAGGTGTGCCTAATGTAGTGAAACCCGACCCTTTCAGCACTGTTCAGGTGGAAGGCCGGGTCCGAGTCGTTACATATAAAAACATATTCCATTTAAAGGGGAAATTTTTGAAAAAAGATGATTTTCAGGACATTTTACATGTTTTATTTTAAATTTAATGTTGAAACATCTGTGTTTTTAATTTTTGAAAAAATGGATATTAAATTTGGATTCATAAGGTCCAAATTTGGTATGTTCCCTTTATTTTGGACTAATATGAATAGTAACCATCGAAAATTTTGTTACCACGGTAAAGGGTAAATTAGGTAATTTAGGTTGTAATAATATTATAATGACTATAAAATGACCAAAAATTGGAAAAAAAATCAATCAATTTAATTTGACCCTTAACACATAAGGATAAAAATTATGTAATTTAATGGACACTTATCCATTGAAATGACTTAATAATAATATTTAAATCAAATAAAGACACAAAGTGTCATTTCTTTGTCTATAATATCTATTATGTATCCACATATGGACTAATGGGTGGTATAAATGAATCTATATGTTACATTCTAACTTAATAAACATATTTCCCTAATATAAATTTATATTTGACATTTGGTGTCCATTTGGAAGATATCATGGTATTTATAATATTTTATCTAATGAAAATTTAAAAATGTCACATTCATGTTTTAAATGATATATCATTTGGAAAATAAGGTTATATATAATATATATTATACTATAAATTCTCATTTGAAAGATAAAATGATTTTATTTATCGTGTTAATTTATTTTCAATTTTTAGAAAATAAATTATTGACTTAATGGAATAAAAATTCATGATGCAGAAATTATTTAATTGATAAATATTCAAAAAAAATTATTTTTTTTGAAATGATAATAAATATTAAAAGACTATAAAAATTAACCCAATATTATTGGATGAGTATATATCGACAATAATCATCCGAGGGTCGATTTATTTATCGTTTGGAACCATATATAATATATTTCGACACTTATATTATTTTATTTATTGTGATGTTAAACATGTCACATTCATATTTTAATAAGAATAACTATTTTAATGACTGATTTTATATAATATATATTCTACTAAAAGAATTATACTAAAATTAATTTGATTTATATTCATCATAAAATTTTATTTTTACATTTTACCTAAAAAATAATTATATTAAATAATTACACAATAAAAATGTAGTAATTTTTTTATTAATGGAAATATGGAATTAATATTATTAAAAATATTAATGTAAATATAATTTGAGCTAATGAATATGTAAAATTAATTTTATAGATTACCTAGACCCATTAAGGATATAATAAAATATTTTTTCCTAGTATAACATGTTATCTTGATATTTTTAAAAATCCATAATTTTAATATTGTTAAAATTGATAGTAATGTTGTTTTGTCAAAACAATATATTATTAAATTATATAAAAATAATAAAAATAATAATTATATAACATAATAATTATATTATTCCAAATAATATAAACTATTTATTTATGATTTAATTTATGTAAAATAATTAAATATTTCACCCTTTCAATATGAAAATAATTGTTACCCAATTTAAAATTAAATAGAATAACTACGTGTTATTTAAAATGATAAGGTTTAAATTGACATAAAAAAAATTTCGAAATATATTTTTCGATGATATTACAACCTTATATTATCTAATATTAGAAACTATTACATTTTTTAGGTCTTTGGATGTTTTTTATTTTATTAAAAATGAATATTTTGGGAGATTCCAAATGCACCCCTCACATCAATTATAAAAGGGCACATCCTCCCTCACAATATAATTTCACTTTGAGCCTTCAATATCATCCTTAACCTAGTAATTTACCTTCTCAACTTCCTCACTCACATTATATAGGTTTTTTTTCTTCTCAACAGACCAACTCTAATGCCTTAAATAGGATATCTAGAGGGATCTTATTTAACAAGAGGTAGTCTCCTCTACTGATTCTTTCAAATTATTTCTTCTTCAACTTCTTCATTATGATTTTCTTACATTAAAAATTAATGAATCCAGTATCCACTATAAACTAATATGTTATTAATATATGAAACAACCATATTCCAATTTCTATCTATCATACAAAAAAATGAAATCAACACGTGTGCGTACGTACGGATTACCATCTCCACATCGTCCTGTAATATGTTTTTCACCACCACTTAACTTACATGGGTATAATGATGGAAATAATTACTATATATTATTATTTTAAAATTTTATTTATTCAGGAACAACTTATATACCATACACTTTGATACCATTTCATAATTAATGGAATGATATCATTGCTCATGTGTATGTATGGCCTACCTTCTCCATGATGTGATGTGATTCATTCTACATGATATCCATTAAATCATAATTATAAAAAATGAAAATAATAAATAAATATGACATTTACTATGTTAATATAATTTTTTAATGATATGAATATGAATTGAGAAAAAGAAACGGGACTTATTCGCCAAAACATTCATAATAAAATGAAGTAGTTTATTCCCAAATAAACAGCAATAATGAAATATTATTACCAAATGAATGATAAAATGATAATATATTATATTATAAAAATTACTATGATTTTGGAATAATTCAATGATATCATTTAAATAATTGTGTATTATGTACGTATACATATAAAGTATAGATAACCTAAGGTAAGAGATTATTTTTTATCATGTTTCTTTATGTGGGACATATGCCTTATACCCCCCATTTATTTTGTGTGGTGCTTATTTTTCCCATGAATAGTTATATTATCCTAATTACAAAGCCTATGATATTTAAATATGAATATAATTTTATTTATTTTATGAGACATATGTTTCGACTGATTATAAATTTGTAAGGGATAGTTTCGTAATCTGATTATTATCTGAGATTGTTTATTCGTAATTATTTACTAGGGTATATTTATCATCCTCACACATGATTCCTAAATATGTAATATTATTTTTATTTGTATAAATATTTTTAAAGTCAATTTTACCCTTTAGTGTATATTTATTAAATGGTATAAAAGTATACTTTTTTCGTTATTCGATATGAGTTTCTTTTTTACTTTTCTAACAAAAGTACAAGGGGAGTTTTTTTAACTTATATGGCATGAATGGATTTTTAAATCTTCAAAATGACTTATTTCCATGAATAAACCTCTAAAAAATTTTATTATTAATATCAAATAAATTCATTTTCATTAAAAATTATGTTGAATTTTGAGAAAAGTAAGTGTTTTAAATAAAAAAGGATATTTTCCTAAATAATTAATATCAAGTGTTTCATCAAAATTATGTTTCATCTAAGATAACATTATTTAAATAGGGTTATGTTTATACCTAGATTATTACTATGGTTTCATTGTTTTTATAATGGAATTATATTTATTAAATCCATTTTTATAAGGATTATGATGTAATGATGTTTAAGAAACTCATTTTAATCCTTCTATTATGCTATGATGAATTATTTATATTTTTGTGGAACATGTATGAATGATTTAAATATGATATGGGTGGGACCTATATATTCCTCCAATATGTTGAGTAAATATTTATATCTCATGAAATATATATGACTGGAACAACAAGTACATCTGGTTCAGTAATACAAGGCTCAAACCAGGAGTGAAATCAGTTCAGTAAAAGACTTTTTCTATTATGATGGTCTTGGCAATGATCCTTGGCTAATATGAAAATTATTTTCCATGCTTATATATTTTCTACATTCCCTATTTTATTCCAATTATATTTTATAATGGATCATGTTTTTTTATGATTTATTCCTTATGTAATGCCATAGTTTATTTTATGACTCATGATTTTGATATTCAAAATATATGTTCATGTATTTACATTCTGATTTTTATGTTTGGTCAACCATTACTAAGAATTTTAGCTCACACATTTTATGTTATATTTTTCCCATGATATATATACAGGTTTTAGGTAGTAAAATTAAATGGGAATATCTTTATGGGATATTCTCAAGATATATCACCAGGTTATAAGAATGTTTTCCAAGTTTTCAAAAACACTAAACTAATACAGTCTATGGGAATCTATTTCTGTAATTTATTATGTCTTCTATAAAATAAATTGAATTTCAATGTACACCATGTTTAGTTCATTAGAGTTGGTTTCAGAGTGAATATTTACTCAACCCTTGGAAAATAGGATACAAAAACTATAGTGGGATACCTTGAGATATTTCTAAGGACGTGTCTTGGGATGTCATAAGTATAAGTCTCTCTATATGTTACAATACTAGAGCTTTTTCATAATCATGAATATCCTAGGATTAAATATAATATTTTAGTGATTAAAAGTAATCCAACTTGACTATTTCATTTTCATGGAATGATTTTTTACTCTCACTTTTATTTTTGGGTTTTAGAAAATTGTTGGAAATAGGAGGATTCAAGATAATGGAGAATATAATAGACAATGGAATAAAATTCCTCCTGAAAAACCAAATGAAATGTGAGTTGGAATGTGAAACATAGTTACTATGCCTAATAAATAATCTCATAATATGATCAATAATATCATCTTTGTTGAGTTTAATGACCCACCTAATAAGATAAAGATTGTGTTTCATGGTGACAATAAAGGAATGAAATTTCAATTTTCCTCATGTAAATCATGTGGGAAGAGGAATCAATGAGAATGTTTCAAGGGAACTAGAAGATTATTTGGGTGTGGAAAAAGACATAAATACTGTTATTTCAGAGGAAAAGGTTAATTTAATACAATGGACAAGGATAATAGTATTTTGAAGGCATAAATTAAGGTTAAATGTTTTAAATTTGGAATGTATGGGCATTATTCAAATCGATGTCGTAGGGTAAAATATCATGAAGAGAGTTAGCATGGTCTTATAAGTATTATTTATATAGACTATGAATGATATATGAGATGAAAGATGTTTTAAGGAATAAAACAATGAATATTGGTTAATGGTTTAATAAGATAGTGGAATGATTGCATTTTTATCAATTATAATGTTGTATAAATAATGTATGGTATTATGGAATAAATAAACATCTAAGGATTGTTACACTATTGTTTTTCCTTTTGTATTTAAAAATACATGTTGAATCGTATCGATAACCATGAAAATTTATTCAGATTTTTTTGGAAAACACATTAAGGGATGAATAACCCCTAGTATAAGCATGATTATGAGATAATGGTCTTTGGATAAAGAAATTTTCATATGAAAAAGAAAATTGTATGGAAATCATTTCCTGAAATATGATTAAGGATTTTTTTGAAAATGGTATTATGCTATTGTGGGTGATGTTTATTACATTATGTACATAAGAAAAAGGAAACTTGCAAGTTCTCAATAAGTATATATGGTAATTTAGGATACTACCACGACTTAAGAGAATACATGATGAATGTTCCCACATGATTGGAATGTGACCAATAAGAGATACCTTATCATATATGGGGGATAAATTTTATTCCAATTTAGTGAACCCCATTCTAATTTTTTGGATTTTTAGCTTTCAAAAGGATTGCAAGGTTATCAATTTATAGAAATATTAAGTTCAACCAAAGATGAGTTTTGTTAGATTAATGTATTATCTCACTATAGGTGGAATTATGGATATTTTATTACTTTTTATAACCATTTTTTTATTATAAACACAAATGGAATGACCTATCATTCTATTTATGGATTACATGATCTACTAACAAATCAGGAATGAAAAATTCAACATCATTTCATTGACTAACTGATGAAGTGGAAATTGTTCGAGGAATGACCAATGGTGAGATTGTACAAAAATCAAGTATATCTTCTCATCCAAATTATTCAACATTAGTAAAAGGGATTTTTATATAAAAGAGTGTCTAATTATCAACATTTTTTATGTTATTAGTGACCTCTTTCACACCTCTTTAGTTTTTGGTTTTTCGATTGATAAATTTCTCTATATTTCCAACTTCCTTTTAATTAGTGATCTTTGTCAATTTCTATGATTATTTACTCTTTTCCTCCATGACCAAATCTTCACCTATGTTCTCTTATGTAGATACATAATTATGATTTACATTGTTTGATTTCTATTTTCAAACTATTTATTTTTAAAAGAGATTTTTAGAATTCCTTTTTATGTTATTTGTTTCAATGAAATAAAAAACATTGTATTAATACTTCTATAAACCAGATGAATTTTGAGGATGAAATTCATTTTAAGGGGGGTATAATGTAACACCTTGAGATTTTTATGAGATGGAATTTTTTTAAATTACTTTCATGTCTTAGATAGTATGATATACAAAGATAATCTATCACTACACAAAACATCAGATTATCATGAAGTATATTCAACACTAGGATGAGATTTTGTTACATGAAATTTCATGTTCTTTTTTATTGAATTTGGTTGACACATGACTAAGTATAATTGAACAAATAAATATTCTAACCTAGACATTATAATGGAGGATATGATTAGTATTCACCTCCTTTGAGAAATATTTAACTGAAAATAAGTGATTTTATTCAATAATATATATACACTTGAAGGATTAGATATAATTTTTAAAATTCAACTAATATGTTTTCAAGAAATAATATAAAAACAAATTCAATTCTTTTGTATAAAACAAGTATTATTGCAAAAAAATGCAGTTTTTCCACCTTTTCATGGCCCACCAATTATATATCTAGTTTTTTAAACTTTTTTATATTAAATTTGAAAAATAATCATATTATTTAAATTAATAATATAAAATTTACTTTGGTTGAATTTTTGGTATTTTTTTGATACGTTTCATTTTTAATGAATAATAAAAATACAGATTTTTATTAGAAACATTGTTTTTTATTATTGTCATTACAAAGTAAAATTATGTTTTGGTTTAGTTTTAAATTTTAATTAGTTAATTTTAATCCAATTATTGTTTTTGAAAATTATTTTCTAAATTAATTTATTATAAAAACATTTTCCATTTAAATAGGGTTTATTTTTTCATAAAAACTGTTTTTCGTCACATTTTATCGAATTTATTTTAATTTTAATTCTGAAACTTTTGTGATTTTAATTTTTAAAAATTGATTTAAAATTTTTATTTAGGATTTTCAAATTTGGTATGTAGGCCCCCTTTATATTTTTACTAATATGAATTGTAACCATAGAAAATTTTGTTACCAAGATAAAGGATAAATTAGGTTATTTAGATGAAAAATAAAATTATAATTACTATAAAATGACCAAAAAAATGGAAAAAAATATTTTATGAATTTAATTCGACCCTTAACACATAAGGATCAAAATTATGTCATTTAATTGACACTTTTCTATGTAAATGACTTAAATAATATTTAAATCAAAGAAAGACACAAAGTGTCATTTTATTTGTCTATAATATCAATGATGTTTCCACTTATGAAAAAATGGGCGGTATCAATGAATATAGATATTAATTTTTAACTTAATAAACATATTTCCCCAATAACAATTTATTTTTGATATTTTTTGGCCATCTATGAGATATTATGGTATTTATAATATTTAATTTAATGAAAATCTAAATATGTCACATTAATTTTTTAAATAATATATCATTTTTCAAATAAGGTTATAAAGAAGATATATTCTACTGTAAAGAATAATTTCAAATATAAAATATTTTTATTTATCATGGTAATATATTTTTAATTTTTTGAAAATAAATAATTACTGAAAAGGATTATAAATTGATGATAGAAAAATTATTTAATTAGTGAAAAATCAATAATTTTATATATTAAAATGATAATGAATATTAATAGACTAAAACACCAACCCCAATATTATTGGTTGAGTATATATCGATAATATTCATCAATGGGTGAGTTATTCATCATTTGGATCCATATAAAATATACTATGATACTTATATTATTTTATTTAATGTGATGTTAAACTTATCACATTCGTATTTTAATAAGTATAACATTTTAAATGAATGATTTTCCAGAAGATATATTTGAATGAAAGTATTATAAATAAATATAGTGGATTTTATATTCATCATATAATTTTATATTTTTATTTTTACCAATATATTAATTATATTAAATAATTTCAAAATACTGATGTAATAATTATTTTATTAATGGAAATATCAAATTAATGTTATTAATAATTTTAAAATAAATATAATTTAAGATAACTAATATTTCCAATGAATTTTAAAGAAGACCCAGACCCATTGGGGATATAATAAAAAAAATTCGAGGGTAACATCTTATCATGATATTTTAAAGAATTCAAAAATTGAATTGTGTCAAAATTGACACTAATGTTGTTTTGTCAAAACAATGTTTTATTGCATTATATAAAAAGCCATAAAAAATTTTAAAATGTATAAAAATTATTATATGGTCTAAAATGATTTTAATTAGTCTATTATGATTTAATTTAAATCATATAAATAAATATTTCACCCTTTAAATATTGAAGTAATTGTTACCCTTGTTAAAATGAAATAGAATAACTATGTGTTTAATTAAAATTATATGGTTTATATTGACATAAAAACTTGTAAAAAATCTATTGTTTGATGAGATTAAAACATTATCTCATCACGTCTTAGAATATATGATATTTTTTAGGTTTTTGGATGTCTTTTTATTTTTATTATAAATTAATAATTTTGTATATTCCAAATGTGCCACTCACCTCAATTATAAAAAGGCACATCCACCCTTAAAATTTCAATTCACTTTTAGCCTTAAATATTGACCATAACTAGACCATTTCCCTTATCAAAATCATTATTCACCTTTTATAGGTTCTTTTATTATCAAATGACCAACTCTAGTGCCTTTAACAGGAGATCTAGAGAAAGCTCTTCGAAGAAGAGGTAATATCCTCAACCGATTCTTTCAAATTATTTCGTCTTCTACTTACTCTTAATGAGTTGTTTCGATTATAAATTAATGAAACTGGTATCTCAAGTATAATTAAATTTCATTAAGATTATGTAAATATCATATTCCTCCTTCTATACTTCCTATGATAAACAAAACCACCACATGTGCGTACATACAGCTTATTGTCACCACACAATGGTGTAATAGGTTTTTCAACACCACTAGACTTGGATGGGTATAATGATGGAAATAATAACTTTATGTGATTGTTATAAAAATTTATTTATTCTTTAACAATATATATATCATCCACTTTGATACCATTTCATAATTAATTGAATGACGTCATCGGTCATATTTACATATGACCTACCATCTCCGTGATGCGATCTGATTCATTCTACATGATATCCATTAGATCATGATGATAAAAATGTATAGAATTAATAAATATAATATTTATTAATTTAGTATCATTTTTTAATGATATTAATATGACCTAATAAGGAGAAATGAAACTTATTGGGAAAAACATTCATTCGAAAACGAACCATTTTATACTAGAATAATGAGTAATAATGAAATATTATTACCAAAAAATGATAATATAATCATATATGATATCATAAAAATTAATTTGGTTCTGGAATAAGAAAATAAAATCATTTAAAAAATTATAAAGTAGGTTCTTATACATACAAAGGATAGTGGGACTAAGGTAAGGGATTAATTTTATCACTATTATTTTTGGGGGACATATGACTTATACAACACCTATTTAATTTGTATGGTGTTTATGTTCCCCCTGAATATTTATATTATACTTATTTTTAATGTTATGATATTTAATTAGGAATATAATTTTCTTTATTTTATGATATATATGAATAGAGTAATTATAAATTTGTAATGGAAAATTTCACAATCTCATTATTATCCAATATTGTTTATTCGTAAGTATTTGTTGGGATATATTTATCATCCACGCCAATTTTTCTTAATTGTTTAATATTATTTATATTCATATGGAATTTTTTAAAGTAAATTTTACCCATTGGTTAATTTCTATTAAATTGTATTTAAGGAATATTTTTTGGTTATTTGATAAAAGGTACTTTTGACTTTCCAGAAAAAGTATGAGGATAATATTTTTTTGACTTATACTAGTTGAATAGATTTTTATGTCATGTTAACACCTTATTTCTATGAATCTAACTCTATATGATTTCATGTTTATTTTCAAATAAATTCTTTTCTTTTAATTTTTTTTTTTTTGATTTTTGATAAAAATAAATGTTTTTTAAGATGAAAGGATATTTACCTAAATAATTAGTATCAATTGTTTTACCAAAATTTTTGTTCAACTACGATTACATTATATAAATAGGTTTATGATTATATACTGATTATTAGTACGGTTTTATTGTGTTTATGAGGGAATTATGTTTTTGAAATCCCTTTTTTATAAGGATTATGATGGAATTATGTTTAAGATACCCATTTTATTATATGGGTTATGCTATGATTAATGATTTATGTTTTTGGGGAACAGGTAAGAATTATTTCATTATGAGATGGGTGGGACCTATATATCCATCCAATTAATTGGGGAAATATTTATATCTCATGAGAGAGACATGACTATAATGGAATTAAAACATGGTTTAGTAATACAAGGCAGGAATAAGGAGTAACCTTTGTCCAGTAATGGACTTTGTCCATAATGATGGTCTTGTAAATGATCCTTGGCTAATATGGAAATGATTTTCTATACTTATAGGTTTTCCACATTTCATGTTTTATTCCAATTCTATATTATCATGGTTCATGTTACTTTATTTTTTAAGTGTTATGTATTGCTAATATTTATTTTATGACACAATATTTTGATATTCAAAATATATGTTCATGTTTTTACATTTTCCTTTTAATATTATATTTACCCTTACTGAGCATTTGAACTCAGCATTTTTATGTTTTATTTTCCCTGGGATATAAATAACGGTTTTATGTAGGAAAATTAAATGTGAAGATATTTATTGAAGATGTTGGAGATCTTTCACAATGTTAGAATAATGTGTCCCATTTTTCCAAAGACAATAAACAAATAAAGTCTTGGGGTGTCTATTGGTGTCATATAATAAGTATTCCACAAATTAAATGTAATGTCCATATACATAATTTTTGGGCTGTTAGAGTGCCTCCCTTGAGTTTATCCTTTCTTACATTCATCATTATCCCTTATTATATTCATCCATGCCACATGATGGTAAATATCATGGGTATATATATGCTTCATGTTTCCCTTTATTTGGAGATTCCTTCATATTTCACATCATAGAGGACCTCTCTAATGGTATGGATGCTCATCCTTATAGTTCACTTTTCCTTTTTGGGAAATGTCCTAAAGGAATTCGAATGACATTTTGAGATAGGTCCTGCATGGTGAATATGGATAGTGTCCAGCCCTCATTTGTTAGTTCACATCCCAGTTCACATGATATAGATGTTGTATTTTGAATTCATTCAATAGTTATTTCCTATCATCATGCCACCTTCATTGCATCCCAATTTTCAAATGATGTTGTTTACATCATTATTACCCCTTTTTCCTTGTAGATTATCGACACCCTTGATATTACTCTTTGCATCCTGAAATGCCATTGAGAAGGGCTGATATGTTGGAATCGGTTATCGATTAATGCTTGATAGTCTTTAGGGTACTCTTGCATGGTCGATGTCTAACTTGAGGGGATATCATGGAGAGTGGTCATCATCAGTCTAAAAACTGAGGACCAGTTGCGAGATTAGAGTGAGGTTATAGAGGTTGTATATAGGGATATGAAGAGCTATGTCAACCGCACCAGCAATAGTTGGAGGAGATGCAACGATGGTAGGAGCAGTAGGACGAGTACATGTGATGGCTGGTTTAGAGTTTAGGGGCAGATTCCCCCTCCTCTTTCTTATGTCCTTCCCCTCTCCCCCTCCATATTGATTGAGAAACTATATATGTATTTATTATATTTAAATTTAAATGAAAATAATTTTTATATTATTTTTATTAATTCTTATGTTCACACTTTTATTTATTAAAATTTTTTAAATTATTTTTATATTTTTATGTTTTTTTATGTTTTTTTATATTTTTTATATATTATATTTTTTATTATATATATTTTTTATTGTTTATATTTTTTCTTGTTTATAGTTTTTATTTTTTTATCTTTATTGTAATGGTTCATTTACCCAATGAAATATATAATTTCCTCAAAAAAATTATTTTCTAAGAGGATCTTTCCTGTCACAAAATATAATTTTTTGAAAAGGCCCTCTGAGAAAAAAAGTATCTCTTGCGATGAAATTTTCAATGACATGTTATTTTCGATGGGACCCCATCATAAATAATCAATTTTTCAGTTGTGAGACTTTGATATCTCTTAGATTTTGAATAACCCAATACATGAAATATGGTCTCTATAATTTCATAGCCTGGAGTTTTTCTTCATAATCTATAATGTCATCATCAACTCATAATAATCTTATTCTCACCACCTACTCTTGTCCACCTTCATTAATAACAAGTAAGTTACATATTCTTCACAAACTCTCTTCTTTTTATTCATCTCTTCTTCACTAGTAGTTATAGAAACTTCTGCTACATATTCTCTTTCATTGAGAGATTATTAATTCTCTTATATTATATAATATTAATCTCACACAATAGACACACTGCTTCATTTTTCTTTTATTTAAACAATTTTTCCTTTCATTATTATCTCTTTACATCCTCAAGAGATCAAAAGAATATTTTTAAGAAAAACCAACTTTTTTTCTATTAAGTTGGGAATATTTTATCTCCAGATCCATATTTTATTTAAAATATGTTTAATTATGTTTTTATTATTATAATATGATTTTCTTAAATGATTATTACACATGTTTGAATTTCAATAAAAATCTTTCAAGGGAATCATCTTGTTGATTTTGGAAAGTGGCACATTTGAATTTTTACTAAAAATGTGAAAGGAATTTTCGTATTAACTTACTTGGAATGAATGTAATTTTCCACCATCATAAACACTCACTATTTTGAACTTCCATTACAATTGTACATGGTAATTTCTAACGAAAAAAAATCTGACTATTTTAGAAAATTATATATTTTGAATAAGTTATATCAAAATGAAAGGGTACTTTCCTTGGTAAATTTTTTAGTGATCTTTTTAAGGTATTTTTATCTATTACCACATAATTTGTTGAATATTTTTCATATTGTGGATATATTATAATGATCCCATACCACATTTCTTGATGGAAGATTTATGATCAGTTTGACTTGGGAAAGTATTGACATTCTATATGCCAGTTCTTCCCATAAAAAATGTTTTTTATTATTAAGGCATATCGATTAAGTTTTATTATTTATTAATATGATTGATTCTTTTGACTTATAATGTGAAAAGGGGGGTTCATAAGTACATATCCCCATAATCCGTCAATAGGTTTCATTATAAAAAACAAGTTGGTTATTTAGCTAATGCTTTACCAATTTATGTATGATTTATTAGCACAAGTCCTCGACTCGATGTTTGAGATTCCCCTAATTATGCATTCCATTATTATGAAATTAGTTATTTATGTCTATGTTTTTATTCAAGAGTTATTTCATCCAGGAAAAAGATTCAAGTACATGTGATTATTTATATGGTATTATTTTATCTCCATTCATTCCCTCCATATTATTCACACCTTATTTATCCTATGATAGATTTTATTGTACGCATTACCTTATTGAGCACTTCATCACACCCATTTATTATGTTTCCTTTACCCATGATTCCAATAAGTTTATTATGGTTGATATTAAAGGATATTCTATAAGTAATAATAATGTTCTCAAATAAAATACTATGTTTTTTTATCAAATATAATTTTAAATTTATCTATGTATTTATTTTTCTAATACTACTATACTATTTGGATCTTTGGGATGCAAACACTTAACTATTGTAATAATTTAATAATGTAAACAATGGATATGGACTTTTATATTTGTGGACATTACACGGTGTATTCGTTATGACACAAAGTGCATATTTGTAGTTTAAAAGTGACATTTTATTTCAAAACGCACACCACTCATAGAAAACTGAGAAAATCACTTAGATTGTCTTGATAATTTATAAAAAATTTCCCAAAAGTCATTTGTGAAAAGTGGGAATCATCCAAATATCCATCTAATACATGGTATTACCAGTATGACTTGAAGTGAGTGTTTTTAGTTCAATAGTGAAATTTTAGTTAAAAATGTACATCACTGAATGAAAACTAGGAAAACAAATTCAGATTGATTTGATAGTTTTGAAAAATGGTCAATAAGAATTAGTTATATTTATCAATTATTTAAATGTATATCTATTACATGGTGTCTCTTATATAACTCAAAATGTGTGTTTTTAGTTTATAATGGAATTTTAGCTAAAAATATGTCACTCACTGAATGCTATGAAAATATAATCAATTTTCCTTCATATTTAAAGGAAATGATCCATAACTTATTTTTAATGAGTATAAATCATCTATGTTTCATTCTAACAAATGTTGTGAGAAACATGACTCAATGTTTTTTTCATTTTAACAAAGTCAATTTAGTAAAAAAAATGTTTCAATCATTAAATACCAATAAAAACACATGGATTATCTTGATACTTTTGGATAGATATACATAAGTCTTTTTTAGGTTTATAAGTCAACCACACATCAATCGGGCACATGGTGTGGCCGATATGACTCAATGTATCTGTTTTTATTTAAAATAGTGATTTTAGTTCAAATAACACATGACATACTCAAACTAATAAAATAAATTTATATTTCTTTGGTACATTAAGGTAAGAATACATAAGTCATTTTTTCACATGTGAGAATCATCCCCACATCAATATGATGCACAGTGGGACTATTATGAATTAATTTTCATGTTTTCATCTTAAATTAATCATTTTTGATAAAAAAATGAATCACCAAGTGAAAACTAATAAATCACATTGAAATTGGTTTGATATGTTGGGATAATAATCCATAAGTCATTTTTTATGTTTATAAATATTCAATATGTCAATATGATACATAATGTTATCGTGTAACTCAAATGGTGTTTTGTTAGTTTAAAATGATATTTTAGGTTCACTCGTTAAAAACAAAAAAACCTCATATTTTCTAGTCATTTTAGGAAAAATATCCATAAATAATTTTTGATGAGTAGGAATAAACCACTTTTCAATTTAAAAGATGATGTGATCGGTATAACTCAAATTGAATGTTTTTAGTTTAAAGACAACTTTTTAGATAAAAATGTGTGTCACTCTCTAAAAAACAAAAAAAAACTCATATTATCTTGATATTTTATGAAAATTATACATAAGTCATTATTTTGTGTAGGAATCTGCTGCATGTCAAATCGACACATGGTGTGTTCGGTATGACTCAATGTGCTTGCTTTTATTTAGCATTGACATTTTTGTTCAAAATATGTGTGATATACTCAAAATATAGAAAATATATTCAAATGGTTTTTATATTTTTGTAAAATGATTATTATCTCATTTCTAACATAAAGGAATCAGTTTCACCTCAATACGATACCTTCTATGACTGGTAAGAATCGAAATACATGTTTTCAATTTTAAGGTTAAATTTTAGATGAAAACATGTTCCACTCATTAAAAAATGAAAAAATACAATCATATTGTCTTGATACATTGGTAAAATGATACGTAAGTCATTTTTTATGTATAGTAATTATCCACACATCAATCCTATACATGGCATGACTGGTATGACTCAAAGTGTATTTTTCAGTTTAAAATTTTAGTTAAAAATGTGTGACAATCACTGAAAACCAGTAAGACATGCTTTTATTGTCTTGAAATTTTAGTTAAATGACCCATAAATAATTTGTTATTTTTAGGAATCAACTTCACATCAATCTGAGACACGGTGTGTCTGGTGTGACTTAAATATCATGAATTCAATTTAAAATTGACATTTTAGTACAAAACATTTGTTACAAGCACATGACCAATAAAATTCATGCAGTCTCTCTTGATAGATTATGAAAAATATCCATAAATAATTTGTGATATTTTGGAAACAACAACACATTAATCTGATACATTAGGTACCAAGTTTGAATCAAAGGGTATGTTTTCAGTTTAAAAGTGAAATTTTTTAATGAATTGAATCATATTAATGTTTAATTTACATATTTTTAACATTACTATCATATGTATTGTATTTTCATATAGATACACTTTTAGTTTTTCTAGGTTGATTTATTCAGAATTTGGTATCATGATAGACTCTTTTAAGAGGGGATCTAAAGCCAAATAAACCATGATTTTGAATTTGTTGATGTTCTTGATTAATTAAACATAAAACTTTATTTGTACATACCAATATTTTAAATGTCAGAAAGAATTGTACAGTTCTTTTTTGTTATTTTAATTTAAATTTTATTGAATTTAAATTATATAATTTGAGCTCTAGTGTACTGTAAATTTCAGAAATGTGCTGCTAAAGTTTGTCTTTTATTAACGCATCTTCTAATGATATTAAAGTACACATTTTCTTAATTCAAAAATAAACATCGATAAAGGGTACATGAAATAAATTATTTTTAGCACTGATGAAAGAAGATTTTATCAGTGCTATTTTTAGTCGTAATAATTGTTGACGACTTTTAATGTCACATACAACAATAGTGATTTTTTATCAAGGATGAAGAAAATGTATAGCACTAATAAATATTGTATTTTTAGTAGTTTTAAATGGATATTAGTGAATAAAAATTAGTAAATTTTTAATTATTTTTAATTTTTAATTATTTTATAAAATATTTTCAATAAAATCAACAATATATTATGTTTAATTACATATTTAGTATTATATATATGATCTTTAAAAAAATATTATATCAATATCAATAAAAATTTATTTATATACAAAAATATGAATTTTTGTTGTATATAATTTTTTTTATATATACCTTTTATCATCACTAAAAAGAATTGCCTTAGCGATGATAAAGGGTAAAATTTTATCAGAATTTTTTAGCACTGATTAATTCCATGTCAATCATCACTTTTAGTTAGTGCAAATAAAGGGGTTCCATATATCAGTTTCTTTATCTCTGATAAATGGTATCACTTAATATTGTATATTTTGTTGTGCTAATATTAAATCATGGTTTATTATGTAGGTGAGTCACACTCTTAAAGAAATATATTTTAAAACCTTAAAATATATTATAGGTTTTAGAGAATTCATAAAGAATTTATAAAATTAATCAAATAAACAAAAATAGAATTATTTTAAATTGGAAATATATATTTGGTATTTTATACCCTTCATATTATTTATTACATCATTTTTGGGTCATTAGGATGTCACAATACACACTGTATATTCATATTGTATTTAATTTTTATTGGATAATTTGAATGTCATTAAAAATTATAAAAAAATAACCATTGAATAATTTATACTTTCTAAATAAAAAATAATATTCACCTCATTAAATAATTTTATAAATATGTGACTTTCTACTTTTAAAATAATAATCAACATTTATTGAGAAATGTTGGGTTTTTTGACAATAAGAGTTTTTGAACACTTATAGAAATTGAGTTTGACTTCATTAAAATTATATGATCATTTGTATTTAACAAAAAATATTTATTAATAATATTTTATTAAAATAAAATTTATTTCAAAAATCCATTAATTCATCAAAATGAATGTCTTAATTGAAAATTAATATTAATTAAAAATTGAATTTTTTTTATTTTATAAAAATTAAAATCATTTAGAAAGTAATGATAAGAAGAAAATACGAAAATTATTAAATGTGAAAATAAAATATATATATTAATATTATTATGGTCTTAATATATATCCCTTTAATACACAATAAAATTCCCTAATAGTAAGGTGTGTGACAATGAGACTTTTATGGGGTGGTTCGGCGTACATGGTTTGGGTCAGGATCGGGATGAGCTTGAAATTCTCTCTTAAAAATTTTCTTTCAGGATTAAGATGTTGGATATCATCATGAACGTAGTAAAGGGAAAAACCTAGAGATGTTATCTCCCTCACATGCTCTAATGAATGGGATTCATAGGGTATGATCCTACTGGTTGAGTCCATCACTTCCTTTGTTTGTGTCAATAAGATTTGTTAAAACCAAATATTTTTGTTAATCATTTTATCACTATTAAAAGGTTATGTTATCACCAGTACTAATGCTTAATGTTCTTTTAAATCTGATAAAATATAATAAATCCAATTAAGTGCATGTGTTTTCTAAAACTATTATACTTAGATAGTCATTTAGTTAAATTGAAAGGGGAATTTTATCAATAAAAGTTCGAGTCATTACATATATTGTGTATAAATATTTAAATATATATTTATATAACATATTGAAATTTTATAATGTATATAATTAATTTCTAATTAAAAATTATCATTAATAATTGTAAAATAATAATTAGTAATTATAATTATATTTTTTGTTGTTGTTTCTCCTGCTATTGTTTTGGTTATAATTATCATCACCACTAATACCATCAAACCTAATCAATTAAAAACATGTTGATATTTTATATGGATCTTAAATACAAACTAAAATATATAATTAATTATCAGTTTGTTAATTAATTTCTATTTAAGAGTGAGATTAAAAACATGATAAAATTTCTTTATATTATGTGGATTGATGAAAATTAGTTGTTTATATTTTTTTAAAGACATAATATTCAATATAGTTTTTGAAAAATCTACTTAAAGGACACCATAGTTGAGATATTTACTGTTGATTACTTTTTAACTAATGAAAAAATAAATTTCAACATTGGTTATTAATTTATATATTTAAAAAGTTTGATGTAAAACATATTTTTCATGTGGGTTTTAGAAAAACAAACAAGGAAAACATTATAGTTGATACTTTTTAAGTCTACTATTTATTCATCGTTGTGGAAATATGTGCCATTAAATTAATGATGTAAAAAATATAGATGTTCAAATTAAAAATTTTAAAAGTTGTTCATTTTTTTCAAAAACTATAAAAAACAAAAAATTCCCCATGAAGTGTCCCGTGACAGCCCATTTCCCAGTGATTGATAAATATCTTGTTGAAATATTCTATGAGGAGATTAAATAGCCATTAAAACAATTGTGATATAAGGAATTTTACTGTAGTGATTGCACCCTATGGTGTCACTATTTTCAATATTACTCCCTTTATAAGGAATTTGACATATCATTTCATTGACCATTACATTAATCAGGTCAATTATTATTAGACTAACATACATATAAATATTTTCTAATCAGAAATAGGAGATGTAATATTCTTTATAATGGTTCTTCTTATAAATTTTCAAAACATTATTTGGAAAAAAAAATTCCCTAATGTTATCACATTTAAAAATATGTATGTTTCCCCTAGTTAAATTAGTATATTGATTAATCCCCTCAAAATATTTTTCATTAAATTTTTATAGTATATCAATTCTATTCTTATCCATATATGTATTAATATAATAATGTATAATTGAAATATATGAAAAATAATTATTAAATTTAGAGCCTAGTGAAATAATATAATCCAACATAAGTATAAATAAAACTTATAAAATAATAACAATATATTGAAAAAAATTATTATTAGAAAACAAAATGATTATAATATATATCAATTCTTTCTATAATCATTTAACAAATACTTATTAATATTATGAAATAAATTATATTATATTTTTTATTTTTTTAAACAAATATTTGTTTTTCAATTGCATTGTAAAATGATAAAAATTTAAAATCGAATAAATATCTTAAAATTTATTTTATACATAAAATATTATAATTGTTACTCCAAACTTATAATAACTAAAATAGTCGCCACATATAAAATAAAATAGATCAAATTTTTTTTAAAATTATAACTATAAAACATGACAATATGTATGATAAAAAAATTAAATATGATAAAATTAAAACATAGAAAGTCATTTTGAGAAAAAAATTAATAAAAATTAAATTTTAAAGGAGAAACATTAGAAACAATAATTTTTAATATACTTAATATTATATTTAATATACAAAGGGTTTTTTTGACCTTAGTTGCAAAAAATATGAAATTAGATGACAAAATAACATAAATATAAATTATGATAATCTAAAAATATAAACAATGAAATATAAAATATAAATCAATATAAAATTTCCATGTATTGTATATATCATTAAAATATCAAAATGTAGTTAATTAAAGTTCCATATCAGCATTGTTAGGTGTAATGGAGATTCCAATGTCCAGGTTGAAGTGATGGGAATAGTTTTTAAAAAAACTCATAATTTTATACTA
The DNA here is from genome assembly GCA_963277665.1 of Viscum album. Taxonomy (NCBI): domain Eukaryota; kingdom Viridiplantae; phylum Streptophyta; class Magnoliopsida; order Santalales; family Viscaceae; genus Viscum; species Viscum album. The sequence goes on from OY728125.1 coordinate 229,102,506, forward strand.
AAGATGATTGAGGCAGCATGCCATATGGTTTCATAATAATAATTAATAATGAATAATGAATAACAGTAATATAAAATTTATAAAAAATAAATGGTGAAGGAAGGTGGGTTCGTATGTATAAATAAGGATTCCCCACAAAGGAAGGTGTGATTGTTGATAACGGTGAAGGGGGTGGAAGAGGTTTTGTTGGGTGGCTACATGTACTGATTATCACACTCTCTCCCCTACTCTTTTCTCCCTACCTAATAGGGGTAATATGGGGAGTGCTCAATTTACCACTAAAGCAACTGGAACTACACACATATGTGGTGTTTGTATTGATCACATAAAGAATTTAATATATCATCCTTTACCATGTATTCATTATTTTCTTTCAAACCTCCATGCCTACCTATATCATCATGCCTTATGTGGTCTCTGAATAAGAATATGTGTGTATTCCATTGGTTTTTTGTTTGTTTTCCATTTTAATTAACTCGGTTTTGGCCTTCATTATGTTGTATTTTCTTTTATTTTATGATGTAACAATTTATTACCCATATAAATAATGTTCCATTAACTATAATTTTGATCCTTCATCCCAATTAATATATTAATTTACTATTTACAACCATACATCCATCCAAAACACACATTGATTAGCGATTTAAAAAAGATAAATATAAAATATCAATATTTCTCCCATCACTTATCCCTTACCAATATCATCCAATACTACTTGGGAATCAATTATAATTTAATGGAATATTGTCTATCAAATTTCCCTCCCTATGATTAATATCTTAGAAGATTTTAACTACTTGAGAAGGATTTCAATATCATCTTCTCCATAACCCAATCAACTTCTAATTCAAAGAAATATTTCATTGAGAATCACTACTTTTAAAATGGGGATTAGTTTTTTTTTGAATTTCAAACAAAAGGAATATATTTTTTTCATGGAGGGGAATTCTAATATTATAAAACTAGGGATAAATTCCTACCTATGGAAGTAGGGACTCAACAGAAGATATGCAAGTAGATACTTTCATACATATCATAAAGAAACATGTGGGGAACCTGCGCGATGCACTTTTGGCCATATGTTGTACCGAGCAGTGGCTATTCCAGATGTGAATAAAATTATTAGCGGTGCCACAATAAATCTATGTGTTCAGTTTTGATATATTATGTTTAATGTTTTGTCAAGATACTCTTGTCAAAGAAGATACAGAATTGTATTAGGGTTTTATCTTTCATACATTTTTTCTATTTTGTAACTAAAAGTCAAGTTTCACACTAATTTTTTAACTTTTTGTTATAATTGAATTTTTTGGATTTTCCCCATGGGTTTTTAATACTCATCACCAGAATGTTATTTCACATTTAAATCCCTCATGATTATTTATATTTTATATTTTTTGTACCATTTCTATTCTCGTTGGAGATTCTCTCAATATATAATGGTTATAACAAGAATGATAGAATGAATTCAAACCTCAACCTTTACATTTTGAATGGGATGTGCAGATTTCTAGATTCAAGAAAAATTAAATATCTCAAATCTCCACACATTTTTTGATCGCCCCATCATGGTATAATATCTATCCATCATTACCTTATCCATCCATCATTGAATTACTATTAAATATATATTGAAGGAGGTTGGATCTTCCAATTTCTCCTCATTTTGAGTAATAAGGTCGTGATCAAAAATTATTTTTCTTGTATATCTAAAATGTTTATAACACTTCATGTTTACTTCACCATTTACATTTTAACATTCTTTAACTTTTGGCACCATGAGCTTCTCCACTTTTTGAAATTTCTTCTTAGGTTGATCTATATTCTTAATTTTATCAAAGTGGTGGATTTATTTCCTAATTTCTATAGGTTTTTATCCATCTCCAATTTATTTTTCTATATAGTTAGTATATTATTATAATATAATAAACATTCTTCCTTTTATATGTGAGTTTATTAGCAAAAATAGTTTTTAGATCTCACTGGTACTACCACTGTTTTTCATCCTTCCGGGAATGATAATCATATATTTGATAGACATGTGTTATGTCTGGGTGCACCTTCCTCAACCCTTTTTATTGGTGTTTTCTTTTATCTTTTTACAGAAATTATCATACTATTCAAAAAGAGTGTCAATAACCATGCAATTACTTTTATATCTTTCTCAGAATATCTCTATTTTTTTTTTGAATTATCCTCCCAGTCACTATTTAATAATGGACATCTTGGAATGGTCTATGGTGTGTAATATCTTACAACAAGAGAATAACTTCTTCTCAGTAGGTTGAAAATCCTTCTTCAAAATGTTCATTGTCTTCTTGGGTTAACATGATTTCGTTGTCTTCTTCATGTATTTTACTCCCAAGTTGGAAGCACTTTTTCCCATAACCCAACTTTTCTCTTTTCATTAGTAAGTGGATAGTATTTCATGTTTTGTTTTCCCCTTTTTCTGTTGTAAATTAAATTTTTATTTTAATATGATATTATGATATTACATTCAATATTTTCATGTCAATATTTTTTTAATGTGTTTTTTGTTCATCTCCTAGTCCTTGTATTGACCCTTATGTACGTTTGGGTTCAATGGTTTTACCCTTAACTGGGTTTCCCCTAAACCTTATATAAGTCCCTTATCCTTACTTTTACACTTATGTACGTCCATGGGTATCCTTACATGGGATTTGGTGGATTTGGATTACCCTTCTGTAAGGTCCCGTGACATTTATATATCTCTTTTGTACCCTCAACTGAGTGTTTTGTACCCTTACACCGCTCTAGATCAAATTATATGTAAGTGGTTTATACCCTTACATTATAAAAGTAGTACACTTACACAAATAGCGATATGACCCATATAGAGTGATGGTATTCATCTTTACGCAACATTGGTGCCTGAAAACTATTGATTTTCTTAGCCTAACATGGATTCTTTGTTGACCTTTATGTAGCATTTTTAGTTGTCTTTATCTGGTTTGTTTTGCTATTTTATCATATTTTTAGCATTCGTTTATTTTGAGACATTCATTTATTAGATTTTATTGAGTCGTTGTAACTGATTACAATTTCTCATGGGTATATTTACCGCCTTTTTTCTTCCATATCAAATTTGACCTGGTGGAATCCAATAATGAGGAGATTTATTGATTTAAATAGCTCCTCGGTTATACCAAGAGAGAGAGAGAGAAAGGATTGAAGGGTGAGCTCTAGTGAGCACTTGTTCTTGGATTGCCAGTGTAGAAGCCTGTTGATGGCTTGATGGAGTCCTTTGTAAGATCTCAAAGCCACTATGACCGCATGGGATGTCTCTCAGAATACCTTCTTCAAAGATGAAAAATCTAAACCATGACGATCTTGAGGATTTTAGCTTTTTAGGACTTCACTACAATGATTTAAGTGACTACATTGACGTTCTTCCATGATAAAGGATTTACTATGTCCTAGTTAGGGGGTTTCAGTCCTCTATAGGTTTTATTTGTAAATTTTTTAGGGGTCTCATTTTTTCTAGTTTTAGATTCATCATATGTGTATTCTAATTATTCCTTTGTATAGTCTTGATCAAGTCTCGAATTTATTGTAATCACCATTACCTTTACCTAGTAAAACCCCTTAATAGTCCATTCTTGTTAACGTATGACAATTGGCCAAATCAAGTAAATCACCGTTGTATTTTTACTACTTTCCCTTCCCCTTTTTCAACCAGTATTTTCTTAATTATCTTAATTCTTGAGTTTACTTCAAATATGTTTTGGACTTATAGTTTAACATAATCTGTTTGAGCATTTTGGTTTTCTTAGTTTTATATCTTCTTTTTTTTGCTTGTAGTTAGTACTTCTATAGTTTTCTTTCATTTCTAGAATGAGTTTATTTATCTGTTTGAATCTGATGTTATGTTCTGGAAAGCATATTTTTGAATCTATTTTTTTATTCTCTTTTTTTTATTTTGTTTGTAAGAATCTTCATGTAAATAATTTTTTATTATTTTTGGAATAATCTATAATCATGGATTGTGGAAATTTTCATTTCATATATAACTTCATTTAATCATGTAATCATTTGAATTTTCTTGATGTGTTGAATGAAATGAGTTCATGTTTTCTTTTTATTTGTTTGTATATTATAAAATTAAAATAAACATCTTTTCTAGCTTCAGATTTTATAAACCAAAATATCCCAAATTCGATCCTCTTTGACTGCATGCAGACTACCTCGATGCAGCATAACCCAAAACATGATTTTATCAACATTCATCATATTTATGACTGAAAATTCATATTTTACAAAAAAGTATTCAATATTTCAAATCTATTTACATTGGTAAAAAATGTCAATTTCTATGAAGCATGATTCTTTATAGAAGGCTGTCCCCTTTCTTTAGCATTCTCCCCTTCATTTAGAAATTCTATGACTTCCACATATAAACATATTTTGATAGAAATCCATATCCCTATGCCTAAATTGTAGAGACCCAAATTTTGGCGTACATAAACATTACTTTTATAGAATACTTAATACATGACAAAAACAGAAGCCCAAAGACCGTATTAGTTTAGTATCTTTGGAAACTCAGAACATAATCTTCTAATCATGGTGAAAGATCTTAAACATATCCCATAAATATATTCCCCTTTTTTTCTTACCTAAAACCTTTATTTATATGTTGGGGAAAAGAAAACTTACAAATGGTGAGCTCAAATGCTCAGTAAGGGTAAACATGGAGAATATAAAAACAATCCATAAACATTTGAACATAAAAACATGAACATAAAACATCAAAATCCTGAGAAATGTCATAAATCTTGGTAGTACATAAGGCATAGATCATAAAGGAACATTAATCATGATAAAATATCAAGGGAATAAAACATGAAATTGTGGAAAACCATTAAGCACGTGTTATGATTTCCATAGTATCCAAGGCATTATTTCCAAGACCATCATAGTGGACAAAGTCCATTATTGGACTAGGTATACTTGTCATTCCAGTCCTGTATTGCTGAACCGGATTCACTTTCTGTTCCAGCCATGTCTATCTCATTAGATATAAATCTTTACCCAATGCATTGGCGGGAGATATAGGTCCCACCCTTATCATATTGAAATTATTCTTACGTGTTCCACAAAACAATCCTAAATCATTCATCATAACCTAAAGAATACAATTGGTTTCATAAACATCATCCCATCATAACATAATCCATATAAAACATAGGGATATCATTTCATCATAAGAAAAGTGAAACCATTTAAATAATAGAAACATTATAATTGAAACAAAATCATACTAAATAATGTAATCTTAGATATAAAATAGTTTTGACAAAACACTTGAAATTAATTCTTGAGGAAAATATCCTTTCTTCTTCAAAATCATTTTCTTTTCACAAAATGTAATGAAATTTTCAAAGAAAATGATTTTTTTGAAAATAATCATGAAATCTTGTAGAGAAATATTCATTAAAATTAGGTGTTATGAAACCGTAAAAATCTGTTCATGCCGTATAAGTTAATAAAAAATATTTTCCTCGTACTTTTGACGAAAAATTCAAGTAGTACCTCGTATGGTAAAAAAAAGAATGATTCCTTACATAACACAATGTAAAAGTAAAATAAGGGTAAAAATGAATTTAAACATACATTCAAGAATATTAAACACTTTATGAAAAACATTTTTATATACATGGATGAAAAATATAACCCCAGTAAGTACTTACGTATACGATATCTCGGATAAAAATGAGATTTACAAAATTATCCCTTACCTTATGTCCAATTTCTTCTATATGTGTGTGAGACTATTGTATATTGGGTTTAACCATATTATTAACTTGTAAAATAAATATAATAATATTTATTATATCATATATGATTCACTTATGACTTTATATTGCCCGTTATTTTGTAAATTCCATGTTAAAGCAGCGTTCTGGGTAAAATCATTTCATTTATCATACATGTTTCGACTTGTTGTTCTTGATATTATTACTTATATCCCTATTGACTTAATTACAAAATATAAAACATGATTTATATATAATATATATTCGGAATATAAATATATATGATAGATCAAGAAATGGAATGAAATACACCATTAATGGAGACGGTAGGTCGTACGTACGAATGAATGCTTTTTTCATTTCCTTATTGAATTTAATTGAATTAAGTAAATGAAACTTATATGTACATAAATACAGTATCATTGTTATGTAATATATTTCATTATTATTTATTATATAATCTTTATAATCATACTTTAATGGTTAATCATGGAAAATGAATCTCATCATGTTCGTGGAGATGGTAGTCCGTATGTATGCACGAGCGACAATATCATTCTTTTGATATTAAAATCGCATATAATTGGATATTATATCATATATACAGAATCATCATAATGTTAGATTTATTTTTTATATCATTTATACTCATTATTATACCCATACAAATGATGAAGTGTTTGAATAACAAACTACACCACAATGTGGAGACGGTAAGTCGTACGTACGCACGTGTGGTGAATTTTCATTCATAGGATGGATAAAATAACTGACAAGTTTGTAAAATTTTATTAATAAAATAAATTTATATAGAAGATACTGGAGTTATTATTTTAGAATGGAAACAACAAATAAGGAGGAAGTGGAAGAAGAAATGAACTTGAAATAGGTGGTGAGATATTTACCTCTTATTTGGGTTCTTCCTTTTGATTTGATCAAAAGGGCTCCTTAGGTTGGCTTTAGGACTAAAGTAACAGATCTAGGATAAAGTGAGGATATTTTATAGGGTATTTGGGTAGGGTTTGGCCGATCCAGATGGCTTTGGAGGTGTGAATTAGTTATAAGGGGGAGTGCCCTATTATAAGAGGGTGAGGGGAACCTTAGGAAAAACATAAAATATTATTTTATAATAAATTCATATTTGATTTATAGTGGGTCAAAAGAGTCTTATTTAGATTATAGGGTTGGGATGGGTCAAAATAATATCAACCAATAGGTTTTATACAATTTTATGTTATCATTTTAACCTTATTATTTAGATTTAACTCTAAGTTAAATAATTTAACTTTTACCATGTCTTCTTGTGTTTTTACACTATATGGTAAATAAACATACTATAAACTACCAATAAAACCCGAATTGGTTTATTAATGTCATATATATTATTATATAAGTCTTTTGGCATAATCGTATATTATTAGTACCATTATATCAATTAATAATATAATATTTTTTTTAAATGCACTTTTATGTCAATTTTTACACTATTTGGTATTTTGTTTTTCTAAATTCATAACAGTATTATTACTTCAAAAAAAATTCATTTAACCAATACTAATATGTTATATTAACCTATAAAATTATTATAATTCATAAAAAGTCTCAAATTACATTTATTTGGGTATTTATAATATCAATTATGTTAATATTTCATTAATAAGGTAATTACTGCATCATCATTGTGTCATAAATAAATTAAATTATTTAATGTCTAAAAAATATACATAAAATACGATTAAGTAAGAAATCTTTTTATATTTCTAATGAATATTTATAGTCTAATTTATATTATATATTACCCTATATTAAAAATCTTTTAGTTATTAAATGTTGATTTTAACTATTTTAACTCCTCTTTAAATAAAATTATAATAAATGTCCTAATCTAATCCAAGTAGACCTAAAGGGTAATATTTTATTCCTAAGGATTTTTTTGGTCCAATTACACTTATCCAATAGAATTAGGACATGTTTTAGGTTAATAATAATAACATTTTTACCCTTCATTACCATATTTACTTTTAACCACGATAAATAAAAGTTAAATGTTACTATTAACCAAAAATTATTTTTATCTTATTGAACCATATTTTACTAGATTATATAAACTGTGTCTCTCAGATTTTTGATATTCCACTCAGATAAGTGGTAAAATTATGTTTTATGTAAATTTGTAAATTCTTCTAAGAGGTGGGTAAAAGACGGTAAAAAGTTCAATAAAAATTTTATGTATCTAAAATTATTATAAAATGACTCTAATGAATTAAATTTAACTTATATAGGTATTATTTATCTATTATTACTTAAAATAAATTTAAATAAAATAAATGATAATTTAAATAAAATGTCGGGTTTAACCAATAACTCAGTGTTTTCACTATTCATCAAAAATTGAATGTTTTCGGAAAAATGCCAAAAATTCACCCAAGGATAACTTCGATATTCCCAATCCAAAAATGAAGTCCATTTTTAAAGACAAAATTTATAAAATTTATAAAATTGGGTATTACTATTCATAACAGCTAGTTTATATAATATTTTAATAATATATCGTTGTTTAGTGAAACTCGGTATGTCGTATAACGCAATCTATTAAGGAAGGTTGATCCGGTGTGTAACACAAGCCAAGAATAGTGTTGTGTATACTTAAATATAAAATGGTGTTGTGTATAGTTCAAGATAATCTTGGTGTAGCGTACAACACAAGACATCAAAGAAATTAAAAATAATATTTCTCAGAAAATCTCGGGGTTTTACATTCCACCCCCCTTAAAATGAATTTCACCTTAAAAATTCTTCAGGGTTATAAATGGTTTACTACATAAAATTTTCATTCATATAAAGCCACATCGTAAAAAGGAATACTAAAACTTAATTTTAAAAACTAATGAATGAAACGTAACAGTTACCCAAATTAACTCATCATTGGGTTTCCACATAGAAGAACATAGGTGAAAATATGGATATGGAAGAGAAATATAACCATAAAGTTATGATGGAGAGTGGTATAGAACATGGCTATGAAAAATCCAATAATCACAAAGCCATAAATTTGTGATGATCTAAGGTACCATCTAGGACAACGTTTTTGGTTTTCAAAATCATTTTCCAAAAGTTGAAAAAAAAAATTGGAATTAGAAGAAATACTTAATTGATTTTCGTACAATCTCACCATTGGTCATTCCATGAATAATTTCCACTTCATCTATTAAATAAATGAAGTAGAATTTTTTATTCGTGAAGTGTTAGTAGATCATGTGATAGAATGATAGGTCATTCCATCTGTTTCAAAAAAAAGGTTAGCAAAAGTTCTTAAATACACATAAGTCCATCTATGGTGAGATAAATCATATATGGTTACTAAAATATACTTATACTTCATATATCATTCCAATTAATAAATTAAGACTAATTTATACTAACTAGGGACTTCCTGTAGGCAAATGGTAGGAAATAAAGGCCCATCACACTTCGGTTGTTGGTTTGATTCTCGCATCTTTGTCCGAAACGATGGGTTGTCGCCCGTCCTATGGGTTGTCCCTTTTTCTAAAATTATACTATTATAACATTTCAGAAATAATATCAAAAAGTTCTAGCCTAATAAAATACTATCTAATGTCTAACACAATCCATTCCAATCTTTAAGCTTATCCAAAATACTTCTGTCCAGTCTCATATTATAATGAAAAATATTACCATAGAGGTCATATAACCATAATGTGAATACCATCATTTACCCCCCATATATCATAAGATATATCTTGTTTATTGTGTTCCAAACATGTGAATACGTTAATCTTGTATTCTCTTGTAGCATGAATTTCCATAGACCCTTATTGAAAACATAAATACTGTCAAAAGTTAACTCTTTCAACATACCATAATCCTAAAAATTCATTATAATAAAACCATGATGTCACTTTTTCCTTATATCAGTCATGACATCATTAATAATATTAAACATATTATTTTCTATTTATCCCATCATTATGCACATATTATCTACTTTCCAAAAATATTTCAATCACTTTTCATGGTTACTGGTGCCATATAATTATTGAAACCCACAATAAACCAATACATAGATATTACAAATTTCCACGATTCTATAAATGAGATCCCATGATACTATTTTGAAATCCCATTACATAAACACTTAATCATTACACAACATCATTTTCATACTCAACATCAAAAATAGTGATCGCGTGTGACTTCCCTTTTTCCTTTTCCTTAATAGGTTGCTCATATAGATCATCATTAACCCTTGGATTAGGGCACTGGTTAGCATAATTCCACATTTCCTTGCACTTGAAGCATTGATGTGTTGGTGGAGATTTCCTTGTAGTCTTTTCTCTATTCACATCATTAGAAACCTTTTTCACATTACTTCAGCACTCAGCTGCTCGATGACCTTCTTTTCCATAGTTGAAATATTTTATAGTACCTTTTAGACAATCTCCACCATGCTTCTTTCCACATTTTGAGCATAATTAAACATTTAGCTTCTTCTCACCATTGTTCTGAGCTTTTACCTTGAACTCCATCTTTTGTTTTTTTTCAAAACCATGAGATGAATATGTAACACCATCTTCCAATTCTACCTTGATATCACAGCGCACAATTTCTTCATAGCTACTGAAGTCTCTTATAGCTTATGCCCTTAGAATAATTGGTTTTAATCCACTAAATAATCGATCAAATTTACTATCAGGTTGGATAATAAATCTAGATGCATACCTTGAAAGCCTTGTAAAATTCACCCCGTATATACCAAAAAATTCATCATCCTTTTTCTTAAGCTCAAGGAACTCCTTTTCCATCTTCTTTTGAAGAATATGAGGGAAGTACTTATTGAAAAATAATTTCTTGAACTCAACCCATTCCATGGATTCAATTTCATCTTGGGTCCTTGTATTCTTAATTAGAGTCCACCACTTGTCTGTTTCACCTTCTAAATGGTAAACATCAAAAATGAATTTTTCATGTTCTGAATAGAAAATTATGGAAAATATCTTTTCAATGGTAGTAATCCATTGTTCAACAACAAGTGGATTTGAATACCCATTGAAAGAAGTAGGATGTTGCCTTAGGAAGGACTCAATAGAATATTGTTCCCTTCTCTACTCATTTGGAAGTCCATAATGATTCATAGATTGTGTAAGTATAGCAATAAGATTTTTCACTCCATCTCCCATAACATTGGTTTGTTCAGAAGTACAATCATTTCATTGTCCAATACATTTATCAACACGGTTCCTTCGGGTTCCATCCATCGTCTAAAACCCAAAAATAATAGTGTGAGAGGAAAAATTCATGCTAGGAAAACAACATAATAAAGTGGGATTACCTTCAGTATATAACATCTAATGTTTAATTCTAATATCATTACCCTAATTTTAGGACTATAACCTATACTTATACTTAACCTTAGAGACGTTCATAGACATACCTTATAAATATCTCTAGGGATTTCACTAAAGTTTTCACATCCTAGTTTCCAAAGGTAAACTAAAACATTGCTCTGATACCAACTGTAGAGACCTAAATCTTGACATACATAGACATTACATTACTTTTATGGAATACTTAATAAATGAAAAAAAATAGACGCCCAAATACCGTATTAGTTTAGTATCTTTTGAAACTCAAAACATAATCTTCTAATCATGGTGAAAGATCTTCAACATCTCCCATAAATATCTTACGCTTTTGTTTTCTTACCTAAAACCTCTATTTATATCCTGGGGAAAATAAAACATAAAAAGGTTGAGATCAAATGCTCATAAAGGGTAAACATGGAGAACATAAAAACAATCCATAAACATTTGAATGTAAAAACATAATCATAAAACATCAAAATCGTGAGCAATGACATAAATCTTGGTAGTACATAAGGCATAGATCATAAAGGAATATTAATCATGATAAAATAGCATGGTAATAAAACATTATATTGTGGAAAACCATTAAGCACATGTTATGATTGCCATAGTATCCAAGGAATTGTTTACAAGACCATAATAGTGGCCAAAGTCAATTTCTGAATCAAGTTTACTTTCCATTCCAGCCCTGTATTACTGAACCAGATTCAGTTACTGTTCCATCCATGTCTATATCATGAGATATAAATCTCTACCTAATTCATTGGAAGGAGATATATCTCCCACCCATATCATATTGAAATCATTCTTACATGTGCCACAAAACAATCATAAATCATTCATCATAACCCAAAGAATAAAATGGGTTTTAGAAACATCATCCCATCATAACATAATCCAAATAAAAAATGGATATAATTTCATCATAAGAAAAGTTAAAGCATGTAAATAATAGAGATTATATTTGAAACATAATCATACTAAATAATTTCATCTTAAATGGAAAATAGTTTTGTCAAAACGGTTGAAATGAATTCTTGGGGAAAATATCTTTTCTTCTTCAAAATAATTTTCTTTTCACAAAATGCCATGAAAATTTAAAATAAAAACATTTTATTGAAAATAATAATGAAATCTTATAGAGTAATCTTCATGAAAATCAGGTGTTATGAAACTGTAAAAATACGTTCTTACCGTATAAGTTAAAAAACATTCTCCTTGTAATTTTGCCGGAAAAGTCAAAAAGTACCTCGTATGGTAAACAAAAGAAAGATTCCTTCCATAAATTAATGTAAAAGTCAAAGATGGGTAAAAACTACTTTAAAAACACATGGAAAAATATTATACACTTTATGAAAAACATTTTTATAGATATGGATGAAAAATATAATCCAAATAAATACTTACGTATAAGCAATCTCGGATAAAAATGAGATTTGAAAAATTATCCCTTACCTTATGTCCAATTTCTTCTATTTGTGTCTGAGACTCCTATATAGTAGGTTTAAACTTATTATTAACTTGTAAAAGAACAGAAATAATATTTATGATATCATATATTATTCACTTATTACTTTATATTACCTGTTATTTTGTAGATTCTATGTTAAATAGGGTTTTGAGTAAAATCGTTTCATTTATCATTCGTGTTTTGACTTGTTGTTCTTGATATTATAACTTATATCATTATTTAATTAACTCCGGAATGTAAAACATGATTTATATATAATATATATTCAGAATATAAATATATATCATAGATCGATAAATGGAATGAAATACACCATTCATGGAGACGGTAGGTCGTACGTACACATGAACGTTGTTTTCATTTCCTTATTAAATTGAATGGAATTAAGTAAATCAAGCATATATTAACATAAATACAGTATCATTATTATGTAATATATTTCATTATTATGTATTATATATACTTTATAATCATACTTGAATGGTTAATCATGGAAAATGAATCTTATCGCGTTCGTGGAGACGGTAGTTCGTACGTACGCACGAGCGAGAATATCATTATTTTAATATTAAAATAGGATATAATTGGATGTTATATCATATATATAGAATCACAATAATGTTATATTTATTATTTATATAATTTATACTCATTATTATACCCATCCAAATGATTAATATTTGAATAACAAACTACACTACAACGTGGAGACGGTAAGCTGTACGTACGCACGTGTGGTGAATTTTTCATTCATAGGATGTATAAAATAACTAATATGCTTGTAAAATTTTTATAATAACATTAAATTATATAGAAGATACTAGATTTATTATTTTATAATGGAAAAAGCAAAGGATGAAGTGGATGAAGAAAGGAACTTGAAATAGCAGGTGAGATATTTACTCTTCTTCAGGTTTTTCATTTTGATTTGATCAAAACGGATACTTAGGATGGCTTTATGACTAAAGTAATTCCTCTAGGATGAAGGGAGGACAATTTATATGGTTTTTGGTCAGGTTTTGGAGAGTGAAATATCTTTGGAGGTGTGAATTACAGAGAAGGGGGAGTGCCCTTTTATAACATGGGTGAGGGGCACCTTAAGAAAAACTTAAAATGCTATTTTATAATAAATTCATATTCTATTTATAATGGCTCCAAAGTGACTTATTTAGAAGATAGGGTGGGGATGGGTCTAAATTCTCTCAACCAATAGGTTTTACACAATTTTATGATACCATTTTAACCTTATCATTTAGATTTAACTCTAAGTTAAATAATTTAACTTTTACCATGTCTTCTTGTATTGTTAAACTATATGGTTAATAATATTACTATAAACTACCGATCAAACCCCAATTGGTTCATTAATGTCATATATATTATTATATGTGTCTTTTTGCTGAACCTTTTATTTTTAGTACCAATATATCAAAGAATAATATAATATTGTTTTAAAAAACACTTTTATGTCAATTTTGACACTATTTGAAATGATTTTTTTTCTAAATTCATAACAGAATTATTACATTGAAAAAAATACATATAACCAATAATAATATGTTATATTAACCTATAAAATTAGTATATTTCATAAAAAGTCTAAAATTACATTTATTTGGGTATTTATAATATCAATTATGTTAATATTTCATTAATAAGGTAATTACTGCATCATCATTGTGTCATATAAATAAAATTATTTAATGTCTAAAAAATAAAAATAAAATAAAATTATTTAATAAATATTTTTATCTTTATAACAAATATTTATAGTTGAATTTATCTTATGTATAACCCTATATTTAAAATGTTTTAGTTATTAAACGTTGATTTTAATTATTTTAACTCCTCTTTAAATAAAATAATAATAAATGTCCTAATCTAATCAATGTGGACCTAAAGGGTAATATTTTATTCCTAAGGATTTTTTTGGTCGAATTACACTTATCCAATAGAATTAGGACATGTTTTAGGGTAATAATAATATCATTTTTATACTTAATTACCCTATTTACTTTTAACCATGGTAAATAAAAGTTAAATGTTACTATTCACCAAAAATTATTTATATCTTATTGAACCTCATTTTACTTACTGATATCAACCATGCCTCTTGGATTTTTGAAATTCCACTCACAGAAACAGTAAAATTAAGTTTTATATAAATTTGAAAATTCTTCTAGGAGGTGGGTAAAAGACGGTAAAAAGTTCAATAAAAATTTCATATATCTAAAATTATTATAAAATGCCTCTAATGAATTACATTTAACTTATATAGGTATTATGTATCTATTTTGACTTAAAATAAATTTATATAAACTAAATGATAGTTTAAATAAAATTTTGGTTTTAACCAATAACTCAGTGTTTTCACTATTCATCAAAAATTGAATGTTTTCAAAAAAATACCAAAAATTCACCATAGGCTAATTTCGATATTCCAAATCCAAAAATGAAGTCCATTTTGAAAGAAAAAATTTATAAAATTTCAAAAATTGGATATTACTATTCATAATGGCTAGTTTATATAATATTTTAATAACATAACGTTGTTTAGTGAAACTCGGTATTGCGTACAATGCAAGCAATGGAGGGAGGTTGCTTTTGCATGTAACGCAAGCCAAGAATAGTGTTGCATATACTAAAAGCTAATACGGTGTTGTGTATAGTGCAAGATAATCTTGGTGTAGCGTACAACACAAGACATCAAAGAAATTAAAAATAATTTTTCTCATAAAATCTCAGGGTGTTACATAAATCTCTAGAATAACTGACACATCCCAATCACCCTTCTTCTCTTAATTCTAGTTGAGCCTTTTCCATATATTTTACCTTGTGGATTTTGAGTGGAAATCCAAACCTTTTGATCTTAATTTTCAGAATATTTCTTCTTGAAAATTATCACATATATCTATGACATATTAGTTGATATCCCACCATTTTTTCCTTCATGTTTATATAGTTTTAGTTTTTTCATGCACCTCTAGAAAATCAGGACATGGTGCTATCATATTTCACAATGTTGTGTGATATATTTTCCAATGATGAATAGGTGGAGGCTAAAATAACTAGAGGAATTAGGACACGGTTCTATCATATTTCACTATGATGTTTGTGTGACAGTACAATTTTTTTCATAAGTTGGGAAGTACTAGAATTGTCTTCTAGATGTTTCAATTTTATTTTTATCACTTAAATTTTAGGTTGAGAGTGTTATTACCATATTTTATGATATCAACGTATTTTTCCAATCATTATGAAACTTCTGAATTTTATCCTCAAGCATTTTTTTGGATCACCTAAAGAAAAACAAAGATGATTTATCCTCTTTAACTATACTTCCAGTAGGGAAGACTTGATATCCATGGTGACATTTGTTCTCTATAAATTTTCACTAATAATTCCCTTGCTATATGGGACCATATATAGATAATATTCTTTATAAACCATTTCAGGTAACTTCTAACTTCAAAATAAAATTCACTAAGTGACTCAAAGAATTCATCTCCATCATAGGATAAGCTAAAATAACTAGAGGAATCATTATAAATTGGTAGATCAAGATAATTATCACTCTTACTACCTTCAGGTAGTGTTTGTTCCTTTTTCACATTTTTTTCTTCATATGATTATTAGATTCTCTCTTTTACTTGTTTCTCAATGTATTTATCAAAACATTATTTCATTAGGAGTGGGACTGGGAATATTTTCATATATATGAGGTTCTTCATCAAACATCTAAAACATTACTTCATATATATCATATATAATGATTGGGAATCATTTTTAGTTATAATCAGAGGTAAAAAATATTATGATACAAATTTTAGTTACCCAAAATATACAATTATAGGTAACCTATTAGTTTTATCCAAAATGTAGTGAACCATTGAATAGTGAATACACACCCAAGTGGGGGGTAATTAGGTGATGTCAAACTTGTACCAAAAACCAAATTCTTCTTTTTTAGCTTAACCCATTTTGGTATTTGAACCCATATTACTGGTTAAATCATATATGGATCTTTTTATATTTTACTTAAAACCCAAAAATACATGTTATGTAAAAATATAATAAAGATAAGTAAGTGTTATTTTTAGACATTTCGGGACTTATGTGGGAAACCTACACCTTTTTATGTTAAGACTTATTGTTTCATAGATTTTACTCAATAAAAAAATAACCAAACATAATAGGTTATCAAGGGAATATACTGAATCCTTTTTCCCAACATAACACATGTGGGGTTACCATATTGCACAGGAAATAATCCTACACTATATCATGAAAGTGAAGGGGTCTTTATACTATTTTACACTATCTTTAATACCTATTTTTTACCTTCTAACATCATCATTTTTTAGTAGATCACAATAAGTCCAAATATGTTGTCTCTCCAAAAAAATTATCTGCATCCTCAATTATATAGAGTCTTCGATATCCATGAGATCTTGAACAACTCAGTACATGAAACCTAGTCTCTATAATTTCCAACCTTATAATTTTTCATTAGAAACTATGATATCCTCCTCAACTAAAAATATAATTTGTCTTGCAACCTAATTTTCTTCATCTTCATTGATACTCATAAAGTTACATAGGATTCAAAAACTCTCTTCTTTTTATACACATCTTCTTCACTACTAGTTATAGATAATTAACATGTTTATTATTTTTCTTTGATATCTATTATGTTCCCTAGACTCATCTAATCTCAATCACACACACCATTAACACTACTTCCTTTTTAAAAAAATTGTTCCTCCTAAATTGTCACATCTAATCATGTTCATGAGTGGATCATTAATGCATTCAAATACCATAAATGGTATATTTAGGGGAAAAGTGATTGTAGAAAAAAGAACTATTATAGAATAGTCATTTCTAGTTCCCATTTGTTTCTTTGTCCAATCAAGGAATATTACAAGAATACAATTATTTAATTATTCTCATTTTTGAAAAACAATTGTAGAATATCTCAAGATATTCTACCATAGTGTGAACTTCATCTTCCTCAAAAAATATCTTCCAAAAAATTAGCATGTCATTTTCAACCACTATACAAGAATATAAAACACTGCATCTATGGTGTGAAACTCATTATATAATGTGAGACTTTCCATAAAAATAGTACAACCATTAATCAAATATTTTCACACAGAAACAACATCTCATCTTTATACTTATCTCCTAAGGCTTTCACTCTTTTGGTTGAGCTGGGGTTATTTGTTCAACAAATAGTAGCATGATAAAAATATTTTGAGAGGGGATCCAAATATAGTATAAGAACGATTTGAATTTTTTATGTTTGTAATAAATTTAAAATACCAATGTAATTATACATACCACTGTTTTAAATTTTTGTAAGGATTGTATAGTTATTTTTTTGTATTGTGATACAAATTTAATTGAAATTAAATTCAATATTTAGTGTTCCAGTGTGTTCTAAATTTCAGAAATACGATGTTTAATCATAGATTTTATTATATATATTAATAATGATGATAATGTGTCCCCTTTATCAATTCTAAAAGAAATACTCTTAAAAGTCACACTTAATCAATGCTTTTTTTATGAATTATGAAGGGAGATTTTATCAATGTTGTTTTTATTATTGATAATGATCATAATCTTTTAAATTCACTTAAAATATTATTATTTTTGATCACTGATGAAGACAATTTTTAATATTAATAAATCCTATATCTGAAGTAGTGTTAAATGTATATATGTAACAACCTAAGACTTTGAAATATTTTCTGTTTAAAATAAATTTAATTTTTGTTCCAAGATTGATTTGTATGAAACAAAAAATAAACCTTATGTTACATGAAACATAAATTTTATCTTTCCCCATATGGAACACTAAGGTTAGATTTATTTACATGCAAGAATAACTTCCCTCGAAGGCCTGTGTAACACTAAAAACAGAGTTTTATCAAACTATAATATATTATTAAAAAAATTATTTAATATAATAAGAAACAACCTAGTAGTTAAATTGATTGCTATAAATAGGATTAAACAAATTATGAAAAAATATTATTGAATTCATCTTTTAAAAATTAATTATAAATGAATATAAGAACCAATTTAATTTAAAGGGAATGTTTTTATAAAAAACAATTCTCATACTCACAAAGTGATTTTACCCAAATAAATTAGATTAATTAGGGAGTGATATTAATTTAATATATTTAATAAAAATTTAATAAAATATTATTGACATTAATACAATTTATTTTATAATAATAAGATAATAACAAACCAAATATTATGCATAAAACCCAATATTTTTATAAAGACAATTTTCCCACCTTTTAATGGCGCACCTACATTAAATATGAATTTTGAAATTTTTTTGAATTTTTTAAATTTAAGGAATTTAATATAACACAATAAACATTATTTATTCAAGTAAAATTTCTAAATTAGGTTATGTTGAATTTTTTGAATTTTTCTATGATATTTCATTTTTTGATGAACAGTGAAAAATACAGAGTTTTAATTCATAAATGCTTTTTCATCTAACTTATCTATATAGTTAAATTAAATTTTTGAATATTTTTAAATATTAATTAAATATATTTTTCATCTTTATATCCAATTTTTATCATTGTAATAAATTTCACAATGAAATTGTATATAAGAATATAGTAAACTTTTCAACATTTTTTCTCTAAAAACCTGAATTGTCGTCTCACCTGCGAGATTAATTTTAAATTTATTTATACCACTTAGATAATTATAATTTGAAAAAATTGATTCCATATTTTTAATAATAATAATTTATAATGTATAATAATTTAAACATAGTTTTTTTCCAATAGTATTTGTGAATGTAATTAAAATTGATTACAACGATTAAGAGGGTATTTAGTTTAACAAAGTACTAAACCTTAAACTGAAGGCCCAAAATGACCTAGAAACTTTTAAAACGTCCATTGGATTTTCATATATATAACCCTTAATCCTTTTTATCATATTTTTTATATTATTTGAGCAAATTTACATGGGAGAAACATGGGGGGAATTCCATTTTCTAAAATTTACAAGAATGCCACTTCTCCCCCGCAATAAAAAGGAACAAACCCCTACCCATTATTCACACCTATAATGCCATTTTTATCGACCAAAATCCTATAAAATCATCTTCCAACATCCATAAATAAATTTTATAAGTCTCCCTTTGGGCATAAATCCATCCATGGAATCCCTTTGGGTCAAACCAAAAGCAGTTTCCCAAATAACAGTTAACATCTATCTTCAAACTGTTTTCTTTTAATTTCATTCTCCACTCCCTCCAATATTCTTATTCCATGATTATATAATAACCTAGATATATTAAATATAATCAGATGATTTTATCTAAATTTTCATAACAAAAATTATGTACACTTCCATCTAATGGGTAATGAACATACCGTTTGTGTATACGGTAGACTATCCCCTTAGAAAACAGTAATTATTCATGTTTACTTTACCACATTTCATGGTTGGAAATTATGATGGAACCCCTATTTATAAATTATATATATGATATTTATTATTTATTTATTATAATGGAATTTTTATATAACACATACCTTTATACATTCCATTTTGTGTAAATACGATAATATCGTTTGTGGGTGTGTGGACTATCACCTCCACAAAACGATGTGATACATTCATGCATTACATAGAATGTATTAAGGATGGGTTTAAATAAATATATTTTACATAAATTACATCTATATAGTATTCATGATATAATTAACGTTCTATAAATATAATATATCATTTACATTATTACCCTTTTTACACACTAAAAAGTGATAACGTCATTCAAAGATGGGTGGACTACCGCCTCCTCAATGCGATGTGATTCCTTTTTCATCACAAGAATTCCATATATATATATATATATATAATTAAATAACATGGTATTTAGTATATAATTATAATTATTAAAAGATATAATTCTTCTTAGCTTCTTTCCAGAATGTTCATTAATAATGGGAACGTTTCTCATTATACATACCACCTAGAGTCTCAATGATTGTAATGTTGGTTCATTTTTCATAACCATTCATAATGATTGGTTTTAAAAGTATAATTGATATATAAATATGATAATTATATTTTTATTATTATTCTATATATATATATATAATGATCTTTTTTACCATAGTTTACCTACCAAAGTCAATTTAACACATTAACCGAATTTGGTCAAAACACCCGACGTAAACATCATTTTTTAAGTAGTTATTTAAAAAATAATAATAAGTGAAGTAAAAGTAATAATAAAATAGAAAATTTTTCTTCTTAAATTAAATAATTAGCATAAAATTATTATTCATGCTTATAAAGTCACACATGAAAAATCATACTCAATGTAAGATATTTATTCTCAATTTATATTCCATTGAGACTTATTTGTTTTTATGCATGAATTCACTTTTTCATGGTGTATATAATTACTTATTACAAATTTTATCATGAATCTAATAATTCTCATAATATTATAAGTTTGATTTAATGTTATTCCTTCATGGTGATTATGATTCAAATGTTTCAAAGTGGTATGAGACCCATTGGAATGTTTAAAGATTATTTTCATCATGAATGTTTTTATGGTCTTTTAATGGTATTTGAATTCATAAAAATTAATTACCCTTGTTGTTACTTATCCACCACTGGGAATTATTGATAAATCTGTATCTTTTTTTCAAAATAGATATTTGATCAATCAAATTCTTTATGATTTAAATTGATTATTCAATATACGAGGAATGTTTAGGATTGGTACAAAATGTGTGGGGGAAAGTTATAGATATCCTCTTGATGCATCGGTAGTCTAATGAGATGAATTAGTTATCCAAATTAGATTTTTTAACCCTATATTATAACTTTATTGTAAAAGTACTTGAAGGTAAACGTTCCATATACTAAGGAAACATGGAATTCAATAATAAAACATTTCTCTTTTTTAGATTCAGTTATTATTTATCTCTAAGATTGGTCATCGATACAACTATGGATTCATTTCATTAGTATATTAATTATATGTATTGTGTTTTAGTTATTTACCTTTCCAAATTGACTATTCCTTATCAAATTATTTGAGTGGATAGATTTCTCAGTTATTTACCATTCCATGTTTAGTATTCTTGTTGATTGATTATTACTTCCATTATACTTTCCATTGTTAATAATTTGAGTCTGCCCATATTTTTTTTTCTTTCCCAGTGATATAAAGTAGAAATATTTGAATGAGCTTTCTTGTATGTTGATCTTTTACATATGTTATTAATTACTTTAATTTTCTAATATTTTATGGATATTATGTATGTAATTAGGGTTTCCAAAACCACAAAATAGTTGAGTCCTTTGGTATTTGAATATTACATATATTCCAATGTAATAAAGTAATGCACTAGCTCAGGGATTTGGGGGGTTAGGGTGTTACTGTTTGTATCAGTGCAGGTTTAGCAGAAACCTTGGAAACTATATTTAGAAAACATATATTTGGGAACATAAACCTATGAGATACATTGAGGATAAGTGAAAAACAACATACTATAATTTTTCTAAGTTAGATATTATGTGAGTCTTTCTAGAAATACATACCTATATAGATAGTATAAGTGGATGTGGTTCTAGAATAGAAATAACTAGGGGTAGTAACTCTAATAATGTGTGGAAGGCCTGACTCGGTATTACCTAGTAAATGAAAATGGGCCTTACTATGCACCTAGTTTGACACACCAAGGGGATACACTTATGATAATTCACATTTTATTTATAAATGATTATGAAGGATCTGAAATAATTATATCCACAAAGGATCCATGTTTATTTTTATGAGATTAGTTATGGAAAACATTTTCAATTAATGATCATCATTTTAACTAGTTTTGGGATTATACATTATGTTACATAATGGTATGTTATAATATAATATTTTACATTGTTTGTAAATGGACCTTAAATAAAGAATGTTATCATTACCAATGAAAAATGATAAGGTTTCCAAACTAAGAAAGCTAATATAGTTGGAATTAGAACTATGAATGTTAGGGACATATTATGGAAACTTAATAAATTTGTGACACATAAACTTGCATAGATGGAGAATCTTATTCTAAAGATAGGTTCTCTGAAGTTGGATCACGTTATGCAATAGTGGCCCCCATAATTTAGTGTAACTACTAACCCAATGGTAGCTAAGTAATGGATTATGTCTTTGGAGAAGATAATAATGGTTTTGTGATGTGTTGAAAAGTAAAAGCATGGACTTTAGTCTATTTTCTCAAAGATGATACTAATCAATGGTGTTAGTTAAGTCATAATACTAGGGAGTAAGAAGAAATAGAACTCACATAATTGATAACTTTTAATGACTTTTTTTTGAAAAAAAATTTCTTCATGATCAATAAACATAGATGATGATAATGTTACTTAGTTTAAAGAAAAAGGAGGAATATTAGTTTTGTATAGTATGAATCTTCATTTACCAGGTTAAAAATTTATTATAATGATTTCAAATGAAACACAAAGTAAAAGATTGACCATTTCTTTGAGGGTGTTAATCCAATTCCCTAAAGGTCACTTGTGCCTACAAAAATCATACGATGAAATGGTTTTATGTTCTATTAGGAAATAGAAATAATTCTAAAAGTCATATTTATTTTAAGGGATGAAACAAAAGAAGTTAAAGAAGATAAAAAGACCTATAAATATTAAAATGGAAATAAGTACTTTTCCTCATGTGATAACTATGGAAAAATCACCCTCATAAGTTATTGAAAGTATTGGTATTTTTTTATAATTTTTGATAATATGTCAACAAGAAAAAGAATGAAATTGAAATAAAAAACACTATTATTCACTATTACAATTACAAGGAGATATGGAGTCATTAAAACTAATTCCCAAAGCATCAAGGGAATATACCTCCATATAAGATAAGGGATTAAGGTCAAGAATATATTATTAACACAACCAAAGATGAATGATTAATTTATTCCTATATTTGGATCAATTAAATATGTTGTAAAAGTATTTCATTTATGATTTTCTCATCATATGAATTAAAAAATATATAAGGATTCTATTGTAGTATTTTTTATTAAATATTTGAGATCAAATATAGAGTGTTACTAAGAAAAGTGATTCTGTAGAAATTTAATCTTTTTTGAAAATACATGGTTGATGGAAATATAAATCTTAAGATATTCCTAACATTGAGAAAATGTTGTTTAGATAAATAAATTAATGATTTTGATGTTTTCTAACTACCTTGGAACTGATTTATTATTTTTCAAAAAAGTTGTTTATGATATCATTGATGAAGTTCACAATACTTTTTGATTTATGTAGTATATCCAATTACATTTCTTTTACTTTAATAATAAGGAATAATTCATGTGTATAATAAAGTTTAATTTTAATTAAATTTATTACCATATTTTAAGAGAAAAAATGATGTAGGTGTTCACATGTTCAGTATGTGGTGATTAAAGAGCTAATTCATATTGATTTAAGGCTAATGATAAGATCATTTTGAAAATTCAGTGACCCTCTTTCTAAAAGTGTTCAATCATAACTCTTTGGAAAATATGACCATATATGAAATGGATTAAGTTGATCATTTAATGAGGTTTTATAGAATAATGTATTGAATTGCTATATGAAGAATATTGCACTAATAAATGTTTTATAAACAGTTCAAGTAATAACAAAAGTATAATATTGAGTTTATGAAATAGAAACATATATTTACTTAAAATCATATAGTGTGAAAGAATTCCTCAACTATAGAAAAATGGTCTTGAAATAAAAATGATTTCCTATTATCAGCATTTTTTTGTTATATCAATGAACTTTTTCAAAACATTGGATTAAGGATTTGTTTTCATCCTCTTTCAGGTGAAAAATATCTCTATCACACTCCATTAGAAATTAATTGTTATATTTTTCTTCAATAGCCATGTTTTCATTTCCCACCTATGTTCTCCTACAAGGGAACCTAGTTATATAACCATTGTACATACCTGTCCCTCTTATTAAAAGGATATTTTATTATGAATATTAAAAATATAGGTCCTTAAAAAATATTTTATTTTCAAATATCAATCCATGGATTAATGAGATCAATTTTGAATTGTGAGGATGTAATTTATTTAAGGCGGGGAGAATGTAACACCCCAAGGATTTAATATAATTTTCTTTTAGAATAAAATTAATTTTCCTTCCAATATTTTTTATATAAAACACAAAGTTAAGATTATGTTTAATGAATTATAATGTTCATCTTTCTCTATATGTAACATCGATTTTATCATATGTTACATTCAAGACTGAATTTCCTCGATGGCTTGTGTAACATGCAACACGAAGTTTTACTGAAAAATAATATATTATTAAAATTATTATTATTTAATATAATTATATTCAACCTATACTTTGAATTTGTTGTTATTAATATGATTAAATAAATTTTGAAAATATATGGTATAATTCAATAGTTACAAATTAAATAGAAATGAATATAAGAACCAATTAAATATAAAGTGAATGTTTTTATAAAAACTCGTGTTTATGCCCACAAAGTCATTTTATCCAAATAAATTAGATTAAATACTGAGTTATATTAATGTAATCTATATTATATATTCAATCCAATATTTTATACAATCATTTAATATATGTTTTAAGTATAATATAAGAATAAACCCAATATTATGCATAAAAACCTATGTTTTTATAAAGGAAATTTTGACAACTTTTAATGGTGCACCTACATTAAATATGAATTTTGATACTAATATAAATTTAATATAAAATAATAAAAAATATTTTTTAAATATAAACTTATATATTAGATTAGGGTGAATTTTTGGTATTTTTCTGTGAAGTTTCATTTTTTGAGGAATAGTGAAAATATTGAATTATAATTCAAAAAAGCATTTTCATCTAATTTATTTATAAATTTAAATAACATTTTAAATTGGTTTTAAATATTAATTATATGAATAATATCTATATTTATCCAATTTAGTTAATTGGAACTAATTTTACTTTGAAATTGGATATAAAAACTTAGCAAGATTTTGAATTTTTTTTCTTTAAAAACATGCATTGTTGTCCCATTCGTGGGATTAATCTTAAATTAATTACTGAAAAATGTGTAATTGGAATTTGTAAAAATTGATTCCATATTTTTATTAATAATAATTTATAATATTTAATAATTAAAAATAATTTTTTGACCAAAAATATTATTAGAAGTATTTCAAATTGATTACAATGACTAAGAGGAAATTTAGCTTAACAAGGCACTAAAACTTAATCTTATGGCCCAAATGACCTACAAACATGACCAAAATACATTGTATGATCATATTTGGACCCTATAATCTCTTTGTTTTTGAATTGTTTTCATTATATTATACACTTTACATTGGGGAAACATTGATGGAATTCTCTTTTCCAAATATTATAAAAATTCCACTCCCCTACTATAAAAAGGCACTCACCCCTCCAACTAATTTACACCTATAAAGACATTTGGATCACCAAACCTCCACATAAATAATCCCCCAAAATCCCTCCACTCATCATATAAGCCTCACTTTTGGAATAAATCCATCCAAGGAATCCTATTGGTGCAAACCAAAAGGATTAACCCAAAGAAGAGGTAACATTCTTCCTTAAGATCTTTTGTTTTGATTTAATTCTCCACCCACTAAAATATTCATATTCCATTCTTATATTATAACCTTAGTATCAAAAATATAATTAATTTTTTTTTCTATGTTTTGAACCTAAACTTACACAAACTTCCATCTAATGGGTAACAAACTTATCGTTCGTGTGTATGGTGTATTGTCGCCTCACGAAACGATGATTATTCATTTTTCCTTTACCACCTTTCATGGTTGTGAATTATAATAAAAACACTATTTATATGTGATATATTTTATATTTATGATGTTTTTATTATTATATATTTTTTATATATCACATAATTTTTTCATTCCATTTTTTGTAAATATGAGAACATCATTTGTGGATATGTGGACTATTGCATCCAAAAAGTGATGTGACACATTCACACATTACATGGAATTTATTGAAGATATTTTTAATTAAAAATACGTTACATAAATAAAATCATTATTATATTCAGTCCATAATTAAATATAGGGATATATAATATATCATTTTCTTTATCACCCTTTTCCCACACTAAAAACTGATAATGTCGGGGGCGGATGTGTAGACTACCGTCTCGTCGACATTATGCGATTCATTTTACATCACAATAATTCCATATATATGTATATATTATTAAATAAAATGGTATTTATGATATACTGATGATTATATAAATATATAATTCTTCTTACCTTCTTTCCATAAATATCATTAAAAAAGGGGAACATTACGCATGCGGACGTACAGACTACCATCTCCATGATTGTAACATTCATTTATTTTTCATAGCCATATTTCATGATTGATTTTAAAAATATAATTGATGTATAATAATTATTATTATTTAATAATTATTATTCCAGATATATTTATATAATGACCCCTTTGACCATAGTAAACATCTCATAGTCATTTTAACACATGAACAGAATTTGGTCAAAACACCTGATGTAAACTTAATTTTTTAAGTAGTTGTGTAAAACATTGTAATAAGTAAAGTAAAATTAATAAGAAAATTTAATAATTTTATTAATTAAGTAAATAAATAACATAATTTTATTAATCATTAATATAAAGAAACATGTGACAAGTTGGATTCAATATAATGGATTTCATCACAATTTATAGTCCATTCAAACATATTTTTTTATACACCAATTCACTTTTATAAGGTGTATATTCTACCGTAGACATGTTTTATCATGAATATTCATGTATACATGATATTCTAAGTTTCATTTAATGTTATTGTTTAATGGGGTTCTGATTGAAATGTTTCCAAGCAGTATGGGACACTTTTGAATGTTTAATAATTTTTTCCTCAAGAATGTTTTTAATGGTCTTTCAATGGTATTTCCATTCATCAATGTAGAAAACCCTTGTTTTACATATACTCCACTTATTAATTATTGATAAATCCATATCGTTTATTCAGTAAATATATTTTATAAGTAATATTATTCATAAATTAAATTGATTACTTGATATATGAGGAATTCTTTAGATAAGTACAACACCAGTGGGTCCTAGTTATAGATATCCCCTCGATGCATCAATAGTCTCATGATATGAATTAGTTATCCAAATTTGATGAGTTTTTACATGAAATTCTAAACTATCCTATGATGGTTCTTGATGGTAATGGTGACATGTACCTAGGAAACATAGCTTCCAATACATAATCATTTTCTTCATTTAGACTCAATTATTATTTATCATTTATATTTTTCGTTGAAATATTATGGATTCATTTTATTCTCATTTTATTGATTATATGGAATGTGTTTTATTAATTTAAATTTCCATATTGATTTTATCTTATCTATTTATTTGAATGGAATGTGTTCTCAATTATTTAACATTCCACATTTATTATTCTTATTGATTCATTATTGATTCTGGTTTACTTTCCCTTATAGAGAATTTGAGCTCAACATTATTTTGTTTCCTTTCCCCAAAATATGATGAAGAAATCTTTGAATAATATTTCAAGGATTTTGATCTTTTACTTATGTTATGCTTAATTTTCTTTTCTCGGTGTATTAATGGTATCGTGTATGTAATATATTTTTCCAAAACTATTAAACTGCCTGGTCCTAAACCTTTTGGTCCTTTGGTATTTGAATCATGCATATATGCCAATCTAATAATGTAATGCATTGGATCCAAGCTTATGGGTTGGGGGGTTACAATATAAATGAATAATAATAAGAAAATTTTTAATTAATGTCAATTTTAAATTATTTTATAATCTATTTTGTCTAAATATACTATATATTATGTTTCTATACCTATTTTGTAACATACTAGGTAATTATAGAATAATAATTTTTCATATAAATTAATATTTATGAATTAGATAGTGGTTTCACCTTAATGGGGATGCTATCTTTGATAGAGTACTTGATACGCAACAACGGGATTCTCCCAAATTTTAGGTTGCACACAACACTGAGTTATACCGAAAAATAATACAATTATTAATTCAAATTGTAATTAATTCCTAGTAGTTGTATTGGAAGGAATTAAAATCACTAAATAAATTCGGATTACATAAGTTTGTTTAATTTTTTTTCATTTATCTAATAAATTTAAGAAGCTTAAAATGTGAATAAATACAATTTTTATCATAAAATACTCTTATATTTTTAAAAGGTATTTTTACTACTTTTTAATGGTGAACCCTTTTTAAATCTATTTTTTGTCTATTTTATATGTTATATATGAAAAAATAAACTTCTTATTTAGAATATGTACATCAAAATTTACTTTGGTTGAAGTTTTGATATATTCATGAGGAAATTCATTTTTAATGAATAATGAAAATACTGCATTTTAATCCAAAACTGTTTTTTGGTCCGATTTATTTATATAGTCATATTATCATTTAAATTTTTTTTAAAATGTAATTGTATTAATGTGTTATCATTTAATCAAATTTTGGTCATTGTAAGTAATTTAAATTTAAAATTTCATATAAACACATGTCAATATTTGGATGGTTTTTCCTTTTCAAAAACATGTTTTCTCATTTTGAGAACGGGATTTAATTTTAATTTTATTGATTTAACATTTATGTTTTGAATTTGGAAAAATAAATTCCTTATTTTTAATTATATGGTAAAAATTGAGTAAATAGGTACCTTTTTTTAATATTATGAATAGTAAATTTAGTAATTATTTTTATTCACCAAGGTTAAAGGGTAAATTAGGTAAATAAGGGTAAAAATTTTATAATAATATAAAACTTCCCTAACATGTGTCTCAATATTATTGGATGAGTCACGGGAGACCAAAATAATCCTAAGGACGAACTTTTTGCATTTGGGAGCCACTTTGGTGTGATAATGACATGTTATAATAAACAATTAATGTAAAGAGAAATATAACTTAAACATTTATCTTTTTACAAAAATGATTTTAATATAGGGTTATATAAATGGTATCTTTAATTATAAATATTCATTATAAATCTGAAAATATTTCCTTCATTATGGTATTTTATTTATAATTTTTAGACATTAAATAAATAAATTTATTAATGACATAATGATGATGCATCGATTACCTTATTAATGAAAGATTCAAATAAATGAAAATATAAATATTAGAATAAATTTAATTTATAGATTTTATACCATCCAAGAATTTTCTAGATTATTATGACATTTTATTTCTAATTTAATGTAGTTTTTTCAAATGAATCACATTTTTATGACTTTAAAAAAATGAATTACAAAATCGTTCCAAAATTGACATAAATCAGTTTTAAAAAATATTATTAAATTAAATGATATAATAGTCATAAAAATATAAGATTCATCCAAATGACTTACATAATGTTAAAAATTTCATTAATTATCTTTTTGAGGTCCTATTGTCATTTTATAGTAAATATATCCACCATATAGTGTAAAAAATAAAAATACATGGTAAGAGTTAATTTTTTTAACGAATGGTTACAGCCTAAAAATAAGGTTATATTTTTGACCAAAACCTTTCTAAATCTTAATACATAAAATTATTTAGATTCATATTCATATAATCCTCTAAATATATCACTTTTGAGCTATTATAATTCAATAATAAATTTATAATAAATATTATTTCAAGATATTCGTAAAGTTCCCCTCCTCCTTCATATAAAAGGACACCACCTATACCCACTTAATGAAACCTCTCCAGCCCATTAGATCATCCAAATTCTTCTTCAATAATCTCCCAACATACCTCCCTTCCTTCTAGAATTATTACCTTTTGTAGAACGCAATTCTAGTAATCCTTTGGGTTCAAATCAAAAATATTTACCTGATTTAGAGGTAATGTCTTCTCTCAAGATCATTTCCTTTATTTTACTTCTCCACTAACTATTCTCTTCTTATTATATGATTACATAAAAAAACCAATATCATAAATATTCTAGGATGTTTTTATACTAAGGGTTTCTATCTAATGGATGTAGAACATATTGTTTCTGTGTACACTGAACTGCTGCCTCACAAAACAATGATTTTTCAATTTTCTCATACCACCTCTCATGGTGGACATAATCATAGAAAAAATATTTATATATGATTTATATTTTATTTCTATTATTTCTATTATTTTTTAATTCTTATTTACAATATACCTTTATTCTTTCCATAACGTGTAAATATGATAATTTCATTAGAGGAAATATAGACTAATGCCCCCTCAATGTGATATGAATCGTTCATTGAATGCATGGAATGTATAAGGATGGTGTTACTGAAATTATGTAACATATATAACATAAATATTATACTATAATTATAATATACCAATGTATAATTTTTTCATACCTTTAATATGACAAAAAAATGAAAGTAGCGTTCATGCATACATACGGCCTACCATCTCCATGAACTATGCATTTCATTTCATATCTCAAAATATTATAGATTATTATAAATACATATATAATAGAGATATATGATATTTAAATCATGAATAATATTATACAAATAATGAAATTTGGACCACATGGAGAATTTATAATTATAAAAAGTTCATTTTTGACTCATGTACAGAACATCGAAAAAATGTCTGATATGAACTCAAATAATTAACTAATTTCTATAACATGGAAATAAGAAATATAAAATGAATAATAAACATGAAAAATTTTCTCAATAAAGAATAAATTACCCTAAGTTTATTATTCAGTAATATAAAGAATGAATGAGACAAGTCAAACTCGAGTTAAGGGAAATCATAACTCAATTTCCATTCATTGAGTTAAATATCCATGACATTGGTTTTGTTTTTCCAATAATATGTGTGAATGATGTATGATTATTTTATACTGAATGTAATGTTATATTGGGTGTAATTATATTATTCACACATAATTATTTCATTTACAAATCATTGACTTAATGATATGATCTTTGTAAGGGACTTCATCTCAATCTCCTTTCATTGAGCCATATTTTGATTTATACATGAATTTATTTTATATGGTATATAATAAAACCCTTAGACATCTAATTTAACTAAATTTTTTTCTAAAGGAATATTTTCTTATGAATCATTTTACTAAACAAAAATAAGAACGTTTCTTTTTAACGTACACGGCGACAATGACATTTCTGTCTTCGTGAGCATTATTTGATATTTGGATTCCGCTACAAGCCGTAAGTTTTTCAAAAGAAAAATAAATACCATATACCCTTTTATATATTTTGGTATTGAAAATTTTTTTGATAAAGGATTGATTTAATCAATATCATGAAATGACCTATTTTGATTTCAATGTGTAAATTTTATATATCCTTTATGTTTGTTTTATGTGTCATGATTATGTTATGGTTCTTGAGCATTGTTTATGTATATGGGTGGGTGCATGATAATCCAAGGACAGTTGATCCCATGATAGATCTTCAATGAATTGGGTAACATGACGGAGTTAAATATTATGTTTTCTATTAAGAGATTTAGGAAATATACTATGATGGGTATTCCAAACGTAACTATAAAGGTTACTCCACGTGTGGCTGTCAAATCTACAATGTATGTATGATATGGATTCCACGATTTTCCATTATGATTTATGATTTCTGTGAAGTTTTCATGATTCTTATGAATTCATGGGTTTATAAATAATCATGGGCTAACATTTTATTTCCTTAATTTATCCCTTACTGAGTTTTTATTATCATCTCTAGTTTCTAGAATGTTTTCACACGGTATAAGGATGTGTAAAATAAAATAAGAAGTCAAGAATATTTTTATCAAGAAATGAAATCAAGTTTTATTTTTTAAAATGAGTTTCCTTTTGTGGAAAAATGGAAACTACTTTGATAGTATCCAATTGTATGATTATGGGATTATATGTATTAATAATGACTTAATTCTCTAAAACTCTAAACCTAAAAAGATCACAGGTGTGAATTAAAGTAAAATTATTGACTTATCTCAATATTATTTAATGTTATAAGGCTAGGTCCATATATTTGGTATCATAGGTCGGTCTATATAACATTAGAGGTTAGGGTTTCATTTAATCATAACTGAAATGTTTTATATAACCAAAATGGTTCGAATATTAAAAAGAGTCATAGTTGTTTTACATATGTTAAATGAGTTTAAGATAACATGAATAAGTATATATTAGTTTTTACCCTCCTTATAAGATAATATAAAATGATTTTACTGATATAATCAGAATGATCTTTTTGTTTTTAGTAAATTTCTAGATCTAGCAGGAACCAAAGTAACAATGGATGAGAAGGAAACTATGGTGGTTTTCTGAATAAATACCTGAATAAAATGGGAGCTGTAATGAGAACTCTTTTGGTTATTATAAACCAACTATTTAGAGTCATGATTGACTACATAAACCTTTTTGATTTTTCTAAGGCATCATATATGTGAGAAATGAATCCATATAGATGTTTAGGTAATAATGATCATAAAGGTAAGTATATTCAATGAAATATGTGTCAAGAATGAGGAAATAAACACTTAGTAAAATGTTTAAAGGGGTAAGAAGATGTTACCGATGTGGTACTAAAGGCCATAAATCAATAACCTACCATGGAAAAAGGATGCATTCAGTTGACTCCAAGAAAAGGAAACATGTTCTTTCTGAGTTATAAATTGAATGTTTTAAATGTGGAGAGTATGGTAACTATAAAAATATATGTCCTAAGAATAAGGTATAATAATGGGATTAGTATGACCATACAAATATACGTTTACTAATACCTAATTCCATCAAACTTGAATATGAAGAAACTAAAAATGACCTGTGAAAGGAATGGATTATTTATTAGCTTAATTTTTGACATTATTTAATATTATGACATTACACATGATTTTGTTTGTAAGAAAGAAGTATTAACGAATAATATGGAAAAACATGGTTAAAGGATCATGAATAATGTTTAATGATTAAGATGTCATCATTTTAGGAATTGAAGAGTTGTATTTGATCTATGGATTATGATATGTTTAAATTTATTAATGATGGGATTACTTTGGAAGAGTTCTAGATTTTGTAACCCTAAATTTTGTTTTGTAAATATGTTAATTGAAGAATAATCATCTTTTCTTTTGTGGATATAATTATAAATAACCTTTAGGGTTTATATGATGCATGAATTTCAGGTAATTATATGTCATTACATTTTGGGATGTAAAATGAAAGGTATGAGATAAACATGATATTTAAATATGTTATGGTTATTTTGATTATTTTATATCAGGTTGGGAATCTTATAAAAATTATATAGTTTTAGAAAAAGGACAATTTTTGGGATGGGTGATAACCAGTTTCATCTGGAAAGGCCGTGTGAATCGATCCCACAACCGAAGAAAGACAGGGGCACCTCGCCTACAACTAGCCTATGTAAAGTCCCTGGTAAGAAATACTTTTTCTTTTAGATTAAATATGTTTTTAGATTAAGAAGATCTTGATTTTCAAGACTTAAATTTTATCCAATGGATATACTTGGGATTGGAAAATGATTTGGGGATTAATTGATTAATATTATTTTACAGGACATTAACTATTTTGGGATCATTATATGATTAAGGTAAATAAGTTTTTATGGGTTTTTATTTGAGCAGTAATGGTTGAATTTTCTTTTTGAATAATCTATTATTAAATTGTTGACTTATATTGATTTGTGTTATTTATGGAAATGATTAACCTATCTTAGAGAATATGTGATTTTGGAAATTAATTTTTAGCTCAAGACTTTAAGAGTGATTTATTTAAATTTTTCAAATCTATGAATAGGATATTAAAACAAAATTTTTTTCTGTTTACTTTTCCTACTACGAAATTAATGATTGTTTAACCCATCACGGTTTTTTGGTTTTATGGTTGTTAATATTCTCCTGATTATGTTTTCAATCACTATCCGTCAGAACATGATGGTTATT
Organism: Viscum album; assembly: GCA_963277665.1. Lineage (NCBI taxonomy): Eukaryota > Viridiplantae > Streptophyta > Magnoliopsida > Santalales > Viscaceae > Viscum > Viscum album. The sequence goes on from OY728125.1 coordinate 229,137,260, forward strand.
TTTTCTTCCATATCCATGTTTTCTTACATGGATTCCTAGTATGTGTTATCTTAGGTGACCATTGTAATTATCTTACCTTTTTTCAAAGTGTTAGATTTATTGACCATTTTCCGATGTGGGATTTTAATGTAGTAATTTTGAAATGTGAAACCTTAGTTACCGAGTCCAAAATTTAAATTTTAGGGGGAGGAATATCCAAAATGGGAGAAGAACATAACATACCAAGTAATTATAGAATAATAATTTTTCATATAAATTAATATTTATGAACTATATAGTTGTTTTACCATAATGGAAACACTATATCTTATAGCATACTCGATACACAACAACAGGTTTCTCTGAAATATTATGTTGCACACAACATTGAGTTATACCATGAAATGATACAATTATTATTCTAAATAGTAGTTAACACCTAGTTTTTGTATTGGTTGGAGTGAAAGAAAATAACTATATTAGGATTACACATTTTTTTAACTGTTTTTACATTTATCCAATAAATTTATAGGATTAAAATGAGAATAAATCCAATTTTGAGTATAAAATACTCTAATATTTTTAAAAGGTAGCTTTACCACCTTTTGATAGAGAAACCTTTTTAAATATAGTTTTGGTATCTTTTATATGTTATATTTCACAAAATAAACTTACTTTTTAGTATAAGGACATCAAATTTTACTTTGGTAGAAGTTTTGGTATTTTCATGATAAAATTCATTTTTAATGAACTGTGAAAAATACTGCATTTTTATTCAAAACAACATTTTCATCTGATTTATTTATAAAGATAAATTTTTATTTTAATGTTTTTTAAAGTGTAATTTTATTATTTTTTTATCATTTAATCAAATTATGGTCATTGGAATTAATTTCACATTTAAATTTGATATAAACATGTCTCAATATTTTGATGGTTTTTACTTTTTAAAACTTTGTTTTCTCATTTTTTAGAACGAGATTTAATTATAAATTAATTACTCTTAATTCTGTGTTTTTAATTAGGAAACATTATTCCTTATTTGGAATCATAAGTTACAAATTAATTAAATTGGTACCATTTATCTTTGTATATTATGCACAGTAACTTCAGTAATTTTTTTATTTTCCACAGTTAAAGGGTAAATTATGTAAATAAGGGTAAAAATAATATTATAATAATATAAAACCACCCTACCATGTGTTGTAATCTTATTGTATGAGTCATGGGAGAGAAAAAATATAGTTAGGCTGAACTATTCAAATTTGGGAGCCACTTGGGTGTGATAATGACATGTTATAATAATTAATTTAAAGTAAATAGAAATATAACAGAAACATGTAAGTTTAAAATAAATATAAATGTAATATAGAGTTATTTAACTGATCTCTTTGATTATAAATATTCATTAGAAATATAAACACACTTACTACATCATGGAATTTTATTTATAATTTTTATACATTAAATAAATAAATTTATTGGTGACATAATGATGATGCAGTGATTTCTTTATTAATGAAAGATTCAAATAAGTTATATTATAAATATTAAAATAAATGTACTTTGAAAATTTTGATGCCATCCACTAATTTCATGGATTATTATGAAGTTTTATCTATGAGTTAATGTTGTCTTTTAGAATTAATCAAGTTTTTACTCCTATAAGAAAAATCAATTACAAAATTGTGTCAATATGGAAGAAAAGAGTTTTTTAAACAAATATTGTTTTATTAAATGATATAACAGTCATAAAAATATACGATTATGAAAAATGAATTAGATAATATTTCAAATTTTATTAATGATCCACTTGAGTTTCTGTTGGATTTTTATATTAACTATATTAACCATATAGTGTAAAAAACAAGAAGACAAGGTAAGAGTTGAGTTATTTTAACTAAGGGTTAAATACAAAAGATAAGGTAAAATTTGTGACCTAATCTTTTATAAAACATATTTTTTGACATTATTTAGACCCATACTCATATTATATTATAAATATATCACTTTGGAGTTATTAGAATTCAAATATCAATTTATAATGAAGGAATATTTCAAGACTTTCCTAAAGTTCCCCACCACCCTCTTAAAAAAGGCCACCACCTCTACCCACTTAATGAATCCTCTCAAGAACCTTGATGCATCCAAATTCTAAAAAACTAATCTAAAAACAGACCTACCTTACTCCTAAAAGCCTTACCTTGGGAATAAGGAAATTAAAGAAAGCCTTTTGTCTCAAATCAAAAAAGTGTTATCTGATTTATAGGCAATTTCCTCTCTCAAGCTCCTTTCCACTATTTTCCTTATCCACCCCCTATTCTCTTATTATTATATTATTAAATAACAAAAACATTATCCTCAATATTATATTATGTTTTTATGATAATGTTTTGACCTACACTTACACACACCTCCATCTAATGAATATAGAATATATCGTTTCGATGTACGGCGAACTACTGCTTCACGATACGATGATTGTTCAATTTTCTCATACCACCTCTCATGGTGGCAATAAGGATCACACTGTATTTATATATGATATATATTATATTTATATTTTCTCTATTCTTCTATGAGTTTTATTTAAAACATATCTTTATGCTTTCGATAATGTGTAAATACGATAATTTTATTTGAGGAAGTGTAGACTACCGCCCCCTCAAAGTGACATGACTCATTCATGACACACATTGAAAGTATAAAGGATGTTTTTAATGAATATATGTAAAATATATAACATAGATATGATACTGGAATTATAATATACCTATGTATCATTTTTTTCAACTATTTAATAGGGAAAACAAATGAAAGTAGCATTCATGCGTACGTACGGCCTACCGTCTCCATGAACGGTGCATTTCATTTCTTATCACCAAATATTATAGATTATTATAATTAAAAATATACTATATATATGATATTTAAATCTTTAATAGAACTTAATTGATAATTTAATTTTGACCACATGGACAATTTGTAATTATAAAAAGTTTATTTTTGACTCATGTACCGAAAATTGACAAAACGTCTGATATGAACTCAAATAATCAACTGATTACTATAACATGGTAATAAGTAATATAAAATAAATAATAAACATGAAAAAGGTTATTAATAAAGTATAAATTAACATAATTTTATTATTTAGGAATATAAATAATGAACAAGACAAGTCCAACTCGAGGTAAGGGAAATCTTAACTCAATCTTCATTCATTGAGTTAAATATCCATGACAATGGTTTTATTTTTCCAAAGAATATGTTTGAATAACCTGTGATTGTTTTAAATTGAATATCAATTTATATTGGTTTTATTTATATTTATCACAGTTAATTATTTCATTTATTTATCCTTGATCTAATGATACAATATTTGTAAGGGACTTCATCCCAATCTCCTTTCATTGAGGAATATTTTCATTTATACATGACATTATTTTATATAGTATATAATAAACACCTTTTACTTTTAATTTCATTAAACGGTTTTCAAAGGAAATATTTATCTATGAAGTGTTTTACTAAATGGAAAAGGAAATGTTTCTTTTTAACATACATGGAAACAATGACCTTTTCGCAGCCGTGAGCATTATTAGATATTTGGGTTCCTCTATAAGACATAATGTTTTTATAAGAAAAATAAATACCATATGCCCCTTTTATTTATTTTGGTATTGAAAATAGTTTTGTTAATGGATTTATTATGTCAATATCATGAAATGATCTATCGTGATTACAATGAGTAAATGTTAATTTTCCTTTATTATTTTTTTATGTGTTATGTTTATGTTATGGTTCTTGGGAATTGTTAATTTATATGGGTGGTTCCATGATACAATGGGGGAGGTTGAGCCTGTGATAGCACTCTAATTCATTGGGTAGCGTGACAGAGATAACTATTAAGGTTTCTCCTATGAGATTTAAGGAATATTTTTTTATGGTTATTATAAACGTAACCATAAATTTTACCCCCTATGTGACTCTGAAAGCTACAAAGTATGTATGATATTAATGTAATAACTTACCATTATTATTTATTATTTCTATGAAGTTTCATGATTATTAAGAATACATGGGTTTATAAATATTCAGGGGGTAATGTTGTATATCCTTATTTTATCCATTACTGAGTTCTTATGATCATCCCTAGTTTTCAAAATGTTTTCACTGTGTATAAGGATGAGTAAGAGAAAGGAATAGTTCAAGATGATTTTTATCATGAGAAGAAATCATGTTTTATTTTTCAAAATGGGTTTCCTTTGTTGGAAAAAATAGATATTTTTGGATAGTATACTATTGTATTATTATGGGATGATATGTATTATTAAGGACCTAATTCTTTAAATATATAAACCTGAAAAGATCCTCACTGTGAATTAAATTCATATTATTGACTTTTATCAAGATTATATAATGTTTTAAGAATGTGGCCTTATATAGTTTGTATTATATAAGTCATATTTTATCAAATATATTATAATTATATCAATGTAAAGTTATTTATATTTTAGAATATGATTTATAATAGTATATAAAAAAAATTATGTTTCATACCTTTTATCATCACTAAAAAAGCGTTTTATCACTAATAAAGGGTACCCTTTAACATAAAATTTTTTAGAACTAATAAATATGATGTTTATCAGTGCTTTTAATTTTCACTAATAGAGGTGTTCTGTTTATCAGTGCTTTCTTAGCACTTATAAAGGGTAACACTTAATATTTTGTATTTTTTAGTAGTGATAATAATGATTATTACATATATATATATATATTGTATTTGAATATTGTATTCAATATTTAAATATATATATATATAACACATTGAAATTTATATAAATTATATACTTAATTTCTAATTATAAATTAGTAATAATAATTTATAAATTGGAATTAGTCGTTATAATTATTGTTGTAATATCTAATTATCTTGTTATAGTTGTTGTTTTTTTGTTATTTTATTAAAACTATCACTATTAAATCTAATTAATTGAAAACATATAAATATGTTTGATGGATCTAAAAATTACACTATGTATCTTCCTGACCTGGGATCCCCTAAATTGGTGCCTCGATCCGGTGGGTCACATGGCCTCAAGTGCACCACCCCATGAACTATGGGTTGTTGACTAGTAGAGAGGTTCCAAGGTGGGGTAGTGATGAGACTATACCCTCATATCAGATTTGTACAGTGGGTAAGATAAATAAACTGACAATATCTTGAGCATAACATATCTAATGGAACAATGAAAATATAACAATAATGAACTGAAGAAGCCTAAAGAACAAAGAAACAATAATAGTAATCAAAATCCCATAGGTTGATTCATATACATGATGATTTCATGTCATGGTGATATAAAAAAGGGAAACTTGGGATTTGGGGAAGATGTATATACATCATTCTATTCAAAAATACAAAAATGGAAAAGACTTCTCTACTAGAATCACGAGAATATGCTCGGTCCTCTGCTCTGATGATCCAAGCTATAAGTAAATCATATCAAACATCTATATTAGGGAGCTTTCCCTTATCCATAACTTCAGAATTGAAGTCTACTCGGGTATCAAAGGCATCCTGAATAGGGTGTGAGATAAACTTAGTAAGCCACTTTAAATCCCTATCCTCACTATTCCAGATCCAGTACTAAAAATACTATGTATTTTTTTATATAAAAGATGAATGAAATATACATAGAACATTTTACACAATAGGACCTTTTTTTGTCTAGGTTTTAGAAAATTAGAAAAAACCTTACATTTTATCAGTGTTGTATAAAAATAAAAACATAATTAAATAACTTTCTTCATATGCACTATCTCCTTAAATAAAGAGAGTACCTTCTGAAAATCTACTAAACCTCTGAAAATATTTTAAATCATGGAATGAGAATTAAATTGTCCAGTAAGAGTTTTAAAATCATTTTTAAATAATTTTATTGGAAAAAATTTTATCACATTGTAAATATTTTTCCAAATATATCATTTGATAAAACATATACTTATAAAAGTGTTTCCAAAGAATTGATTTTTTTATAAAAAACCATAATAAGTATACATTATTTTTAAAATAATTATTTTGTAAGAAAATAATAATATTTTGAAATACTTAGTTAAATTTTTACCTTTTGAAAATAATAATTTTTTATTTAAAATTTATGATACTTCACAGGTCATATGACAAACCATGTGTTAACTATGTCATATCATTTTTAGGAGAGAATCCCCTTGTAGTCATGGGTTTACTCCCTATACCATACCATATCATTCAATACTCTAGTGAAAAATTTCAAGAAACATTTTTAATGGTCCTTCCCCTCTCACTCATAATCCAAAAACATTTTAAAATATTATATTTATTATTTATATAGAATAAAACATTCTCATAGCTTCTTTTCATGGAAGAATCTTGATTTTGGTAATATTTTAGGTGAAATATACATTTACACCTAATGTACTCACATTTAAAGGATATAAACAGGGTCACATTAAAATTAATTCAATTTCTTGTATAAAATCGCATTAGACATCGATATCATATATAGAGTATGTCCATATCTATTTGAATGACATTCTTGATAAATAAAAACCACTCATTGCATGAAATGTTATCATTCGTTGATTTCAAGATCAAATAAAATATTAACTCTTCTAATTAATAATATTAACAAATAAATATAATAATATAAAATTCCCATTTAAATTAATGTTAAGAAATAATAGAACAATTATTTTTTATTATTTTTCAATAAATATTAATATATGTTTTTATGATAAATTAATGTTTGGAATTCAAAATATTTCATTAATTAATAAAATAATATTTTTTTGAATAAATATCATAGATTGATAATGAATCATATATAATCAATCATATTTAAACATTAAAAAAATCATCCCTTACTATAGGAAAACATAATATATATAGTGGAGTTTTGGAAAAATAAATTGAATAATTGGAATTCAAAACAATTCCTTATAGTATAATAATTTCATATTATAAAATACTTTTAATAGGTTTAAAATAAAAAATTAATACATATACCTTACCTTAAATTAGACTAAGGTAGCCTATAGCCAGTTTTTTGGATTCACTAGACGCTTCAGAAAAATGGAAGAATGAGTCTTGGAAAAGGAGTTGGGTAATATTTTTTGAAATAAAATGAGGTTTCCTATAAACATATATATGTTTTTGGATACACTTATGTTTCCATCATTATAGTCAAATAAAAATAATATATTTTTATTTTATAGCTTGTGTAAGAAGACTCGCATTAGTGGTGATTGATCAAGACAAACAAAGAATAAATAGTCTGTGATGAAGACATAAAACTCAGTTTGTCTTAAAAAGAAAGAATAATCATGGAATTGGAATATATATTATATATACATATGTAACTCAAGTATTCGAAGATAGTTTGACCAAAATGAAAATAACAGTAGTGTTTTGTAATATTTTTAATATCTTTTAAATTATTTTGGTTCATGGAGTTTAGGATGAGGGACAATTTATATATATATATATAATCGATCAAATCTGACCAAAAAAATTAGTTTCTATTCATAATAAAAAAATTAAAGCCTCGTCCACGGTCATAAAATATAAAAGTATAATACCAACTGAATAATTGACAAAACCAATTTCAGTTTCTTTTAAAATTGAAAATTGACAAAAAATGAAAAAAATGAAAATGATAGTGGAAGAAAAACAAGAACAATGATAAAAAGGGAAATACTGAAAATGAGTATTTCAATAATATTTGGAAACTTTAAAATAAAAAAACATATGTACCTCTAATTTGTTTTAAATTTACTATAGGAGTATAAAGAACATCTTTCCTTCTACGTTTGACACCTCCTTCGTGAAAAATCCCTTCACGGTCAAACATTTCTCAGATATGACATATCGACGCTCATGGGCAGTTGTTCTCCTTCAAACAAGATCAAATCCTCATCTGGCAGTTGATCCCTCTAACCTGATTTCAGACTTCTTAAAGCTTTTAGTCGTGGTTGAGCCTTTACTCTTCAACATGTTAGGCCTCTTGAATTGAAGGTCTCAAACCATCTCAACTCTAGAAAAAGAGATCCACTCAAAACCCTCATACCCTTTTCCCTTTTTTATCTTATTTATTCATTTAATAATATCAATATATTAGTTTTTATATAACTAATATATTATAATATTTTTTCTATATTAGAATACTTTTTTATTGAAGTCTTTATAATTTAAAATTTTCATATAACAGATTATATAATCTAGGATAAATCAACCTAATTATAAAATAAGGATCTTAATAAATTTATTATATATTGACTTAAATATTAATAAGTATGAGTATTTAATATTATTTATATAAAATAAATTATATATTACCATAAATCGCAAATTATCTACTTAAAACATATATTCAAAATATATAAGTATGTTCATAAATTATAAATTCATAGTTTACCATTTTTCTTTCAATAAAATAATTCAAATAATCAATATATTTTATAATTCCATTTATAAATTTTTTATAAATTTATTTTCTAAAATTACTAGGTAAAATTAATGTATATAAATTAATTTTTATAATTTTTAATTTTTAAGGAGTTTAATGAATTTATATAATTTTAATTGTGAAAAACAATTTTATTAATTTTATCATTGGTTAATATATTTCTGTTTAATTTAATTATATCATTATTTTAACTTAATTTATATCTAATATTTATTTTGATTAAAGAAAACTAGATATTAAAATTTTAAACTCAACTTGGTTTATTTTAAATTATAAATTAATCTTTCTAATAAAATATTTAGAAAAAGTAACAAAGATTATTATTTCTAGGAAGTTACACTCTTTCACACTTAAATGATTTTTGTCCTTGCAATTCATTCATTGAACTAAAAAACTTCTGAGTTTCCATTATCATAAATTGGAAATTCATGAACTTCTAAGGGAACAATATCATATATGAGTTTTAAAGAAAATTCTTTCTTGTATATTTTGTTTTTCCTCAATAGAAAACAAATAATATCTAATTTTTTCTTGACTATCACTCTGATACCAACTATAAATCCCCAAACTAGTGTTTTCAGATTCAATAGTCAAAATTCTCTGTTGTTTTTTATATAAAAGATAACTGAAAAATACGTAGAACATTTTACACTATAGGACCTTTTTCGGTCTTGTTTTTGAAAAATTAGAAAAAACCTTTTATCTTATTAGTGTTTTAAAAAATTAAAAAAATTGACTATCTTCAGGTGCACTATCTTCATAAAAAAACTGAGAACCTACATAAATTATACTAAACAATTGAAAATATTTTAAAACATATGATGATCATTAAATTTTCCAGTAAGGCTTTTAAAATAATTTTTAAATAATTTTCATTAAATAATTTATATCTCTTTGGAAATATTTTATCAAATATATCATTTGATAAAATATATACTTTGAAAAATGTATTCAAGGAATTAAACCTTTTTCAAAAAATCAGTAATAAGTACAAATTATTTTAAAACCATTATTTTAATGAAAATGATAATCTAATGAAATACTAATTTGGATATCTCACTTTTGAAAAAAATAATTTTTTGTCGACTATTTATGATACTTAGAAGTCCATAAAAAAACAATATGGTCATTATATCATATCACTTGTAAGACAATGCCATTTTTTGGACATGTGTTTACTAACCATATCATATCATATCATTCAATACTCTAGTTCCAAATTTCGAGAAAATTTTCTTAATGGTCCTACCTTTCTCACTCATAATCTAAAAATATTTCTATATCATATATTTATTATATTTATAGAATAAAATATTTTCATAAATTATTTTCATGGAAGAATCTCAAAATTATTAAAAAATTAGGAGAAATCTATATTTCTACATGATATGCATACATTTAAAATACATAAACATGATCACATTAATATTAATGCAATTAATTGTATAAAAGAACATGAGGCATCAAGATCATTCATAGAGTATGGAAATATCTATTTGAATGATATTCATTGATAAAAAAATATCTTTCATTTCATAAAATGTTATCATTCGTTGATATCAAGTTTACATTAAATAATAAATCTTCTAATTATTAATATTAATTTAAAAAAATTTATATTATCAAATTCCCTTTTAAAATTAATGTTATATAATAACAAAACAATTTTTTGTTATTGCTTTTCAACATAGATTAATATTAAAGTTTTTATTAATAAAACTTTGGAACTCCAATTATTTGATTACATTATAAAATCATACATTTTATTAAGAAATATAATAGATTTATAATGAAGAATATATAGTTTGTAACAACCCAAAATTTTATTAATGAAAATTCATATTGATCTAATTAAATAACCATATTTATAGTAAGACGAATGGATGCTTTCCTGGGAGAATGCTCGGGAGCAACCCTCCCACCACACCACAATAAAGATTAGGGTTCTTCACCTCTCGATTCTTCACTTCCACCACCATGGCTGGCATTTTCCTAACCCAGTGGCCTTTTGATGCGTACAAGCATGCAGTGTTGGATTTGGAAGATTCAATCCCCATGAAGCAAAGCCACCCCCCCACCCCCAAAGTTAACCTAAAAAGGGTTAGTGCTCGCAATAACTCATTCTCGCCTTTTAAGGGTAAGAATGTTGGCATCCGTCGAAAGGGATCAGTGGTGCACATTAAAGAAGATCCAGTGGCGGTCTTGTAGAATATTGAAATTGGAGCCCACTCCATCATAGCTCGACTCGTCCTACCTAAATTTGTTGTGCCATGGAAGATTGATCAACTCATTTAGAGGTTGTCTTCTATATTGTTCATTGAAAATTGAAAGTGTGTCTCCATAGAGAGAGGATACTTCCACTTACTCTTCCCCTCTGAAGATCTCAAAAAGCATACTTGGGGCCTTGTCTCTCTCTCTTTCAAGCCAGGGGTGCTGCACATCCGTGAATGGGATTACAAATTCAACCCACTGGAAATTGGCAACTCAACAGTCCAAGCTTGGGTGAATGAATTTGGTATTAACTGGGTTCTTTGGCACCCCTGAATACTTTATGATATTGAATTGGCAATTGGGGTCCCGATCAAGATGGATAGGGAGACAGAAATTGCTAGATATGTTCATTTTTCTAGATTATTAGTTGAAGTGGACCTTTCCTCCACATTGATTGATAAAGTATTTCTCTCTACAAATGAAGAATAACTTGAATTAAGGATTGAATTTGAGAACTTACCTAGTTTCTTCCAAGACTGTAGGATCATTGGGCATGACAAAAATAACTATAAGAAGTCTATGAAAAACAATTTTTGTTCCTTCCCTGGACATGATCATAGCACATGTTTTCAGAAACTAAAATCTCATTCTGGTTTAAAGGATACTAAGCACCAAGTCCTTACTATTTTAATTCGACAACTTTTTGTTGTTGCTCTCCCTCAAGGTCCTATTTTAGACATCAATTCCTCCTAAAAGGGACATGTTGACCATAGACACTCTTTGGCTGGGTCATCTTCCCCCTATGGACATGGTGTTTCATGGGATGACATCGTGGAAAGAGGCTCGGTTGAACTCCAACCGCTTCTTGTTTGCCTCAATTACTCAATGTCTTATGACATTGAGTGGTCTCCACATGTAACAAACAATATCTCTACTTAGAAGAATGCTTCCTTAGATTGTTCGATGTTATCCTCGGAAAAATTGGAAGCCTGCAACAACCTTCCTCCCACATTTGTAACATCACACTCAAATCATGAGATGTCTACCCAGGTGACACAAGAAAATTCTCCTAAAAATATTGTTTCCCCTGATTTTGTTTTGGTCTCTTCTGAAAAATTGAAAGCTGACAACACCTATCCCCCTTCCTTGTCAGAAGCTCTGCCCCTTCCTTCTATCCAGGCTGTTATGCAAGCCTCGTTGCATTCACTTGACAGTGGGACTAAGGAGGTTTACACTGACAATCTTCTTCTTGCACAAGAATATCATGTCTCTCATGTAAGGAAAAAAGACAAAAAAAATAGCTTTAGATAAAGAAGGACAGCCCCCCAGGGAAGCAGACTAGTTGGGCAGAATAGGCCACTGCATGGGAGGAGGATCATCATCCTGTAGCAGATAATGAGAACTCATGGAAGCAAACGAAGCGTGGAAGGCAAGCTAAAGATCACGGGAAGGGGCTAGAAAGAGCTGAACCAATAGCAAGGAAGGAAACACAGTCTGAAGTCTCAAACTCAAATATAGATATTGAGACTCTCTTATAGTAATCAATAGATTTGGTAGCACTTCACAAAAGGGGACATGGATGTGGACGTGGGTGCAGTCGAGGAATGGACTAGGGTGCCTTGCAGGACAAAGAATGTGAGATTGCTGACAAGATCAAGAAAAATCTTAGACGATGATAGCCTTGTTTTTTTTCTTTTCATCTATTACTTTCCTTTTTTCACTTGATTTTGTTCTAATAAAAGTGGACTTTATCCATTTAAAAAAAATAGGGATTTAAAAAATAAAATTTTCACAGAAAAATGAAGTGATGGCCTCATCCAGTATAATTGCCCCAAAAAAATCTCATTTGTCAAAGATCAGAAAGGAGGTGGCGTCACAGGGATTTTATCTTGACCAATCCTAAGATGATCATCAACACGTTAAGATTGAATGACACCGTATATGGGAGAAGTGGATGTTAATAGAGATTACCACCAGAGCGATGTTATCCGAGCCACCCCAAGATTCTGTCACCATCGCACACATTTCCCTTATGTCATATGTGGGTGTTATAAGGGGTTATGTAACAAGTCCCTATCTCTATGAATATTTTCATTATTTTTTTAATTAATAAATAATATAATTTCATTTTATTATTGTTACTTTGTAAATAGTTTTTAGAGAAAAAATAGTATTTTTAGTAAATATTCAATTAAGAAATATATTTTGATGAATTAATGGATTTTTTTGTTAAATAATATTTTAATAAAATTTTATTACTAAATTAATTTTTTTTAAATATAAATTATTGAATAATTTTAATGAATAAAATTGTTATTTTTATTATAGTTTAAAAGTTGTTTTTATCAAAAACCATGAATTTTCAATAAATGTAAGTTTTTATTTTAAAAGTAAGAAAATTCATATATTTAAAATTATTTATATAAAATGAATATTATTTTTGGAATCAGGATGTCAAAATTATCCAACAGTAATTTTTTCATAATTTTATGAGACGGTCAAATTTTTGGGTAAAAATTAAATACTGTTTAATTATATAATGTGTTTTATGATATCATAAGGACCCAATAGTGATGTAATAAAATAATATAAATTGTATTTTCGTCCAATATATTATTTACCATTAAAATAATGTGATTTTAGGTTTGTATGATTAATTTTACAAACCTTTAGTGGACCCTCCAAGAACTATAAAACATTTTAAATTTTCAAATTGATTTCCTTGGGTGTGTGACTCAACTCCAGATAAGAAAGCCAAATATTTTAATATCATAGAACATTGGACTTATAAAATAATGTTTTAAACTCAACTTTGGCATAAAACATGGGCAAAAACCATGGTTTGGTTTGTGGTTTTGATTAGTTTAATGTGTATTTTCCAAAATAAGAAAATAATAAAAAATTCCCCCACTTTTCCAATATTAATGTCACATAAATGAAATATTTTAAAGGTATTTTTCATTTAATTTTCATCCTTGCTTTGTTTTTGTGGTTTTCCATGCATTTTTGAAGGAAATAGTGGGTTTCCAAAGTTTGGGCCAACCTGAGAGCCCATTTCCAGTTTTGAATATAAAATTTGTTGCTTTAATAAATCCTTCGTTTTTCAACATTTTTCACCAATTCAACTTCCAAAATGACCTTCATATAAATATTAAAACACACAAAAGAATTTTGGGCCCCTTAAAAATCCATTAGCATCTTGGATTTTGGTGATCAAATTAGGTATTGGGCCAACCCGAAAGATCATTTCCAGTTTTAAAATTTGGATTGTAATTCTTTCATAAAATATTCATTTTTTCCTATTTCGGTGATTCCACCTCTCACATGTTCCCACTAAACCCATACGCACCCCAATATTCGTTTTCACCTCTTTGGAGCTCAGATTCATCTCTATTTAGGTACGAACTTCTGAAGCTCCAAAAAACGTCCAGATTTCTCAAGTAAGATGGTTCTCTTCTTTATTCCTCCCTTTTTCTTAGGGTTTATTATTTTTTATTGAATCCCAAAATTTGCAGAAGATGGGGCTTCGTACCTTGGGTTTTAGTTTTAAGTTTCCTTGTCCAATCCTCTAGTTTTAGGTTCAATCTTACTCCCTTGTGGTGTGACAGAGGTGCGGTTGAAGTGACGCACAAGGATTTGGGGGTTTTGACTCTTTTGGTAGGTGATTTCATATGTAGGTATTGTATAATTGGTTGCCTTTCTATATTTATGTTTCCATTATGTTCCTCATTCAGTATTTTGATTGTGAAAATTGATTTGGGTATCATTTTAAAAGTGGTTCATTGTTAAGTGCCAATTTTGTGTGAAATGGGTGTTTTACATGTGCAACCCATGTTGTGCCTCTTGGTGTTGTTTTATAATTCAGGTATTGGATTTATGTGAATGTTTTGATGATTAAATTTATGTTTTTTTATAATATTGGTCTCCATTTGGTTTTAAATGTGGGATTTTAGATTAATTTAATGTGCAAAATCTAATTACTTTTCTTGAAATTGTTTTATGGAAATTATATGTGGTTTATTGAGTTATACGAAAGGTGAAAAGAATGTGTAGCTAATGTTTTGAATGTGTGTGACAAGAACTATTATTTATATGTGAAAATTGATTTTGGTATCATGTGGTGACTATTTGAGTATAATACGGGAAACCCGGGTAACTAGGTGGGCTAACGTGTACTAGTATGCTAGTGAACAGAGGGGTTTTGACCATGGTTCACTTAGCAAGTATGACATGGATAACACTAAAAAACTATCATGGAGATGATTAGAGACCACTAGGTTATGGGTATGCTCCCTACTAGTTGCTCGTGCATGAGAATTAATTTCATTATGCTTACTTTCACTGAGGTACGAGGTACTTGGGGCTCACAACAAACTAGTACCTAGGGGTGTTCCTATGCTTGGTGCTCGTGGACTTTTTGGAATTTATACTTTGTTTATGGTATTTTGGGATGTGAAAAACAGTATCTTGAATGTTTTATTCAAATTCACTCATTCTTTAAAGTTATCCCCATTAAATGTTATTTTCTTTTCAAAGTTTCACTTTTAGAAATAAATTCTACCATTATCTATTTATAACTCTTGCAAGAATTTTATTTTATAATGCCTATCAATTGGAATACTTGGGTGATATCCTATTGGGATTAGTCTCACACCCTACTTACACCTTTGGGTGTAAGTAGACTTGATAATGATTGACACAGGAAAAGGAAAGGCCTTGGGCGATGGCGGTTCGGTTTGCTAGTTTCTCTCGATGGTGCAGTGTTGTGGAGACAGCATGTGGGTGATGACCCCTTGTCATGTGGAGTCTCATGGGATTTTTTCTGCTACTTATATATACCTTTGGACCTCTTGTGTCTTGCTTAAACCCATATACTTAGTTCTTAATTTTTTTAAGTCTTGTTTGGCATAATTTTTCAGATTTGGTTTGTTGTTTGTTTTTGGTTATTTTATGAACCCAAACTCGGGTAGATCATTCCCAAATGAATTTTTATGATACTCGGGCACTTTTTCCAGCCCGTGGGGATGAGGAACGCCCTTCGGGTCTTGCCATGAGCTGGGTTTGGTGATGGTTTGATGGCGACTAGATTTGGTTCGTGACAAAATGGTATCAGAGGAGGCTATAGTTTTTGGGTTATATTGCTATTTTGGGATGAGTCGGGATAGACAAGAGCTAGGACTATCGGGGCTCGGGGTTTTGGTTGTGAGTAGGGTGTCTAGCCTGCACATCTCATGGAAGACAATGATTCACTAGGGGATGTTTGAATTTACAGATTGACTTCACTTCCAGGTGAGACGTGTGGGCTACAGACCACATGTGGACATCAGGCGGATGTGGAGTAGTTGTTTATTTTATTACAGAAATGTGTTTAGATTATTTATATTTGATGTATTTGATAAAAAATTTTAAAATTGTGGTATTGATTATTTTTTTGTGACTGTTGCATTTTTTAGCAACATGCCTCCCTGGAAATCTCTCACGCACCCACGGGAGGAAGCCGGAGAGAGTTCTCCCACACCAATTGATCAGAGGCTAGTCAAGGTCGTGGTCCGAGATGTCCAGGATCTAGGATATGGACCATATCCAGTTCCAGATTGTTTTAGAGAGGATGAGACTGGTCCTAGAAAGGACAAGGCTCAGGATTTCCTGAAAAATAAGCCTCCAACCTTTCAAGGCATCTCAGAACCCCAAGAAGCATAGGAATGGCTCGAGAAGATCGATCATATTTTTGAGTTCTTGGAAACACGCAAGGAGCTCACGGTGAAGTGTGCCTCCTTTATGTTGGAGGGTCCCAGCCGTAAATGGTGGGAGTCGGTTCTTTAGGCTGGGAAGAATGAGCAGATGCACTGGGGAGATTTCAAGGCTGTCTTGAAGGAATAGTACTGCCCTGAGGTGTTGGATTAATCCAGGTCTAGAGAGTTCATGGAACTTGTTCAGGTAAATCTATCTGTGATGGAGTATGCCAACTGTTTCACTAAGTTGGTTCAGTATGCTCTAAAAATTGTCTCTAATGAGCAAGCGAAGGCCCGTAGGTTTGAGAAAGGCTTGAGACCAGAGATATACTCACAGGTGTTCTTGTTTAAGCTAAGGACCTATGCTAAGGTCATTGATCAGGCGTGCATGGTGGAGATTGATAGAAAAGGTAGGGCTGGTTTATATGGTTCAGTATCAGTAGTTGGAAGTGGAAGCTCCTCAGAGATTAAAAGGAAGCGGGAGGATCATGTGAATAAAGGAGGAGGCATTTCAGGGAACTCTTCTAGGTAGTTTTCATCAGCGGCTTATGATGCGAGATCAGTCGTGTGCCACTAGTGTGGGAAGATGGGGCACATCCGTCCAGCATTCCCTCATCCTCCGAAGACCTGTTTCCAGTGTGGAGGTATGGGACATGTGCAACGCTTTTGCGGGATAGTGCATCCACTTCAAAGTGGGGCAGGATCCATGGATCCCAGAGGAGTTCCAGCACAGTCTGAGCCGTCTAGGACTGGTGGATCTCGATTTGGAAACCGTGGTGGTAGGGCTAGGTCATATTCTGGGAAGAGCCAATATAGGGCACAGCCACAGACTAGCGGTTGTCTTCAGGCAGAGACTAGACATCTCCATGCGGTGGATCATGCACCAGCAGGATCAGAGGCGGGACTGTCGACTGTTCGAGGTACCGTTTTGATTTCATCTTCTATAGTTTCTGCTCTTTTTGATACTGGTGCCTCTGTTTCATTCAATTCTGCCCATTTTGTGGACATTCTGAATTTTCCAACTGATTTTATGTCATTCGCAATGGAGTTGGTGACACCGCTGGGAAAGAAGGAGCAGGTTCTTAGGTGCCCATCATGTTCACTTTCTGTGTTAGGGGTCGAGATGGAGTGGGACCTCTTGGTCTTAGATATGGACCTTTTTGATGTCATAATCGGGATGCATTTTCTAGTACACTTCCAGGCACACATCGATTGCTACAAATGTAATGTGAGTTTCATGGCACCTGATGGGAGTCGTCAGGTTTTTCATGGAGAATGGGATCCTTGGTCAGGTCGCGTAGGGCCTACACTCCCAGAGTTGGGAAATTTTATCTTCCAGTTATCTTATCTCATGATAGAGGATGGTCTTTCCCCTGAAGTTGCACTACCTTATGTAGTGAATGAGTTTCCAGAGGTATTCCCAGATGATTTTTCAGGCTTGCCCTCGGAGCGGGATGTGGAGTTTTCAATTGATCTGGCACTGGGAACACAGCCGATATCTCTTCCCTCTTATCACATGGCCCCCACCGAGCTGTGGGAATTAAATATATAGCTGGAAGACTTAGAATCCAAAGTATTCATTCACCCAAGAATCTCTCCTTGGGCTCCTCCTGTGTTTTTCGCGAAAAAGGATGATGGATCACTCCGGTTGTGCATTGACTACCGAAATCTGAATAAGGTAACAATTAAAAAAATACCCTTTTCCCAGAATAGATTATTTGTTTGATCAGTTGAAGGAGGAAAAGTTATTCTCAAAGATAGACCTACGTTCTGGGTATCATCATCTTAGGGTGAAGGAGTCAGATATCCCAAAGACAGCCTTCCGAAGCAGGTATGGCCACTTTGAGTATTTGGTCATGCACTTCGTATTGACCAATGCTCCAGCAGTTTTTATGGCACTTATGAATAGGGTGTTCCATCAGTATCTCGATTCCTTTGTTGTGTTGTTCATGGATGACATTCTGGTATACTTTATCTCTAAGGAGGAATACGAACATCACTTGAGGGTCATTTTGGGTACATTACGGGATCACAGCCTCTATGCAAAGTTGCCAAAGTTCACTTTCTGGATCAGGGAGGTGAGATTTATTGGGCATGTGATCTCAGAGCATGGAGTTTCAGTGGACCCTGAGATGATTAGTGCGGTTATGTCATGGGAGTAGCCGAAGAATGTGTTTGCGATCCAGAGTTTCCTTGGCCTGGCTGGTTATTATTGGCGATTCATTCGGGATTTCTCTGGGCTTACTTCACCGATGACTGCCCTCACCTAGAAATGGGTGAAGTTTGTATGGGTTCCAGAATGTTAGTCATCATTCGAGGAGCTGAAGAGGCGATTGACTACTTCCCCCGTGCTAATTTTTTCAGAGGCTGGAAAGGGATATGTGGTTTATTGTGATGCTTCAGGTATGGGTCTTGGGTGCGTGCTTATGCAGGATGATCACGTGGTGGCGTATGGATCTTTCCAACTCCGGACACATGAAAAGAACTACCCAACCCATGACTTGGAGTTGGCAGAAGTGATGCAAGCATTGAATACGTGGCGTCACTACCTCTTTGGGGAGAAGTTTTTGGTCTATTCTGATCACAAAAGCTTGGATTATATCTTCTCACAGAAGGACCTCAACTTGAGGCAGCATGGCTGGATCGAGTACTTTCAGGGTTTTGACTTTGACATTGTCTATACCCAAGGTAAGGGTAATGTAGTGGCCAATGCCTTGAATAGAAGGATTCCAGTACAGTCTTTGAGGAAGTCCAGTGATGAGTGGACATTGATGGGGATCTTTTCTCAGATGCATGTGGAGACCAAGGAACACAGTGGAGAGGCATTCATGGTGAGCGTCTAGTTGACTCCTTCTCTGATGGAGTTGATTTAGCGGGAACAGCCCAGTGATGAGCTTTATCAGTGGTCGAAGCAGTTTCTTCATGGTGGGGAGACATCCTCTTATTGGTCATCATCTCTCGAAGGCATCTTGTTCTTCAATGCCCGTTCAGTAGTGTCGTTATCTCTATGGAAGGTGGTGATGCAGGATAGCCACCAATCTTAGTGGGTTGTCCATCCAGGTGCCACTAAGAATTATTATGATGTCCGTCGGCAGTTTTGGTGGCCGGGTATGAGATGGGACATAGCGGACTTTGTGTCGAGATGCTACACATGCCAGCAGGTGAAAGAAGAGCACCAAAGTCCCTCCGATTTTCTCCAACCACTACCCATTCATACCTGGAAGTGGTACAAGGTTTCCATGGACTTAATTGTTGGATTACCTCGTACACCTCGAGGTAAGAATGCCATTTGGGTGGTGATTGATCGTCTATCCAAATCATCCCACTTCATTCCGATCAGATATACATCTAAAGTGGATGAGTTGGGCCGTTTGTATCTTCAAGAGGTGGTGAGACTCCATGGTGTTCCATTTGCAGTTGTCTCAGATAGAGATCCTCATTTCACATCTTTGTTCTGGGAAGGCCTTCAGAAGGCATTGGGGTCCCAGATTAAGATGAGCATTGTATACCATCCGCAGACGGATGGTCAGACAGAGCGGGCGAATCAGATTTTGGAGGACATGCTTTGTGCATGTGTCCTAGACTTTGGAGGTTCTTGGGATACCCATTTGGGATTGGTTGAGTTTTCTTATAATAACAGATACCAAAACTCGATTCGAATGTCTCCTTTTGAGGCGCTCTATGGTCGGCCTTGTCGGTCCCCCCTGTGTTGGGCTGAGGTAGGTGAAACCTCACTATTGGGGCCGAGTATGGTGCAGGAGACATCTAAGAAGGTAAAATTAATCAGTCAATATTTATTGACAGCTCAAAGTCATCATAAATCATATGTTGACCGGAGGTGTTGAGACCTAGAGTTTTCTGTGGGTGACAGGGTATTCTTGAAGGTGGCCCCTCGTCTGGGCCATCATCGATTGGGGAAGCAAGGTATGTTGACGTCGCGGTATGTTGGGCTGTTTGAGATCATCGAGCATATTGGCAAGGTGGAATACAGGTTGGCCTTACCTTCTTATTTTATGTACATACATGATGTCTTCCATGTTTCTCAGTTGAAGAAATACTACCTGGATCCGTCCCACGTGTTGATTTGGGAAGAACTGGAGATAGAGCCTGACTTGTCTATTATTGAAAGGCTAGTGAAAATAGTGTACTTCAAGAGAAGATACCTCAAGGGAAGTCTATTCCATTAGTCCGGGTTCTATGGAAGAATGTGAATGATACACATCAGTCATGGGAGTGAAAGTCATGGGTTGAGGAAGAGTACACGTTCTTGTTTTCCAATCAAGCTTCATGTTGACTTTCTGGGGCGGAAAGTCCTTCATGGTGGAGATAATTGTCACATAAATTACATATTTTAAAGGTATGTTTCATTTAATTTACATCCTTTCTTTGTTTTTTTGGTTTTCTATCCATTTTTGAAAGAAATAGTGGGTTTCCAAAGTTTGGGCCAACCTGAGAGCCCATTTTAGTTTTAAAATTAAATATTTTTCTTTAATAACTCATTCGTTTTTCAACATTTTTTACCCATTCAACTTCCAAAATGACCTTAATTTAAATATTAAAACCACAAAAGAATTTTGGGCCCCTTAAAAATTCATTATCATCTGATTTGGGTGATCAAATTAGGTATTGGGCCAACCCAAAATCTCATTTCCATTTTTAAACTGTTTTTTGTAATTCTTTCATAAATTATTCATTTTTTATTTTTTTCGGTGATTACACCTCTCACACGTTCCCATTGAAACCAAACACACCCCCATCTTCGTTTTCCCCTCTTTGGAGCTCAGATTCATTGCGATTTAGGGATGAACTTCTGAAGCTCCAAAAAACGTCCAGATTTCTCAAGTAAGAAGGATCTCTTCCTTATTCCTCCCTTCTTCTTAGGGTTTCTTCTTTTTTATTGAATAGAAAAATGTCTAGAAGATGGGGATTCATACCTTGGGTTTTAGTTTTGAGTTTCTTGGTCCAATCCTCTGGTTTTAGGTTCAATCTTACTCCCTTATGGTGCGGCGGAGGTGCGGTGGAAGTGATGCACAAGGATTTGGGGGTTTTGACTCTTTTGGTAGGTGATTTCATATGTAGGTATTTTAGAATGAGTTGTCTTTCTGTATTTATGTTTCCATTATGTTACTAATTCATTATTTTTATTGTAAAAATTTATTTGGGTATCATTTAAAAAGTGGTTGATTTTTAAGTTCCAATTTTGTGTGAAAATGGGTGTTTTACATGTGCAACCCATGTTTTTCCTCTTGGTGTTGTTTTATAATTCCGGGATTGGATTTATAAAAATGTTTTGATTCTGAAATTTATGGTTTGGTATAATATTTGTCTCCATTTGATTTTAAATGTGGGATTTTAGATGAATTTAATGTGCAAAATTTGATTACTTTTCTTGAAATTGTTTTATGGAAATTATAAGTGGTTTATTGAGTTATACGAAAGGTGCAAAGAATGTGTAGCTACTGTTTTAAATGTGTGTGACAAGAACTGATATTTATATGTGAAAATTTATTTTGGTAGCTTGTGGAAACTATTTGATCACAATAAGGGAAACCCATGTAACTAGGTGGGCTAACGTGTACTAGTACGCTAGTGAACGGAGGGGTTTTGACCATGGTTCACTTAGCAAGTCTAACATGGATAACATGAACAAAACTATAATGGAGATGATTGGAGACCACTAGGTTATGGGTATGCTCTCTACTAGTGGCTCGTGCATGAGAACTAATTTCATTATTGTTACTTTCCCCGAGGTACGTGGTACTTGGGGCTCACAACAAACTAGTACCTAGGGGTGTTCCTATGATTGGTGCTCGTTGCCTTTTTGGCATTTATACTTTCTTTATTGTATTTTGGGATGTGAAAACTAGTAGCATGAATTTTTTTTTCAAATTAACTCATTCTTTAAAGTTATCCCCATTGAAAGTTATTTTCTTTTCAAAGTTGCACTTTTAGAAATAAATGCTACCATTATCTATTTATAACTCTTGCAAGCCTTTTATTTTATAATGCCTATCACTTAGAATAATTGGGTGATATCTTATTGGGCATAGTATTACACCCTACTTAAACATTTGGGTGTAAGTAGACTTGATCATGGTTGAAACAGGCAAAGGCAAGGCCTTGGGCGATGGCGGTTCGGGTTGCTAGTTTCTCCCGATGGTGCGATGTTATGGAGACGGCTTGTGGGTGATGACCCCTTGTCATGTGGAGTATCATGGGCTGTTTGCTACTAATTTTATATATCTTTGGACCTCTTGTGTCTTGATTAAACCCATATACTCAGTTCTGAATTTTTATTAAGTCTTGTTTGGCATAATTTTTCAGATTTGGTTTGTTGTTTGTTTTTGGTTATTTTATGAACCCAAACTCAGGTAAATCATTCCCAAATGAATTTTTATAATACCCGGGTACTTGTGCCAGACCGTGGGGATGGGGAACGTCCTTCGGGTCTTGCCATGAGCTGGGTTTGGTGCCGGTTTGAATGCGACCAGATTCGATTTGTGACAATTAACCCACCCAAGTTAGCACTTCATCTTCACTCAGAACCTTTGGGACTCAACCAACCCCTTTTCTAATATATTTAAAATCCTCCCAAGGTTCACCAATCTCCCAAAAAGTCTCTCTCAATACCCTAACAAGCCTTTGGGATCACAATTACAAGTAATGGATTTATTCCTTTCTTATTTTTATCCAATTTTTGTTATGTTGTAATACCATTTAGTCAATTAAAAATGTTAGGGTATGACTTTTCACCTCCCCCATAATTCCCTCCTTATGTTTTAATGATTATATAAATCATTAAATATTATTAATGCCTCCTATGTACACCTGTTACCATGCTGAAATTATGTAAGGGATTTCTCTCTCCTCATTTACATTCAAGCAATTATTCTATTTTATGAATCTAAATTCCATTACATATGTTGGGACATTTATTTATATTACCCCCTTACTTTCCATTTCATGTACATATTATGATGCTCCCATTTCTCTCTCATCAACCATTTTTATGAATTCTTATGTCATTTCGTTATGCTTCCAAAAGTGCACCGTGATTTTCCAAGCCAAATTCATTGTGTAGTGAATATCATGCCCATTTCTCTATCAAGGGTATTCACCTTTATGTACATTTACTTATTGATAACAGTGTTTAATGTATAAATTCAACATTCCTTTATCATGGAATAATTATGATGTTTAATGAATACATGTTATATGATCCATGTGGCACACTTATGTATTAAATGAAATGATTAAGAAGGGTGTGCCTTGATCGCTCTCCAATGCATTGGGTAAATATTAGTATCATGATATGTCATGTGCAATGAGGTTATACTCATTATAATTCAAGTTTGATTAGGGTTTACTCATTATCCATGTGTAATGATCCTTGTCTCATTTTAATATCATGTTAAAAGTTGTTTCCATAGTTCCATGTTTTGATAATCATGTTATACCATGCCTTTATATTCATGTTTCTATTATGCTCGATTGATATTCCTATTGCCTAAAATTTATTTTATTCTTTATGTTATTCCATGTTTACTCCCTTATTGGGAATTATAGATCACCCTATATTTCCTAAGGTTATCCCATTCAATGCTAGGTGCGAAGGAATTTTGTGGTCATGTAAAGGATGTTTTCAATAAATATGTTGTACTTTTATGTCTTAAGTTGTCATGTAATGTTTTTAATTTCCCAAGACACTAGACCTATCAATCCTTATAGTTTTATTAACTGCAAGTTTTTGTAAAAAATAATGTTTAAGTGCATAATAAAGATCATGTTTATTATATAGTTAAGTAAATTAAAAAAAAATTAAATAAAATCATCCCTTTCCAGAGGAAACATATTACATATAGTGGGGTTTTTGTAAAATAAATTCCTTATTGATATAAAAAATAATTTGCTACAGAATAATAATTCCATATTAGAAAATAATTTTGATAGTTTTAAAATAAAAATAAATGCACATCCCTTAACTTAAATTGGACTATAGTAGCCTACTACCAGTTGGTTGAGTTAACTGGACACTTGAAAAAAATGGAAGAAAGATTCTTGGATAAAGAGTTAGGTACACTTTGATGGAGGAAAATTCGGGATTACTGTAAATATACATAGTTTTTTAGCTTCACATAAGTATAATACATTATTTTAAAATGAAAATAATATATTTTTATTATATAGATTCTACAAGAAGACTCAAAGAGGCGGCAATTGATCAAGATAAACAAAGAAAACAAAGTACGTGATCAAGACAGAAAACTCATCTTATCTTAAAAATCAAGCATAATTATTTTTTGGGAATACATATATTATATATAAAGTTGTATCGCAGGAATCCAAAGAGAGTTTGACAAAAACAAAACCAACAATGGGGTTTTTTATTATTTTTAGAATTTTTCAAATAAATTTAGTTCAAGGAAATCAAGATGATAGAAAATTTATATATATATATGATTGATTAAATCAGTCCAAAACCAAATTAAATTTCTGTTAATAATCTAAAATAAAATCACTATCCATGGTCCTTGAATATAAAAAAAGAATGGTGACTGATATATTGACAAAACCAATTTCGATTTCTTTTAGGAAAGAACATTGACCACCAGCATGAAAAAATTGATAATGATGGTAGAAGAAAAATGAGAATGACAACAAATAGTGAAATACTTAACACTAGTATATCAACCAAATTCAGATACATTAAAATAAAATGAACACACCTACCTCTGATTTTCGGTAAATTAACTATAGGAGGATGAAGAATAGCTCCCATTTTGTGTATGAAACCCCTTTATGAAAAATTACTTTGTGGTCGAACCTTGCTCGGATTTGACATATCGATGCTCACCAAAAGACAATCTCCTTTAACTGAGTTCAAATCCTTGTCCAGTGGTCGATCCATCTCACTCGAGTTAAAAGATCCCAAAGCCTCCAGTCATGATCCAACCACCTCACTTCAACAAGCATGGCCTCCCAAAGTGAAGTCCTTAAACCTGCTCATCTCCTCGTAATGGGATCTGCTCAAAACCCTCATACCCTTTTTCCTTTTTTCTATCTTATAAATTCATTTAATTATATAAATATATTGTTTTTCATATAATAAACATATTATAATATTTTTTTACAATTAACAAATTTTCACTTATTAAAAAATTTATAATTTCAAAATTTTATAAATTGGATTTTTTAATTGAGATTAAATTAACAAAATTCATAATTAATTAACTTAGTTAATTTAAAATATATAAACTTACATATTCATAATTACAAATATTCAAATTTTATTTATATAAAATACTTTATATATTACCATAAAATCTCAAATTACCTACTTAAAAATATATATAGAAAATATGTAAGTATGATCATAATTTATAAATTCATAGTTTACCATTTATATTTTAAAAAAATAATTTATATAATAAATATATTTTATAATGTCATTTAAAGTTTTATAAAAAATTATTTTCTATAATTACTTGTTAAAATTAATTTTTATAAATCACTTTTTATAATTATTACTTTTCAAGGATTTTAATTAGTTCTAAAAATTTTGTTGTGCATAACAATTTCATTAATTTTATCATTGCTTAATATATTTCAGCTTAATTTAATAATATTATTATTTTAAATTAATTTATAACTAATAAATATTTTTATTAAATAAGACTATCTCTTAAAATATTAAACTCAACTACATTTATTTTAAATTATAAATTAATGTTCCAAATATAATATTTATAAGAAGTAACTTAGTATATAATTTCTTGGATACTACATCCACCAAAAATAGTGTCATGAAATAATTCATCCAGTGTATATATCAAGGCAGTGTGTAGATATAGTGAATAATGACAATGATGAAAAAATAAATAATAGCATGTTTGGGTTCCTATAAGACACCTATCGGCTCTACCGGATTCTCCATAGCTTGGAATATAAGTCTGATCAGTAACAATATATATATAATTAATAATATATATATAGTCACATATGTATATGAACTAATTATGTGAGGGCATAAGTAGGGATATGCATGGATACTGGGTGTTGGCTTAACCCAAGGCATAATTCAGGCGTCCATTGCCAGTCTAATGAGTTATAGGCACCAGTTAAGGTATGTGCCCTGAATCTCATAATGAATGTGGGGAATCATACCTATCACTCAAGATAAGTGGGGTGAGAATTCATTCCCATCACCTTATATGGAGGAACATGGAATGTATTTCACATTTCCAAAATGTAACTATAATGGTGAGAGACATCATGCTCAACACTCGATGTAAGGGATCATGAAACGTCATGACCAAAAAGCCCCTTAACCATCATTCAACATCCCATAATAATGGAATAATCATAATAATAATTATAACATAAGGAATCACCTTTAATTAATTACAATCATCAATCCCAATACGACTTAGGGTTTCACAATTGATATAATCTATATATAAAAGCATGTGTTAATGTGTGAATTTCATGCATGTTTTTATAGGGTTTTTTAATATTAATTTCAATATTTAATTGATGAATCCTTCCAATTTATGAATGATTTTATCTAGTTTCAATTTTATGGAAGGATAAAATAGATATCTGTAAATGTAAGAGAAATGAGCTGAATAATGTATCCAAAATACACTTCATACCGCGAGCAAAGTGAAGTAGCACAATATGGTATTTTTGATGATGCAGTAGAACCAGAAAATTGGAGGATGGAATTTACATGTCGTGTCTTCCATTTATATGATGTGATGTTCTTATTGGAATATTTTTTTTGGAAGATTTAGGCTAAAATTCAGGACACCTACTCCTGTGATGAAAATTTAAAGATTACATAATGTGTAAACATTACATGTCTTGTAAAAAGTTAGGATAGGATTAAAAGGCCCAGATTTGATGCAACTTCAATTTTATATCATTTTTTAAACCTGAGACCCATATATGACCAATTTTTTACCTATCCTAAATTAAATTTAATGTTAAACTATCCCTAAGGAAGTATATAAATATGGGGCTAGGCTACAACTCCATAGATCATTTAAATCCGTCGTGATTGGGATCAAGGACTGCTTCTATCACGATATGTCAAATATGATTTTTATTTTCCAACCCCCTCATGTCTAGAATGTGGGGGTAGAACTTTTTCAAGGAAACTGTAATGAATAAGGATTGATTTTATTAGGGTATTTTATATTTGAATGCAATTCATTTTTGGTCTTTTTCTACAACCCTAATATCTTAAAACTCTTCTTCGCTATATTATTCGTAACCATTA
Source organism: Viscum album (assembly GCA_963277665.1). Lineage (NCBI taxonomy): Eukaryota > Viridiplantae > Streptophyta > Magnoliopsida > Santalales > Viscaceae > Viscum > Viscum album. The sequence continues at coordinate 229,164,976 of OY728125.1, forward strand.
CATGATTGGTGAGGGATTGATAATTTCAAAGCACTGACTAACAAATGATTCACACCATGATAAATCGGTGGATTACTTTATTTGTTTAAATATGGTTATAAGTTACTATGTCAATGAATACCTTAAGTAACATGACCATTATGAAAAGGGAACATCAGTTATTTTGTGGTTGTCAACCATGACCATTGGATTCAACTAACTTAGTTCTGACACCTATGATTGGTTTCCCATTATTTTATACCCTAAAAAATAATGAATCCAGATTTTCAGTTGTGGATAACATTATTATATTTTCATAAAAACCAAATCATTCATCATATCTTCTTTAAATCAATTAGTTTAGGTTTATTTCGTTAAATAGTTTAGGTTTATTTTATTGAATTAGTATTTTCTCTAACCCTTTCTCTTTGGGTTTGACCGTGGACTTAAAATTCCTATAATACCTTTGAGTTTTTTTGTTTTTTTGTTTCATGTTTATAAATATCTAAATTTGTTGACCCTAATAGAAATAACGACACCTATTAGGATATCAAATTTTTGGCACCGTTACAGGGGATAGGAGTGAAGATTTTATTAGTTAATAATTTAAAAAATGTTTTCTCATATTTTCTTGATTCTGATTTTATCAAAGGGTTTTTATTTTCTTTTATTTGTTGTATTTAATACACTGGGTATTTTTGGTTTTGATGATAGTTCTATAGAGAAAAATGACCACCAAAGATAGGTTCACCTTCCTGATATATGATATGGTGCTGCAATTCAATGAAGTTATAACAAGGAATAATCGATATGATGAGTGACCAAAATTGTACCCAAGATTTGAATACAAAACACCTCATAACCTTATACCATAATTCTATGAGAAGCATCATGATCTAAGAAGCATGGAAAATGATGCAGAGATAAGTAACACTTTTGATGCTTATATTTATACTAATCATGATGCCCTTAATTTTTTAGGTGTAGAAGTTGAAGTAGAAGATGAACAAGAATAATTGACCTCATTTTATAAGATGTTACAAATCTTCCTCATAAAAATAGGACCAAAACCAAAGGAAAAGGAACAAAAATAATAATTGGAAGAGATGACGGACACATTTATGTCAAATTTTTTAAAATATAATTGTTCTTCAAGAAGATGAAGAAGAACTCGCTTTACTCAGTGCAAACTCTGTAGAAGAAGAAGAAGAAGAAGAAACAAGTGAAGAAGTTGAAAAATGGGTAGCGAAACCAAAGTGATCATCGAATAAGACCAATATATGAAACTTGTAGTTAAAGAATTTTTTTACCGATTTTATACCAATGAAAATATATTGTTTGCAATACTCATATTTTTCAGACTCTAGTCCCCACCACTAAGTTCCATGAAAATTTCAAAAAGGATAATTCAAGATCATCTAGGAGGATTTGAAAACCAAAATTGGGTAAACACGAGAAGGATATCCCTATACTTCACTAAAATCATCTATAAGCTAAATGACCATTCAAAAGAGTTGATTCTAGGAGGCCACCTAGTTTTTTATTAATTTCTAGGACATTATATTTATTTCTGTCTTAAAATTTCATTTTATATTATGACTTAATTTCAATTCTCCTTATCTTTTTAACATATTCTAAGTTCTTGTGGTTTCACATGTTTCAGTTTATTTTTTAGGTCCACCAAAGGCACAGGTAGCAACCAGTAGGAGGCCTGAGAGGATCTTCTAGGACTATTTCACATTGTGAACAACATTCATGTCATAAAGACCAAATATTACACATCATGTAGTCATTACACGTCATGAAATGGGTATAGGAAGAACTTTTGAATCCATTTTTAATGCTTCATGAATGTAGAGTAAGCATTTCAATTTTCTAAGATTATATTGCATTCCCCATATTAAAATCATTTTAGATCTTTAACTACCAATTACATTCCCTGAATTTGATTTATTATTTAATCCACTAAACTAGGATGCATAAACTTCCTTGGATAATTACAAGTCCATGAATTTTAAATTTTTTTGTCAGTAAATTTCAATGAGAAAAATGAGAGAAATAATTTACAAATGCATCAAGGATCTATAGAGGGCTCCACCCGGCACTTACTAAGTCCAATTCATTCCTCATATGAATAGGTTTAAACATAACATAAACATTCATATTAAAAATGGCATACGAAATGTCAATAATTTCTCCATAAACCATAAATGGTATAAAAATAACACATCAACATTCAAACATATCACAAAACCTTCAATACAATATGGATGTTTTTTATCATAATAAATCAACTTCAAATAAGCTTAAAATCTATCAAAGGATGTTGACATAGATGAAATCAAGACTATTTGAGAAAAATATCTCTTTTTTAAAATCATTTAAAAGACACATAATTATAAAAGAAAACATTTACATTAAAAATATTTTTATAAGCTTGTTAGGGAAGCTTCGAAGATTTTATAATGGTGTAAAATAGAAGCACCCACTATATAAGTTAAAAAATACATTCTTACCTTAATTTTGTCGAAAAGGTTAAAAAGGACCTTGTGTGGAAAATGACAGAAAGATTCCTTTATAAACATCATATTAAAAGTAGAAAAAGGGTATAAATGACTTTAACCCATTGTCTAAAAAATTTTAAGAATGTTTTGAAATAAATTTTTAAGAAACATGGATGTGGATGATAAAGAGGTCCTCGTAGATAATTACGTATAAACAACCTCGGATAATGAAGAGATTGTGAAATAAACCCTTACTGTGTACTTTTCCTTGGTAGAGGGTAGGTTAACCTCCTTTATAATAGTTAAATAATTTTTATTAAATTATACAAGAATCATATACACAAATATTATATCGTATATGATCTTCTAATATTTCTTTGTTAATAATATTTTAGTATTATCGTCGTTTCGGGTCTTCACTTACTCGTTTTATTTTATATGTTTTGTTACATAAGCCATGTTTGTTATGGATAGGTTGTATAATATTCATATCCAGAATTATATCAAGTACTTAAGCATTATTTTTAATCCTCAAATGAAATTTAGTCTTGAATGGATACAATGGAGAATGAATCTCATCGTGTTCGTAGAGACAGTAATCCATACGTACGTACGAGCGACAATATCATTCTTTTGATATTAAAATATTATATAATTTGATGGTATATAATATATAGAGAATAATTATCTAGTTATATTTATTATTTACATCAATTATAAATCATTATTATACCCATCCAAATAATAATGTATTGAATAACCACTACACTACAACGTGGAGATGGTAAGCCGTATGTACGTATGTATAGAGACATGTCATTTAAAGGATGGATAGAATAATTAATATGGTTGTACCATAATTTATAATAACATAAAATTATATAGAATATACTAGATTTATTATTTTAGAATGGAAACAACAAGGAAATAAGAAGTGGAAGAAGAAAAGAACTTGAAAGAGGTGATGAAATATTTACCTCTACTTTAGGTTCTACCTTTTTATTTGATCAAAAGGGCTACAAAAGTTGTATTTCTGTCTAAAGGAAAGCCTCTAGGATGAAGTGAGGGAAGTTTAGAGGATATTTGGTCAGGGGTTGGCTGATCAAAAAGGCTTTTAAGGTGTGAATTTTAGATAAGGGGAAGTTCCCTTTTATAAGAGGGGTGAGGGGCACCTTAGGAAAAGCTTGAAAAATTATTTTATAATAAAATCCTTTCAGTTTATAATGGCTCTAAAGTGGATTATTTAAATGATAATATGGGTATGGGTAGAACACCACTCAACCAATAAGTTTTAGATAGGTTTGGGTCAATATATTAACTTTATCTTTTAGATTTAACTTTTAGTTAAATAGTTTTACATTTACCATGTCTATTTGAATTTTTATATTATATGGTTAATAAACTTACTACATACCTCCAAGATAACCCCAAGTGGTTCATTAATGATACACTTATCATTATATAAGTCCTTTGGCTGAATTTTAGATTTTTAGGAATATAATATCAATTAATAATATAATATTTGTTTTAAAAACTCTTTTATGTCAATTGTGACACTATTTGGTATTTTGTTTTTGATAAATTCATAACATCATTATTACATAGAAAAAAATTTATCCAATCAACCCTAACATGTCATATTATCCTATAAAATTAGTTTAATTCATAAAAATTCTCAAATTACATTTATTTGGATATTTTTAATATCAATTATTTTAATATTTCATTAATACGGTAATTACTGCATCATCATTTTATCATAAATAAATTTACTTATTTAATGTATAAAAATTATAAATAAAATACCATTATTTAGGAAATAATTTCTATCTTTCTAATGAATATTTAAAATCGAATTTATCTTATGTATAACCCTATATTAAATATGTTTTAGTTATTAAACTCTGATTTTAACTCTTTTAAGTCTTCTTTAAATAAAATAATAATAAATGTCCTAATCTAATCCAAGTGGACCAAAGAGGTTCATATTTTATTCCTAAGGTTTTAATTTGGTTGAATTATACTTATATAATATAATTAGGACATGTTTTAGGGTAATAATAATATCATTTTTACCCTTAATAACAGTATTTACTTTTAACCGTGGTAAATAAAAGTAAAAAGTTATTATTCGCCAAAAATTATTTTCATCTTATTGAACCACATTTTACTTACTGATATCAAATGTGCCTCTCGGATTTTCAAAATTACACTCACAGAAGCGGTAAAATTATGTTTTATGTGAATTTTCAAATTCTCCTAGGAGGTGGGTAAAAGACGGTAAAAAGTTCAATAAAATTTTTATATATCTAAAATTATTATAAACTATATCCAATGAATTACATTGAACTTATATTCATATTATGTATCTATTTTGACCTAAAATAAATTTAAATAAAATAAATAAATATTTAAATAATAATTCGGTTTAAAACTATAACTCAGTGTTTTCCCTATTCATCAAAAATTGAAAGTTCTCAGAAAAATACCAAAATTTCACCATAAGCTAATTTTGATATTATAAATCCAAAAATGAAGTCCATTTTGAAAGATAAAATTTATAAAATTTCAAAAAGTTGGTATTAATATTTATAAAGGCTAGTTTGATTGGTTGTGGCATGTTAAAACTCGAAGTTGTGTACAACACACGCTATTGTATTATTCAAAGAGAAGCGTATCGTGGAATCCTGGAGTGTTACATTCTCCCCTTATTCAAATAATTTCATCCTTGAAATTTCTAGAGTATTAATGCGTAAAAATACTCAGGTGGTTCTTCATCATAAGTTCCTCTGGTTCCCACGTTGCCTCTTCTATCTTATGGTTTATCCATAGAACTTTTACCAAACGAGTCGTCCAGTTTCTCAACACTTCTTATCTGGTATTAAGAATCCTGGCGGGCTCTTAACAATAAGACAGATCAGGTTCCAGTACTAATTCCTCATAGGTGAGTACATGTGTTGGGTCAGACATGTATTTTCTCAAAAATGATACGTGGAACACATCGTGAACTTTGGAGAGACTTGACAGCATTTCCAAATGATAAGGTACAGCCCCAATTCATTCTATAATTTCAAAAGGTCCAATGTACCTGGGACTCAATTTACCCTTTTTACCAAAATGTATAACACCCTTCCATGGAAATACCTTGAAGAAAACATGATCTCTTACCTGAAATTCCAAATCCTTCCTTCGGTTATCGATATAGATTTGTTGCCTACTTTGAGCTGCTTTGATGTGAATTTGGATTACCTTCACCTTTTCCATCATTTCCTCAATAAGTTCTACGCCTAAAAGTTTTCTTTCACCAACATCATCTCAATAGGTTGTTGTGCAACATCTCTTTCCATATAACGCTTCATATGGTTCCATCTAAATACTTTAATGGAAACTATTGTTTTAGGAAAATTATACCAATGGTAAATATTAATCCCACATACCCCGAAAGTCAAGTGAGTAGGATCTCAACATGTCTTATAAAGTTTGAATAGTTCATTCTGATTGTCCATTTGTTTGAGGGTGGTAGGTAGTACTCAAATGAAGTTCAGTATCCAGGGCTTTCTAAATAAATTTCCATAATATTGAAGTAAAATGAGGATCATGATCTGAAACAATCAATAGGGGCACTCCATGAAGTCTAAAAACTTCATTAACATATAGTCTTGCTAGACGTTCAAGTGGTAGATCTTCTCTTATAGCAAGAAAATGTGCTGACTTGGTAAGACTATTAACAATGAACCATATTTCATCATTCTTCTAGGAGTATTTGGTAGTCCCATGATAAATTCCATCATAATATTATCCCATTTCATCTCAGGTATGGGAAGAGGTTTCATAACTCCTCCAGGCTATTTCACTTGTTGACAAACTATACACCTTGACACAAAATTATAAATCCCCCTCTTCATGTTGTCCCACCAAAAATGTTCCTTCAAATATCTATACATCTTAGTCTTACCAGGGTGTATAGAGAAATTGGAACTATGAGCATCATCCAACAATTCCTTTTTTAGATCAGGTATATCAGGAACACAAATTCTCTTCCCAAATTTCAAAATTCCATCCTCATACACAAAGTCACTCAATCTCCCATCATTCATAACTTTAATATTCTTTTGAAACTCTTCATCACTGGTCTGATAGCTCTTTTTCCTTTCTATTAAAGATTGTTTGGTAACCATTTGAAATATTATTGATGTTTTCCTTCCATGGTTATTCCCATATCCATCTCTACTAAATCCATGTATAAAGGATCCTTTTCAACTCTCAACTTTTCAAAACTCCATGATCCTTTCTACTTAAAGCATCTTCCACCTTATTTTCCTTCCCCGGGTGGTAGTGTATAGTGCAGTCATAATCCATGAGTAGTTCAAGCCATCACCTTTTCCTCATGTTGAGTTCTTTTTGTGAGAAAATATACTTCAAACTCTTTTGATCATCATAAATCTCACATTTCTAACCATATATATAGTGTCTTTATATATTCAAAGAAAAGTTTATAGCTGCTAACTCAAGATCATGAGTAGGATAGTTTTTCTCATGAATTTTTAGGTATCGTGATGCATAGGTGATAACCCTATCATTTTGCATAAGGACACAACCAAGTCCTTTCTTTGAATCAACACTATAAATAACAAACCCATCATTCCTCGATGGTACAATCAACATTGAAGCATTGACTAATATTATCTTCAGTTATTCAAAACATTATTCACACTCTTTTGTCCAAACAAATTTAACCCCTTTTCTTGTGAGCTTTATTAATGGTTTAGCCAACCAAACAAAATTCTGGACGAAATGTTGATAATAACCTACTAAACCCATAAAACCGCATACCTCAGTTATACTCGTCGGTGCTGGCCATTCTTGGATTGCCTTGGTCTTTGAAGGATCAATGGATATTTCATACTTAGAGACAATATGGCCAAGAAAATAAATCTCCTGAAGCCAGAAATCTCACTTGCTAAACATCCCATATAATTTATGTCTTCTTAGAGACTTCAGGATAATGCACAAGGGATTTTCATGATATTCGTAGCTTTTGGAGTATACCAAGATATCATAATAAATACCACTACAATTTCATAAATATATTCCTTGAAAACTCTATTCATTAGATCAATGAATACATAGGGTGCATTAGTTAATCCAAAGGAATTTCTGTAAACTTGTAGTGCCCATACCTGGTTCAAAATGCTGTTTTTGGAATGTCTTCCTTCTTCACACACAACTGATGATATCTAGATCGAATGTCATTCTTTGAAAAGTATTGAGCTCCATGAATTTGGTCAAATAAATTATCAATGCGAGGTAGGGGATACTTTTTCTTTATTGTTATAGCATTAATCTCCCTATAGTCAATTCACAACCTCATAGATCCATCTTTATTCTTAACGAAAAGGGTATGGGATTCCCATAGAGAAACACTTTGGTGAATAAAAACATTATTACTCAATTCCTCTAATTTTTTCTTTAGTTCCACTAATTCCATAGTGGACATTCTATAAGGGGTCTTCAATATGGGCCTTGAACCAGGAATTGAATCATTGGAAAACTCAATTTCTCATTTTGGATGATGTCCAAGTAAATCCTATGGAAATACATCAATATACTCTTTCACAATAGGTACATCCTCTATTTGAACATTGTTTTCCTCACCCATTGTTGTTTCATTCTATTCCTCCCCAGTAATTGAATTTAGTTGAGCTATTGGGAGTGGATCTAGATAAGAATTAGGTGGTGATGTTTCTACTCTAAAGATAAGGTACTCTTTATCATCATCAAAAATTGTAACATCCTTATTCTTACAATATATTTTGGCATCATGGTCCTAAATCCAATCCATACCGAGTATTATATAGAATTACATAATGGGTATGACGATAAGATCATCAGATAAATAACGTTTATATGCCTTAATGGGAACTGATTCACAAAACATTATTGCAATGATACTTCCCTTAGGATCTTTGACTGACAACTCCCTTGTTAAATCAAATTGTAAATATCTAAACATCCCATATAATTTATGTCTTCTCAGAGACTTGAGGATAATGCACAAGGGATTTTCATGATATTCGTAGTTTTTGGAGTATACCAAGATATCATCAATAAATACCACAACAATTTAATAAATATATTCCTTAAAAACTCTATTCATTAGATCAATGAATACATAGGGTGCATTAGTTAATCCAAAGGAATTTCGGTAAACTTGTAATGCCTATACCTGGTCCAAAATGTTGTTTTTGGAATGTCTTCCTTCTTCACACACAACTGATGATATCTAGATCGAATGTCATTCTTTGAAAAGTATTGAGCTCCATGATGTTGGTCAAATAAATTATCAATGCGAGGTAGGGGATACTTTTTCTTTATTGTTATAGAATTAATCTCCCTGTAGTCAATTCACAAACTCATAGATCCATCTTTATTCTTAACAAAAAGGGAAGGGGATTCCCATATAGAAACACTTTGGTGAATAAATCCATTATTACTCAATTCCTCTAGTTTTTTCTTTAGTTCCACTAATTCCATAGTGGACATTCTATAAGGGGTTTTCAATATGGGCCTTGAACTAGGAATTGAATCATTGGAAAACTCAATTTCTCATTTTGGATGATGTCCAAGTAAATCCTATGGGAATACATCAATATACTCTTTCACAATAGGTACATCCTCTATTTGAACATTCTTTTCCTCACCCACAGTTGTTTCATTCTATTCCTCCCCAGTAATTGAATTTAGTTGAGCTATTGGGAGTGGATCTAGATAAGAATTAGGTGGTGATGTTTCTACTCTAAAGATAAGGTACTCTTTATCATCATCAAAAATTGTAGCATCCTTCTTCTTACAATATATTTTGGCATCATGGTCCTAAATCCAATCCATACCGAGTATTATATCAAATTCCATAATGGGTATGACGATAAGATCATCAGATAAATAACGTTTATATGCCTTAATGGGAACTGATTCACAAAACATTATTACAGTGATACTTCCCTTAGGATCTTTGACTGACAACTCCCTTGTTAAATCAAATTGTAAATATCTAAACATCCCATATAATTTATGTCTTCTCAGAGACTTCAGGATAATGCACAAGGGATTTTCATGATATTCGTAGCTTTTGGAGTATACCAAGATATCATAAATAAATACCACTACAATTTCATAAATATATTCCTTGAAAACTCTATTCATTAGATCAATGAATACATAGGGTGCATTAGTTAATCCAAAGGAATTTCTATAAACTTGTAATGCTCATACCTGGTTCAAAATGATGTTTTTGGAATGTCTTCCTTCTTCACACACAACTGATGATATCTAGATCGAATGTCATTCTTTGAAAAGTATTGATCTCCATGAAGTTGGTCAAATAAATTATCAATGCGGGGTTGGGGATACTTTTTCTTTATTTTTATAGCATTAATCTCCCTGTAGTCAATTCACAACCTCATAGATCCATCTTTATTCTTAACAAAAAGGGCAGGGGATTCCCATAGAGAAACACTTTGGTGAATAAATCCATTATTACTCAATTCCTCTATTTTTTTCTTTAGTTCCACTAATTCCATAGTGGACATTCTATAAGGGGTCTTCAATATGGGCCTTGAACCAGGAATTAAATCATTGGAAAACTCAATTTCTCATTTTGGATGATGTCCAAGTAAATCCTATGGAAATACATCAATATACTCTTTCACAATAGGTACATCCTCTATTTGAACATTCTTTTCCTCACCCACAGTTGTTTCAATCTATTCCTCCCCAATAATTGAATTTAGTTGAGCTATTGGGAGTGGATCTAGATAAGAATTAGGTGGTGATGTTTCTACTCTAAAGATAAGGTACTCTTTATCATCATCAAAAATTGTAACATCCTTCGTATTACAATATATTTTGGCATTATGGTCCTAAATCGAATCCATACCGAGTATTATATCAAATTCCATAATGGGTATGACGATAAGATCATTAGATAAATAACGTTTATATGCCTTAATGGGAACTGATTCACAAAACATTATTGGAATTATACTTCCCTTAGGATCTTTGACTAAAAACTCCCTTGTTAAATCAAATTGTAAATATCTAATTTTCTTAGAAAATTGGGAAGATATGAAACAATTCAATGATCCATAATAAAATAAACCATTGGCTAAACTTGGGGAAACATTAGATTACCTTCCACCATGTCATTTGGAGCTTCAAACTCCGCAGTAGTGATCACATAAGCTTTTCTTTGATCCCTTGACATTTTCTGAGGTATGTTTTCCTGATGTTTAGGACATTCATTTATATAATGTCCCATCTCCCTGTAATTGTAGCATTGAAGATCGGTAGCTTCTTTCTTCCCCTTGCAATCACGAGATTGGTGGCCTTTTTCACCACACTTGTAACAGACTCACATTCCCATCAAGAAAGTACCAGGGTGTTTCTTCCAACATTTACTGCCGGATGGATATTCAAATTTTCCCTTCATCCCCTTATTTCCATTTGCAGAGTGATCAGTGGATCTCTTCTTCTCTTTCTTTTATTTAAAGTTGTAAGACTTAGAGAATTTCTTTTCTGTCTTGATAGCACATGAGACAATATCTTCGTATGACGAGAAGTTTTGTGAGACTAATGTGCGACGGAGAAACAGTTTTATACCATCAAAGAAATGATCAATCTTACTTCTTGGGTTACTTATATAATCTATAGCATGCCTTGGTAACCTTGTAACGTTATACTCATAATTTGTAACATTATCGTCCTCCTTTTTCCTCAGACTCAGAAATTGCATTTCCATATCCACTCAATTGTCATGAGGAATGTATTTTTCTAAGAAAATATCTTTAAACTCCCTACATTACATATTTGATACTTCATTATCTTCCTTCACATTTTGAATCAATGACCACCATTGATCAATATATCCAGTGAGGCGTTAAACTGCCTTGACAACTTTTTCCCTTTCGCTACTCCCCAAGGTGTGGAATATTTTCTCTAAGGAATTTATCCATTGCTCAGCTACTAGTGGATTTGTACCCCCCATTTAATTTTGGTGGTTGTTTCCTTATGAAACGATCTCACATTGATCCTCCACACTGCAGATCAAGGTGCTCCATATGGGTAAGGTTATTATTCATAACCTGAGTGAGTTGTACCAGTATGGTGATAAGCTGATCATCCCAAGTTGTATCACCATCTCCACTATAATTATTTTGAGTAGGAGGGAAATCCCTACATGGATTATGTGCATTGATATGGTTTTTGTTCCTTCTACTAGGCACCATTTCTAAACAATGACATAAACTAGATTAGTTTATGAATTTAAATACATAATTCCAAACATGAAAAACACATAAAATAAATTGAACAGTTTATGGATATAATCTATAATAATAAAGATGTATTCTTTGAAGAAGTATATACTCATAAACCCTTTATAATGGTTTGTAAAAAAAATGATAATTATCCTAAGCATGTCCCTCAGGAGTGTCGTAACCAAGAGTGCAGCGAGGCTCGTTGTCATGCCCCAGTTCCTATTCGAGTCTAACTCAAAGTGTTGTTTTCGGGTTTTACCCCTAGGTACATCTATGTTAGAGCCACCTCTACCTGCTCGTATCCAGACAGGGATGTATTTATCAAAAAAAACTCCAAAAATCTCTACATTACCAAAATTCTAGGAATTTATTCTATACTAATCCTCAAAGTCTCTCTTAGGGTAATGTGCTCTAATCATAGTTTATCTAAATATAGCTTCTAAGGTTTTTACTAAAATTCCTCTGATACCAATTGTAATGCCCTAACCCCAGTTACCTAGATTCGGTGCATTATTACATAAAATTGGCTTGATCACAAAAGATCATGTCTCGAAACACCAAGTAGTTTAGTATCCTTGGAAACACTAGATACATTCATAAGTTTTTCATTACATCATAAAATGGAAAAATGCAACAACATTGTTTCCAAATACAACACTGAGATCCCATAGACTATCCATACATGTCAATCATTATATACTTCTTCGCATCATGGGAAAATTAATACATATAAAGGGGTGATCTCAGATTCTCAGTAAGGATATCAATATAGCGGAAACTTTCATAAATAATCATAAACATTTAAGGAAATGTATAACAAAAACAAAAGCCTTATAAACTTGAACTTTAGCAAAATATGTAAAAAATAAAATGAAATAATTCTATTTACTTATTCACGTGGATATTCTATTAGTAGAATAATCAAATGTAATATTAATATCCACTTTCATAATGATGGAATGCATAATGCCAAACTTTCATAACCACATAGTCAAGGCCTTGTGCCAAGACTACAAATAAAATATTGTCAAGGCCTTGTGCCATGACACTAGTTTGTCTCATGATGCCTACCGATGCATCGAGGAGCTATAGATGGTGCCACCCATCACTTACTAAGTCCAATGCATTCCTCATATGAATAGGTTTAAACATAACATAAACATTCGTATTAAAACTTGCATATGAAATGTTAATACCTTCTCCATAAACCATGAAAGGTATAAAAATAAGATATCCACATTCAAACATATCAAAAAACCTTCAATACAATATGGATGTTTTGTATCATAATAAATAAACTTCAAATAATCTTAAAATCCATCAAAGGATGTTGACATAGATGAAATCAAAACTATTTAAGAGAAATATCTATTTTTTGAAATCATTTAAAAGTAACATAATTATAAAAGAAAACTTTTACATTGAAAATATTCTTATAATCTTGTAAGGGAAGCTTTGATGATTTTATAACAGTGGAAAATAGCCACACCCACCATATAAGTTAAAAAAAGACATTATTACCTTAATTTTGTTGAAAAGGATAAAAAGGACCCTGTTTGGAAAATGATAGAGATATTCCTTTATAAACATCTTATAAAAATTAGAACAAGGGTATAAATTAATTCAACCCATAGTCTTTAAAATAGTAAGAATGTTTTGAAATACATTTTTAAGAAAAATGTATGTGGATGATAAAGAGGTCCCAGTAGATAATTACGTATAAATAACATCGGATAATGAAGTGATTGTGAAATAAATGCTTAACTTGTAATTTTCTTTGGTTTAGGGTAGGTTAACCTTCTATTTAATAGTTAAATAATTTTTATTAAATTATACAAGAATCATATACAAAAATATGATATCATATATGATCTTAAAATATTTCTTTTTTAATAATATTTTAGTATTATCGTCGTTTTGGGAGTTCACTTACTCATTTTATTTTATATGTTTTGTTACATAATCTATGGTTTTTATGGATAGGTTGTATATTATTCATATAAAAAATGATATCAAGTCTATAAACATTATTTTTAATTATAAAATGAAAATTTTTCATGAATGGATAAGATGGGAAATGAATCTCATCATGTTCGTGGAGACGGTAATCCGTACGTACGCACGAGAAACAATATCATTCCTTTGATATTAAAATAATATATAATTAGATGGTATATCATATATACAGAATCATTATCATGTTCACTACCACAAAACAGGGCAAGGGCAGCACTGCCCTTTATCAGCACTAAACAGAAAGCGCTGATAATGGGGTATGCCTTTATCAGCGCTATATAAAAGCGCTGATAAATATTACATTTATCAGCTCCTTTTTTAGCACTAATAAAAGGTAACATTTATCAGCGCGTTTTTTAGCGCTGATAAAGGTATATCTTTATCAGTGCTAAAAAAGCGCTAATAAATGAATGTTTTATCAGTGCTTTTATTTTAGCGCTGATAAAACATACCTTTATCAGCGCTTTTAACGAGCGCTGATAATGGTTCTATCGGTTTTTATTTAATAACCCTAACAGGTCATCCTCGCTTGCACGCAGTCAAGCTCTCGCAAAAGATAAACCAGGCCCCTCGCCGTGTGACCTCGTCCTCCTCATCCTCCTCCTTCCTCCTCCTCATCCACCTCGTCCTCCTCCTTCTCTGCCGCAACCACTGCCTCCACCCCCGCTCCCGCTACTGCGACCGCCTCTGCCTCTTTCGCCTCCACCCTCGCTGCCGCGACCGCTGCCGCCTTCGCCTCTACCACCGCCGCTGCCTCCACCCTCACTGCCACGACCGCCGCTACCTCATCCTCTTCCTCCTCATGCTCTCAAGGTGGGAGGTGAGTTCCATAGATGGTATTTCCTTGGTATATTATTTATATATTGTGTGTGTGAGGACCAAATAGTGAATATAGATGTGAGATAGGAATAATACCATATCTTGAGCCTAATTCCAGTAAGGATTTCCATAATAGATAGTGTGGTCTTAATATGATTATGATTATGTTTAGGGATTTGATTCATAATTAGTTATGAGTGTCGAAATAAGAGATGTTATTGATATTTAGAAACACAAGTGGGTTTTTTGTGAATGATGTGGAATTGGATACCATATAGGTTCCATAGGGATATCTTGAATCTAAGATAAATTATATGGTAATTGTTTAGTTATGATGGTTCACATGTGTGAGAGGTCTACAAAGGTTATGTGTGATGACTTCTGTGGATAACCAACCCTTGTTTTCATTTTTTTTATTTTGAGTTACCATGGGCGGTAAGTTCTACCCCTTTGGGTTGAATATTTATGTATGAGATACAAAGGAAACAGTTTTTAATCTTATGGTTATATGGATTCCCAAAGATTTTTTTTTTGGGTAATGCCTCGGTCAAAGACCGAAACACCATTTATTAATAAAAGAAACAAAAGTTTACAATAAATGAAAGGAAGGAATTTTATTATAATCTCTTTCAAAGAGGTGAAGAAAATCAGCTGGCAGCGCATCCAGCCAAGTCATGTTCTGGTGGACACCTTTATTGGCAAGGGCATCAGCGACTGCATTTGCTTCACGGAAGACATGTGTAGCAATGTAGTCGATCTCCTGAAGCGAATTCAATCAGTTCATCCAACGCATAGTAAGCGGCAAGGCTAGATGAATAACTCTGTTCCAAATAGCTTGAACAATGGTGGTAGAATCACTTTCAATCCATAGTTTACGCCAACCTCTTTGTAGCGCAAAATCAACAGCATGGATGACTCCAAGAATCTCCACTTCAATGGAAGAGGCGATTCCACACCCACCGTAAAAGCAACCATGACAATGGTCATCAGAGTCTCTGAAAATATCCCCACAACTGGAAGGTCCAGGATTGCCTTTTGAGGCGCCATCGACATTCACTTTAATCCAACCCGGCATCGGAGGTTGCTAGAATACTTCAAAGGGTTGCTTGATCTTCGGGAAAATACCCGGGACACGGATACGTCTGAGGATCTCGAAGTCTCCAATATTGTTGCTACAACAATCTTTTTGAATTGATGCTACTTCATGTATCACAATGAGAATTCGAACTTTTCCTGCATTGAGACTGAAAGAGTGATTATTATAGATAAGATCGTTTCTTACATACCAGATTTCATGAAGAAGTTCAGCCACTGCCGCAAGAAAAAAAATTTGACTTGCTGAGAGGTTTCATATTTAGTACATTTCTTCAAAAGAAAACAAATCGGATCAGAAAAGGAACATGAACAATTAAAAAGCTCAAAAATATAGTTCAATAAAGTCGTGGTCGTAGCACAATCAGAATCCTCTCTGTGCTGATTACATAAATGAAATTTTGAGAAAAGTTGAATGCTAGAGGCTTTGAGTCGATTTTCAGTGGGCAGTCTATTGTGAGAAATACGCCAAATAAGGGGGAACCTGGAGGGTTTGATCCAAGTCTTATTTAAGGTACTCACCCAATTAAAATTAGGTTCATTGTCAGAGAAGTTGTGCATGTAGAAGTTTTTTGAGTCAAGTATGCCATTAGGAGCAGGTTCCCAAACAAGGAAGTCCCCAGAGGTGGAGAAGGTATAATTTTCAATGATTTGAGCAATGTCATTGGGGAGATCATGCCTATGAAGATGCATAACATCTTTAATTGTGTGGGTGGTGTTTATAGAAGTGTTATTAGGAGGCAGCATAGAAATTAAAGGAGTACCTATCCAGTTGTCACACCAGAATTTAATGTTGGAGTCAGCGCTGACCATCCATCTAGAATTAGCCATAATCTTCTGATAAGAGTTTCTAATAGAGGTCCAGATTGAGGAGTTGATGAAATTAAGATTTCCTTTTAAAAGTTTATTTAAAAATCTATGTTTTAAGAAATCAGAGGCTTTAGAGTTATTATTAATAAGGCGCCAAGTGAATCTCGCTTGCAGGGCATTGTTGAACAATTTTAAATTTTTTATGTCAATGCCTCCATTATCAAGAGGTTTAAAACATGTCTTCCATGGGATGGTAACAAGTTTCCTTTCAAAGATACTTCCCGTATAGATGAAATTTTTTATAAAGGTATTGATTTTCTTGAAAGTACCTATGGGCCATTTATAAATCATGAGTGAGTAGACCAGCTTAGAGACAATGGTAGATTTGACAAGACAAATTCTACCAGGCATGGAGAGGGATTTCCCCTTCCAAGTAGAAAGTTGATTAATGATTTGATCCGTGATATTAGAGAAATAAGATGATTTAGGACGTCCCCATAAAATCGGGATGCCCAAGTACGTGAAGGGAAAAGAACCTTCTTTAATTCCAAGATTTTCGGTGATAATAGATTTTCTTCTAACAGAGAAATTTTTTCCAAAGAAAATATGAGATTTGTTCCAGGAAATAGATTGTCCAGAAAGGTTCTCGTAATGAGAGATAGCTCGTTTAAGACATTGAATATTTCTTTGATCACCCTTTAGGAACAAAATAATATCATCAGCAAAGAGGAGGTGAGTGGCGACAGAAAGGTTTCTAGCGGCCTGAATGGGTTTAAGTTTATTTTGATCAACCAGATTATGAATGGATTCCCAAAGATTATCCCAATGGAAATGATGATGGATCCATATTAATTTTCATCACATAGCATAATCTCATAGTTATATGATTAGACAAAGATGAACCCATAATACAAAACATATCACCTAGTATGTCTGTCACATATACGAATAAATAAATTAGAAAAAAACATGCTACAAAGTATAAAGGTACCATTAAATACTTACATTGGTTAACTTGTTTTAGAAATTGTTTATCTTCATCTGTGCCTTGTACTTGAACCCATGAATTTAAAGGTGAGTATGCATACACGATAGTTGACCTTAGAGAAGATTTTATAGATGATTATAAGAGACATGATGCAATGAAGATCATTATAGTGTTGGAGAAAAAGTGGTTTCTACAAACAATGTGGCAATTGTCTTGTGCAACGCGGTCTATGTTACAACTTTCAGGTATTTTAACTTAGGACACGTTGCACAAGCCAATTGCCACAATGAATAACAAGATCTTTATTTCTTCATGTCTCTTATACTCTTCCAGAAACTCTTCTCTAAGAAGGTCAACTATCGTGTACGCATACTCACCTTCAAATTCATGGGTGCAAGTACAAGGCACGAATGAAGATAAACAATTTCTAAAACTAGTTTACCTTTGTAAGTATTTAATGGTACCTTTATTCTTTGTAGCATTTTTTTTCTAATTTATTTATTTGTATATGTGACAGACATACTAGGTGATATGTTTTGTATTATGGGTTTATCAGGAGTCTGTATGATTTCCTATTTCCACATTTCATTTTAAATAGCATGTTATAATTATATATTTACTATACCCTAATGGCTCAAATAGTCAGGCATATTGTAGATGTTTCTAGAATGTTGTAGGATTCTTTTTCCCCAATGGTAGTACATTTTTAGGATGTCTTCACTGATGAGGTATAAAATTTACTTCTTAATAATGAGATAAACTTTATAATCTAGTTAGTTTTGGGAGAAAATTCAGTTTTCATCACAATTTCTAAAATAACACCAAAAGAGCATCAGTTGTTTGAATTACAATTTGATGATATAGAATATAATGGTTTCATATGGCATAGTACTTTACCATGGGGTTTTATAGTTCTCTAAAATAGATGGTTGACTGGTATTTATTATTTGATTGGACTATTGGAGATTGAACCTGATGAGAGTCATGAATATGTATCCTCATCCATGCATTGATACTCACATTGATCATCTATGAGGTTCTATGATCTTCTCCAAGATAGATTTGACATTAGGATACCATTAGATGAGTTGGACATCTATGGACCTACCATGGACTACTTTTAGGAGTAGTTATGGCCTGTATGATTTTTTAGCGATGATTTTTGGTTTAACTAATGCATTGGTTCTATTAAGTGACTTGATGAATAGGATATTTCATCCTTTTCTGGATCAGTTTTTAGTAGTTTTTTTCAATTAAATATTAGTGTACTCCCAACCCATAGTTGATCTTGACCAACATCTTATCATCACCTTGAGTACATTGAGATAGCATCATATTTATTACTGTTTTCTCCTGTTATTCATTGGTTTACTCGTGTTCTCATGTCATGTATTTTCTAAGTCATCATTCAGTATTTGTAAGACTAACTTGGAAAAAATTTGATATATGTCAGATTAAATCAGGTATCTTATACATACACGATGTTCACCCTACTGGACACACCATGTATATGGATTTCACATGTGTTTAAAGGCATTTGTACCATGATTTGTTTTTATAAAACCCAAACAATGCTACCTGATTAATTAAAACATAATATTTGGAAAGTTCTCGAGATCGAACCCATAAAGACGATGAATATTAATAAATAATGGACGAATGCCAATCGGTTGACAAAAGAGTATGAAGATGGCGTGAAAGAGTTTATCAAGTTTGAAGAAGATCATGCATGTGACCCTTCTCAAATCCTTTGTCCGTGTTTACGCTGTTGTTATTCAAGAAAAATTAGTCCAGAGGAGTTGGAAGAACACCTGATCTATCACGGAATAGATTGAAGTTATACATGTTGGAATAAACACGGGGAAAAAACCAATGTAGGTAGTGACTCAGAGAAAACGACATTTTATAGATCATATGATATGATTAGAAGCGTGAACAGTGAACTACTTGCTCTCCTGAATGACATGCTTCCAGAAGATAATAAACTCCCAAGACGAACATATGATGCCAAACGAATGCTACGATCGACGGGTATGATCTCTGAAAGAATACATGCTTTCCCTAATGACTGTATATTGTTTCGCAAGGACCAAAAATCACTTAACGAATGCCCAAAGTGTGGTGCTTCCTGATACAAGAAAGATGATTCTAGTCCTACGAAAGTTGTATGGTACTTTCCAATCATTCCTAGGTTTAGACGCCTATATGGAAGTGAGGAGACTGGAATACAATTGACATGGAATGTAGATACAATAATTAAAGATGGGAAACTACATCACCCTGTAGACTCTCCTCAATGGAAGAGAATTGATCACGAGTATCCTGAATTTGGGAACGAGCCGAGAAACCTTCGTCTGGCGTTATCTACAGATGGGGTGAATCCTTTTGGTTTTCAAAGAAGCAGTCATAGTACATGTCCGGTTATGTTGGTAAATTATAATTTACCACCGTGGTTATGCATGAAACAAAAATACATCATGTTATCTATGCTTATATCAGGACAAAAACAACTGAGTAATGATATTGATGTTTATTTGGCCCCATTGATCGAGGATTTGAAAATATTGTGGGATTCAAGTGTTATGATGTATGATGCTTAAAAAAATGAACAGTTCACTTTGAAAGACATGTTGTACGGGACGGTAAATGACTTTCCTGCTTATGGAAATTTGTCGGGATATAGCATTAAAGGAACTCAAGGTTGTCCCATTTGCGAACAAGGTACACAGTCAATTAGGTTGAAACATTCATCGAAAACCGTGTTTCTAGGACATCGTAGATTTCTACCCCGACGACATAAGTACCAATCTTGGATGACATCATTCGATGGAAGTTCAGAGGAATGTACAACACTGTCTCCACTAACAGGTGATCAATTGTTTGAGAAATTGAAATATTTGGACACTACTTTTGGTAAACCATTTTCAAAAAACCTTACGAAAACTTGTTGGAAAAAGAGATCAGTTTTTTTTGAATTACCATACTAGAATTTTCTGTATGTCAGACATTTTCTTGATGTTATGCATGTTGAAAAAAATGTATGTGATAGTGTCATCGGCATGTTGCTAAATGCACCCAGAAAAACAAAGCATGGAATTAAAGCTAGATTGGACATGGTTGAGATGGGAATATGAGAAGAGTTGGCACCAGTGAAGGGTGAAAAACGAAAATTTCTTCCTCCTGCTGCTTACACTCTTTCCAGGAAGGAGAGATATCAGTTTTGAAACTTCTTGAATGATGTAAAGACTCTAGAGGGGTATTCATCAAATATCAAGAACATCATGTCAATGGGAGATTTAAAATTAAAGGGTCTGAAATCACATGACTGCCATGTTTTGATGCAAGATCTAATTCCTATAGCTTTACGTTGCATTTTGCCCAAGAATGTCCACTATACATTAACGAAGCTCTGTTTCTTCTTCAAAGCTATATGCAGCAAAGTTATAGACCCGGCGAAATTGCCAACTATGGAAAGAGAAATTGCTGTCATATTATGTGAATTGGAAATGTTCTTCCCACCGACATTTGTCGATATGATGTTTCATTTGATGGTTCATTTGGTGATAGATATTCGACTATGTGGTCCTGTACATTATAGATGGATGTACCCCATTGAACGGTATATGAATATTTTGAAAGGGTATGTCAAAAACCGAAGTCGGCCAGAGGGTTGTATTGCAGAGCAATATATTGTTGCAGAAGATTTTGAATTTTGTACCGAATACCTGTGTGGTGTGGAAATCGTTGGCCTACCAAAATCTCGTCACACTGAGTGGCTTAAGGGTGAAGGAATTGCTGGAAGAGAGGTTGTCACAATCAATATTACAGATCAGGAGCAGGCCCACCTTTACGTTTTGCATAACAGTTTCAACGTTGACCCATATGTTCAAACCCACAAAGAAATTCTTAGGCATTTGAATCCTTCTAGGGATGAAAAATGGATATCATATACACATAATCGATAGTTTATAGGATAGTTTCTAGAACATATTTTGAAGCAGTTAGATGAAAATCCAGAGTCAATTTCATAACGACTTCGATGGCTGGTCAGAGGAGAAAGTGTGTACGTATTATCTTACAATGCTTATGCAGTTAATGGTTATAAATTCTATACTAATGAACAAGATGAAGACAGTACCATTCATAATAGTGGGGTTACACTTGTGGCTGAGACGATGCATGTTTTCGGTGCTAAGGACAAAAATCCAATTTATGCGAATATGTTATACTTTGGCATCATCAAACGAATATGGTAGTTGGATTATACGAAATTCAAAGTGTCGATTTTTCAATGCAAGTGGGTTGATAATAGGACTTCTGTTAAAATATATGAATTAGGATTTGTGAAAGTTTATTTTAGTAAGGAAGGGGAGAAAGATGAACCATTTATAATGGCATCATAGGAAGTACATGTATTTTATGTTCTAGACCCCGCAAACCGAATTTGGTCAATTTTTCTGTTATCGACCAAAACAACTGAAGGGTCAGATGAAAGTTCAATGGAGGTTGACACTTTTATAGGGACTTCACAATCATTTTGCAGCAGTCCAAATGTAGACGGCATTTTCTATGTCAGAGGAGACCACAATGAAGGAATTTACATAGTCGATAGAGGAGTCAAATCACTTCAACCTTTAAAGAAAAAAAGAGAGTACAATAATCAGGTTATTTATTTGTTGTAACATACATTGTGTTACATTATGTTATTATCTATTCTCTTCCATTTTTATGTAATCTAAATTGAATATTAAACCACTTCTGCAGATAATGACTTCTTCACCTGCTGATGCGCCCAATCCTGAGGCACAAAAGGTCTCTCAACCAGTAGTTGGTGGTCCCACTGCAGAGCAACAATAGGTTTCTCAACCAAATGCTGGTGGTCCCAATGCAGAGAAACAACAGGTTTCTCAACCTGTTGTTGTTGGTCACAGTGCTGAGGTACAACAGGTTTCTCAAACTATTTATGTTGGTCCCATTGCTGATGATAGCGCTCCGGGGGAAGGTATTGATGCTACTTCTGAGGAAATGGTAGGAAATGAAACCCTGAAAGAACAAAAAAAACAAGAGCGTCGTAGTTTGAAAGTGTTGGCCAAAATCCTTAAGGCAAAAGCAAAAGGCATCAAATTTGAGGTGGGATGGAATAAGCGAGGCCAACATTTTAACCCCAATAAAGCCATCTTTAGTAGCTACATTGGAATCGTCACTCGGCAACGTGTGCTGATTGATGTACAGTCGTGGCACCATGTTGTCACCGGGCTGAAGACACTAATGTGGGAAGAGATTATAGTAACATTATGATATCATTTTTTTAATTTATTAAAATAAAATAAAATACCAAAACATTAACTTACTCTTCATCATCCATTGCAGAGTTCATTTATAGTAGATGTCTCTCACAAGGAATATGTATTAAGAGTTGCAGGAAGGATTCATAGAGGTTTCCGAACAATTTTAACGAAAGATCATCTTAAAGATGCAGAAGGGAAAATCAAGCTGCACCCACCTCTCTTTACGCACACTTGATATCCCAAGGAGCGTGGGATTCATTTAGCAACCATCGTGGGGAGCATACTTTTCAGGTACATTGTGTGGGGTAATATGTTGTTTGAAGTTTGCTTGTATTCATCACTCTGATTGACAGTTTTTTATTTATGAAATAGCTACTGAGTGCTGAAAATAAAAAACCCGCAACAGAACCAGCGTACCCTTATCATAAAGCAAGGATGGGGTACGCTGAACTTGAGAAAAAATGGGTACGTCTTTTAAATCTACCCTACTACTAGTATGTGACATAAAACAACACCATAACCATGTTTCTCTGTTTATATGCATATTGATGAATCGAA
Organism: Viscum album; assembly: GCA_963277665.1. Taxonomy (NCBI): domain Eukaryota; kingdom Viridiplantae; phylum Streptophyta; class Magnoliopsida; order Santalales; family Viscaceae; genus Viscum; species Viscum album. The sequence goes on from OY728125.1 coordinate 229,188,344, forward strand.
ATCAAAAGCCATATCCATCCCACTCCATGTGCTATGGAAGGAGTCTCGTGTAAATAAAGAGGGGACATTGATAGATGAAAACACACAAAAAGTGTGGGAAACATGTGTAAGTATGACATAATATAAATTTGAGTTGCTTTAAATCGCTATTACAATACAATAACTACTTATTTTTCTATATTTTCTATCTAAAATAGTCACAAGAATTAATAACAACCGCACCAGATGCAGACATACTTTCAGCAGCCTTGAATCAGCCAGAAAAGTATGGTCGCGTCAGAGGTGCGGGTTTTTGGGTGACACCCCGAACATATTTTCAAAAATAAAAACAATCGGAGGATCAAAATGAAAAAATGGAAAAGTTGCAAGAACAATTATTTATTTTTTAAGAAGAATTACAATACCAGAGAGAGATGATAGAAAAATTAATGGGGGAGAGGCGAAGAGAAAAAACAACTCAACAACAACCCATGCGTGATGATCTTGCCCCACCCCCCACCAGCTTTGAGGCGAGCCATTCCCCTAAAAAACCGACTTAGATGAGGTAATCAATGTTTTAGTAATTTTTTCTGTAAAATTTGATTTACATAGACACTGATACATTTCCTGTACTAATATGCCATAGGGTGAAAATGATTGTGATTTATATTTATCAACTCCCACCTATCGCCTTGTAGCGAGGGCTACGGTGTTCAATATGCAAAACGACATGCTACACAACAGACAACTTCCAAAAGATCATCTTAGAGTGTCAATTAACGTAGCTAATGAGCTGAGTGTCGAGTTACCTATTCCAAATGATGATGACGACATTCATACGGTTGAACAAGCTGTTGGAACATTCATCACATGGCCGATAGTTCTTGTAAAAAAACATGTCGACAAAAAGGTATTCATTTCTTATTTATTTTTCAAGCTGGACCTTTAACATTTAATGAAAAAAAGGTATGAATCGATGACTGTTATCACAGAATGACAAAGACTGTGGGGTGAAACGAAATATCAGCTCAAAAATATCTCAAGGATCAACCAACTGATTGAAACGGTCTACTGAGAGCACCTTCACCCTGACCGTTCTATATCCACAGTTAATATCATTGCAAGCTCATGTGGATACAAAGTTGAAAGACGATAGTACTCACATAGTTTCTTTCGAAAAAGATATGTATGGAGAGGAGATATCAGATGTCATTAGTGCTGAAAATGTAAATGAACTCCTCAAGTATGAATGGATAGGCACCTCAGTTGTAAATGTATACATGAGGTAAGTTTTCATGATTTTATTTTACAAAAGCTGATATAATCTGATAATTTTGACTAAATACATTTTATATTTTTTGCAGACATATATATGAAAAACAATTGAAGGGATTTCCCCATGAACAAAAATTTGGACTCATTATTCCTCACACCACATCTTCAAAAGACGAAATAGATTCTGTTAAAGAGGCTGTAATAATGTCATCCCTACTCAAATCGTTTGAAAACAAAATTATGGATGATAGACTCTTTTTAATACCAACAATGCAGGGGTAAAACTCTACAATTTAATCATATCAACTATATTTTCATTTCATTCTTTACTTATTCTTTTTTGTATTTTTAGGGAGCATTGGATGCTAATTGCAGTCAATTTGGATACTCCAAAGATTTATTTTCTGGATTCAACACATGGATATCCAACAAACCGACTATGCATGATTGCATTTGTTAATTTGTAATACACTAGATCCAATATTTTAAAACTAAACATCTAGTTATATAATTTATTTTATCTTTTAATGAGGATTCTGTTATGATAGGGCGGTGCATCAATATCGTCTAATGCATGGAATGAATCCAGGGAATAAGGATAAGAATGCCTACAAGATCTACAACTGGAAAAGTATCCGGGTATATATAATAACATTTCACTATCCAAACAAATATCAAAACAAATTACTTATTGTTGTCGATGTTTCTGTAGTGTCCAAAACAAACAAACAGAAAGGACTGTGGTTATTATGTTTGTAAATTTATGAAAGAGATCATATTTCATCAACAAACTAGCATCCCTAATGAGGTATTTTCTAAAATAATTACAAGTTCATTTAAAATATTTATTAATCCTTTGTGTATTTATATTTTTTCATTACTACCATGACTTTCGAAAAAACTCATATTCAGAAGATGATATACATGTGTTTAGAAACGAATGGGCAACATACCTGATGGAAGATTGTACACAAATAGGATGAAGGTGAATTCCTACCACTTAAGTTATCTATATATGATCATTGATTATCCTCCAACCTTCTTTGGTGAATTTATAATGCTCAAATGTATTAAAATCTTAATTTATTACTCAATGTTTTCTATCCCCAGATTCATATTATTGATCTTTGAAAAAATCAATATTGAAGTAAGGCATGATGGTGTGCAGTGCATATGGGGTGAACGATGAAACCACCGAGGATCAACAAAATCCATTTTATGTATCTTGTTTAGTTGAACTTGTATTTGAGCACATGTGTTGTTTTTTGACTTGCATAATTATTTCTAGGTAGATGCATGAGATAATCAGAATCGTTGAGGTATTTTTTGGAACAAAAATATGTGTTCCAGGATAATTCAAGTAAGGGAAAGGCTGGTTGAGATGAAATCCAAGCTCAAACGACCAGTACATCATCAAAAGAATCAACCCTGTGATGCACCATCGTGTAGAATATGGTCCTCATGATGTTTTGAGGTGTTTATGGAAGGTATGGAGAGTCTGATAAGCCCCATGGCCACCATAAATAATTTTTACAGACAGCTCCATATGTTTTTTGTGCCTCATGCCTCTTTACAAGTATCACGTCATTCACATGGTCCATCTTAGCATGTATGTCCAATTCAGCCCATTGCTACTCTTGGAAGAACCTGAGAATATGACAATGCATAAGCCCTACAAGACCGATACTCATCCAACCAAGAGTATTCCTAGTGTGAAGGGAAGCTAACCATGGGTAATACCCACAACATACCACTTTTAAATATATGGGTTTTGATCCTTGTATTCTAAATAGGGTACGTAGAAAGCCTCCATGAGGTTAAATCCAAACCAATGGTAAACCATGGTGACCTCCTCACTGGGGTACACCTTCGATTATTTTCCCTCTTGTATTTCCCTTAGTGGCATCCGAATAATTCTTCAAAATGATAAACCTTACCTTTATGGGATGCACCACACTTGGGTCAAACCTCATTGGGAATTTTGATCCATCTATCAGGTAAACATTCCAGGTGCTCCCTACTAGAGATGTACCTACCTAATCCACCTTTATAAGTGTTTTGATCCACCCGGTCTTACATCTCTATAAGACATTAAATCATGACCCTCTATCCTTGTGGGATGTTAAAATCATGGAATACCACAAGTTAAACATGGGTTTCCATTAATATATTCAATATTAATGTTTAATCAATTCTTATTAAGGTATTGTGGAGGTGTGGTTTTATGTTTTCCAGAAGATTTCAAAAGATTCCATGCTTTATGTAGGTGATTCCATGCTTTTACATTATATGATAATTTTATTATCCTGTATTTTCTTGCTAAGTGTACTATATGAAATGTTTGTGTGGTCAAAAATGTGTTATCAAAGGAATTTGGGGTGTTTATAGAATTTAAAGTTATTTTTAAAATGAATTCAGTTGTATTTCTTGTGTATTTTCATTCTTAAGTCCTTTAAATGTGTTTGAAGAAATGAGAAAGTTGTTTGATGGCTGTTCTCAAATGGATTTAATGTGTTTGTGAATTTTAAAGAGGGTTTTCTTATGAGATGTAGAGATTCTATATATGTGTATTTAAATTGAATGAAAGTACATGAGAATGTGTTGATATATATGATGTGTATAATGTAAATTGAGCACAATTTCCATATAAGGTATTTTCTTTATGATGTGCAGGGGATATGGTGAGAGGGCAGGGGTGGTTTTCTGGGGGAGGGGGAAGGGGGAAAAGTGGTAGGGGAAGGGGTAGGGGGTGTGCTGGGTTCTTTTGAAATATATAGGGGGTGGGCAGGGGGTGTGCAATGGGCAGGGGGAAGTGCAGTGGGCAGGGGTGTACTGGGGAAGGGGGCAGGGGTGTTCAGGGGGCAGGGAGTGTGTAGGGGTAGGGGGTGTGCTCGGGGGTGGGCAGTGTGTAGGGGGTGTGTTGGGGAAGGGTGCAGGGGTGCTTCTTTTTTATAGAATGGGGGGACATAATATTTGTTTTATGTTTTTTTCCTCACTAGTATAATTGGTTATTTTATGTTTTGTGCCTCACTAGTATAATTCCATTTAGCAACCCCATTCTTTATTTCATTATTGTATTACTAACATAATATTTATTTTATTATGTAGGTGAAATCTTTTTCCTCAGTTAGAATGATTTGTTTGGAAATCGCCGCCATGGACGACAATTTTTTAGAGCGGATGGATGGAAAAAGGATGGAACATCATTGTTTTTTAACTATTTGTTGGATAAATGTAATTGTAACCAAATTAAACATTGTTTGAAATGTATATAGAAGTGTGTTGTTTTGTATTCATGATTTCAAGTAAATGTATGTATCATTTTTTGTTCTTCTGTGCTTTGTCTGTGGGTGGTGTGTGTGCTGTGTGCAGGTTCTGTTTGGACTGTGCAGGTGCTGTAATGTGTGTAGGTGCTGGGCAGGTTCTGTGCAGCTTCTGGATTTGGATAGGATCTTTGGCCTTTATCTGTGCTAGTTAAGTGCTGATAAATGTATAATATATCAGCACTATTTTGAGCACTGATAAAGGTAGTTTTTATCAGCGCTCAAAATAGCGCTAATATATTATATAGTTATCAGCGCTGAAAATATCATTGATAAATACTACCTTTATCAGTGCTCACTTAGCGCTCATAAAGGGGACCCCCCTTTATCTTCGCTGAGATTAACAGTGCTTTTTTAGCGATGTTAAAGGCCGTTTTTAGCACTATTATAATCCATATTTTTAGTATTGGTTATATTTATAATTTAAATCAATTATACATCACTATTATACCCATCCAAATAATAATGTATTGAATAACAACTTCACCACAATGTGGTGACAGTAAGTCGTACATATTCATGTATGGTGACATGTCATTCAAAGGATGGATAGAATAATGAATCTGGTTGTACCATATTTATAATAACATCATAGTATATAGAAGATACTGGAGTTATTATTTTTTAATGGAAAAAACAAGGAAGAATAAGTGGAAGAAGAAAAGAACTTGAAAGAGGTGATGAAATATTTACCTCTTCATCTGGTTCTTCCTTTTGATTTGATCAAATGGGCTCCATGAGTTAGCTTTCTGACTAAAGGAGGGCCTCTAGGATTATTTAGGGAAGTTTATAGGATATTTGGTTAGGGTTTGGCTGAGCCAAAAGGCTTTTAAGGAGTGAATTTGAGAGAAGGTAAGTTCCCTTTTATAAGAGGGGTGAGGGGCACCTTTGGAAGAGCTAGAAATATTATTTTATAATAAAATCATTTTTGGTTTTTAATTGATCTAAAGTGGATTATTTAAACTCTACGGTGGTGATGGGTCTAAATCCACTCAACCAAGAGGTTTTATACAGGTTTGGGTCACTATATTAACTTTATCTTTTTTATTTAACTTTTAATTAAATAGTTTTACATTTACCATGTCTCTTTGTATTGTTAAATTATATTGTTAATAAACATACTATATACCTTCAAGGGAACCCCAAGTGGTTCATTAATGATACACCTATCATTATATAAGTCCTTTGGCCAAACCTTAGATTTTTAGGAATAGATATCAATTAATAATATAATATTTGTTTTAAAAACTCCTTTATGTCAATTTTGACACTATTTGGTATTTTGTGTTTTCTAAATTCATAACAGCATTATTACTTTGAAAACAATTCATATAATCAACTCTAACATGTCATATTAACCTATAATATTATTTTAATTCATAAAAAGTCTCAAATTACATTTATTTTTATATTTATAATATCAATTATTTTAATATTTCATTAATACGGTAATTACTGCATCATCATTGTGTCATAAATAAATTTAGTTATTTATGGTCTAAAAATTATATATAAAATACCATTATGAAGGAAATATTTTTATAATTCTAATTAATATTTATAATCAAATTAATCTTATGTATAACCCTATATTAAAATTTTTTAGTTATTAAACATTGATTTTAACTCTTTTAACTCTTCTTTAAATACAAAAATAATAAATGTCCTAATCTAATCCAAGTGGACCAAAAAGGATCATATTTATTCCTAATGTTGTTTTTGGTTGAATAATACTTATCCACTAGAATTATGACATGTGTTAGGGTAATAATAATATCATTTTTACCCTTAATTACCCTATTTACTTTTAACCGTGGTAAATAAAAGTAAAAAGTTACTATTCACCAAAAATTATTTTCGTCTTATTGAACTTCATTTTACTTACTGATATCAACTGTATATCCCAGAATTTTGAAATTCCACTCACATAAGTGGTAAAATTGTGTTTTATGTGAATTTGAAAATTCCCCTAAGAGGTGGGTAAAAGACGGTAAAAAGTTCAATAAAATTTTTATGTATCTAAAATTATTATAAACAGACTCCAATTAATTACAATGAAATTATATAGGTATTATGTATCTATTTTTACATAAAATAAATTTAATTAAAATAAATCATTATTTAAATAAAAATTTGGCTTTAAACTATAACTCAGTGTTTTTCACTATTCTTCAAAAATTTGAAGTTTTCAAAAAAATACCAAAAATTCACCCTAAGATAATATCGATATTCCAAATCCAAAAATGTAGTCCATTTTGAAAGATAAAATTTATAAAATTTAAAAAAGTGGGTATTACTATTCATAACGGCTAGTTTGATTGGTTGTGGCGTATTAGAACTCGAAGTTGCATACAACACACGCTATTGTATTATTCAAAGAGAATTGTTCTGTGGAAGATTGGGGTGTTACAATTTCAGCTTTTGAGGATTTCACTACAATAATTTAATTATCTATTTCAAAATTCTTCCATGATAAAGGTTTTATAGAGCGATGGTAAGGGGGTGTCATTCCTCTGTATGTTTTCGTTATCAATTTTTTGGGGGTCATATGTTTGATTCTTGTAGATTCATCATATGTTTCTTCTAATTATTTCTTTGTAAAATATTGATAAAGTCTAAAATTTAATATACTATCCTTTTCTATTTCATAATTAAATCCAATGATGATCCTTACTCATGAACGTAGGTCAATTGGTCGAAGCATATAAATCACCCATGTGCTTTCATTACTTTCTTTTTACAATTTTTCTAATTGTAACTGTTGAATTCTCTTGCTTATTGAATTTAATTCAAATAATTTTTTTATTTATGCTTTAAGATAATCTGTTTTAGCCTTTTGGTTCGATTATATTATCTCTTCTTTTTTTCTTGTATCTGATCCTTCTATGGTTTTCATTCATATCTGGAATGAGGTTCTTTATGTCTTCGAAACAACTTTTAGGTATTGGAAATAATATTTGTGAATATGTTTTTCTTATTCTCGTTTTTTCAATTGCGTTTGGATGAATCATCATGTATATAATTTTTAATTATGTTTTTAGAATAAAATAAATTCATGTATTGTAGTAATTTCCATTACATATGTGACTTCATTCACTCATGTAATGATTTGTAAATTCTTGATCAAATCTCAAATTGTTTATACTTTACTGTTCATTTACACAGTAAAAACTCCTAATGATCCTTCCTCATGAATGTATGAAAATTGGCCGAAGTATGTAAATCACTCATATCCTTTTACTAATTTCCTTTTCCCCTTTTCTGACCTATAATTTCTGAGTACTTTTTATTCTTGAATGTAATTCAAATATATTTTTGATTTGTGGTTTAAAAAAAGTTCTTAGAGGCTTTTGGTTTACTTAGTTTTATCTCTATATTTTTTTGCTTTTAGTTGATCCTTTTATGGTTATCTTTCATTTATGTATTGAGGTTCTTTATGTTTTTGAATATGGTTCTATGTTTTGGAATGAAAATTTTTTGAATATGTTTATTTTTTCTCCTTTTTTAAATTGTGTTTGGATGAATCATCATATATAGACTTTTTTATCATGTTTTTATAATAAACTAAAAGCATGGATTATTTCAATTTCTACTGCATATGTGACTTCATTCACTCAGGTAATCATGTTAATTTTCATGATGTTATGAATGAAATGAGAACATGTATTCCATTTATTTTTTTGTATGTTATAAAACAAAAATAAATATCATTATATATTTTGGATTTTATGAAGAAAATATCCCAAATTCTATCCTCTTCCACTTTATACCGACTGCCTCGATGAAGCACAACCCACAACATGATTTCATTCACATTAATCATATTTATGACTAAAAATGTTTAATATTTCACAAAAGGTTCTAATTAAAATAATAATAATGTTGAAAATGGTTTTCAATAAATTAAATAATTAACATATATTTATTACCCCGAAAGATAAAGACACATGTGACAAGTTTGACTCAAGTAAGTGATTTCGTCTCAATTTAAATTAAATTGAGGCTTATTTTTTGTTATGCACCTATTTACTTTTATATGGTATATATACTACCCTTTGACACGTTATATCATGAATCTCTTTATTTTCATTATATTATAAGTTTTATTTTATTTTATTCCTTCATGGGGATTATGATTCAAATGTTTCAAAGTGTTAGGGACACTTTGGAATGTTTAATGATTATTTTCCTCATGAAATATTTTAATGATATTTCAATGGTATTTTTTCATAAATGTTAGCAACCCTTGTTGATACTTATCCTCTATTGGGGAATTATTGATAAATTTGTATCTTTTATTCAATATGTATATTTGATAAGGCACATTATTTATGAATTGAATTGACTATTCTATATATGAAGAATTATTTTAAAAGGTACAACATGGGTGGGGTATGGTTATATATATCCCCCTGATGCATCTGTAGTCTCATCAGATGAATCAGTTGGCCAAATTAGATGGTTTTTACCTAATATTCTAAACCCTCTAGTAAAAGGTCTGGATGAAAAACGTAGCATGTTCCTAGTAAACATGGTGTGCAATACTTAAGTGTTTCTATAATTAAGACTAAGTTATTATTTATCCTTTATATTTCTATTCATCATATCCATGTATTGATTTCATTTTCATTTTATTGATTATATGAAATGAGTTTTAGTTATTTATCTTCCTATATTGATTCGGCCTTATCCAGTTATTTTAGAGGAATGTTCTCTCATTTATTCACCTTTCCATATTTTTTATGCTTTTTGATTCATTATTGATTCTTTTATACTTACCCTTACTGATAATTAGAGCTCACACTTATTTTTTTACATTCCATATTATATGAAGAAGAAATATTTGAATTAAATTTCAAGGATGCGGAGATTTTACTTATGTTATGACTTATTTTCATTTCCTAATGTATTATGCATATCTTGTATGCAATATATTTTTTCAAAATAGATAAACTGTATGGTCCTTTATAATTTGAATCTTGTATCCTTGTTAATGTAACAAAGTAATGCACCAACTCCAGGCTTCTGGGGTGGTTGCATTGCACTAGAAGTGAATAATAATTAGTAAATTTTTAATTAATGTTAATTTTTAATTATTTTATTGACCATTTTCACTAAATAAATTATATATTAGGTTTATATACACATTAAGTATTATATAAATAATATTTAATCAAACATATTATAGTTATATCAATATACAGTTATCTATATACTAAAATATGATTTCTAATAGTGTTTAAAATGTTTTTATGATTTATACCTTTTATCATCTCTAAAAAAGAGACTTAGGGCTAATAAAGGGTACCATTTATCATAAAAAAATTTAGCACTGATAAATGTAATGTTTATCTATGATTTTAGTTTTCACTAATAAAGTGGTTCTGTTTATAAGTCATTTTTTAGAACTGATAAAGGGTGGCACTTAATATTGTTCATTTTTTTGGAGTGATATTAATGATTATTACATAAACAAATATATATATATATATATATTGTATTTGTATATTTTATTTAAATATATATATATACATAACACATTGATATTTATATAAACTATATACATTTTTATAATTAAAAATTATTGTTATTAACCATTAAATAAAAATTAGTAATTAGAATTAATTTTTCTATTTCGGATGCTTCTATAATAGTTATTGTTATTATTATTATTATTAGCACTATCACCATTAAAACTACTTAATTAAAAAATATATAGACATTTTAGATGGTTCTCAAACAACCACTATGTAACATCCAGACCTAGGATCCCCTTAACCAGTGCCCTGAGCTAGTGGGTCACAGGGTCTCAAGAACACCTCCATGTGCGCCATCTAACTAACAGTAAGGGTCTAAGGTGGTGTGATGGGGAGATTATACCCTTATATCAAAATGGTACAGCGGATAAGATAAGTACATAGAAAATAATAGAATAATAAATAATAAAATTATATAATATAATTAATACTATAATGAACTATGGAAGTGTAAATAACCAAGAAACTGTAAAAATAATCAAAATCTAATTGGTTGAGTCATATACATGATGATCTCATGTCATGCTGATATAAAAAAAGGGAAATAGAGGATATGGGGTATAGGAAAATACAACATGCTATACAAAAATACAATAATGTAAAAAGACTCTTCCAGTAGAATCATTTGAATATTCTCGGTCCTCTACTCCCATGCTCCATGATATAAGTAAATCATATCCAACATCTATAGTAAGTATCTTTCCCTTATCCATACCTTTATACATGAAGTCTACTCTGGTACCAAAGGTGGCCTAAGTAAGTTATTATATAAACTCAGAAGGCCACTGTAAAACCCTTAACATGTGCTTCTGAATTCAGTACTAAACAATATGTGTATCTATTTATATAAAATATGACTGAAAATACACAGAAAAGTTTACACTGCAATACCTTTTTTGGTCTAGGTTTCGGAAAATTAGAAAAAACCTAACATTTTAACAGTGTTTTTTAAAAAAAACAAACAATTGGATAAATATATTTTCATAAATGGTCTTATTAAACAAATAGAGAACCTTTATAAGTTCTACTAATCCTATAAATATATTTTAAAACATGGGATAAGTAATAAATTAGTTTGTAAGAGTTTTAAAATAATTTGTAAATACTTTTCTTTGAAAACGTTTTATATTATTGGAAATCATTAATCAAATATATCATTTGATAAAAAATTTAATTAGAAAATAGTTTTCAAAGAATTGAAAGTTTTTATAAAAAAACATAATAATTAAAGATTATTTTGAAAACCATTATTTTGAATGAAAATAATAATATCTTGAAATACTATATAGATTTCTCCCTTTTAAAAATAATATTTTTTGTGGACTATTTAAGATACTTTTCAGGTCATAAGAAAAACTATGTGGTCATTGGGTCATATTACTTATAGGAAAGCGTCCCCTTGTGGTCATGGGTTTACTCCACCTACCATACCATATTATTCGATACTCTAGTTCCAAATTTCAAGAAAAAATTTTTAATGGTCCTTCCTTTTTCACTCATAATCTATGAAAATTTTAAAATATTACATTTATTATTTTCATGGAAAAAATATTCTAATATCTTCTTTTTCATGATAGAAGCTCTATTTTCATAACATTTTAGTAGAAATCCGCATTTTCACATGGAGTACATACATTTATAAGACATAAACTGAAATTACTTGTATAAAATTGCATGAGATGTTGAGATCATTTATAGAGTATGACCATCTCTATTTGAATGAAAATAATCGATAAAAAAACATTCATCACATTAAACGTTATCTTTCATTGGTCTAAAGATCTCATAAAATAATAACTCTTCTAATTAACAATATTAATAAAAGGATTTTAACAATATCAAACTTCCCTTTAAAATTAATGTTACAAGATAACAGAACAAAGTACTATTATTGATTGGCAACATAGATAATTATAGAAGTTTTTGATAAATAAAATGTTGGAATTAAAAATATTTCATTATATAATAAAATATTACTTTTTTTGGAAGAAATTTAATATATGCATAATGAACAATATATAATCAAACATATTTAAACTTTTAAAAAATCATCCCTGGGCAAGGAAAAACATAATTTATATAGTATAATTTTTGTAAGATAAATTGAATAATAGAAATCAAAACAATTCCTTACAGCAGAATCAAGTCATATTAGAACTTAATTTTTATAGGTTTAAAAAAAATAGCATCCCTTACCATAAGTTGGATTAAGTAATCCTACTACCAGTTTCTTTAATTCACCAAATGATTGAGAAAAATGGTAGAAAGATCCTTGGATAAAGAGTTAGGTGCTATTTTATTAAATAAAATGAGGGTTTCCTATCAAAATATATAGGCGTTTGTCTCCACTTAAGTGTCCAGCATTATTTTCAAATGAAAGTAATATATTTTTATTTTATAGAACTTGCAAGAAGACTTGCAGTAGTAGTGATTGATCATGACAAACAAAGAAAACAAAGTCTATGATCAAGATATAAAACTCAGTTTGTATTCTAAAGAATGCATAATCATGGATTCGGAATATTCATATATATATATATATTATTTTTGCATCTTGGGTACTTGAAAAGAGTTTGAAAAAAAAGAAACCTGGAATGGTGCTTGTTAATCTTTTTAAGATATTCCAAATCAAGTTGGCTCAAGGAATTCAAGATGATTCACAATTTATATATATATATATATAATTTATTGAATCAGACTGAAACAAAATTTAATTTCTATTCATGATCCAAAAGCAAAGCACCAGCAATGTTCATTTAATATAAAAATGGATTGTCAACTGAAATATTGAAAAAACTGATTTTGGATTCTTTTAAAAATGAACATTGATAAAAAATAGGAAAAAAATGATAACTATAGTGGAATAAAAATGAGAACGATGATAAATAGGTAAATTCCAAAAATTTGGTTTTCAACCCGATTTGGATAAACTAAAATAAAACAAACATATGTACATCCTGTTTGTTGCATATATACTATAGGAGGATAAATAACATCTCACCTTCTGTGTTTTACTCCCCTTCGCATAAAATCTATTTATAGTTGAACCTTTCTCAGATCTGACATATTAACACTCATCAAAAGTCAATCTCCTTAAATTTAGCTCATCTCCTCATCCGATGGAAGATACCTCTCACCCTAGTAATAACTTCCCAAATCCTTTGGTCATGATCGAACCTCATCACTTCCACTTATTCGTTCTCTCGAAGGGAAGGCCTCAAACCTACTCTGCTCCCAAAAATGAGATCTTTTTAAAACCATCACACCCTTTTATCGTTTTTATTCTTATTTATTCATTTAATAATATCAATATATCGTATTTTTATATAATACACACATTATAATATGTTTTTATGAATTAAACTAATTTTATATATTAAAATATTTATATATATTAGGTGCTTGGGGGTATAGTTACATTAAACACACACAACACCTCACACACAGGCTGAAAATACAGGAAATAGAACCCCCCCAAGGGGATATCCCACCCATCAAGACTTATTTATTTAGTACAAGGCTCATAGGCCCAGTGGAAATAAAGCCAATTATATGGCCCATAGTCCCAGTGGGCATGAAATCACATTACATGACCCATAGGTCCAATTTTTTTAATCCATAGTCCCACTAGTGAATAGTGCAGATATAGTACCTTGGTTTCTAAATTACTAGTTACAGTGTTTTTCCTCTACAATTCCTGCTACAATTCCCACCACCACTATAGTGTCATTGATGCTCCAGTTTTCCACTACTACAGTACCTATGACCAATGGGTTTTGAACCCCCAACCTCAATGTAGTATTATAGGGTGCTTATAATTTCTAAATTTTATAAATTAAATTTCATAATCTAGAATAAATAAACCAAATTCTTCAATATTTATCTTAATTAATTTATAATATATTGACTTAGATATTCATAAGTATGAGTATTCAAATATTATTTATATAATATAATTTATATATTATCATAAAATCTCAAATTACTTACTTAAAACATTTATTCAAAATATGTAAGTATGTTCATAAATTATAAATTCATAGTTTATCATTTTTTTAATAACATAAGTAAAATAATCAATATATTTTATAATGCCACTTTTAAATTTTGTATAAAAGTATTTTCTGAATTTACTTGTTAAAGTTGATTTATATAAATTATTTTTTTATAACTATTAGTTTTTAAATAGTTTACTTAATTTCCTTAATGTTAATGTGCATAACCATTTTATTAATTTTATCATTGATTAATATATTTCTATTTAATTCAATTATATTATTATTTTATCTTTATTTAGATCCAATATTTTTTTTATTAGAGAAAAATATCTCTTAAAATATTAAACTCAACATGCTTTATTTTAAAATATAAATTAATCTTTATAAAAAAATATTTATAAAAAGTAAATAAGCTTATAATTTCGGGGATGTTACAATCTTCCCCCCATAAATGAATAGTGCACTTACAATTCATTAATTAGAGTAGAAAATTTATAAATTCCCATATTCAAAATTTAGAAAAACATGAAATTCTTAGGGATGTTATTTACCTAGATTTTAAAACAAAATCTACCATGTAGATTTTTTCCCCTAAAAATACAACACATAATCTCAAAATGTGTGACAATCATTACTCTGATACCAACTGTAAATCCCTAGACTCAAGATTTCATATTCAAAAATAAAAATGATTTTTATTTTTCTGTATAAAAGATAACTAAAGAATATAACAAAAAATTTACACTATCGGACATTTTCTGGTCCTCGTTTTAGAAAATTATACAAAACCTTACATTTTAATAGTGATTTAAAAAAATTTGACTATCTATATTCATGTGCACTATCTTCACAATGAAATTGAGAACATTCATATATTCTAATAAACCAGTGAAAATATTTTAAAACATGCAATGAGAATTAAATTTCCCAATAAGGGTTTTAAAATTATTCTTAAATACTTTTCTTTGAAAACATTATATCTCTTTAGAAAGATCTTATCAAATACATAATTTGATAAAATATAAACTTTGAAAAGAGTTTTCAAAGAACTAAATATTTTTCTACAAATCCATAATAAGTACATATTATTTTGAAAACCACTATTTTTAATGAAAATAATATTCTTTTGAAATACTTCTCTAGATTTATCACTTTTGAAAATAATAATTTTTTGTGGAAAATTTATGATACTTTGAAGGTCATGAGAAAAACCATGTGGAAACTATGTTGCATCACTTATAGGACAAAATCCTTTTGTGGTCATGGGTTTACTCCTTATACCATATCATCTCATTCAATACTCTAGTTCCAAATTTCAGGAAAACTTTTGTAATGCTCCAATTGTTCTCACTAGTAATACAAAAACATATTATAATCTTACATTTATTATATTCATATAAGAAAATATTATCGTAACTTCATTTCATGGTAGAGGCTTAATTTTCTTAAAACATGAGGAGAAATCTAAATTTCCACATAAAGTACTTACATTTAAAAGACATAAAATGATCTCATTAAGTTTAATGAAATTAATTTCATAAAAGAACAGGATACATCGATATCATTCATAGAGTATGGCCATAGTGATTTGAATTACATTTGTTGATAAGTAATAAACATTCATAACATAAAATCTTATCTTCCATTTATTCCAAGATCACATAAAATAATAACTCTTTTAATCAATAATTTTAAACTATAAATTTTAATTATATCAAATTCCCCTTTAAATTTAATGTTATAAAATAAAAAAATAATTTTTTGTTATTTATTTTCAACAAAGCCAGATATATAGGGTTTTGATAAAAAAAAGTTAGGATTTTTAATTATTTTGTTACATAATAAAGTGAAACATTATCTTTGATGAAATATAATAGATTCATAATGAATCATATATAATCAAACATATTTAAAAGTTTTGAAAATAAAATCATCCCTTAGAAAGGGAAAAATAATATATATAGTTGAGTTTTGAAAAATAAATTGAATAATTAAATACAAAAAAATCTTCATAACAGAACGAATTAATATTTGAACATAATTTTGAGAGGTTTAAAATAAAAACAATACACATCCATTACCTTAAATTTGACTAAGTAAGCCTACTACCAGTTTGTTGAATTCCCCAGATGCTTGAGAAAAATGGAAGAAAGTGTCTTGAATAAAGAGTCAGTTACTGTTTTATTGAAGAAAATGAGGGATGCCTATAAATATATATAGGCGTCAGGCTACACTTAAGTGTCTCACATTATTTTCAAATAAAAAAATATATTTTTATTTTATAGATTCAGTAAGAAGGCTCATAGAAGCAGTGATTGATCAAGAAAAATAATGAAAACAAAGTATGTGATGAAGATAGGAAACTCATCATATCTTGAAAAGTAATCATAATCATGGTTTGGGAATATATATTATATATATATCTACATATCAATTATTCAATGAGTGTTTGAAAAAAATGATTACAGTAACGGTATTTGTTTTGATTTTTAAGATCTTGTGAATCATGTTGGTTCATGGAAATTGTGATGATGGACAATCTATATATATATAATTAATTTAATCAGAATAAAAATAAATTTACGTTTTGTTCATAATCCAAAAGCAAAGAACCATACATGGTTATTGAATATCAAAAAGTAATATCGACTAAATTATTGACAAAACTGGTTTTGGTTTCTTTTTAAAATAAACATTGACAACAAATCAGAAAAAAGAATAATGACTATAGAAGAAAAAAAGAGAACGATGACAAATAGGGAAATACTAAAAACCAGGATTTCAAAAAAATTAAGATACATTAAAATAAATTGAACACACCTACCCCAAATTTTTTTAAAATCTACTATAAGAGGATGAAGAACAACTCACTATCTTTGTTTGATACCCCTTTGTGAAAAACCCATTTTCGGTCGAACCTTGCTCAGATTTGATGTATCTATGCTCTCTGGAAGTAGATCTCCTTCAACAGATCTTAACTCCTTATTTGATGGTTGATCCCTCTCACCTGAGTATGAACTTCATGAATCCTTTAGGCGCAATTGAACCTCCTCACTATGACTTGTATGGCCTCTCAAGGTGAAGTCCTCAAACCTACTTGCCTCCTAAAAATTAGATCCTCTCAAAACCCTCATACCGTTTTGCCTTCATTTTTATTTATTTATTCAGTTGATAATATAAATATATAGGTTTTTTATATAATACACATATTATAATATGTTTTTTATAATTTATGTAATTTCCTTTATTAAAATAATTATAATTTAAAAAATTTAAAAATTGATTTTATAATCTAGAATAAATAAACATACTTCTTCTATAATTAACTTAATTAAATTATAAATTATTGACTTTAAAATTCAAAAGTATGAATATTCAAATTTTATTTACATAGAATAATTTACATATTACCATAAAATCACAAATTTCAAACTAAAAAAATATATTCAAATTATATAAGTATGTTCATGATTTATAAATTAATAGTTTTTCAATTTTCTTTTAATTACATAATTCAAATAATCATTATATTTTATAATGTCAATTAAAGTTTTCTATAAAATTATTTTCTAAAATTACTTGTTAAAATTAATTTATATAAATTATGTTTTTATAATTATTAATTTTAAAGGAGTTTAATTTTTTAATGTTATTGTGCATAAACATTTTATTTATTTTCTCATTACTTCATATATTTTTTCATGATTTAATTATATCATTATTATAACTTAATATTTATTCGATATTTATTTTGATTAAAGAAATATTTCTCTTAAAAATTTAATCTTAAATTAGTTTCTTTTAAATTATAAATTAATATTCCTAATGAAATATTTAGAAAAATTAACTACTTTAATAATTTTTTGGATGCTATAGAAACCACCAACGGTTTGTAGAAATAATTCTTCCAATGTACATGGAAAGCCAGTATGTAGATAAAGGAATAATGACAAAGATTAATGAATAAATACTAGCTAGCTCAAGTTTCTATAGGATACCTAGCGGCTCTACCTACTTCGCCATAGGCCAGAATATGAGTCTGATTAGTAACTATATAAATATAAGCAATAATATATCTATATATATAGTTATATACTATAGACATGTATGTATACAATGTATGTGAAGAAATAAGTTGGCATATAAATGGATACTAGGTTTTGGATGGACCAAGGGTGTAACTCAAGCATCCATAACGAGTCTAATGATATATAAGCTTCGATAAAGGTACATTCCCTAAATCTCATAATGAACATGAGACATCTTGCCTGTCACTTGAGATTAGTGGGGAGAGAAGTTATTCCATTCACCCAATATGTAGAAAAATGGAACTTCATTCCCATTTCCCAAATAGAAGTATAATGATGATAGATGTCAAGCTCAACACCTAATGTAAGGTACCGTAAAATGTCATGTTAGAAAATTACCTTAACCATCGTTCAACAAAGATTAATAATTAAATACTCATAATAATAATGATAACATGGGGGGATCACCTCTAATTCATTACAATCATCAAGACCAATGAAACCAAGGGTTTCATAATTTATATAATCTATATATAAAATCATGCATTGATATGTGTATTTCATGCAAGTATTTTATAGTGTTTTAAAATATTAATTTTCATATTTAATTGATGAATTTTTCCAATTTATGAATTATTTTATCTGTTTTGTGATTTATGGAAGGATATAATGGATATTTGAAAATGGCAGAAAACATAGATGAATTAGCAATAAAAAAGACATTTTGTGCCAGAATTTGGATCAAGGATCAAATTCATGAATGTTACTCTAGACCCAAGGAAGTATATAAATAATACTCTAGGCTACCACTCCATTGATCATTTAGATCCGTCGTGATTGGGATCAGGGACAGCTACTGTTGTGATCCGTAAAATAGTATTTTTAATTTCCAACCCCCTCATGACTAGCACGCATGGGTAGACCTTGTTCATGAAAACTATAATGATGGGGGATTTATTATATTAAGGTATTTTTTTAATGCGATTTATTCTTGGGTATTTTTCTAAAATCCTAATATCTTAAATCTCTTCTTCACTATATCATTCATAACCATTGCGGGATCGGTGAGGGGTTGATAATTTCAACTCATTGACTAGAGAAGGACTCACACCATGATGAATGGGTGTCTTATTTTATATGTTTAAATATGGTTCCAAGTTATCAGGTCAAAGAATACCCGAACTAACATGACTATTATGAAGAGGGAACGTTAGTGATTTCAGGTTTTTATAACATGACCATTGGATTCAACTAACTTTTTTTCAACACCTATGACTTATTTCACATTATTTCATACCCTAACCAATCATGAACCCATATTTTCATTTTTCGACCACATTTTTATATTTTATTAAAAACCAAATAAATCATCATCTCTTCCTTCAGTATATTTTTTTAGGTTTGTTTAATTAAATAGTTTAGGTTTATTTTAGGGAATTATTATCTTCTCTAGCCCTTTCTCTATGGGTTTGACCTTGAAAATGTAATTCCAATAATCCCCTTTACTTTAGTGGTTTTTTTTGTTTTGTATTTATAAATTCCAGAATTCGGTAACTATATAAGAAATAATGTCGCCTATGGGGAAATAAAAATTTTTGCATCATTTATAGGGATAAGAGAATATAATTTATTAGTTTAGTAATTTAGACAAAAACTATTTTCTCATCTTTTCCTTTTTAGGATTTTATCATACATTTTTTATTTATCATTTTTACCATACTAGGTATTTTTTGTTGTGATGGCTGGGCTACAAACCAAATGACTACCAAGAATATGTTCACCTTCCTTCTATATGATAAGGACTAGCTGCTCAATAAATTTAAAATGATTAATAATCAATATGATGAGTGAGTAAAACCATACCCAATATTTGAATACATAAGACCACATAACCTGGAATGAGAATTCTACAAGGAGCATCATGATCAAAGAAGTGTGGAAAATGAAGCGGAGGTAAGTGACACTTCTCATGATTATATTTATGTTAATAATGTTTCCCTTAATTTTTTAGGTTTAGAAGATGAAGAAGAAGATAAACAAGAATAATTTACCTTGGCTGCTAAGATTCTATAAAGATTCCTCACAAAATTGGGACAACATCTGAAGGAAATGGAAGAAGAATAATAAAAGTAAGAGACATAAATCACTTTAGTCAAAAAAAAATTATAAACACTAAGTGTGTCGTCGGAAGATGAAGAAGAACTAGTCAGAACTCACACTGACTCTTTAGAGGAACAAAAAGAAGTAGAAACAACAGAAAAGTTGAAATTATGGTAGTGGAACCTAAATTGGTCATTGAAGAAGTCCAACATAAGCAACTAATAGTTAAAGAATTATTTTTTTCCAAGTTTGGACTAATAAAGAGATCTTATAAGCAATATTCATAGTTTGCATACTCTGGTCACCACCTCCGAGTTTCATGCCAACTTCAATGAAGAGAATTCAAGATGATCTAGGATGATTTCAAAATCTAAATTGGGTAAAAAATGACGATTGACCCCATACCACAATCCAATCAAAGAATCCTGTTATGGTCGAGTTAAACAATCATTAAAAATAGAAGATTTTGGGAGGCAACCCAATTTTTTTATTTTTCTATAGGAGTTTATACTTATTTATTTCTTATTATATAATTTAATATTAGCATTTAATTTCAATTACCCTTATATTTCTTAGAATATTCCAAGGGCCTGTAATTTCAGGTCCACCAAAGGCACAAGAAGCAAGTAGTAGGAGGCATGAGAGGATGTTTTAAAAAAATTTGAAATCATGAACACCATTCTTATCCTGAATCCCAAAGATTAAACATCATGTAATCATTACACATTGTGAAACTGGTTTAGGAAGAACCTATGAATCCATTTTTAATGATTTATAAAAGGGGATAAATGATTTCAATTTTATAACTCTCTATTTTATTCCCCATATTAAAATCATTTAAGAGTTTTAACTACCTACTAGATACCCCATATATGATTAATTATTTAATCAACTGAACTATGATAGATAAACTGACTTGGATAATTACCATGCCATGAATTTTAAATTTCATTATTAGTAAATTTGAATGAGAAAATGGGAGAAAAAAATTGTAGATAAAATCATGTGGATTAAAAAAATTAATAATGATTTAGTTGAAATGTTAATTTTTTTAAATGAAATTTTTATAAGATTTGACATGATTTGAATTTATGATATTTGAATTCATTGATTTAATTATTCGAATGCATTTCCATGAATAATTTTCATGACCCGTCCCTCAGGACCTGTGCCATGATTACCCCATGCCCACCTTCTATAGGTTAGGGCCTAGCAACTAGCACTGAAAGGTGTATTCCCTAAAACTAGGAAAGCACTGCCTTTATGTCCTATAAACACACACAACCAATCACACATCAAGATACGAACACAAGTAATTGTATAGTAAAAAAGAGTGTGTATAGTAAAAAAAGGGGGCCAGAATACAAGCCCAACTGGAAAGTATAATGAAACTGGAAAGTGCAAGTAAACTGAATACCTCCTGCGAACACCCACCCAGGATCCTACCTGAAGGGTAGGTACAGCTCTCAAACGGTCATCTCTATGGTATGCCTCGTCTATGGTTCACCCTGAGCTACCTTCAGTCCTGATACTCTTGTCATCAGTCAGCGATGTCTGTCATCTACAGCAAACACAAAAAGCTGTGGGCGTAGCCCGTGCAGGGGTGAGTACAACGATACTCAGTAGGAACCACAAGACCCTCAAAGGTCTCTCAAAATCCACAAGGTAAAAACCACAAAACATGAAATCAACTGATAACCCTATTTAGGTATACGACCGTACATATACCTATGTTATCAAGTATACCCATCTCATTCATGAGGAAACACAAGGCCCAAATCCTTATCCAAAGTATAACTATTCCACGAAGGAAATAATACCACGAAGGTAACACCACAAAGGTAAGTACCACAAAGTTAACGCCACACGGAAGAATACCACAAAGGTATCACCACAAAGTTAAGTACCACTAAGGTAACACCACAAAGGTAAGTACCAAAAAGGTAATTCCACACAGAAGAATACCACAAAGGTATCACCATGAAGGTAAGTACCATGAAGTTCACACCACAAAGGTAAGTACCACATAGGTACGCCACACATAACATTACCACAAAGGTAAAGACTCACCTCACATCAGGTATAACATAGGTATGGTAGTAAATATTATTAGATATAACTACTGAATCATCTTACTCTATTAAGAGGAAGGCCCACGAAGGATCCTAAATCATCAACCCCACATAGGATCCTAGTACAGTAGACCCACGTAGGATACAAGAGTAGTCTCACATGCATTCCTGGAGTAGATCCAAGGGAGACTCTCAAACACAGACATGAGAAGGATCCCAAAGCACAGACCCACATAGGATCCCAAAGCATATACCCACATAGGATCCCAAAGCATAGACCCATATAGGACCCCTTTCTCATGTTATAGCCAGCTACAGGGATCCCACATTAAGCTTGCTTGATTCTGGGAGGGTCCTCTCCTCAAGACACAGGTCGAATACTCCAACTACCATGAGGTCCCATGAAAATTTTTCCCAAATGATAGCCACATAAAAGGGGTCCCAATGCAATAGACGATGTGTCAATCAGAGACCCGGTCTTTAAGTTATTGGCCTTTTAGTCCCGAGGGCCCAGTTGGATTCGTGTTTGATCTAACCCAGTCATACCCCATCTTTATCCAAAATTCAAGTGAGTTATACCAAAAGTACCATCTTGATCCAAGGTTTTTGGAGCTATAGACGGTTCATCAAACGGATGTCTTTAACTCAAGATGTGGCCAAAATATCGAAAGGGGTCGAAGGAGTGGCCCACTAGGCAACCCGCGTTGGGCGGCCTGTAGTGCGGCGGCACACAGTGCGGAAGCCCGTGGTTTGGGGGCTGCAAGGTGGTCTGCTCGGCTCCCCAGCTGTCCAGATGACTATCCACCTCCTCCGCACAGTGCGGTCGTGTGCCGTACCATCACCAGCGGCTGGTGTCGAGCTGGTCGCACCTCGCCTCACTATCGTGGTACAAGGTCACGACTCTTCTCCACTGGGCGGCGCGGATGTGTGCCACTTCCCCTTCACGTGGTCGGTCGCCTCCCTTCCTCCACCATAGATTACAGGCTGTGCCTCTTCTCCGGTAACGCGGTCGTGTCGCCGCCTTCATTGCGGCCGGCCAGAGTGCCGGCTGCCGGTACCGAGTCTCATCGGTGCCAGTTGCCGGCACCGGTCACCGTCCTCCTCCATCATGACGAACACATTATAAACCACAAGTATTTGCAGAGGGGTCAGGCCATGTTTGTTTGGCCTTCACCCTCCTTGTTATAACTCTAGCAAGTGGCAATATTGTTCTTGAATCAAGGGGGTCGACAAGAATGGGAAAGGGGGTATAAATCAACAACAAACCCTACCTCAAAGGTTCCGTTTGAGATCATCTATGATTGAAGATGGATTGGCATTTGTCGATACCGAAGCAAGACTCCTACAATGATGTCACTTGTTTTACGATCTTCCATTCTTTGGTTTGTGGTTTGGGGTCATTCTTCACTGACTTCTGGAACTGGCTCCATCCTCCAAGTGTTGGGTGTCGCGGCACTTTACCAGAGCTTTGTCACTTGGTGAAGCTATGTCAATCCCTCCACCCAAGCTCCATATATATAGGATAGGGGGAGGGTAAGTAACGATCTTGGAATTTATGAAGGTTCATTTAATAGGAAACATACTAAATCCCAACGACATTGTTACTTAGAATTTGAAAGGTCGGGACATTTAATTTACGTTGGCACAATTAAATTGGAGGATTCTAAGGGTCTTCCCCCACTTTAATGAAGGGTTAAGGTGGTCCCCACCATTGAATTCAAATTGGGAGGATTAAAGATCTTGTGCTCCCCACCTCCATAAATCAAAATGAGGTTACATGAAAAATAAAAATATATATTATTTTTATTTTTTTCTATTCTTCCATGAAAAAAAGAAAATCTATCTTCCACCCTCGTCCTACTATAGTCGAGGTGAAGGTGTCCTTAAGAAAATATCGGCACTGTGAGATCAACGATGTCCTCATATTTCAATTCTGAGCCCCGGTTCAAAAGTTACAAAAACCCTACTCACACGTTTATTGAATGTACCTGAAAAAAAGTTTAGAAATTCATTTCTGGCACACTGGGCCTCGGAATCACGCGTCGTCAATTTTTACGGAATCGTAATATTGCTATATAATTTAAAACAATTACATGGAAAATCTGGGTCTTTACATTAATTGACCCAACCATTCATCTCATTCCTAATACATCCTCTAAGCCTAATATTTCTCACTATTTCTATAGTATATTTCTTGAAAAACTAGGAAATGATTTCTTCTAGAACATTTTAGGAATCTTATTGAAGATATGACTGAAGAGAATCACTTTTAAAATGATTAAGTCATTCTTTTTGTTTTCCTTTATCCCGAAACACACCTTTTATTAACCCTTTTTAATCTCATATGATCCATGAACAGTCTTTTTATGAAATGATCTATGCTACAAGATTATCTTATCCATTCATACCTTACTATAAATATTTTTCATGATATTTAAAAGAATAAGTGTCGGGGATGTATTTGATAGGGTGTATTGGGGTGTACTTTGTGGAGGATATTTTATTGGGGGACTATCCATGTTAATTTGGGGTGAGCCCATGTATTTTTAATTATAATTAATTATTCAACTCTCTTGATAAAAGAATATTACATAAAATAAAAAAGTTGAAAAAAATGAAAAAAATTGGTTTTGTTTTGGGAGGACCAAAAAAGAATATTTTCTAAACTGGTGATCTTTTTATTGTATTTGGTTAGCTGGTGGATGGAAGATTTTTCCTTAACAAAACTTTTATAAAAGAATAAAAAAATAAAAGAAAAATAAGGGTAAGATAGGTTGATTCAATGATTGTGATTGCAATTATCATCATCCCATAGTGATATTCTTGCGAGGATGACAGAGATGACATTATATAGGTAGATATTCATTAAGCTGATATTTTGGTTATCATGTAAAATACTTTATAGACAAACATCATTTTTGAAACTTACCTGATTTATAACATTTAAATACCTAACCCAATACTCATATTCATTTTATTCTAATGTCTAATCCCTTATGATTATTTGATATTTCTTCTTTACGTGGTGGAGATGTTAGATTTCGTGAAAGCCCATGGTAAATAAAATGATTTTTGAGGTATTCTCTAAACTCTATTTATAATTATACCCTGATGATTAGAGGAAATAGTAATGCGAGGAAAATTGGAAATGGAATTCATATTAATAATGGATTGAAAAATAATAATGGATGATTGGAATGAATTGTATATTCAAATATAGAAAAGTAAAATACTTTATTGACTTGTTTCTTTGAAAAGTAAATCATTGATAAATTTTCTACATGTGATGCTTGAATATTTAATTTTCCAATTAATCAATTAATTTTGTTGAAATTTAATTTAAAGAATGTCAATGTGAATGAACTTTTTATTATGTTGATATTTCATTATTGACAACAAGTATGGATTCAAGAGTGGTGATATTTGATATGTGTATTTCGGGAACTTATTTTATAGTGTTTTTAAATATTAATTTCCATATTTTATTAATAAATCCTTCCAAATTGTTAATTATTTCATATGTTTTGTGTTTTATGGAAGGATATAATGTATATTTGGAAATGGAACAAAACAAATAAATGAATTATGGAGAAAAAAGACACTTCACTCTACGAGCGAAGAGAAGAGGCACATCATGAGGTTTTTTAGGATAAAGCGGAGTTGGAAAACTATAATATGGAATTTACACATTGTGTATTCCATTTACACAACATGAGTTGTTTTGGAATATTTTTTTGAAGAGTTACATCAAAATTCATGATGCATCCCCCCATTATGAAAATTTTAATATTAAACAATGTGTAATCTTTACATCTCATATACAAATTCAAGATGATATTAAAATCCCATATTTGGTGTATCGTCATTTTTTGACCATTTTAATCACTTGATACCTTCCTATGACCAATTATGGAACCATACTAAATGAAATTTAATGCTATACAATCCCTAGGGAAGTCTATATATAAGAGGCTAGGTTACCGCTCTATGGATCATTCGGAGTCCTCAAAACTAGGATCAAGAACCACTATTATTGTGATGCATCAAATAGGTTTTTTATTTTCCTACCCCATAATTAATATAATTAGGGGGTATAACTTATGAAAGGAAATAGTAATGAAGGGGTATTACTTTTATTAAGGTATTTTATTTTCAAATAAAATTTATTTTTGGTATTTTTCTACTACTCTATTATCTTAAAACTCTGCTTCACTCTATCATTCATAGTTATCGCATGATCGGTGAGGGAGTGATAATTTCAACACATTAACTAGAAAATAGATTACACCAAAATAAATGGGTGGATTGTTTGATATGTTTATATATGGTTCTATGCTACCATGTCAATAAATACCTGATTTAATATAACCATTGTGAAAAGGGAACATCAGTGATTTTGGGGTTGTCTACCATGACCATTAGATTCAATAAACATGGTTTCAAGACATTTGATTTATTTTCGATTATTGTATACCCTAACCAATCATTAACCCAAAATTTCCTTTTTCCAATAATGGTTTCCTATTTTCTAGAAAAAAAAATCTTTCATAATTTTTTCTTTCCATAAATTAGTGTAGATTTATTTGGTAAAAAATTTAAGGTTTATTTTATTAAATTTCTATTTTATCCAAACATACATCTATGGGTTAGAACTCAGACATAAAATTCTTATACTACTCTATAGTTTATTGGATTTTTTGTTTCATGTTTATAAATTTCAAAATTCGGTAACCCTACCATAAATAACAACACTCGGGGACTATCATGCATCACTTAGCGTGGCCTTTCCACTAATTATCATTCATTATGATCAACCCATTTAATTAATTAAGAAATTAAATTATTTTCAAGTTTGAGTCATACACTTAGAAGGTGTTCTAGTTCATTGAAAAATTATATAAAAGAGTGAAATTTTATTTCCAATCCAATCTGAACACTTAGGCAGTGTTTGGTCATTTAAATAATTTTATATAAGTGGAAATTTCATTCATCACACCTAGAGGGGTGGCTATGATTGAGTTCGGTATCCTGTGAACACTTATAAAGGGCCTATGAGTGTACAACAACACGAGTATGATTATTTAATAAAGAAGAACACATTTTAAGGCAATGTGAAAAAATGTTCAGCACACCATAGAACATCAAAGAATATAAAAACACTAAAACATTTAGAAAATAATTCTAAACCACCTACCTTAGAGTCATAGATGACTCCTCAATAAATATCAGCTTCATATTTGAAGTAGAGAAAAATAAAAACGTTGAACAGTCCTTCGCCCTAAAAATAATGAGAATGACTTCACACGAAAATAGAAAAAGATATGTGAATATAAATGATGGAAGGAAGAAAGTGGATTATATATCATACTGATGTACATCCAATGCTTCTGATGGTGTTCTATTAGAGTATGGATGGAGTAGAAACCATTAACCCTAGATTAGGAAAAGGGAGAGATCCACATAAGAATAGAGGACGGGTGGTCCGCTGAAAATGAGAAGGGGTGTGGTGTTTTTATATTTTAAAACATTTTTAGAGAAAACCCATAAAATCACCCCCCAACATTGGGTCACAAATATTTCTTTCATAGCACCCAGTTCTACTTAATATGGGATACTTCATGAGCTAGGCATATGGTAGGCCTAACCATTGCCGAGTTGTGTGAAAGACACTATCCTAAACCTCTAAAATACATTCATGATCTTTCACCTAGGATAATATAGTTGTATAAAAACATTGTGGTCCCCTTATCCACTCTAAAATTCCCAACATGGTTAGGTAAAATTGTGCAGGTTGTGCGACATGGTTTCCACTAATAATGTGGACCAATCTATTTCTCCAAATGTTTTGGATCTGGGCTCTGAACTTCCCTCAAACACCATTGTGACCTCTATGACTTCATTATGTACTATTACAAGGGTTCAAAAAAAATTAAATATGAAAAAAATGATATTTACCTCTGAGAAAATTTGGGTCTTTACAACCTCCCCTCCTTAAAGAAACTCACCCCATGTTGGTATTCTGAGGCTAAGGAGAGATCATCAGAGAAAATATCTTGCCACTGAGCTTGTATATGAGCTTCCCACTCCTAGGTCTCATCCTACACTCAATCTTGATTTCATTACACCCATATTAATAGAACTAACTAGAATTGGAGTGTATTAATGCTTTGATCCTCAATACGTAGTGGGTATTACTAAAAAGAATCATACACATATAACTCAACCTCATCAGGTTAGAGAACTTGTGAGGGGTCCGGATAATATCAAAAAAAAAGTTGATATATGTGCAAGATATCATGCATAGACTGGTATCTCTAAGGAAGTTCTATCGAGTAAGCCATTGGTCTGATTCGTTTCAAAACCACAAAGGGTCCAAAAAATTGATGAAAAAGCTCACCCATCCTTTGAATTCTTCAATGGCCGAACTTGGGAGAAACACACAATAAAACCTGATCATTGACCTCAAACTCAATAGGTTTTCAGATTTTATTAGAGTATAAATACTATCAATAATGAGCTATCATCATGCACTTTTTGACAACTTGACCTACACTAAAGTATCCTCACGGAGATGTGGTTGAATCAAAGTTTCCTCCCCTAGCTCTAGCCATTACATTGGTGATCAGCCTAGCCTACCATATAAGGCATCATAAGGATCTATATTAATGGTATCCTAAAAGTTGTTATTGTAGGAAAACTTTACAATGGGTATATGTTTCTCCCTAAATCCCCCTAAATCAATGACACATGCACAATGCATGCCCTCTAGGACCTGAATTGTTTTTATGTCTGATAGTCTATGGGTGATAGTTCATGCTCAAAAGAACCTATATACCCAAGGCTTTCTAAAACCCCTCCCAAAACTTATTTGTTTAGAAATCAACCCTATTAGATTTGATAGATCACGGAGATCCATGAGGATGTATGAACTCCCTGATGTATAGGCTCCCTAGCTCATCTACATTGAAGGACTCTCAAACGTGTAAAATGTTTGTGTCTTTCATTAAATGGTCAACAACTACCAGAACTGTATCATTTCCATGGGGTGATATAGGAAAATCAATCCTTAATTCCATAGATAAACCATCCCACTTCCCCTAAAGAATAGAAAATTGTTGTAAAAGTATTACCAGTCGTTGATGTTATACCTTCACATGCTGATAGGTGGAACACTGTGTGATAAAGGTAGTTATATATTAATTCATTGCAGGACATTAATACTGAAAATATAAGTATCGATACATCTTGGTGACACCTAGATGTACTTCCCAAATAGTGTCATAAAACTCCAATATCATCTCCTCTCAGATGTCTTCAAGGACCCAAACATGCCCATGGAAGTGTAATGTCTCTTCATCCCCCATGGTCCAACCAGAAGATGAATCATCATATGGGATAATTTCCCTTAGGACTAAGCCCATGGTATATAAATGTTTCATCCTTATCATCCACTAAAGAAGGGTATAGGTCACTATTAAAGTTGAGAGTATAGTCTTCTCATGATCCTCCTGATCCTCAACATTAATCTATGAAAAAAGGAAATGATCTATCACTCACCACTAGACTCCATAACCTCTAACTTTTATGTCTTTTGTCTTAGAGAATCAACTACTGCATTTCCTTTCTCAAGCATATGGGAAAGCTAAAAATCAATGGATTTTTGGTATTCAACCCATATGTGCTTCCTAATATTCAGATCATGATGTGTAAACATATAATTGAGTATTTTTAGATCCATGAATACCAAAAAATGCTCTCCAAGTAAATATTGTCTCCAACAGAAATGATCATGAACAAAAAAAACTATCTCGAGGTTATGTTTCATGTAATATTTCCTTTGAGGCCCAAACTAACGATACTTTTATGCTACGAATCACTCATCCAACATCAAAACAGCTCCTATCCTGATACCTGATGCATCATAATAAATAGTATATCTTCTTCTTGGCTCTGAAATAATTAGGATCAGTGTTGAATTCAATCTTCCATTAAATTCTTGAAAGGATACTTCTGAAAATTCTGACCATATGAATTTCACACCCTTCTTAGTCAAGCATGTATGAGACACTGCTAGGCATGAGAAATCATGGATGAAGTGTCTATAATTCCCAACTAGCCCCAATACTCTCTATATGTAAAATAATTTCTTGTTCGATGCCCTAGATACTATAGTTGTCACATTCTGTATGTCTATTGATACTTCTAACTCCGATATGATATGAACTAGGAAATGGAACTTGTTGATCTAAAAGTGGAATTTTAGAAGCTTATCGTAAAGTGGGTGATCTCGTAGTTCATTCACAATGATCTCATGATGGTTATCATGTCCATATCGACAAAAATAAAACACCAATAGTTCATCCTCAAAGACTACCACGAATGAACCCAAATACAGGTCTAAAAATCCATTCATCAAAGCCATAAAAATAGATGGAACATTTGTCAGACCAAATAGTATTACCCGATACTCCTAAATACCATACATAGTTTGAAAAGTTTTACACTATATGTCTAAAGATATAACTCATACCTGATGATATCTTGACCTCAAATCAATACTTGAAAACACTCTTGATCCTCGAAGTTGTTCAAAGAGAATGTTTATTCATGTAAATAGATATTTATTCCTTGCATTAATTCAGTTCAACCATCAGTAATCCATGTAAATCCTAAGGGTACCATCTACCATTTTGGAAAAAAAATACCGGTGAACCCCATAGAGAAGTTTTGGGGCATATAAAACCATTATCCTCTAGATCCTTCAACTATTTCTTGAGCTCCAAACGCATTTTAGGTTCCATCATATAAGGATGGATAGACACTAGTGTCTCTCCTAGAATTAGGTCAATGGTTAATTCTATAACTCTCACTAGAGGTAGTCTAAAAAGGTCATCAGGGAAGACATCCCTGAAGAAATCCACTACATGAGGGAAAATCGTGGGTCATAAACCTTGATCATCAAATAAATGAGTCGTGATATGTGATGTCTTATTCCAATACCCTAATGGTCAGGTCTTGATCCAGTCTCTTGGATTACCCATTCTCCCCTATTCACATGTCTACCACCCTCTAGTGATGTAAATGTCTCCCTCTAGTGATAGAAATCAATATGATATTGATAGGTAACAAACTAATTTATCATGATGATTACATTAAACCATGTCATGTCAAGGAAAAAAATATTCCATATGAAGAGATATTCACCTATCTCAAGGGGAAAATCATTAAAATGGTGAAAATTCTTTGATCGAATACCTAACGGGTCATAGATAATCATTACACCACAGAAGTACTCAATTTCAATTCCCAGAAACTCCATAATTGCCTTAGGTATATAATATTGTGATGCACCAATGTCAAGTAAAGAAAAAACAAAAGTAAAAGATACTAGAATAGTCCCTCGAACAAAATAAGTTATGGAACAATGAACCACTTGAATAGGTTGTACTGCATGTAACTATCCTATATTGTGGCCCTGAGTCCCAGCCTAGCTACCTTGAATAGGCCTGCTCCATCAGCACTGCATGTCCTTAGAATGATTAACTCTTCCTCGACCACCACCTTGGCTTCAGAAGTCAGTGGTATTCTAGCTTCCTTCTTGGAAATATACTACTAGCCCTGCTCTGAAATTTTTGGTTGGTGAAGTTCCTCACTCTCTAGGAATTGATGGAAAACTCTTATAGAATTGATGGAAATGCCACATCTTTCCACAACCATTTCATTCCACTAGATCCTACATACACTTGGGTTTTGTGTTTCCCAACTTCCCACACTGGTGGCATATAATACAATTGTCCGTATGAGTTGTTGGATTGCTGCTACCCCCGTAAGAAACCTTGAAACACTTCTTTCACCCAATAGAAGAAACATTTCCAGGTCTTGGTGTTGAACTACACTAGTTTCCACCATCATCTTTCCTCTAATTCTCATCAGTAATGAGAACCTGATTGAATATCTCATGAATAGTCATCAGTATAAAAACATTGACCTGTGATCGGATGGCATTTACTAGTCCATCCTCGAATCACCTCTCTATCATAATATCATCACCCATTAGATTTGGTGTGAATCACTACAAGTAATTAATGTGAGAAGAATACTCTATGACAGTCATGTCTCTCTTCTAGAGGTTTATAAAATCCCCAGTCCAGTCATCCATCATTGTAAATGGAAAGAATATTCATAAAATATCATCTGGAAGTTAGCCAAGATCATATCTCAAAGTAGGTATTCCTGAGTAATGTCATCCCACTATCATTTGGTAGAACCTTGTAGCATATAAGAAGACATATGGGACCTCTACTCTAGAGGTTTCTATGGATGTTCGAAAGTAGAAATCATATCTTCGAGCCATGACTCATCAATATATGATCCACCATCGCTTGAAAATGGGGAGGGGGTTACTACTACTCAAAGTCCCAGGTCATCTCTACCATAGTAGGGGTTGGTTGAGAAACACCATGAATAGACTTAATCATATAGAAATTGATTCTCAAAACTAGGCATCAGTGCCCATATCCATAATAACAGGCGATGTCATAGGCAGCACTGTAGGACGGATCAATGGATGCTAACTGCCCACCACCTTCGATGCATTCTTGGAAACTCCATCCTGGTGTACAAATAAAGGATTCTGTGGTGGCATGATTCTATAATTCAAAACACACTCATCAGAAGATAATTTAATAGTTGATAAGATTAAAAATTGATAATTAGATCAGGTACACAACCTATGTATAGAAAATATTAAACCTCTCTACCTACTCCAAAATTTAGGTCTATGTGATATGAAAATATCACAATAAGTCATATGAGTGTAAGAGACATTCCCATCAACCCACTACTAAGTATGGGTTTGGGTCTAGGTGTCATATTATAGAATACAGGTTCTAGTTTGAAGGTATAGAGGTAAAACCCATTGACCTTTCAATTGAAATCCCATTTAGTGGTAATTATTCACCTCTAATGATTTAATTTCATTACAATTCATATTCTTATATAAATAATATATATATATATATCATGATCCATAACTAGTTGTTCCAAATCCCACAACATTGTCTAATTGGATAATTAAGGTGTCTTGACCAATCTATTTGATAAAAACCATTCAGATTGATATAGGCACATTAATTAATTCAATTATATTTTCCCTGTAAGAAATGATAGCACATTTCAATATATGATAATCAGGAAATGGCTATATCAAGCAGGAAAATGCATGCAGAAATTAGACATGGCATGGAAAACTGAGTGGCATATTAGTTCTAATGGGTCTATAATGATGCATGAGATGAAACACCCTCATTTCATCATTCCAAGGTAAATTAAATCTCATTATAATAACATCAATTATAACATCATAAAACATGTGTGTCACCCAATGGTGAAGTCTTATCAACTTTACATGGAATAATCAATAACTAAAACATCCCATCCTAGGAAATTTAGGTTTTCCCTATATATGGATTATCTAGGCCCAGGCCTAGGCTCATTACAAGATTACAATACCTCCTATTCTCCTAACTAATAACCAAATAGTAAGAAAAAAAGTAAAATAATATATGATACCACTTTGTAACGTCGCAACCCAGGATCCCCTTAATCAGTGCCCCAAGCTAGTGGGTCACATTGCCTCAATCATGCCTCCTCATATGCCAGAGGTTGCTGACTAATAGTGAGGGTCCAAGGTGGTATAGTGGGGTAACTATAATATCATATAATAGTATCACAATGGATAATATAAGTAAAAATACATTAAAAAAATCATAACATACCAAATGGCATAGTCGAAATAAAACAAAAATGAACCTCATGAGCATAAATAAACAATTAATTGTAATAGTGATCAAAAGACCATAGTTTGAGTCACATACATGAAGATTTCATGGAATACTGAATTAAAAAAGGGAAGTAGGTGATACTAGTAACAATCCTATAAAACATGCCATACAAAAATACAAAAAAATGATAAAAGATTGATCCACTAGCACTGTGATGATATTCTTAGTCCTCTGATCCCCTGATCAATGCTAAAAGTAAAGTAGATCAAACAACTTTAGTAGGGAATTATCCCTTATCCATTCTTGAAAACATGAAGTCTACTTGGGAACCAAAGGCGGGATGAGTAGGGGGTGAGATAAACTCAATAGGGAAACACCAAAGGTGTCTATTAATAGTTCAACCAGTGTAC
Organism: Viscum album; assembly: GCA_963277665.1. Lineage (NCBI taxonomy): Eukaryota > Viridiplantae > Streptophyta > Magnoliopsida > Santalales > Viscaceae > Viscum > Viscum album. The sequence continues at coordinate 229,222,849 of OY728125.1, forward strand.
ATAACAAGGTAGTGTGCAGGGACAAGGAATAATGACGATGATGAATAAATAAATACCAGTCATCTCAAATTTATATAGGACACCTGGAGGCTTTACCTTCTTTGGTAGAGGATAGAATATAAATCTATCCAGTAACCATATATATAGGTAAATATATATATATATAGTTATATATTTTATACATGTATATGCACTAAGTGTATCTATAATCCCTTGAATATCATAATGAATGTGATACATCTTTCTCGTCACTCAGGATAGCTGTTGTGATACATCATGTCCAATGCACAATACAGAGGAATGTGTAAAATCAAGATCAGTGTCCAAATAGAGGTATAACGGTGTGAGATTTCATTCTTAACACCCGATGTAATGAATCATGAAACATCATTCTCAGCAAGCCCCTTAACCATCATTTAATAGCTCATAATAATGGAATACTCATAATAAAAATGATGACATGAGGGATCACCTATAAATAATTGCAATCATCAAGCCCAATACAACCAACAGAGTCACAAGTCATGTAATTTATATATATAATCATTCATCACATTTTGTGGCCTTTCCACCTGTTATCATTCACTAGAATCCACCCATTTAATTAATTAAGAATATAAATTTTTTTAGGGTCAATTCTAACACTTAAGAGATTTTCCGTTCCATTTAACAATTATATAAAAGAGGTAAATTCTATTTGCAACTCAATCCATACACTTAGGTAGTGTCTGGTCATTTAAAGAATTTGATATAAGGGGTAATTTCATTCAAAATTCCCAAAGGGGTGGCTATGATTGAGTTCATAATCCTCTAAACACATAGAAAGGGTCCATGGGAGTACAACAACACACCTATGATTATTTAAGAAGTAAGAACACATTTTAATGTGGTGCGCAGAAATTTATGGCCCACTACACAACATCAAAAGCTTTGAAAACAGTAGAAATTTTGGGAAAGAATTATATACCACCTGACTTAAGGCTATATATGACTCCTCATCCAATATCAACATTAGATTTCATGTAGAATGGATGAAAAAAAAATAATGGTCCTTATCCCTAAAAATTGAATGAATGATATCTCAAAAAAATAGTTCAAGATATTTGAAAATAAATTATAAAAAGGAATTGATAGGATTAGAGAGCTTACTGATGTGAATCTAATGCTTCAAAAAGTGTTCGATTTGGAGTCCATATGGAGGATTAACCATGATCCCTAGATTAGGAAAAAGGATATCTCCATTATAGATGGTATGAAGGGTGTTCCATAGAAACTAAGAAGGGGTGAGGGGTTCTTATTCCTTAAAACATTTAACAGGAAAAAAATAAAATCACCCACCAACATTGGGTAACATGGTTTGGCTGCATGGTTTTTCAAACTGTATGCCAATTTCTACTTAAGGAGGGACCCCGCATGGGCTAGGTGCATGGTCTACCTAACCATGCACAAGCCATATAAAAGGCACTATCCCAAACCTCTAAAATTTCCAAATGGGTGTGTTCCTAGGTTCACATGGTTGTAGAAAACCAATCATCCCCCTACTCCCCTATGAACCTCCCCACACGGTTAGGGAAAACTATGAAGGTTGGGATGCATGGTTTCTACTAACTGAGCACCCCAGTATGTTTCTCCAAATTCTGGGGCTTCGGGCTCTGAAAACATGTCGAACACCCTTGTGACCTCTGTGACTCAATTAAGTACCATTTCAAGGGCTGAGCTAAGGAATTAAATCTAAAAAACAACAATTTGTACCTTTGTGGAAATCCAAGTAGTTGCAACCTATCATCCATAAAGCAATGTGTCCTTAAGTTTTTCTTCTGAGGGTAAAGATATGTCATCAAAGAAAATCTTTGGCCACTAAGCTCGTATATCATTTTCCCACACCCATGTCTCATCCTGCACCCAGTTGTGCTTCCATAGCACCCATACTAAAGGAACTTACCTATATTAAAGTGTCTTTATGATTAAATCCACAATACCCATTGGGTACTCATCAAAAGAAGCATCCACATATAAATCAACCTCATCAGGTTGTAGAACATTCGATGAGTCTGGATAATTTTGACAGAGATAATATACATGAAATACATCATGCATACACCAGTATCTATAAAGAAGTGGTATGTGGTAATCTATTGTACTGATTAATTTAAAAACCTCAAAGGGTCCAACTAACAGAGGTGAAGGCTTACTCTGCCTTCAAATTCATCAATGTCCCAACCTGGTTAAAACTCACCAGAAAACCTGATCCCCAATCTAAAACTGAAGAGGTCACGAGTGTTGATATATATGACTACTTTTTGGAATTAGCTTTCAACATACACTTTCTGATCAACTGGACCCTCTCTAAAGTCTCCTAAATGAGATATTGTCCAATCAAAGCTCCCCACCCCCCCACCCCATCCCTCTAGCCACCACAAAGGTGATCAGCATGTCCTACTATATAAGGCTTCATAAGGATCCATCTTAATGGTATCTTGAAAGCTATTATTGTAACTATAATCTCCAATGGGTATATGTTTCTATTAAGAACCCCTGAAGTCAAGGATACATGCATGTAGCATGTCCTCTAAGACTTTAATCATATACTATGTTTTTTCACTTTTCTGAGGGTGATAGGTTGTGCTTAGAAGTATAGGTTTCAATCTCCGTGGAAGTGTGTGATGGTTCATGTCCAATGTTGATTTTTTTCATGATAAATGATCAATTTGATAATTATATAAAGATAAACATTATGATACATTAAATTGAATCAAATAATATAGACCAGGGATAGAACATTGGAACCAGAGAGAGGAACATCACATATTATTTATAATCTATTTAATTAATTAAATAATCACCTTAATGGGATTATTTATTCATTGATGAATTAGACAATAGATCTACATTGTATCATCAATTCATTGTAGGAATCAAAGAAGATTCCCTCTAGTGGTGATCCCCACATGTTTCACAATTCTCTGAATATCATCAAAGGAATCTCTCAGTGACAACATGGGAGATATTATCGCTTGCAGCGTCTGCCTTTGATCGCCTTGAGAACTACTTCCAAATCATTCACCTAGATCTCTCTTAACTTGAGAGTGGGAGGTGGAGTAATATCTCTCTCTAATCTTGGGATAATTATTCAAGAAGGGATCGCTCTAGGACTTCAGAAAATTATCCAAATTCATTGTTCCCAACCAAACAAAATGAATTGTCTCTTAGAGAAAATAATATAATTTCGTTTATATATCACTATGGTTAGAAATAAATAATTTCACAATTCCCCCTTATTATTTATTTAATAACTATGGAAACTCATTCCAAATAATAAAATTATTTTTACTATTACTTCTCAACATGTTTTTAACTTGAGAATTAAATTATATATTATTTAATTTAATAATAGTCAATATTTATTATTTCTCAAAAGACCCTTAAACTTAGTCATCCATTCATCCTCAATATTTATCGAGCCTTGAATAATGACTATTTTTTTATTAAATAAATATAATTTCATTATTCTCCAATAAAAAATAAATATTATTTTCCCTAAATAGAAAATAAATATTTATTACACATTCTACTCACATTATATTATCTCAAATAACGAGTGATGGGATATATGCGATCAAAAATACATGAATAATTATCAAAACACAAAAATGAATAATATTTATTCAACTTTTTATATAATAAATAATAATATATTATTTAACTGAGATTCTAGATGCACTTAGTGTGTGACCCTTTTGGACTCTTTCTCAACAACATTAGGCGAATCAGCTTGAATTCCAAGGCTAGTATCTAGCAACACATCAAGTCACCGATAGAGAAAAAACATTAATGATGAAACAACATAATACCTCATACGGATGTTTACTATGTAATATAATCCCTTTATCATGATATCTCTAATCAAGAAGGTTGCATGATGGTGCCATCAACCTATGTGGTTGGTGTAGCTTTCTTTGACTTCCCAAAAATTTAACATTCCTACATAACACTATGGCCATGGATTAATTTTGGCAATATAATTTTCATTAACGAGCTTGAGATATCAACTTCATCTAATTAACATAAGAGAAAAATCCTTTCTCTCATTATTCATTAATTAAATATTCTTGTAACACACCCAATATATCCGATCTCACTGCAAAAAAAAATCATCACGGTTTTCATCAATACATAAAATTACATGACTCTTAATATTCATTAATAAAAATAATAAAGTCTAAGGATAATTACACAAATCTACATATAGGAACATACAATGATACGTATAAATTTTGATTTCCTACTAGTGGGTCTCATTTTCAAAATACCCTACTAGATATTACCAAGAGTGTACACCATGAGAAGGTTCTTTAAAATATTATGAGTCTCCACCCCTGATAGACTATATCATTTGTGTCCCTCAAATGATATCATCAAAATATATAAAATTTATTCAAGAATAGTGACTTATCACTTCTGGGTTCTCATCATATCAGGGAACTATTATGACCTTTTAATGAAAAATCTACTCTTAGAAAATTATCACATACTATGTTTGGGAGAAGAACAATCATAATGTGACAAGTAGTTTATTAATATTAAAACTATGATTAAAAGTTATCATAAAGCACATAGAAGTTTTTCTAGGCCACCAACTCCAACCAAATCCCACATGCACTAGATCCAACTACTAAAAACCTTCAGTCTTCTATCTCTCACATGATACTCATGATTCTTATAAGATATTCCTTTAGTCAAGGGGTCTACTACATTCTCTTACATGGGTACTCTTCTTACTAAAACATCACCCCTCTAATAAAATTAATCAAGATATGATACTTCCAAAGTATTTTCAATGTCTGTTAGTGTGAACTTGGATCTTTTTCAAGATCTGCAACTATATTATTATCACAAAACTCTGTGATAAGGTATTTATTTCTAGGTACCACATCCAGATATTGGAGAAAGTTCAGAATCCAAATGACATTCTTGGCTGCATAAGAAGTTTCTATATACTTGGAATCTGCTATTGAATCAGTAACAACTGGATGCCTTGAAATCTTTCATCTCACAGCTCCTCTATTGAGAAAAAAAACATATCTTGAATTTGACTTCATATCATTATTATATACATGAAAACTAGCATCAGTATAACCCCTGATGACCATCTCCTTTCCTCTTCTATACACCAAGAACTTATCCTTAGTTCTTCTCATATACATAAGGATAGCCTTAACATTAGACCAATGTTGTTCTCCTAGACCTTCTTGATATATTACTACCATTATTAACCAATAGAAAACATATATTCTAGTACATAACATGGAATACATGATTGATACTATCACCGAAGTATATGGGATCTTACTCAATCTCTCTTTCTCATGATGTGTCTAAGGACACATTTTCTTAGAAATATGTAAACCATGGGACACTGGAACCAATCCCCTTTTATAATGTTCCATAATAAATCTATTTAGTATCTTATCAACATATATACATTAATTTAGTCCATATAGCCTCTTGGAACTATGACGAATGATCTTGATCCCTAGAATATAGGTCGTTTTACCTAAGTCCCTCATGGAGAAAAAAATTTTTAACCAGTCCTTAGTAGACTATAATACTGGTATGTCATTTCCAATAATTAATATGTCATCAATACATACTACAAGGCTAATGACTTCATTCTCACTAAACCTCTTTTAAACACAGGGCTCACATTTGTTCTTAATGAAACCAAGTTCTTTTATAGATTCATGGAAATGAATGTTCCATGACCAGGATGTATTATTCATTCCATAAATAAATCTTTTCAACTTGAAAATCCTTTTTACATCACCTGGATCTATAAAACCCTCTGGTTGTGTCATATATTAAACTTCTTAAATTTTCCCATTATGGAATGCAGTTTTGACATCCATATTCCAAATTTCGTAGTCAGGATAATATGCTATAGAATGTAGAACTCTGATGGATTTAAACATAGAAACTGGTAAAAAGGTTTCATCATAGACAATTCCTTGATTTAAAACCTTTGGTTACTATTATTTCCATAAATATAATTACTTTACCTTCCATGTCTATTTTCCTCTTGAATACCCATTTGCATCCAATGGGCTTTACATCAACTATCACATCAACCAGAACCCAAACATGGTATTGATGGAAGGAATCCATTTCAAAATTTAGGGATTCTTTCCATCTTACAGCTTCTAAGATCTCTACTGCCTCTTTATAGGATAATGCTTCATCGTTTTCAACCAATAATGAGTCTCCATATTTGGTGACTAGAAAACTAGATCACTCTGGTTCTCTTACCTCCCTTATGCTCCTACACCGTACTTGTGTTTCAAGAAACAAATTCTTCCATGTGGAATAGTGGAATCTGTTCCTATACCAACAATTATGTATCTCGAGCATCAACTTCATTGAAATAAATCTTTCTCCCAATATTCTTTTTTAGGAAGTACTCCCTCTCAAGAAGGATGGTTTTTCTAGTTATAGTCACTTTCTTGTCTGAGGGGTTGTATAGTTATTATCCCTTTTTTCCTTGGATACCTTATAAAGATAAAATTTGTTCCCCAGGGTGCTAGTTTGTTTCCTATTAAGGCCTAAACAAATTCCTCACAACCCCATACATTTGTATCTGACAAAAAGGATTTCATTCTACAGACCTAGTGATTCCTTGGGTACAAAGGTGCAGGATATGCTCTCTAGTATAATAATATGTAGGCGGTGTGGTCTATAGGTGGTTAAGGAGGAGTTTTACTCCGATGTTTTGGTGAGGTCCATCCAGGGGAGGCATTCAATGTCATGGGCATTGACATATCTTGTATGTATATTCATTGTGGAGACTAGCTTCAGATATTTTTTTCTTTATAATTTGAAGGAGGTGAATTTTTTGGTGCATTTCCTCACTCGTATGGGTAGCTCGAAAGAGGAGCTGATCATTTTCGATAACTTGGGTTATCTTCCTCTCAAATTTAAGGTTGTAATTCAAGGGTATTTCCTTGGTTTTCATCACTTATATCCACCTTGAGGGTACCCTTTTGTCCCAAAACACCTTCAGTTTTAATAAAAATTTAATCTTAATCATTAATGTGTATACTATTGTTTTAAATGAATATCCACAAACAGATAATGGGAGATATTCTTGACTCATTATCAACCTTACCATGTCTAACAATGTAAAATTTCTCCTTTCACTAACACCATTCCATTCTGGTGTATAAGGTTGTTTTGGTCGAGATAGAATCCCAAAATTCCATATGAATTTGATAAAATCTTGGATAATATATTCACCACCTCAATCCAATCAAATATTCTTTATCTTATTACCAAGTTGATTCTCCAATTCATTCATTAATTTCTTGAATTTCTCGAAGGACGCATACTTAAACCTCATTATGTAGACAAATCTATATCTAATAAACTCTTTTGTACAAGTTATAAAGTAATAATATCCACCTCTAGATTCTACTAAAAATGGTCCACACAAATTAGTGTGTCCCAATCCTAGAATCTCTATGGCCCTTTAACCCTATCCACAAAATTATGGTTTGTTCATTTTTCCTTGTAGAAAAGAAGGAGATATTTCAAGTGTTTTTAGCTTATAAGAGTCTAAATAACCATATTGATAGAGCTCTATTGAATGATTCTTGTGTACATGACTAAAATGGTGATTCCATAGATCGGAATTATATGATTCATATAAACATGATTCATTATCAATTTCCAATACTTGGTTTTCATAATTTAATAGATAAGGAAAATTATTTAAAGGTTCCATACCATAACATATGTTGTCTTTATAAAAGAAACAGTTTTTATTTCCAAACATGAAAATAAACCAATCAGCATCTAGGCATGATGTAGAAATTATATTATTGGTAACCGTAAGTACATAATAAAAATCATTTAAAATAAAAATCATTCATATTGGAAATTAAAGGTGGTAGTCACCAATGGATTAGGAAGCCATCCCCTCACCATTTTCAACTCATAGATCCACCTCTCCTCTAGAAATATTTTTAAATATGATTGGTTTATATATCTGGATATAGATGTGAGAAAGACAAGTTGTATCTAATACCCAATGTGTGTATATTGAAAGCCTACACTCGATAAAGAACACACCTTTAGAATCCCCTTGCTTTTGGGTACAATTTTTCTTCTAGTGTACTAGATGCCACATACTGAACATACAACCTCCTTTTTTATGTCTTTATACCTTCCTCTTTTTGTAAGGATGTTGATTAGGGGATTTATAAATGTTTTTATTCTTGGGACAATATTCCTTGTTCTTCCTTTTCTTATTCACTATAAGAACCACATGTTTATCATGATCTATGTCTTTATCTACTCGTATAATCAAATTAAGAAGTTTTAAAAGACTCTTTTAATTATTTATCATATTATTATTAGAAATAAAAATATATAAGGTCTTGGTAAGTGATTAAAGTGTAAGATCTGTATGAAAATAATCTGGGAATTTAATCCCTAAGATGTCTCTGTGATCAATGTAGTCAAGAATCATGACTACAAGAAGCACATCAGGCATGGACTCTCTAAGATTAGTTGTAGATAGATCATTGTAGATCTCATACCTCCCTGGTATCACATTCTCTTGATATATATCCCAAAGGTGATACATATTTATACATGTATACATGTCCTCATGTTGTTGCAAAATCTCATTGAACATGGATGATAGCATGAAACATTGAACATATGTAGCATCAAGCAGTTGTTTCTCAAACACATATAGCACTTCATCACTTACCTCATTACTATGCTCTTCAGAAATAGGTTCTTTCAGAAAATATAATTTTTTTCATGGTTAAGGGTAAAGAGTAATCACATTTTCCATTCTTGGAATTTTTTGTCACTGAGATGGTTATCCTTATAAAGTATGGATCACAATGATATTTTTAAATTCATTTTAATGTTGTATCTAAAAAATAAGATGATCAGAATGTTATTATAATAACTTAAAAAAATTAGAGAAATATATAAACAATAAATTCATTAGTCTCCCACAATTTTATTGAAACCCAATAACCCTCACCATTTTCTTTGGAATATCCTATAACTTGTATATTCAAGGGTAAAGGATCCATATTCCCCTTCTCATTACCCCAACACTAGTTGGTCAAGTGACTCGAATGGTTTTAGGTTGGAATTCAAAATACCAATTGAATTAACTCGTAGTTACTTGATATATTAAGTAGAATCCTTAATCTTGAAATCCTTAAATTGTATTTCTTCAACCCTTACCTCTTAGTTACACCATGAATTGCATTCAAAGTCAACCACTGATGTGAACTAAGTTAAGTCAACCCAAAACATCATGTTATAATTCCCCAATAATTGAAAGCATCCAAACTTTTTTTGGTCAAGCGCATTGAACTATTATTCTATTTTAACTGAAGTAGTGGAAGGCTATACCGGCTTAATATATATAATTGAAGGATATTATAATTTATATATAAATTTACAATTATTATCTTTATCACATTCTTGTTAATGTTAAGTATATTTACTTAAGTGATTAACCATGACTTATATAATATTTAATCATAATCCAATTTCTTTTAGTTATATCTTGCATGCTTGTTAATTTCATTAATTCATGTGACCTTGAAAAAACATCCATAAGGAAACAACAATGAAACTTGATAGAAATACAATAGTAATTTGTTATGATCATGAGTGCTTATTATTGGTTAGTTCCTCTTGAGGTTGATAAACTAACCATTTACCTAGGGGAAAAACATCTTCAACAAATTATGTTTTTTGTTACAACTTTCCACCTATCCACCTATGTATCTATCTTTGATTGGTTTCACCTTGGCTCCAAACATGAACCAACACCACTAGCTTGGGACCTCCATTCATTATATATGATTTTACCCACACACAGGTGAGTGGAATAGGGTTTACATAAAATAAACTATGGTTACATAGGCCCTTATATAATAAGATGAGATAAGGCATGTGGGCCATGATTTTATTTTATAATAAATTAAATGAAACCAATCATATACAACAGTCTGGTCTATGTTCATGATCATCCTCACGCATGAAACTAATGAAGAATTTAATAAAACTATCATTCACTTATTAATCATTATGATTTAAGATAAATAATGCTCGAATCAATTAATTATCATCATTAATTAATCAATTATTATATATTAATTCTCATCTAAATTTCCTTGAGATTTTAATTAATTATAATTTTAAATAAATTAATTTTATTTATTTAAAATTAACTATGTACATAAATATACCTTGGAGGAAACATGGTGGATACCTATCCAAATCTACCCAACATATATTATACTCGTATAATTTTTACTCTTGTGACTTATTGAATACAAGAATTATCATGTAGTTTCATGTCATGTAGTATCAACTTAATGATTACATGAATTACATGATTTTGTTGTCATGTGTTATGATTCAATGCACGTAGAGTAACAACTGTAATATGACGCATACATGATATGTAGATCTGAGCATTACATAGATGTTAATCAAATATTTATGTATATATAAATATTAAAACTTGTCACATGGAATGTCCTATCAACTTAATTACCACACACAAGCACATGTAGAAAAGGTTTTCATAATATAATAAATAAATTTTTATATCTCTCTAATTTGGTATAGGTACATGATGTGTACATGGGAGCTATATGGAATGTACATCTCTCACCATATATCAGAATCACACACCTTGAGACTCAACATCTAAATTGTGCCTTGTAAAATAGAGTATACATCATGTACAATGGGATATATGGAATGTCGTCTCCGAATTACACAATCACCAGTCAGGTAGGCCATGTATGGTAATACAAGGCATGTTTGTGACTCAAAGGGACTACACGCCATGTATGTGGGATACACTTTGTGTACTCTGGATAACTATGTGCCACCCTATCCTGGTCAACATGTGGTTTAAGTAATAAATTCACCACATGTCAACAATGCTCAGGGGTTGAATTAGTTTCTGAATTAATTATTGATGTATTGAACATAAGTACATGTAGTGTAACTCCAATTACATAGCATGTACCCCTATGTTATCTGACCAAAATTCTTAGAACATCTTAATGAGATATTTGATTATATTTCGTTCACAAATTTAATCATATAGATTAGATCTACAAGAAATGAAGGAGGAAGAATCATATCTTGAAATTCAAATTAAAATAAATATTAAAATTGAATTGAAAACTAAATCAAAAATTTTTAAATCAATCAATGATATTTAAATAATTACAAATAATTTTGTGACATATCTAGTACCACTTTTATGTTTTGGGAATAGTGGAAGTGTGTGATGGGTCATTCCCAACTTTTCTTTTTTTCATGATAGATGGTCTATTTGAGATTTACACAAAAATAAACGTTGTGATCCCTAGAATTGAGTCAAAGAATATAAACAAGGGATAAAACACTGGAACCAGAGATATGATCATCACATATTATTTATAATCAATTTAATTTATTAAATAATTACCATGATGGAATTATTTCTTTGTTGATGAATATGAAAATAGATCTGTATTGTACCATTGTTGTATTGTAGAAATCAAATCAGATTACCTCTAGAGGAGATCCACACATGTTCCCGAAATCTCCAAATTTTTTCATAGGAATATATGGGTGCTAGCATGATAGATTCTATTACCTTCATCGTCCACCTTTGATCACCTAGAGAATCACTTCCAAAGCATTCTCCTAGATCTATCTTGGCTTGAGAGTGGGAGGTGTCAGAATATCGTTATCCATTCTTAGGAGCATTCTTAGAAAAGGGATCACTCTAGGGCTTGTGAGAATTCACCAAATCCATTTTGAACTACCAAAAAAATAAATTGGATCTAAGAGAAAAAATAATATAATTGGGTTTATATATTACTAGGGTTAGAAATAAATAATTGCACAAGTTTCTCTTATGATTTATTTAATCCCAGCATAACCCCATATCAAATAATATTATTATTATTATTATTTCTGGAAATTCCATTAACCTTCGAATTAAATTAAATATTATTTAATTAAATAATATTCAGTATTTATTATTTCTCATCGGACCATTAAACTTGATCCGTCGTAACTCCAAAATATTTATTGGTCCTTGAATAATGAATATTTATTTATTAAATAAATATCACTCCATTATTCTCCAATAAATAAATAAATATTTTATTCACTAAATAGAAAATAAATATTTATTAAAAAATCCACTCACATTTTATTCTATTGAATTACTGGTGATATGATATATTTGATTAAACATACATGAATAGTTATTAAACCACATTCAGGAATAATATTTATTCAACTTTTTAAATAATAAATAATAATATTGTATTTAACTACCCTTCTTCATACACTTAGTTTGTAACCCTCTAAGACTCTTTATCAGTGGCATTAGATAAAGTAGCCAGAGGTTAGAATATAACAACACGTGAAGGATTCCAAAGAGAAAGAAGTTAATTTTGCAACGACATAATACCTCTTATAGATTCTTACTGTGTAATATAATCTTTTTATCATAATATCTCTAATCAACTCGGTTGCATGGTAGTTCCATCAACCTATGTGTTTCATGTCTCTCTATTTGACATCCCAAAAATTGAACTTTCTTATAGAACAACAAGACCATGGATTTATTTAGTCTATATCATTTCAATAAAAGGGTGTGAGATATCAACTTCCACTAAAAAAACATAAGGTAAAAATCCTTTCTCTCATTATTCATTAATAAAATATTACTCGTGATGCACCCAATATATACTACCATACCGTGAATATATTTCATCACATTTTTTATCAATACATCAAAGAATGTAACTCATAATATTCATTATTAATAATATTAAACTATAAGGATCATTACACATGTTTGAAGATAGGAACATCTAATGACAAATATAAATGTGGATTTCTTAATGGTGGGTGTTGTTCTCATATTATCCTACTAAATATTACAAAGGGAATAAACCATGAGAAGGTGACTCAAATTCCTATAAGTCTATACACTAGACAGCCTATATCATTTTAATCCCTCGAATGATATCTTCCAGCTATGGAACATTTATTAATGAATAGTGTCTGGCACTTCTGGGTTCCCATAATAGCAGGGAACTGCTTTGACCTTTTAGTGTGATAGATGCTCTTAGGACATTATCGTGTACTATGTTACACAGATGAAAAATTATGATGTGACAAGTAGTTAATTAATATTCAAAACCATTAATTCAAGTTGTCATAAACTACGCAATAGTTGGTTTTAGGGAACAAAATACAACATGAAACACCTAGGAACCCAGTGCCTTCTATAACCTAGAAAGGTCATGGATCTCCATGAATACATATGACCTCACTGACGTATATCCTCCTTATCTCATCTACTATTAAGGTCTCTCGAACCAGTAAGATGTGTGTGACCTTCGTCAAATGGTCCAAAACTACCCATACTCTATCATTTTAATGAGGAGATATAAAAAAACTAGGCACATATTTCATAAATAAATCATCCCATTTGCACTCGGGAATAGACAACGGATGTAAAAGTCCTTCCAGTCATAGATTTTCTTCCTTTACCAAATGACAGGTGGAACACCATGTGATAAAGCTTTTTAACTCCCATTTCATAGTTGAAGGCCAATACTAGAGATGTAAGTCTCCATACATCTTGGTAACACATGGATGTACTACAAAAAAAGGCATAAAACCCGTACATAATCTCCTCTCTGATGTATCATGAAACCCAAAAATTCCCATGAATTCTTAAGGACTCATCAACATCCACAATATAACTAGAAGATGAATCATCATCTAAGATACTTTCCCTCGGGACTAGGTCCTTGGGATATAAAATTTTCTGCATTATTAACTGTTCTATAAGGGTATAACTCATTGCTAAAGCTAAGAGGATGGTCTTTCTGTTATCCTCCTAAACCTAAACATATATATCTGAAGACAAGGTCATGAGTTTTCACTCACCACTAGCGACCAGAACTACATGTGTCTAAGTCTTCTAGCTCATAGCATCGAATGTTTCATTGTCCTTCCCAAGTGTATATGCAAGCTCAAGATCAAAGTATTGTAGGAATTCAACCCATTTTCAAAGTCTAGGATTCATATCACACTATGTAAAGATATACTTGATGTTTTTTTGATCCATGAATATCACAAAAATCACTTCAAGTAAATAGTGTCTCTAATAGTATAGATCATGAATAATAGAAGGTATATTGAGATCACGCATCAGGTAATTCCACTATGAAATGTCCCATGAAAAACCATTTCATGGTAGTTTATAAAATTCAGGGTGAAACATTTTATTAGAAATTTAAATCACCACAAAACACAAAATAATTTCCCTTTAGGGTATTTTAATATAGTTATTACACCCTCCAATGTCACTATTTGCAATAGTACTCTTTTTAGAAGGAAACTAACTTATCATGTCACTAAGAATTACATTAATTGGGTCTACTGTTATCTAATCAACATCCATTTAAAAAATTTCTGATCTTTGATATGAGATGTACCATTCCCCATGATGTGTTTTCTTATAATTTTTCAAAAATTTATTTACAATCAAATGTCCCCTTACACTATCTCATTTAGAAAAATCTATCTTTTAAAAATTCTATTAAAATCCAGAGGATAAATTTATACAGTTCTTAATCCCCTTAAAATATTTTCCATAAACATTATTTTTTAAATTAATTATACCCTTATCCATATGTTTATTTTAATAATAAAAAATAAATGAAATATGTGAAAAATTATTATTAAATTGAGATCCTCTAGTCAAATAATACTTATCCATATGTTTATTTACAATTTCATTGTAAAATGATAAAAATTTAAAATCCAACTAATATTATGACATATAGTATAATATTGTGTTTTTTAGTAGTGATATTAATTATTATTAAATATATATATTGTATTTTTATATTTTATTTAAATATTAAATATAAACCTATATAACACATTGAAATTTATATAATGTATATACATAATTTTTAATTAAAAATTATCATTAATAATTTTAAAATACTAATTAGTAATTAGAATATTTGTTGTTGGTGTTATTATTATCACCATCAAACATACTAAACTAAAAAACATATAGTTGTTTTAGATACATCTTAAACATCAAAAAAAATATTTAATTATTTATGAGTGAATTAATTAATATTTACATAATAGGATATTTGAAACATTGTTAAAATACTCAACTATCAGCACTTATTTTAACAATTTCTAGATTTAAATTCTTTTAAATCACTTTTAACTTCGATTTTTAATGAATCACCACTAAAAAAATTACAGTGATAATTAATAATTAATAAATAATTATTATTAAAAGAAAATATCAAATAAGTAATAACATGTAATTACTCATGAATAATAATAATTAATTAGAAATAAATATTAATTCATAATTCATAATTAGTAATTACTATTTTTTAAATAGTAATTAATTAAAAATTAATAGTAAAAAATTTAGATATATTAAATGAAAAAAATAATTAATAATTAATTTTATTAAAAATCAAGAGTTAATAATTAATTAATAAATTATAATAACAAATAATTTGTTGAAATATTTTTCAAGTCATTTTTTTGATAAAACAACATTAAAAATATTTTTCATATCGATTATTCCTAGAATAATCGTGTCAAATATTTAACTATTTATGTGGGATAGAATTTTGGTCTAACTTTATTTTCAAGGACTTATTTCTCATGTCATTTTAAAAAATCATACATAAAATATATTTTTTCATTTCTTTTTTTAAAAAAATAAAAGTCGAAAATATTTTTCAGGACAATTCTAAAAAAACAACATGAAAAATATAACTTTTAAGGGATATTATTTTTGACACAATGATTTTTTTATATTTTTTCGCATCAGTTTTTTCAAAAAAACATAAGGTAAATTCATTTTTTATTATGTGGTGTGAGGATATTTTATTATTGGGATATTTTCTAAGACATATTTTTCAATACGGTTTTTAAAAAATAGAATTAAGGGACACCATAGTTGATATTTCTTATATTGATTACTTTTCAATCGATAAAACAATATTTTCAACATGGGTTAATAAATAATAGGTGTAAAAAATTTGATGCGAAAAATATTTTCCATGTTGTTTTTTGAATAAAAGACATGGAAAACATTATAGTCAAAAAAATTTATGTCTTATATATATTCATCAATGTTGAAAGTATTTTTAATGTATTTCATTAAATTAAAAATGTAAAAAATAGCGATTCAAACGTCAATGATTTTAAATGTTTTATTGTATTTTTCATTAAAAACAATAGAAATCCTAAAAATCCTCCATGAAATATCCCATGACATCCTATTTCATAGTGGTTTGCAAAAATCATGGTCAAACATTCTAATAGCACTTTAAATTGTCACTAAACCAAAAATAATTGTGCTTTAGGGCATTTTACTATAGTGATTACTCCCTCCAATGTCACTATTTGTGACATTAGCTTCTTTAGAGGGAATCTGACATATACTGTCACTAATAATTATATTCATCTAGTAAACTGTTATCAGATCGACATCCATATGAACATTTTTTCATAAATGATAGGAGACACCTCATTCCCCTTGATGGGTTTTCTTGTAATTTTTTAAAAAATTATTTGGAAACAAATATTCCCAAATGCTATATCATTTTAAAAAATGTATGTTTCCAAGGGTGAAATTAGTATATTTCTTAATCCCCTCAAACAATTTTGTATAAATTTATCTTTTATATCAATTATATTATTATCTATATGTGTAATTGAATAATAATAAATAATTTACATATATTTGAAAAATAAATATTAAATTGAGCAACTAGTCAAATAATATAATCAAACATAAGTTTAAATAATACTTATAAAATGTTAAAAATATATATGAAAAAATAATTATTATAAAAAAACCATTAAAATTAATACCAATTTCTTCCAGTGATCATTAAAAAATGCCTCTTAATATTCTGAAATAAATTATATTATATGTTTGTTATATGTTTAATGGAGATTCTTTTTTTCAATTACTTTTTAAAATGATAAAAATTTAAATTCAAAGAATTATAATAACTAAAATATTCATAACATATAAAAGAAAATAGATTATCAAATTTTTAAAAGTATAACTATAAAACGTGTATATATGTATGATAGAAAATGTAAGGACAATAAATTTAAAACTTGAAGAGTCATTTTGATGAATTTTTTTTGAAAGAATAAATTTGAAATGGGAAACATTAAAGATAATCGTTTTTATTATACTTATAAATATTATGTTGAATATTCCTAGGGTTTTTTGGACCTTAATCAGAAAAATATGAAATTAGATGACTAAATAACATAGTCATCAATGATAATAATCTAAAAAGATAAAAACTGACATACAAAATATAAATCAACATAAAAATACACATACATTATATAGTATAAAAACATCAAAATTTTATTAATTAAAGTTCAATATCAATATTTTTTAGGTGTATTGGTGGCTCAAAAGTCCATGTTCAAGTGATAGAGAGTAGTTTTTTCCAAATAAAAATTAAATAAAAAAGACTCAAAATAATTGACTAAATATGAGTGAGGTAGAACACCACGTGGTTTTATAATAATAATAGTAATAAAAAGGTATAAAAAATAAATGGGGATGTAAGGTGGGTTAGGAATTATAAATAGGGATTCCTCATGTAGGATGGTGTGAGTGTTGAGAATGGAGAAGGGGGTGGAAGAGGTGGAAGAGGATGGGTTGGGTGGTTACATGTGAGTGGTATTTGTGTTGAGATCATTAATAATGTTATATATCATCCTCCACCTTGTATGCTTCCTTCTCTTTCACACCCCCATATCCACCTCCATCATCACACCTAGAATGGTTTCTAAATAAGAATTTATGTCTTTACCTTTGGTGTTTATGGTTTTTTTTTCTCTTTTAATTAACCAGATTTTGGATTTCTAATTGTTGTATTTTCTTATATTTGATGATGTACCGCTCTGTACTGATATAAATATTGTTTGATTAACTAGGTTTTCGATCCTTCATCCCAATTAATATATTAATTTTATATTTATAACTATCCATCTATCCTTAATTAATGATGATTAAAGATCTCAAAAATATAAATATAAAATATAAATATTTCTCTCGTCACTTCTCCCTTGAAAATATCATCCAATACCACATGGGCATCACTAGTAATTTAAATAAATATTCTATATCAAATTCTTCTCCATATCATTTATATCATGGAGGATTTCAACTACTCTAGAAGGATTTCAACATCATATTATCCATAGTACAATAAAATTCTACTTCAAATAAGGATTTCATTGAGAATCACTGCTTGTAAAATGGGGAAAAGTTTTTTTTAAATTTTAAACAAAAGGTACATAGTTTTTTTGGGTGGAGGGAAATTCCAATGTTATAAAACTCATTTCAAAGTCATAACTATGGAATTAGGTACTCAAGGGGACATATGTGAGAATATACTTTCAAGATCATAATGGAACATGTATGAAACATGTGTGATGCACTTTATGTCCTGGACAACACCGAGCAGTGGCTATTTGAGTTGTGCAACAAATTATTTGTGGTGCCACAATAAAGCTATGTGTCCAGGTTTGATATTTGAGGGGTGATTTTTTGTCATGAGACTCTAATTAGAGAAGATATAGAACTATATTGGGGTTTGGCCTTTCACACATCTTTTCTATGCTCTAACTACAATTCAAGTTTCACACTAATTTTGTAACACTTTGTTATTATGGAATTTTTTTCATTTTCCTCATGAGTTTTTAATCATAATATCTAAAAGGTTTTTCCACATTACAATAATGATTTTTTATTTATATTTTTTTACATATTTAATCATTTATATTCTTATTAGAGATTCTCACAATATTTAATGGTTATAAAAAGAAGAAGAGAATGATTTCAAACCTCAACCATCACATTTTAAAGTAGTTATCCAGATTTCTAGATTTAGTAAAATTCATTAAATATCCAGAAACTCAGCACATTTTTTTTGATCCCCCACAAGTGATACTCTCCAACCTTCATCACCTTCTCCACCCATCATTGAAAGATTACTAAATATATATGGAAGTTGGTTAGATCTTCCAATTCCTCCTCATTTTGAGTAATAAGGCCAATACTAAAAGGTCATTTGCATATACATATAAAATTTTTATACCACTTCATGTTTGATTCACCATTCACATTTTAACATTGTTCACCTTTGGGCACCATGTCTTTTCCCCCTTTTTTAAATTTCTTCTTATCTTGGATGGGCTTATCAATTTTATAAAACAAAGTGGTGTCTTTATTTTCAGTTGTCTCTAGGTTTCTAGACAACTCCTACAAATTTGGATATATGGTTAGTATATAAGTATAAGATCAAATAATTTCTTCCATTCATGTGTGGTCTTCTTTGTAACTATAGTTGTTGGAGCTCATTACTACTACCCCTTTTTATTTCATCTTTCCTAGAAGTATAATCATACATCTCATAGCAAAGTTTCTTTTTTGGTTTCACCATCCTCAAACCACTTCATCAATTGTTTAATTTCACTACTTATGAAAACTTTCATACTCATAAAAAGGAGTTTCTGTAACACCCCAAGATTTCATAGTAAGTTATTTTATTTAAATTAATTAAATAGCTTGCGCTATATGCAACACCGAGTTCGAGCGCACCACGACTTACCAGATTAGCCGTTCAAAAAATGGTTATGAATAGTATTAAATGAATTTTGAATTTTATATACTCCATATAATTTTAACATACATATTATCTGTTTATTAGACATAATATAAGAACAAATTCAATTTTTCAGATAAAAGAAATATTTTTCAAAAAATTCAATTTTATCTCCTTTTAATTGTGAACCCTTTTTCAATCCAATATTTGAAACTTTTATATATTCAATTTGACAAAATAAACTTCTTACTTAGAATAGAGTCATAAAAATTTAATTTGGATAAATTTTCAGTGCTTTTCTGATAACTTTCATATTTTGATGAATAGTGAAAAATACTAAACTTTAATTCAATACAACTTTTTTAATCAAAATAATTTATAGTGTTAAATTATACATTTGAATGCTTTTGAAGTATAATTAGATTATATTTTTTCATTTAATACAATTTTTGTCATTGGAAGTAATTTTACATTTAAATTGGACAAAAACACATATCAGTTTTTTGATAGTTTTTACATCTCAAAAACCCACTTTCTGGTTTTGAAAATGGGAATATTTTTTAAAATTAATTAATAAGAATTCTATGTTTTTAATTTGGTAAAATATACATAATTTTTGAATTTGGAATATCAAAATTATATTTGGGTGAATTTTTTGTATTTTTCTAAAAACATTAAATTTTTTATTAATAGTGAAAAACACTACATTATTATTTAAATCCGACTATTTATTTAAATATTTATTTTTAATTTAAATTTATTTTAAAGTGAAAATAGATACATAATACCTATATTTTTCTAATTTAATTCATTGAATTAATTTTATAAAAAGATTAGATATATAAATTTTTATTGAACTTTTTACCGTCTTTTACTCAGCTTCTAGGAACATTTTCAAATATGCATAAAAAATAATTTTACCAATTTTATGAATTGAATTTTAAAAATATGAGAGACATGGTTGAAATCAGTAAGAAAAATGTGGTTTAATATGTTGAAAATAATTTTTGGTGAATAGTAACTTTTGAATTTTATTTAACATGGTTAATAGTAAATAGGGTAATTAAAGGTAAAAATGATATTATAAATACCCTAAAACATGTTCAAATTCTATTGGATAAGTGTATTTAGACCAAAATAAACATTATGAATAAAATATGATCTATTTGATCCACTTGGATTATATTAGGACATTTATTATTGTTTTATTTATATAAGAGTTAAAAGTGTTAAATTCAATGTTTAATAACTAGACCATTTTTTATATAGGGTTATACATAATATAAATTCAAATATAAATATTTATTATAAAGATAAAAAAAAATTATACATCATGTTATTTTATTTATAATTTTTGGACATTAAATGAGTAAATTTATTTATGAAAATGTGATGATGCAGTAATTACCTTATTAATGAAGGATTAAAATAATTTTTTATTATAAATATAAAAAGAAATAAAAATTGAGAATTTTGAAGAATTAAATGAATTTTCTAGGTTAATATGACATTTTAGGGTTCATGTAATGTATTTTTTTCTAAGTAATAAAGTTTTTTTGACTTTAAAAAACCAAATACTAAATAGTTTCAAAATTGACATAAATGAGTATTTAAAGAAAATACTATATTATTAAACGATATAATATTCCTAAAAATATAACGTTCAGCCAAAGTAATTATATAATTATATATATGTGATTAATGAACCACTTTAGGTTCTATTGGAATTTTATAGTATGTTTATTAACCATGTAATATTAAAATCCAAGAAGACATGGTAAGAGTTAAAGTATTTAACTAAGAAATAAATATAAAAGATATGGTTAATATGATGACCTAAACTTGTCTAAAACCTATTGGTTGAGAATATTTTGACCCATCCCTACCGTATCCTAGAAATAAATCTATTTTTAGCCATTATAAACCGAAAATGATTTTATAATAAAATAATATTTCAAGCTTTTCCTAAAGTGTCCCTTAACTCTATTATAAAAGGGTACTTCCCCTTATCTCAATGTTATACCTCCAATGACATTTGGCTCGGAAAAAAACTACTCAAATATCCTACCAAATACCCGCACGTGAACCCATAGGCCATTCTATGATCATAAAACCAACCTATGGATCCCTTTTGATCAAATCAAAAGGATGCAACTGGAGAAGAGGTAATAATTTCATCACCTCTTTCAAAGTTCTTTTCTTCTTCCACTTCATATTTCATTATTGGTTCCATACCAAAATAAAAAATCTAGTAAATTCTAAATACTGTGATGTTATTATAAATATGTTACAACCATATTCATTATTCTATCCATCCTAGTAATGAAAAATCCATCATACGCGCATACGTACGGCTTACCGTCTCCACATCATGGTGTAGTTTGTTATTCAAAACATCATTATTTGGATGGGTATAATATTGAGTATAACTAATATAAATAATAAATAATACATGTTAATGATTCTGTATATATAATATATCATCAAATTACCTACTATTACACCACTAATAAAATAATATTGTCGCTCGTACGTACGTACGGCTTACCACAACGCGATGAGATTTCATTCCCCATCATAACCATTCAACAATAATTTTCATTAGATGATTAAAAATAATGTTTAAAAACTTAATATAATTATTTATATTAATCAAATACATCCTATCCATAACAAACATTACTTACGTAACAAAACATATAACGAAAAATGAATCAGTTAACACCCAAAACAATGATACTACTGAACTTTCATTAATAAAGCAATATTAAAAGATCATATATGATGTCATATTTATGTATGTGGTTCCTGTATAATTTAATAACAATTATTTTACCATTATAATGGAGTTTAACCTACCCTATACTAAGTAAAAGTACAAGGTAAGGGGTTTTCATCTCACTTTTAGTCCCATGAGATTCATTCTATATTTTCCACTATTTCCTTTTGTGTAGTGTATATACTACCAATGATTGTATTCTTTGTGTAATATAATTTAATTTATGGGTATTTAAATCTTCATTGTATGATCCTTATTTCATGGGTTGTATGCTTCATAAATTACCATGTCGGTAATGGAATTTCTAATTTCAATTTCCACTCATTGGGTTTTACACAAACTTCATTGATTATTTTACTCCAAGATTATGTGTGAAATAACTATTTTTTTCTTTATGTATTAATTTCTTCTCCCATTTGTGTGGATATACTTTTGATACACATAATCACTCCATTTATAAATTCTCAATTCATCGATATTAACATCATAAGAGTATTCTTAACTCAATTTCCATTCATTGAGTTAAACATCCAAGTCATTGGTGTTGTTTTTACACGAATATGGGTGAATGTCCTATGATTGATTTACACTGAATATCCAATCATATTCAGTGTATTTATATTTTTCACACATAATTATTTCATTTATTTATTCTTAACCTAAGGATGTGGTCTTTTTAAGGGATTTTATCACAATTTACATTCCATTGATACTTCTTTATTATTATGCGCCAATTCAATTTTACATGGTGTATATACTATACCTTGACATATTATATCATGAATACCTTTATTATAATGATATTATAAAGTTTTTATTACTCAATTATTTTTATTCAAGAATCTCTCATTTGGTTGGGGACTCTAACTAAAATATCAATCTAAATGTTTTAAGGATATATTCTTCTAAATTATTTCTCATTAATGTCCATATTTTAAAAATAGTTTTAAGGATTTATTTATATGGACATGAATGTTTTAAAATTAAAATTCTTTTTAAAATTTATAATGTGTTATGGGATACTTTGATTAAAAAATATCTTTTAAATGGATTCTTGATTAATAATGATACTTTTAAACGTTTTGAAGAAAAAGGGGACATTTCTCTCAAATAGTTTTACTGATTATTTTCATCTATGTCAATATCCTTAATTATTATTTATTGAGGTTGATTTATTATAATACAATATTTCACATTGTATATAATGATTTATGTTTGACTATGGATTTACTATTTTTATACCATTCATGGTTTTTGGTTAAAATATTTACATTTCATATGAAAGTTTTAATATAAATGTTTAGATTATGTTTCACCCTTTTCGTATGAGGAATACATTGGACAAAGTAAGTGACATGCCGAGCCCGCTATAGCCCCTCAATGCATCGATAGGTCTCATGAAAAAAACTAGTGTCTTGGCATAAGGCATCGACAAAATATTATTTTTAGTCTTGGCATGATTCCTTGACTATGTGGTTATGATGTCCAGAATTATGCATTCTATCATTAAGAAATTGTCTATTGATATTACATGTGATTATTTTATTAGTATAATATCTTTGTGAATATGTAAATGGAATTATTTGATTTGTCTTTTCCATATTATGCTGAAGTTTATGTTTATAAGGCTTGTGTTTTAGTCTTATACATTACCTTAAATATTTATACTTATTTATGATAATTTTCACTATATTGTTATCCCTAGTGAGCATCTAATATCACCCCTTTATTATGTTTTCTTTTTCCCTAGATGTGATGAAGTATATTATGATTAACCTATAGGGATAGGCCAAAGGATATGAGTGTATTAAAATGGGACACAATGTTGTTTTCCATTATTTCATGATGTAATGTAAAACTTGTGTATGTATATAGTACTTCCAAGGATACTAAACTAATCATTATTTCGAGACTTGATCTATTGTGATCATGCCAATGTTATGTAATAATGCACTAACTCTGTGTAACTAGGGTCAAGGCGTTGTATTTGGTAAAAAGTGAAGTTTAGTACAAAACTTGTAAGCTAGATTTAGAAAAACTCTGATTAGAAAACACTACCCTAAGATAGAATTTGAGGATTAGTATAGAAGAACATCCAGAAAATTTATAAGGTAAATATTTTCTGGGTTTTTTAGGAAGTACATCCCTGTTTGGATACGAGCAGGTAGAGGTTTCTCTGGTAGAGATTTACCTAGGTATAAAACCTGAAAACACCGTATTGATATAAACTCGAACGGGAACTAGTGCACGACAACGGGCCTTATTTCACTCTTCGTTACGACACTCTCGGGGGATATACTTAGGATAATTCACATTTTCTTTACAAACAAATTTGAAGGATTTTAATATAAGATGTTAATAAATAACCTTGGTTAATCCTAAGGTGTTTTAGATTGAAAATAAGGTTTCATGATATTCTCCAAATTATTTTATTACTATTGTTACTCACACTATGATTTCTGGTTTTAGTCAATGGCTTGATTCTAAAGAAACCATAGTAACATTGAACATGATGTAAAATGTGGGAATGATGGTGTAAATGATAAATTAAATGGAATGTTGATAGGCGTAAAATATATTATGTTCATGCTGAAGCAGGTTTCCAAAAATATTATCAACAATATATACACTAACCAACTCCCAATCTCAACAAAGAAGAGAAAGGAAGAGAAAGATAAGAGCTCCAGTAGTGATGACCATGGAGAAAAGAAATCTCAATTTCCATCATGCCAGAAATGTGGAAGGAGACACCCAGGAAATTTTCTCAATGGAACAAATAAATTCTTTATGTGTGGGAACAAAGTACATAAAGTAATGAATTGCCGAGGAAAAATGAAGAGTGCTGTGGAAAAATTAAAAATGATCCTAATAATCCATTTACAGTAATTTTCCATAAATTTAGGGGACCTGGAAATTACCCAAGTCAATTCACTATTTTGTAGGATAACCATTGGGTCAAGGAAGAACCTATGTGGAAATAAATGGATGGCGAAATATTTAAAAGTATTAATGCTATTTGTTTATGGGATTACTAGGGAAGACTTTTCTCTTGTATGTGTAACCCTTTATTTTGTTATGCGAAAATGATATTCGAGGAAAAATTATCTTATCTTTTGTGGACAAAGTTATAAAGAACCATTTGGGATTACATGATCCTTAAATTTGAGGCAATTATAGGTTATTAATTTTTGGGATGAAAATGAGAGTTATGAGATAAAATTTGTGGTTAAATTATGTTATGTTCATTTTTAGGAATTTATCTAAATTTGGGAATGGAATAAAATATAGTTTTTGAAAAGGGACAACACACAGACCATATGACAACCTGTCACGTCAGACAAAGCTATGGGAATCAAACCCACAACCAAAGTGCGACTTGGGTTTATCTCCTACCATTGGTCTACGTGAAGTCCCTAGTTAGTGTGAATTATTATTTTTACTCAACAATAATTTGATTTGGGATATTAGTTTTTATCAAATGGGTATCCTTAGTGTAGGAAAATGATTTGGTTATTAAGTGATAAATGTTATTTTGGAAGACGTTCGCTCTGTTGGTAACACTATATGCCCAAGGAAAATAGAATACTGTGGGATTTAATTAGAGAAGTAATGGTAGATTTTTTTTATTTTGGAAGAATATAAGTTTTTTATAGAGATTTAGGTTATTAATGGAAATGATTTACCTATCATAGAAAATATGTGATTTGGTTAATTACACTTCTGTATGAGACTTTAAGAGTATTTGATGTTATTTGGAGATAAATGTTAAGATTTACTTGAAAGATTATGTGATTAAATTCTTTTGAGTTTTGGAATTCAATATTATTTTGGATTATATTGATGGATTTTAAGGAAAATTGTTTATTGAATGGTATTTATTGAACTTTGGGTATTGTTACTTTAATTTTGGAAATTAAGATTAGTATTTCTTTCTATAAAGGATTATCCATTTTGGGGATCATCTGATCTTGTACTAACCATTTGGTTTTTGTTAATATCTAAAGACAAGGAAAATATATAGTTCACCCTTTGTGGATTATTTGAATTCCCTAGAAGTTTATTCTAGCACTTCAAGTGTGACCAAGTCATCATGAATACACGTCATTTGGAGAAAAGATGAGTTAGTGGTAGAAATTTATTAAAGGATGAAACTCTACTTAAAAATTAAGTATATATCTTTATGTTCTTAGTCAATGTCATAAATAAATTCCTAAACATTATGAAATGGAACATAAAACAAAAAACACTGTCTGTTTACTTTTACTGTTGGGAAACTAATTACCATTTAAACCATCACAAGTTTATGGTTTTCTTATTGTTAACTTTCTTCTAATCATGCTTTCTATCACTCTCCATCATAACTTGAAACTTATTTTATTTTCCCTATCCATTTTTTCTTATATGGAATCCTACTATGGGTTATCTCGGGTAACCTTTATACTTCTCTTTCATTCTTTTAAAGTGATAGTTTTATTGACTCTTTTTCTGATGTGGGACATTTAATGAAGTTCCCAAGCCCAATTTTAATATTTTGAGGATGCAATTTCCAAAATCATTAATGAATGTAACACCCTAATGTTTCATAGTAAGTTATTTTCTTTAAAGTAATTCAATATCTTCTGCTACACACAACACCGAGTTAGAGCACACCATGACTAACCAAACTTTCCGTTCAAAAAATTATTATTAATATTATTAACTTTATTTTGAATTTTATATACTCCATATAATTTTTACCTCCATATTATGTGTTTCTTAGACATAATATAAGAACAAATTAAATTTTTCAGATAAAATAGGTATTTTTTTAAAAATACAATTTTACCGTCTTTTAATGGAGAACCCTTTTTAAATCCAATATTTGACACTTTTATATATTCAATTTGACAAAATAAACTTATTCATTAGAATAGGGACATACAAATTTAGTTTGGATAAATTTTTTGTGCTTTTCTGATAACTTTCATATTTTGATGAATAGTGAAAAATACTAAACTCTAATTGAAAAAAAAAATTAATAAAAATAATTTATAGTTTGAAATTATAAATTTTAATTTTATTGAAGTATAATTAGATTATATTTTTATTATTTAATACAATTTTTGTAATTGGAAGTAATTTTACATTTACATTGGACATAAACACATGTCAATCTTTTTATAGTTTTTACTTATCAAAAACCCACTTTCTAGTTTTGAAAACGGGAATATGTTTTAAATTAATTAATACTACAAATATTTTTTGAATTTGGTAAAATATATATCATTTTTAAATTTAGAAAAACAAAATTAACTTTGGGTGAATTTTTGGTATTTTTCTAAAAACATCCAATTTTTGATGAATAGTTAAAAACACTGCGTTATTATTTAAAGCAGAATTTTTATTTAAATAATTATTTTTAATTTAAATTTATTTTAAAGTAAAAATATAAACATAATACCTATATTATTCTAATTTAATTCATTGAAGTCGTTTTATAGTAATATTAGATATATAAAATTTTATAGAACTTTTTACTGTCTTTTTCTCACCTTCTAGGAACATTTGAAAATTTTCATAAAACAAAATTTTACCACATCTATTAATTGAATTTCAAAAATCTGAGAGATACGGTTGACATCAATAAGTAAAATATTGTTCAATGGGATGAAAATAATTTTTGGTAAATAGTAACTTTTAAATTTTACTTACCACAGTTAACGGTAAATATGGAAATTAAAGGTAACAATGATATTATAATTACCCTAAAACATGTCCTAATTCTATTGGATAAGTTTATTTAGAACACAAGTAACCTTACTAATAAAATATGATCCTTTTGATCCACTTGGACTATATTAAGACATTAATTATTATTTTATTTAAAGAAGAGTTGAAAGTGTTAAATTCAAGGTTTAATAACTAAACCATTTTTAATATAGGTTTATACATAATTTATATTTAACTATAAATATTAATTAGAAAGATAAAAATATTTCCTACATCATGGTATTTTATTTATATTTTTTAGACATTAAATAAGTAAATTTATTTATGAAATAATGATGATGTAGTAATAACCTTATTAATGAAAGATTAAAATAATTGATATTATAAACATCAAAATAAATGTTAATTGAGACTTTTGATGAATTACAAGAATTTTCAAGGTTAATATGAAATTTTAGGGTTTATTTAATTTATTTTTTGTGAAGTAATCAAGTTTTTTTTTACTTTTACAAAAACCAAATACTAAATAGTTTCAAAATTGACATAAATGGGTATTTAAAACAAATATCATATTATTAAATGATATAATATTCCTAAAAATATAAGGTTAGACCAAAAGACTTGTATAATGATAGATATGTCATTAATTTACCACTTTAGGTTTAATTGGAATTTTATTGTATGTTTATTAACCATGTATTATAAAAATACAAGAAGACATGGTAAGAGTTAATGTATTTAACTAAGAACTAAATCTAAAAGATAAGGTTAATATGGTGACCTAAACTTGTCTAAAACCTATTGGTTGAGAGTATTTAGACCCATACCCACCTTATCCTCGAACTAAATCCATTTTTATCTATTATAAACCGAAAATGATTTTATAATAAAATACTATTTCAATATTTTCCTATAGTGACCCTCACCTCTCTTATAAAAGGGTACATCCCCTTATCCCAAAATCACACCTCAAAAGCCATTTTTCTCAGACAAACCCTACTCAAATATCCTCCCAAATACCGTAAAATGAACTTGGAGTCCTTACATTGATCATAAATCCAACCTAAGGATCCCTTTTGATCAAATCAAAACGAAGCACCCAAAGAATAGGTAATAATTTCATCACCTCTTTCCAAGTTATTTTCTTCTTACAATTCCTCTTTCATTATTGTTTCCATAACAAAATACTAAATCCAGTACCTTATACATATTTTTATTTTATTATAATTATGGTACAACCATATTCATTATTCTATCCATCCTATAAATGACAAAGTCTCTATATGTGTGTACGTACGGCTTACCGTCTCCACGTCATGGTGTAGTTTGTTATTCAACACTTCATTATTTGGATGGGAATAATAATGAGTATAACTTAAGTAAATAAAAAATATAACATTTTAATGATTCTTTATATATAATATACCATCCAATTAGATATGATTTCACCACTAATATAATGATATTGTCGCGTGTGCGTACGTACGGCTTACCATCTCCACGACGCGATGAGATTTCATTTCCCATCATAATCATTCAAGAATAGTTTTCATTTTATGATTAAAAATAATGTTTAATAACATAATATCATTTTGGATATGAATCAAATAAATCCTATCCATAACAAACATGACTTACTTAACAATACATATAAAGGAAAATGAATCAGTTAAAACCCAAAACAATGATACTACTTAAATATCATTAACAATGCAACATTAGAATATCATATATGATATCATATTTATGTATGTGGTTCTTGTATAATTTAATAACATTTATTTCACCATTATAAAGGAGGTTAACCTACCCTCTTCTAAGGAAAATTACAAGGTAAGGGGTTTTCATATCACTTTTATTCCCGTGAGATTCATGCTATATTTGCCACCATTTATTTCTGTATGGTGTATGTACTGACCATGATTGTATTCTATGTGTTATATACTTTAATTTATGGGTATTTTATTCTTCATTATATTATCCTTCTTTCATGGGTTTTCTATTTTTTAAGTTACCAAATTGGTGAGGGAATTTCTAATTTCAATTTCAACTCATTGGGTTTTATGCAAACTTCATTGATTATTTTACTCCAAGATTATGTGTGAAATCACTATTTATTTCTGTATGTAGTAATTTACACTCCCATTTTTTTTGATGTACTTTTGATACACATAATCACTACATTTATAAATTATCATTTCATTGATATGAAATTGATAAGAGTATTCTCAACTCAATTTACATTCATTTAATTAAACATCCAAGTCATTGGTGTTATTTTTACAAGAACATGTGTGAATGTCCTATGATTGCTTTACACTGAATTTCTAATAATATTGAGTGTATTTATATTTTTCACACATAATTATGTCATTCATTTATCCTTAACCTAAGGATAAGGTCTTTACAAGGGATTTCATCTCAATTTATATTCCGTTGAGACTTCTATGTTGTTATGCGCCAATTTACTTTTATATGGTGTATATACTATAATTTGACATAGTATATCATGAATCCCTTTATTCTCATGATATTATAATGTTTTGATTACCAAAATTATTTTTATTCAATCATCTTTATTTTTTTTAAGAACTCTAACTAAAATATCATTCTAAATGTTTAAGAGATTTATTCTTCTAAAATATTTCTCATTAATATCCATGTTTTAATAAAAATTAAGGATTTATTTATATGGGAATGGATTTTTTAAAATTAAAATTCTTTTTAAAAGTTTCAAAGTGTTATGGGACACTTTGATTCAAAAATCTCTTTTAAATGGATTCTTAATAAATAGTGAGACTTTTAAATGTTTTCAAGAAAAAGGAGATATTTATCTAAAATAGTTTTACTGGTTATTTTCATCTATTTCAATATCATTCATTATTCTTGATTGGGGATGATTTATTATAATAAAATCTTCCACATTGTATTGACTGCATAATGTTTTATTGTGGATGTGCTATTTTTATACCATTCTTGGTCTGAGGTTAAAATAAGTACATTTTGTATGCTAGTTTTAATACGAATGTTTATATTATGTATCACCCTTTTCATATGAGGAATTAATTGGACTTAGTAAGTGAGGATGGGGACCTCTATAGCCCCTTGATGCACTGGTAGGTCTCATCAGACAATCTAGTTTCCTGGTAGAATTCTTTCACAAAATCTTATTTTTAGTCTTGGCATGAGGCCTTTAATATGTGGTTATGATGTCTGGCATTATGCATTACATCATTATGAAATTATCTATGGATATTACATGTGATTATTATACTAGTAGAATATCCATGTGAATAAGTAAATGGCATTATTTGATTTATATTTGTCATATTATACAGATTTTTAAGTTTAAAATGCTTGTGTTTTAGTCTTATACATTGCCTTAAATGGTTATGATTATTTATGATAGTTTCCTCTATATTTTTATCCCTACTGAGCATCTAATCTCAACATTTTCTTGTATTTTCTTTTTACCAGGATGTAAAGAAATATATTATGATTAACCTATTGGGATAGGCAAAAGGATATGAGTGTGTTCAAAGGGGACACAATATTGTTTTTCTTTATTTCATGATGTAATGTAAACCTTATGTATGTATCTAGTACTTCCAAGGCTACTAAACTAATCGGGCTTTCAAGACTTGATCTCTTGAGATCATGCCAATGTTATGTAATAATGTACTAAATCTGGGTAACCAGGGTTGGTGCATTATAGTTTCAATAACCATTTCAATTCTATTATCTCTTTCTAAGAATTTTTCTCTTTTTTATTAATGTTTCCTTCCATTCACTTTTCCATTCACGGATATCTTGGAATGTTTCATAGTGTGTAATCTCTGACCACTTTAAAACCTCTTCTTCCCTATAGGTTTAACATCTTTCCAAGAAGTCTTCATTCCCTTATTGGGTTATATTTTTTTAGTTTTATTCCTTGTAGATTTTACACCCATGGCGGAATCCCTTCCTATCATAACCCAGCTTTTCATTTTTCATTAGTAAGTGGATAACAATTAGAAGTATTTATTGTTTTGGTATCCCCATTTTTTGTTCTTAATTAAATAAATATTTTAATATTCTATTTTAATATTTTATTTAATAATTTCATGCTAATTTTCTTTTTCATTATTTTTTGTTCATCTCCCAGTTGTTGTCATGATCCTTATATGGTTTTTGGTTCAATGGTTTTACCCTTACATATATTTCACCTAACCCTTATGTAAGTCCCCTGTTTCAACCTTATGTGAGTCCTTGGGTCCCTTTAAGTTTGATTTATTAATTTTTATTACCCTTACATAAGTTCCCTTGACCTTTACATATCTCTTTTTTACCCTTACCTAAGTTTTGTGTACCCTTATGAAGCTCTAGATCAACCATTACATTAGTGGTTTATACCCTTACGTGACCAGCATGGTACCCTTATGCAAGTGGTGTTCTGATCCTTACGTAGTTCCGTTATTTATCTTTACACAAAATTGGTACCCAAACACTTTGGATTTTCTTAACCTAACATGGTTGGTTTTTTGACATTAACACATTAGTTATAATTATCTTCGTGTGGTTTATTTTTCTCATTTATCATGTTTTTAGGGTTCCTTTCTTCTTGAACGTTCATTTCGTTCATTCTGTTGAGTTGTTGAAATTGGTTGTAATTTCTCATGGGTATATTTACCCCATTTGTTCTTCCATATAAAATTTTACATATTGGAATCCAATAATGAATAGATATATTTATTTAAAAATCTCCTCAGCTATACCGAGAGATAAAGATAGATATAATTGAAGGGAGAGCTCTGGTGGCCCCTTGTTCTTGGTTCACCAATGGATAAGTCGAGTAACAGCTTGATATATTTCTTCATCAGATCCCAGAGCTACTATGAACACATTGGATGGATTGTGGAATTACTTCTTCTAAGATAAAAAATCTAGACTGTGATGATCTTAAGGATTTCATCTTTTGATGACTTCACTATAATGATTTATATAGCTGCTTCGACCTTCTTCTATGAAAAAGGATTTACCGAGCCCTAGTAAGTGGGTTTCATTCCTCTATAGGTTTTCTTTGTCAATTTTTTGGGATTATCATGTTTTCTACTTGTATATTCATTATATGTGTCTTATAATTATTTATTTGTATAGTCCTAATCATGTATCAAATTTCGTATACCCTCGTTTTCTTTTCCATACTGAAAACCCCGTGTGATCCAACATTGGGAACATAGGAAAATTAGATGAAGAATGTAAATCACTCATGTCCTTTTACTAATTTCATTTTCCCTTTTTTATACCATTAATTGTTGAATTTTCTTGATTCATGAATTTACTTCAAATATATTTTGGATTTATTGTTTAATAGAAGTTGTTTGAGCCTTTTGGTTTTCATAGTTTTATCTCTAATTGTTTTTTCTTGTAGTTTATCCTTTTATGGTTTTATTTCATTAATGTAATGAGGTTATTTATGTGTTGGAATCTAATTTTCAGTTATGGAAAGCATATTTGTGAATCTATTTTTTTATTCACATTTTTTTTATTATGTTTGGATGAATCGGCATGTATTGAATTTTGATTTTTGGTTTTTGAATAAAATAAAATCATTTATTTTTGTAATTACCATTGCATATGTGCCTTCTTTAACTTATGTAATCATTTAAATTTTATTGTTTTTTAGAATGAAATTTGAACATGTTTTCTATTTATTTTTTTATATGTTATAAATTGAAAATAAATATCATTTTCAGTTTCAGATTTTACGATCAAAAGTATATCAAATTCAATCCTCTTCCACTGCATGTGGACTACCTTGATGCATCAAAACCCAAAACATTATTGTATCAACATTCATCATGTTTATGAAGGAAAATGTTTAATATTTTACAAAAAAAAATATTCAATCTTACAAATTTGTTTCAATTAGAAAAAAATTTCCCTTCTTGTGACATCTGATTCTTTATAGAAGGTTGTCTCCTTTCCCCAGCTTTATCCCTATGATTTAGGACATCTCTAACTTCCACATATAGAAATATTATGCTATAAATCCATAGCACTATACCGAAATATCTGGTAGTACCAACACATTCCAATCATCCTTTTTCTGTTCATTTCAGGTGCATCTTGTCCATATTTTCTACCTTGTTGAGTTTGAGTGGAAATCCAAACCTTTTGGTCTTCATTTTGGGAATAGATCTTCTTGGAAATTCTCACTTCTATCCATGACATATTTGTGGATATCCCAAAAATTTTCTCTTTCATTTTTATACTTTATTTTTATGCATCCCATGAAAATCAAGATTCAGTGTTATGTGATTTCACTAAGTTGTGTGATGTATTCCTCAATGAGTTTGACATGGAGGCTTCCCCAACTGATCTCAAGCACTTTGATCCACCATTATGATCCTTCTTTTTTATAGGTCTCACATATGAATTCTGTGTGACAACATATTTTTATAAAAATTTTGGTAAGTTCCATCATTGTCTTGTAGATCTTTCAATTTTATTTTCAGCTCTATACATTTTATGTTGATATTATTCTTACCATGTTTCAATGATATCAACTTATTTTCCTCATGATTTTTTAACTGATGAATTTTATCATAAAGCATTTTTTTGTGTCACCCAAGGAAAAATAAATCTCATTTATCCTCCTTAACTATAATTATTGTTGAGAAGACATGATATACATGGAGACATTTCTATGATTCTCCAATGCATGGATTACTTCCTTTACAACATCATTGAAAATTTATTTCTCACAAAGTACTCTTTATAATTATTCATCAACTAATGAAACCTTATCATTGAAAAGTGTGGAATATCCTTCCTTAAAATTTACAAGCATTTCAAGGTGTTATAATATCTTCACTTATTTTCCAATGCTTCTTCCATTATATCAACCAAATTTTATATCTATTAATTTTCATCAATCAGTCCATTGATATTTGAGACTATATATAGAACATATTCTACATAAAACTTTTTATGTGTTTTTTTACTTCAAAATAAAATTTAATAAACTTTTCATAAAAATCATCTCTATAATAGAATAAGATACATTCACTAGAGGAATCATAATCAATAGAACTATCAAGATACTTAGAACTCTGACTACCTTTAGCTAGTGGTTGTTTCTTTTGCACATTTGATTTTATCCTAAACTTCTTGGATTCCCTCTTTCAGTTGTCTCTCAAGGTATTTAATGAATCCATCATTTCATTGGAAGTGGTACTGGGAATATTTTCTTCTATCTGAGGGCCTTCATTGAATATATCAAACATTCACTTCATATATATCAGGTAAAATGATTGGTAAACATTTTCAGTCCTAATTAGAGGTAAACAAAGCTATTATATAAATCATGATTACCCAAACGATTCAATTATAGGTAACCTATCACTTTGATACGAATTTTAGTGACCCACTAGATAGTGAATATACACCTGAGGTGGGGTCAATTAGGTGATGTCCAACTTTCACCAAAAACCAAATTATTCCTTTTTAGTTTATACTGATTTGGAATTTAAACACCTATTTATGGTTAAATCATATATAGATCTTATTATATTTTAATCAAAACCCAAAAATATATGTAATGTAAAGATATAAACAAGATCAGTATGTGGTATATTTACAAGGTTCATCCCTAATGTGGGAAACCTACACCTTTTTTTTGTTAACTCCTATTGATTCATAGATTTTATATAATAATAAAAACACCAATTATAATGGGTTTTCCTGATATTATCTTGAGACCTTTTCCATAATATTAAACATGTGGGGTTACCATGTTACATAGGTAACAAGACTCCACTATATGATGCATGTGAAGGGGTATTTATACTATTTTAAACAGTCTCTAACACACATTGGTTCCCTTATACCATCCTCATTTTGAAGTAGATCACAATCAGTCCAGGGATGACATTGCACCAAAAAACATGGTATATATCCTCAACTACAAAGATTATTTGAAATCCTTGAACTCTAGAAGAACCCAGTACATGCAAACTGATATCTATAATTTCCAATCTTGTAGTTTTTCTTCATAATCTATGATGGCCTCCTCTCCCAAAATATGCT
Organism: Viscum album; assembly: GCA_963277665.1. NCBI lineage: Eukaryota > Viridiplantae > Streptophyta > Magnoliopsida > Santalales > Viscaceae > Viscum > Viscum album. Next base: position 229,259,164 of record OY728125.1, read on the forward strand.
TTGTCTCACAACCTACTTGTGTTCACCTTCTTTGATACCCATCATGTTACATAGGCTTTACAAACTATATTCATTGTATTCAATTCTTCTTCACTTTTAGTTGTAGATACTTCCCCTTTTTATTCTTTTTCTTTGAGATCTCTTTAGTTCTCTTGGCTTCTCTGATCTCAATCACACACACCAGTAATGTTGCTTCCTTTTTATTTCCTTTTAAAATATATTCCTCTGTAATATTCATATACAATAATGTGCATGAGTGACTCATTAATTCATTTAAATACCATGAAAGGTATGTTGAAAGGGAAACAACTTCTTAAACTAAGAACCATTATAGAAAAAAATTTAAGGTTCCCATCTATTACTTTTTATTTGTTTTTCTAATCAATTTAAATTACAAGAATACACTTATTTAATCCTTCTAATTTTGGAAACATAGTCGGAGAATATATCAAGATATTATATAGCAGAATCAATGTCATCTTCCTCAAAAAAAATATTCTGAATAAATCATTTAATTTTTAACCACTATATAGGAATGTACAGAACTGCATCTATAGTGTGGAAACCATTTATAATGTTTCACTTTCCATAAAAATAGCATAACCTTTAATATCATATTTTCAAACATAAATAAAATCTCATATTTATACTTATCTCTATAGGATTTCACCTATTTGGATGATCTAGGTTGCTTTTTTAGATAACTGGTTGCATGATCAGACACTTTTGAGAGGGGATCCAAAGACAATAGAATAACGTTTTTGAAATTTTTGATGTCTTTGATAAATTTTACATACCAAGGTAATTTTACATACCACTATTTTAAATTTATAAAAGAATTTTTCATTTCCTTCTTGTTGTACTAGGATATAAATTTAATTGAAATTAAACTCAAAATTTGGTGCACCAATGTGCCATAAATTTCAGTAGTATGATGTTGTAGCTTGGATTTTATTAGCATTATTTCTAATGCTAATAAAGGGTACCCTTTATCAATGCTAAAATAAACATTGATAAAGGGAACACTTAATCAATGCTAGTTTAGAACCGAAAAGGGATAATTTTTCAATGCTTTTTTAGCAGTGATAATAACTGTCAGTATTAAAGTCCCTTACAACATTATTTCTTTTTAATCACTGATGAAGATAATTTCTTACACTAATAAAGCATATATTTTTAGTAGTGTTAAATGTCTAGATGTAACACCCCAATAATTTACAAAATTTTCCTTTAAGAATAAATTTAATTTTTGTTCCTGAATTTTTTATTGAAACATCAAGTTATTCTTATGTAACACACAATATAAATTTTATCATTATCTTTACAGAACATCGAGGTAATCTTGCGTTACACGCAAGAATGACTTTCCTCAATCGCTTGCGTAACATGTAAGACTTAGTTTTACCAAACTATAATATATTTTTAAAAATATTATTATTTAATATAATAAGATACAAACTAGTATTTAAATTGATTGTTATGAAAACTATTAACTAAATTATGAATATATATGGTTGAAATTATTGTCTAAAAATAAATTAGAAAATGATATAAGAACCAATTGAATATAAAGTGAATTTTTTAAAAAAAAATATTTTTTTATGATCACAAAATCATTTTACCCTAATAAATTAGATTAATTTTTTAGTGATATTAATGTAAATTATATATTTTATATTCTAGAAATTTTTTTTGATATTTATCCAATAGATTTGATAATCATAAGATAATAACAAACTCATTAGTACACATAAAAATCAATGTTTTTATACAGACAATTTTACCACCTTTTAATAAAACTCCTATTTTAAATATTAATTTTGACACTAAAATTAATTTAATATGAAAAAATAGAATTTATTTTTTAAATAAAAATCTCAAAATTAGTTTATGATGAATTTTTTGGTATTTATCTATGAAGTTTCTTTTTTTGATAAATAATGAAAAATACTGAATTTAAATTCAAAACATCTTTTTCATCTAATTTATTTATAATCTTAAATTAAATTTTTATTGGTTTTAAATAAAAATTATATCAGTTTTACATAATTTAATGTAATTTATTTCATTTTAATCAATTTCACATTGAAATTGGATATAAAAACAAAGCAAACTTTTGAACATTTTTACTTTAAAAACTGTATTGTCATCATGTCTGTGGGATTGAGTTTAAATTAATTTTGGCCACTTATATGATTTGAATTTGAAGAAATTTATTACATATTTGGAATCATATTAATTTATAATTTATAGTATGTTCATCTTAGTTTTTTAGAAAAATAATTATTAAAAGTAATTAAAATTGATTACAGCAATTAAGAGGAAATTTAGTTTAACAAAGGACTAAACCATACAATTATGGCACAAAATTACATAGAAACTAGTAGAAAATAAATTTTATGTTAATATATATACACTATCATACCTTGGATAATTTTTTTTACTGTTGGATCAACATGAAATGGGAAAAATGTGTGTGGAATTCCCTTTTCAAAAATTTACAATAATGTCACTCCTCCTCCACTATAAGAATGTGCTCACCACTCTCACTTATTCACACACATAAATACTTTTATCTCAACCAAAATCTTATAAAATATGTTTGCAACATCCCTAAACTCATATTATAATCCTCCCTTTCGGTATAAATCCATACAAAGAATCCATATGGTGAAAACCAAAAGGAGTTACCAAAGAATAGGTAACACCCTTCCTCAAGCTCTTTAGTTTTATTTTCATTCACTGCCCCCTCAAATATTTTTATCACATGATTATATAATAAAATCATTATATTCAATATAATAATATTTTTTCCAATATTTATACCTACACTTACACACACTTGCATCTAATGGGTAACAAACTTAAAGTTTGTGTGTACGGCAGACTACAGCCTCAAGAAATAATGTATGTTTGTTTTTCATTTAACAGCTTTAATGGTTGAAAAATATAATGGAATCCCTATTTAAATATGATATATATTATTTTTATTATTTATTTATTCTTATTTAAGTTTTATATAACACATATTTTTATTCATTCCATTTGAAGTAATTATTATACCATCGTTTTTGGATGTGTGGACTACCGCCTCCTCAAAGTGATGTGAGACGTTCACACATTTCATGGAATTTATTATGGATAGGTTTAATTAAAATATGTAAAAAAAATTACAAATATATGATATTTATGAAATAATAAACTTTTATTAAATATAATATATCATTTTATTTATTACCATTTTCACACACTAAAAAGGGATAATTTCAGTCACGGACATGTGGACTATCGCCTCCTCAACACAATGTGATTCTTTTTATATCACAAGAATTCCATATATAAATATATATGATAAAATAAAATTTTATTTATGATATAATGATCATTCTGTAATGATATAACATTTCTTACCTTCTTTCCATAATGATCATTGAAAAATGTTCATGTTACTGATGAATATGTATGGCTTACCCTCTCCATGATTGTAATGTTGGTTTATTTTTCATAACCATCCTTCATTATTGTTCTTAAAAGTATAATTTATTTCTAAATATGATAATTTTATAATTATTATTATTATGGATATATTTATATAATGACCTCTTGGACCATAGTTGACCTACCAAAGTCATTTTAACACATGAAGCAAAATTTGTCAAAACACATGACGTAAACATAATTGTTTAATTAGTTGTATACAAAATTATAATAAAATAAATAAAAGTAATAATAAAATTTAAAAAGGTTCTTAAGATAGTAAATTATAAACCTAATTTTATTATTTTTTCTGATAAAGACACACGTGATAAGTCTGACTCAAGTTAAGGGACTTCGTCTCAATTTACATTCCATTGAGACTTATTTGTTATTATACACCAATTCACTTTTATATGGTGTAAATACTTTCCTTTGAAATGTTATATCCTGAATATCCTTATTATCATTATATTATAAGTTTCATTTAATGTTATTCCTTCATGGTGATTATGATTCAAATGTTTCAAAGTGGTATGGGAAACTTTGGAATGTCTAAATATTATTTTCCTCAAGAAGGTTTTTAATCATCTTTTAATGGTATTCCCATTCATCAACAGCAACAAACCTTTTTGTTACATATCCTCCCCTAGGGAATTATTGATAAATACATATATTTTATTCAATATATATATTTAACAAGACACATTGTCCATTAATTAAATCTATTATTCAATATATGAGGAATTCATTGGATTAGTACGACATAGATGGGGCCCAGTTATAGATAGCCCCTCGATATGTCGGTTGTCTCATGATATGAATCATTTGTCCAAATTAAATATTGTTTTACCCAATACGCTAAAGAATCTTGTAAAAGCACCTAAAGGTAAAGGTATCATGTACCTAGGAAACATGGCGTCCAATAATTAAGCATTTTCCTCATTTAGACTCAGTTATTATTTATCCATGAGATGTTTCTTTGAAATATCTATGGATTCATTTCATTCTCAGTTTATTGATTATATGTCTTTTGTTTCACTTATTTACCTTCCAATATTGATTATTCATTATCCAAATATTTGAGTGGCATGTGTACTCAGTTATTTACCATGTGATGTTTATTATTCATATTGATTTATTATTTCTTTTTTTGTACTTACCTTGAATGAGTATTTGATCTCGCCCTTATTTTATTTCATTTCTACATGATATATAGAATAAATCATTGAATGAGATTTCATGGATACTTAGATTTTACTTATGTTATGCTTTATTTTCTTTTATTGATGTATTATTGGTATCATGCATGTAATCTATTTTTCTAAAAAAATCATTACTATTTGGTCCTTTGGGATTTGAAGCTTGCATATATGATAATGTAATAAATTAATGCACCATCATTGAGCTTCTAGGGTCGGGTGTTATAGTTGGTATCAAAGAAGGTTTAGTAGTAACCTTGGAAAATATATTTTAAAAAAAATATTATGTAACATAACCCTAAGATAGAATTTGTAGTTAATTATAGAAGATCATCCTAGAATTTTTGTAAGGTAGATATTATATTGGTCTTCTTAGAAATATATCCTTGTATAGATACTCGAAGTGGACGTAGTTATGTCACAGATGTACCTCGGGGTAACAAATCTGACATGGTGTGTTAGGCCTAACTCAGTATAACCCAGTACACAACAACAAGCCTTACTGTATACCTAGTTTGACACTCTCGGGGGATACGCTTTGGATAATTCATGTTTTCTTTATAAATCATTATGAAGTATTAGAATGTAAATATACATTAGTACAAAAACCTTTTTTTACATTGTTTTTTTAGCTTTCTAATGTTATTTTTGAGGCGACGCCATTGCAAGAAATGTTAAAAATGGGTTTATATGGTTTATAATATCGTTTATTAAAAAACTAATGTGAAATACAATATTGAAATGATGTTAAAATTCCATTTTTTACATCGGTTTTTAAAAAACAGACGTTAAAAGTTGTTTCTTATGTCAGTTTTTTAAAAACCGACATTAAGAGTCATTTTTTAAGGACGGTTTTAAAAAAACTGATGCAAAAAATGTTTAATATCTTGTATAAAATTTTCTAATATTTTATTTGATAGGTCTTAGAGCTCAAAAAGAGTTATGAATCAAAAGTTATGACCATCATAAGTTTTATATATTTCTTTGATGAAAGATCAAATGATTCAACCATAGCTTTCTCTTACAAGGAATTTTAGAATCTGAAGAAGGATTTGTAGTTTTACCATGATATAAATAATTATCCATCATTATAATAAAATAAGAATCAATAAATTGAATATCAATTAAGAAAACTACTCAATAAAAATATAAATCATGAAAAAATAATTACAAATACCTTGATGAGATTGGGGAAAGAAGAAATAGTGGATTCACATGGAAGATCAAAAAAGTTGAGTTGGTGGAAGGATTATGGTTGAACGAAATGATCAATAAATGTTATATCAATTAGGATACATAATTATAAAAAACATAAATAATTGATAAATAATTACAAATACCTTGACGAGATCATTGAAACAAGAAATAATTGATTCACGTTGAAGATCAAATGAGTCGAGTTGGGGGGAACAATCATGGTTGAAAGAAATGATCATTAAATTATGATATGTTTATAATTAAAACATATACTTGAGATGATAAAATAAAATGTGGTATTAAAAATTTTAGACGGTAATTGGACATTTCAATGTCATGATGTAAAAAAATTGAAATTTTTCTTTGGTGGGATATTAAAATTATCTTTCAGGTTGGTTTTATGATAACTGTCATGAAAAGTATTAAAATTTTCACTTATTTTTCAAATCAGTTATATAATAATCGATGTGAAAAATAAATTTTTATCACTTTTTCATGTCGGTTATTAAATAACTGATGTAAAAAAATTAATTTTCATGAATTTTTCACGTTGGTTATTTAATAATTGATGTTAAAAGATATTTTTCACATAATTTATTTGATAACTAACATGAAAAATGTTTCCAAACAAGTATTTTATTCCCAAGCTTCAATTTGATAGGTCACAAAGCTCAAATAGAGTTACAGATCAAAAGTTATGGCCATCGAAAATTAGCCTTCCCTGAGACTTTGTTTATAGATGATCAAATTTCGATGAGCATAACTTTTGATCCATAATTCTGTTTGAGCTTTGTGACCTGTCAAATTGAATCTTGGGAAATGAAAATTTTGTTTCTAAACATTTTTCATATCAGATTTTAAATAAATGACTTGAAAAATTCATGAAAATTGATTTTTCACGTTGGTTATTTAGAGCTGATGTGAAAAATTCAAGAAAATAGATTTTCACATCGTTTATATAATAACTGATGTAAAAAATCAATTTTAAAAGATTTTACCATCGGTTCTAAAAACCAACGTCAAAAAAGGAGACATTAAAAATATTTTATTTACTAGTGATATCCCCCAATGAAATCATATATATTATTTTTGATATTAGTTATGGAAAACATTTTAAATTTAAGATGATTATTTCACTAGTTTTGGGATTATACATTATGTTACAAAATGTTATGATCAAATCCTATATTTTCCATTTTTTAGAAATAGAACCTGAAGTAAGAATGGTATTTATACCCATGGACAATGTAGAGGTTTTCCTACTAATAAATTAGATATATCTGGTATTGAAACTAATCAGGTTATGGATATATTAGGGATACTTAATCAAGGTATGACACATAACCTTTCCCAAATGGAGAAACGTGTTCCAAAACTAGATTCTCCGATGTTTGATCTCTTTATGTAAAAGAGGCCCCCATGATTTAGTGGGACTACTGACCCAATGGTAGGTGAGAAATGGATTAAGTATTTAGAGAACATATTTATGGTGTTGGATGTGGTGAAAAGAAAAAGGTTACACTTGTAGTGTATTGTCTCAAAGATGGTGTTGATCAATGGTGGTCATTGGTCAAAAATACAAGGGAGTAAGACTAAATAGAACTCATGGAATGGAGAACTTTTAAAGACACATTATTTGAAAAATATTTCCCTCATGGGAAAAATATGATGAGAAGAGAAAGTTCCTTGGTTTAAATAAAATGGAGGAAGAAAGTGTTTCAGAGTATGAATATACCTTTACAAGGTTACAAAGGTATACTATGGGTTCCATATGAAACATGGAGTGCAAGATAGACCAATTCATTAAGGTACTTAATCCAATTCCCTGAAGGGCGTTTTAGTCTTGAAAATTTTCTTCATATGATGAAAGTGTTTTATGTGCAATCAATACAAATAATGAATTCTCCAAGTATTATGGAATCAAAGGTATGAAATGGAAGAAGATAAAGGAATATAAAATGACAGATAAAGGTAAAGAAGGATTTTACCACATGTGATAACTATGGAAACAATCTCCATGTTAAATGATTTAAATAATTGGACTTTTTTTATATGTGTAGAGAAATTGGGCACCTAGAAAAATAATGAAAAGGGAAACACTACTATTCAGTGTTAAAATTGCATGGATATGTGGTACTGTGCAAAAAATAAATTCCCCAAGCATCAAGGAATTATACCTCAAAATGAAATAAGGGATCAAGGAAAAGCATATAGTATTTACAAAATCGAAGTGGAATGATTAATTTATTCCAGTATTTGGATCTAAGAAATGTTTTGTAAAAGTATTTCATTGATGATTTTATCATTATATGAACTATTAAATATATAAGGAATGCACTGTGTTAATTTTTCATTAAATATTTGAGATCATATGTATAATGGTACCAAGAAAAGTGATTTAGTATTAAGTTAAACTTTTTGGAAAATACCTGGTTTAGGGAAATATACGCCTTAAGATGTTCCTAAATTTCAGAAAATGTTGTTTGGATAAAGAAGTGATTGATTTGAATACGTGTCGACTACCTTGGAACTAATGATTAATTTTTCAACAAATTCATTTAGGATATCATTTATGGATTTCACAACACTTTTGGATTTATGGATTATATCTAATAATATCTATTTTACTTCAGGAATAGGGAACAATTTATGTTTCTAATAAAGTTTTATGGTAATTAAAGTTATTACCATATTTCATGAGAATAAATGATGAAGGTGTTCACATGTTTGGTATGTAATGATTAAAGAGATACTTCATGTTTATTGAATAGTAATGATAAGTTCATTTTGGAAATTCAGTAATCTTTTTTCTAAAAGTGTTGGATCATAACAGTTTGGAAGTGTCACGAACCAAATCTGGTCACCACTGAAACCAGTGCCAAAGTTGGCCCGTGACAAGGCTCGAAGGGCGTTCCTGATCCCCATGGGCTGGCACAAGTGCCTGGGTATCATAAAATAAAAATTGGGAATGATTTACCCGAGTTTATAATCTTAAAACAACAAAAGAATCCAATAAAACGAATCTGGATTTTTCAAACCACACAATCTTTTACAAAAAATCAGAATTGAATTACATAGATTAAAAAAACTAAAAAGGTCTATACCAAAGGTACAAAACCAAATAAGGACAGCCCAAGAACCCTCATGGCAAGGGGCACCGCCCTCAAGCCACCTCCACAAGACTTCCCCACCAAGGACCTGCTAGAAACCCGAACCACTGGAACAAAGAAATTGTACCCAACCTACGACAACAAAAATAACCAAGTCTACTTACACCCAAGGGTGTAAGTAGGGTGTGATCCAATGCCCAGTAGGATACCACCACTAATAGATTCCATGTGATAAACATTTAAAGACGAAAAGCATGCATGTTTTCAAAAACATGAAAAGCTACTTACAATTTCTAAAAGATGAAACTTTGAATAAAAACAATTTTCAAGTGGGCTATCATTAAGAATAAACACTTTTAAAAATAATTTCAACCACTAGTGAATTTTCCAGACAACTATACCGTATGCTGACGGTAAGTACCAAGTAAATAATGATCACAAGAAATAGGAAATAACCCCTAGGCACTAGCTAGCTGTGGGTCCCAGGTACCTCGTATCTCGGTAAGAGTAACCATCAAAAATATCCATTCTCATGCACGATCCACTAGTAGGGAACATACCCATAACCTAATGGTCCACAATCATCATCATCATAGTTTAGTTAGAGTTGTAAGCGTCAATCTTGCTAAGTGAAACTGAGGCCAAACCCCACGGATTCACTAGCATACTAGTACACGTCCACCCACCTAGATACCTGGGTTTTCCCTTTGTGCTCAAACAATTTCAACAAGTAAATGAATATAATATTCACAAGAAAATAATATTTCCATATCATAAATTCACCAAACAGCCTACATGTATACAATACAAGTCACAAAATTCCACTTTTCATTCAAATTGATTTTGAAATCTGACTCACACCAAAATAGCCCACAACACTTTTCACATTTCTTTAAAACTTCCAAAAATTCATTAAAAAATTTTATAAAACCAGTAAAATATAATACAACTCTCATAACATCCCACTCACTTGTTACATAACACCCCTTTTACCTTCAAAATCATTTTATCATTAAACATACACGAAATAGCCCACAAACATGTTTCGATCCAACATCACAATTTACTAAAACATTACAGAAATTTACAAAACATTCTAAAAATATTTGAAATCTTAAAACATCACTTCACCTTTCAAAACACTATAATACATGAACACATATACCAAACAGTACATATTCACCCTTTTCCCACTTTGTTTAACCAACTAAAACATTTACAATTTTCATAAAAAGAACCCAAGTGGTGCAAATATGTCTTGCACAAAAAACTCATTTCAAAAACCTATTATTAAGCCAAAATCACACCAATCTATTACCAAAACTTAATTGGAATCCCAATCAAAATGTAATAATCCACTTTCAAATGTTATATAATCACCTTGAACAATATCGCAAAAGATACCCATGAGAACACACAAATCCATAAAACAGATTCAAAGAGTATAACAAGGTTACACACATAAAACCCATTAAAAGACCCTAATTTTTAGGCCCACATGACACTATATTATTACCCAACCAAAATTGGCAGCCCCGTTCAACAACTAATAAATCACTTCCACATTTTACAAAACTACTACAAGAGATAACTCAAGAAATACATTTGAAAAATACATACTTCAAACAAAAATGTAACTTTAATACCAAATGCTTTACTATTGCTACCAAAAATGGTTTTCTCATAATAAACAGCATATAAGAAATATGAAAAATTATTTAATCAAGCAAACTAACTCATCATTAAATGGTTACCCACGGAATCACCTACCGAATGTGTCGAAACCCTCAAATAGTAGGGCGAAACATCAATCGCACGACCGCCGCACCTCAAGGAAGTTAAAAGAAACCTAAAACCTCAATATTTCACCCCAAATACAGTAATTTAGAACCTAGGCACGAACCCTAACTTCTGTAATTTTTATAATTCAATAATTAGGGAAGAAACCCTAAGCAATTTGAAAGAGGAAAGAAATAGACTCACCTACTTGAAGTATCCTGAATTAATCACTCCAAAAACAATAGATTATGAAATTAAAAACATCCAAAATTCAGGGATTTTTCGAACAAGATTTAGGAGGTAATTTAGGAACCTGAATGGAGGGAAAAGAGTAAGAATTTAGAGAGTTAAGAATGGATGAAGTTACCTCTTCAATTCTGGCCAATTTGAGACACCCTATGACGATCAGCCCTAATTCACTATTTCAAAGAGCTCAAAGGAGGGGGGAAGGCAATGGGAGCGCGCCTGGGTTTCTTAGGGTCGAGGGGGAGGTGGAATTACCAAAAAAACGCAAATAGTGAAGGAGATATAAAAAAATTAAAAATTATTTTTAATGAAGGAAATGGGCCTTCGGTCAGGCCCAATATCTTAAATAAAAACCCATATCCACCATGATTATGGATTTATAAAGGCTCCATATTTATATTTTGGTGTTAATAGGTCAGAGGAGACCATTTAGGAATTGGAATGAGGGAAAAATATTGAAAAATGAGAAAGTTATAAAGGAAACAAAATTTATTATTAAATCTGGAATTCGGCTCACGGTTTGGCCCAATTCATGAAAACTCATCTATTTCTCCATAAAACCTTTGGAAACCATCCAAAACAAAGAATGAAAGTAAAATAAATGAAATTTACCTTAAAAATAAGTCATGTATGTGACAATTCTCCCCACCATGAAAACTTTCTGTCCCCGAAAAGCTACAGAAAGGCCATATACGAAAGCCAAAGCCAACTGATAAACCACGATGTACTCCCTTTCTAGGTTTCGCCCCCAAAGGCCAAAACACCTCCATTGATCAATTAAGGAATGAATACTTCACAAAAAAATCATACACCACTTTCCTGAAACAATCAATCACATTCAGGCTTTATCCCAAAGGAAAACTCCTCAAACACTATCCGAACAAGACTTAAGCAATTCACTCAAACAAACAACAACATCGAACAAGGTTACACATACCTTGCTATAAATAAACCATTGGGCACTCTCCAATCTCAATGGTTACCCAAGGAAGATTTAGGTATATTTATAGATCCGAATGATACTACCTACCACCAATCCTTGACCATTGATAAGTCTAAGTTATTGGTACGGGGGAAAAAAATAGGCTCCCCACCATAAGAACCAACAATCATAATCGACCAGCATGGGACGGTACAGAAAGACCCCAAAATATAAAGTGTTGGGATGACCAAATGGTTAGTCTGCACGGTTTGGGAAACCATGAACTAACAGTGGAGATTCTTCTATCTACATGGGTTTTTTTTAGGGCATGGTCACAACTAACCAAGTGAAAACCGTGTGGTCAACCTGTCTAGCCAAACTTCATACCTTTCTCTAAAGACTAAATGGAAACCAAAGGGGGAGGGAATAACATTGGGTGATGACATGGGTACAAGGCCCAAAACCTATTTCCACCAAACTTGAACAGTAGAATAAATATGATGACTCCATAGGTTTAAACTCTTCTTATCATTCATATTGAGGATAGGACTTTGCACAAGGGTTTAAATGACACTCGGGTTTCCCCTGACTACGCGCCGGCTTCTCTCTGGGACCTATGGCTGGAGCTCAAAATATTGAAGCATCTTAGGCCTCGCAGTTAGGCTTTGGAAACCACCTGAATGAGAATTCTTCTTTCGTTTCAAACAACAACTACACCGCAATCCCCGATATGTTTTTCCAAGACATAACACATTCCAAACTCACTTTACCCTAACTCAATATTTAATTGAAACAAGGGATTAGAAGATGTACACACATCACACCTTGTTTGTTCGGGTGAGAAACAATAGAAGTAAAGAACACTAATACTCACCTTCCTCTAAAATGGAATATATTTTTATGTTTTTTTCAAGGGAGATATTCTCCCAACATAATAGAGACTCTCAGATGATTGCCCAACTTTCACCTTTACAGTCAATCGAGCACATGACATCACAAGGAATCACCGAACATGACCATTGCGACTGATATAAACAATGAATAGAGAGGTAACTTGTACAACATCCCCAAACAACACACAATTCTAGAAAGTGGCCATAATATCCTCTCATGACCAGATTTCCCACACTAGTAGTTTAACATGAACTCCTTCTTCGAAGAGACTATGAAGGACCAAGAGTTCCTCTTAGACACTATCCAAATACTCATCCATGCTAACAACCCCAGAACACTTCCACCTTTGAAAAATTAAGAAACTTAAGAGGCTAAGGTCACTTTCAACCATCCATAATCAATCTCTCACTACAAGAGGATACACAAAACCAATAAAGGAAAGGGTGTATACTCAATCTAAAAATCTCAAGAAATAGATTCCTTATATTGATCAACTGGAGGATTTTCCAATGAAGAAACAATCTGGGTTGCGCTTCAGTTATGAATTAACCTTTAATGGGGGTGTACCTTATCCAATGAGAGAACCCAAGGACCAAACCAATCTGGTCCATTGGTCAAAACAAGCCATAAACCAGCTCCAAACACATGAAGGGAACAACCGTAAAGGCATCCCAAAACATTTTTCAAAAGAGACCACTAACTGTCCCTACAACACAGCTTACCGACCAAACACAAACCCAAAACACAGTTCAAACAGAAGGGGTTCTTGGAATCAAAACATCCCACAACATTAACATTTTCAAAAACCCATAATACAAACCATAGAAAAATATTCATCAGGACATCATGTTTTTCTTTAAAAGTAAATATTTGAGAACAAACAATTTAGCAGTAAGCGTATCCACCAATGGTACCCCATGTGCCTCACACATGCATGTTTTTGTGCCACACCAGACACCCTCCTCATATCCATCCTGGAACTCATCCAGTCGTGCCATCAACCATCCATAATCCCATATAACCCCATTCATGTGGTCGCTAATGGAAATACCAAAGGTTAAAACAAAAATTCTTTCCACTTTTGAAAACCAAAACGGTCAACCAACACATCCTTTTTTCTCAAAACCGCTAACCACGAGATCAAATTCCCAACTCACATCTTACAAAAATTTTCAGAAAGTCACAACCATTTAGAAAATAACTCACTTTCAAGATATTCACATCAATTTCAAAACATCTCATCCCATTAAAACATACTCTGATTGTTTTGAAAACTCTATTGGAAACACTTTTCAAAACCAACTTCAATATAGTTTCTGCTTTCAAAGAGGTGTAAGCACACCATTTTACATTTCAAAACAATTCTGAAAATTCAGTTCCGAAATTTCATAAACCAAACCATTCCCACTTTATTTGAAAATCATTTCACAAAAACTATACACTTCTCAAAACCAAGTCACTTTAAAACCAAAGTTCCAATATTTCAAAACTAAAGAACACAAGACAATGCGAGAGGAAACTAGTTTCAGTGGGTGACTTGGACATATGGTTGGCGGCCATATTCCAATCACTTCACTGTTATAGAGAGTGTTATTGGGAATATCCTCAGCTCCACATGGCTTGTCAGGCCCTGTGAGCTTACTGAGACCATTAACCAAACTCTCTTTTCATTTCCCCTAATCATCATTAAACCAAGAAAACCAAAGGACTCTGAAAGGTCCCGACTTCCCCTGGAGATGTGAATCTTGTCATGAGGTTTGGTGATCAGACACACTACTCATAACTAAAATTCAAAGTCCCAAAAATCCTAACTCCATATTATCCTGATTGTTCCCCAAATAACATGACCCAAAGAGAGCGAACCACCCTTTGATACCATTTTGTCACGAACCAAATCTGGTCACCAATGAAACCAGTGCCAAACCTGGCCCGTGACAAGGCCTTAAGGGCATTCCCGATCCCCACGGGCTGGAAAAAGTTCCCGGGTATCATAAAATGAAAATTGGGAACGATTTACCCGAGTTTATAAACTTAAAACAACAAAAGAATCCAATAAAAAGAATCTGGGTTTTTCAAACCAAACAATATTTTACAAAAAATCAGAACTGAATTACATAGCTTAAAACAACTAAAAAGGTCTATACCAAAGGTAAAAAACCAAATAAGGACAGCCCAAGAACCCTCATGGAAAGGGGCACCGCCCTCAAGCCACCTCCACAAGACTTCACCACCAAGGACCTGCTAGAAACCCGAACCACTGGAACAAAAAAACTGTACCCAACCTACGACAACAAAAATAA
The DNA here is from genome assembly GCA_963277665.1 of Viscum album. NCBI lineage: Eukaryota > Viridiplantae > Streptophyta > Magnoliopsida > Santalales > Viscaceae > Viscum > Viscum album. Next base: position 229,274,288 of record OY728125.1, read on the forward strand.
CCAAGTCTACTTACACCCAAGGGTGTAAGTAGGGTGTGAGCCAATGCCCAGTAGGATACCACCACTAAGAGATTCCATGTGATAAACATTTAAAGACGAAAAGCATGCATGTTTTCAAAAACATGAAAAGCTAGTTACAATTTCTAAAAGATGCAACTCTGAATAAAAACAATTTTCAAGTGGGCTATCATTAAGAATAAACACTTTTAAAAATAATGTAAATCACTAGTGAATTTTCCAGCCAACTATACCGTATGCCAATGGTAATTACAAAGTAAATAATGAGCACAAGAAATAGGAAATAACCCCTAGGCACTAGCTAGCTGTGGGTCCCAGGTACCTCGTATCTCGGTGAGAGTAACCATCAAAAATATCCATTCTCATGCACGAGCCACTAGTAGGGAACATACCCATAACCTAGTGGTCCCCAATCATCATCATCATAGTTTAGTTAGAGTTGTAAGCGTCAATCTTGCTAAGTGAAACTGAGGTCAAACCCCACGGACTCACTAGCATACTAGTACACGTCTACCCACCTAGATACCCGGGTTTTCCCTTTGTGCTCAAAAAATTTCAACAAGTCAATGAATATAATATTCATAAGAAAATAATATTTCTATATCATAAATTCACCAAACAGCCTACATGTATACAACACAAGTCACAAAAGTCCACTTTTCATTCAAATTGATTTTGAAATCCGACTCACACCAAAATAGCCCACAACACTTTTCACATTTCTTTAACACTTCCAAAAATTCATTAAACAATTTTATAAAACCAATCTAATATAATAAAACTCTCATAACTTCCCACTCACTTGTTACATAACACCCCTTTTACCTTCAAAATCATTTTATCATTAAACATACACGAAAGAGCCCACAAACATGTTTCGCTCCAACATCACAATTTACTAAAACATTACAGAAATTTACAAAACATTCTAAAAATATTTGAAATCTTAAAACATCACTTCACCTTTCAAAACACTATAATACGTGAACACATATACCAAACAGTACATATTCACCCTTTTCCCACTTTGTTTAACCAACTAAAACATTTACAATTTTCATTAAAAGAACCCAAGTGGTGCAAATATGTCTTGCACAAAAAATTCATTTCAAAAACCTATTATTAAGCCAAAATCACACCAATATCTTACCAAAACTGAATTGGCATCCCAATAAACATGTAATAATCCACTTTCAAATGTTATATAATCACCTTGAAAAATATCGCAAAAGATACCCATGAGAACACACAAATCCATAAAACACTTTCAAAGATTATAACAAGGTTACACACATAAAACCCATTAAAAGACCCTCATTTTTAGGCCCACATGACACTATATTATTACCCAACCAAAATTTCCAGCCCCGTTCAACAACTAATAAATCACTTCCATGTTTTACAAAACTACTACAAGAGATAACTCAAGAAATACATTTGAAAAATACATACTCCAAACAAAAGTGTAACTTTAATACCAAATGCTTTACAATTGCTACCAAAAATGGTTTTCGCATAATAAACAGCATATAAGTAATATGAAAAATTATTTAATCAAGCAAACTAACTCATCATTAAATGGTTACCCATGGAATCACCTATCGAATGTGTCGAAACCCTCAAATATTTGGGCGAAACATCAACCGCACGACCGCCGCACATCAAGGAAGTTAAAAGAATCCTAAAACCACAATATTTCACCCAAAATACAGTAATTTAGAACCTAGGAACGAACCCTAACTTCTGGAATTTTTATAATTCAAGAATTAGGGAAGAAACCCTAAGCAATTTGAAAGAGGAAAGAAATAGACTCACCTACTTGAAGTATCCTGAATTAATCACTCCAAAAAAATAGTTTCTGAAATTGAAAACATCCAAAATTCAGGGATTTTTCGAACAAGATTTAGGAAGTAATTTAGGAACTTGAATGGAGGGAAAAGAGTAATAATTGAGAGATTTAATAAGGGATGAAGTTACCTCTACAATTCTGGCCGATTTGAGACACCCTATGAAGATCATCCCTAATTCACGATTTCAAAGAGCTCCAAGGAGGGGGAAAAGGAAATGGGAGCGTGCCTGGGTTTCTTAGGGTCGAGGGGGATGTGGAATCACCGAAACAACACAAATAGTGAAGGAGATATAAAAAAATTAAAAATTATTTTTAATGCAGGAAATGGGCCTTCAGTCAGGCCCAATATCTTAAATAAAAACTCATATCCACCATGATTATGGATTTATAAAGGCTCCATATTTATATTTTGGTGTTAATAGGTAAGATGAGACCATTTAGGAATTGTAATGAAGGAAAAATATTGAAAAATGAAAAAGTTATAAAGGAAAAAAAATTATTTTTAAATCTGGAATTGGGCTCACGGTTTGGCCCAATTCATGAAAACTCGTCTATTTCTCCACAAAACCTTTGGAAACCATCCAAAACATCGAACGAAAGGAAAATAAATGAAAGTTACCTTCAAAATAAGTCATGTATGTGACAATTCTCCACACCATGAAAACTTTCCGTCCCCGGAAAGCTACAGAAAGGCCAGATACGAAAGCCAAACCCAACTGATAAACCATGATGTACTCCCTTTCTAGGTTTCGCCCCCAAAGGCCAAAACACCTCCATTGATCAATTAAGGAAGGAATACTTCACAAAAAAAATAATACACCACTTTCCTGAAACAATCAATCACATTCAGGATTTATCCCAAAGGAAAACTCCTCAAACACTATCCGAACAAGACTCAAGAAATTCACTCAAACGAACAACAACATCGAACAAGGTTACACATACCTTGCTATAACTAAACCGTTGGGCACTCTCCAATCTCAATGGTTACCCAAGGAAGATTTAGGTAGCTTGATAGATCCAAATGATACTACCTACCACCAATCCTTGACCATTGATAAGTCTAAGTTATTGGTACGGGGGGAAAAATAGGCTCTCCACCATAAGAACCAATAATCATAATCGACCAGTATGGGCCGGTACAGAAAGACCCCAAAATATAAAGTGTTGGGACAACCACATGGTTATTCTGCACGGTTTGGGAAACCATGAACTAACAGTGGAGATTCTTCTATCTACATGATTTTTTTGGGGCATGGTCACTACTAACCAAATGCAAACCATGTGGTCAACCTGTCTAGCCAAACTTCATACCTTTCTCTAAAGACTCAATGGAAACCAAAGGGGGGGGGAATAACATTGGGTTATGACATGGGTACAAGGCCCAACACCTATTTCCACCGAACATGAATAGTAGAAGAAATATGATCACACCGTAGGTTTAAACTCTTCTTATCTTTAATATTGAGGATAGGACTTTGCACAAGGGTTTAAATGACACTCGGGTTTCCCCTGACTACACGCCAGCTTCTCTCCGGGACCTATGCCTGGAGATCAAAATATTGAAGCATCTTCGGCCTCACAGTTAGGCTTTGGAAACCACATGAATGAGAATCCTTCTTTCATTGAAAACAACAACTACACCGAAATCCCCGATATGTTTTTCCAAGACATAACACATTCCAAACTCACTTTACCCTAACTCAATATTTAACTGAAACAAGGGATTAGAAGATGTACACACATCACACCTTGTATGTTCGGGTGAGAAACAATAGAATTAAAGAACACTTATACTCACCTTCCTCTAAAATGGAATATTTTTTTATGTTTTTTTCAAGGGAGACATTCTACCAACATAATAGAGACTCTCAGGTGATTGCCCAACTTTCACCTTTACAGTCAATCGAGCACATGACATCACAAGGAATCAATGAACATGACCATTGTGACTGATATAAACAATGAATAGAGAGGGAACTTGTACAACATCCCCAAACAACACACAATTCTAGAAAGTGGCCATAATATCCTCTCATAACCAGATTTCCCACACTAGTAGTTTAACATGAACTCCTTCTTCGAAGAGACTATGAAGGACCGAGAGTTCCTCTTAGACACTATCCAAATACTCATCCATGCTAACAACCCCAGAACACTTCCACCTTCGAAAAATTAGGAAACTTAAGAGGCTAAGGTCTCTTTCAACCATCCATAATCAATCTCTCACTACAAGAGGATACACAAAAAAAATAAAGGAAAGGGTGTATACTCAATCTAAAAAGCCCGAGAAATAGATTCCTTATATTGATCAACTGGAGTATTTTCCAATGAAGAAACAATCTGGGTTGCGCTTCAGTTATGAATTAACCTTTAATGGGGGCGTACCTTATCCAATGAGAGAACCCAAGGACCCAACCAATCTGGTCCATTGGTCAAAACAAGCCATAAACCAGCACCAAACACATGAAGGGAACAACCGTAAAGGCATCCCAAAACATTTTTCAAAAGAGACCACTAACTGTCCCTACAACACAGCTTACCGACCAAACACAAACCCAAAACACAATTCAAATAGAAGGGGTTCTTGGAATCATAACATCCCACAACATCAACATTTTCAAAAACCCATCATACAAACCATACAAAAATATTCATCAAGACATCATGTTTTTCTTTAAAAGTAAATATTTGGGAACAAACAGTTTAGCAGTAAGCATATCCACCAATGGTACCCCATGCGCCTCACACATGCATGTTTTTGTGCCACACCAGACACCCTCCTCATATCCGTCCCGGCACTCATCCAGTCGTGCCATCAACCATCCATCATCCCATATAACCCCATGCATATGGTCGCTAATGGAAATACCAATGGTTAAAACAAAAAAAATTCCACTTTTCAAAACCAAAATGGTCAACCAACACATCCTTTTTTCTCATAACCGCTAACCACGAGATCAAAATCCCAACTCATATCTTACAAAAATTTTCAGAAAGTCACAACCATTTAAAAAATAACTAACTTTCAATATATTCACATCAATTTCAAAACATCTCATCCCATTAAAACACACTCTGATTGTTTAGAAAACTCTATTGGAAACACTTTTCAAAACCAACTTCAATATAGTTTCTGCTTTCAAAGAGGTGTAAGCGCACCATTTTACATTTCAAAACAATTCTAAAAATTCAGTTCCAACATTTCATAAACCAAACCATTCCCTCTTTATTTGAAAATCATTTCACAAAAAATATAAACTTCTAAAAACCAAGTCACTTTAAAACCAAACTTCCAATATTTCAAAACTAAAGAACACAAGACAATCCGAGAGGAAACTAGTTTCAATGGGTGACTTGGACATATGGTTGGCGGCCATATTCCTATCACTTCACTGTCATAGAGAGTGTTCTTGGTAATATCCTCAGCTCCACATGGCTTGCCAGGCCCTGTGAGCTTACTGAGACCATTAACCCAACTCTCTTTTCATTTCCCCTAATCATCATTAAACCAAGAAAACCAAAGGACTCTGAAAGGTCCCGACTTCCCCTAGAGACATGAATCCTGTCATGAGGTGTGGTGATCAGCCACACTACTCGTAACTAAAATTAAAAGTCCCAGAAATCCTAACTCCATATTATCCTGATTGTTCCCCAAATAACATGACCCAAAGAGAGCGAACCACCCTTTGATGCCATTTTTTCACGAACCAAATATGGTCACCACTGAAACCAGTGCCAAACCTGGCCCGTGACAAGGCCCGAAGGGAATTTCCGATCCCCACGGGCTGGCACAAGTTCCTGGGTATCATAAAATAAAAAATGGGAACGATTTACCCGAGTTTATAAACTTAAAACAACAAAAGAATCCAATAAAACGAATCTGGATTTTTCAAACCAAACAATCTTTTACAAAAAATCAGAACTGAATTTCATAGCTTAAAACAACTAAAAAGGTCTATACCAAAGGTCAAAACCAAATAAGGACATCCCAAGAACCCTCATGGCAAGGGGAACCGCCCTCAAGCCACCTCCACAAGACTTCACCACCAAGGACCCGCTAGAAACCCGAACCACTGGAACAAAATAATTGTACCCAACCTACGACAACAAAAATAACCAAGCCTACTTACACCCAAGGGTGTAAGTAGGGTGTGATCCAATGCCCAGTAGAATACCACCACTAAGAGATTCCATGTGATAAACATTTAAAGATGAAAATCATGCATGTTTTCAAAAACATGAAAAGCTAGTTACAATTTCTAAAAGATGAAACTTTGAATAAAAACAATTTTCAAGTGGGATATCATTAAGAATCAACACTTTTAAAAATAATTTCAATCACTAGTGAATTTTCCAGACAACTATACTGTATGCCGACGGTAAGTATAATGTAAATAATGAGCACAAGAAATAGGAAATAACCCCTAGGCACTAGCTAGCTGTGGGTCCCAGGTACCTCCTATCTTGGTGAGAGTAACCATCAAAAATATCCATTCTCGTGCACGAGCCACTAGTAGGGAACATACCCATAACCTAATGGTCCCCAATAATCATCATCATAGTTTATTTAGAGTTGTAAGCGTCAATCTTGCTAAGTGAAACTGAGGCCAAACCCCACAGATTCACTAGCATACTAGTACACATCCACCCACCTAGATACCCGGGTTTTCCCTTTGTGATCAAACAATTTCAACAAGTCAATGAATATAATATTCACAAGAAAATAATATTTCCATATCATAAATTCACCAAACATCCTACATATATACAACACAAGTCACAAAAGTCCACTTTTCATTCAAATTGATTTTGAAATCCGACTCACACCAAAATTGCCCACAACACTTTTCACATTTCTTTAACACTTCCAAAAATTCATTAAACAATTTTATAAAAACAATACAATATATTACAACTCTCATAACAGCCCACTCACTTGTCACATAACACCCCTTTTACCTTCAAAATCATTTTATCATTAAACATACACGAAAGAGCCCACAAACACGTTTCGCTCCAACATCACAATTTACTAAAACATTACAGAAATTTACAAAACATTCTAAAAAATTTTGAAATCTTAAAACATCACTTCACCTTTCAAAACACTATAATACATGAACACATATATCAAACAGTACATATTCACCCTTTTCCCACTTTGTTTAACCAACTAAAACATTTACAATTTTCATAAAAAGAACCCAAGTGGTGCAAATATGTCTTGCACAAAAAACTCATTTCAAAAACCTATTATTAAGCCAAAATCACACCAATATCTTACCAAAACATAATTGGCATCCCAATAAACATGTAATAATCCACTTTCAAATGCTATATAATCACCTTGAACAATATCGCAAAAGATACCCATGAGAACACACAAATCCATAAAACACTTTCAAAGAGGATAACAAGGTTACACACATAAAACCCATTAAAAGACCCTAATTTTTAGGCCCACATGACACTATATTATTACCCAACCAAAATTGGAAGCCCTGTTTGACAACTAATAAATCACTTCCACGTTTTACAAAACTACTACAAGAGATAACTCAAGAAATACATTTGAAAAATACATACTTCAAACAAAAATGTAACTTTAATACCAAATGCTTTACTATTGCTACTAAAAATGGTTTTCTCATAATAAACAGCATATAAGGAATATGAAAAATTATTTAATCAAGAAAACTAACTCATCATTAAACGGTTACCCACGGAATCACCTACTGAATGTGTCGAAACCCTCAAACATTGGGGCGAAACATCAACCGCACAACCGCCACACCTCAAGGAAGTTAAAAGAAACCTAAAACCTCAATATTTCACCCACAATACATTAATTTAGAACCTAGGCACGAACCCTAACTTCTGGAATTTTTATAATTCAAGAATTAGGGAAGAAACCCTAAGCAATTTGAAAGAGGAAAGAAATAGACTCACCTACTTGAAGTATCCTGAATTAATCACTCCAAAAACAATAGTTTATGAACTTTAAAACATCCAAAATTCAGGTATTGTTCGAACAAGATTTAGGAGGTAATTTAGGAACTTGAATGGAGGGAAAAGAGTAAGAATTGAGAGAGTTAAGAAGGGATGAAGTTACCTCTTCAATTATGGCCGATTTGAGACACCCTATGAAGATCAGCCCTAATTCACGATTTCAAAGAGCTCCAAGGAGGGAGTAAAGGAAATGGGAGCGCGCTTGGGTTCTTAGGGTCGCGGGGGAGGTGGAATCACCGAACAAATGAAAATAGTGAAGGAGATATAAAAACATTAAAAATTATTTTTAATGCAGGAAATGGGCCTTCGGACAGGACCAATATCTTAACTAAAAACCCATATCCACCATGATTATGAATTTATAAAGGCTCCAAATTTATATTTTGGTGTTAATAGGTCAGAGGATACCATTTAGGAATTAGAATGAGGGAAAATATTGAAAAATGAAAAAGTTATAAAGGAAACAAAATTTATTTTTAAATCTGGAATTGGGCTCACAGTTTGGCCCAATTCATGAAAACTCTTCTATTTCTCCATAAAACCTTTGGAAACCATCCAAAACAAAGAATGAAATGAAAATAAATGAAATTTTCCTTCAAAATAAGTCATTTATGTGACAGGAATCATTGACCATCTATTAAATGGTTAAAGATTATATTTGATTGAGGTTTTATAGATTATTATATTACTTCACTTTATAAATCATTGTATTCTATTAAATTATGTAGAAATAGTTCAAGGCACAGCAAAATGATAAAATTTTGTTTATAATATAGAAATTTATATTTACCAAAACTCTTAGAGAGTGAAAGAATTCCTCAACTACAGTAAAAACGTTCTTAAAAAAATGTTTTCATATTATCATAATTTTTTGATGATATCAATGGCCTTTTTCATAAGAATGGTTTAAGGATTTTTTTTTCTCTTCAACTTTAAACTAAACATGTTCTCTATCACTCTCCATCATAACTTTATTGTCATATTTTTATTTTGTATCCATGTTTCCATTTCCCACTTATGTTCTCCTACTAGGGAACCTAGTTACATGACCATTATACTTCTCTTTATCTCTTATTAAGAATATGTGTCATTAACCCAATTATTGACATGGGTTTTTCAACAATAGTTTATTTTAAAATATTAATCCCTTGACTACCAATATCAATTTTGAATTATGAGGATGTTGTTTATTTAAGGTGGGGATAATGTAACTCCCCAAGACTTTATAATATTTTCCTTTTAGAATAAATTTAGTTTTTGTTCCTAGATTTATTTATAAAAAAACCAAGTAAATATTAATTTTCCTAAAGCATAAATGTTAGATTTTTCTCCATGGAACATCGAGGTTAGATTTTGTTATACGCAAGACTGACTCTCTTCTATGGCTTGTGTAACACGCAAAACCAAGTTTAACCAAATAATAATATATTATTAAAAATATTTTTATTTAATATAATAATATAAAACCTATTAGTTAAATTGATGGTTCTGGATAGGATTAACTAACTTATGAAAATATATGGTTAAATTCAATGATTAAAAATAAATTAAATACGAATATAAGAACCAATTGAATATAAATGGAATGTTTTTATAAAGAACATTTGTCTCAAAAATTATTTTTAGCCTAATAAATTTTATTAATTAGTGAGTTGTGTTAATGTAAAATAAATATTATATATTAAGTAAAATATTTTTTACATTCATACAATATATTTTATAAGAATAATATAAGAACAAACCTAATATTACACATAAAACCCTATGTTTTTATAAAGGAAATTTTACCACCTTTTAATGGTGAACCTACTTTAAATATGAACTTTGACACTAATATAAATTTAATATGACAAAATAGAATTTATTTTTGAAATAAAAATGTCAAAAATATTTGTTTGTGAATTTTTTATATTTTTCTGTGAAGTTTCATTTTCTGATTAACAGTAAAAAATACTAAATTTTAATTCAAAACTAATTTTTAATCTAATTTATTTAAAATTTTAAATTAAATTTTTAATTGGTTTTAAATATTAATTAGATAATGTGTATGTATATTTATCCAATTTTTTTCACTGGAATAAATTTCACATTGAAATTGGATAAAAACATAGAAAACGTTTAAACATTTTTACATTAAAAACCTGCATTGTCATTCTGTCTGTGGGATTGGTATTAAATTATTTTCTACCACTTATGTGATTAGAATTTGAAAAAATGGATTAAAAGTTTTTAATCATCAATTTTTATATTGTCTAATAAGTTAAAATTATTATTTGAACAAAAATATTAGTGAAAGTAATTAAAATTGATTACAGTGATTAAGAGGAAATTTAGCTTAATATGGGACTAAACCTTAATCATAAGGATCAAAATGACCTATGAACTTATAAAAAATCTATTGGATGTTAATATTTATAACCTATAACCACTTTTATCAAATTGGGTCCATTATTGGAGTCACATGAAATTAGAAAAATAGGGATGGAATTACCTTTTCCAAAATTTACAAGAATGTCACTCCTCCTACACTATAAAAATACACTCAAAACTACCATGTATTCACACATGTCATAACCTTTATATCACCAAAAATATACTATGATAATCTCCCAACATTACTCCCCTCATCCTAGTATCTTCTCTTTTGGCAGAAATACATCCAAGGAATCTTTTTGGGGAAAACCAAAAAGAGTTACCCAAAAAAGATGTAACATCCTTTCTCAAGATATTTTTTTATTTTCATTCTCCACCACCTAAAATATTCTTATTACATGATTATATAATAACTTATTTATCCTAAATATACTGATTTTTGTTTATTCCAATGGTAAAACTTACAATTACACACACTTTCATCTAATGGATGACGAACTTATCCTTTGTGTGTATGGAGGACTACGCCTCTTGAACTGATGATTGTTCATTTTTTCATTACCACCTTTCCTGGTTGGGAATTATTATGGAAACCCTATTTAAATATGATATTTATTATATTTATTATATTTATTATGTCTTTATTATTTTTTAAGTTCTATATAACACATACCTTTATGCATTCTATTTGGTGTAAATACGGTAACATCATTTGTGGATGTGTGGACTACTGCCTCCTCAAAGCGATGTGATACATTCACATATTACATGGAATGTGTTAAGGGTAGGTTTAATTAAAATTATGTAACATAAATGAAATAATTAATATATTCATTAAATAATTACATTTCTAGAGAAATAATATATCATTTTATTTATTAACCTTTTCACACACTAAAAAGTTATTTTGTCAGCCAGGGACTTATAGACTACGACCTCCTCAACATGATGTGATTCCTTTTACATCAAAAGATTTCCATATATAAGATTTTATGATTAACTAAAATTTTATTTATGATATAATTATCCTTATATAAATATATAATTTTTCATAACTACTTTCTATAATGATCATTGAAAAATGGGATCATTACTCATGTGTACGTACGACCTACTATCTCTATGATTGTAACATTGGTTAGTTTTTAATAACCATATTTCATGATAGGTTTTAAAATTATAATTGTTATAAAAATATGAAAATTATTTCATGATTATAATTTTTTAGATATTTATATAATGGCCCCTTTAACCATAGTCAACCTACCAAATTTGTTTTAAGACCCGAACAAGATTTTGGTCAAAACACCCAACGTAAACTTAATTATTTATGTATTTGTATAAAAAAATTTATAAGTGATGTAAAATCAATAATAATATTGAAAAAGATTATGAAGAAACTATATAAATAACATAATTTTATTATTCATGAAGATAAAGACACATGTGACAAGTCAGACTCAAGGTAAGGGATTTCGTCTCAATTTACATTACATTGAGACTTATTTGTTGTTATAAACAAAGTCACTTTAATATGATGTATATATTTACCTTTCAAATGTTATATCATGAATATCCTTATTATATTTATTTTATAAGTTTCATTTAATGTTATTCCTTCAATGTTATTTTGATTCAAATGTTTCATTATGGTATGGGAGACTTTGGAATGTTTAATGATTATTTTCTTCAAGAATGTTTTTAATAGTCTTTAAATGGTATTTTCATTCATCAATGTCTGAAACCATTATTGTTACTTTCCCTTTACAAGATAATTATTGAAAAATACCTATATTTTATTAAATATGTATATTTTATAAGGCACATTGTTCATGAATTAAATTGATTATTTGATATAAGATGAATGCTTTGGATAGATACAGCACAGGTGGGACATGGTTATAGATAGCCCCTAGATGCATCAATATTCTCATGAGATGAATTAGTTAGCATAATTAGATGGGTTTTTACCTGATATTATAAGCTGTCTTGTGAAAGGTCTTGACTGTGAAGGTACTATGTTACTAAGAAACATGGAATCCAATACTTAAGCATTCCCCTCATTTAGACTCTGTTATTATTTATACAAGATATTTTTTTAATATATTTATAGATATATTTTATTCTAATTTTATTGATTATATGGAATGTGTTTCAGTTATTTACCTTTCCATATTGTTTATTTCCTAACCAGTTATTTGAGTGTCATGTGTCCTCACCTATTCACCATGCCAAGTTTATTATGATTATTGATTCATTATTGATTCTATTGTACTTAACCTTACTGAGTATTTGAGATCACCCTTATTTTGTTTCCTTTCCCCAGTATATGAAGAAGAAGTATTTGAGTGATATTTCAAGGATTTTGAGATTTTACTTATGTTTGGATTTATTTTCTTTTCCCAATGTTTTATGGGTATCATGTACGTAATCCATTTTTCTAAAACTGTTAAACTGTTTAGTCCATTGGGATTTTAATCTTTCATCCCTGCCAATGTAATAAAGTGATTCACCAGCTCTAGGATTCTAGGGTCAGGGCATTACAGTATAAGTGAATAATAATTAGAAATTTTTTAATGAATGTTAGTTTTTAATATTTTATAAACCGTTTTCACTAAATCTGTTATATATTATGTTTATATACACATTTAGTCTTACATAAATCATATTTAATCAAAAATATTATATCTAAATAAATATAAAGATATTTATATACTAGAATATGATTTCAAATAGTATATAAAATGTTTTTTATGATGTATACATTTTATAATTTCTAAAACAATATCATAACACTGAGAAAGGGTACCCTTTATCATAAATTGTTTTAGCGCTGATAAATGTCTTTTTTATCAGTGCTTTTCTTTTTCACTAATAAAGGGTTTCCATTTATCATTGGTTTTTTTATCAGTGAGAATGGGTTGCACTTAATATTGTTTATTTTTTATAGTGATATTAATGATTATATATATATATTTTTTATTTTTTTATTTTATTTAAATATTTAAATATATATATATATATATAACATTGAAATTTATATAACGAAAATACTCCATTTATAATTAAAAATTATTATTAATAGTTACTAAAGGGAAATTAATAAGTAAAATTACTTTTGTTATTTTTGATGCTCCTGTTATAGTTGTTGTTATTGTTTTTATTACCATGAACACCATTAAACCAACGTAATTAAAAAAACATATATATATTTTATATGGACCCTAAACATACACTATATAACGTCATCAACCATGATCCCCTTAACTAGTTCCCTGAGTCTGTGGGTCACATGGCCTCAAGGGTGCCTTCTTGGGTCCCAGAGTCTTCTAACTTGAATTTAAGATCTAAGGTTGTACGGTGAGGAGACTATACCCTCATATCATAGTGGTACAACCTATAAGATAAGTAAACAGAAAATAGTGGAAGCATAACATATCACGTGCCACAATAGAAATAATATAATAATGAACTGAAAAAACATAAATATCCAAGAAACTATAATAGTAATAAAAATCCCATAGGTTGAGTCATATACATGATTATTTCATGTCATGCTGATACACAAAAAGGGAATAGGGGATATGAGGAACAGGCATATATAACATGATATAAAAAAATACAAAAAAAGGCAAAAGACTACTCCACTAGCAATATGAGAAGATGATCAGTCCTATGCTCACATGCTCCATGCTATAAGTAAATCATATAAAACATATTTATCATGTTTATTTCCCTTATCAATGCCTTTATAGATGATGTCTACTCGGGTTCCAAAGCTTGCCTAAGTAGTGTGTGAGATAAACTTAGTAGGAAACTTTAAATCTCTAAACTCATTATTCCTGATTCAGTACTAAAAATTATGTTTATTTTTTTTATATAAAAGATGACAGAAAAATACATCAAAAATTTTATACTCTAGGCCCTTTTATTATCTAGGTTTTAAAAAATTAGGAAAAACCATAAATTTTATCATTGTTTTACAAAAATAAAAAACAATTTACTAAATATATTTTCACATACTAACTCCTTAAATGAAGAGATCACCTTCATAGATTCTATGAAATCTATGAACATATTTTAAAACATGGTATTAGAATTAAATTGGAAAGTAAGTGTTGTAAAATCATTTGTAAATACATTTCTTTGAAAACATTATATCTTTTTTGGAAATATTTAATCAAATATATAATTTGAAAAAATATATACATAGAATAGAGTTTTCAAATCATTCAAACATTTTATAAAAAACTATAATAAGTACATATTATTTTCAAGACCATTATTTTGAAATAAATTAACAATATTTTGAAATAAATATCTAGATTTATCACTTTGGAAAATAATATTTTTTCATGCACTATTTTTTATACTTAGCAGATCATATGAAAAACCATGCGGTTACTATTCCATATCACTTATAGGACAACATCCCCTTGTGGCCATGGGTTTACTCCCCATACCATACCATATCATTCGATGCACTAATGCCAAATTTTAAGAAAACATTTTTAAGGGTCCTGATTTTCTTACTCGTAATGCAAAAAAATTTGAAAATATGACCTCTATTATTTTCATAGAAGAAAATATTCTCATAACTTCTTTTCATGGAAGAAGCTCGATTTTCATAAACATTTTAGGACAAATCCGTATTTCCACATGAAGTGCAATAATTTAAAGTACATAAACATGATCACCCTAAAATTAAAGCAATTACTTCTATAAAATCTCGCGATACATCAACATAATTTATAGATTATTACCATACCTATTTGAATGACATTCATTGATAAAAAAAATCATTCATCACATAAAATGTTATCTTTCATTGATAAAATTTTAAAATCAAAGAAATCTCATAACATTTAGAATAATATTTTTTGTTTTGTAGTAGTGATATTAATGATTATAACATATATATATATATATATATATATATTATTTGTATATTTTATTTAAATATATATCTATATAACACATTATAATTAATTTAATGTATATACTTAATTTTTGATTAAAAATTATAATTTTTAATTTTTAATTAGTAATTAGTAATTAGTAATTAGAATTATTATTGTTGTTGTTGCTCCACTTATTGTTGTTGTTGTTATTATTATCACCACTATCACCATCAAATCAACTTAATTAAAAAAACATATATATATTTTAGATAGATCTTAAACATCCACTAAAATATGTAATTAATTATAATTTAATTAATTAATATTTATTCAATAAAGAGATTTAAAACACTATTAAAATACCCAACTATCAGCGCTTATTTTCACAATGTCTACATATAATTTTATTTAAATCACGTTTAATGTTTAGCTTCGATTTCTAATGAATCCCCACTAAATAAAATTTTTATAATGATAATTAATAATTAATAAATAATAATTAGTAATAGAAAATAATTAATATTTAATAACTTGTAATTACTCGTGAATAATAATAATCAATTAGTAATATTTATTAATTAATAATTAATAATTACTAAGAACTAATGTGTAATTAGTAATTAATTAATAATTATTAATAACAAACTCATATATATTAAATAAAAATTGCTAATTAATAATAAATTGTTAAAAATTAATAATTAATTGTATTAATAATAAAAAATTAAAAATTAATTAATATATTATAATAACTAATAATTTGTTGAAACATTTCTCACATTAGTTTTTTTGAAAAAAATAATTAAAAATATTTTTCATATTAGTTATTCCAAAAATAATGGTGAAAAATATTAAACTATTTAAGTGGTATGATATTTTGGTCTAACTTCATGTTCAAGGACTAATTTTTTATGTCATTTTTTAAAAAAAATGACATAGAATATATTTATTAACTGCAGTTTTTTAAAAAATTGAAGTCAAAAAAATCATGAGGATTTTTAAATAAATGAATTGAAAAATATATCTTTTTTGGGGGATGTTATTTTTGACACCATGATATTTGTATAGATATTTTTCACATCAGATTTTTTTCAAAAAAATCAAAGTTAAATTTTATTATATTGTGTGGAGTGATGATATTTTGTGGTTGAGATATTTTTTAAGACATAATTTTCAATACTGTTTTTGAATAATCAACTTAAAGGACACCATTATTGATACTTTTAATGTTGATTACATTTTAACCAATGAGAAAAAAATATTTTCAACATCGATTATTAAATAGTATATGTAAAAAATGTGATGCGAAAAATATTCTCTATATGGGATTTTGAATAACGGACATGGAAAACATCATAGATGAAATTCACTATTGCAGATATGGTCTTTAAAAGTTCACAAAAAGATAATTTACATTGATAAAAAAGAACTGATAATAAAAATTATATTAAAACGTGATTCCTTTTATCAGCTCTAAAAAAACGCTGATAAAGGCCCCTTTATCAGCGCTTTTTTAGCGCCAATAAAAGTCAAAAAATGAATTTTCTAAAAAGAGTTTTTTTATGAAAATTGGACCCCCCCCCCCTTTAACAGAACTTCTAGCCTCCTTACCCCCCCCCCCCCTTTAACAATGCTAGGAAGCTGCATCACCTGCATGCGTATGCCCTTACCTTTGCTGGGTTTTATACCTAAGACCCCACATTCATAATCTCGCACCTTTTTCACTCCCTTATATCATTTTCTTCAATATTTTATGATATATCTAGATATATATATATATATTTACATTTTTTATGCATATATATATATATATATATTTAAATACATATATAAAATATGTTGTGTGTGGGTGAGAGAGATTATAAAAACATACATACATACATACATGTGTGTGTGTGTGCATCTATAAATATAATTACACATATTTATATTTATTTACATACATTATATATTAATATTTATATACATATATTAGAATATATAAGTAAATATATACATGTTTCTCAATACACACACAAATATTTATATATTTATATATATAAACATTATATATATATTAATTTTATATGTATATAAATATTCATAGATTTTTATTTTAAATAAAATTTATATTATTTATTATTTAAATAAGGTTTATATATTTATAAATATACTTTACATGTAAATATGTTTACATATATATTTATAAAATTAAATTTTTATGTGTGAATTTATTTTTGAGATAAAAGAGATGATATATTACTGATCAATCAAACGAGACCTACAAATCCAATCAGGGAAAGAGTCAACCCAATAATAATGATGCCATGATTTCCCATATCATGCCAAATGATGAGCATCCAGATCAACCCTTCATTTGATGACTGATAATTTGCATTCAATGAAGCTTTCAATAAAGGACCATATATTTCTCAAAAAATGGCTAAAAGTCTGAGAATCCTCCTCCTTCTAAGAGATGGTGGTAATCACTTCAAGGTAATCAAATTCCACCAACACGTGTATCCAATCTTTTGAACGTGCAATAAGGATCCCAAGGAGGATAGAAGATGCCTCCACCACCACAGGACTCCAAGAGGCTTGAACAGCCCTATAATGAGCTTCCATGACCTGTCCATTACTATTATAGGAAATGAATCCAAAACCTACCCTTGAATTAGTAGAGATAGCTTCATTTGTATGAATTCTGATAAAACCCTCTTGGGGAGGAGACCGACTAAGAGATTCCTACCGAATGCTACTAAAAGAAGGCTTTGCATCATTTTCTTTCCAACAATTCATCCATTCAATGGTTCTCTCAACCCAAATATGATCTTGGGTCACATTATTTTGGAAAAAAAATTAATTTATTATAGTCCAAGACAACCAATAAATTTTTCAAATCAGCCCCACCACTCTTAGTTCCAACGAAGACGTCCATTTAATGAGGCTTTGGACCAAGCCAACAGATGGATCAAATGAATTTTTAAAATCTGGTCCCATTGTAAAGACTCGACACCAGTTTCCAAGAGTTGATGACTTATTACATTAAATTGGAATAATTACAAGAAAGTTGTATTCCGAAATAATGAATAGTTTAGTATATTTTAAAATCCAAATACATACATTTGTTCAACATTACAACTTCAAATGAAATAAAACATAAAAATTTAATTGAGAACATCCAAAAGTATAAGTTTATCCTTAAAGGTCATTCATAATAAACTTATTCATGTACTAAGAAAATGAAACATAAGAAAGGGGTGAGATCAGACCCTAAGTAAGAGTAATAAATACAACAGAAGATAACATAAACATTAGGCATGGTGAATAACTAAAAACATGTGCCTTTAAAAATGAACTTGAACACATTATAGCAAGAATAAGAGATGAATAAATAATGCCATTAAAAATAATAAGCATAGGTATTATAATAGAAGAATAACCACATCAACTTTCAATTTATAGCTTCATAATAAGGAAATTGCATATGTCAGAAATTTTTAAACAAACTGTCATGGCCTCATCCAAGACATATAAAAATGATTAAGGCCTCATCCAAAACCATGTCTAGCAATGGTAAAGGGCTCGGTCAAGTCCATATATATTTGTCTCATGAGACCTACCAATGCATAGAGGGGCTATTGCGGGACCTACCCATCACATAATAAGTCCAATTCATTCATCATATGAGTAGGGATAAACATAAACAACATATACATTCATATTGAAACTTACATATGAAATGTAAATTACTTTCCTCGAACATTAAGCTTAAACACTAACCATTCGGAGTAAATTGGTGAATGGTTTTAGGATAGAATATCCACAATAAAACTATTCATAAACCATTAAATTAAATATTTTAGATGATATCACACATAATAATCAACAAGATTGTTTAAATAGATGAAAATACGCTTATAAAATCGTCAATTAATTCTTTAAAAAAATACTCTTTTACTTTGAAAATAAGAGTTCTTTTGGAAAATTATTTGTATAAAAACATAATTGATTTAATATAGTGTTTTAATAATAAAATTAGTGATTTTAGAAAGATAATTGTTGCTAAAAACAGATTATTTAGTACCCTTGAAAATAGGTAAGAATTTGAGAAATTCCCTTGAAACGAGCTTGTATTTCTGAAAGTATTTTGAAAGTCCCCTTTTAAAATGTATGACTCCCTAGGATTATAGTTGATAAAAATATATAGAAAACTTGAACATAATTTATGATGATTACATAATAATACATAATAACTTCATTGAGGTAAGTAGACAATAAAAGTAACCCGAATGAAAATGGAGGTTTCTATGGAAAACCTATACAACTTTGTAATCAATTGAATCGTATGCCACAAAAATTAATAATAATAAAATGATACATTTATTATCATGAAAATAAATATATTCATGATATTAAACATCAATGGGAATTATACATACACTATATACAAATAATAGTAGTGAATACGGAATATCTCAAAAAAGGGAAGTGAGATGAAGAAACCCCTTACCTTAAGTCTGAAGGTGTTCCTCACTTGGTCATAATGACCTGAATAATAAAATTTAGGTTCATATATTAATGATTCCAGAACATCCTATACATGTAATTGATTTATTATAGCCTTATTAGGTTCATTCATGTCCTTTTGATGGGTAAAGAGATTCAATTTCACTGTTTGACATTGTTTTTTCCTTGGTTTTCATGATTGATTTACTTATATTCATGTACGGATAAACATGTAGAATGAGAATGGTTTTCTAGAATATAAGTTCTATTTTATTATTTAAAAACCAAAATATTAAATGGTCATAAAATTTATTTTGTTATTTGGAGTGAAGATGAATCATTATACAAAATTTTAATGACAATTGTTTGGGTTAATTGGCGATTTTTGTTCACAACAAACTCATTTTGGTTTATAAATTATTATCATGTGTAAAAAAGGATTACATAACCATATATAAGTTATAACACGTATATTATAGTCTTTTTTTACCATAAAAATGTTTTCATGACCAGAATTGAAGACGGTAATAGAAATTGAAAACTCATCGTCCTTGAATGTGATAAATTAACACATCTCAGATATTGTTTTCATTTTTAGTATAAATGAAAGTAAAAGGAGAGATGGTGAAGAATTATTCCTTTATCATAACAAAACTACAGTTAATTTAAGGTAATGTATTCATCACAACATTTTTATAAAAGTAGGTGAGTAAAGAAAAAGAAAATAATTGAACTTGAAATAAAAGAAATGAAAGAGGGATTTACCTCTTGATGTAATCTTCCTTGAGAGCTTATTTCGGGGAGAGGTTTTGGACTTTTTATGAGACCAAGGTCTGATGGACGTGGGGGGGGATCTTGGGAGGATATTTGAGAAGAATTTAGACAAGGCACAAGGATTTATAGGAGTGAATAAAAGAGTGAGTGAGGGGGGTTATAGTGGAGGAGAGGGCTGATTTGTGAATATGTTTTTCATTATTTTATTATTTTTCCAAAGACAACTGACAGTATTTATTCTTCTGACCAAGAATAGTAATATGTTCATGTGATTTAGAACCATGTGGTCTTACATCATCATTACATAACCTATGACTCAATAAATCATGTATTTAGTATTTATCGTAAATTATCGTATTTTACTATTCACCTAAAATTGAAGTATTTTAGAAAAATATCAAAAATTCACCCCAACCATTTTTTGAAATGTAGAATTTTTAAATGAAATATAATTTTTGAAAATAATTTTCTAAATATATGTAATTTAACTTTTAAATAAAATCATAATTTATTCAAAAAAAACAACATTAAAACTATAACTCGTTTTATAAAACCTTGAAAAATTAATCAAGGTCCCATAAAATTATATTATAACAATAAGGTAATAAAATATAAATTTATGATTACATTTTATGAAAATAAATTTCCATTTTAAATTACTAAATTAATCATAAAATTGTAATTAAAATATTTTTGACATACAAAAATACCAATATTTATACTATGATCGTTTTATCACTTAAAATATGTCTAAATTGTATTTATAAATTCATGGGTGAAGTTTGTATTTTTTTTGTCTGGTTTACTATTCATTACTATTATAAGGGTAAGTTACTATTCATAAGGGTATGTTACTATTCATCAAAAATTAAGCTTGTCTTATCAGACTCTAAATATCCTACTGAACAAAACCGTTTATGTCAGTTTTTTGAAATTCAAATCACAGAGGTTGTAAAATTATGTTTACTGGCTATGTTATAACAAAGTGGTGTTTTAAAGAGACTCAGTGTTTCATGAAATCAATATTAAATTTATTTTCAAAATCATGGGGTGTTACGCCCATTCCTTCCACACCCCTTTCATCCCCTGATAAAATAGAATTGCATGCAAAGGAGATTTCACCTATTGAAGGCACATAGGATAGCGGTCATCCTTTGTAAGATGATGTCTCACCAAAAGGTCATGGGTTGGAAGTACACCAGTGTAGACCTACCACCAAAAAAATTACCCTTGGGTGGAGTAGTGAGCGACCAGAGACACTTCCAGTGATCATCGGGATAGAACTGAGCCAAGCCATGAACCTACATTTTGTAGCCTCATTGAACTAAATACCTCCCATAAGATTCCCTAGTTTGTCAAATCTAATCCTTACCCATACCTGATGTGAGAGTAATACTAAGATTGAGTTGATGATCGACCTCATTAAACCAGCTATAAATCATTCCCTAGTCCCATTCCTCAAGCGCATCATTAATCAGATCTCGCACATATACATTTTCAAACCCTATTACTACAGTCGAGGAAACATTTAGGTTGACACCATTTTCCCTACATGGATCATTCCAAACACTAACATTATTTCTATAAACAAATCTATAAATAAAGCCTTTTTCAAGAAGATATTTTTCTCCCCAAATGATTCTCCACATAAAACTAGGTCGAGTCCTCAGCTGGACATGAAACAAATTGGAATGGGGAAAATATTTTGCACACAAAACCTTTGAGAATATTGAATTAGGATTTGAGAGAGGGTTCCATCCTTGATTTGGGAAAAGTTCCTCATTAAACCATTTGAGATTCATAAAGATGAGACCTCAACGGAATTTCAAAACACATAGTTTCTCCCAATACACCCAATGGGTGTTATGTTTTCCGTCATGAGAGACCCACTAAAAGTTTTCTAAATGGGAATGGATTTGATCAACAAGAGTTTCTGGAAATTTGAATAACCATATAGAATAAGATGGGATTGCTTTGGCCACTGACTTAACTAGAATTTCCTTTCCTACCATAGAGATCTTCCTATTAGCCCATATTAAAATCAAAGTATTCACCCTATCCATAATCTAAGAGAATACTTCTTTCTTCAATCTACCGACAAGTGTTGGGAGGAGTAGTTATTTAGGATGCTTCTCAACTAGTGGAAAACCAAACTCCCACTAGAAAATCCTCCCTCTTAGCTTGCAGCATGCCATTACTAAAGGAAAATTATGACTTCAAGTTAGGAAATGTGGTTTCTGAAAACATTCATAATAATGGATTGAATATCATTGTTTTTGTAAACCACACTCCCAGTATGATCCTCAAGTTAGGAAATGTGGTTTTTCCTTCTCCTTACAGAATCTCTTTGGTGAAAATAAATGAGTATTCTGATCAGCCTCCCTCATATGGGATTCTCTTGCCCTCAGAAACCAAAATCTCTCCTTTTCCCTCAACACCGCATTAAGATTCTTTTCTGCAGATGATATATTACTGAGTACAGAGTTACAACAAGGAAAAGAGTGGATTCTCTTAAAATGATTTTCTACAGCATTAATTTTTCTGTAGAAATCCCCGAACCTAATTGAACTCCACTTCCGTAAACAAGACACAATACTACGAATATTGGTTGTGAGGCACCAGTTCAGTCCCTCCCAATTTGACCAAACCACCTTCTCAAAATTACTATCTTCGAACCAAAAACTTTCAAATCGAAAGGCATGTAAAGGCCTCCTCATTTCACCTTGAGAGATCATTTACAAAATGTAGTGTTCAGAAGAAACCAGTGGAATATGAACAATAGGGAAGGCATGTAAGAGATATTTACATTTATCATTTCAAACAAATATATCCAATCTTTCAGAAATACGATTCGTCATTGATCTACCTATATGCCATGTAAATAGAGAGCCAAAAAAACCCCATGGTCATGAAGATAATTTAACATAAGAGAATTCCTAAACTCTTCCATAGCATCACCACTCCTCAAGCATCCCCCTTTTTTCATGATGAAGGCGGATATCATTGAAATCTCCCCCAACCAACAGAGGGCCAAGGAGAGAGTTTCGTACATGGTTCAACCGGTTCTAAAATGTGTGCATATCTTGACACTCATTCCACCCATAGAATCCAGCAAAAGACCATGGAAGAGTTCCTTTGATAGCAACAGTCAAATAAATATGATTACTTCATAAATAAGTAACCTGAACACCAAGGTCCTCCATCCACGAGAGGCACAGACCACCAGAGTGTCCTTATCTTCCAATTGGAAAGATGTTCTTAAAACTAATATTAAAACCCAAGAGACAAGCATCCTTATTATCCAACATAGTTTTGGATAAAAAAAACTATGTTATGATGGTATTTTGGACTCCATTGACAAAGTGAACGAAAAGTTCGGTGGTTTCCAAGCCCTCGATAGTTCCAACATAGGATTTTTATTTTTCCAGGTGAGGCTGGGACACACCAGCCTCCTCCTCTATAACTTTGATAAACTATCTATCACCATCCTCTTTCCACCTCTTTGGAAGATATCTAGCACACCTCTAAGCTTCGTTTGTGCTCACCTGACTTTTCATTGGTTGGAACACCACCCTGGTCCCCTCTAGTCACCCTTCTCTAGGTTTGATGTTTTTGAGCTCCTGATGACGTTAAACCAACTATATCTTCTCCATCCAGGGAGATAATACCTAGAGACTCATAATTTGGAAGAGGAGATGGATCAAGGGGTTCCGCACAGAATTGATCCCACCTAGAACCTAGTTATGGTGGGTCCTTACATCTTTTTAATGACCTAATATATGAAAAACATTATACTTTCCATTAGTAGAAACCCATGTTGGGTTGAAAGCTGGGTCCTTCCCCTGTCGGACTTGCTTTTCCCCATAGTCGTCCAAGGACATTGTGCTACCTAAAGGTACCCCTACCACCCGCCAACCCACTAGATTTCCAACATAAAAATATGGTGGCCCATGCATGATGATATTATTATGCATTGGTTCAGACTGCTTAATGAAGGCCTTTGAAAGTCTGTCACGATCCTTTTTTTTCCCCACCTTTGAAATGATGTTTTTTGCATCAGTTTTTGCATGAAGACAAGGGCCATATTACATAACGACATTGCCTTGTTCATCCACCTTCAAACCACAATCATTTTCTAAATGTCTGAGACACCCACATAAGAAACAGAAAATTTGATGTTTTTCAAACTCAAAGGATATCCAGGCATTATAATCTTATTTTGACAAGAAGAATCCCCTCATTAGTGGTTGTGCAACATCGAACAAGGCTCTGATCCACACCACAGATCCCCAGTAAATTGGATTAGACCGATCTCATTCCAGAAATTTACCAATGCATCCTTTAATTTCATGCATAACTCATTTTGTTCTACCATAAAACAGAATTCCTTTTATTTGTATCCAGAAAGTTGAGTAGGTAAGATTAATTTTATGAATGTCTTCTCGGACTTTTATGTCTTCCATGAGAATGATATGGTTATCAAAGGACCATGGCCTACCTTTGAGGACCTTTTCATTATCTATTTCATTGATAAAATCAAAGACGAGAAATCCCTCTCCCACTTCCCTTATGGCAATGCTATCATCCAATCTCTAGATGTTTTACATAGTGTTTTTAAGGGTGCCTTGATTGAAAGATTTTTTTTCCATAAATTTCCCAACGATCAGAAGAGACATACGATGTGAAAGAAAAGCATCTTCATTCTTTCACATGGAAATCATCACTTTCTTTTTTTCTGTAAGTGAAAGATTCTTCCACTGATTCTCCAGGTCTGATTCAACGGCCATGAACCGTGAAGAGGAAACCACGAAGCACCAGTAGATGGATTGAAACAGCGTCTGAGGAAAGGAAGTCATCGACTCCCGAGCACAACACTTCGCAAGCACAGTACTTCACGAGCACAACCCTTCGCGGGGTGGAAAAGTTGCAAACAAAACCTTCACGAGGAAAACCATCATGAGCACAACTCTTCGCGCACATCACTTAACACACACATAAATTGTTGCGAGAAAAACCTTCACAAGCAGGACCCCTTCGTGAGTGCGCCCCTTCACAAGCCCCATCCTCCGCAAGCAGGACCAGCGGTAATACACCCTTTTTGCAAGCCCAATCCTAGACGAACAACGCACTGTGTGTGTACACCCCTTCATGAATTGAATTCTTCACATAAAATACTCTTCATGAACACCCCTTCGGGAACCCACCCTTCGCGAGCACTCCCCTTCGCAAGTCCAGCCTAACGCGATCAAAATCCTACATGGAACACCCCTTCGCGAATGATCAAAGCTGATCAGTTGGGGAAGATCAATCGGATGCCAATATGAAGATCGATAGAAACCGAACCCTCAAGAGCCAATCTGTTGTCGAACAGATGAATGGGAACACACGGGAGTTGGTCGGAAGCCGATCTGCTGAGGCGAGCATGTTGGATTTGGTGGCCTAGAACCAACTATTTTGTAGTTTGTGATAAAATTGTATTCATGGATTTGAATATTAATAAATACCTTATCACATATTTCTTTTTATTCTACATGACAATACATGTGATAATGTCCTAAGGATAGCTGTTACACTAAGGGTTATAGAGGATCCTTACTTTGATGATAACCTAGAGGTGACATAACACTATTCTTAAATATATGTTCTATGGTCGAATGATGTTATTTGAGAGACATAAATAATACAGGTCATTAGGGATGAGGACTCATGAAACTTTGAGGCACGTTCTCATGGTGTGCGCCCTTGGTAATATCCAGGAGGATATTTTGATAACAAGACTTGCGAGTAGGAAATCCACATTTCATAGTGTCATTGGATGTTTCTATCTGCGGACGTGTGTATTCATCCTTAGACTTTAAGATTATTATTAATGTGCATTACAACTCACGCACTTAGATGTATTGACGAAAACTGTGACAACACACTATTCGCAGTGAGGTAAGATATGATGGGTGCGTCACGAGTAATACCGCATTAATAGTTAATTTCATAAAGGATTTGTCCCTACTGTTCAAATAAAAAAAGTTGATATCTCTGACCCTTTGATGAAATTGATATAACCTAAAATAAATCCATGGTCATGGTATGGAACATGCAAGTTTAATTTTAGGAAGACAAAGAATGAATAATCAAGCACATGAGTTGATGACACTAGCATGAAACTCGTTTGATTGGAGATATCGAGACAAATGGATTACATTACATGGTAAGCATTTGTATGAGGTGACACGTCATTGCGGTGTTAACTTCTTTCTCTATGGGCGCCTTTGCGTGTTGCTAGATGCTAACCTTGGAATTTAGGTAGACTCTGCCCAATGCCACTGAGAAAGAGGCCTAAAGGGTCACACACTAAATGTGTCCAAGTATCTCAGTTAAATATTCATTTTACAAGTTGAATAAAGATTATTCTCGATTGTGGTTTAATAATTATTAAAGGATGTCTGATTGCATTTATTTCGAAACTAGTTATTTGAGAGAATATATTGTGAGAGAAATAATATATTTATTAGAGATTAATGTAGTGATATTTATTTAAGAAATTATTCAAGGTCTAATAAATGTGGTGGAGGAAATAAAGAAAATGAAAAAAACAAAAGTACACGCTGTGTAGTTTTTTTGGAAATTTATGATAAATAATATTATTTATTTAATTAAATAATATTAGGCATAATTCATTGGGTGCATGTCAAGTGATAATAATAGTCAACTGTTATTATTAAACATGAGTCTTACTAAAAATTAAACGAAATGAAAAAATGCTTTCGGTTAATTAATTCATATTATTATTCTAAGTAATAAAATCCCAATTAGATTATTCACATTAGATCCAGCCATTCTTTGTGGTTGTGCACAATGGATCATGAAAAAACTCTCAAGCCAAGAGAGAATTACATTCCTCCAATTACGATCTGAAGTTATGAGAGAGATCATCCTCCACCCAATCAAGGAGAGCGCTTTGGAAGCGTCTCTCAAGGCGATTGAAGGTGGACATCGTAAGCGAAGAATCTTTTGCGCTAGCACCCAGAGATCCCTTCGGCGACATCTAGAGATACGTGGAGCATGTGTGGATCACCACTAGAGGAAGCCTACACTAGACTTCTACGACGCAATGACAGATCACATTGAATTGTGACCGGAAACATCAACGGAGAGGGAATTCCATCAAGGTAATTCTTGTCTTTTAATTAAATTAATTAAAACCAATATATGATTATCCTCTCTATGGTTTTGGGACTTCCATCTTTCCTTTTCGTTCTTCGTTCTATTTCGAAGATCCGACATTTTATGATCATGACAGATCTTGCATTTATCGTTGTTAATGGTAAAATCAAAGTTGGGTACACTCATCCACGTGCTTCTACTGCGCGCGGAACCATAAAAAACGAGTGGATTGGAAAGCAATCGGACTCGAAGCCGATATCGTTGCATATGATTATCGTTGCATTTGTCGATCCGTTGAAAGCAATCGGACTCGAAGCCGATATGAAAGACATAGTGGATTGGAAATACCGATCAGAAGAAAACGAGTGATTAGAAGTCGATTTGGTGGGGATGCGAGAACAGACGCCAATTTGAAGTCGCTCAATAGATTTCAAACAATCAGACTCCGCACTGTCGCCAGAAGAACGCAACCATTTTGGATGTCTTGTGGATTGAAGAAGCACGTCCACAGAGAAGAGATTTCATCGAAGGAACTCCAGTTCTAGGAGCGCCAATTCTAAAAAAACGCACAGAAGAAAAGCATAAAATATACCAGTTTATTGAGCGACTTCAGATTGGCGTACATACCATTCCCAAAACAGATGTTCCCTAATGAGATCTCATATAAAAAAACTGGGGAAATTAATATATTGCTTAACCCCCTCAAAATATTTTGCATAAAATATATATTGTATATTGATTTTATTCTTATCCATAGGTGTATTTGTATAATTATAAATAATTGACATATATGAAAAATAATTATTAAATTGAGATCCTAGAAAAATAATATAATCAAACATAAGTATAAATAATACTTAAAAAATATTAACAATATAAATGAAAAAATAATTATTAGAAAAACAAAATGATTGCAGTATATACCAGTTTATTCCTGTGATCATTAAAAATATATGAAATTAGATTACTAAATACCCTACACATCAATGATGATAATATAAAATAAAAAATCGAAATCAACCTAAAAAATCCAGGTACAGTATATAGCATAAAAACTTCAAAAAGTTGTAAATTAAAATTCAAAACCAGCATTGTTTGGTGCAGTGCCGATTCAAAAGTCGTGGTTCAATAGTTTTTTCGAAAAAATAAAAATAAAAAAAGACCCGCCTAATTGACTGAAAGGCGATTGAGGTTGCACGCCACATGGATTTAAAATAACAATGAATAAAAATAGGAATGGGGAAGGAAGGTAGGTTGGGAGTTATAAATAGGGATTCCCCGTAAGATGAGGAAGGAGTGAGTGGTGCGAATGGCGAAGGGGGGTGGAAGAGGTTGGGTAGTGTGGTTACATGTGCTGCTTCTCGCACTCTACGCCCTCCTCTTCATAGTGGAGGCTCTGATCAGGCCACCAGTTTTGGAGCCACCAGTTTGGGTGGACCCACCGGATCCCCCCACATAAGTGGTGTTTTTGTTGAGTGCATTAAGAATTTTATATATCATCCTCCACCATCTATGCTTCCTTCTCTTTCACACCCTCCATCATCATGACTCCTGTGTCGTCGCTGAATAAGAAGTTGTGTGTTTTACCTTTGGTTTTGTTGCTTTGTTTGCCCTTTCAGTTCACTGGGTTTTCGCCCCCCTCCTGTTGTATTTCATGATGTACCGCTTTGTTACCGCTATAAATATGGTTCAATTAAATGCGCGTTTGATCCTTCCTCCCAATTAATGTATTACTTTACTATTTACAATCATCCATCCATCCATAATTAATGTTGATTAAAGATTGCAAAAAATAATATATCAACATTTCTCCCTTCTCCCTTCTCCCTTAACCTTCACATTTTGATGGGGGTGTCCAGATTTCCAGGTTCGGCAAAATTTATTAAATATCTGCAGACTCCACACATTTTAGGGACACTCTCCAACTCTCATCACCTTCTTCACCCATCATTGAAATAAAGAAAAATATATATCCAAGGAGGGTGGATCTTCCAATCAAGATATATTTCAAGAATATCCTTATTTAATTATTCTTATTTTTGAAACACAACCGGATAATGCCAAGATATTCTAGAGTACGCTCAGCTTAATATTCCTCTTAAAAAAGCTTCAAAAAATTTTGCATTTTCATTTTCAACCACTATACATGAATGTACAACACTGCATCTGCGGTGTGGAACTAATTTTATAATGAACTTTCCAAAATAATACCACAACCTTTAATCTCGTTTTTTCCCACAAACATCTTATCTTTATATTTGAGATTTCATAATAAAATAAAATGAAAAAATTTAAACATGAAGAAAAATGTTCAATATTGAAATTATGATAATAAAAAACCCAACATTAATGTATAAATTTAATGAATTAACATTAACATTATCACTTAACATTATTGCTTTTTAATCGCAGATGAGGACAATTTTAAATGCTAATAAAGACTATTTGGGGAGTGTTAAATGTCTTGTAGTGAATAATAGTAAATTTTTAATTAATGTTAATTTTTAATTATTTTATAAACCATCTTCACTAAATCTATTATAGATTATGTTTATATACACATTTAGTAATATATAAATCATATTTAATGAAATATATTATATCTATATCAATATAAATTTATTTATATACTACAATATGATTTTTGGTAGTATATAAAATATTTTGTATGATGTATACTATAATATATTATATCTATTTCAATATAAATTTATTTACAAAATATGTTCTACCTTTATTGTTTCTCATGGATCTAACAGAAACGATTAATATTTGGATTAAAATTATATTGAGGATCTCATTCGAAGATGCTAAGGATTCTGTTTAGGTAAAACAAGAATACAATCATTTTAATCGGAATTACACACTGTGTAGTTGTGTTCAATGCATCATAATTAGTTCCACAATTACTCAACCCACATGTGGTAGTTGATTCTTACATTGTGTGTTGATCAAGAGAGACTGGTGCACGGTCAACCGAACTACAGTGGCCCATTGGACGTGGCGTGTAGTCAGGGTCGGCCCTAGGGCTACTCCAAAGAGCTCATGGTCTAAGGCAACACACAAGAAATAAAAAAAATACAAAGTGGGGCATCAATTTTATTAGTTTACTATAACTCTCAATGTATTTACGGCAAATTTTTTAATGTGGGTCTGGGGCAACAGAATTCTTCGGGCCGTCATTGCGTGTAGTCCTTTTCAAGTCAAGGTTGGGTAGTGTATTCCATACACAACCTACCCGACCGGTGACCGTGCAACACAGAGTGGCATGTGGCCCATGGGACATGCCATGTACTCCAAGATTTCTGAAGTATGACTCACGCGTTGAGTCCCTAGACGTGTACTTCGGATCTACACGCCATGTACTTTTACCAGTTACACAAAATTAAAATTTATTATATTATGTAATCCTTGAGACACTCATGTGATAGACTTTAATATATATAGACCCACACACACATACATATATGTTTTATTAACATCTGTGTAATATTTAAGATTTGAACATCATGCATGAGTTGTATTACAATTATTATTTTTATGTGCATGCTATATGTCACAAAGAATTAAGTGTATACAAGTATAATACACGCTGGGTTGTTTTGGACGGGTATTAATCAAGTTAACTCCATGGTACAAGTTATGTACACAATTAATTTTACGTGAATTTATTAATTTGTTTAAAATTACAATGGATGAAAATCTCAAGAAAATTCAGAAAATGTTTAAGATAACAGGATTGATTAATTAATGAAAATAATTAATCGATTCGAGCACAATTTATCTTAAATAAGAACGATTAAAAAATTGAATGCTAGTTTTGTTAAATGCATAATTTGTTGAATGCATGTAGATGACCATGAGTTAGACCAGACCTTTGTATGTGATTAGTTTCCTTTTAATTTATTATTAAATTAAATTGTTGGTCTGCGTGCCTTTTCTCATCATTAATATGTAGGATATGCGTGCCCATGATTTCTTTTATGTAAACCCTCTTTCCCCCTCACCTGTGAGTGAGTAAAAATATATGTAATGGATGGAGGTTCCAAGCTAGTAGAGGTGACTCAAGTTAGGAGCCGAGGCGAAACCAATCCAAGGAGATACAAAGGAGGAGAGGTGGAAAGCTGCAAACAGAAACCTTAAATGGTTCAAGGTGTTTCTCCCCTAGGTCAAGGGTTAGTTTATCATGCACTAGATAAACTAACCATTAGAACAAGATCATGATCATACCCCTTGTTTTAATTCTGTCAGTTGCATTATTATTTCATTATGGATGTTTTGTCGCAATCCCATAACTAATGAAATAACAATCATGCAAAGTTAGAACTAAAATAATACTTATTCGTAAATATTATCTAAAGACATGGTTAATCACTTAAGTAACCCCACTTAATATTAACAAGCACGTAAAAATATGATAATTGACAATTTATGCAGAAAGGATAAAATCCATCAATAAAATATTAAGTTGGTATGACCTTCCATTACTTCGGTTAGAATCTAACTATAATTCAAAGTGTTTGACCAGCTATAGTTCGGGTGCTTTAAATTATTGGGGAATTCTAATTTGAGATTTTTGGTTGAATTAACTTGGTTGACATCAACGGTTAATTTGTAACACCCCACGATTCCATAGTACGATTCTCTTTAAATAATATAATACCTTGCATTATACGCAACTTCGAGTTCTAGCACACCACGACCAATCAAATTAGCCCTTTAAAATGCAGTTATGAATAGTAATACCCACGTTTTTAAATTTTATAAATTTTATTTTTCAAAATGTACATCATTTTTGGATTTGGAATATCAAATATAGCTTAGGGTGAATTTTTGGTATTTTTCAGAAAACTTTCAATTTTTGATGAATAGTGAAAAGTACCACGTTATTGTTTAAGACCATCTTTTTATTTAAATAGTTATTATTATTATTTAAATTTATTTTAAAGTCAAAATATATACATAATACCTATATTAGTCCAATTTAATTCATTGGAGTCATTTTATAATAATATTAGATATATAAATTTTTTTGAACTTTTTACCGTTGTTTACCTACCTTCTAGGCACATTTGCAAATTTGCATAAAACATAATTTTACCGCTTCTATGAATTGAATTTAAAAAATCCAAGATATACGGTTGGAATCAGTAAATAAAATGTGGTTAAATAGGATGAAAATAATTTTTTGTGAATAGTAACTTTTGAATTTTATTTACCACAGTTAAAAGTAAATAGGATAATTAAAGGTAAAAATGATATTAAAATTACCCCAACACATTCCCTAATTATATTGGATATGTGTATTTCGACTAAAACCAACCTTAGGAATAAAATATTATCATTTTTGATCCACATGGATTAGATTAGGACATTTATTATTATTTTATTTAAAAAAGAGTTAAAAATGTAAAAATTCAAATTTTAATAACTAAAACATTTTTAATATAGGGTTATACATAAGATAATTTTGACTATAAATATTTATTAGAAAGACAAAAATATTTCCTACATCATGGTATTTTATTTATAATTTTTAGACATTAAATAATTAAATTTATTTATCATCCAATGATGATGCAGTACTTACCATATTAATGAAAGATTAAAATAATTGATATTATAAATAGTAAAATAAATGTAATTTGAAAATTTTTATGCCATCCACAAATTTTCTAGGTCAATATGACATGTTAGGATTAATTTAATGTATTTTTTTCTGAAGAAATTCTATTTTTATGACTTTCACAAAAACCAAATACTAAATAGTGTCAAAATTGAAATAAATGAGTTTTTAAAACAAATACTATTTTATTAAGTGATATAATATTCCTAAAAATATATGATTTGGCCAAAGGACTTATATAATGATAGATATGTTACTAATTAACTACTTGAGGTTATCTTGACATTTTATAGTGAATTTATTAACCATGCAATATAATAATACAAGAAGACATGGTAATAGTTAAACTATTTAACTAAGAGTTAAATCTAAAAGATAAGGTTAATATGATGACCTAAAATTGTCTAAAACCTTTTAGTTGAGAGTATTGATACCCATCCCCACCTTAGACTCAAAATAAAACCATTTTGAGCAATTAGAAACCGAAAATGATTTTATAATAAAATAATATTTCAAGCTTTTCCTAAAGTGCCCCTCGCCTCTCTTATAAAAGGGTACTTCCCCTTCTCTCAAATTCACACCTCCATATCCATTTGGCTCAGAAAAAACCTACTAAAATATCCTACCAACTACCATCACTTTAACCTAGAGTCCTTACTTTGATCAGAAAGCCAACCTAAGGATTCCTTTTGTTCAAACCAAATGGAAACACCTGAAGAAGAGGTAATTATTTCATCAGCTCTTTCAAAGTTCTTTTCTTCTTCCACATCCTCTTTCTTTTTTTTTTCCATAAAAAAATAATAGCTCCAGTACATTCTACATAATGAGATGTTATTATATTTATGGTACAACCATATTCATTATTCTATCCATCCTATTAATGACAAAGTCACCATACATGCGCATGTATGGCTTACTGTCTCCATGTCATGGTGTAGTTTATTATTCAACACTCCATTATTGGGATGGGTATAATAATTAGTATAATTGATGTAAATAATAAATATAACATGTTAAATATTCTATATATATATAATAAACCATCTAATTACATACGATTCCACCATTAATAGAATGATATTGTCGCTCGTGCGTACGTACGGCTTACCGTCTCCACAACACGATGAGATTTCATTTCCCATCATAACCATTCAAGAATAGTTTTCATTTGATGATTAAAAATAATATTTAAGAACTTAATATCTTTCTAGATATGAATCAAATACATACTATCCATAACAAACATGAATTACATAACAAATCATATAAAGGAAAATGAATCAGTTAACACCCGAAACAATGATACTGCTGAAATATTATTCACAAAGATATATTAGAAGATCACATATGATATTATATTTATGTATTTGGTTCTTGTATAATTTAATAACAATTATTTAACTATTATATAGTAGGTTAACATACCCTCAACTAAGGAAAAGTAATTAGTAATGGGTTTTCATATCACTTTTTATTCCTGTGAGATTCATGCTATATTTGCCACTATTTCCTTCTGCGTGGTGTATGTACTGCCCATGATTGTATTATTTATGTAATATACATTAATTTATGAGTATTTAAATCTTCATTTTATGATCCTTATTTTATGTGGTTTATGTTTTGTAAGTTATCGAATTGGTAAGGGAATTTCTAATATCAATTTCCACTCATTGGGTTTTATGCATACTTCATTGATTATTTTACCTCAAGACTATGTGTGAAATAACTATTTATTTATTTATGTAGTAATTTCCACTCCCCTTTGTGTGGATATAATTTTGATACACATAATGTAACATCCCAAGTATGTAATGAATAATAGATATTTTTATCTATGTCTATTAATGATTAAGATAGTGTTATAGAGGCTTAAAATGAAAATAAATACAATCTTATGCATGGAATACACTAATATTCTTAAAAGATTGTTTTACTGCCTTTTGATGGCAAACCATTTTTGAATCTATATTTTGAAAATTTTATAAACTATGTTTGTCAAAATAAACTTATCCTTTATGATTGGGACATCAAAATTTACCTTGTGTGATTTTTTTTGTATTTTTCTGACAATGTTCATTTTTTAATGAATAGTGAAAAATACTGCATTTTACATCAAAACTGCTTTTTAATCTAATTTATTTATATGATTAGATTATGTTTTGAATTGGTTTTGAAGTGAAATTAGAATATATATTTACCATTTCATCCAATGGTGGTCATTGGAATCAATTTCACTTTGAAATTAGACTTAAACTGATGTCAATCTTTTGATACTTATTGTTTTGTAAAAACACGCTATTTGCTCTGGCAGCGGGAATTAATTATTAAATTAATTAATGTGACTTATATGATTTGAATTTTGTAAAATAGACTTCATTTTTGAATTCGTAATATCAAATATAGCTTAGGGTGAATTTTTGGTAATTTTCTGAAAAACTTCAATTTTTGATGAATAGTGAAACCACTAAGTGGTAATCAAGCAAACTGATTTTTCAGTTAAATGAAAGTTTACCACTAATGTGTATTGAATTTTGAAAATCCGACATACATGGTTGTCATTAAGAAGTAAAATGTGGTTCAATGAGATTATAATAATTTTTTGGTGAATAGTAACTTATTAAGTTCTTAATCGCGATTAGTGGTAATTAGGGTAGTTTAAGGTATAAATAATGCTTTAATAATAGGAAATAACCTAGACACATGTCCCAACCATATTGGTTGTGTCATGGCCGACCAAGACAAGCCATGGGTCAACTTGGGGACCCCATGAAGACACTTTGGTTTGGAAATGACATAAATAACTTTTTATTAAATGTTAAAGTAAAAAATGACACAAACACGAGATGTTTTACGAAAACAATTTTTACACGGGGTTATAAAGATCCGATTTTTGATTATAAATAGTCATTGGAAAGCTAAAACGATTTCCTAAATCATAGTAGTTTTTTTATGATTTTTAGACATTAAATAAATTAAATTATGTATGACATAATAATGATGCAGCGATGACATCATTATTTGATGATTTAAATAAAATGGAAAGATAATGTAAAATCTATGAACTACAAATGTCCAAAACTTATTGGATGGGTGTATTTCGAAGACTTATCACCTTATCCACGAATTATAGCAATGCGGGACCTTTTGAAACCGAAACACATTTTCAAATAAAGTAATATTTCTTTACTTTCCAAAAGTGCCCCTCCTCTCCTCTTATAAAAGGCCCCCACCTCTACCTCATTTCACACACCCCTCAAGCCTTTGGCTCGGCCAACCCCTGCCCATTTACTCTCTCCACATCCCTCTCCTCATCCTATAGGATTACCGTTGGGCAGAATCCTTTCAAAGGAAGCCTTTAGGCTCAAATCAAAAGGAGTTACACTTTTAAAGGTAATTCATTCTCTCATGTTCATTTGTTTTATTTTGCTTCTCTAACCCCCTAAACTCTTTTTATTTACTTATTTTGTAACAACAACAGTATCTTCAATATACAAGGATGTTGTTATAATATTAATTTTAGCTACACTCTCACACAACTACATCAAATGGTTAAAGAACATACGGTTTCCGTGGATGGCGAAATTCTGCCTCCCGAAACGATGATTGTTCAATAATCATTTAACACCTTCAAAGGTGGCCATTATGATGTCACTATTTTTATATATGATATATAATATGTTTATGTTTTACTTAAGCTTCTGTTTTTTTCATTTTGGGCATACCTTTATGGTTTCCATTATGGGTAAGTACGATATCTTCATTTTAGGAAGTGAGGACTACCGCCCCCTGAAAGTGATTTGATTCGTTAATACCATATGTGGGATGTGTAAAGGATAAAATTAATGATATTATATATGTTATTATACTGGAATTATAATATACTTTTATATCATTATGATTCCATTCCAGAAAATATGAAATAGAAATGGAAGTAGCGTTCATGCGTACGTACGGCTTACCGTCTCCATGAACGGTGCATTTCATTTCTTACCTCTAAATGTGATGTAATATTATAAATACATGTATATGATGAATATATATGATATATATGTTATCCAAATCATTAATATCATTCTGGATATAATGAACCTTTGACCAAATTAACAACATGTAAGTGTAAGAAGTCTATTTTTGACTTAAGAACCAAATACCGACAAAATGAACATTATTAACTTAACTGATTACATGATGTTCATAACATGGTATAAAAGGAATAATGAACTTGAAAAAGATTCATAATCAAGTAGAGATTAACTCAAGTTTATTATTCATGAGATTAAAGAACGGTCGGGTCAAGTCGGATACGAGGTATGGGACTTCGTCTCAATCTCCTTTCGTTGAGGCATATTTTATTTTATACACAACTTTCTTTTATACGGTGTATAAACCACTTTGAATTTTAAGTTTATTCAAAAGTAATCTTTTTTATACGAAGCGTTTACTAAACGACAAAAGGGAATGTTTTTGTCGTACGTATGCGGCGACAACGACTTCTCCTCCGTCGTGACCGTTATTTGAGTTTCGGCTTCCTCTACAAGCCATACATTCTTTTTAAAAGAAAAATAAATACCATGTTTTACTTTTCTTTTATTTTGGTATTGAAAATGGTTTTCATAATGTTTTTATATCAATATGTTGTATTGATATCTCGTTATTGAAATGTGGAAATTTTATGTTTCCTTTTTGCATGTTTTATGTGATATGATTATCTCATGGTTCTTGGGAATTATTATGAAGATGGGTGGTTCCGTGATAAACTAAGGGCAGGTGAGCCCGTTATAGCTCTCCAATGCATTGGGTAACGCGAAGGAGTGAAATGTTAAGGTTTGTCCGAAGAGATTTTAGGGAATATACTGTGATGGGTATTCCAAACGTAACCAAGAGGGTTACTCCCTACGTAAGAATGTTATGAATGCCTTGAGTTACCTTTATGTCTTATGATTTCTATGATTTATTCATGATTTTATGAGGTATGTTAAAGTGCCTATGTTTTATGGGTAAAGTATGATTTCATTCTTATGTATATATGAACTCATGTTTCCTTTCCATGTTTTTTTTATAACCCATACTGAGTTTTTATGCTCATCCCAAGTTTTTGAAATGTTTTTCACAGGTCAAGGGAAAGGTACATGATAAAATGATAGAGTCAAGGAAGTGTCAAGAAATAATCCATATTTTATTTTAAATGTGTTTCCATTGATGGGAATGAAGAATACTATCTTTATGTAACCACTTTGTTTATATGTGGAATGTAATGCAAGTTTTATGATCTAATTCTCTAAAACTCTAAACCCGAAAAGATCCTCAATGTGTAATCTTGTATTAACTCAAGATTAAGTAAGGTTTAAGGCTGGGGCCATATAGTTGGTATCAAAGGTCGGTTTAGATAACTTTAGGAGTTATAATTCTATTAAATGATTATCCAAAAATATTTTTTTTGAAATGATAAAGCATTTAAATATTACCATGTTGCTTCATCTAAGACATGTTTGTTCAGAATGGTTTTCCGCAGAGGAAACAGGGAGGCAGTGCTAGGAAGGCATACAGAAGGAAATAACCTTCCGAATCAGCATCCAGAAATGGTCGAAATTGGAACTGAACAGTTTGTTGCAGTAATGGCGCAGTTGACTCAAGCGATAAATGGCGGTGGTATCCATGCACGAGATCAGCCAGACCAACCGTAGAGGAACATGTTAGTGGTGGAACATTTTATGAGGCAACATCCACCATCATTCAGAGGATCATCTGACCCTGTGCTAGCTGAAGGGCGGATTAAAGCACTGGAGAAGATTTTTGATGTCATGGGGTGTTCAGACAATCAAAAGGTTAGTCTTGCTATTTACCGTTTGGAGGATGAAGCAGATCAGTGGTGGTCTATGGTTAAAAATATCAGGGACGCCGATGAGATTGATGCTCTTGACTGGGATGAATTCAAAGGTATGTTTCTTGAGAAGTATTTTCCTAAGGCTGTTCGACTTAGGATGGAAAAGCAATTCTTGAAATTGAGGCAAGAGGAAGACTCAGTGGCTGCCTATGAAGAAAGGTTCACTCGATTGGCAAGGTATGCTCCAAATTTTATCCGAGACCTTGATAGTAAAATCAATCGTTTCTACTCAGGATTAAAGCCAAAGTATCGAAGGGAATTAGCTTCTCGTGAGTTTAAAAGTTATGAAAAGCTTGTTCGATGTGCTGAGAAGGTGGAAATGGAGTTTGCCGATGACCAAGTTTTCTATAACAACCAGCAGAAGAAGAGACCGAGGTGGCAGGAGAAAGGTAAGAATTCTTCAAAAAAGTCTGATGGTAAGAGAACTATGTTTCCAGTTTGTGATAAATGTGGCAAAAGGCATGCTGGGGAATGTCCTCTGAATTCTGGAAAGTGCTACCGATGTGGTAAGATGGGACATAAGGCTCGTGATTGCACTGAAAAGGATCAAGGTGAAGGTAAGAACAAATTTGATTTACAGTTAGTGAAATGTTTTAAGTGCAATGAGATGGGTCACTATGCAAATGAGTGTCCGACAATGAGCTTGAGTGATGGGAAGCAGTTAGACTACAAGCAGAAAGGGGTGGTGAAATCCTTTGCAACTACTTCAGCAGATGTCGGGCCATCAAATGAAGTTGTATCAGGTACTTTGTTTGTTTTTTCAGATTATGCCAGTGTGTTGTTTGATTCGGGGTCTACACATTCTTTCATCTTTGAAACCTTTTCTAGTAAAATTGGAATACCATCTCAGGAAATGACTCCTGAACTTTTGATAAAAACACCTGGGGGAAGTTTCGAGGCAAAAAGAATTTATAAGAATCTTCCTATCCTTATCTATGGAAAGAACCTACTTGAAAACCTTATTGTTCTACCTCTAGTAGAGTTTGATGTTATCCTGGGTATGGATTGGCTCTCTATTTACCATGCTAAGATTGACTGTAGAGCTAAAGAAGTTTATTTTCAGAAAGGCTTTCAGTTTGCTTACAAGAATGAACCCTTACTTTTGATAACATATCAAGAGGCCGAGAAACTTGTAAAAGATGGAAATGAATGTTACCTTGCACACGTCATTGAAAATAAAGGAACTGTTCAGATTAATGATGTGCCAGTGGTAAATGAGTATCCTGATGTTTTTCCTGATGAGTTGCCTGGAATAATACCAGATCGGGAAGTTGAGTTTACTGTTGACTTAGTTCCTGATGCTAAGCCAATTTCAAAACCCCCTTATCGAATGGCACAAATTGAACTTTTAGAGTTGAAAGAGCAATTGCAAGATTTATTAGAGAAAGGTTTCATTAGACCTAGCACATCACCATGGGGTGCTCCTGTTTTATTTGTTAAAAAGATATATGGTTCTATGAGACTTTGCATTGATTATAGAGCCTTGAATAATATAACTGTTAAGAACAAATATCCTTTGCCTCATATCGATGATTTGTTTGATCAGCTCCAGGGAGCTCAGTTTTTTTCAAAGATTGACTTGAGATCGGGGTACCATCAGCTGAAGGTAATGGAGGCAGATATTCCGAATACCGCGTTCCGTACGAGATATGGCCATTATGAATTTGTAGTAATGCCTTTTGGGCTAACCAATGCACCTGCTGTATTCATGGACTTAATGAATAGAATTTTCCATGAGTTCTTGGATAAGTTTGTGGTTGTTTTAATTGATGATATTTTGGTGTTTTCTAAAAGTAAAGAGGAGCATGAAAAACATTTAAGGGTTATCTTGCAAACCTTAAAAGAAAAGAAACTGTATGGGAAATTCAGCAAGTGTGAGTTTTGGTTGCAAAAAATTTCTTTCCTTGGTCACATTGTTTCTAAAGATGGAATAACTGTTGATCCTGCAAAAATGAAAGTTGTGGAAGAATGGCCAAGACCCACAAATGTAACCGAGATTCGTAGCTTCCTTGGTTTGGCGGGCTATTACCGAAGGTTTGTTAGAAATTTTTCACGGTTATCTAGTCCAATGACTAAGCTAACTCGGAAGGGTGTTAATTTTATCTGGACAAAAGAATGTGATGATTGTTTTCAGGAATTGAAAAGAAGATTGGTGAATGCTCTAGTTTTGGCACTACCTTCCAGGAATGGTGAGTTTGTTATATACGGTGATGCTTCATTGAAAGGAATTGGTTGCGTCCTAATGCAGAATGATCAGGTAATTTCTTATGCT
This sequence comes from Viscum album, assembly GCA_963277665.1. Taxonomy (NCBI): domain Eukaryota; kingdom Viridiplantae; phylum Streptophyta; class Magnoliopsida; order Santalales; family Viscaceae; genus Viscum; species Viscum album. Next base: position 229,315,646 of record OY728125.1, read on the forward strand.
TCACGACAGTTGAAAACTCATGAGGTAAATTACCCTACACATGATTTGGAATTAGCTGCTGTTGTTTTTGCTTTAAAAATTTGGAGGCATCATTTGTATGGAGTAAAGTGTGAAATATATACCGATCACAAAAGTTTAAAGTATATATTCACTCAGAAAGAGTTAAACATGAGACAAAGGAGATGGATAGAATTAATCAAGGATTATGATTGTACAATTCATTACCATCCGGAAAAATCAAATAAAGTGGCTGATGCTTTGAGTCGAAAAAGTAATGCTTCATTAAAAATGTTGCGTTTGGAACATGATCCTTTGGTTAAGGATTTGATGAACTTTGGCATAGAAGTTGTTGGTGCAGGAAGTCCTTCTGTTTTGTTTCAGGTTTCAGTGAGATCATCTCTATCAGATAGAATCAAGCAAGCACAAAAGCAAGACAGTGAGTTGCAGAAAAAGGTAGAGCTGGTTCAGAAAGGTAAGTTGCCTGAATTCAACATTGATAATGATTGCGTTTTGAGAATTGGGAAGAGATTTTGTGTGCCTTGTGATTCACAGTTGAAGAGAGATTTTTTATGTGAATCTCATAGTTCTCCGTTTTCAGTTCATCCGGGCAGTACTAAGATGTATAGAGATCTGCGGGAGTATTACTGGTGGGATGGAATGAAAAGAGACATTGCTGATTTTACTGTGAAGTGTTTGACTTGTCAGTAGGTTAAAGCAGAGCGGCAGTTACCGAAAGGGATGCTTCGGCCTTTACCAGTGCCGGAGTGGAAATGGGAGAATATATCAATGGACTTTGTTGTTGGATTACCGAAGACATCTCGAGGTACTAATGCAATCTGGGTTATTGTTGATCGCTTGACCAAATCTGCTCATTTCCTTGCTATACGAGATACTTTATCTCTTGATCAACTTTACCGTTTGTATCTTAAAGAGATAGTCAGGTTACATGGAGTTCCTCTCTCCATTGTATCGGATCGTGATCCCAGGTTTACTTCTAACTTTTGGAAAGGCCTTTAGAAGTCGTTGGGTACTGAATTAAATTTTAGTACAGCTTTTCATCCTCAATCAGATGGGCAGTCAGAACGAACAATTCAGACATTGGAGGATATTCTACGAGCTTGTTCTATGGATTATCAGGGAAGTTGGGACCAACATCTTTCTTTAGTTTAATTTTCATATAATAACAGTTTCCATTCCAGTATACAGATGACACCATTTCAGGCATTATATGGGAAGCGGTGTCGAACTCCAGCTTTCTGGGATAAAGTGGGTGAAAGGAAGTTGATGGGACTAGAATTGGTAGAAGAGATGGCAGAAAAAGTTCAGCTGATTCAGAAACACATGAGAACAGCTCAGAGCAGGCAGAAGAGTTATGCGGATAACCGAAGGAAGGATCTATCTTTCGAGGTAGGTGATCATGTTTTTCTCAAGGTTTCTCCTTGGAAAAGTGTGATGAGATTTGGTAAGAAAGGAAAGTTGAGTCCAAGGTTCATTGGACCATATGAAATTCTGGAGAGAGTTGGATCAGTTGCTTACCGAGTGGCTTTACCTCCGAGTTTATCTCAGGTACACAATGTTTTTCACGTTTCGATGTTGAGAAAGTATATGCCAGATCCATCTCATGTTTTGAGTCCAGAGGTAGTTCAGCTGGAAGAGAACCTATCTTATGAGGAACAACCGGTCCAGATTCTTGACCACAAGAAGCAAGTGTTACGGAATAAGGTGATTAAGCAGGTAAAGGTTTTGTGGAAAAACCACATGATTGAAGAGGCAACATGGGAATCTGAAAATGCAATGAGGGATAAGTACCCCCATTTATTCGATAAGTAAATAAATTGCGGGGACGAAATTTTCTAAAGGGGGGAAGGATGTAACATCCCAAGTAAGTAATGAATAATATATATTTTTATCTATGTCTATTAATGATTAAGATAGTGTTATAGAGGCTTAAAATGAAAATAAATACAATCTTATGCATGTAATACACTAATATTCTTAAAAGATTGTTTTACTGCCTTTTGATGGCAAACCATTTTTGAATCTATATTTTGACAATTTTATAAACTATGTTTGTCAAAATAAACTTATACTTTATGATTGGGACATCAAAATTTACCTTGTGTGTTTTTTTTTGTATTTTTCTGACAATGTTCATTTTTTAATGAATAGTGAAAAATACTGCATTTTACATCAAAACTGCTTTTTAATCTAATTTATTTATATGATTAGATTATGTTTTGAATTGTTTTTGAAGTGAAATTAGAATATATTTTTACCATTTCATCCAATGGTGGTCATTGGAATCAATTTCACTTTGAAATTAGACTTAAACTGGTGTCAATCTTTTGATACTTATTGTTTTGTAAAAACACGCTATTTGCTCTGGCAGTGGGAATTAATTATTAAATTAATTAATGTGACTTATATGATTTTAATTTTGTAAAATAGACTTCATTTTTGAATTCAGAATATCAAATATAGCTTAGGGTTAATTTTTGGTAATTTTCTGAAAAACTTCAATTTTTGATGAATAGTGAAACCACTAAGTGGTAATCAAGCAAACTGATTTTTCAGTTAAATGAAAGTTTACCACTAATGTGTATTGAATTTTGAAAATACTACATACATGGTTGTCATTAAGAAGTAAAATTTGGTTCAATGAGATTATAATAATTTTTTGGTGAATAGTAACTTATTAAGTTCTTAATCGCGATTAGTGGTAATTAGGGTAGTTTAAGGTATAAATAATGCTTTAATAATAGGAAATGACCTAGACACATGTCCCAACCATATTGGTTGTGTCATGGACGACCAATACAAGCCATGGGTCAACTTGGGGACCCCATGGAGACACTTTGGTTTGGAAATGACATAAATAACTTTTTATTAAATGTTAAAGTAAAAATGACACAAACAAGATATGTTTTACGAAAACAATTTTTACATGGGGTTATAAAGATCAGATTTTTGATTATAAATAGTCATTGGAAAGATAAAAAGATTTCATACATCATAGTATTTTTTTTATGATTTTTAGACATTAAATAAATTAAATTATTTATGACATAATAATGATGCAGCGATGACATCATTATTTGACGATTTAAATAAAATGGAAATATAATGTAAAATATATGAACTACACATGTCCAAAACTTATTGGATGAGTTTATTTAGAAGCCTTATCACCTTATCCACGAATTATAGCAATGGGGGACCTTTTGAAACCGAAACACATTTTCAAATAAAGTAATATTTCTTTACTTTCCAAAAGTGCCCCTCCTCTCCTCTTATAAAAGGCCCCCACCTCTACCTCATTTCACACACACCTCAAGCCTTTGGCTCGGCCAACCCCTGCCCATTTACTCTCTCCACATCCCTCTCCTCATCCTAGAGGATTCCCTTTGGGCAGAATCCTTTCAAAGAAAGCCTTTAGGCTCAAATCAAAAGGAGTTACACTTTTAAAGGTAATTCATTCTCTCATGTTCATTTGTTTTATTTTGCTTCTCCAACCCCATAAACTCTTTTTATTTACTTATTTTGTTACAAAACCAGTATCTTAAATATACAAGGATGTTGTTATAATATTTATTTGAGCTACACTCTCACACAACTACATCAAATGGTTAAAGAACATACGGTTTCCGTGGATGGCGAAATTCTGCCTCCCGAAACGATGATTGTTCAATACTCATTTAACACCTTCAAAGGTGGCCATTATGATGTCACTATTTTTATATATGATATATAATATGTTTATGTTTTACTTAAGCTTCTGTTTTTTTCATTTTGGGCATACCTTTATGGTTTCCATTATGGGTAAGCACGATATCTTCATTTTAGGAAGTGCGGACTACCGCCCCCTGAAAGTGATTTGATTCGTTAATACCATATGTGGGATGTGTAAAGGATAAAGTTAATGATATTATATATGTTATTATACTGGAATTATAATATACTCTTATATCATTATGATTCCATTCCAGAAAATATGAAATAGAAATGGAAGTAGCGTTCATGCGTACGTACGGCTTACCGTCTCCATGAACGGTGCATTTCATTTCTTACCTCTAAATGTGATGTAATATTATAAATACATGTATATGATGAATATATATGATATATATGTTATCCAAATCATTAATATCATTCTGGATATAATGAACCTTTGACCAAATTAACAACATGTAAGTGTAAGAAGTCTATTTTTGACTTAAGAACCAAATACCGACAAAATGAACATTATTAACATAACTGATTACATGATGTTCATAACATGGTATAAAAGGAATAATGAACTTGAAAAAGATTCATAAGCAAGTAGAGATTAACTCAATTTTATTATTCAGGAGATTAAAGAACGGTCGGGTCAAGTCGGATACGAGGTATGGGACTTCGTCTCAATCTCCTTTCTTTGAGGCATATTTTATTTTATACACAACTTTCTTTTATACGGTGTATAAACCACTTTGACTTTTACGTTTATTCAAAAGGAATATTTTTTATACGAAGCGTTTACTAAACGACAAAAGGGAATGTTTTTGTCGTACGTATGCGGTGACAACGACTTCTCCGCCGTCGTGACCATTATTTGAGTTTCGGCTTTCTCTACAAGCCATACATTCTTTTTAAAAGAAAAATAAATACCATGTTTTACTTTTCTTTTATTTTGGTATTGAAAATGGTTTTCATAATGTTTTTATATCAATGTGTTGTATTGATATCTCGTTATTGAAATGTGAAAATTTTATGTTTCCTTTATGCATGTTTTATGTGATATGATTATGTTATGGTTCTTGGGAATTATTATGAAGACGGGTGGTTCCGTGATAAACTAAGGGCGGGTGAGCCCGTTATAGCTCTCCAATGCATTGGGTAACGCGAAGGAGTGAAACGTTAAGGTTTCTCCGAAGAGATTTTAGGGAATATACTGTGATGGGTATTCCAAACGTAACCAAGAGGGTTACTCCCTACGTAAGAATGTTATGAATGCCTCGAGTTACCTTTATGTCTTATGATTTCTATGATTTATTCATGATTTTATGAGGTATGTTAAAGTGCCTATGTTTTATGGGTAAAGTATGATTTCATTCTTATGTATATATGAACTCATGTTTCCTTTCCATGTTTTTTTTATAACCCATACTGAGTTTTTATGCTCACCCCAAGTTTTTGAAATGTTTTTCACAGGTCAAGGGAAAGGTACATGATAAGATGATAGAGTCAAGGATGTGTCAAGAAATAATCCATGTTTTATTTTAAATGTGTTTCCATTGATGGGAATGAAGAATACTATCTTTATGTAACCACTTTGTTTATATGTGGAATGTAATGCAAGTTTTATGATCCAATTCTCTAAAACTCTAAACCCGAAAAGATCCTCAATGTGTAATCTTGTATTAACTCAAGATTAAGTAAGGTTTAAGGCTGGGGCCTTATACATAATAACTCCATTGATAAATTCTAAAGTCATTAATATGAACTTGATAAGGGTAATCTTAACTCAATTTCCATTCATTAAGTTAAACACCCAAGTCATTGGTTTTGTTCTTACAATAATATGTGTGAATGTCCTCTGATTGATTTACACTGAACATCCAATCATATTGAGTGTATTTATATTTTTTACACATAATTATTCCATTGATTTATCCTTAATATAAGGATACTGTCTTTATAAGGGATTTTTTTTCAATTTACATTCCATTGAGACTTCTTTGTTGTTATGTTCCAATTAAATTTTATATGGTGTATATACTATCCTTTGAAATATTCTATCATGAATCCCCTAATTCTCATGATATTATAAAGTTTTGATTAATTTTATTCCTCGTTTATTTGTGTTCAAGCATCTTTCATTTGGTTAGGAACTCTTTAACTAAAATATCATTTTAAATGTTTTGAAGATTTATCATTCTCATTAATTTCCATGTTTTAAAAGTTGTTTTAAGGATTTATATATATATGGACATGAATGTTTTAAAATTAAAATTCATTTCAAAATTTTAAAATTGGTATGGGACACTTTGGTTCAAAAATCTATTCTAAACGACTTTTTGATAAATAGTCGACTTTTAAATGTTTTCAAGAAAAAGGGGATATTTATATCAAATAGTTTTAATGATTATTTTCATCTATGTCAATATCCTTCATTGTATTTTATTCTTGATTAAGGTTGATTTATTATAATACAATCTTCCATATTGTATTGAATGGGTTATTTTTGACTGTGGATGTGATATTTTTTATACCATTCATGGTATGTGGTTAAAGTATTGAAATTTTGAATGCTAGTTTTAAAACAAATGTTTAGATTATGTTTCACCCTTTTCATATGAGGAATTCATTGTACAAAGTAAGTGATGGGCGAGGCTTGCTAAAGACCCTCGATGCATTGGTAGGTCTCATGAGACAAACTAGTGTCCTGACATAAGGCCTTGACAAAATATTTATTTGTAGTCTTGGCATGAGGCCTTGACTATGTGGTTATGATGTCTGAAATTATGCATTCCATCATTATTAAATTAGCTATTGATATTACATGTGATTATTCGACTAGTAGAATATCCATGTGAATAATTAAATGACATTATTTGATTTATCTTTTCCATATGATGCTGAAGTTTATGTTTAAAGGATTGTGTTTTAGTCTTATACATTGCCTTAAATATTTATGCTTATTTATGATAGATTCCGCTATATTTTTATCCTTACTGAGCATCTAAGATCACCCCTTTCTTATGTTTTAGTTTTTCCAGGATGTGAGGAAGTATATTATGATGGACCTATAGGGATATGCTAATGGATATGAATGTGTTCTAATGAGACACAATGTTTTTTTGTTTTACTTTTCACAATGTAATGTAAAACTTTTGTATGTATTTAGTACTTCTAAGGCTACTAAATTGATTAGTCTTTTGGGACTTGATCTATTGTGATCATGCCAATGTTATGTAATAGTGCACTGACTATGAGTAACTAGGGTCGGGGCATTACATAACTACCAAATAAGAACTTGGTGTAACTAAGAGGCAAATATTGAGGAAATATAAATTAATGATTTCAGGATTGGGAAGTCCACTCAACGGATCAAGGAACTATGAGTTAATGGAGTTGGCATTTGGAATGTCTACCTAAAACCATTCGAATTGCTTGACCAACCAAAGTTGGGGTAATGAGAATAGAATATGTATCATTACCATTAGAATATCCAAGAAATAAGATATTCTAAAACCAATAGTGAGATCTATTGGGTTTCCATAAAATAGTGGGAGATTAATAAATATAATATTTATTTATTTTTTAAAATTTATCAGATAAAGTACTAAATATCTTATTATCTTATTTGTATAAATATAATTAAAAATTACATCAAACATATCATTGTGATCCATAATCTATAAGGAATAACTTCTCACCAACACTAATTTTTAGGAGTGGAAAATGCACCTACATGTCATCCTTTTCTATGAAAGGAAACTATATGTGATGGAAGAACCTTTACCAGTTGCACCAAGAAATATGGTGAGCGATGAAGAGATCTCTCTGTACAATAAAAAACTGAATAATGTTATATATGTTCAATGCTTCTTTCTATCATTGATGTTCAATGACCTCCTGAAATAACATGGAGAAATAGATGATTATTACATGATGTATCACCATTGGGATCTCTATAAACCGAAGGTGAGACAAGAGAGGTATGAGATGTCCAACACTTTGTTCACGACTAAGATTGGATATTCTATGCTAGTTGGTCCTCATGTAGTCAAGCTTATTGGCTACATTGAATGTCTGGACATCTTAGGGAATAAATTCTCGGATGAGTTGCATACAGAACTCATACTATCATCACTGCCCAAGACCTTCTCTAGTTTTATTGTGAATTATAATATGATAAATAATGTTAATAGTCTATCATAATTTTTTACCTTGATTCGCTAAGTGGATAAGGACATGGGGCGTGAAAAACTCACAGTCATTATAGTGAATAGGAATATGAAGGACAAGGCAAAGGGGAATAAGATTTATAAACAATTTGAAGCCCCTGAGAACCCTCTGACCAAGAAGAATAAGATCCCGAGGTAGGGAAAGTAAAATGAGGCAGTGTGTTTTTCATGTGAAAAGTCAGGATATATGGAGGAGAAAATTCATCCAAAGGAAAGGGGAATCCAAAGGTGTTTTCATTATCGAGTGAAATATTTCCATTTCTACACATTGGGTATTAAGTACAACTTGCGATTCTCACATATATATTCAAATGAAGGAACCAATTAGATTTTGAAAAATTACCAGAGGAGAGGTGGATCTACAACCTGCCAATGGTTCGAGGCTGGATACTCTTTCCATTGGTGACTACCACCATTCGTTGCTGACTAGGATGATTTTGGTTTAACATGATTGTTATTATGTACCAAGTGTTACCAAGAATATATTTTTTGTATCATGTTTAGATACATATGGGTTTATTTTAAAATTCAGAAATAAAAGTTGTTTCTTTTATAAGGACAATATATGTTGTGGTATGAAACATTTAAATAATGGTCTGTATGTATTAAATTACAAAAACCAAGTGTTGGAAATCAATAATGAATCAAGTTCACTTGACTCATATAACACCTAGTTGTGGCATCACCGTCTAGCTCATGTAAACGAGAAGAGCTTGACAAAGCTCTGTCAGGATGGATATTTAGACTCTTTTGAGCTAAAACCACTAGATAGATGTCACACTTGTTTACAAGGGTGTTTCCTTCAGAATTCATGGATGACGTCCTTGATGGGAGATTCAAACGTTCCGATCGGTTTTTAACGGGTTTGTTCGTAGAACCGGAAACATCCAATGATTCCACATCCATTTGGACCTACTTTCCAAAGGTAGGTGCTCATTAGTTTGTGGACTGATGAGGCTTAAGAATTTGCATTGGTCGAGAGGATGGGAGGTCGGACTCATCACACCTTTTTGAGGGGAATTATTGTCTATTCCGGGAATATCTTTATAGATTTAAGTTATGTTCGTGAATCCTTATTACATTACCAAGTAAACAATGAGCTTTCCTTTAGATCTGACAATCAATGATAAAATATGTAGGAAATGTAGAGAATATTTTATGTGTATTAGAGGTTCTTCATCGATAGAGAACCATCTATATTTATTAGAGATTCTTGGTAAATGGTATCCTTCGGCACATTTATATTGAAGTCTCTTGGTCATTTATGATGACCATGCTAGTTTTGAAGCCACTCAGTGGGGAACTTGAAGTTTATTGTCATTCAGAAGGACATGGATTATTTCAGAGTTGGGATCGAACCCGCAAAAGGGCCACCTACGTATCCTTTTGTTTAAAAAAATAATCAGAACCCACGTAGTTCGAGTAATGGAGTATGATGTTTATGATTGATGGCTCAAAGAAGGATGTCATAATTACTTTTACCCTCTAAGCTCACATGAGTCATTCTCGGTGTGAGAAACAAGAGGTATTAGTAAGAAAATAGACAATTGAGCCATGAAAGATGCAATCATAAAAAATGATATGGGGATTATGTATGTATGACTGCCCAGATAAATGAAGATTAGGATTTACTTCAAGGAATAAATCCAAGAACAAGGTCCATAAAGGTATATGTGCTTCATGGAGATTTGAATACTCTTACTTGGGACTTACTCCTGAAAAGGAGGCCCAGATTAGGAGAGGATTGATAATTAGGTTTTACTCCTGAGAAGGAATTCCAGATCAAAGGTAAATTAGGACTGGTTAATAGAAATTAAGACTGGGGCATACTCTTGAGAAGGAGGCCCAGGTTAAGAGACTTGAAAAATTAAGGGACTGGGACTTATTCCTGAAAAGGAAGCCCAGGTTAAGGGAATTATGAATGGGACTTATTCCTAAAAAGGAAGCCCAGGTTGGATTCTCTCATCTTAAAGGATGAGGTTGAATGAATGAAATATCAATATTTAGTGACATAAAGATGTGTAAATCACTATATTTTGAGAGATATTCCACAGAATTCCTTTTAGATATAGATGTCAAATCAAGAAATCATGCCATAAATGGCTTTGAAGAGTGTCTTGAGGATTAAATCTTTAATAGGAGAGGTATAATGGATTAAGAGGGAAAAAATGGGCAAGATGGGCACCCAAAAAGGCAGGGGCGCGCAAGTCCTGGAAGACGCGCAGGCACTGCGTGGGTGCGCAAGTATTGGTCGTGCAGGTATACCTGCGAGACAGGTTGGGTACTTGCGCGGTGTTCAACCAGCAGGGTAATACTTGAGCGACTCTTGATTAAGGCCTTTAGAATCCTCTTGATGTTCTTCCAAAAAAGGGGCGTGCAAGTTCCATCGAAGGAGTAAGGCGGCGCGCAAGTGTTGCCATTTCCCTTAAGGGATGGCCACTCAGGTGCGCAAGTGTTGATGAGTTTCAACACTTAGGCCTTCCTCCCCCTCTTTAAATCTTCCGTTCTAGGTAAGAAATTACCTTAGAAGTGTTCCGGAAGCTTTGAGAAGAGACTTGGGCACTGAGAGCTTAAATCTGAGTTTTAGGAAAAAATTCCTCCCGAATGGGGGGGTCTATTTATAGGCAGGAGAAGACCCCGAGCGGTTATCACTTAGGTCGCGCAAGTCACTTGCGCGGCCATTTGTGCGACGCACAAGTGTACTTGCACGACAATGAAGAAACTTGCGTGGTACAAATGATTTTGAAGCCTTGTTCATGCCTTTGTCGATTTTGGATGTTTTCTTCAAAGGTTGAATCACTTTGATCTCAGATATTCCCCTTTTCCAATCTTTAGATTCTGTGACGAAAGGAGAATCTACAAAAGTCCCCCCTCAGAGTTGGATATGGAGAGAAATGAGGATGTGACTCTGAGGAGCTTGAAGACATCCAAAGGAAAGGTGGCATGCAAGTCTGTTAGGGTGCAGAGGGCGGCGCGCAAGTACGCGTCGCGCAGGGTCTGGCATGCAGGGCTACGGTGCGCAGGTAGGCCCCCTGGCCTATAAATACACAGTATTTGGCCGCGTTAGCATCTGATCCCAAATTCTAGAGCTCTCGCCACGCAAGTCATCTTCACTGTGCAAGCCTCTTCTTTTCGCTGTTTCCTTACTACCGCGCTGCTGTCAAGGTAATAGGACTTGCGCAGTGACACATGCGCGACAAAAACTTGCGCGACACATCCATACTTGGGCGCCTTAATGGATTAGCCATTTTTTTTCGAATTTCTTCACAAAGTTTATAGAAAATCAATACATTTAAGAAATTAATTTATTCAACTCTTATGCAGAATCAATGGCTCTTAGACCTAGAATAGTTGATGAACTGGCTAGAAAGCGGATAGATGATATGATGAACATCATTGGCCATGATTGTTATACTGTCAAAGATAGCACTCTTCCGAATTTGGCTAAGTATCTGAAGAAATTTCATATCGACTTTCCTCAAAGCACTTATCTACCTTTGTATGTCTATGGTCATCTACAAGAAGTCACCATTCTAGAAGCAAAGAACTATCTTCCATTTTCGTGGTTTCAGAATTACACCAACTTTGCTTCAGCAAATATCACAGGTGGAGGAGTATTTATAAATGCTGGAACAGTGGAGAAGGCCTACATGATGCATCATAGCCCTTGCACACGAGATCTGAAAAATCATACACCTGAGCTGCAACGACATTGTCATCCTTCAATATTCCGAAAAGCTCAGATGGATCAATCCAAAGGTTGGAAGAAAAGTTGGGACTTCCATCCTGGGGGAGGCGTGAATCCAACTTGAATGTGGGCATACTGGGTGCGACAAACCTGTGCAGAGTTTGTCGAGGATCTGAAGAGAGATGCAATATACAAAGCTGTCTGGGTTGGGCAAACATATGTTTACAGACATGATAACTCCGTGCTGGAGATACTCAGCCATTGGAGCCCAGCAACTAATTCATTCCTTCTAACTCATAGAGAAGTAGGTATTAGTTTGTGGGATGTCCAAAAGATCTCAGGGGCTCCAATTTTGGGCAATATGTATGATGAATTCATTCCTCCCAAGGTGACTTGGAATGATTCAGAGAAAACTTCTGCTTTAGCTCGGGAATTATTTAAGATCTTCTACAAGCCCAAGAGTGCAGAGACCTCATTAACTCATTTTAGAAAGGATATTCATCCAGAAGAATGGATGAATGTATTTATTATTTAGAAGAAAGAGATGGATCCAAAGGAGAAGGAGCTGAAAGAAAAAGGATCCAAGAAAAATAAATCCAAGGATATGAGGCCCAAACGTCCTACCACTTGTCCAAAACCTGAGATGAGGGGTGCTCCTGGCACATTCTGGCCAACTCTAGAAGCAGGAGAGTTTGAGAAGTGGGGATATGAAGTGAATCAACGAATTCCAAAGAAGACTCGTCTGGCGGGCTTCTTGGCAATGTGGCTCAGTGTTTATCTCTTGCTGGTCAGGGATTCGAAGGGAGGCGTTAGGCGAGGGACCTTCATCATTGCAGAAAAGTTGGCTGAGGGAAAAATGGTTGGGTTGGCTACCCCCATTTTAGCAAAGATTCACATGAGTTTACTTCATGTCTTCGTGGGTAAATCTCCTTTATGAATAGTGGGACCATTCCAAGTTTTGTGGGGATGGATCGCCACTCACTTCAGGACTTAAAATGTACAGAATGGATTACAAATTCCTAGAATCTCTTTCAGGCCGTCAGTGCAAGAATTCTCTAGAATTTCTCCATTAGATGTCAATGCTTATGACATGAAAGTGAGGCTGAGCATGTTTAAGGAATTCACCTTCTTTCCCTATGGAAGTCCGGCAACTGGGCAGTTTGTTGATGATGGGACAACCCATTTGGATTTGAGGGCATACATGCTAGCTTGCAGGGATGGTGTTCTAGTTGCCAGGATTGACGGAGAGATCATATGTGAAGCCTATGCTCCATATAGATTTGCACATCAATTCAAATGTCTGCAATAGATTGTTGTATCTCCTCGGTACATGTCAGGTTAGAGCAACATCAGATGGTTTCTCAGCAACTATGGCTACTGACATCAAGGGAGAATACTGGGGCGGTATTTGATCTACCAGTTGAAAAAGCGGCAAATCATTAGACTACATATTATGCCGAACACTGGATAGCATCATACCCCAAAGGGATATTGAATCACCTAGTTTATCAAGTGGGGAAAAGGAAGAGGACTGTAGAGAAAGAAACCCTTCCTCATGAAGGTGATGCTTCCCCACCTGAAATTGATTCAACAGACTCCTCTTCGAGAACTGATTCACCGGATTATCATGACGGGGATGATGAGGCACAACCAGCGGCAAAGCGGTTTCATGCCCGATATAATCCTCCGGCCAGAATTAAAAGACCCACTCCATCAACTCCTGGTGAGTTACTTCATTGTATTAATTTAATCACTGCTAATTTATAAAGCAATAAGTCTTACTTTCTTATTCTCTATCTGTAGTTGCAGGAGCTGGGAAGAAATTGAAGTAAAAAATTGTAGGACCTTCCTCGCAGCCTTCATATCTAAGACCAGAGGTTGTGCAGATATGGCAGAGCTTATACTGTGGTACTAAGACCGCCTGGATGGATTTGTGTGAGGGCCTACAACTTCCTGGAATAGGGAATCTTATGGCTTATACAAATCTTCGATACGAGGATAACCCCAATGAAGTGCGGGCTTACATCAAAGAGCTGGAAATGCTCATATATGCCACTGATGACTATGTTCCTGTCACCAGGCGGGTGAAGGAAATGATTGATCATGGCACCACTGAGGGGGCTGGTGGTTCTGGAGATGAGGAGTGGAAAGAGTATGTGGCTCCTAAAGATGTAAGTTTTCTTTCCTTATTTGCTTTGCAACTTGATTTCATTTGAATCTTTGTTACTTAAAGAAGTTATTTTATTCATCTTGCAGCTTAAAAAGAAAGGAACCGAGGTTCCTTCATCACAGTATAGCCCTGGTGGTACTGCCATCAGGGTTGCTGCTGATTCTCCTCGCGAACCAGGCGAGATATCTCCAGGCCAGAAGGCCATGAATGAGGCGCTGGACATAGCCTTCCATTCGCCAATCCAAGTGCCAATAAGGGAGACTACCGATACTCCCAAAAAACCAAAGAAGCAAAGACAATTAAGGAGGAAGTCCACAGCTAAACGCTTCATTAGTAGTGATAAGTCCTTCGAGTAATCATGAGTTTATACCCATAACCACATGGTTACTCATATTTCTGAGGATTGAAGGGGATTCTTCAATTTCCCCCCTGAGGGAAAGGACTGATCCTCCTTCAAAGACCATGGAGGGTGCTGTGGAACAATCATAGATCCAAGATGACTTGGCTGCTCCTAGAGAAGAGCTAGCATCCATTCCCAGAATCCCTCCTGCTGCTGTTGCAAGAAGAGAAGAACCTGTTTCTGGTAAGTCAACAATGATTCATAAAAATGTTGAACGAAACACCCACTGACTTCCATTCTATGATACTTCAGGTTCAACTCCTACATTAGAGCTTCTGGAGACTATTAAAACTGATGTTGTGGTTATACCTGAAGATCCTGTCCAGGGTCATGGGTTGCAGGACATAAGTCATCAAGAAGATACAACAAACGCTCCTACTAGTGAGACTAACCAGGATTCTGAAATATCATTGGATGAAATGATGAATCATGGAAGGACTTTTGAAGAATTTTATGATCATGCTAAGTTGTCATGTGATTTAGAAGACCTTGGGCATGAGTGTTATCCTTCACCCAGTAATTTTTTTTATAATTTACACTTCAAATCATGATTGAAAATAATATGCAGTTTCATCCATAGAAGCAGCTGAACTGCCAATGCCTAAAGAGGGTGTGGAAATTGATGTCAACTCTACCATTACAGAAACATTAGCTCAAGTAGAGCTAAACCTGGTAAACCCTCTTGAGACCCATCTTGAATATCCTGTTGAGACTGGGAAATATGGAGAGGAGACTTCTCAGGTTTCTGACCCACCATCGGGTAAGGAATAACAATATTTGTGATTGTACTTAATTTGAAATACAATCGATTCTTTTGTTATCCTTTGAAGCTAACCAAATCTTTCAATTAATCATGCAGGACCATCAACTACAGTGGCTAGATCTGGAGGTGAGGCCTTAGCCTCTGCCCCAACGGGAATTGAAAGTGAAGAAGCACAAATTAGGGGGCAAAGAGCAGAACAGGGAACTTCCTTAAGTGAAGTAATCCCATATTACATGCCCCCCTTTGATGATGATGTTGAATCAGACCCAGAGATGCTTAAAGCGTTCAGATTTTCACGATGCAAGGCATGAAACAACATATGGAAAATCATATCAGAGGTGCCTTTAGAAGATCTATCATCGAAAATCCCTTGATTGTCATCCCAGTTTGTCATACTAGGACTTGGCGGTTTTGGATATGAAAAGATCCATGCCATGGTGAAACAAATCATTTTCAGGAGGGAGCAGGCGCAAAAATGTCGCGAAGATTTGATCAGAGTGAAACTGTTAGTTAACATTGGCGAATTTGAGGCTGCGATATCCCAAGCTAAAGCTGATTATGCTGCCAAGATGAAGGAGCTAAAGTATAAAATCAAAGAAAAAGTCATCCAACAGGTGCAGCTCCAGCAATAGTTAGATGCTATTACTGGGGAACTTGACCAGCTTAATAAATCATTGGATGAAACTCATATGAATGGTATGAAAGCCATCACAGATGCCAAGAAGGAACTTCATCGAGCTGAAAAGAGTGAAGTTGGTCGAGTGCACGAGCTTTAAGTAACTGCTGATAAAGCTCAGGATGTTGTACATCAAATGAAGACTTATGTTGACAGTCTTTTGTAATCTTATAAAAAAGAGAAAAGGGATCTAATCTGTGGATGTCCCTCTAATTCTTGTGCATCAATGAAGACTACTTTCATCTTCAATCATTTTTACCTGCATTCTTTCACTACCTGCTTTAAATTTACTTAATCCAATGGGCCTAGTAAGCATAGTTTTATTTTTACTAGGATTATTACAAATAACCCTACAAACTTTGAATCTTTTAATTTCTCAGTATTACCTAAATCATACAAAATTTATGTTTAGTGAGCTGGAACTTGACTTTTATTCAAAGTTCCTTTGTCTCTTGAGGGCAGTTTAAAGTCATGCACACCGGACATAAAGGGGATAATGTTTAAGGTCGAAATAGATTTGACCAAAATGGATTAAAATTGATTCAATTCCGTGACAATTTATTTGAAAACATATTACCATACTCAAGTATGAGAGAAAATATGTAAACTATGGCTTAAGAATATTTGAATCTGAGGAATGATATAAAAAAGAGCTAAAAGGCATCAGAAGAAGTAGTTTCCAAGAATGAAGTTACTATTATTTAACAAACCTGTTAGGGGGTTGAATTATGTAGGGCCACCTAAGGGCATTGGCTGCATAGTCAAATAAACAGTATCTTTCGGCTGACAAGTCTGTTATGTGGACTGTTAATGCAAGGCCACCTATGGGCACGTGCTGCATAATCAAGCAAAAGAACTCTCAGAAATTTACTTTCCTAGTGCTAAAAGCCAGTGAAAGTTTATGAAGATTCAAATATTCCAAATTATAGAGTTTGTTGTATGGAAAGAGGTACTTGAATATGGAGAAGATATTTTTGAACAAGACTATTGAAGAATTGAATAGATATCACTCCTACGAAGATCTGATCCAAATGTAGGGAAGGAGAATATGGATAATATAAACCATAGACTTGAATACTTTCAGATCATGAAAAAGGAAATGGGACAACATTTGTTAAGGATGGCTATTTTTGCGGATCCCTACATACCGTCATTTAAGACAAATAAGTACAAAAGAGGCATTCTTCCCAAGAATGAAGTTACCATTATCCAACCGTTAGGGGGTTGAATTATGCAGGGCCACCTAAGGGCATTAGTTTCATAGTCAAATAATAGTATCTTTTGGATGACAAGTCTGTTATGTAGACTGTTTATGCAAGGCCTCCTATGGGTACGTGCTGCATAGTCAGGCAAAAGAATTTTCAGGAGTTTGACATTTTTGTGACTAAAAGTCATGAAAAGGGTTATGAAGATCAGAAAATATTTACGATTAGGATTATGACACATAAATATGGGTATTGTCCAATGTATACAGAGATACACATATCAATGATAACCATAATCATGTTGTGGCTGGGTCCTGAATTGAAATGTTGGACTTCACTACGTATCCCATAAAGATAGGAATCAAGCCATATGTAGTTCTTGAAATAAAGTTTAATGTCATGCAGGATGAAAGTATGAGAGATCTTAGTTTAGAGTCATAGAGATCAGACCATAATAATGAATACACAGTGTGTATTTTCATGGGGACTTTTCAGCCAAGGGACTGAAAGTGAAATTTGGGGTTAGGCCCAAAAGACAAGGGGCTGGATTCAAGGGATACTCAAACATTCCTACGCATCCCATAAGGATGGGAATAAATCCCACGTAGTTCTATAAATACCCTCTGTATAAATTTGGTTCGTACATGTGAAGGGTGAAAGGGGACTTTAGTAAAATGATGGTTTAACCCAAGATAAAAGGTTTAGGCATTGCCATGTATGCACGTAGTTTTTTTTTAAAATGAAACATGATTGAAAAATCAATGTAAATAATGGTTCCCTCTCAAGTGAGGATATCAAAGAATATTGTAGTTTATTGTCATACCGGACAAAAGTGTTGTATAGTTTAACGTCGTATAACAAGGATGAAAGTGAACCAATGTAAAGATATTGATTTTAATGACGGTTTCACGAATCAACATCGTATGAGATGAAGGTGAACCAATGTGAAGAGATTGATTTTGGACTTGCACCTTGGGAGGTTACCTACGTACCCAGCCTGGAAGGCAAGGATCAAAGTCCGCGTAGTTCAGTTAAAGAATGAATTAATGATCAAGTTTTTTTTTGAGGACAACGACCTAAAAAAATGATGTTGTTGGAACTTACACATGATTAGCGGCCCAAAGAGAGTGTTATGGTTGAGGTTTGTTCTAAGCTCACGTGAGTCATACTCAGTGTGAGAAACAAGAGGTAACAACAACCTTAACGATGCATAGTTTAATGTCATGTAGGATATATGAAGGGACTATGTAGTTTAGAGTCTTGCAGTTAGGACTATTGGTGCTGCACAGTTTAGTGTCATGTAGAAGGGAAAAAGTATAGTTTAATGTCATGTAAGACGTAAGGGGGACTGTGCAGTTTAATGTCATGTAGTGAGGACAAAAGAATACACCATTTAACATCATGTTGGACGTATTGGGGATTTTTTCCACAGTTTAGCGTCATGTTGGATGAAAGTGCAAATAGTTTAAGGTCATATACATGGACCGTGGATGGTGCAGTTTAATGTCATGCTGGACATAAGTATAGTTTAAGGTCATACAGGACCTTTGATGATTATGTATTTTAATGTCTTTCCGGACGTAAGGGACTTGTAAATAGTTTAGGGTCTTATGCATGGACCGTTGTTGTATAGTTTAACTTCGTATAACAAGGACATGGAGGGGACACAGTTTAACGTCTTGTTGGACGAATTATGAACATTTCACAGTTTAACGCCATGTTGGACTAAAAAGGATTGCAAACAGTTTAAGGTCATGTGAATGGACCATGGTGCAGATTAAGGTCATACGGGACCATTTAGGGAACTTTTTCACAGTTTAACGTCATGTGAGATGAGAGTACAAATAGTTTAAGGTCATATGTATGGACCATTGATTATGCAGTTTAAGGTCATATAGGACCTTGGTATAGTTTAAGGTCATATAGGACCAAGGTACTTATTTTGTGTTTATACAAAATACTTCCTCAAAAATCTCTCATTAGTTGGAGTAGTAATGAGCTCTCCATCCATTGAGATTAAAGAATAAGCTTCATTAGAGTAGACCTTATATATTGAGTAAGGTCCTTCCCATTTTGGCTCAAGATTGGGAGGTTTCTTTCCTGGTATCATTGGAGTTCTGAGAACTAATACCAATTCTCCATGAGTGAATGAACGAAGACTAACTTTTTTGTTAAAATCTCATGCTATTCGATTCTGATAGACTTCCAAGTGGTGAAAAGTGCAAAATCGTTTCTCATCTAACAGTTCCAATTCATTCAATCGGTTTTGAGATTGCTCATCCATAGATGACTGATCGCAAATGGCTACTCTGAGCAAGGGTAATTGAACTTCAATTGGCAAGACTGCATTCATTCCATATACCAACGAATATGGATTTGATCGCATTGCAGTACGGGTGGTAGTCTGATAATCCCATAAATCATGAAAGAGTTTATCATGCCATGACTTCTTATCTTTATCCACCATCTTTTGCAGTATATTTGAAAGAATCTTGTTGAAGGCTTCTATTTTGACATTGGACGCTGCATGATACTGAGATGAATGGTTGGATTTGATGTTGTATTCTTGATACAATTTCGTCACCTTGGATGAACAGAAGTTGGTGCCATTGTCCATCAATATGGTATGAGGGACACCAAATCTAGTAATGATGTTAGACTTGATGAAGCTAACAGTGCACTTAGAACTGACTTCCTTGAGAAGTATTGCCTCTGCCCATTTGGAAAAGAAATCAGTAGTAGTAATAATGTACTTAAATTGCTTGACCGTAGCCAAAGGGTAAGGTCCCACCACATCCATTCCCCATGTGGAAAATGGCCACGAGTATTTAGATGTATGAAGAAACTCTGGAGGTTGATGAATGAAGTTGGCATGTACTTGTCATGAATGACACTTCTTTGTGAAATCAACAAAATCTTGTATCATTGAAGGCCAAAATTATCCAAGCCTTCGAATTTGATCAGACAATCTATGTCCAGACTGGTGGGCACCACAGACTCCTACATGCACTTCTTTCATGACAGCCTTTGTCTCTTCACCATCAATGAATCTGAAGAGAACTCCTTCAAAACCACGTTTGTAGAGAATATTCTCTAGGTGGTCTGGGCTATCATAAAGAGTAAAATTGACCACTAGTCGCCAGATTTGTTCTTTTTCGGCTCTATCAGGTGGAAGTGTTCCATTTTAAAGGTATTCCCTGATAGGTGACATCCATCCTGTAGTATGACCATACAGTTCAGGAATGGGACTAATTTCATTAATTTCCTCTATTCTGATTTGAACATAAGGTGAAATTGCATGACGGTGGGCAATACTGATGATTGTCTCTTCCTGATTTGGATCTGCTAGAGATGTGGCTATATTATCCAACGCATCAGCTTGAGCATTTTGTGATATTGGGACATAAGAAAATGTCGGTTCTGAAGGGAATTCTACCATTAACTCTCTGACATAATCATACAAAGGGATTAGTTCTTCTTTTCTGATGGCATAATCCCCATTGACTTTTTTAATTCCCAGGTCCGAATCACCTTTCACCTTTAAGTGATTCACTTTTGCTTGAAGCGCTAACTCCAAGCCTGTGATAAGAGCTTGGTATTCGGCTTCATTATTGGTACCACCTTCCCACAATAAGAAGGAATAAGGTAACACTACCTTTTCTGGAGAAATGAGCACAATTCCTAAGCCAACTTTGTTGAATTTAGGATTTTCCATTTTCTTCCCTGTTGGACTTCTGGAAGCACCATCAAAATAAATTTCCCATGCTTGAGTACTTTCTTGAATAGAGAATACTTCCTCATCAGGGAGTTCAATATCTGAAGATGTGTCTTCCACTGAAGGGTGTTCAGCTAGGAAATCAGCCATAGATTGGCCCTTTATCGCCTTTTGAGACACATACTGAATGTCGAATTGCTGCAAAATAACTTCTCACCTTGATAGACGTCCTGTAAGAATTGGATGACTAAGGATGAATTTGAGAAGTTTATTGCGAGATACCAATTGGACCTCGTGATGTTGCAGGTAGTGTCTCAGCTTCTGAACTGCAAAGATTAATGCCAGGCAGCACTTCTCAATACTTGAATACCGTGTTTCTGCTTCAAGCATAGTTCGACTGAGATAGTAGAGGCTATTTTCATTCCCAGCATCATTCTTTTGAGCAAGAAAGGCACCCAATGATCGCTCTAGAGCTGTCACGTAGAGGATAAGTGGTCTTCCTTCAACAGGTGGCATGAGTACCGGTGGACTCAAGAGGTATTTCTTGAGAATATTGAATGCTTCTTGACATTCTTCAGTACACTGGTAAGTGAATCCCTTTTTCATCAATTTGGTAAAGGGTAAACTTTTGCCTGCCAAATTGGTAATGAAACGCCAAATATAGGATAAGTGTCCTTGAATTCCTCTTAATTCTTACAAATTATAAGGAGGTAACATACCAAGGATTGACTTGGTCTATTCAGGATCGAATTCAATACCACGATGGCGTATAACAATGCCAAGAAATTTTCCTGAGGTTACCCCAAAAGCACATTTTAAGGAGTTCATCTTCAAATTATGTTGTTGAAGCTTGTGGAATATGACTTCCAAATCAGCCAAGTGATTAGAACGTTGTTTGGATTTAACCACCAAATCATCTACATAGCATTCAACAAACATCCCTAAGAAGGGTTTGAAGATACGATGCATGGCGCGTTGATATGTTGCACCTGCATTCTTTAAGCCAAAGTTCATCACCCGGTAACAAAACACACCCTGAGGGGCTTTGAAGGCTATAGATTCCTCATCTTCTAGGGACATTCAGATCTGATTATATCCAGAATATCCATCCATGAAGGAAAGTGCTTCATAGACAGCTGTTGCATCAATTAAGAGTTCTGTAATCGGAACTGGGAAATCATCTTTAGGACAATGCCGATTAAGATCTCTGAAATTGATGAAAACCCTAATTTGTCCGTTCTTCTTCTTTACAGGAACAATATTAGCCAACCACTTGGGATAATGAACTTCTCTAATGAAGTTATCTTTGATCATCTTATCCACTTCAGCTTCAATTTTAGAAGCATAAGTTGGGTGTGTTCTTCTCACGGCTTGCTTAAATCCTCGATGTTCTTCTGGCAAACCCAAAGGATGAGTAGCAACATCAGGATCAATCCGAGGCATTTCTGTATAGTTCCAAGCAAAAAATATGTTTATTTTGCTTTAGAAAAGAAATATACATCTCTTGCTCTTCAAGGGTCATGGCCGTGCTGATTAAAGTGGGGCGTGGATCTTTCTCTGTACCCAGATTTATTTCTCTGAATTCATCCACAGTGGTAGAGATACCCTCTTCAAATGCTGGAGGAGCATCTCTGAGATCTTCCTCTTCTTCTTCATCATGTTCTATTTCTTCCATTTCTACTTGCATAGTAGATGACAAAGCGGAATTTTCATGATCAGAAAAGATGTCAAAATTTGCACATTTTGAAGAGGAAGCTTCCATTTCCGACCCTACTGATGATGAAGGGTCTTCTTTGGGTAATAAAGAGGAGATGATGGATTGAGAATCGACATCATTGTTCACCTCTGATGTTGCTATAACTTCTTCTAGCCTAATTGGCGAAGTATAGACCTATTGGATTTCAGAAAATGAAATGAAGACGTCACCATTTGTGCTTTCATCACTGCTTGGTGGGTTACCAATTTCTCCCATGTTGTCTGGCTCGATTGCCGTAATTGACATTATGGATCTTTCCATAAGAGTATTTTGATTTGGGTCTATCTTGTCAATTTGAATGATAGGTAACACATAATCTGTACTCACATGTGTAAATGGATTTACTGAAATCTTCTCCAAACAATAAGGAGCATTAATTTTGGTAATTTCCTTTGTTGTGGATTTCTCCCTTCCCTTCATGTGATAAAATTCTGTCTCAATGTATTGAGACTCACATGTCTTGAATGGGGCCTTATCACCATACAATGTCCCAACTTGACCATCAAAACAGTATTTGAGACATTGATGGTATGATGAAGGGATATCTGTATGCTGATGTAGCCAGGGTCTTCCAAGAAAGATGTTGAAAGCTGAGTCTTGATCAAAAATCATGAAATCCAAATTGGATACAAGATCTCCAAATTAAGTTCTGAGTGTAACTTTGCCTAGTGGTTCTTGTTCATTTTTATCATATCCTTGTAACATCAGGGTAGAATGAGATAAATCAGATTTCATGAGGCCCAATCGACGAAGTGTACGAATGGGCATGAGGTTACCTCCTGAACCATTTTCAATGAAAGCTCTTCGGATGTCTACACCATTTACCTTGCTAGATAAGTACAAAAGTCTAATATGCCCATGAACAACGTCATCTTCGTCTTTATCAGTAAAAGATATTATTGCATGGCATTCTGCAGGATTATTCTCTATGTGATAGACTTCAGCTACAACAATTTCAGTTTCAAATTCCTGGGGACTTGACAAAGCCTCGATGAGTGCTTCCTGAAGATATTTTGACAGATTCAAAGCATCCATAATTGATAACTTGGCTGGTACTTGGGCCAAGTATTTCAATATATCATACTAGTGATCTAGAGGTCTGCGTTTCCCAACAGGAATATGTGGTTTAGCAGGTACCTTGTAAGAAGATGCTTTGGAAGTTGATGCATCTTGTATTGGGATAGGAGTTGGAAACATTCTTGTTTTTAGAAGATTAGACCGATTAGATCCATTTACTTGCTGAGAGGAAGAAGATGGAACCTTCAATCGGTCTTCCAAAATAACTATGCCAGGGCTGAATTGGCTATTGGAAAAAGAACTTGTTTGTTCTTACTGAGCTCGCTGAAGGGCTCTACCATGAGTTTCTGCTGCATACACAGTTCTAGCAGGGGTAGAATTGGAGTAGTGGCTTCTGAAAGATCCACGTCTTCCCCTGTATTCGGAACCTCTAAAACTTCTTCTGATTTCCTTGTTTGATACAGGGAATTCAGGCTCATCAAAATTGAAACTGCGACTGGCATATGGATCTGTTAATTGAATCATATTAACAGAACTGAAGATTAACTCTTCATCTGATAAAGACTCTGCCTGATTATCTTGTTTAGGATGTTCCGTTTTGTGGGGCGGTGCCCGTGGCTTTGAAGTAGATGGCATGAAGTCTGCCAGAGTCAAAGACAACTTAGGCTTTGACACATATTCATCTTCTTCTGATTCTTTTTCTTTCTTCTTTGAATTATGCCATTTATTTGGGGTTTTCCCCTCTGATGAAGAGGGTTTTGCCGCAACATTCATGGCTGAAGACACAATTGGTTTCTTTAATTGTGTTCGCAAAATAGCATGAGTTCGATTGATTGCCTTTCTAACCATCCAATCATCATACTTCTGTACATTTTTGCTTTTGACTTCTTGTCATTCTCCTTCCTCCTTTGGAACTGTAGCAGTAACACATGATACCGAAGCTGAAGAACCTTTCAATTTGACTTGTCCCGAGTCGACCATATTTTGTAGGAGGTCTTTGAAGACAAAACACTCCTGGATGGGATGCCCCAATATTTGATGAAATGGAAAATAATTAGGGCGGTCTTCATATCCTTCCTTATTTGGCCTCTTGGGCACTGGTAATTGAACTAAATTGTTTTCCAGAGCCGAAATGAAATAACCAGGAACTTGTTCATTTCAGAAAGAGTATGTTTTACTCTTAAAATCCTCAAATTGTTTTCTTATTTGATCTCTTTGATCAATTTGACGAAACAACCTTTGTTGTTGGTGCTCATAAGGTGGATTCCTTCAAGAAGATGAAGGTTTTGAAGTAGAAACAGGTACATGCACTTGTTTAAGCATAACTGTAGTAGTTTCCGCTTTATCCATTCTCCTTCCTGGAGCTAATGGAATTACACGAGATTTAGCCTTAACCTGTATATGGGAATCTTCAATCTGCTGAGCGATTGAAGTAAGGTCTCAAAACCCTCCTGTGTATTTCACAGGAATCAACAGCGTGCGTAAATCGTCACACAGATTTGCCACACAGATTGGCAACAGTTCCTCTTGAGGGAGTGCTAAACTCAGGGAATATGTTAATCCCTTCCATCGAGCAATGAAATCAGAAACTCTTTCATTCTCCCTTTGCATACAGTTTGTAAGATCGAAAACTGTCATCTTTGGAAAAGTTAAGTTGAACTGAAGGAGGAATTTTTGGCGAAGATCCTCTCATACGGTGATTGACCGAGATTGCAAGCTTGTATACCAGACAAAAGCTGGTCCTTGCAAGGTTCGCACAAATCATCTGAGTTTAACTGATTCTTGCTGCTCCAGAGTTCCCATGATAGGATCACAACAAGACACGTAATGTGTCAAATGCTGTTCAGGGTTGCCTGATCCATTGAAAGTAGGGAATACAGGGTTTCCAAAACTGGATGGAGGAGAAACTTAATCTACCCATTCAAGGTATACTTTCTTTTCTGGTTGAACTTGTGGATGTTTCCCTTCCATAGTTTCTAACCGAGCTGTAAATGAATCAATAGTAGTTATTAACTTTTGAGAAACATCTGGTTGAACTTGGTCTTGGGTAGGTGCAATGAATAGAGCTTGGACAGATTTGGCGATTGGTGCTGCAACTGATGGTAGCACTGCCAACTGTTGTTGCGCTTGACCCGTAGGATTAAACCTGTGAGGGTGTACTAATAGAGGAGGATATTCTTGATCCATTTCAGTAGCTGCAACAAATTCCTTTGGCTGACTGACTCCAACATGCTTAATAAGAAGACTACTCTGAAGTAGTTCTGCATTCAACCTTCTTAATTCCTTCATTTCTTCCTCCTGTTGTGCAAACCTTTGCTCTAGTGAGAGCGATTGACCTTATCCAGAGGAAGGATATGTAACCTGGTTCTTTACCTTCCCTTTGTTAGATCCTTTTCGGAGAGGGGGAAGTGGGTTACTCGAAGGATTACCTAGGTTCTGAGTAATCTTTTGATTTTGTGTACGCACACCTTCTTCATTTGTATCGGTGCACACATCTTCTTGAGCAGAAACCTCTTCATCTGAGTCCCCTGAATGAGCCTCATCTGGTGGATTAGCAACAACGGAATTGATGACATTTATTGATGCATAACACATCGCATCCCTTCTATCAGCATTTCTGTGATATTGTCTTCTTCCGTGTCTTTGATGAGACATTGCCTTCTGTTGATTCAATCCCTTAGGAACTTCTTGACGAACCATAACTTGGAGGGAATCTTTTGATAATTTGGATCATCGTTCCTCTTGAGGTTTCTTCCCCAATCGAGAAAAGACTGACATTCTCTAAGGAGGGGATTGATGATTTAAAAAAGTCCCTAGTCCGGTGGACTGGGGTTGTTCCTGCTGTTCTCGCTCAACTCCTCGAATCCTATTTGTTGATTCTGAGGGTTGGTTTAAAAGATTCCCCAGTCTGGCAAGCTGGGGTGGATCTTGACATGCTATGTCTGAGACACTCTTAAAAGCTCTCTTGATCTTGTGAACCTTAGTTCGGAAATTAGCTGGATGCATTAACCTGTATCCACTTTTATCACCTGGTTCAACAGACCATTGGATGATTTCCGAAACTTCTGTCACTTGATGATGTGCTTGCTCCATACGAGAGGCTTGTTGAATATTCTCGCCTGCTTGATGTAGGAGCAATTCAACAACTTGTTCTCTGTATTCTTGATTTTGAGAGGAACTAGTTGAAGCATGTTCTTGAGCAAGCTTTTGATTACAAACAAATCTCATTGACTGTGGCCGTCCATGGGCAATAACATTGCATGAGACCATTTTCGACAGGATTTGCTGACTAGAGAGCACTGTGAAATGTAGTGCTCCATGAACACCCCACCCCCTGACATGAATACCAGACGGGGCATTGGAAATTAACTGATGCAATCTTCTTAGTGCGCCAAGGCATGAACGTTGAAGGGCTCTCTGCTGCTTTTCAGCCTTCGGATATCGAGAGACTGATAGAGATGCCAAATCAATCCGACGTTGTAACCCTTCTATTATCTTAAGATGATATTCATATTCATCATAAGATAATACCTTCTTCTTCAATTAACAAAGAGTTTTCTATATGTTGAGAAGAATATCATGGATTCCATCTTCTGTCAACATCTTTGAAATGTCATACTGAGAGTCAGCCAAAGGCAAAAACATGACTGGTACTTCACCTTTTTCCAGTTGTTTTCTCATGTTCAGTATTTCTTCTTTATCATTAAATGAAGATTCTTCTACCTTTTTTGACCAGAGTTGGTGTTTCCTTGTTGATTTATTGGATTCAAAAAGATTGGTAGAGAAATCATTGATCAAACTAGAAGATGCATGACTTAGGGGTGGTTCGGAGAATGAACTACACCCTGGGCTATCTTCTGATTGAGAAAGTATTTCACCTGCTAGCGATGAAGCATCAGACATGACTAGTTTCACATTTGCAAGTGCCTCAAAATAATAGTTCTTTCTCGGCACTACATTGTCCACTGGAGCATTTTCCAAGCAATGTGCATCACTACTGCGGAGAGGAATTTCGCAGCAAAATTCATCATCATGGGGAGGACCACCATAATGGGTTACAACAAAAGATGAGATCTCTTGCTCCTTGGTCTTCTAACCACATAGAGGGTTCCTATGGCTCTCATCTGAAGATGAAACTTCAAGATCGACCGAATTGTCATGAAGCAAGCCTTCATGAGGGAATCTCTATTTAAGACTTTCAGAATTAATGTTCCCACTATTGGGAAACGAGTGAGTAGAATCTTGAACTCCAATAGATAACTGTCTGAGGGATTCAAGAACTCCAGCATCGAGAAAAGCCTTATTACAGATTGGCTCTTGATCTCCTGACTGTACTGGGTGGGTCTTTTTCTTAGACGCCTTCTTACTCACTTTAGAAACCACTTTTTGACGAAAGTGGCTACTCTGAGCAGGTGTATGTTCCTGGTTAGGAAAGATGGACAGGTTAGGCTGATGATCTCCACTCAAATCAGGTGTATGTGCCTGACTTGGTTGTCCGTATGATATGGGGGAGTATGCCCCACAACC
This sequence comes from Viscum album, assembly GCA_963277665.1. Taxonomy (NCBI): domain Eukaryota; kingdom Viridiplantae; phylum Streptophyta; class Magnoliopsida; order Santalales; family Viscaceae; genus Viscum; species Viscum album. The sequence continues at coordinate 229,343,512 of OY728125.1, forward strand.
CTCTTGGACTGGAACAGATGTGTGTGTCTGTTCCGGAGTGAACTGTTGATGTGTCACTTCACTGATAGGGATAGATTTATATGTCTATCCCTGAGATTATGCTGAAGCTATTATAATATCCTAGCAATCATCCAAAATATGAGCAGGAATTTGCTTCTGATCTTTCACCATTTATAGAATATGTTTGGTGACTTCAGCTGTCGGAACAGGGATATACGTCCATTTCGGGCTTGGAGTAGGTGTATCTGCCTGCTCCTGTCCTCCTTTTCTTGTTAGTGAATCCTGACAGTACTCAAGTGTGGGGGCAGAGAGTTGAGTCTGCCTCCTGTTTGTCATCAGAGCTTTCCGACTGACTTCTCCGTGCGCTACCAAGCGAGACTGTTGGTAGGCATGATTAGTACTAGCAGGTGTATGTGCCTGCTGATTACACTTCGTCGAACGTAGTTGAAGAGATCCATCATATGTAGTCAGAAGAGCCTGCTGGCTAACTGATGATGTATAAACAGGTGTATGTTCCTACCTATAGTACTCCACCGGAATTGCCTGGTGAGATTGGCGTGATGCTGCCAGATGAGTCTGTTGGACAGCGGAATTAAAAAGGGAAGGTGTGTGTGCCTGCTATTTGTTTGCCACCAAGTTAGGTTGGTGGACTTCTCCATATATGGCAGAGATGAGAACTTGCTCACTGTTGACCAGATTCCGCCTCTGGCGGTTTGTCTTTCCTGCTTGGGTTCGAGGAACCTGAGCCGAACGCCTGGAGTTGATACCCTCATCATGTTGAGGGCGCACTGCCACATGAGTCTGGCGGCGATTGTTGATGGGAGCCCTCGGTAAAGACTCATGTCTTCTTGAATTAAGGCCTTGAGGGACCTGCTCATTCACTTCCTCAGAATAATGGAGTGAATGGAAATTGCATTCTGAGGATAACGACCTGAAACAGTTAGAGACGGTAGTCAGCACCGCCTGCCTCTTGATCACGGGTCGTTGTTGTCTGGACGACCGGTGTGAGTTGTTCACTTGGAGGGCCTATCAGGCAGCCTCCAGAGTTGGGATGGTACCGTGTTGATGGTACTCCTTAACCAGCGCATTTGATACCCAACGTTGAAGATGCTGAGTAGGTGATGTCATCCTCAGATCGGATGACGATCCAATAGGAATATTAGCAGTGGTATTTGCAGCAGCAGTATTCACAGGTGTGAATTTGAGAGCATCCATTATGGAAATACAGAAGATCTTGGAAAAGAGTGCCTGTTTGATATAACAGACATAATCAAGATAGATTCATCCGCTTCATCCTTTTGATGAGCACACATGTCAATGATTGTTTTTGTTGTACCTCTTATTGAGTTTTAAACAGGGGCCTAACAAATAGGTAAAACATCATTTTAACTTGGTTAAGGATTCACGTCGGGTTCACCATTTTTTGTTTCCCTCGGAATTTGGGGATGACCTTCTTGATGGCAGATTCAAATTTTCTGATCGGTTTCTAACGGGTATGTTCGTAGAACCTGAAACATCCAATGATTCCACATCCATTTGGACCTACTTTCCAAAGGTAGGCACTTATTAGTTTGTGGACTGATGAGGCTTAGGAATTTGCATTAGTCGAGAGGATGGGAGGTCGGACTCATCACACCTTTTTGAGGAGAATTATTGTCTATTCCAGGACTCTCTTTATATATTTAAGTTTTGTTCGTGAATCCTTATTACATTACCAAGTAAAAAATGAGCTTTCCTTTAGATCTGACAATCAATGATAAAATATGTAGGAAATTTAGAGAATCTTTTATGTGTATTCGAGGTTCTTCATCGATAGAGAATCATCTGTATTTATTATAGATTCTTGGTCAATGGTATCCTTCGGCACATTTATATAGAAGTATCTTGGTCATTTATGATGACCATGCTGGTTTTGAAGCCACTCAGTGGGGCACTTGAAGTTTATTGTCATTCAGAAGGACATGGATTATTTCAGAGTTGGGATCGAACCCGCAGATGGGTTACCTACGTATCCTTTTGTTTAGAAAAGGAATCAAAACCCACGTAGTTCGAGTAAGGGAGTATGATGTTTATGATTGATGGCTCAAAGAAGGATGTCATAAATACTTCTACCCTCTAAGCTCACGTGAGTCATGCTCGGTGTGAGAAACAAGAGGTATTAGTAAGAAAATAGACAATTGAGCCATGAAAGATTCAATCATAAGAAATGATATGGGGCTTATGTATGTATGACTGCCCAGATAAATAAAGATTAGGATTTAATTCAAGGAGGAAATCCAGGAACAGGGTCCATAAAGGTATATGTGCTTCATGGATATTTGAATACTCTAACTTGGGACTTACTCCTAAAAAGGAGACCCAGATTAGGAGAGGATTGATAATTGGGTTTTACTCCTGAGATGGAATCCCAGATCAAAGGTAAATTAGGAATGGTTAAGAGAAATTAAGACTGGGGCTTACTCCTAAGAAGGAGGCCCAGGTTAAGAGACTTGAAAAATTAAGGTACTGGGACTTATTCTGGAAAAGGAAGCCCAAGTTAAGGGAATTATGACTGGGACTTATTCCTGAAAAGGAAGCCCAGGTTAAGGGAATTATGACTGGGACTTATTCCTGAAAAGGAAGCCCAGGTTGGATTCTCTCATCTTAAAGGATGAGGTTGAATGAATGAAATCTCAATCTTTAGTGACATAAAGATGTGTAAATCACTATATTTTGAGAGATATTCCACAGAATTACTTTTAGATATGGATGTCAAATAAAAAAATCATGCCATAAATGGATTTGAAGAGTGTCTTGAATACTAAATCTTGAATAGGAGAGGTGGAATGGCTTAAGAGGATAAAATGGGCAAGATGGGAACCCAAAAAGGCAGGGGTGCGCAAGTCCTGGCAGGCGCGCAGGTACTGCGTGGGCACGAAAGTATTGGTCGCGCAGGTATACCTGCATGACAGGTTGGGTACTTGCGCGGTTTTCAACCAGCATGGTAATACTTGAGCGACTCTTGATTAAGGCCTTTAGAATCCTCTTGAGGTTCTTCCAATAAAGGGGCGCGCAAGTTCCATCAAAGGAGTAAGGCGGCGTGCAAGTGTTTCCATTTACCTTAAGGGCTGGCCACTCAGGCGCACAAGTGTTGATGAGTTTCAACACTTAGGCCTTCCTTCCCCTCTTTAAATCTTCCGTTCTAGGTAATAAATTACCTTAGAAGTGTTCCAGAAGCTTTGAGAAGAGACTTGGGCGCCGGGAGCTTAAATATGAGTTTCTGGAAAAAATTCCTATCGAATGGGGGGCCTACAGGGTCTATTTATAGGCAGAAGAAGACCCCGAGTTGTTATCACTTAGGTCGCGCAAGTCACTTGCGCGACCATTTGTGCGACGTGCAAGTGTACTTGCGCGACAATGAAGAAACTTGCGCAGTACATATGATTTTGAAGCCTTGTTCATGCCTTTGTCGATTTTGGATGTTTTCTTCAAAGGTCGAATCACTTTGATCTCAGATATTCCCCTTTTCCAATCATTAGATTCTGTGATGAAAGGAGCGTCAACAAAGGGAAAATAGACAAACCACCATTTGGTAGATAGGGTGAAAGGGCCATATATCTTCTAGGATTTGTACACACTAATGTGTGTGGACCATTTCCATTAGAAGATATAGGTGTATATTCTCACTTCATAACTTTTAATGATGACTTGAGTAGGTATGGATATATCTACTTAATGAGGTATACGTCTAAGTCCTTTGAGAAATTCAAGGAATTCATGAATGAATTAGAGAATCATCTTGGTAAGAAGATAAATTATCTTCAATCGGATCGAGGTGGATAATATCTTAACCAAGAGTTCATTGAATTTTTATGGGAATTTGAGATTATATCTCTACTCACTCCACCTTAAAAACCACAGTGGAATGGTGTTAGTGAAATGAGGAAGCATACCTTGTTGGACAGGGTAAGGTCAATGATGAGTCATACAGATCTTCCGTTATCCTTTTGGAGATATTCATTATAAACTGTGGTATACACATTAAACTGAGTACCAATTAAAGCGGAAAATAGAATTCATTTTGAGCTATAGAGTGGAAAGATACCAATTTTATTTCATACACAAGTATGAGGATGTGAGGTGTTTGTCAAGGATTTATCAAGAAACAAACTAGCACCCCGGGGCATGAAGTGTATCTTTATAGGGTATCCCAAGGAAACAAAGGGATATTACCTATACAACCCTTCAGAAATGAAAGTGATTGTTGCTAAAAATACATTTTTCATGAGAGGGACCACATCCTCAAAAAGGATAGTGGGAGAAATATTGACTTCAATTAAGTTGATGCTCAATATAAACAGGAGTTGGTACCGAAAAAAGTTCCACAGGTCCTCGTGGAAGAAGAAGTTCATGAAACACAAGTACTGTGTAGAATCTTATGAGAGGTAAGAGAACCAGATATATGGTTTTCTAGTCACCGAGAATAGTGACCATCATTATTAGACAATGATTAACCTCTATCCTACAAGGAAGTATTAGAGAGCTCAGAAGCTACAATATGGCTAGAAGCTATGAATTATGAGATGGATTCCATGTATCAGAACCATGTGTGGGTTCTAGTTGATGTTCTAGTTTATGTAAAACTTGTTGCGTGTAAATGGGTATTCAAGAGGATACAGGACATGGAAGGTAAAGTAAGTGCCTATAAAGCAAGACTAGAGGACAAAGGGTTTAAAAAATGTTAAGGAATTTTCTATGATGAAACCTTTTTTCCAGTTTCCATTTTTAAATCCATTAGAATCATATTTTCCATAGCATATTACCATGACTATGAAATTTGGAAGATGGATGTCAAAACTGCATTCCTTAATACAAACCATTAGGAAGATGTCTATATGACACAACCAGAAGGGATTGTGACACCAGGTGGTGCCAAAAGGGTTTTCAAGTTGCATAGATCCATTTATGGATTGAAGCAACCATTTATGGAATCGAACATTCAATATGATGAATCCATAAAAGAATTTAGTTTCATTAAGAATGATTGTGAACCATATGTTTATAAAAGGTTTAGTGGGAATGTAATCATTATCCTAGTAGTATATGTTGACGACATATTACTTTTTGGAAATGACATACCAGTCTTACAATATGTTAAGTACTCATTGAACAAGTGATTATGTATGAAGGATTTAGGTGAAGAAACCTACATTCTAGGGATCAAGATCATTTGTGATATATCTAAGAAGCTTCTTGGACTAAGCCAAAGTACATAAATTGACCAGATACTAAAAATATTTAGTATGGAACAATCTAAGAGGGGATTGGTTCTAGTGTCACATGGTTTACATATTTCTAATAAAATGTGTCCCTAGACACAATAGGAGAAAGATAGAATGAGAAAGATCCCATACGCTTTGGCAATAAGATCAATCATGAATTCCCTATTATGTACTATACTTAATGTTGCCTATGAATTGAGCATGGTAGGCAGATATCAAGAAGATCCAAAACAAAAACATTGGATTGTTGTTAATATTATCCTTAAGTATATGAGAAGAACTAAGGATATGTTCCTAGTATATGGATGAGATAAAGAGCTTTTCATCAGAGGGTGTGCTGTGCTGTTTTTCAGGCAGATCAGAATTATCTAAAGTCGCAATCAGGATATGTTTTTTGTCTCAACGAAGGATCTGTGATCTGTAAGAGTTAAAAGGAGATAGTTTTCACTAATTCTACAGAAGATTCATAGTTTATAGTAGATTCTGATTCATCCAAGGAATCCATTTTGATTTGAAACGTTTTCCAAGAACTTGATGTGATGCCTAGCAGTAAAGACCCTATCACATTGTATTGTGATAATACTATAGTGGTGGATTTTGCCAAAGTTCTAAGGTCACATCAACAGACAAAGAACATACTCCAAAATTATCACCTCTTGAGGGATTATTATCAAAGGGGTGAAGTTGCAGTGAGCAGTGTATCCATAGAGGAGAACATGGCATACCCCTTGAATAAAGGCTTATCTCAGTAGAATCATGAGTATCATATGAAAGCTAGCAGACTAAAGGTTGTTAATAGTTGGCTCTATTCTAAGTGGGATTCTGTTGGAGTTGGTGCACTAGAAACAAATTCTATATACATTATGATAAAATTATATTCATGTTTTTGAATATCAATAAATTCCTTATTACATCATGAATATTCTTCTTCATGAAATAACATGTGATGATGTCCCAAGAGTAGATGTCGCATAAAAATGTCACAACAGTTCCCCGCTATGATGAGAAACCAGAGGTTCTTTGACACTATTCTTAAATATATGTTATTTGGACGAATGATTTTATTTTATGGACACAAATAATATTAGCAATCAGGGGTGGAGACTCATAGGACTTTTAGGCACCTTTTCACGGTGTACACCCTTTGTAATGTCTGGGAGGATATTATGAGAACAAGAACCACCAGTAGGAAATCCACATTTCTATGTATTATTGGATGTTCTTATCTGCAGACATGTGTATTGGTCCTTAGAATTTAAGATTAGTATTAATGGACATTATTATTCACATACTTATATGTATTGATGAATGTTGTGATGACAGATGTTCGCAACAAGGTAGGATATGTTGGGTGTGTCACGAGTAATATTACATTAATGAGTAATGTGAGAAAGGATTTAACCCTTCTTAGTTCTGGGTTTCTATTCTTCTTCATCTAAATCCTTGTTCAATTCTATGGATACTAGCATTCATAATCATATTGATCCCGGATTGATCATCAATTATGGAAAATTTAAAGTTGGGAACCGTCCCTCCCGCGCTTTCGTTGTGTCCAGAACCTACATGGTGGTCATGAGTTTACTCCCCATACCATATAATATCATTCGATACTCTAGTTCCCAATTTCAAGATAACATTTTTAATGGTCCTGTCTTTCTTACTCGTAATCCAAAAAAAATTAAAAATCATATATTTATTATTTTCAAAGAAGAAAATAATCTTATAACTCATTTACATGGAAGAAGCTCTATTTTATTAAAAATCTAGGAGAAATCCAAATTTTCTACATAAAGTAATAAAATTTAAAAGGCATAAACATGATCAAATTTAAATTCAATCAATTACTTGTATAAAATCACAGGATACGTTGAGTTCATTCATTGAGTATGACCATATCTATTTGAACGACATTCATTGATAAACAAATATCATTCATCACACAAAATGTTATCTTTCATTGATTTCAAGATCACATACAGTTATAACTCTTATAATTAATAATATTAACATATAAATTTTAGTAATATTAAATTACCCATTAAAATTAACATTATACAATAACAAAGTAATTTTTTGTTATTGATTTGAAAAATCAATAAATATAGATGTTTTTGATAAATAAAAGGTGAGAATTCAAAATATTTCATTACATAATAAAATAATGTTAGTGTTCTTGGTATTGAAGAGGTGACTAGAGTGGGGGGTGAATAATAGTTTTTATTTATTATTAACAATTTTAAATTTATCAGAGGTATAAAAGCAATGTTAAATGTTGTAGTGGAAAGAAAACAAATATCAGAAGCAATTTTTATAGAGGTTAGAATCTCAAGATCATAGTCCTCTATTCAATATCCTCTACTCCTTGAGGAGATTAGTATTCACTATTTATTTAATTTTGTCTGGGAGTAATAACCTGATTACAAGAATTACAAATGTACCTTTTTCACATGGTGATATAACCCTACACACCTTTTACACTTGGAGGTATAACCCATGACGTTATAAAGAGTCACAACCTTAATAACTTTTGTCTTGGAGGAATAACCCAACCTTTCTTTTAGATTATAGGAATAACCCAACCTTCCTTTTAGATGGGAGGAATAACCCAACGATAGATTTTGCATGGGAAAATCTTAAACTAGACACTAGAATACAAACCAGCGATTGGAAGAAATAAAACTGATAAATATAATACAAAATAAATGAAAGAAGAACATGAGAAGATGATAAAGAAGTTCAATGCAGCTCTAGTTCCTTGATCACAATTGGTATGGAAGATGTAGATGATAATGATATTCTATGATCAAGGAAAAACAATATATGTCGAACACGTTTCTTGATCAAACTTTCAGAGTAGTAGGAAAGTATTTTGTATCCTTGTCAAAAAAATTGTGGAATGTAAATTCTTGATCAATCTGCATGGGTAAATTTGTTTTCATACTCGAACCATTCTCCCAAATCATTAAATCTGAGGTTATTTTGAGCCATCAATTTTTGAGGCACTATTTTTTGAGGCACCATATTATTTTGAGCCACCGAATCCATGGACTTAAGTGGTTTTTGTGTTGAGAGCATGAAGAATGTTATATATATATATATATATATATATATATATATTATCCTAAACCATCTATCCTTCATTCTATTTCATACCATACATCATCACACCTCCTGTCATTGCTGAATAAAAAATGGCGTGTTTACCTTTGGTTTTGTTTCTTTTTTTCGATTTTAGTTACATGGGTGTTGTCCCTCCTCCTATTATATTTCATGATGCACCAATCTCTTACTGCTATAAATATCATTCAATTGACCATGATTTTGATCCTTCATCCCAATTGATATATTAATTTACTATTTAAAATCATCCATCCATCCATAATTAATTTAGATTAAACATCACAAAAAGATAAATATAAATTATCAAGATTGCTCCAATCCATTTACAATATCATCCAATACCACTTGGTCTTGAAATATTCTCTACAAAACTTCTCTTCCTATGATTTATATCCAAATGTATTTCAACAACATCCTTTCCCCCATAATCCAATAAAATAATTTCAACATATTCTCCTCCATAATCCAATCAATTTATTCTTCAAAGAAGGACTTCACTAATAATCACTTCTTGTAGAATATGGATTCGTTTTTGTTTGATTTTCAAAAAAATTGAGTTGTGAAACTACTTATTGATGGAACTGTAATAAAGATTCATGTTTGGGGGTGATGTTTTTCATGAGACTATGTGTATTGGGGTTTGGCCTTTCACGCAGTTTTTCAATGCTGTAAATACAATTCATGTTTCATGATAATTTTGTCTGTTATAATTGTTTTTGTTTATTTTCCACAAGGTTTTAAAAGGTTTTTCCACTTTAAAATCCCATGTGATGATTTTTATTTTTGTCTTATTTTATCAGTTTAGTTATCATTGGATATTCTCACAAAATAGTTCTTCGCATTGAGTTTTTTATCCTCAGACTAATTTTTTTAATCCCCAACATGTAATTACTTCATAACAACATAACATCATTGGAATTGAACTTGACATCAAATTTATTTTAGCAAACCCATCAACTACTCAAGTCAATACTTTCACTACTTGTGATACCAATTTCTTACTTTCAAATTTTAGGGGACCCTCACAAAAATTTTCAAGAAAATTCATGAACATGCACTCACTTGAAAGAATACAAAAAAACATTTTAGAAGTCAAGTATTTCCTAATAGGTTATAAAAAACACACCCACCCCTAATAAACACAATATTTAAAGTGTTGGGAAAAAATCCCTCAAGGTAACATTACAACATTTTTTGGTTGATTGTGTTTGTTGAAAAATAAGGTTTCCATGGTGAATTGTCGAGTTCCAGAGAAGTTGTTGATGATCCATGTTGACAAAGAACGACAACAAAGGAACAGACGATATGGAGGCGGTACAAAAAAGCAGTATAAGGTGGCGTCGTTTCCTAGTATTTTCCAAATTTTTGGGGTCCAAAATTTAGAGATTGGCGAGCATTGCAAAAAGTGTATATCCTTGAAGATCATATCAAAATATGGAAAAGGTATGAATTTCTCTAAGATAGGCTTCATGGATTGGATTTCGCGAAGACCAGAAGAATTTTGACGGTGTTCTTCGTGATTACGCCAAGCTTCACGAATGGAAGAGGTTGAAGCGTATTGTGGTGATGAAAGGATTTACGAGGGAGATTCACAGTGAAGGTGTGAAGGGATTGAAGATGATGCTCTGTTATTACATCAAGCTTCGTGATCGGAAAATTTCCATGGTTCTTCGAGAGATTGAGATAATTTTGGTAGAAACTTAGGAGTTTCATGATTTGTTATGACGTGGTGTTGACTTCGCGTGAAAAGTTGGAGGGTTGGTGGAATCGCCTATAAATAGGCCTCGACCCATTCAAGAGAAGTGGAGATAAAGAGAGAATTTTCATAGAAAATATTTTGCTCTTGGTTCGCGAAGGTAGTTTGTGGAGGTAGTGTGCTTCGCGAAAGAAGAGCTTTGCATCGGCTAATCTAGCTCCGTGAAAGTTGAGAGCTCTGTGTTATCTTAGTGAGATTTGAGAGGGAAGTTGCTCTGTGAAGACTTGAGCTTCGTGAGATTACTTCATGAGAGTGCTTCGTGAGAGTGATTCGCAAGAGTGGTTCATGAAAAGGCTGGAGCTTCACGAAGGATTGATTGAGCTTTGCGAAATTGGGAGCTTCACGAAGTAGGGTTCTTTACGAAGGTATTTCAAAAGGAATTGCCCAGTATTTAAGAGGCAAAGGGTTATTCATCAGTGGATGAAAGTTGGACTTCAATAGAGCATCTACATATAGTTAAGGATGCATGAATTCATGAAAATGAAGAGACATACAGGTCTATAAACTGTGAGTGGATCCCTTCCTAGTGCAGTGAGAAAATGAAGATGAAGAATGTGATCCTCTCCACCGACAGTGATCCAGAGAGAGAGAAATAGGGAGTAACCCTTGAGAAAGCAGTGAGATGACCCTAAACTTTGTAAAGGTAGTGAGCCTGGGAATAGAAGTGATCTAGCCCGAACATTATTGGCAATGAGCCTTAGTGGATTTGGTACAGCGGCACATTGTCGTTGTATGCTCCTTAGACGTAACCCAGTGAGGGTGATCCAAGTAAAAATCTCTATGTATTCCTGCTTGCTTCCCTGCATTGCATTCAAAGCATCATCATCAGATAAAGAATAAAATAAGTGGTCATAATAAAAACACAAGTCCAAACAAAGAGACCCTTGTAATAAAGAGGTCAAGATCCAATGGGGCATGAAGAATTTAGAAAAGAATATCCATACCCTGATTCACCCCCCTCTCAGGGTATATAGGCCCCTATTGGTCCTAACATAAAGGTTATAACAAGAATAAGAAAATGAAATAAACCGTCAACGTCACATTTTGAAGGGGCTGTCCAGATTTCTAGATTTAACAAAATTTATTAAATATCTGTAAGCTGTACACATATTTGGAGCTCCCCTCAAGGGATACTCTCCGACCTACATCACCTTCTCAATCACTAAAATAACACTAAATATATATTTATGGGAGGATCTTCCAATTGATCCTCATTTTAATTAAGGTCGACACCGAAAAATCATTTTCTTTTACGTCTAAAATGTTTATCCACTTCCCGTTTTCTTCACCATTCACATTTTAACTTTGTTCTCCTTTTGTCACCTGGATCTTCTCCCATTTTTTTAACATTATTCTTAGCTTTAATGGGTTTCTAAATTTTATGAAACAATGTAGTGGATTTCATTCTAACTTTATCGTGGTTTCTAGAAAACTCAAACTGATCTGGCTATACGATTAGTATATCAGTAAGCTCATGTACTTTTTTCCTTTAATGTGTGGAATTCATTGAAAAAATGGTTTTTGAGCTCACTAGAACTTTCCTTTTTTGTTTCATCTTTCCAGGAAAGAGAAAAAAATCAATTTTTTTAATTTCAAAATATCCCCTTTATGGAGAAGAGCTAAATAATGTTACAGACCCAATAGATACTACATCAGCAGGTGCGAATCCGAAGTTGAAAATTACATAGCATAACCAGTTTCCAAATTTGAATTTTAAAAAAAAATACAGAACCCAATTCCTCGATTCAAAAGTCTTCCGTGTCAGCAAGAGTCACGTCGTCTACCATCAACCATTAACAATATTGTAAATCCACCATCTTCATCACCACCCATCACCAATCACTAGTGAGGAATCCGCTGAGATCCATCATTGTTGAAGATAAGAACCAACGTCATTGTTGAAAACACACATCCTGTAGCATCACTATTGTGAACAAACAGACCACCATCATAGCATCCACTATCTTCCAGGTCCCACATCCTGAGACACCAACTACAGCTCAAACCACACCATCCCAAAACCTCATTAGGATCCAACGCACTAGACCGACATGTCTTGGCAAGAAGGAACCATAGGACCGAGTAGTGTTTGGAGAAAGAAAACCTAATTAGGGAGGGGTGAACTTCATGTGGACCCCAAAACACACTCTTCAGAACCACCATCAGTATCACACTGAGCATATCCACCCAACTAGAAAAGCCAAAACTTGAAACAATATTGTAAAAGAAACCCATTGGGAAATGAAATCCAAGTCAAACGGAACTAGAAGGAACAAAAAATAATTGTGAACATGAAAAAATGCCATCTCCTAGTCCTTATATTGACCCTTACATAGGTTTTGGTTCAGTGGTTTTACCCTTATGTGGGTTTCCCCTTACCCTTCCATAAGTCCTTTTTCCTTACTTTTACCCTTACATAAGTACCTGGGTACCCTTACATGGTCTTTTTTGTCTTTGTATTACCCTCATGTAAGGTCTCTTGAACTTTACATTTCTCTCATGTACCCTTTCATTACTATTTTGTACCCTTACGTAGCCCTGGACTAACCTTTTTGTAAGTGGTTTATACCCTTACATGAGCAGTGTAGTACCCTTTTGCAAGTGGTGATCTGACCCTTAGGAAGCGCTGGTCTTTACATTTACATAAAATTGGTACCCTAACATTGTGTATTTTTTACCCTAACATGGATTGTTTGTTAACCTTTTCACAGATGTTTTAATTATATTTATGTGGATTGTTTTACTGATTTATCATATTGTTAGGGTTCCTTTATTCTCAATCATTCATTTCTCTCACTCTGTTTAGCTGTTGCAACTGATTGCGATTTATTATGGGTATATTTACCCCCTTTGTCCTTCTATATAATATTTGACAGAGGAATCAGATAATGGAAAGATCCATTTATTTAAAAAATTCCTCAGTTATGAGAAGAGAGAGAATATTGAATGGAGAGCACTAATGACCCCTTATTATTGGCTCATAATCAATGAAGTCAGGATATGACTTGATGGTGTTCTTCATCGAATCCCAGATTTATTGCGACTACATTGGCTGGCTTGTGGCATGTTGTCTTCAACGATGAGGAATCTAGACTGTGATGATCTTGAGGAATCCAGCCTTTGGGGACTTCACTATAATGATTTTAGTAGCATCGTCAACATTCTTCCTCAACAAATGTTTAACCAAGCCTTGGTAAAGGGGTTTTGGTCCTCTGTAGCTTTTCATTTTTGATTTTTGGGGGTCTTATGTTTTCTACTTGAAAAATTTTCATATATGTCTTGTAATTGTTTCATAGTACAGTCTTACTCCAAAATCAAATTTCTTGTACTCTACTTTTATTTTCTATAGTGAAAACCCCTAACAATCCTTCATCTTTGAATTAGGCCAATTGGACGATGTATGTAAATCACTCATGTCCATTTATAACATTCTATTTTACCTTTTTTTGACCTTTAATTGTTGAATGCTCTTTCTTCTAGAATTTAATTCAAATACTTTTTGGATTTAACATTTAATAGAGGGGTTTTAAGCCTTTTGGTTTTATCAGTTTTATCACTAAATTGTTTTTTATTGTTTTATGGTTTTATTTCATTTCTAGAATGAGGTTAGTTATGTTTTTTAATCCTATTTTAGGTTTTGGAAATCATATTTATGAATATTTTTTTGTTATTCTTGTTTTTTATCATGTTTGGATGAATAATCATTTACAGAAATTTGTATGCTATTTTGATAATAAATTGTAAGCTATATATCAGGGATATAAGTGAGAATGTCCAAGAAGAACTATTCCCCAAATGAAGAGAAAAAGGTTGGGATTTCCACTCAAAATTAGCATGGTACAAAATATGGGCAGGTTGCACCTGAAGTAAAGAGAAAAAGGGTAATAGGAATATATTGGTGCTAATAGAGATTTAGGAATAGGGATATGGATTTTTAGCACAATATTTATATATATGGAAGTTAGAGAAGTCATAAATCAATAGGAAAAAATGAATAAAGTAGACAACCAATTGTAAAGAATCTGACTTCATGGGAATTGAAATTTTTTTCTAGTGGAAATAGATTTGAAAGACTAAATAATTTTTGTGAAATGTGTTTTCGATCATAGATATGATGAATGTTGATACAATCATGTTGTGGGTTGTGTCTCATCTAGGGAGACCACATGTAGTAGAAAATGATTGAATTTGGGACATGTTCCTTCATAAAATCCGAAACTGACAATGATATTTATTTTCAGTTTATAACATATAGACAATTAAATAGAAATCATGTTCACACTTTATTCCAAACATCAGGAAAATTCAAATTATTACAAGATATAATGAATTTAAAGATTCAATAAAAATAACAAAAATCTATGGACATCAATTTTTTTATCCTTTTTTATACAGTTTCTTTTCATAAACCTCTAGAAAATACAGATTTAGTTCTATCATATTTCACTAAGTTTTTCAATATCATTTTCAATGAGGTTGGGGTGGAGGATTCCCCAGCTATCAGGAACTTTTATCCACCATTGAGATCCTTCTTTTATATAGATATCACTTCTAATGTATGTGATACAACATAATTTTTATCAACATATTGGGAAGTTCAAGCATTGTCCTCTATATATTTTAGTTATATTTTCATCTCTTAGACATTTTAGGGTGAGACTCTCCTTACCATATTCTAATGATATCGACCTATTTTCCCAATCATTTTCAACTTCTGGTTTTTATCCTCGTGCATTCTGTTTGGATCACCCAAAGAATAATTAAGATCATTTATCCTCTATGACTATACTTCAAGTTGGGAAGAATTGAAATTCATGGAGAATTTTTGATGCTTTTCCAATGCATTGACTACTTCCTTCACAACATCCTTTAAAATTATTTTCTCATAAATAACTCATTTCAATTAGCCATCATCTAAATAATTTCTTTTATTGGAATGTGTGGAAGATCCTTCCTTAAATTTTAAAATATTTGTGAGAGTGTTATAGTAGCTCATATTATTTTCAAATGCTTCCCCCATTATATCAACCAAATTCTCTATCTATTAATTTTTATCAATCAGTCCCTTAATATATGAGAAATTATAAACAACATCTTTAGAAACATTTTTTAGGTAATTTTTAACTTCAAATTAAATTCACTAAGTGACTCCACAAAATCATCTCTATAATATCCTAAGCTAAATTAACTAGATAAATCATTATCAACCAATTTTTTAAGATACATACACTACTGGAAAAATACCCTATACCAACGGTTTGGAACCGTTGGTATAGGCTATACCAACGGTTTGGAGGACCGTTGGCAAGTAAGCCGTGACAATAGGTTTATACCAACGGTTTTCCCAAAACCATTGGTATAGACCTGTCCCAACGGTTTTGAAAACCGTTGGTATAAGTAATATGAATATCTATACCAACAATTATAAAACTGTTGGTATATGTATTTCAAAAAAAACATTCGGTGGGATTTGATCCCAGAACCCCCTGTTTATAATCGAATGACTTAACCACTAAGCTAACATCACTTTTGCAAACATAATTTCACAAATATATATATGTATTATCATAATTATTTAAAATTTTGATTTATATAATGTTCTAGGTTAGTAGATCTGGAAAAAAATCAAAGAACCTATCCCAACGGTTTTCAAAACCGTTGGGATAGGTTAGGGGTGGGTTGAATTTTTTTAGGTCGAAGGTTGGATTTTTGGCCGACCTTTCCCAACGGTTTTGGTGAACCATTGGGAAAGGTCACTGTTTCCCAATGGTTTTGGTGAACCATTGGGAAAGAGGCTCAAAACACACCCTTTCCCAACGGTTTCGTATAAACCTTTGGGAAAGGTGGGGAAATCTATGGCTTTCCCAACGGTTTGGCCAAACCGTTGGGAAATGGTACCTATACCAATGGTTTTTACAAACCATTGTTATAGAAGTGTTGGGAAAGATCATCTTTCCAGTAGTGATAGCAATCAGACTACCTTTATCTATTGAAATTTAATTTTGCATGTTTGTACTCTTCCTAAGCTTCTTGGTTTCTCAATTTCTCTTATTTCTCAAGGTATTGATCAAAGACTTTATTTTAATAGTATAAGTACTGGGGATATTTTCTTCTATTTAAGGGAATTATTAAAACATATGAAACCTGAACTTCAAATATATCAGATAAAATAATTGTGAAACATTTTCAATCATTTTGAGAGGTAAAAAATTCTATAATACTAATTTTAATTATAAAAAATATCCAATTATAGGTAAACTATAACTTTTATACTAATTATAGTGAACTCATGGATAATACAATCACACAAGGGGGGGGGGATCAATCAGGTGATGTCTAACTTTTACCAAAAACCAAATTCTTCATTTTTAGCTTAACCCGTATTGGTATTTGAACCCCTATTGCTGGTTAAATAATATGTGGATATTTTTTTCTTTCACTCAAAATCCAAAACTATATGGAATGTAAAAATATAAACAAGATCATCATGTGATATTTTTACAATGTTCATCCCTAATGTGGGGAACTTTCACCTTTCCATGTCAACACCTATTGATTCAAAGATTCTCTACAATAATAAAATACCCAATTATAATGGGTTTTCCAGGGATTATCCTAAAACCTTTTCCACAATATTACATAGGCGTGGTTACCATATTTCATAGGTAACAAAAATCCAGTATATGATGCAAGTGAAAGGGTATTTATACTATTTTACATAGTCTTTAACACCAACTAGTTCCCTACATTATTTCTCCTTCTGAAGTAGATCATAATCAGTCCATGTATTTTATTACACTAAAAAAATTATCTTCATTCTCAACTACATAGATTCTTCGACATCCATGAGCTCTTGAACAACTCAGTACATGAAAATTGGAATATACAATCTCCTAGCTTGTAGTTTTTCATCAGAATCTATAATGGCCTCATAAACTAAAAATATGTTTTGTCTCACAATCTACATGTGATCACCTTCTTTGAGATGCAGAAAGTTAAATAGGATTCACATACTATATTATTTTTGTTCTATTATTCTTAATTACTAGTTGTAGTGACTTATCCTTATTATTCTGTTTTATTGAGAGATCTTTAATTCTATTAGATTCTATGATCTCAATCACACACACCAACAACACTGCTTCCTTTTTCTTTTTTTATTTCATCCTCCTCAATCTTTACATACAATCATGTGCATGAGTGGCTTGTTAATGCATGAAAATTCCATAAATAGTATGTTGAGGGGACAAAGTGACTTCTAGAACAAAATATTCATAATTGAATACCCATTCATGGTTCCCCATATATTTTAATGTATTTATTGTTCCAATCAAGATGTATTCCAATAATAAAATTATATAATTCTTCTCATTTTTGAGACACAATTATAGAATATCTCTAGATATTCTACAGCATGATCAACTACATCTTCCTCTTAAAAAACATTCCAAAAAAATTATCACATAATTTTAAACCATAATATATGAATGTACAACATTTCATCTATAGCATAGAACTCGTTTTATAGTGTAAGAATTTCCATAAAAAATCATATCCTTAATCTCATATTTTCACATAGAAAAAACATATCATCTTTATAATTTTCTCCTAAAGTTTTCAATCTTGGGAAAATTATCATACTTCGATCACTGTTCTTCTAGAACACTCAAACAACCTCAGATCAAGACCATTTATTTACATTGATGTTCAAATCTAGCTATATTGGGTTTCTAATCATTCTTTATAAATGTACATTCAAGAACTTGATGAACATGCAACTTCAATGTGTCTTCATCTAAACTATTTTTTAAAAACATATTAATTCAATTTCACTATCAAGAAATACATGCAGTGGATTTACTTCTTCAATTTTCTACATAACAAGCTCGAATCATTTCTTGAATATGTTTCATGATGTTTTGAACTCAAAATCATAGCAAAAGAATCTTCTTATTTTCATTTCCTTATAACTTATAGATTCTAGAAACTGCATTTTTCCTTATTATTTGATCTTCCTTTTCCATAGTTACAGATCAGTTTCTATTTCTTTTTATTCTTATATAACACACCAATTATAGTGTTTGTAATGTTTATACCATGGATGAATAACGCTTATAAAATCCCATTTCAATTTGTTCTTCATAAAATTAAATATGGGAAACTTACTTTTTCATCCAGTATAACTTCAAAATTTTCATAACTATTGAAACTATACACTATGGTATTAAAATAATTACGTTAAAAAAATATTTATTTTCAAATACTTATTCTTAGTGGAATAATATCGTGACCCTACATTTTATTACATGACTGTTACATAATTTTAAATATAAAAAACATAATAGTCATATATTCAAGGATCAAATGGTTTAGTATCTTGAAAAAATAAGGATCATACATCACTTGTACATAATGAAACATAAAAATTTATTTAAATACTCATTCAATATCCTTGTAAATATAATGTTCTCCTTAGTATATATAGTCACCTAAGGATATACATCAAATAAAGGGGTGTTCTCAAATCCCACTAAGAGGATGAATAATGGACATGAATTAATATAACATAGGTGAGCATAATCACCACCACCATCTCATAAGAATAGGATCATCATCAACTTATTGATGGAAAAATTTGATAAAGGCATTGAATGTGATAATGCACAAAAATGAAACATCATGTCATAGTGGTCAAAGGCCACATATTGTTGTGAACAAAGCTAGTATCATGTTCACACATAACATACGTTCATAATAATAACATCACCATTATGAAAAAATATATCATCATGTTCATACATAATACACATTATATCATGAGATACATAAAATTTCCCAATTCATTATAGGCCTATAAAATTTTTGGTCCACCCATCACATCAAAATATTAACATAATCATGAATTCCACATAGAACATATAACAATACTAGTCATGAAATAACTAATGGAAAGGAATGGGTTTCATAAGGATTTCATAAATCATACATTAATTAATAATGTTTTGGGTTCCCAAATGAATAAGGGAAAAAATATATTATATAAACATCATCATTATTGCTTGAAGAATAAATAACTTATGATGAGTCAAATATCTGTTTTGAAAAGAAAAGTATTTTTGGAAAATCTTTGTATTTGGATTAAAAATCAAGGTGGTAACATGTATATCCCCAAAATAAAAGGGAATAATAGTGAAAGGATATTTATGAAATGTTAAAGTAATATACATATGGAAACTGATGTTAATAAGTGATAACCCAAATAAAGAGAGTTGGGTTCAAGAATCCCCATACCTTACATCCCATGTTATTTATTTTCATTTATGACTCCTGAATAATAAACATAGGATTACTAAATCATAGTTCAAGAAGTGAATTATGTTCATTATTTTCCACCATTTATCCATTATAATTGTTTTATTCCATTTTATAATAGTCATTTTTAAATTTGAATTATTTTGATATCATGTTTTCATTTAATTTTCCAATTTTTTTTCAATATCACTATTTTTGTTCAAGGTTATTTATAAAATAGTAGAATGAATTACATAATATTAAAAAAAATATTTATACTTTCATATATCATAAATAATTTATTGTAAAAAAATATAATGTTGGTAATAATAGAATGATTGGCACTATCCTCTTCGGTGATTAACTGACTGTTGATGGGACATTATCGAAGGAGAAGGAAAGAGAAATTTTAAATTTATATATGTCATAATTATGATACTTCCACTAGGTGAAAATCATTAATATAATTTTAACATAATAAATAATTAATTTTATAATATTTTATTTGAAAATAATTGTGAAAAATGAAATAGAATAGGAAAAAGAGAGAAGATTTTATAGAAACACACTCTTTCCTCGGTACAGCTTCTCTTCCATGACACTAAATCTCCCTTCATGTTTGGAGTTGGTTTACTCCAGAACTCCCCTAGGTATTATAAGGGAATTGACATAAAGTATTTGGGTAGAAATGTTTATTTGGAAAGTGAGGGAGGAACGGGTTTCTAAGGGAAGGGAGAGGGGTTATTTATACTAGAGGAGATGAGTATATTAGAATAAAATATTAAATAAAATACTATATTAAAGTTAAAACTTGTAATAGTGATGTTTTGACTATATAAATAATATATAAATATAATATAATTGTTTTAGGTCTTTAAAAAACCTTATAATTTTTATTCATTTAGTTTATTAAAAAGGAATGTGGGAAAAAGAAAATTTGTTATTTTAAGGGATCACTTTTGAATTTAGGTTTTGGAAAATGCTTTTTAGGTTTCAAAATTAATTTTGTTAAATTTTAATGAAATATTAATTAAATTAAATATATTTTTACTTAATATAAAGTTTTATAAATTATTAGGTCATTATGACACCATGAATGATGTAATTTAAGATAATCTGGTTGTGTGAAAAACTGTATTTTTACTATTCACTTAAAAATTAAATTATTTCAGAAAATTACTAAAAATAACCCTTGAACAATTTCAAAATGTCAATTTCAAAAATTATATTAATTTTATTAACATATTTAATTTCAAATTTTAATGTAAAAATTATGATTTTTATAAAATACGTTAAAATACAGGTTACTAAAAATGTGCCTATATTTTCTTGGAGTTTTGTAATCATGAGATTTATTTTTCATAATTATAATATTTATATTTACTTATATTACTCATGATAAATGTTATTTATATCACACTTTATTATTTTGAGGTAAAACTACTATTCCAATAGTTAGGTTACTAATCCCAATGACCATGTTACTATTCCCAATAGTCGGGTTACTATTCTAATGGTCACATGACCTCCTATAAATGACACTTCATTCTTTCACTCAATATTCACTACAATTCATCCCAAGGTTATGTATTTTCATTTTCTATGATTTTTATTTGTTGACTAATATTTTGTTTCATTTCTATAGTGTTGGCCTTGGGGGGGATGATTCTATAATATTGTGGTGATCCATACCTTCTTATTTTAGATTTTCTATTTTAGATTTTTTGTCCAATTTCAATGTTTCCCATTTTCAATGGGTTCATGGTTGAATGATGTAATTATCATTATTAATGAATTAATGTTATGTTGGTTTGACTATATTTTGTACGTGTATAATATTGTATAATATGATATAATACACATTTATTTCAAGTAAAAAAATATTATTTGTAAACTTTATGTTATTACATTTATCACCCTCTTGAAATTTTGTCCCAGAAATTTCAACTCATATTCTTAGTTGAGAATAGATTAGGGTACTTCTATTTCATTTTTTCTAGTTCTCATGTTGCGTCTTTCTACTTATGGTTTCACCAAAGAACTTTGACAAGTTGATTTTTCTTGTTGTGTAGAACATTGTCTTTATGGTCTATGATCTTCACTAGATGCTCTTCATATGAGAGGCCATTCTCTATTTGTATGAACTTTGAATTCAATACATGTGAGGGGTCAGGTATGTACTCCCTTAGGAGAGATACATGGAACACACCATGAACTTGAGCCATATTTTTCAGATGTGTAAGTAGATATGCTACTGCTCTTATGTGATTAAGGATCTCAAAGGGGTCAATGTACTTAGGGATAAGCTTACACTTATTTAAAAAATGCATGTCTTTCTTCTATGGTTATATTCAAAGGAAAATATTATCTCCAACTTCAAACTCTATGTCCATTCAAAATTTGTCAGCATAACTCTTTTTCTGACTCTGGGAAACTTTTATATGCTGCTAAATAGTTTGAACCTTCTCTATCATCTCTTGTATAATATCTATTTCAATTAGCTTTCATTCACTAACTTTATCTCCACATGTTATAGATCTACTTCGCTTCCCATACAAAGATTCATATGGATCTATCTAAATACTCACGTGGAAGATATTTTAATATGATAAATCAACTAATGGGGGATGATGATACCATACTCCTTTAAATACCATTGAGTTGTCTCTTAGCATATACTTGTGTATCAAAATTGTCCTTTCAGATTGGCCATCAGTTTAGGGATGATAGTCCATATAGAAATTAAATTCAGTATTCAAATCATGTTAAAGAATTCTCTAGAATTTAGAAGTGAACCTTGGATCATGAACTGAGATGATCAAAATTTGAACTCCATGTAGCCTCACCACTTCCTTTACATATATCTAGGAAGGTTGTTCAAACGAGAAATATTCCTAAATAATGATGAATTGGGAAGTCTTTTTGATATGATCTATAAAAATCCATATCACATGATTTAATATGGATATATTTAGGATACTAGTTACAATGTTAATAGTGAAATTCTCTCATTTCCATATGGATATATGGAATGGTTGAGTCATTCATTTGGTCTTATGTTGCTTTGCTTTAGCTTTCTGACATACCAGACACTTTGAGGTGTAGTCATCAATCTCCTTCTTCATGTTGTACCACCAGAATTGTTCTCAACGATCACGATACATATTGGTACTTCTAGGATAGATGGAGAAAGATGAGCTATGTACATTATGTAATAGATCTTTGTTTATCTCAGGTGATGCAACCACACAAAGTCTAGTTCCAAATCTAATGACACCATTTTCATCGATGTGGAACTGATGTAGCTTCCCATCCATTAGAGCTTTCACCTTATTTTGTAGCTCAAAATCATTCCTTTTTGCATCATTGATCATCTCTTGGATAGATGGTTGTGAAATAATTTGTGAAATGTAGGATGTATTCTACACCATTATGATTTCCAAATCCATCCTTTGTACATCCATTAAGATAGGGTCTTTGTAAATACACTTCATGGATAAATTACCAAGTTATTTTCATCTAAGAGCATCAGCTACCTTGTTCACCATTCCTGGATGGTTGTGAATAGAGCAATCATAGTCCTTACATAGCTCTAACCATCTTATTTGATGCATGTTGAAATACTATGTGAATATATACTTTATACAATTATAATCAGTATATATGTCACACATCTCACTATAGAGATAGTGCCACCAAATATTCAAGGTTAAGATCACAAATTCTATCTCTAGATTATGGATCAGGTAGTTTATATCATGGATCCTCAATTATTTCAAGGATTAGGCTATCAATTTTTTCATTTTTCATGAGTTTACAACCCAATAATTTCTTCAAAGTAACACTATATATCAAAAAAAATTCTCTAATTGATGGTAGTGTGAGTATAAGCATAGTGATTTTCCTCTTCTTTGTAAATTTAAATATTTACTCACATTCTTAAGTATAGACATACTTTACCCCTTTTCATGTTAACATAGTTATTATTATATAAAATTGTGAGAAAATTTCTCACAAAATGTTAGTAGTACCCTACTAAGCTATGAAAAATATGGATTTATATGACACTAGTCGGTATGGTCCATTTTTTCTATTTCATTTTTTGAAGGGTCCATATAAATTCCCTCACTTATGATCACATTCCCAATAAATGTGACTTGCTGAATCCAAAAGTCACACTTTTGAAACATATCATACAATTTATTCTTCTTAATTTCATGAACACAATCATTATACACTTTTCATGCTCCTATTTAGTCTTGGAGTAAATGAGAATATCATTGATAGAAACTACCAAAAATTTGTCCAGGTAGTCTCAAACAACTTTATTTATAAAATCCTTAAATATTTTTGGAGGATTAGTAAGTCCGAATGACATCAATATGAAATCATAGTGTCCATACCTTGTTTGAAAAGTATTCTTCTATATATCTTCATTATTTAGCTTCAGTAGATGATATCTGTAATGGAGATACACCTTAGAGAAGTATAGATCTCTTCATAATTGATCAATTAAGTCATCAATCATTGGTTGAGGATTCTTGTTATTTATAGTGATCTTGTTAATATCCTAGTAACTGATACATAGCTTCATTGATCCATCCTTATTATAGACAAATAGTACCGATGCGCACCAAGGTGATGAACTAGGGAATATGAACCCTTTGTCTAAATTCTCTTGTAGTTACGTTTGTAACTCCTATAGTTTGATTGGGGTCACCCTATATGATAATTTAGAGATAGGAGTGGCTCCATGTATAAGTTATATTGATAACTCTACTGCATGATCTGGGGGATTTGGGTACCTCTACAGTAAATACATCAATGTATTCCCCCACAATGGGCATTTACTGTAGAGACCCGAAGCTTGACGTACATGGACATTACATTACTTTTGCGGAATACTTAGTACATAAAAAAAACACACACACAAGGATCGTAATAGTTTAGTGTCTTTGGAAACTCATAATATAATCTTCTAATTGTGGTGAAAGATCTTCAACATCTCCCATACAGATCTTTCTTTTTTTACCTAAAACCATTCTTTATATCCTGGGGAAAAGAAAACATAAAAGGGTGAGCTCAAATGCTCAGTAAGGGTAAAAAAAGGAAATGTCAATCACATCATTTTCATAAGAACATAACATTTTGGAAATATTAACCTGCAAAAGAGAGCATAATTTCATAACATGGGATAAATCATAGTAGTGAAATTAAATCCCAATAATCATAACTTAAAACATGAAACTTTGTGGCATACACACATAATCATAGAGAATCATTTCTTGTTAGTCAAGACTCATTGCCAAGACTATCTTAGTGGACAAAGTCCATTTCTGAACCGAGTCACCCTCGTTTCAGTCCTATTTCACTAAACCGGTATAACCTACCATTCCAACCATGTCTATCTCATGAGATATAAAATCTTTACCCAATGCATTGGAGGGAGATATAGGTCCCACCCATCTCATAATTATACCATTCTTATGTGTGCCACAAAATCTTAAATCATACATCATTGCATAACCCATGTAATAAAAATGGGATTCTTAAACAACATGACATCATAAAACAATTCATATAAGATAAAGGAATTCATAAAAATAATTCCATCACAACATAATCAAATCAATGTAATAATAGGGATAAAAATAGAACCCTTTTATTATCTTAGATGGAAAATAATTTTGATAAAACACTTGAACTCCATTCTTGAGGAAAATATCCTTTCCCCTTCAAAAACACTTTTCATTTCTTAACATGTCATAAAATTATAACTAAAAGAAGTTGATTAAAAATAAACTTGAAAACTTGTAAAGGAAGCTTCTTGGAAATAATGTTTTAAAAATCCATTCATGCCGTATAAGTTAAAAAAAACATTCTTCTCGTACTTTTGTCGGAAAAGTCAAAAAGTACCTCATACGAAAAACGACAAAAGATTTCTTTCATATCTTTTACTAAAAACTCACCGAAGGGTAAAATTGGATTTAAAAAATTTTAGGTGGATGGAAATAATATTATATATTCAGGAAACATGGATGTGGATGATAAAATACACCCTAGTAAATACCAAAGTATAAACAATCTCGGATAAAAATGAGATTGTGATATTTCCCTTACCTTTGGTCCGATATGCTTTGTACATGTCCGAACCTCCTGTATAATGATTTAAATAATGTTATTGACTTATTACAGAATCATACTTATTTTTATGACATCATATATGGTCATATTCTTAGCTTATTATTAGTAATATTCCATTACTACTTGTTATTCGGGTGTTTATTACTTTTTGTTCTTATGCATGTTTTGTCGAATAAATTCTTATTCTTATCTTTAGGTTATAGATACCTCATTTATAGAATGGTATTAGTGTAATATATATCATATTCATTCATTCAATTCATTTATATAATCATTATGAAATGAAGATCATGTAGAACGAGTCGCATCACATCGTGGAGACGGTATTCCGTACGTACGCACGAGTGATGATATCGTTCCTATGATCGTGGAATTGTATTGGAGTGTATTTATACTATTTCTGAATCAATATAACATTATAATATTCATATATATTGATTTTGTACACCATTATAACCATCCAAGTAAGGTGGTGGTGGAAAATAGATTACACCACAGCGTGGAGACGGTATTCCGTACGTACGCACGCGCTGTGATTTCCTTTTTCCGTAGGATGGATAGAAGGTTAATTAGAGTTGTTTCATATTTTTAATAACATATCAGTATATAAGAAATACTGATGTTATTACTTTATCATGAAACAACTAAATAAGAAGAAGTTGAAGAAGAAAGAAATTGAAAAAGATCGGTAATGGATATTACCTCTTTTTGACGCTCCTTCACTTAACCTCCACTTAAAGAACTAAGGATGGTCTTTGAAGAATACCCGTACATCTAGGATGATACTAGGGAAGTGGAAAAGAGATTTTGGAAGGGGTTGGCCTAGCTTTAATGCTCAAATTGGTGTGAGGAGGAGAGGGAGAAGGTGCCCTTTTATAAGGGAGGAGAGGGGCACCTTAGGAAAATCTCAAAATATTATTTTATATTAAGGTCAAATTCGGTTTATAATGGTTCCAAAGGGTATTATTTCGAAGATAAAGTGGGGATGGGTCGAAATCCTCTCATCCAATAGGATTTATACAAGTTTAGGTTATTATTTTAACCTTATCAATTAGATTTAACTCTAAGTTAAATAATTTAACTTTTACCGTGTCTTTTTGTTTTCTTACACTATATGGTTAATAAACTTACCATAACAATCCAAAAGAACCCCAAGTTGTTTATTATTAATATATATATCTTTATCTAAGTCATTTGGCCGATACTTAGATTTTTAATAATTAAATAACAATTAATAATATAATATTTGTTTTAAAAACTAATTTATGTCAATTTTGACACTATTTGGTACATGATTTTTATAAAATTCATAACAGAATGATAAGTTAGAACCAAGTTATTTATATCAACAATAACATGTCATATTAACCTATAAAATTAATTTAAGTCATAAAAAGTCTCAAATTACATTTATTTGGGCATTTATAACATCAATTATGTCAATATTTCATTAATAAGACAATTACTGCATCATGTTTGTGTCATAAATAAATTAAATTATTTAATGTATAAAAATTAAAAATAAAATACCATTATGTAGGAAATCTTTTTAGATTTCTAATGAATATTTATAGTCGAATTTATCTAATGTATAACCCCATATTAAGAATGATTTACTTATTAAACTTTGATTTTAACTATTTTAACCCTTCTTTAAATAAATTAATAATAAATGTCCTAATCTAATCCAAGTGGGCTTAAATGGTCATATTTTATTCCTAAGGTTGTTTTTGGTCGAATTACACTTGTCCAATAGAATTAGGACATGTGTTAGGGTAATAATAATAACATTTTTACCCTTAATTACTCTATTTACTTTTAACCATGGTAAAAAAAGTAAAAAGTTACTATTCACCAAAAATTATTTTCATCTCATTGAACCACATTTTACTTACTAACATCAACCGTTTCTCTCATTTTTTGAAATTCCACTCACAGAAGTGGTAAAATTATGTTTTATGAAAAATTCATCATTTTTTTAACTACCACTTAGTGGTTTCACTATTAATCAAAAAATGAAAGTTTCCAGAAAAATACCAAAAATTAGGCCTAAGCTATATTTGATATTATGAACTCAAAAATGATGTCTATTTTACCAAATTCAAAACATATTAGTTGCATTAATTAATTTAAAAATTAATTCCCTTTGTCAAAACAAATAGCGTGTTTTTAAGAGATAATAACTATCAAAAGATTGACACTTGTTTATGTCTGGTTTAAATGCAGAATTACATCCAATGACCAAAATTGTATTAAATTGTAAAAATATATTCTAAATATACTTTAAAACCACTCAAATTAATAATTTATCACTATTAATTATTTCGATTAAAAAAGTTGTTTTTAATTATAATTTAGTAATTTTCACTATTCATCAGAATATGAAAGTTATCCGAAAAGTACCAAAATTTCACCCTAAGCTAATTTCGATATTCAGAATCCAAAAATGAAGACAATTTTGAAAAATAAAATTTACAAAATTTCAAAAAGTGGTTATTACTATTCATAACGGCTAGTTTTAATTTTAATAGCATATCGTTGTTTAGTGAAACTCGTTATTGCGTACTACACACGCTATCGAGGAAGGTCGCGATTGCATGTTGTGCAAGATCCTTTTGGTGTAGCGTACAACACAAGACATTAATGAAATTAAAAAGAATATTTTTCATAAAATCTCGGGCTGTTACATTTACTCTAGGTTTATACCTTCATTTGAATCAACAATTTGGGAATGGTATGTTTCTTTATAGGGTATCAACCCCCTTAACATTGAGGTATTTACATAGGAGATTCATGATCTTACATTGATTTTTTGAGGGGGGGTGGGATGGTTTGTAATATAAAAAAATATTTTATTTTCCTAACAATTGATGGTTACTCTATATAATTAGATCCAATACATGGCCAATATAGCATGAATTCCACCAAGGAAAGGATTATGAGATTCAATGGAAGGAACTTCCTACATATGCTAACATTATAAGAGTCCAAAACTTGGGTTTCAATTATCACACCACTAGGTGTTCTTATATATATTTATACATTAAGGTATTAGAGATTTGGTTCAATAGTTCTAGAAAACTTGTAGGATATAATGGAATTCATAAAACTAGAATCAAATAAAACTCATTGCATTCATGAGTGAATAGTAAGTGTACCTTGTACAATGTCATTTTCACACTCCACTTCAGTAATAGTGATGACATAAACATTCCCTTTCTCATTTGGGTTTAGTGGTCACTGACACTGATTACACTCAAGGACCCCTGGTTTAGTGCACTGGCTTTTATAGTTTCCTTTCTCCCTACAATTGAAGAATTGAACCATGGGTGGTACATTAGGAGGTTACTTTATTTCCTCAATCATGTTATTATACTTATTCATGTCTAATTGACATTCATGAGCTTGGTGGTATTCTCTCCCACACTTTAATCATTTACCCATCACTTTTAGGTAATCCCCATGATGTTTCTTCACACATTTTTTACATGTGGGTAGTTGGATCCTCTTTCCTCTTTTTTTTCACTTGACTCACCATCTTGAATCTCCATTATTCTCTTAATATCTCCATAAACATGGGAAAACTCAACAAACTCCATATTTACTTTCATATAACATTGAGTCACTTCTTCATAACACTTGAAGTCTCAAATAGAAAGATCCTTTCAAAGGTTTGGTTTTAAACCCCTAAAGAATCTATATATTTCTCTATCATTTTTTATAACAAAACATAAGGCCTTTATTGAATGACTTATGGGTTTTTCCTTGTAATCCATGAAATATTCACCTTAATTTTTATTTAGTTCTATGATTTTACTCTCTATATTTGATCTAAGAGTTTGATGGAAATATTTATCAAGAAATATTTTCTTAAAGACTTCCCACTTGATCTCTTCCATTTTATCCTTCAGCTTGGTGTTATTTATCAACTTCCACCATTGATTGGATTATATATCAAAATTATAAATGTCCATAGTCACCATATCCTTCTTAGAATATTGGATCATATAAAAGATCTTATCTATTAAGTTAACCTACTATTCTATGACAAATGGATTATAAGTTTCACTAAACATTGGCGGTCATTACCACATAAAGGTCTCAATATCCACTTATTTCTTCTTGGGAGAGGGTGGATGTTTTACATGGTTTAGGTTATTTTTCATATCATGATATTGATGGGTAAGAACTTATATAAATTTTTTAACCCCACCTCCCATGTAATTGGTGATTTCATTCAAACAGTCATTGCATTTTCCCTCACACGGGTGTTTACCCAGTTTTTCCTACTTCCAACTATTTTCTAAAATAGAAAAGGGTTGAACAAAACATAAGTCAAAAAAATAATGAATAAACAATTTATTATTTTTCTAAAGGAATATCTTATGGACACTATGAGTTCATAGTGATTTTGTTATGAATGATCTAAAGTCATAATTAGGATATGTTTTCTTTCTCAACGGAGGAGTTGTGAGTTGGAAGAGTTCAAAGAAGATAACAGTTACTAATTAAATAATGGATTTAAAGTATCTTTTGACTTATGATATAGCCAAGGAATCCATTTGGATATGAAATGTTTTCCAGGATATTGATGTGGTACATAGTATCATAGACACTATCACATTGTATTGTGATAATATTGTATCAATGGCTCATGTAAAAGTTCCATGGTCACACCTGAAGACATAGAATATACTCTATAAATATCATATATTGATGTAGTTTTATTTGAGGGTGATGTTATAGTAAGAAGATTTCTCAGAGAACAAAATGTGTTAAAACCATTAACTAAAGGATTATCTTAGCAGAATCATGAGTATCACGTGAGAGCTAGCAGACTGAAGGATGTTAACTGGTGGCACTAGTAAAAGTGGTAATATGTTCGTGTTGTTTCCCTAGAACCAATTTTTTTGTAATTTATGATAACCTATATTCATTTTTTGAATATTAATAAACTCCTTATCACAACATGATTGTTATTTTTTGTAACATGGTTTGTGATAATGTTTTAAGAGTAGTTGTCACACTGAAAGGTCACATGAGTTCCCCACTATGATGTGAACATAGAAGTGTCCAATATTATTCTTAAATATATGTTATATAGCTAGATGGAATTATTTCCGGGAAACAAATAATACAGGTTATTAGGGGTGTAGAATCATAGTAATATGAGGCACCTTCTCATGTTGTATGACCTTGGTAATATATAATGTATGATATTATGAGAACGAGACCTACCAGTAGGAAATCCATATTTATATTTTTAATTGGGTATTCCTATCTGTGGATGTGCGTATTGATCCTTAAACTATAAGATTATTATTAATGATTATTATAAGTCATGTCCATTGATGTATTTGGGAAAACTATGATGACATATGTTTTCAGTGAGGTAGGATATATTGGGGGCATCATGAGAAATATTTCATTAATGAATAATGAGAGAAAAGTATTTTTCCATTTAGTTATTTAACAGAAGTTGATATCACATGACCATTGATAGAAATGATATAACCTAAATAAATCCATGGTCATTGTGCTTTATAGGTAAGTTTGATTTCTATAAATTTGAAGAAAGAGACATCGAGAACATAGGTTGATGGAACCAACGAGCAATCTACTTGATTCGAGATGTCATGATAACGAGATTATAGTGCACATTAAGTGTTAGAATGAGGTATTATTTCATTTAAACATTAACTTAATTCTCTATGGGTTCCTTGGCATGTTGTTTGTTGATAACCTTACACTTTAGGCTGTTTTTACAAATTTCACTGAGAAGGAGGCCTAGAGGGTCACACCTAAGTGTATCCATAATCTCAGTTAAATAATATATTGTTATTTATTATTTAACAAGTTAAATAAATAGTATTCCTACACACTGTTTAATAATGTTTCATGTTTTATTCATTGTATATATTCTGTCATAAGTTATTCGAGAGAATATTTTGTGATCGAAATATTTAATAAATATTTATTTTCTATTTTAGTGGATATAATATTTATTTATTTATTAGATAATAATGGAGTGATATCTATTTATTAAATAAATAGTCATTATTCAAGGCTTGATAAATATTTTGGAGGAATGGAGGACTGATTTTAATGATCCTATGATAAATCATATATATTAAATATTATTTTTATAAATACTATTTAATTTTAATTCACATGTATAGCCCATGTAAAGAAATAATAATAATAATAATATTATATATATGATGTTGTATGGGGATTAAATAAATAATAACGGGGCAAATTTGAAATTATTTATTCCAACCCTAGTGGTATATAAACCTAATTATATTATTTTCTTAGTAAAGAATTTCATTTTGGTGTTGTGCACAGTGAGATCTATAGAGAATCCTCTCAAGCCCTAGAGATATCCCTCTCCCACAACACTCCCAATAATGGAGAGAGATATTACCCCACCATCCACTATTTAGTCTATAAAGATCAAGTAGAATCCATTGGAAGTGATTATCAGGGTGATCAAAGGTGAATGATGTTGGAGATAGGATCTACCATGCTAGCACCCAAAGATTCATACAGTGACGTTTGAAGATTCATAGAACATGTGTGGATCCATGCTATATGGAATATATTATTAATTCATAAAACACAATGACAATAAGATCTAGATCCACTTTTAGATCCAGCAATGAAGAAAAAATTTCTTTCAAGGATATTCTTTAATTACTTAAATTAATTATATATAATGTGTACCGATCATGTTCTTTGGTTCTAGATTTTATCCATTGTATATTTTATTTAATTCAAGTATGTTGATCATGTCATCTATCGTTGTGTAAAAATAAGATTAATCATCGATCATAACAAAAATAATTGTTGGGAATGCCCTATCTGACATTGTTGTTGCATCCAGAACCTACAACAATGTCGAACCATGACCCCATGGGCTAATGATGAAGCTCATAATGAACAGATAGGGGGAAAAGACACAAGAACAAAGGTGAAAATGTCACTCTCCAAGAATTCTTCTCCAATAATAATAAATTGGGGATATCAAGGGTGAATAGCATGAATAATCAATAATAAATGTAATTAATCAATTTAATTCATATATTGGGCTCATGGAAGAATGTTTGATCATAGAATCAAATAAAGAGGATTGGATACATTATTAAAAAACATAATCAAGAGTTTGAAAATAAAAAGTGACGATGTCAAGACCCGTCCCCCAGGACCTGTATCGTGACTACCCCAAGCCCGCCTTCCATAGGCTAGGGGCTGGCAACTAGCACCTAAGGCATAAATCCCTAAACTAGGAAGGCATTTCCTTTATAAACTGAAACACACACAACAGAGTATGAGTTGAAAGTAAAACACTAAGAAAATTTATATAAAAAAGAGTGCTAAAAAGTAAAGGGGTCAGAAATACAAGCCCAACCGGAAAGTACAACTGAAAAGCAAGTACAAATGAAGAAAAGTAAAGTAGCCACTGGGATGTCCTCGGGGTTCCAACCTGAAGGGTAGGTACAGATGGCCTCCTCAGCACTCCATGCCTGTCCGTCGACTCCGTGTACCGTCATGCCAAGTGGTCCACCTCCGGGTACCATCCAGTCCTAATACCCTCTGCCTCAATCAGCACTGTCTGTCATCTGAAACCAAAACAATGAGGTTCAGGCATAGCCCGTGTAGGAGTGAGTATAACGATACTCAATAGGGACCCCAAGACACTCAGGGTCTCAAACAATCCAACATGGTTAACCAAAAAGTATGAATTCAATAGATAAGCATTACTTAGGTATATGCCCATACATATACCTAAGTTATCTTGTAACCCATCTCAATCATGAGAAAACCAAAAAAGTGGTTGACTCAGCTCAAACCAGGATTTTATTCTAGGGCTAATAACAAGTAATGTCCCCAGTCACACTGTCAGAACCTTGGCTGATGGTGTACTCCTCCTCTATCGAGTACAGTGGGCCTGCCGCATCACACAGAGGCAATTCCCACTATCCTGGACTACTATGGTACTCCTCCTGTCGAGTACTGTGGATCGCTGCGCTCACACAGAGGTGCTCCCAACTGTGGGTTTGCCGCGCTCACATAGAAGTGCTCCCCCTCATAGCCTGCTAAGGTACTCCTCTTGATGAGTACCATGGATCTGCTGTGTCACACATAGGTGCTCCCCACTATGGTTTTTCCGCATCACACAGAGACGTTCCCCATTGGACTAGTCAAAACACTCTGAGTTTAAAGGTCAGCAGTCGTCAGGTCTCAGCCAGCTATTAGGTCTCCGTACTCTGCTCGCTCGTCTCTAGGAAGATCCGCTCTAATAACTATAGGTCAAT
The DNA here is from genome assembly GCA_963277665.1 of Viscum album. Classification (NCBI taxonomy): domain Eukaryota; kingdom Viridiplantae; phylum Streptophyta; class Magnoliopsida; order Santalales; family Viscaceae; genus Viscum; species Viscum album. Next base: position 229,377,402 of record OY728125.1, read on the forward strand.
TCTACAAATCTCATGAATTCCCTATTAAATGAATATCAAAGGTTCGCCTCGTCGTAGGGGTCTCAATGCAACAGACGGCGCGTCAATCGGACGTCCGGTCTATGAGTTATCGGCATTTCCGTTCCAGGAGCCCAGTTGGATTTAGGTTTAATCTAGCCGGTCTGAACCCCAACTATGTACAAACCTCAAGTGGGATATGCCAAAATAACCGTCTCACTCCAAACTTTCCGTTTCTGCAGACGATTCATCAATAAGACACCCGTAGCCCTTGTTTTGGGCAATAAGGTGTATTCGGGTCAACGGGTCCAGACTGGGGTTCGACACGGTCCGTGGGTCGACCCGGCCTGAGGGTCGGCCTGACCCAAGGGGGCAGCCCAGACTGTGCTGGGTCCAGCCCAACGGCCCGCATGGCCTAGCTGGCCAGTGGCTGGCAGCACCCTGCGGGGCCCACCCTTTCCGCGTCAAGGGGTGAGGGGTGCACCCCTTGGATTTCTGAATGGATGAACCATTCGGGTGGGGACCAAACCAGTGCTAGGTGGCACCGGTCCAAGTCATTCGGGACCTAGTGGGGTCCTGCTCCTCCCGGCTGGCTGAGCGGCCAGCCGCTCCCCACTGCCGGCGGCCGGCCCGACGCTGGCCGCCTCTGCTCTTCCACTGTGTCCCGCCCTGGCCGCAGCTCTCCTCCTCAACGCGGCGCGACGGCACCATTCCCTTCCGCCACAGCCCAGCCTGGCCGTGACCCTCTTCTACTCCGCCTGGAATGCCGGCACTGTGCCCTTCTGCCTCGGCCCTGCCTGGCTGCGGCCCTCTTTTTCTCCGCGCGGTGCGCCGAGACATCGCCCTTCCATCGTGGCCCGGCCTGGCTGTAGCCCTATTCTCCTCCACGTGGTGCGACGATGTTGTGACCTTCCACCGCAGCCATGACCTGGCTACAACCCTATTCTCCTCCACGTGACACTACGGCGCCGTGCTCTTTCGGTGACCCAGCGGCCTTGCACCGCCGGTTTTCTTCACTGTCGGCCCAATGCCGACCGTCGTTGCTCCGCCACGGTTGTCAACAATCGAGGAAAAAAACGAAGGGGGAGGGTCGGGCCGTGTTCGTGCTGTTCGAGCCCTCCACGTTACGGTGTTATCAATTGGAAAAACATTACCCATGTGTGAACGATGTAGAACAAAAGAATTTTCAAACTCAAATCCCCTACCTCATATTGTTATCCGTTGACGATGTTGCGGAAAGGTAGACATTGTTCCATTGACGTTGAAAATAAGATGAAGAATTCAAGGACGGTGACATCGGCGTTCTTCTAAGATGGTGCTTCCCTTTCTTACCCCGGTTTAAGATCGTTCTTCGTTGGCGGAAGAGGCATTCTTCGTTTGGAGAAATAGTTCCTCCAAGCTCTTCCAACCCCTCTCCCAATGTTCCACCAAATGAATATGCCAACCAAAAATAATGGGTTAAGCTAACCCATTATTTAATTGTTGGCCAAAATATTCAAAAGATTTCAAAATAATTAATTAACGTTCCATTAATTAATTTGAGTGGATTGGCACATTTACGAGATAAGTTCAAGGGTTTCCCCCCACTTATAGAGAGTTCAAGGGGGTTTAAAGCTTGTGTGGTCCCCACCTCTTTAATTGATAAGAGGTGTTTAGACCTCGGGTGGGCCCCACCACCATAACCTCTCATGAAAGGTTATGATGTGGTGGCCCCCACCTCTAACCTCCTCTTGGAGGATTTAACCACCAAATAAAAATAAGCTACACAATTATTTTTATTTAATTTTATTCTTAAAATATATATAAAAACCAACTTTCATTCTCGACCAACTACTGTCGAGGTGAAAGTCATATTAAGGGAATACCGGTGCTGCGAGTTCAACGAGGCCCTTAGATTTCAGTTTCGATCACTAGTTCAAATGTTATAAAATCTCGCTCACACGTTTACTAAACATACCTGAACAAAACTTCAGAAATTGATTCTGGGCACACCGGGCCTCAGAATCAAGCGCCGTAAATTTTTGTAGACTCGTAAAATTCCCATGTAGTTAAAAAAAAATTTCCACAGAATTTATGAGTCTTTACATTCTCCCCACTTCAGGGCTTTATGTCCTCATAAGCTACAACTCGAACTAAGGGATCAAATGTGGGTACTGAGAACACATCTGAGCATCCCGCTCCCATGTGCTCTCCTGGAGGTTCTCGTGCTGCCAACAAATGTGCACCAGATGTATTGACCATCCACGTAGGACCCACCCCTGTCAATCCTCAATCTCCACTTGAACCTCTGTGAAAGTCACCCCATCATCGATGTCCATCTCCCCATGGTCGATGATGTGTAAAGGGTTGTGCACGTATCTCCTCAACTGAGATACGTGGAAGACGTCGTGCACCCGGTGTAACTGAGGTGGAAGAGCTAAGATGTAAGCCACCTTGCCTACTCTAGTGAGGACCTAGAATGGTCCAATGAATATCGGAGATGAATTTCCACCTCGTCCAAATCTCTGTAGACCTCATTGAGGTGAGACCCATTGAAAGACGTGATCACCATCATCAAACTCCAGAGACCTCCGTATCTATCAACATATGACTTATGCCTGCTCTGTGCAGTCTTCATCCACTCCTGGATGATCTACACCTTTTCTGTGGTATCCTATAGCATCTTTGGTCCCACCAGTGCTGACTCACCAAGGTTTTTTCATCACAACGGTGATATGCAAGGTCACTCATACAACGCCTCGAAAGGTGCCCTACCGATGGTGGAGTGATAGCTGTTGTTGTAGGAAAACTCCACCAATGGTAAGTGATCCTCCCATTTGCGACCGAAGTCGAGGACACATGCACATAGCATGTCCTCGAGGGTCTATATGGTCCGCTCTATCTGACTATCTGTCTGAGGATAGAAGGCGGTGCTCAAGTGAAGTTGTGTCCCGAAAGCCTCCTGTAACCCCTTCCATAGCTGGGATGTAAACCGTGCATCACGGTCTAAGACAATAGAAGAAGGTAATCCATATAACTGCAAAATATCCTACACATAGAGGCATCCTAAGCTCTCTACTAAACCTTGATCTATGATCGGTAGGAAGTGGGATAACTTGGTGAGTCGGTCGACGATCACCCATATCGAATCATGACTCCTGGATGTATGTGGAATACCTGTCATGAAGTCCATGGATATCCCATCCCACTTCCACTCTGGGACATCTAAGGGATTATCCAAGCCTACTGGTACCTAGTTCCTTGCCTTCACTTGCTGACAAGTGAGGCATCGAGAGACAAACTCTGCTACAAAATTCTTCATACCTGGTCACCGGTGTTGTCGTCGAAGGTCCTGGTACATCTTCTCCACTCCTAGATGTACCGCTAGAGGGGAAGTGTGGAACTCCCTCAAAACTTCCTCTTGAAGTTCTATTGGAACCATAGTACGTCCTTTGAAGAGGATGACATGCTCCCCACCTTCAAAAAATCCACCAGGTGCATTCCCTGGGGATATCTAAGCACGTCGTGTCTCGCAGTCAGTGTCTCCATGTTGCACCTCCCTGACTCGCTGAAGAAGTGGGGGAGTGATTGTAAGAGACTGTAGGAAGGATACTCCATCTCTATCCACAAAGGATATCTATAAAGCAGCCAGCTGCTCTGTCGCCTCTCCTAGAAGCTGTATACCAGATCTTCTACTGAGTGCATCCGCAACAACATTCCCTTTCCTAGAAGTATAGACTATCTCAAAGTCATAGTCCTGGAGGAACTCAATCCAAAATCACTATCTAAGGTTCAAGTCCTTCTGAGAGAAGATATACCAAAGACTCTTGTATTCAGAGTACACAGTAAAATGTTCACCCATTAGATAGTGCTGCCACATCTTCAATGCGAAGACCACTACTGCTAACTTTAGGTCATGGATAACATAGTTCTGACCAAGTTGTCTCAGCTTCCAAGAACCATATGCGATCACTGCTCGCTCCTACATCAGGACACACCCAAGTCCGGTCCCTGATGCATCGCAGTAAACTACGTACCTTACGTCCTCCTCTGAAAGTCTCAAAATGGGGGCACGAGTCAGCCTCTACCTCAGATTCTGAAAGCTCTGATGGCATCTCTATGACCATACAAAGGGTTTCCACTTCTTCGTTAAGGATGATAGAGGTTCTATAACTCTTGAGAAGTCTGGTACGAACCTCCAATAGTATCCAGCCGAACCTAGGAAACTCCGTACCTATGTCACACTTCTGGGTGGCTCCCAAGCAGGTACCGCCTTAATCTTTGCAGGATCTTCTACAATTCCAGCTCCTGAGATGACATGTCCCAAGAAGTGAACCTCTCAAATCCAAAACTAGAACTTTGAGATCATACCATAAAGATAGTGCTCTCAGAGTGTATCCAATACTACCTATAAATGGTAGGCATGCTCCTCTTCAGTAGTAGAGTAAATTAGAATATAATTGATGAAGAATATGACAAAACGATCAAGGTAAGGATGAAAAATCATCTTTATGAGACACATGAACACTATTGGAGCGTTGGTTATGCCGAAGGGCATAACCATGAACTCGTATTGGCCATACCGACATCCGAAGGCCATCTTCTGTACATCCTCATCTCAAACTCTAAGCTGGTGATAGCCTGACCTGAGGTATATCTTCGAGAAGCACCGTGGTCCCCTCAGCTGATCAAAGAGGTTGTCAATCCTCGGGAGTGGGTAATGTTTCTTCACGGTCACCTGGTTCAAGAGACGGTAGTCAACAAAGATCCTAAAACTACCATCCTCCTTGGCGAATAGAATTGGGGCCACCTAGGGAGAAACACTGGGCCAGATGAATCGCTTCCCCTACAAGTCCTCTAGCTATACCCACAGCTCACGAAGCTCAGCGGGAGCTATCTGATAAGATGGAGTAGATATCGGTGTTGTCTTGAGGTATAGGTATGTATAGAAGTCCACCTCTCTATGAGGAGGTAGTCCTTGAACATCTTCATGGAAAACATCTACGTACTGGTCCACCACTACAGGATAAGTTGGACTCTCTACCTCAACTACTCCGAGGGTAAGGCAAGCCAACTAATGAGTGATCAACTGCACCCTCCTCCGAGTAAGTCCATCTTGTGCTGCAAAATCTCCCTTCTTGCTGGTGAAGGTGAACCTGGTCCCATCTGTATGAACACACCAAACTTTGCACCTAATACAGTCAATCAGAGAATGGACTATAGATAACCAGTCCATACCCAAGATAATGTTGTAAGGCCTCTACGCCGCTACGAGAAGTTCCCAGGTGAAGCTCTCACCTCCTTGAGTAAGCTCACACTATCAGAACCAGTGCGTAATCGTCGAGTCTGCTCCCATAGGAGTCTCTATCCATAAGTATTGAACCAATGGCTCCGTCGGAATCTATGAGCTCCGAACAAGGGTAGTGGCAATGAAAGAATGACTGGAACATGTGTCTATAAGAACTGCAGTTAAGGTAGAGCAGACACAGATCATACCTAAAATCATATCTAGAGATCCATGGTTGTATGCCTCAGCTACTTGAGGTTGAGCTCTCCCCTGTCCACCTACTCCCTGCGGTCGGGGTGGTCCTCCTGGTGGTGGTGGCGGTAGGACCTCGTAACATCGTCCACCACCAGTTGCTCGACCAGCTCCTCCATCACGTCTTCCTGAACCCTGAGGACCGCCTTGATCAATCCTTTTCCTTTGCCTAGGAGGTCCCTCAACTACCTGATGATCATCTGAATGGCAGGTCGGACAGTCATGATCCATGTGACCATGCCCACTGCATGAGTAACACTGCCTGCTCCTGGCAGGTATGTCACTGCCTCGGGTGCCCCACACAACAAATCTTGAGTCCCGTGGTCTCCCACCCATGGGTATCATCCTCTTGGACCTCTGTGTCATCTTTCTACTACCAGCTTCAGAATACTCCGCTACATGTTGACTACTAGTGGGTCTCACTACTGGTGACTACTCAGCAAGGAAACTCTCTACTAGGAGGGCTCTCTCTTACACCCCGGACTATGGTAGGATGCCAAGGCATCATCGATGCCTTGATCTCTCGCCTGAGCCCCTACTCGAATGTTCGAGCCCTAATGAATGGGTCCCGCACTATATCAGTGGAGTAGCATGAGAGATCGGTGAACCTTGCTGAGTACTGAGCTACAGTCATGCTACCCTACTATAGATATAGTAGCTCCTATATCTGTACCATTCATAGGGTCACAGGAACAAACTCTTCTCAGAACAGGAACTCATAGTCTGCCCAGAGAAGTGTCACCTCATCATGGACCTAGAGCATCAGGCTCCACCATCTGCCTGCTACGGCCTATAGAAGGCTGGCAGCAAGAATCACCATGAAGTCGGCTGGTGTCCCTACCAGTCTGAAGACTCTCACCACAACCTCCATCCAATCCTAAGCCTCCTGTGGGTTTGTCTCTCCACTGAACCTGGGTGAACTATGGAAATAGAACTCATGTAACATGCTCAAGTGGCATGCATCATCTACTACTGGGGCTGGTGGCAGAGGTGGCCCAACGGGAAGTAGTACCGCTGGTGCCTCCGCTGAAAGAGGCCCTGCACTGAGGCCTCGTCGCTCGGTGGGCTGTTAGAGCATACGACTCTCGGGGCTCTATGGGGAGGCATCCTAAAAGAAATAGATGCAACACGGTCAAAAGATTATACCTGGTGAGCTTACCTGGTTGATATGACTTAAGAAAACTTTTAAAGACACGCACACAATCAGTGTTTTCATACACTAAGTCAGAAATTAGTATTCAGGGTCCTGGTGTATGGATACATCGGCCGCCCACACCAAAAATGGACTTCCTAAACTGAAACCACACTTAGTACCCTTATCACTATTACTTCACAGAGAAGAATGATCATATTCCTAAGTTCTGTGGTAGAACAGAATCCTCTGATACCAATTTTTCATGACCTGTCCCCCGGGGTCCATATTGTGACTACCCCAAGCCTGCCTTCCATAGGCCAGGGGATGGTGACTATCACCAAAGGTGTAAAACCCTAAACTAGGAAGGCATTGACTTTATAAACTGAAACACACAAAACAGAGTACGAGCTAGAAGTAAAACACTATGAAAAGCTGTATACAAAAGAGTGTTGAAAAGTAAAGGGGATAAAAATACAAGCCCAATAGGAAAGTACAAGTACAACTAAAAAGAAAGTACAACTGAAGAAAAGTAAAGCAGCCACTGGGTTGTCCTCCAGGGTTCCTACCAGAAGGGTAGGTTCAGATTTCCTCCTCAGTGCTCCATGTCCGTCTGTCTGCTCCGTGTACCATCACGCTGAGTGGTCCACATCCGGGTACCGTCCAGTCCTGCTCCCCTCTACCTTAGTCAGCACTGTCCGTCATTCGTAACCAACACAATGAGGTGCGGGCATAGCCTGTGTAGGGGTGAGTATAACGATACCCAGTAGGGACCCCAAGACCCTTAGGGTCTCACAAAATCCAACAAGGATAAACCAAAAAGTATGAATTCAACGGATAACCATTACTTAGCTATATGCCCATTCATATACCTAAGTTATCTTGTAACCCATCTCAATCATGTGGAAAACACAAAATTCATTGACTCAGCTCAAACCAGGATTTTATTCTAGGGTAGTATCAAGTGACATCCCGAGTCACACTGTCGGAACCTCAGCTGATGGTGTACTCCTCCTTTATCGAGTATAGTGGACCTGCCGTGTCACACAGAAACTCTTACCACTATCCTGGACTACTGTGGTACTCCTCCTGTCGAGTACTGTGGATCTGCTGCGCTCACACAGAGGCGCTCCCCACTGTGGGTCTACCAAACTCACACAGAGGTGCTCCCCCTCATAGCCTAATGAGGTACTCCTCTTGTCGAGTACCATGGATTTTCTGCGTCACACATAGGATCCCTCCACTATGGTTTTTCCACGTCATACAGAGGTGCTCCCCACTGGACTAGTCGAAACACTCTGATTCGAAAGGTCAGCAGTCGTCAGGTCTCAGCCAGCTATTAGGTCTCTGTACTCCGCTCGCTCTTCTCTAGGAAGATCCGCTCTACGAACTACATGTCGATTCTCTAACTCTCAATAATGCCCAATAAAAATCATCTCAAAGGTCCGCCTCATCGTAGGGGTCTCAACGCAATAGACGGCGCGTCAATCGGACGCCCGTTCTGTGAGTTATTGACATTTTCGTTCTAGGGGCCCAGTTCGATTTAGGTTTAATCAAACCCATCCATACCTCGACTGTGTCCAAACCTCAATTGATATATTCCAAAATAACCTTCTCTCCCCAATATTTCTGGTTCCGCATACGGTTCTCCAATTGGACACGTGTAGCCCTAGTTATGGGCAATAAGGTGTATTCGGGTCAACGGGTCCGGACTGGGGTCTGACCCGGTTCGCGGGTCTGACCCGGCCAGCGGGTCCCACCCAGCCCGAGGGGGTGGCCTGGCCCACGCTGGGTCCAGTCCGAGCGGGGTCCGCCCCGGCGGCCCGCGTGGCTTGGCTAGAAGCGCCCTGCGGGGCCCACCCTAGCCACGTCCAGGGGGGATGCGCGCACCCCCTAGATTCTCGAACGGATGAACCATTCGGGTGGGGAACAAACTGGTTCCAGGTGGAATCGGTCTAAGTCATGCGGGACCCAGCAGGGTCCCGCTCCTCCCGGATAGCTGAGCGGCCATCCGCTCCGCACCGGCGGCGGCCGGATCGATGTCGGCCTCCTCTGCTCCTCCGCCCGGCCTAGCCATGACCGACTTCTCCTCCACGCGGCGCAACAATGCCACACCCTTCCACCAGGGCCCGGTCTGGCCACTACCCTATTCTCCTCCACATAGTGCGATGGCGCCACACCCTTCCGCCGCGGCCCAGCCTAGCCGTGGCCCTCTTCTCCTCCACGCAGTGCAACGACGCTGCGCCCTTCCAATGACCCGATGGCCTTGAGCCATTGGTTTTATTCACAGCCGGCCCTACGTCGGTCGCTATTGAACCACCACGGTCGTCAACAAGCTAAGAAAAAAATGAAGGGGGATGTCCAGGCTGTGTTCGTGTGGTCTGGGCCCTCCACGTTATGGTGTTATCAATTGGAAAAACATTACCCATGAGTGAATGACGTAGAACCGAAGAATTTTCAAACTCAAATCCCCTACCTCATGTTGTTGTTTGTTGACGATTTTGTGGAGAGGCAGACATCATTCCCTTGACGTCGGAAAGAAGAAGAAGAAGTCAAGGACGACGTCGTCAGAGTTATTCAAGGACTATGCTTCCCTTTATTTCACTGGTTGAAGATCGTTCTTCATTGGCGGAAGAGGCATTCTTCATTGGGAGAATGAGTTCCTCCAAGCTCTTCCAACCCCTCTCCCAATGTTCCACCAAATGAATATGCCAACCCAAAATAATGGGTTAAGCTAACCCATTATTTAATTGTTGGCCAAAATAGTCAAAAGATTTCAAAATAATTAATTAAAGTTCCATTAATTTATTTGAGTGGATTGGCACATTTTTTAGGGAAGTTCAAGGGTTTCCCCCCACTTATGGAGAGTTCAAGGGGGTTTAAAGCCCGTGTGGTACCCACCTCTTTAATTTATAAGAGGTGTTTAGACCTCAGATGGGCCCCACCACCATAACCTCTCATGGAAGGTTATGGTGTGGTGGACCCCACCTCTAACCTCCTCTTGTAGGTTTTAACCATCAAATAAAAATAAACTACACACTTATTTTTATTTAATTTTATTCTTAAAAACTCTAAAAACTAACTTTCATTCTTGACCAACTGCCGTCAAGGTGAAAGTCTTCTTAAGTGAATATCGGCACTGTGAGTTCAACGGTGCCCTCAGATTTCTGTTCCGAGCATCAGTCCAAATTTTATAAAATACTGCTCGCATGTTTACTGAACGTACCCAAACAAAATTTTAGAAATTGATTCCGGGCACACCAGGCCTTGGAATCAAGCGCTGTAAATATTCGTGGACTCGTAAAATTCCCATGTATTTAAGAAAAAAAATTCCATAGAATTTCTGGGTCTTTACAAGCGAGGCCTACCTTTATTGGTATAAATAATTGGTGAAAAATGCATTCTCTAGTGAAGGAGAAGTCCCTCTATGTTTGTTGTCTCTCAATCCACATCAATCTTATCACTCATCGTCTTCCAATGTGATCCTACAACAAAGAAAACTCATAACTCCAATGAATCATCCCAAGTTTAATGTGGATAAACCTAAATAATTTCTATAACAAGGTATTTATATAGGTAATTAGGTCATTTAAATTTAAAATAAATAAATAAATTTAATTATTTATTTTAATTAAAGACACCGTGAATATATGGCTCAAACGAACGTTTGACTTCGACCAACCTTTAGTCGCACCTAGGGTAAAACCCACATTTAAAACTCAATAGTGGTATCATATTTCCAATCAAAGACTCTCTTTGTGATTTATTACACTATTTGAGGAAAACTATAAACACATGATATTAATATATTTAATATTTTTATGATATCAATTTTGGGCTCACCGGGCCTTAGAATCTCATGCCGTCTCAGCACCTGGCTTCAAAACTATTCATTAATACAGTCCAAAATCTTACATGAAAAATAGGGTCAATATATAAATGTCTCATAAGATTAGATCCATTCAACAACACATCAATACAACTTAGAGTTGACATAAAAGTTATGCTGACAACCATAAGTGAGATTATGGAATTCAAAGTTAGCCAAAAGGTATTTTAGTGAATTTATCTATAGAATATAGTCATGAGATTATAAAATATGATAAATTTGGTCCCTCATTATATCATCCCATTAAATATTCTAGATCAAGTATGGATGGTATATTATCTCTTGGTGCTTCCACAGAACCTCACTCATGTTCATGATGTGTTCCATATCTCTCTCTTGAAGAAGTACATAACTGATCCTTAACATGTACTAAAATCAGAGGTTGTACCATTGGATCATGATATCTCATAGGACGAACAATTAGTATAAATATTGGATCATAGACATATTGTTTTATAGAACAAGACTAATCACTGGGTTAACATTATTTGGAGGAATCAAATGTTTGAAGAAGTTACTTGGGAACCCAAGGATGTGATGAAATAGAGATGTAGTCATTTCTTTGTATTAGAGTGAAGAAATTTTTAGGTAAAATAAATTTTTAAGGGGGTTAGAATGTAACACCATAATAATTTATGATATTTTTTCTCTTCAAATAAATTTAGTTTCATAGATTGCTTGCAATACACACAACTTTGATTCTAAATAAGACATAATATAGTATACATTTATATCCTAGCCATTAAATTAGAAGTATGAATTAGAATACCAAATTTTTAAAAAACATGTATAAAGTATTTATATAATGAAAATATATTGATAAATAAGTGATCAATGTTCAGTCACTATATTTTATGCTTCATGAAATATATATTCTTGAAAAATAGATTTTATTGTATTTTTGTGCGCAAAAATAATATTTAATTTCTACCATTTTTTAAAATTTTATTTGCAAAAATTAACTTCATTTTTGAAATAATTATATAAAAAATATATTAGAGTGTAATTTTTATAATTTCGTGAAAAGATTGATTTTTTGATGAATAGTGAAAATAATGTTTTTTATTGTAAAATATATTTTCGTTTAAAGCATTTAAAAGGAAAAATTTTGTTTTAAAATGTTTAAAACTTAAAATTAGTTCTTTTTTATTTATTTATTAATTTTAGGTCAATAAAATTACTTCTATGTTGGATTTTAGTATAAAAATTATTTATACTTAGGAAAACATGTTTTTTATTTTCTGAAAAACTGTTTTCTATCAAATTTTGTGGGTTTAATTTTACATTAAATTAAACCAATTTTGTGAATTTAATTTGATAAATTAGATACCATATTTGGAAATAGAATTTGAAATTTTATTAATGTGACCAATTTCATTTATATTCATAATGAACATTGAAAACATTAAAAATATGTCACTTTGGTTAAGATTAAAACAGGTTTACCTAAGGTTAAACCAAGGAATAAGGGTATGTTTTCTAATTAAACTTGTATAAATCCTATTGGATGACCATATATTTACATCATACTATCCTAAATTTTAATATATGTGCATTTGGAATCATTTTTCTTGACTATAACATTATTATATTTTAATTTTTTTAAGAAATTCCAACTGAACCAAAACATCCATGAAAAATGAAATAATTAACACCCAAAAATGATGATTTTAATAAGGAATTACTAATAAATGGGAGTTAAAATATTATAATTGGATCATATATGACATTATTAGCATGAAAATTATTTTTTATAGAATTATAATAAATTTAATTTTATTATAGATGAGTTTATAACTCTTTTGACCATAGTCAAACATGAAGTAAGTGTTCATTTAACAATATCATCATTATTCAAGATTGTTTACATTTAAATCTACATTGGGAAAATTAATTGATATTTATATATTAAACCTTATATATTTTATTCTCCCCTATTTATTTTTCAATATTTCAAATTTTTCTTTCATTTTCCTCACTTTATGTACTCAATAGATCAATAGAATGTTTTTAAAGAAAAGTGAATGTTTCTGTTCGATTGGAAATATTTTTCTTCCATGTTGATATTTTTTTAAAATATTTACAATAAATTTTTTACAATTATAATAGTATTTTAAATTCATTTTTAACCATTTATTAATTTCTATAAAAACAATTTCATGGGAATATTCTTATCAATTTCCAAAAGAGGTATTTTTGATTTTTTATTGAAAATGTGAACGGATGTTTTAAAAGTATAAGGAATGAATATAATTTTCCCTTTTCATGAAAAATAAATGTTTTAAAGATTCATTTAAAATTTTAAATGGATATTTATAATGAAAAAATATTCTATAGTTTTTTTATATTTTTTTATATTTTGAATAAGCAATTTCAAAATGAAAAGGATATTTTCCTCTAGAAAATTTTCAATAATCTTTTTAAATTATTTTCATCTATGTCTACATACTTTCTTTAATCTTATGTTTTACTGAGGATATATTATAGTGATACCATCCACCATTTTTCTTTGGATGGTTTATGAGAAATTTGACTAGGGAATGTATTGACATCTTGTATGCTAGTTCTTCTCATATAGAAAATTTTTTATTATTAAGGGGTGTGGATTGAGTTTTATTATTATTCATATGATGAATGAATTTGAATTATTATGTGATAGGTGGTGATGAGAATTACATATCCGCTCAATGCATCAGTGGGTATCATAATACAAAACAGGTTGGGCATTTGGCCAATGACTTACCCATTTATGTAAGATGTATTAAAATGAGGCCTCAAAACTAAATTTCAGATGTCCTGAATTATTAATTCCATCATTATGAAATTATTTATTGATGTTTATATGATTATTCAATAGTTATTTTATCCATGTATATGATTCACTTTCATTTTATTATTTATATGTAATTACTTTATGTTTATTTATTCCTTCCATATTATTCATGCCTTATTTATCCTATGATAGATTCTACTATACATATTCCCTTAATAAGAATTTGAGATCACCGATTTATTATCTTTCCTTTCCCTAGGATACCATAAAGTGTATTATAAATGATATGTAAGGATATTTGAGAGGGAATAATTATGTACTCAAAGAAAATACTTTGTGGTATTTTATGTTTTCAAATGTAATGTGAGATTCAAGATAGTATTTTGTTACTAATTTATTAAAGTAACCATAGTATACAGTCTTTTAGGTTTGGGGACATTACACGATGTATCTGGTATGACTCAATGGTCATGTTTTTGTTATAAAAGTTATATTTTAGTTCAAAACGTGTGTCACTTCCTAAATGCTGGGAAACACCACATAGATTGTCTTGATAATTTATGAACCATTCCAGAAGTAATTTGTGATATGTAGGAATCATCCAAATATCCATTTGAAACATGGTGTGATTTTATAACTCAAAGTGAGTTTTTTAGTTTTAAATTGATATTTTAGATAAAAACATGCATCATTCGCTGAAAAATAAGAAAACACATTCAGAGTTTTTTTATACTTTTTAAAAATGACCCATAAAAATTAGTGATGTTTATCAATCAGTCACATGTCAATTTTTAACACTATCTGACTTGTATGACCCAAAGTATGTGTGTTCAGTTTTAAATTAAATTTTAGTTAAAAATATTTCACTCACTGGAAACTGAGAAAAGACACTCATATTGTCTTCGTATTTTATGGAAATGATCCATAACTTATTTTTGATGTGTATAAATCAAATTCATGTCATTATAAGAAATGTTTTGACCGATATGACTCAAAGTGCATGTATTCAGTTTAAAAATGAAAATTTAGTAAAAAAAATTTATTTCTCCCTAAAATCTAATAAAACACACATGGATGGTATTAATACTTTTGTAGAACAATCCATAAGTCCTTTTAGTGGTTTAAAAATCTAATCCACATCAATTGGACACACGATGTGGCCAATATGACTCAAAGTGTGGGTTTTTATTTAAAATTTACATTTTAGTTCAGAAGACGCATGACATACTCAAAAATTAGAAAATGAATTCAAATTACACTGATACTTTAAGAAAATAATCCATAAGTAATTTGTGACATGTATGAATCATCCTCACCTCAATATGATGCAAAATTCAACTGATATGACTTGAAGTGTATGTTTTCAGTTTAAATTTTCATTTTATATTAAAACATGAATCACTCAGTAAAAAATAATCAAATTAATTAAAATAGATTTTAAACTTTATGATAATAATCCATAAGTCATTTTTGATGATTATAAATATGTCACATATCAATCTGATACACACTGTGACCAATATAACTCAAATTGTGTGTTTTTAGTTTAAAATGATATTTTAGTATCTCTTACTAAAAACCATGAAAATACAATCATATTGTCATGGTATTTTATGAAAATAATCCATAAATCATTATAGATGAGTATGAATCAACTTTAAGTCAATATGATACATGATATAACTAGTATGACACAATGTGCATGTTATCGGTTTAAAATGAACTTTTAGTTAAAAATGAATGTCACTCATTGAAAAAAAAAACAATACACTTGTATTGTCCTGATATTTTAGGAAAAAGATGCATAATTTATTTTTAATGTATAAAAATAATAAAAATTCAATTAGACACATGGTTTGGCCAGTATGACTGAAAGTGTGCGTTTTTATTGAAAATTTACATTTTATATCAAAAGACATGTGACATAATAAAAACATATAAGACACAATAAAATTGTTCAAATACTTTAGGACAATGATCCCTAAGTCATTTTTGACATGTTGGAATCAGCTTCACCTCAGTCCGATACACAGTCTAATGGGTATGACTCGAAATGTGTGTTTTTAGTTTTAAGGTGACATTTTAGTCAAAAACATATGAAACTCACTTAAAACTAAAAAAATACATTCATATAGTCTTTATACATTAGGAAAATGATCTATAAGTCATCTTATGATCTGTAGGAACCGTCCACACATCAATATAATATACAATGTGACTGATATGACCAAAAGTGTGTATTTTCAGTTTTAAAATGAAATTTTAGTTAAAAACACATGACATTCACTAAAAACCAAGATAATACACTCGTATTTTCTTTAAATTTTTGGAAAATGATATATAAATAATTTTTTATGTTTAGGAATCAACCGCACATCAATCTGACATATGGTGTGGTCTGTATGACTCAAAGATCATGTATTTATTTAAAATTTATATTTTAGTTCAAAAAATTTGTTAGATACTAATAACTAACAAAAGGAATCCGTATTTTCTTGATAGTTAAGGAAAAAGATCCATAAATCATTTGTGATGTTTAGGAATCAACTACACATTTATCTGACTCATAGTATTCCTGGTATGACTCAAAGTGTATGTTTTATATTTAACATTGACATTTTTAATGCATTGTATCATATTTATGTTTCATTTATATATATTTAGTATTACTAATATAATGTTTTTTTATTCACATACACTCTTTTGGTTGAGCTGGGGTGGTTTTTTCGGCAACTGGTAGCATGATGAAACTCTATTAAGAGGGGATTGAAACACAACATAGCATTGTTTTTAATTTTTTTGATGTTTGTGATAAATTGTGTATACCAAGGTATTTTTTCATACCACTTTTTTTAAATGTACGTAGTAATTGAACAGTGATTTTTTGTTCTATTATGATGTAGATTTAATTGAAATACAATTTTATATTTAGTGCTCTAATATGATGTAAATTTTAGCACTATGGTGCTATAGCTTGGATTTTATTAGCATAATTTCTAATACTGATAAAGGGCCCCATTTATCAATGCTAAAATAATCACTGATAAATGGAACAATTAATCAATGTTTTTTTTAGCACCAATGAAGGGAGTTTTTTTTCAACATTATTTTCAACAGTGATAACAGGTGTTAGATTTTAAAGGCACATACAACATTAATGCTTTTTTTTATCACCAATTAAGACAATTTCTAATGTCAATAAAGCCTATATTTTCAGTAGTGTTAAATTTTTATTAGTGGAAAATAATTATAAATTTTTTAATTAATGTTAATTTTTTATTATTTTACAAACCATTTCCGTAAATCTATTATATATTAATCCTAAATACACATATAGTACCATATAAATGATATTAAGTGTAAATACACATTTTTTGTTGTTGTTATCATTATTATTACCACTATCACCATCAAACCTACTTAATAAAATAACATATTGATAATTTAGGTGGATCTTAGAAATCCATTAAAATATTTAATTGATTATGAGTTAATTAATTAATATTTATTTTAAAAATAGACTTAAAGTAATATTAAAATACCTAACTATCAGCCCTTATTTTAGCAGTTACTGTAGCAGTTACTGTTCGGTACTGTAGCAGCCAGAACTATTCACCCGAATTGGGCCTTCGGGCCACCGATTTGGGCCTACGGGTCTCCAGGGCCTTTGGATCATCAAAGGCCTTCGGGCCACATGGCCTTTGGGTCACGTAGACCATGGAGTAGCCCAGTTCACAAAGAATATGCCCGAAAAGAGGATCAGAGCAACAGGAGTAGCAGCCACCAGATGCAGAGCTAACCATATTGGAAGAATGAGAGGGTATGGTAGCCGCCATCGGGACCAGGCACCATGCAACTTTGTACGGGGCAATGTTATCTGATCAGCAGTGCAAGGTGGGAGCTAGGTGATCAATGACACAGAAAGCTGAGGAGGGTCAGTTCAAGTGGGTTGGGCCTACGGGTCATGTATTGGGCATGGTATGCCTCTGGGCCTTTGGGTCATGTATTCGGGCTTGTCGGGACTTGTGTCTTGGGCCTATAAGTCATGTACGGGTGCCCCTTCAACCCTTAAAAGGGGGATTATCCATAATAAAATAAAAAAGAAGGTCTTCGGTCCATTCGGGCAATTCATAATTAATAATTTCTAATGTGTAATTAGAAATTAATTAATAATTAATAATAACTAATTCATATATTTTAAATAACAACCACTAATTAATAATTAATAATTACAAATTAATAATAAATTTTATTAATAATCAATAATTTATAATTAATTAATATATTATAATAACTAATAATTTTTTGATATATTTTTTTACACCAGTTTTTTTAAAGAATTAAAAATATTTTTCATGTCACTATTCCAAAAATATTAGTGATAATTATTTAACTATTTATATGGGATGATATTTTAGACTATCGTCATTTTGAATATCTAATCTTTCATGTCATTTTTTTTAAAAAATTACATAACATTTATTTTTTCAATGATTTTAAAAAAAGAAGTGTAATTTTTTTTTCATTACGATTTAAATAAAAGAAATTAATTATATATGTTTTTAAGGGAAGTTATTTTTGACACCATGATATTTTTTAATTATTTTATCACATTATTTTTTTCAAAAAACTAAAGTTAAATTTATTTATATTAGGTGGAGTGATAATATTTTGTTGTTGAAATATTTTTTAAGACATAATTTTCAATATAGTTTTTTAATAACCAACTTAAAGGAAACCCTTTGGGTTTTTTATGTTGATTACTTTTTAACAGATTAGAAAAATATTTCCAACATCAGTTATTAAATAATAGATTTAAAAAATGTGATGGGAAAACTATTTTCTACGTGGGTTTTTGAATAAGTGACTTGGAAAACATTATAGTTGTCATTTTTTATGCCTACTATTTAGTCATTGATGTGGAAAATATTTTTAATGTATGTCATTAAATTACTAATGTAAAAAAATAGCGAGGTTAAAAATTATATTAAAAAAAAACATATTTTTCTTCGAAAACAATAGAAAACCAAAAAATGCACCTTGAAATGTCCCATGACAACCCATTTCTCAGTGGTTCAATAAAACCATGGTGAAAAATCAACACCATGTACAAAATAATTATGCCATAGGGAATTTTACTATAATGATTACACCCTCTGATGTCATAGTTAGTGACATTACTCTCTTCAGAAGGAAATTGAAATATCATGTCAGAGAGCATTACATTCATTGGGACAACTATTATAAGATAAAAATCCATATGAACATTTTCTGATCAGTGATCGGATATGTACTATTCTCCATGATGTGTCCTCTGATATTTTCTCAAAAATTTATTTAGAAATTAATGTTACCTCACACTATCTCATTTAAAAAATGTATGTTTGTAAGACTTGATTTAAAATCCACTAGTGAAATTCATACATTTCTTAATCCCCTCACAATATTTTTCATAAAATTTATCTTTTAGATCATTCATACTCTTATACATGTGTATTTGTATAATAATAAATAATTGACATATATGAGAAATAATTATTAAATTGAGAGCCTAATCAAATAAGCTAATAAAACATAAGTATAAATAATACTTATAAAATATAAACAATATATACACACACACACACACACATATATATATATATAATTATTATAAAATAAAAATGATAACAATATATACCCATTTATTCGTGTGATCATTAAAAAACAATTTTTAATATTATTAAATAAACTATATTATATTTTTTATATTAGTTTAATGAATATTTTTTTAATTAAATTGTAAAATTATAAAAATTTAAAATCAATGAAATCTCGTAAAAATTGTTTTAGACATAAAATGGTATAATTGTTACACCAAACTTCTAATAAATAAAATAGTGGTCACATATAAAAGAAAATAGATAACCAAATTTTTAAAAATATAACTATAAAACATGTATAAATGTATGATAAAAAATGTAAAGACAATAAATTTAAAACACTAAGAATCATTTTGATGAGAAATTTTAGAAAATGTAAATTTAAAATAGGAAACATTAAAGACGATCATTTTTATTATACTTATAAAATATTATGTAGAATATACCAAGGGTTTTTTTGGAGCTCTGTCACAAAAATATGTAATTAGATGACTAAATAACACACATATCAATGATGATAATCTAAAATATAAAACATAAATCTGTATAAAAAATAAACATAAAATATACAGAATAAAAACGGATGGCGCCTCACTCGTCTGGGTGCTCCCGTTCTCTCCTCCTGGTCTCCCTCTCCTAGGGTTTCGACTTCTCCCGGCGGAAGCTCTCTCTCTTTGGGCTGCGTTCTCACTCACTTGCCTGGGTGCTCCGCGGTGGCTCTATCTCTTTGGGTGGCATTCTCACTCAATATTTTGTTTCTCTCTCGCCCTCCTCTTCCCCCTATGTGTTAGCGCTCCGGTATTCTCCTCGTCGGCCTCTCTGCGCTCTGATCTTACATTCCTCAGCTTCTCTCCAGGTCAGATTTGAAGCGCGAATATGCTAAGGTTTTGGGAGAACGGTTTGGTGGAAGACAGAGTTCCAAGAACTACCGGGGTTGGTCCTTCCTAGGGTTTTAGTCCCTCTCCATTTTTGGTTTTGTCCAGCTTTCTTTTTTCTCCCGACGTCAATTTTCATTCTCTCTTGGTCGCCTTCCCTGCTTTGTGTTAGTGTCCCGGTTTTCTTCCCATTCACCTATATGCTCTTTGATCTTGCATTCCTGAGCTTCTCTCCCAGTCGTTTTGGGAGCTAAGGATTCGCCGAGGTTTTGGGAATGTGGCTTGGTGAGGGAAAGCTTTCCTAGTGCTCTGGAGTGGTTCTCCCTCATAGGGTTTCAATCCCTTCCCCTTTTTTGTGTTTGGTCCTGCTTTCTTATTTCATGTTCAGGGGATGGTTTCTAGTGGTGGTTTTTGGTGTAAGCGATGGAGTGGGTCTACATTGGATGTTTTTTGTCGGCGTGTTGATCGCTGCTGTCATCGGTTTCTATTCTGGGTTTTTGGTCCTTCTTTGGTGAATCAAATATGGTTTTTAGTGGTTGTGTTTGTAGGTGTTCTGTTACTGGTATGTGGTCCGGTGATGGGGGGACAAATACATATTGATATTAGGGGGATTCGACGTTCTGGTGTGGTATTGAACAACGATGATGATGGCATGACGAGGAAGGCTCTGTGAGATGGTAGGGATGGTGAGCAGGCAGTGGTCGTCGGTGAAGAGGCCAGTGTGGACGACGACTCTGGTGATGTGATGACATGACGGGGGTGATGGTACTGTGATGATGGACGGCAAGGTGATGATGGTTGTTCTAGATGGGGTTTCTCGGGATGCTCGCTGTATGAATTTGAATTTTGAAATTTAAATCTGGCCTCTGGGATAGGTTCTTTATGTAATGCTTTATGCCGGTGATTTGAATTGTATCCAGTTTTTTGTGAGGTTTCCACTTACCCAAAATGTGGCATTTACAAATGACAAAAAAAAAGAGATTTGGAGGAATATATAGAATAAAAACGTTAAAGAGTTGTTAATTAATGTTCAATATCAGTATTATTTGGTTTCAAAATCCTTGGATCAAGTAATGGGAAAATAGTTTGTTCCAGATAATAATAATAAAAAATCATCACAATTGACTGAAGGCGACTAAGGTAGCACAACACATGGTTTTAAAATAATAATGAAAAATAATAATGAATTAAAATAAAAATGGGGAAGGAAGGTGGGTTTGGAGGTATGAGTAGGGATTCCCCACAGAGGATGGTTTGAGTGTGGAGAATGGCGAAGGGGGGTGGAATAGGTTAGGTTGGGTTGTTACATATGATGCTTCTCGCACTCTCTACCCTCCTCTTCCTTTGGGCATCTGGGTTTGAGCCACCAGTCTTCTTACCAACAGATTTCGAGCCACCATTTGTGGATCCACTGGATCCCCCCACATAAGTGGTGTTTTTGTTGAGTGCATGAAGAATTTTATATATCATCCTCCACCATCTATGCTTCCTTCTCTTGCACACCCTCCATCATCATGCCACATGTTATCACTGAATATGAATTTTTGTATTTACCTTTGGTTTTTTTGATTTCCCTTACCTTTTAAGTAACCTGATTTGGGCTCTCCTATTGTTTTATATTCCTGTATTTGATGATGTACCACTTTGTTAACAATATAAATATTGCCTTATTAACTGGGATTTTGATCCTTCCTCCCAATTAATATATTACTTTAATATTTTAAGCCATCCATCAATTTATAATTAATGTATGTTAATGATTGTAAAAAGATAAATATATAAAATATCAATATTTTTCAAATATCTTCCCCCTTTACAACATCATCCAATACCACTTTGTCATCCCTTATAATATAAAGTAATATTGTCTATCAAATTCCCCTCCCTATCATTTATATCCTATAGCATTTCAACAACTTCTTTTCCCCCATAATCCAATAAATTCTACTTGATAGAAGGATTTAAACAACATCTTTTCTATAATCCAATGAAATTCTACTTCAAAGGAGGATTTCCCCAAGAATCCCATCTTGTAAAATGGGGACAACTTTTTGTTTGAATTTTAAACAAAATGAAAGGAGTTTTTTTTGTTATAGGGTCAATTGAATGTTATAAAACGTGGGAAAAGGCCTACATATGGAAGTAGGGACTCAAGGGGATATACACGAGAAAATACGAGTGCGTTATGAACGAACATGTGAAGAACATGAATGATGGATTTTTGGGCGTGGGAAACAACAAGCAATAACAAATGAGTTCTGCACCAACTTAGTGGTGGTTACACAATAGAGCCATGTGTTTCAAGGGGTTACATTTTTTTTCAAAAGGTGTATGCTGGTGTGGCCTTTCACATAGTTTCTATACTTTAACTACAATTCATGTTTCCATTTGATTTCATTGTCAAAAAAAGTTAACTTATGATTTTATGTTTTTTCTCCTAGGAAATATATATTTCCTCCTGACATATAAGAACTTATAATAACATAACACCTAATTTTAACTTGACATCTTATTTCCTTTAAAAATGTTCCATCAACTAAGTTTATATTTTCACCACATGTGATACTAATTTATAACTTTCATATTTTGGGGAAACCTCACAAATTTTAAGAAAATTCAAGAACATGCACTCAAGAAAATACATCAAAACATTTCAAGTGTTGGGTATTCTCTAACATGTTAGATAATTACCCCTTGATAAACATATTATTTAGTGGTTAAAACAGGAATGACAGAATGAAATCAAACCTCGACCTTCACATTTTGAAGGTCCTATCCACATTTTTAGATTCAACAAAATTTATAGAATATCTAGCAGCTCCACACATTTTTAGATCTCCCCAATATGGGATAATCTCCAACCTTCATCACCTTATACACCCATCATTGAAAGACCCCTAAATATATATTGAAGGGTGGATCTTCCAGTTGCTCCTCATTTTGAGTAACAATACTGAGATCGAAAAATCCTATTCTTTTATGTCTAAAATGATTCATGTTTGGTTCACCATTCACATTATAACGTTGTTAACATTTGATCACCATGTGATTCTCACCTTTTTGAACATTATTCTCAGCTTGAATGGGCTTATAAATTTTATGAAACATAATAGTGGATTTATTTTCAACTTTTTCTAAGTTTCTATCCAACTCCAACTAATCTTTCCATAAGGATAGTATATCTGTAAGATCATTTACATTAATAATTTCATGTGTGTATTTCATTGCAACAACGATTTTTGGGGACCACTTATTCTTTATATCATCTTTATTGGAAATTCTATCATACATCTGATAGCCATGTGTCCTTCCTGGTTTCACCTTCCCCATACCTCTTCATCAACTTTTTCTTTTCCCTTCATGGGAAACATATCATAATCTATAACAAATCCAACTATCTCTTTGTTGGACTCAATCCATTTTTTATTGATGTTTTATCCCATTAACTTTTCATTCATGGAAATCATACATTGTTCTATGGTGTGTATTCTTTTACCATAATAGAATAACTTCTTCATATCCTAATACTTATCTTGATCCTTACATAGGTTTTAGTTTAGAGGTTTTACCCTTGCATGGGATTCCCCTAAACTTTAGGTAAGTCCATTTTCCATACATTTACCCATATGAGTCCTTGAGTTCCCTTATCCAGGCTTTAGTATCTTTGTATTACCCTTACGTAAGGTCTCCTGAACATTATGTGTCCCTCTTGTATCCTTAAATAAGTGTTGTGTACCCTTACACAGCTCTAGATAGACCTTTATGTAAGTAGTTTGTACCCTTAATCGAGCATTGTGGTGCCCTTACACAGTGGTGTGGTACCATTACCGAAGTGGTGGTCTGGACCTTATGCAACATAGGTCAATACCTTTACACAACATTGTCACCCTTATGATGAAGATTTTATTACTATTACGTGGATGCTTTGTTGACCTTTATGCACCAGTTTTAATTACCATAGTTTTTTTGATTTATCAGGCTGTTAGGGTTCTTTTCTTCTTATTCATTCATTTATCTAATTTTGTTGAGTGTCTGCAACCAATTTCAATTTATTAGAGGTATATCAAAACCCTTTGTTCTTCTAGAACAAATTTGACATAAATGAACCAAATCATGAAGAGATCGATTGATCTAAAAAGCTCCCCGACTATGTAGAGAGGGAGGGGAGAGATAGGGGGAGATAGGGAGGGAGAGAGAGAGAGAGCAAGAGAGAAATATAGAGAGAGACAGAGAGAGGGAGATAGAGATAGAGCTTGAGAGAGATAGAGATATCAAGAAAGAGAGAGAGAGAGTGAGTGAGATATAGAGTGAGAGAGTGTGTGTGACAGAGAAATAGAGAGAGAGAGTGAGTGAGAGAGAGATTAAGAGAGAGTGAAAGAGATAGAGATAGAGATGGAGAGAGAGTGGGAGATAGTGGGAGAGAGATCAAGATAGAGTAAAAGAGAGTGAGATAGAGGGATAGAGAGAGAGTGAGAGATAGTTTGAGAGAGAGAATGTGAGAGAGAGCGATAGGGAGAGTGAGAGAGAGGGAGATGAGGGGGGGGGAGAGAAAGAGTGTGAGAGAGCGGGAGATAAAGAGATATAGGGAGAGATATAGAAAGATATATTGAGAGAGAGAGCAAGAGGGCAAGAGAGAGGGATAGAGAACACGATCGAGATAATGAGGGAGAGTGAGAGAGAGAAAGAGAGAGAAATAGAGAGGGAGAGATAGGGATAGATAGAGAGAGAGTGATATAGAGGGAGAGAGAGTGAGACATAGGGAGAGGGAGAGTGAGGGACATGGAGAGAGGGAGAGAGAGTGAGACATAGGGAGAGGGAGAGTGGGGGACATGGAGAGAGGGAGAGAAAGAGAGATATAAAGAAATAGAGAGAAATAGAGAGAGAATGATAGAGAGAGAGATAGAGAGAGATAAAGAAAGACAGAGAGAGTGATAAAGAGTGTGAGAGAGGGAGAAAGATATATATATATATATATATAGAGAGAGGAAGAGAGTGAAAATAGGGAGAGAGAGATAAGGAGAGAGATAGAGATATAGATAGAGGGAGGGAGAGAGTGAGAAACAGATAGAGATATAGGCAGAGAGCGAGAGAGCGAGTGAGAGTGATGGAGATGGAGAGGGAGAGGGATAGAGAGAGACTGATACAGAGATATATAGAGAGAGGGAGAGAAATATATATATATATATAGAGTGACATAGAGAGAAATTTAGCATGAGAGAGACAGAACAATAGAGAGTGAGAGTTAGAAATAGAGATAGAGAGAGGGAGAGCGAGAGGGAGAGATAGTGAGAGAGAGAGAGAGCTAGAGAGAAGGAGATAGAGAGATAGAGAGAGAGAGGTAGAGAGTGAGATAGGGAGAGTGAGAGGGAGAGAGTGTAAGAGAGGGGGGGAGAGGGAGAGAGTGATAGAGAGAGATAGAGAGAGGGAGGGAGAGCGGGAGGGAGAGAGAGGGGGAGGGAGAGAGAGAGGGAGAGAGAGAGAGAGAGGGAGAGATAGAGGGAGGGAGAGAATGAGAGGTAGGTATAGAGGCATAGGGAGGGATAGAGGGAGAGAGGGGGGGTGATGGAGTGAGGGAGAGAGAGATAGAATGAGAGAGTGTGAGAGTGACAGTGTGAGAGAGCATGATAGAGAGGTACCAAGAGCGAGAGAGAGATTGAGAGAGATTGAGAGAGTGAGTGAGTTCGAGAGCGAGGGATAGAAGGAGATAAAAAGCATGATTGAGCGAGAGAGAGATAGAGTGAGGGAGTTTGAGAGAATGAGAGTGTGAGAGAGATAGAGAGAGAGAAAGAGCGAGAGTGAGATCAAGAGTGAGAACGAGAGTGAGAGAGATCGAGAGAGTGAGAGGGGGGGGGGGAGGGAGTGAGAACAAGTGAGAGAGGGAGTGAGTGAAAGAGAGAGAGGGAGAGAGAGAAAGAGTGAGAGAGAGGGAGAAAGTGAATGAGAAAGAGAAAGAGAGAGAGAGAGAGTGAGAGAGATAGAGAGTGATTGAGTGAGAGAGTGGGATATATATATATATATATATAGAGAGAGAGAAAGAGAGAGAATGAGAGAGTAAGAGAGTGAGAGAGAGAGAGTGATAGAGTGGGAGAGAGCAAGAGAGAGAGTGAGATAGAGAGAGAGAGAGAGTGAGAGAGAGTGATAGAGTGATAGAGTGAGAGGATAAAGCAAGAGAAAGAACAAGAGTGCGAGAGGGAAAGAGTGAGAGAGCGTGAGAAAGAACGAGAGAGAGATAGATAGATAGAGAAAGAGAGAAAGATATAGAGAGGGGTATAGAGAGGGATAGAGAGAGTAAGCGATAGATAGATAGATAGAGAGATAGAGAGATAGAGAGATATAGAGGGAGAGAGAGTGAGGAAATGAGATAGAGAGAGAGAGAGAGAGCATAAGAGAGAGAAATAGAGTGAGTGAGTGAGAGATAAAGTGAGTGAGAGAGAGAGATTGAGGAAGAGAGATATAGAGAGATTGAGAGATAGATCCAGAGAGAGAGAGAGATAGAGAGATAGAGAGAGAGATATGGAGAGAGAGAGAGATAGAGGTAGATTGATCAAGAGAGATAGAGGGAGAGAGAGAAAGAGTGAGAGAGTGTGAGTGAGAGTGAGATTGATAGAGAGAGATAGAGAGAGAGAGAGAGAACAAGAGAAAGATAGAGAGTGAGAGAGGGGGAGGGAGAGAGAGAGGGAGAGAGGGAGAGAGAGATAGAGAGAGATTGAGTGAGAGAGGGAGAGTGTGAGAGAGGGATAGAGATATAGAAAAAGAGATAAAGAGAGAGATTGAGAGAGAGTGGGAGAGAGGGAGAGAGGGGAAATAGAGAATAGAGAGAGAGAGTGAGAGAGAAAGAGAGATAGAGAGAGAGTAGGAGAGAGAGATCAAGAGAGAGAGAGAGATAAGGAGATATAGAGAGGGAGGGAGGGAGGGAGTGAGAGAGATAGTGAGAGTGAGTGAGTGAGTGAGTGAGTGAGAGAGATAGTGAGAGGGAGAAAGAGAGAGAGAGCGATAGAGAGAGAGAGAGAGAGAAAGTGAACAATAGAGAGGGAGAGTGAGAGTGAGATCAAGAGAGAGATAGAGAGAGTGATCAAGTGTGAGAGAGAGATGATGGGGGAGAGAAAGAGGGGGAGCGAGAGAGTGAGGTAGAGAAAGATATTTGATGCCCCCTTTTGCTTAGCTTGCAAGAGGAGAAGAAAACCTGATAGATTTCTTCATCATATCTTGGAGTTGATGTGACCCCATGGACTAGCTCATGGCGTGCCATCTTTGATGATGATGAGTCTATAAAGTGATGATCTTGAGGACATTGACATTTGAATACTTTACTATGGCGATTTTTGAAGCTTTTCAACCTTATTCATAAAAAATTGTTTTACCAAGCCCTAATAAGGGGGTTTTAGTCCTTTATGTTTTCTTTTGAAAATTTTAGGGGATTTATTTTTTCTACTTGTATATTCATCATATGTTTATTTTTATTGTTTCTTTGTCCAGTATTTCTCTATTCTCAAATTTCATGTCCTCTCATTTTATTTTCTATAGTGAAAACCCCTGATTATGATGCTTCATTCACATAGACCAATTGGATAATGAACATAAATTACTCATATCCATTCACCAATTTACTTTCCCTTTTTTTCAACTCTTAATTATTGAATGCTCTTTCTATTTAATTTAATTCAAATAAGTTTTGTATTTATAGTTTAATTTAAATGGGTTGAGCCTTTTGTAGTTCTCAGTTTTATATATGTATTGTTGTTTCTTGATGTAGGTCCTTTTATGGTTTTCCCTTATTTTTGGAATGTGGTTCTTTATGTGTTTGAATTTTCTTTTAATTTTTAGAAATCATGTTTCTGAATCAGTTTTTATTCTCATTTTTTCAATTGTGTTGGGATGAATAGACTTGTAAATAATTTTTTATTACATTTTAAGAATAAACGACAATCATGGTTTATTGTAAATTTCATTGAATTTGAAACTTCATTAACTCATGTAATCATTTGATTTTTCTATATTTTTGGAATGGAATGTGAACATGTTTTCTATTTTTTTCTATGTTATAAAATAAAAATAAATTTCATTGTCTATTTTAGATTATACAAACCAAAATATCCTAAAATTCAATCCTCTTCTACTACATGCAAACTACCTTGCTGCAGCACAATGAGCAACATGATTGTATTTAGAGTAATCGTCTTTATGTCCACAAATATTTTACATTTTACAAAAAATATTCAATATTTAAAATATTTCAACATAAGATTTTTTTTCACTTCATATGAAACCAGATTCTTTACAGAAGGTTGTTAACTTTATTTAACATTCCCCCCTTAATTTAGGACTTATTTAAATTCCATATAAATTCATATTAAGCTAAAAATCTAGTCCCTATACTTGAATATCAAGTAGCACCAACAGATTCTAGTCATCCTTGTTTCTCTCATTTCACGCACAACCTAGCCAAATTTTGTACGTTTCTGATTTTGAGTAGAAATTCCAACCTTTTGGTCTTAATTATGGTTATATTTCATCTTGGAAATTATCACTTGTATCCATCAAATATTGGAAGATGTCCCGATATATTTCTACATCATTTTTATATAGTTTTTTGTTATTTTTTTTCACCTCTCGAAAATCTAGATTTAGTGTTTTCTGATTTTACTGAGTTGTGGGATACATTTTTCAATGAGGTTGAGGTGGAGGCTTCCCCAACTGATCTCAAGCACTCTGAATCACAATTATGAGCCTTCTTTTATGTAGGTATAACATATTATGTTTGTGTGACAACACAATTTTAATCAATAGATTGGTAAGTTCCTTTATTTTCCTATAGATCATTCGGTTTGATTTTCAGCTATATATATTTCAGGTTGAGAGTGTTCTTTTCATCTTCTAATGATATCAACCTATTTTACTGATCATTTTTCAACTTATGAATTTAATCCTCATTCATTTTGTTTGGATCACCAAAAGAAAAATCATGTTCATTAATCCTATTTGACTATACTTTCAGTTGGGTAGACTTGACATATATAGATCCTTTTTGAAGCTTCTCCAATGCATGTACTACTTCCAGCACAAAATCCTTGAAAATTTATTTCTCATAAAGAACCCTTTGAAATTATTCATCATGTAAAGAAAATATTTCTTTGAAAAGAGTGAAATATTATTCATTTAATTTTATAGGATTTGTGAAATTATTGTAGTAGCTTATCTTCTTTTCCAATGATTCTTTCATTTCATCAAACACTTTGTCTATCTATGAATTTTCATAAATCATTCCCCATATATATTAGAACATATATACAACATATTCTTCAAAAACCATTTTGAACTTATTTTTATCTTCTAAATAAAATAAAATATGTGACTCATTAGAACCATCTCCAATACAACTTTAGCTGAATTCATTTGAGGAATCATCATCAATACATTTATCAAGATACTTTTCACTTTAACTACCTTCAACTAATAGTTTTTCCTCTTAGAAATTTTTAATGTTCCTTAGCATCTTCAATTTTATCATTCTATTATTTCTCAACGTATTTACCAAATCCTTTAATTCTATAGTAGTATTATTAGGAATATTTTCTTCTATCTGAGGGTGTACATAAATGAAATGAAATATGAAATTCATATATATTAGAGAAAATTATTGGGAAAAATTTTCAGTCCTTATCTGAGGTAAAACATTTAATGATAAAATTTTTAGTTATCCAAAATATCTATTAGAGGTAACCTATCACTTTGATACCAATTATAGAAGCTGAGTGGATAGTGAAAAAACACTAGGGTGTGTCAATCTGGTAATTTACAACTTCCACCAAAAACCAAATTATTTATTTTCAACTTAACACTTTTTGGTATTTAAACAGCAATTGCTGGTTAAAACATACATGGATCTTGTTATCTTTTACTCAAAAAGACACAACTACATTCAATGTAAAAATTTAAATGAGATCATCATGTGGTATTTTTATAAGGTTTGACCGTGATGTGGGAAACCTAATATTTTCCATGTCAACTCTTGTTGATTCGTGAATTCTCCACAATATTCAAATCACAAATTATAATGGGTTGTTCGGGGATTATAGTGAAAACGTTTCCACCATATTACACAGGTGGGGTCTCTATATTACATAGGTAATAATAATCCACTATATGATTCAAGTGAAGGGTGTTTATACTGTTTTCCATAGGCATCAACACCCACAGGTTCCCTACTTCATTCCTCTTTCTGAAGTGTATCACAATCAGTCCAGGGATGTCTCTACACTAAAAATAATAATCC
The DNA here is from genome assembly GCA_963277665.1 of Viscum album. Lineage (NCBI taxonomy): Eukaryota > Viridiplantae > Streptophyta > Magnoliopsida > Santalales > Viscaceae > Viscum > Viscum album. Next base: position 229,407,501 of record OY728125.1, read on the forward strand.
ACATACTCAACTACATAAATTATTATACAACATTGACCTATTTAAGAACTTAGTACATGAAAATTTGTCTCTATAATTTCCTAGATTGCAGTCAGAATCTGTGCAGTCCTTCTCAACTCAAAAGATTGTTCTTCTCACCACCTACTTGTGGTCACATTCATCAAGACTCAAAAAGTTACATAGGATCCACAAACTCTCTTATTTTTATTATCTTATTATTATTAGATACAAGATGGAGTCTCTTTCCATACTTATTCTTCTTCTTTGATAGTTTTTTAGTTCTATTAGATTCTTCGATTTTAGTTACACAAACCAGAAACACTGCTTCTCTTTTCATTCTTTTTTATATTTTTTTACTCAATATTCACATCCAATCTTGTTTAGGAGTTGCTTGTTAGTGTGTTTATGTTATATATATGGTATGATGAGGGGGTAAAATGATTTCTAGAAAAAAATAACCATTATAGAATACCCATTTTGGGTTCTCATCTATTCTGATGCACTTTTTTTCTTCTCAAGATGTTTTCCAATAATAAACTTATTAAATTATTTTGATTTTTAAAACATAGTTAGTGAATATATCTAGATATTATAGAGTAGTTTCAACTTCATCTTCCACTCAAAAAATATTCGAAAAATTTCACATGTCAATTAAAACCGCTATACATGAATGTACAACATTTCATTTGTGGTGTGAAAAAATAATAAAACATTTAATATCATATTTTCATATAGAAAAAACATATGAGATTTATAATTATCTCCCAAAGATTTCAACATTGTGTAAATTACCATACTCCCATCCGAGTTTATATCAAGCACTTGAACAACCTTAGATAAATACCATTTATGCTTTATAATTTTGAACATGATATTTAATGGGTTTTCTTATCTTTATTTATAAATGACCAATCAAGAACTTCATGAAATGGAATCTTCAATGAAAATTCATCCACATTATTATTTAAAAATAAATGAATTCAATTTCAACATCAAGAAATAAACTCATTGGAACTAATACTACAATATTCTACACAAAAATCACAGATTATTATTTGAATAAGATTCGTGATGTTCAAAACTAAAAATTAAAGCAAAAGCATATATAGATTTTTATTTTATCATAATTAAAAAATTATGTAAAATCCATTTTTTATTATGATTTGATCTTCATTTTCCATGGTTTAAGATCAATTTATCTTTCTTTTCAAGATTGGATAAGACACCATTTTTTTGTTTGTGATGTTTATAGAATGATTGAACAAAACATTCATCATCCCAGCTCAATTTTTTCTTAATCAGATTTAATCTGGAAATCTAAATTTTTCATCTAGGATAACATCAAAATTTTCCTAAAAATTGAAGCCTTGCACTACGATCTTCAATTACTTATGTCCAAAAAATCATTATTTTCAATGAATTATTCTTAGTGTAAGAAGTAATACATTCAGATTCAAAAGAATTGTTCTATTTCCTTCTCCAAATTCTTGCCTCAACATCAAGTCTTATGATTAACAAAGATAAACAATGGAACTCAAAAAATTACATTGATGTATATGATCAAGACATAAATTTGAACGAAAGTCTTACAATCACTCCCTTTTCAATTTTTAGTAGACTCTAAAGTCAAACAATGGAGTCTTATGGTCGAAAAAAATACTTGGAACCAACACCTAAATCCTTAAGATCATAGTGAAGTTATATGTTCATGTATAAAAAGGCTTATGATTAGGGATTAACCATATTTTTATATACTCTAAAATAAATATTTATGTAGATAGCTATGATTATAATTCTATTTTCTCCAGGTCTTCAAAAAATTTCTTAAATCATCTCGAAACATATTTTAATGGTTATGATAATTAAAAAAATAATTCTAAACTTCTTCAACCATAATTTTGCGGCATTGCAATATATAATATGTAGGATCCCATATACTTATAGAATAATAATTTTTCATATCTATTAATAATTTCAAAAAAGATATTAATGTTACATTAAAAGGGACACTTTTTTCGATAGTGTACTGAACACGCAACAATGAGTTTCTCCAAAATCTAACGTTGCACAAAAAATTGAGTTATACCGAAAAATAATACAATAATAATATTATTAATTTAAGGGAAGTTAATGCCTAGATGTTGTATTAGAAGGAATGAAAATAATTAAATATATTATGATTTTAAATAATTGTTAAATGTTTTTACATTTATTAAATGAATTTTAGATGCTTAAAATGATAATGAATCCAATTTTAAGCTTAAAATACTCAAATATGTTTAAAAGGTCATTTTACCACCTATTGATGGTAAAAACTATTTAAATATAGTTTTTTTCACTTTTATATATTATATTTTAATCATTAAACTTATTCTGTAGAATTTAGGCTTCAAAATTTACTTTGGTTAATTTTTTTTGATAAAGTTTAATTTTAATGAATAGTGAAAAATCCTACATTTTAATTCAAAACTTCATTTTCATCTTACTTATTTATACTCTATGATTTTCATTTTAATTTGTTTTAAATTTTAATTGGATTTAGTTTATATAATTTAATCCAATATTTTCCATTGGACATAATTTCACTTTTAAATTGAACATAAACACATGTCAATATTTTGATAGTTTTTACTTCTTAAAAACCCACTTTCTGGTTTTGACAACAGGAATTAATTTTAAATTAATTAATAAAAATTATGTGTTTTAAATTCAGAAAAATGGAATCTATAATTGTAATTAGAAGGCCCAAATTGTGTAAATAGATACCTTTTATTTTTTTTACATTATGAATAGTAGCTTTAGTAATTATTTTTATTTACCACGGTTAAAGGGTCAATCAAGTAAATAAGGGTAAAAAAATAATATTATAATAATATAAAACTACCTGAAAACATGTCCTAATCATATTTTAGGAGATATGTACGACCTTGGGAATCCTTGGGTCGATTTTAGGACCCCATGGAGCCACTTGGGTATGATTATGACATGTTATAATAATTAAGTTGAAGTAAAGAGAAATATAACATAAACATGTATCTTTTACTACAAAAATTTTAATATAGAATTAAATAACCGATATCTTTGACTATAAATAGGAACTACAAAGATAAAAATATTTCCTACATAATGGTATTTTATTTATAATTTTATATAATAAATAAATAAATTTATTTATTACACAATGATGATACAATGATTACCTTATTAATGAAAGATTCAAATAAAGATATTATAAATATTAAAATAAACTTAATTTGAACATTTTTATTCCATAAATGAATTTTATGGATCATTATGTCATATTATATTTAATTTAATTAGTTATTTTATAAGAAATCAAGTTTTGTACTTAAAAAAAACCAATTTCTAAATAGTTTCAGAATTGACATAAATGAGTTTTTAAAACAAATACTATTTTATTAAATTATATAATTGTTATAAAAATATAAGATTATGAAAAATGGCTTATATAATGTAAAAACTGTAATTAATGATCCAATTGTGGTATTATTGGGATTTTATAGTAACTATAGTAACCATATATTATAAAAATACAAGAAGACATGGTAAGAGTTAATGTTTTTAACTAAGGGTTAAATCTAAAAGATAAGGATCATTTTGTGACCAAAACTTGTCTAAAACCTATTGGATGATAGGATTTTGAACCATTATCATATTATAATCTAGATATATCACTTTGGAACTATTATAATTCAAAAATCATTTTATAATAAAATAATATTTCAAGACTTTCCTAAAGTGCCCCTCCCCCCTCTTATAAAAGTCTAGCACCTCTACCCACTTACTCACACCTCTCAAGCCCCTTTAATAATAAAAATTCTGATAAAATAAACTCCCAAAATACCTCCCTTACTTATAGAAACCTTACATTGGAAATAAGTCAATTCAAGTACGGATTTGGGCTCAAATCCAAAGAAGTTACCCGATTTAGAGGTAACGTCTTTTCTGAAGTTTCTTTCGTTTATTTTCCTTCTTCACTCTCTGTGATCTTATTATTATATGATTACAAAAAAATAAATATATCCTAAATATACTAGGATATTTTTATGATAATTATTCTAACTAAACTTACACACACCTCCATCTAATGGGTACAAACATATTGTTTCTGTGTAGGGAGAGCTACTTCCTCATGAAATGGTGATTTTTCAATTTTCTCCTATGCCCTCTCATGGTGTCCATTATGATGGAAATTTATTTATATATGATATATAATATATTTATATTGTCTCTATTCTTCTGTATTTTTTATTCAAAACATACCTTTATGCTTTCCATAATGTGTAAATACGATAATTTCTTTTGAGGAAGTGCAGACTACCGCCCCCTCAAAGTAACATGACTCATTCATGCCATACATGAAACATATAAAGGATGAAATTAATGAAATTGTGTAACATATATAACATAGATATTATAATATAATTATAACATACATAGGTATCATTTCTTTTCCATTTCTTTAAATTAAAGTAGCGTTCATCCGTACGTACAACCTACCATCTCCATGAACTGTGCATTTAATTTCTAATCTCCAAATGTTATGGAATATTATAAATACATATATACTGGATATATATGATATTTGAATCATGAATATAATTATGGAGATTATGTACTATTTACTACATGGACAATTTACATAAAAAGAAGTTCATTTTTGACTCAAGTACCGAATATTGAAAAAACTATTGATATGAACTTGAATAATTAAGTTATTGTTATAATAAGGTAATAAGTGATATAAAAGAATAATAAACTTGAAAAACGTTCTGAAACATGTAGAAATTAACTTAAGTTTATTATTCATGAAGGACAAGGAACATACGTGATGTTTTGGACTCAAGGTAAGGGAACCGCTAATCCCAATTTCCATTCTTTGGGTTGATCTTCTACTTCCTGATTATGTAATGCTATGATTCTGTGAGAAATAACTTTTGATATCATATTTTATATTTATACTTTTTTTTATTTATAGTGAATAAAAATAATCTATCTATTTTATTAACAAAATGATCATTGTAAGGGAAATATTAACTCAATATCATTTCATTGTGTTAAATATCCATGTCATTGGTTTTTTTTTCAAAGAATATGTGTGAATGAACTCTTATTGATTTACACTGAATATCCCCTTATATTAGGTGTATTTGTATTTTTTACACATATTTATTTCATTTATTTATCCTTAAACTAATGACATGATCTCTGTAAGGGACTTCATCTTAATCACCTTCCATTGAGGAATATTTAGATTTATATATGACCTTATTTTATACAGTGTATAATCAACCACTTTGAATTTTAATTTCATTCAACAGTTTACAAAAGGAATCTTTTGTTTTATAAAGCATTTTTCTAAACAACAAAAAGGAATGTTTCTTTTTAACGTACACAGTGACAATGAACTTTCCTCCACTGTTATCATTATTTAATATTTGGATTCCTCTAAAAGGAATAATATTTTTAATAGGAAAACTAAATACCATATTCCATTTTAGCATATTTTGGTATTGAAAATGGGTTTGATAATGGATTGATTATGTCAATATATTGAACTAATATCTTGTGATTACAATGTGAAATTATATCTTTCCTTTATGCTTGTTTTATGTGTTATGATTATTTTATGGTTCTTGGGAATTGTTTATGTATATGGTTTTATTCATGATAAACCGAGGGTGGGTGAGCATGTTATAACTCTCAAATGCATTGGGTAATCTAACAAATGTAAATTTTAAGGTTTATCCTAAGAGATTTATGGAATATACTATGATGGGTATTCCAAACATAACCATGAAGGTTACTACCTATGTAGCTGTGAAAGATAAAATTTAAGTATGTAATGGATGCCAAATGTTTACTTTATGATTTATGAATTATATGAGTTATTTATAGATCTTATTATTTCATGAGGTATATTAAAGAGATTATGTTTTATGAGTGAAAAGTATGATTTCACTGATTTGTATGTATTCATTAACTATTTTCTTTCCTTATTTAAAAACCCTTACTGAGATTTTTATGCTCATGTCAAGTTTTTGAAATGTTTTCCACATGTTATAAGGATGGGTAAGAGAAATGAATAAGTCAAGAAAGTTTTTATCAAGAAAAATAAGTCCTTTTTTATTTTTAATAGTTTCATTTTTTTGAAAGAAATGGATAGTGAGTATATTTGACTACATTGTAATTTTTTAGTTGTTATGTAATAGTTATGGACTAATTAATTTAAACTCTAAATCAGAAAATATCTTCATTGCAAATTTTTGACTTAACTAAATATTATTTAATGTTTAAAGATGAAGTCTTATAGTTGGAATCATAGGTCGATTTAGAAAACTTTGGAGATTAGGATGTTTTATTAAGGGTTAGGGATGTCATCATGTGTTTATAATTTTAAGTTATATTATAAGTTTAATGACTTAGAAACCCCCTTTTAGACTTATGATATTTCAAGGTGACTAATGGTACTTTTGAAGACATTCAACTTTGAGGAAATTATGGGTTATTAGTTTTTGGGAAGGAAAACGTAAGGTATGAAATAACCTTTGAGGTTAAAAAATATTGTGGTAATTTTTGAAGATTTTATCTCATTTTTTAAATATTATTAGAATTATATAGTTTTTGAAAATAGAAAACATAGAGATCGTGTGACAACACATTACGTCAGACAAAGCTGTAGGAATCGAAACCACAACCAAAGTGCAACTGAGATTTATCACCTACCACTGGCCTACGTGAAGTCCCTGGTTAGTATGACTTATTAGTTTTAGTTAAATGATTTTATGGATCAAGAATAAGTTTCTTTTGAGAACTTATGTTCTATCAAATCGATATACTTATTATATGAAAATGATTTGGTGATTTAGTGAAAAATGTCATTTTGGAAGATGCTTGCTCTTTTGGAAATAGTATATGCCTACGGAAAATAGAATACTATGGTATTTCATTTGAGGAGTAATGGTTGAGTTTTATTTCAGAAGAATCTATATTTTTAATTGTGGACTTATGGGGAATTATAGTATTTATGGTGATGATTATCTGATCATTGATAAAATTTGGTTAGGTTAATTACTTTTGGTATGAGAGATTAAGAGTGGTTGACATTATGTGGAATTAAATGTTAAAATTTATCTTGAAAAACTATATGATCAAATCCTTCTGATTTTTGGGTTTTAATATTAGTTGGATTATTTTAAGGAATTTTATGGACTTTTGTTTGTTGATTGGTATATGTATAACTTGGGTATTACTGTTGAAATTTGGATATTAAAAGTAGTCCTTCTCCTTATAAAGGTTATTCTTTTTGGGGGATTATCTAAAATCATACTAACCATTATGGTTTTGGTAAATTTATAAAGACAAGGGATATATATGATTCATCATTTTTGGATTATGATATTATCTAGATGTTGATTCTAGTGCTTCAGGTGTGACCAATTCATCTTGAATACTCATCATTTGGAGAAAAGATGTGTTTGTGGTAGATATTTATTAAAGGATGAAACTCTACCTGAAAAGTAAGTATGTTTACTTATGTTCTTAGTACAGAACATATACAAATTCCTAAAAATTATTAAAAGTAACTTAAAACAAAAATTTCGTGCATTTAATTTTCATACCGGGGAATCAAATACTATTTAACCCATCACATGTTTGTGGTTTTCAGATTTTTAACTTTCTCCTGATCATGTTTTCTATCTCTCCCCATCAGAACAAGATGGTTAGTATTTCTTCCATATCCATGTTTTCCTACATAGAATCCTAGTATGTGTTACTTCAGGTAACCTTTGTACTTATATTTCTTTCTTTTAAAGTGATAATTTTACAGACTCTTTTTCTGATGTGGAATTTTCAATGAAGTTTCCAACCCCAATTTTTAAAATTGTGAAGATGTAATTTCCAAAAGGTGGGAATGATATAGGATCCCAAGTATTTATAGAATAATACTTTTTCATATCTATTAATATTTATGGATATGATATTAATTTTATTTTAAAGGGGAAACTTTTTCTGATAGCGTACTCGACACGCAACAACAATTTTCTCCAAAATCTTATGTTGCACATAACACTGAGTTATACCAAAAAATAATACAACAATAATATTATTATTTTAAATGGTAGTTAACACCTAACAGTTTTGTTGCAAAGAATGAAAATAATTATTGTTTCCGACGCTTTCGCCGGGGCGCGCGCGCATCCGTCCGTCAGGGGGGGACGCGCGGCTTTGTTGCCCCGCATTTCCGCTTTCCAAAGGCGGGCGACATTTGTTCCTTGTTCAGGTACGTCTTCTCCTTGATCGAAACGGGATGATGGGATGTCGGTTCTTCCTTCCGTGGATTCCTCCTCAGAACTCGTCACCTAGTCCGGGTCTCCCTCATAGATTTAATACATAGTTCGTGAAACTCTTCCCAGTGCCATGTTTCCATGGGTGCCAGTTAATTACGCTGCTTCTGTCGGGACATTCCAAAGGGTCCAGTCAGGGCAGCAACCTTCGGTCAGGGGAGTAGTCACTTTGAGGCATCAGTAGCGTGTCTGGATGCTGGGGTACCTGGCATGTCTGTCTGTTATCCTTGACCACAAGGCTTCTCGAGGGCGTGGAAGCCCGAGGCATCCCATATCGAGCGCGGGGAATTACATGTCATAGACACGTATCTGAGGTTTTCCTCAGCTTCCCGTGTTCAACACAGGGTACGCCGCGAGTTTAACGTCTAGCGGAGACAGATGAGAGTGAAATGGGACCATCGCAGGGGGAGACAGTGAAGTTGGGCTTGAGCCTTGACGAGGCTTCCTACGTATCCCCGTGGAAGGGAATCAAAGTCCGCGTAGTTCGGGATGGTGCCGGTAAACCGACTTGAAGCTGGACCTTGGTCCGGGGGGATTTGGGCTTGAACCTCTAGGAGGATTCCTACGTACCATGCATTGACATGGATCAAATTCCTCGTAGTTCAAATGGTGGGTCGCAATGACTTTCCACTGGACCAAAGTGTAGTTTAACGTCATGCTGGACGAAGATGGGACCCAGCGTGAAGAAACGACGGGTGGGTGTGTCGATGAACCGACGTGAAAGTAGACCTTGGTCCACTATTGGTGGGCTTGAACCTCGTGGAGGCTTCCTACGTACCATGCCTTGACATGGATCAAAGACCTCGTAGTTCAGGTGGTCACAACGGCTTACCGCTGGACTGGAATGGGACCCGACGTGAATGAGCGATGGGTGGGCTTGAACCTCGTGGAGGCTTCCTACGTACCATGCCTTGACATGGATCAAAGACCTCATAGTTCAAATGGATTCGCCGGTGAACCGACGTGAAAGCAGACCTTGGTCCACTATGGGTGGGCTTGAACCTCGTGGAGGCTTCCTACGTACCATGCCTTGACATGGATCAAAGACCTCGTAGTTCAGGTGGTGGGTCGCAATGGCTTACCACTGGACCAAAGTGTAGTTTAACGTCATGTTGGACGAAGATGAAACTCGACATGAATGAACGACCGAGCAATGTGGCTTGAACCTCGTGGAGGCTTCCTACGTACCATGCCTTAACACGGATCAAAGTCCCCGTAGTTCAGAAGGGGTTTTTTCGGTGAACCGACGTGAAAGTAGTCCTTGGTCCACTGTGGGTGGGCTTGAACCTCGTGGAGGCTTCCTACGTACCATGCCTTGACATGGATCAAAGTCCCCGTAGTTCGAAAGGGGTTTTGTCGATGAACCGACGTGAAAGTAGACCCTGGTCCACTGTGGGTGGGCTTGAACCTCGTGGAGGCTTCCTACGTACCATGCCTTGACATGGATCAAAGTCCCCGTAGTTCTAAAGGGGTTTTGTCGGTGAACCGACGTGAAAGTAGACCTTGGTCCACTGTGGGTGGGCTTGAACCTCGTGGAGGCTTCCTACGTACCATGCCTTGACATGGATCAAAGTCCTCGTAGTTCGAAAGGGGTTTTGTCGGTGAACCGACGTGAAAGTAGACCTTGGTCCACTGTGGGTGGGCTTGAACCTCGTGGAGGCTTCCTACGTACCATGCCTTGACATGGATCAAAGTCCCCGTAGTTCGAAAGGGGTTTTGTCGGTGAACCGACGTGAAAGTAGACCTTGGTCCACTGTGGGTGGGCTTGAACCTCGTGGAGGCTTCCTACGTACCATGCCTTGACATGGATCAAAGTCCCCGTAGTTCGAAAGGGGTTTGTCAGGGTCGGTGCTCACTCTAAGCCCACGTGAGTCATGCTTGGTGTGAGAAACAAGAGGTTGCACGGACCTAATGATCACGTCGTGAAGGGTGCGTCCGTGAGAAGCGAAGAGGGGCTTACGCGTTGGGCGGCCCATGGTGTTGGGACTTACTCCAGGATGGAGGCCCATGGCGCGGCAAAGCGCGGGGAAGATGGACCTTGGTCCGACGATGGGAGGTGCCTCGTTCCCTATCACGTCCTCCACTGACCTTGGTAGTGGTGAAGTACCGAGATGCACGGGTGCAATCATCCGTACCAAAGGTTAGGGGTTTACGCTCTGAGGCGACCCTTCCCCTGCGAACATACACTACTCCGACAAGGAGGATCTCATTCCATGTGCGGAAGAGTTCCATTCCCGTGGAGACGAGTGGTGTAAAAAATGTTCGAGTTGGGGGGACCCTTCGTGAGGGAGACGAGGTTGGGTCATAGTTTAACGTCATGTGTTGAGGACCTGGTGCTTGGCAGTTTAACGTCCTGCAGCTCGGACGAGGTGGGTTCACTCCACACCCCTAGGGCTTACATAACCGGTACCCTCTGGTCCTTGGGGAAGGGAAGGTGATGGTAAGGCCATGGTAAAGGGGGGTCGTGGGAGGAACCATCGAGGGGTCCACGTTAGCGTGGCTATGCGAAGAAGCAATAGCCGTTAGCGTGCCTATGCGAAGAAGCATTAGGCGAAGCAACGCTACGGGAGGTGTTGTCCATGGGACTTTGAAATCACATCGTGCAAACCTGGAGGGTCGCACGGAAAGAGGAATCGCTAAGCAGAGGAGTGTGCTTTGCGAAGTGGGGTGCCTTGGCTTAGCATGGGGCATAGGTGGGAGTGGGAGGTGCTTCGCGAAGTGGAACAGTGTTCGCGGAGCACTGCCTCGCGAAGGAATGGTTTGCGAAGCAGGGTCCTGCCAAGCAATGTACTTCGCGAAGTGGAGCGATCCTGCCTTAGCATAGGGATTACTCGTATGGGTTGGGTGTTTCGTGAAGCACAAGTGCTCCGCGGCTGCCCGGGTTCCCTTGGGAATCCTCTTCCTTTGCGAACGCCCTTGAGCTTCGCGAAGGGCATCCCTCTCGGAAGAGGGGCTCAAAACGAAACAAATCAGAGTCGTCTCGCGAAGTAGAAATACCTCGCGGAGCTCATGATTCCCGGGGCAAAGCGTGCTTCGAGATTCGGGAGAGGAGAAGCCGAAAGGTCGGATTGTCCGTCCCGTTGACTCAGGGGGAGTCGAGTATTTATAGGGAAGGGGCGCCGCGAAGCAGGGCTCGCGCACTGCCTTCGGGGCTTCGCGGCGGCTCGCGAACGTCAAACGGGTTCGCGGAGGATTACCGCCTCAGGAGCTTTGCGGCAGCTCGCGAACGTCAAACCGGTTCGCGGAGGATTACCGCCTCTGGAGCTTCGCGGGGCCGCCATGGTTGGGACGTTTCGCGGCGGGGCTTCGCGGGGCTGCCAAGGTTGGGACGCTTCACGGCGGGGCTTCGCGGGGCCGCCAAGGTTGGGACGCTTCGCGGCGGGGCTTCGCGGGGCCGCCAAGGTTGGGACGCTTCGCGGCGGGGCTCCGCGGCTGTGCTTCGCGGCTGTGCTCCGCGAGGCAGCGTGCCGTCTGTCTTTTTCGTTCCTTCCTTTCGGGCCACATTTTTGGCACCAACAAATGCCCCCCCTCAGACTTGGAGCCGCGGAGGGCGAAGGGTCGAAGTCTGAGGGACAATCGCCAAAACTGTCGGTGGTTCGCGATGTGTCATCGCGAAGGGTGGGCCCGCGCTGCTCGCCTGGGCCGCGGATCCGGACGCGCCGCGATGCTTCGCGCGGGTGAGGCGCGCCGCGATGCTCCGGGGTCGTCGCCTATAAATAGGGGGTCCGCGTTCTTTTGTCTTTACGCGCCTTCCTTGTGCTTTTGTGCTCTCGATTTCGCGACGCTCCGCGTACTCCGCGACAGCACTCCGCGAATCGAGCTTCGCGGCGAACCGCGAGTCCCCGACTCCGCGTCCGCGCTAGGAGAACTTCTTGTCGGCCTTGGCCAGACTTCGCGACTTGGTCTCGCGACCGATCTTTGCGATCCGGCTTCGCGGTCGAGCTTCGCAGCCGAGCTTCGCGATCCGTCCGAAAGAATTCTTTTATGAGGGCCAAAATTAAAATGGCCCATCAAGAAGCTGCCTTGGGGGTCCTTACAGACGCTGCTCGTCGAGATGAGATGGCCAACCGTCCGGGTTTGGGGGAGATGATTCGAAGCCACTCGGACCACACTTCCTTGACGGACCTGCTGTCGAAAGGTCAGAAGGATTACCCGCAGTGCAAGAAACTGCCGTTGTACGGCTTCGGGCTGAGGGATGACGTCTTCATCCCTGAGGCAAGAAGGGATGAACCAGCTTGCTGGTTCAGGAGCACACCATGCCAGCACCAATGGTTCAGGGCGGCCGATGGTCACGCACATGAGGATTTCACACCCGTCACCGCTGATTTCCTCTACAATCATGTGAACGACATTGACGGGAGGCCACTGCAACCGGAGACGTCCCCTCCTCTCTACCGCATCATGCTGAAGGTGGCTCTGCAGGATCCAAAGAAGGGATGGTCCGATGAGTGGGACCTGCGCCAGGGTGGCAACTTTACCGATGACTGGGCCTGGGCCTACTGGGTAGGCACCTCCTACGAGGAGTTCGAGGCCGAGCTGAGGAGAGTGGGATTGTATGAGGCAGCATGGGCCTCCCAGTTCCACATTTACCAACCAAAGCAGCTGATGCCGGAACTGCTGAGTAGATGGTCGTCTAGGACCAACACTTTTCACCTACATCACGGGGAGGTGGGCATCAGCCTGTGGGATGTCCAACAGATTTCCGGGGTCCCGATCTTGGGGGCCATGTATGACGAGTTCCTCCCCGTTGCCAGCGTGTGGGGAGATGCTGAGAAAATGCCACGGCTGGCGTCTGCGCTGATAGCGCTTGTCCCTGTAGAGGACAAGGAAGCGGTGAGGGATGTCCACTTCAGAAGATGGTTCAAATGCTTCCTGAACTTCCCAGAAGATCGAGAGTTCCCTCCAAGGCCTCGAACTTGTCCGAGGGCAGCCCAGCGGGGAAAGGGACACTCGTACTGGCGTGTCTTGGAGGACAGCCAATGGAAGACTTGGGGTTTCAGCGTCAGCACCGAACAACAGCCAATAGTCAGGCTGGCAACGTTCATCGCGGCTCTCATCTGTGGGTGGATCCTACCGGTGAGAGATACAAGCATGGGGGTGCGGCCCAGCTCGTTCATCATGGCATCGATGTTGGCCATGGGGCAGCGGATCAACCTGGGGATCCCGATGCTCGCCAAACTATACAGAATGCTGCGGCGTATTAGCGAGGGCAAGAAGCCGCCAAGAATATGCAGGCCCTTCCACCTCCTGTATGGGTGGATCGCGGCGCATATCAGGGGGATTTACGAGTATCCAAACCCCATTTCGCCGCCGGGATCAGACTTTCGCCCCTCCATTCTGAACGTAGCTGGGAGCTTCCCATTCAAACTGGCTGTTCCGATGGTGCTGAATAGGGTGTGGAGGGCGGACGAGTTCAACTTTCATCCCTTCCCACTGCCGACGGGGAGGCTTACTGATGATGGACGGGGAACGGAAGAACATCGGGCTTACCTCCTGGCCTTCCGAGGTGGAGTTTTGGTGGCTCGGATATATCGTGAGCCAATCTGTGAACCGTACACCCCGCACCGTTTCGCGAGGCAGTTCCGGTGCCTCCAGCGGCTAACCCCGCAGGTATACTGGGAGGTGCGTCACGAGGAGCACCCGTGTGTGATGAGGCAGCTGTGGCTCATGTTCACACGTGAGGATGGAAGGATGCAGATCGCATTGCCTCCGTCCACCGCCGCTTTCGGCTTAGTGAAGGAGTACGCCATCAGCTGGGAGGCCGCTTATCCCGGGGAGATGCTGAAGCAGCCAACGATCCGGGTTGGTGACGGTGGGCCTCCTTTATCTCGAGGTCGGGGTCGGAGGGAAGCTAGGGCCGCTCGCGGCAGCGGGGCTGCCATGGCAGAGAGACCCGCACCGGCCGAGGGTATGGCAGCAGCGGCGGATCTGGTGGTTCCGGGAGAGCAGGGTCATTCGGAGGGGCGGCCACCGAGGGGATTCCGTCGGATATCCGCTCAGGCTTCGGGGAAGCGGCTGCGTCACATCGACATGGCAGAAGATGCCGTCTTTCCGGAAGCTTGGGACATTTGGGATGTCAACCGGCAATTCCTCAGCCCACCCGAGATGTGGGCCCACCGGAATCGCCTCGGGATGAAACTGCCGGGCATAGGCCCAGTTCGGGCTGGATTCATGGTGTCTCCAGCGGAGGCGGAGCAATACTTGAACGAGCTGGAGGATTACGTCCACTCCAGCGGTGTTCCTCGACCAATGACAGATCGGGTGAGGGTACTGTTGAATCAGACGGTGCCCCCACAGTTATCGGCTGCCGATCTGAGGGAGCGCTTCCCCTTGCCGGAGGAATCAGGGGACTCTTCTCAGGGGACGAGGCTGGAGGAGGGAGCCCGTTGGAGGAGGGCGAGGTCGGAGACCGGAGCTCAGAATCCGACGACTTCGCGGAGGCTCTCGAGGTAGCATTCTGAAATTCTCTTCTTACGACCCGTTCTTGAATCCCTATGGACTTCTCACCAATGCTCGAGCCATGCAGGAAGAACTTGTTCGTAGGCCTCGTTCTCGCTCCTTGGCGGGTGATGTCGCGGGACCTTCAGAACCTGCGCCTATGGCTGCGTCTAGTTCTGCATCTGGTGGGACCAGGGGGTCTGAGGTGGCTCCTCTGGACTCTCCAGTCCTTCCAACAGTATACGGGGGGCCTCGTCTCGGAGTCCCATCAGTACCGGCCCAGGAGCAGCGCTCGGAGGTCGATCTTCATAAGTCTCCTCCACTGGTCTCCTCGTTGTCACATGTGGGCCATGCCAACTAACGTTTATGTCTCTTTCTGTCATACAGTTCTCCGACTGGCGTGGGCTGCTGCAGTGAGGCTGGTCGGGATGTCTGGCGGCGTCCCTCCCAGGGGCATGCCGGTGATGGTGACGATAGTCCCTTCACCTCCTCAAGCTGCAGCGCACACCATCACTGGCGGGACCACCGGCAGGGCCATACCTGAAGTCATCGAGGTGGACTCTGAGGAAGAGTATCAACCGGTCAGTCCCAGTCCCGTCATGCCTGTGCCAGCGTCAGGTTTCTTACCAGACTCAACACCAGATGCAGATCCCGCTGAGGAATTCCTGCAGGCATATCCTGCGTACGAGCCTGCCGACCGCGCGGATTGGGACGAAACGGCCTCTGACGAGGAAGACAGCAGCATAGTCCACCGCCGGTCGTGGAAGCTGATCACGCGCTTTATAAGGGACACTCCCCAAGCGTAATGGCTGGATGAAATGGATAGGCTCCGCTCGCGGTTGCGCGAACTATGTGCCGGGGGAGTGGATGCCCAACGCCCTCACGCGCTCATTCGAGACCTCATGGCTGAGAAGATCCGGGAGCATGATCGTGGGTTGAGCGTGGGATGGCAGAGGAGGAAGGCGACCAGCATTAGGAAGCTCCAGGAGGCTGAAGGCGAGGTCCAACAGATGCAGATCCGGGCCAACGAGCTTTCGGCCACTCTCGATGCGTAGTCCGAGCTGGTCTCACGATTGAAGACCCAGCTGGCAGAGGCTGAGGAGCATATGGGGAAAACCTCTGGAAGGGTGGCTGCCGTTCGGGCCGAGGTAGAAAGGGCTAGGGCCAGGGTTGACGAATTACGCCTCGCCGCTGCTGAAGAGGAGCGGGAGTTGAATCAGCGGCAACAGGCTTTGGACGCCGCAAGTCAACGGGTGGCGGAGCTGCAACTCTCCTTTGACGGGGTCAACCCATCCATGGGGGAAGTCGACCCCCGAGTATTGTAACAAACCCGAAAGAAGTTTTTATTAACAGTTTTGTGCTTCAACTCTTTCTTTCTCCTTTGTTTTGCGTTCCGTGGCACGCACGATTTCCACTATTGAATTGCCTTGTTACATCCCTACAATGTATGCGGGACGTTTGACGACAATTACTCAAGCCAGTCCAGATTCCCGAAAGATGGGGAAGGCTTGATCGGAGGAGGAACTTCCAGGATAGCCGAATTACCGTTTCTCCAATGTGCTCTTATGCACGAATGGGGCAGCACCGGGGGCGCTGAAATCGGTTCAAACAGGTGAAAATGGGAAGTGTGAATCACGATTCCCAAATTCGGAACACTGTGGGGATGGCGTGACAATAAAGGACAACCACTAACCATGGCGGACAAACGGTATCCTTACTGCGTTAGCCTGAAATGGGGACAACAAATGAGAATCGACCGCTGACCATATTCGCAACGCGGGATTCTATCGATTTATTATCGATCAATCTTCCAGGACATTGGCCCAGGACAGTTGGTGGACCATAGGTCAGACATCCATACTGTTAGGGGGTCCTTCCAGGCATGACCGGTCTTTCGGAACGTTGGCCCAGGACGGTAGGTGAGCCGATGCGGCATGAGACCAGGCCGTTAGGGGGTTCCTTTAGACACGAAAGAGGAAGAGGGTCCGAATAAGGGGCACGCAAAGCGTGGAATATGGAGTGATGGTTTGTCCGAACAAAATCCAACACTTCGGTAGTTACACCACCGTGGTGGGAGTACGCCAGATGGGCGCATTGGTATGACCACGGATCGTTCTTTCTTCCAGATAGGGCCTCTCTGCCGAGGGCTGGAAATGGGGAGGAATAAGATTTCGTGATTCCAGGGGCTGGACCCTAGGTGAAATGCCTGGGTGTCTCTACGTATCCCACCTGATGATGGGAATCAAGCCGCATGTAGTTCTGGAAGCGCAGTTTAACGTCATACTGGACGAGGAGCAGCCTGACCGTGTTGGTACACATCCAGCCAAAACTACTAAGCCCACGTGAGTCGTGCTCAGTTTGGGAAACAAGCAGCAGTGGTGGGAATTTCCCGACACAAAAGGGGCAGGTTAGGGCAAAGGGACACTCGGTGACTACCGGCCCGATGACACTAACACGATCATTCAGCGCACCTAGATGCGCGAAGAGAAAGAGCCGAGTATGATGGAGTTCCACTTGAACATGAGGGAGTGGAAATGTGTGAATCATGGTGCTCGAGATTCAGATCACAATGATGGTGGCGTGGCGATAGAGGATTACTGCTGACCATGTTCGCAACACAACATCCTGTCGCGTTAGCCTGAAATGAGGACTAACAAAACGAGCATCGACCGCTGACCATATTCGCAACGTGAGATTTTATCGATTTGTTGTCTGAAACCCTGGAGGGCGTTGGACCGTGTCGGTAGGAGAGCCCTTGGGCGTAGTATCCAGGCCGTTCTTGGGGGTCCCTCCGGGTTGTGAAAGATGATGGAAGTCCGAATAGAGGGGAACACGAAGCTTGACAAGTGGAAGGAACTTGATCAAGTTGAATCTGACACTCTTGGTCCTAGACTAGAGTGCTCTTAATACATGGGTGAACCACTGCAGGGAGCCAAGGGACTCAACCTTGAGGGTGATCGAGAGATGGCAGATTCCCAGGGGAAGGGGGCATAGTGCCCAAAACCTTGTATCATACCTACACACCCCCCCGCTGGAGAGGGATGGACCAAGTGGCCTAGGTGACCGGGAAATCAGGAGATCTCCCAGAGGTGGGGCTGGACCCGAATCTTAGACATTCAGGTGGTCCTACATATCCCATTAGGATGGGAATCAAGCCATATGTAGTTCTAAAGGGTGCCTTTTAACGTCATGCAGGACAGAGAACAGGAGGACTGAACCTCAGAATGGGGCGTGCGTGGTGCAGCTATTGCAAACCCGTCGTGGATGAGGACGTAGTCCTACACTGCGCCACGCAGCCCTGTGATCAGGGTCCTGAAGGCAGGATTAGAGAGGTAAATTTGATGAACTCAAACTGGGTCCGAAGACAAGGAGTCTTGATCGTAGTTCCAGATGAGAGTCTTAGTTTATGGTCTTAGAGCTCGGACCAGGGGTGGTGACAGCTCCCGAGTAAGCACAGATGTTAACCCAATCCCTAAGCTCACATGAGATGAACTCGGTGTGGGAAACAAGGGGGGTATCCTCATTGCAATACTTGGGGCGTCCATCAAAAGGGGAGTCAGCAGAGAGTTTCGAAGGACACCTTTGATGTAGCTTGTTCCTCGAACGCGCAGACGTGCACGGGGGAAAAGTACCAAGAGTCCCAAGACTCTACTTGGACATGATGAAGTGATGAAGGGTGTGAATTGTGTACCCGACATTTGGGCTTAATGGGTTGGCGTGACGACAGAGGAAAACTGTTATCCATGACGGAAATACAGCGTCTGTATCGCGTTAGCCTGAGGTGGGAACAACAAACGAGCATCGACCGCTGACCATATTCGCAACGCGGGATTTTATCGATTTGTTGTCCGAAACCCTCAGGGGCGTTGGCCCGTATCGGTAGGAGAGCCCTTGGGCATTGTATCCAGGCCGTTCTTGGGGGTCCCTCCGGGTGTGAAAGATTATGAAAGCCCTGATGCGAGGATACGCAAAGCCTGTAAAGCGAGTGCGGACGTGTCCGAGTAAAGCTTGGCATTCCAGGTAATAAACCAGAGTACTCTTAAGCACATTGGTGAACCGCCGAAGAAAAAGGATCGACGAAACAGCTCATCAGGGGGGGGGGGCATGGCGTAGTCATCACGAGATCGTCGTAAATGAGGACATGATCTCACACCACACCATATGGTCCCCTCATGGAGGAAGGATAGGCCAGGGGGCCAAGATGGGATGGGGGTTCCCGAGAGATGGGGCTGGACCCGAAGCCTAGACGTTCAGGTGATCCTACGTATCCCATAGAGATGGGAATCAAGCCACACGTAGTTCTTGAAGTGCAGTTTAACGTCATGCAGGACGAGTAGGGGAGTAATATACTCCGAAACAAGGGAGGTGTGCGGTACGGCGAAGAAGCCGAAGTGAATGAGGACGTAGTCCTACACTGCGCCACGCACCCTGGGTAAGGGGGGAACCTGGGCCGTGGCCTGGAAAGGCCAAGGGGCCTAAGGTCAGGCATCAGTCTGGAAGACCTGACTGGCTTGTAGTTTAACGTCTTACATGAGGACGTGGGGCCAGGGGCCCAAGGAGGCCAAAGGGCCTAAGGCTGGTCCTCGTAAGGGGAGTTGTACGGCATGGTACATGATCCCGACGTGAATGAGGACGTAGTCCCACACCACACCGTACACTCCGGGTGAGGAATCCTGGACCGTGGCCCGGAGAAAAGGGGAAGTTATCAGTCAGAAAGGTCTGACTGGTTTGTAGTTTAACGTCTTACATGAGGACGGGGGGCCAGGGGCCCAAGGAGGCCAAGGGGCCTGAGGCTGAGCCTCGTAAAGGGAGGGCGTACGACATGGTACATGATCCCGACGTGAATGAGGACGCAGTCCTACATCACACCGTACACCCTTATGAAGAATCCTGGGCCGTGGCCCGAATCACTAGCACCACTTGGGGAAAGTTTGTCACCTTGGGACTGAATCCTTGCGTTCATCCACGAAAGGGGAAAACACCTCCAGGGGGAATATGCAGCCGGGTCGAGGCTTACTCGACGTGGGTCGGGGCAAAAGTGTGCTCCCTGCCATGTCTTGCCCCGAGGGGAAGATTTTGACTTTTGGGCTGGGCCAACGGACGAAATGTCCGGGCGTTCCTACGTATCTCATAAGGATGAGAATCAAGCCATACGTAGTTCTGGAAGGCCATGCAGTTTAGCGTCATGCGGTGAGGACGTGGGAGGGTAGAAGAACAGGAGTGGGCGCATGGTGCGACCTTTACAATCTTTGCGCGAGTGGGGTTGCATGAGCGGGGCCAAGAAAGCCTACTCCCTGCTACACAAAGATCCTCCAAGGAGACTATCCCCGGGGGGAATAGCGGAAGAGAAAAGCTTGGGGCTGGGCTCAAGACGAGGCGTCCGAGCGTTCCTACGTATCCCATGAAGATGGGAATCAAGCCGTACGTAGTTCTTGACATGCAGTTTAACGTCATGCGGGACGAGGGGCATCTCATTCGGGGGTGTGTACAGTATGGTACATGATCCCAACATGAGGACGTAGTCCTACACCGTACCGTACGATCCCGTAAGAGGGTAAGTCGGAGAGAAACGAGGGGGCCTGGGGCCAGACCGCGGTGGAGACGGGGCCAGGGGCCCAAAGAGGCCGAAGGGCCTGAGGCTGAGCCTCGGTCAGGAAGACCTGACTGGCTTGCAGTTTAACGTCTTGCAGTGAGGACGGAGAGGCAGTTTAAGGTCATGCGGGACCAAGTCGCAGTTTAGGGTCGTGCAGGACCACTGCAGTTTAATGTCGTGCGAGACCCTCTCGCAGTTTAGGGTCATGCAGGACCACTTTTTTGCCCTAGGTGAAGTATCGCTTGAGGAATTTGGCGTTGGTGGGAGGGGTTACACGCTCTCCATCTGTGGTCACCAAGGAGTATGCTCCATTAGGGTAAACCTTATGGATGATATAAGGCCCTTCCCATTTGGGTTCTAACTTGGGTGGTTTCCTACCGGGAATCATTGGCGCTCGAAGGGCCAATACCAGGTCACCCTGCAGAAAAGAGCGGATACGAACCTTCTTGTCAAAGGCTCTCACTATCTTGTCCTGATGCCTTTCCAGATTGTGCAGGGCATGAAGTCGGTTCTCGTCCAGTGCCTCTAATTCAGCTAGACGGATCTCGGCTACCTCATCCGATGTCTGGTGATCATAAACTGCGGTGCGTAGCGACGGCAGCTGGATCTCAATGGGTAGGACGACCTCAGCTCCATACACCAGGGAATATGGGGTCACTTGGGTAGAGTTACGAGTCGTCGTCCGGTAAGCCCAGAGGGCATTGGGGAGCTTGTCCGGCCAACTCTTCTTGTTCTGACCAACCATCTTCTGCAGAATGTTAGAGAGGGTCTTGTTGAACGCCTCGATCTGCCCATTCGCCTGCGCGTGGTAGCAGGAGGTATGGTTCGACCGGATGTCGTACTTAGCATACAATTTCTTCAATTCAGCTGCCCAGAAGTTGGTGCCGTTATCGGTGAGGACAGCGTGAGGGACTCCAAACCGGTGGATAATGTTGGAGCTCACAAAGTCAACGATGGAACGGGCCTTGACCTCTTTGAGCGGAACTGCTTCTGCCCACTTGGAGAAGAAGTCTGTAGCAGTCAGGATGAACCTACACTGGCGGGCTGTTGCCGGCGGATATGGTCCCACTACATCAAGTCCCCACACCGCAAATGGCCAAGAGTACTTGGTGGGGTGGAGGGGTTCTGGCGTCCGATGCAAGAAGTTGGCGTGTATTTGGCACGCGTGGCATCTTTTGGCGTATCCAATACAATCGTGGATCATGGAGGGCCAGAAGTACCCTAACCTCCGGATTTGCTGGGACAGCTTCGACCCAGCTTGATGGGCGCCACAGGAACCGGCGTGAACCTCTTGCATAACTTGAGGTATCTCTACTCCTTGGATGCAACGGAGGAGGACACCATCGAAACTATGCTTATAGAGGATCTGCTCAAGATTGGGGCCGCCCTGGAGGGTAAATTGCAGCGCGCGACATCGGATTCGCTCGCGCTCGGCCCGGTCGTCCGGGAGCTGACCATTTTGGAGATACTCGACAAAAGGTGCTCTCCAGTCAAGGGTGGTTTTAACCACTGCGTCTGACAAACCCGGGACTCCCGATATGGAGGGTCTGGCGGTGAGATGACTTACCCGCAGGCTATCACGGTCCTCTTGGGTGACGGGAGCAATGAATCTCCGGTGGGCCACGTGTATGACCAAATCATCTTGCTCGGGTTCTGCGAGCGACGCGGCTAAGCCAGCCAGGGCGTCCGCTTGTCCGTTCTGCGATCTTGGGACATGGGTAACCTCTGGCCGAGGAGAGAACTGGGCCATTAAGAGGAGGGTGTACTCCAGTAACGGTGCAAGCTCTGGCTTCCTGACGACGTAGTCGCCATTAACCTGTTTGATCACCAGCTCAGAATCTACCTTCACATGTAGATGGGGAACATGGATCTCAAGGGCCAACTCGAGGCCGGTGATGAGAGCCTGGTACTCTGCCTCGTTGTTTGTACAACCTTCTGACAGCAGGAATGAGTACGGTAGGACGGCTTGCGCCGGGGTAATAAAAACAATACCCAGACCCACTCTGTTGAGCTTGGGGTCGTTGAGCCTTCTACCGGTGGGGCTCCGGGAGGCGCCGTCGAAATGCATTTTCCAACATGGGGCAACATGATCGACTGAGAGGATCGTCTCGTCGGGGAAATCCAGGTCCAGGGATTGATCCGCGGAGGTTGGATGGGCAGCTAAAAAGTCTGCCAACGCTTGTCCCTTAACGGCCTTCTGAGGCACGAACCTGATATCAAATTGCTGGAGAATCACCGCCCACCGTGCTAGTCGGCCAGTCAGCATGGGGTGGTTCAGGATGTACTTCAGCGGATCTACCCGAGAGATCAATTGTACCTCGTGGTGTTGCAGGTAGTGCCGCAACTTCTGCACAGCGAAGACGAGCGCGAGGTAGCTCTTTTCGATGGGGGAGTATCTGACCTCCGTATCAAGAAGCATGCGGCTGAGATAGTAGAGACTGTTCTCAGTGCCCTCGTTATTCTTCTGGGCGAGCAGCGCACCGAGGGATCTCTCCAGGGTGGTCACATAAAGGACTAGCGACTTTCCGGAGACGGGTGGCATCAAGACCGGAGGTTGGAGCAGATACTGCTTTATTTCCTCAAAGGCGGCCCGACATTCCTCATCCCATTCGTAGGCAGCGTCTTTCTTAATGAGCCGGGAAAAGGGCTTACACTTTCCAGCCAAATTCGCAATGAATCGGCGTATATAGGCTAAGTGGCCTTGCAGGCCTCGAAGCTCCCGAATGTTGCTCAGGGGAGGCATTTGACTGATGGCCTTGATCTTCTCCGGGTCGATCTCGATACCTCGATATCTGACAACGAAGCCCAGAAACTTCCCGGAGGTGACTCCGAAGGCACACTTCAGCGGGTTCATCTTCAGGTGACGGGAACGGAGGAAACCGAACACTTTCTCAGGGTCTTTGAGATGGTCCTAGAGCTGGCGTGATTTGACTACAAGGTCATCCACGTAACATTCCACCAACGTCCCGAGGATCGGTTTGAATATGCGATGCATGGCCCTTTGATAAGTGGCACCTGCATTTTTCAAACTGAATGGCATTACCCGGTAGCAAAAGGTACCCTGGGGAGCCCTGAAGGCAGTGGACTCCTCGTCTTCGGGGGCCATCCGGATCTGATTATACCCGGAATACCCATCCATGAAAGAGAGGGCTTGAAACCCGGCCGTGGCGTCAATCAACAGCTCCGTCACTGGGAGTGGGAAGTCATCCTTTGGGCAGTGGCGATTGAGATCGTGGAAGTCGATGCAGACTCTGATCTGCCCATTCTTCTTCCTGACCGGCACAATGTTGGCGAGCCACTTGGGGTACTGGACCTCCTTAATGAAGTTGGCTTTGATTAGCTTATCAACTTCGGCATCAACCATAGCACCATGAGAAGGGTGCATTTTACTGGGAGGCTGCTTGAACCCACGATGTTTTGCTGGGAGGCCCAGACGGTGGACGACCACTTGGGGATCCAGCCCTGGCATCTCATCGTAACTCCAGGAAAACACATCGCGGTGCTGTTTGAGGAAGTCTACATACTGCTGCCGCTCCTCGAGGGACAGGGCCACACTGATCAATGTGGGTCTTGGATCTTCCTCGCTACCAAGGTTCACCTGTACCAGTTCATCGACCGTGGTAGAGACACCTTCTTCAAAGGCTGGGGGAGCATCCTCCAAGTCTTCCTCCCCAGCCGTGGGGGGACTTCCCGCGGTGGAAGATACTTCTGGGCTCTCGAAACCCGAGGGGCAGCTGGTGCCGGCTTGGGCAGCAGTGGTCATCAAATCAGGAGACTCACTTGTCGTTGAGACCATAGGAATGAATGCATTTGATCCGATCCCATCTGGCCTTCGGCCTAAGGGGCCACGCTTGATGATATCAAAGTAGTGGTGACGTGTCGGCCTGAGTCGGTTAATTCCAGCCCGGCGAAAGAGACACGTATGGCGCACCGCCGTTGTCATCAGCTTGACGTCCCTGTACCGTACAGGGGTAGGAGGTTCCGGGATGACCCGAGCCTGGTTGATGTAGGAGTACGAGGTGATTTTCCGCTGTCGCTTGGACACGGGAACATGCCTTCCTTGTGTACCCGAAACAACAAAACATTGTCCCATGTCGGGGGTCGTGGCCTCCAATCGGTGGATCGGGAGGATGTAGGCGTCGTCCATGCTTGCCCAGGGATCACTTGTGATCGGGGTGGGATCATCCTCGCTTACCAGGATTTGCTTGTCCTTACTTTTGTAATAACCCGCATCCAGATAGCGGGCCTCACAAGAAGCGAAAGGGGACGCGTCTCCTTGGAGCACGCCTACTCGACCGTTGAGCGAGTACTTAAGGCACTGGTGATACGACGAGGGGACCGCTGCATGCAGATGGAGCCATGGCCTACCCATCAATGCGTTGTAGGCGGTGTCCTGAGAAACAACCATGAACTCGGTGCTGGCAATTAAGCCACCGAACTGGGTCTTCAGGCGGATCTTGCCGACTGGGGTTTGCTCTGTCCTGTCGTACCCCTGGATCCTGAGGTCAGAGGGAGTCAAATCACCTTCAGACAGACCCAGCTTTCGCAGCGTCCGGGTCGGAATTAAGTTGATTCCAGAACCCGTGTCAACGAGGCATCGGCGGACTTCCACACCGTTGAAGTGGCCAGTGATATACAGTGGGTGAATGTGCCCCTGTATAGGAGGGTCTTCATCTTCACCGGAGAACGAGATAACCGCCTGGCATTCGGCGTTTTCAATCGTCTTGGTATGGAAGGCTTTCGCAGCTGCCACTTCCGTCTCGAACTGGAGGGGTCTCTTTAGGGCCTCGGCAAGTGCCTCGCGCATTTCAGATGACAGGCGAAGGGCCTCGAGGATGGAAAGCCTCGCCGGGATGCCGGCCAGATGCTTCAGAACATCGTACTTTCGTGCCAAACGCGAACCTCTGCTTACAGGAGGTCGTTCGGCATTTGGATGCACATCGGGTCCGGCTGGCTGAACTGGCGAGTAACTAGTACTGGGTGCATCTTGCTGCCTACCAGTAGAAGCCTGAAGAGTAGTCGCTGGGCTAGGATCGGACAGCAGAGGCTGGCCTGTCGCCGGGCAAGACTGGTTGTGATATGAACGAGGCGGCTCTCCCTGATCCAGCAACACGAACAGCGGTGGAGGTAGAGCCGAGGGTGCCGGATGGGTCTGCGCGTGCTGAAATCTGCGCTGAGCCTGCTGCCTTGTCTCGGTAGCGTGCACGGCTTGGCCGCAAATGCCGGCTGACGTACCTCGATGACCGGCGCGGTTGCTATTCCGCCGACGTTGACGTCGGCTGGAAACGTTGGGGAGGTCTGCGTGGGGTTCCCCCCCATCGGGGGTCATATAGGGATTTACCAGCTCCACGGTGTTAACCGAAGCGTACCCTTGACTGTCGCTCGAAGAGTCATCCACCGCTGGGCGGATTCTGGGAGGAATGCCCATTTCGGGAGGCATAAAGTCACCGAGAGTGTGGGATGACGACGGCACTGGCGGTGCACGTTGCTTCTTCTTATGTCGCCGCTGCTTGCCCTTTTGGGCAGAGGTCGACTGGGAAGACGATGCTGAGGCACCAACTACTTCCTCTGAAGGTTCCGACTGCTTCAGGCGTGCCCGGATGATACCCTGGGCACGGACGACGGTTTTTCGAGCCATCCAGTTGTCGTATTTCTGGGACCCGCGGCTAGGGACCTACTGCCACTCACCTTCGCTGTCGCTGCCGATTTCTGATCCCGCAAAGACGCCTGCCACTTGCGCTGGCGCTGGGCCCAGCTTGACTATGTTGTTATTGACCTGGTCCTGAAGCCAGTCTTTAAACACATAGCATCGCTTGAGGGTGTGCCCCAGGATTCGATGATAAGGGCAGTAGTTGGGGTGATCGGTGAGATGCGCCTCTGCCGGCCTCCTGCACTCAGGCAGACGCACAATCCCTTGCTCTAGAGCACTTCGGAAGTAGCCAGGGACCTGATTTTTGTTGAACGAATAGGTATGATACTTTTTTTCTAGGTAAGGAGCCATGGGGGCCTGGTCTTGTCGAGGGACCGGAGGGGCCTGCCGTGGAGGCGGCGCCTGGTTGTCTCGCCTAGGTGGCGGTGGCGCATTGCGCGGGGGAACCTGTCGGTTCTGAGGCGGTCGCTGCTGGGCAGGAGCCTGTGCTTGAGGTGGAGGACCTCTGCGGGGTTGCGGGGGTGGTGCCGCTGGTAGCAATTCCAGCTGCCTCGGGGCTTCTATTTGATCCACCGCGGCGGGTTCAGCCCTGGCGGCCCTCCTGGCTGGGATCATAGGGGGCAGCAAACGTGCCTGACTAGCCTGTTGCAGGGCCTCCTCGAGGCGCTGAGCCTTATCCGAGAAATCTCTGAACCCTCCAGGGTTGTTCTGGGTAATCAAGGAGGGTACCAGCTCTATCTTGATGTTCCCCACACACATCATCAGTAATTGCTCCTGAGTCAGTGGCATATCGAGGGAATACGTAAGTCCTTTCCACCGGGCGATGAAGTCTGCAACCCGCTCATCAGGCCTCTGTTTGCACTTGAAGAGGTCCACAATGCTGGTCTTTCGCGTGGTGGAGCTGAACTGGTATAAGAACTGCCGGCGAAGATCCTCCCAACCGGTCACTGATCCGATAGGGAGCTGGCTGTACCAGACGAATGCCGGACCTTCCAATGTCTGTACAAAACATCGGAGCTTAGCGGCTTCTTGCTGAGCCGGGGTCCCCAGCATGGGGCCACACCTGGAAGAGAAATGAGCCAAGTGCTGGGGTGGGTCCCCTGTCCCGTTAAACGACGAGAAAGTGGGGTTCCCAAAACCCGGAGGCGCGGGCATATCATCCACCCACGCGGGATAAGGCTTGCCATCCGGTGGGACCGCCACCTGCCGTGTTTCCAACGCCTCGAGGCGGGCTGTGAGTGCCGCAATAAGGTCCTCCGGGTGGGGGTCCCTGTCTTGATGGGGATCCCTAACCACAAGCGCATTGCCAGGTTCTTCAACGCAGTAGACGGCTTCGGCCGTTCGCGGGTCAACTGGCTGGACGACCTGCTGGGCGACTGGGGGAACCCGGGTTGGATTATTCAGATTGCCCCGTCGCTCAGGGGGGTTTGGTGAGACGTATCGCGCCCTCTTGCCGTATGTTCCGGCTTCCTCCCTGTCCGCGGCAGTAGCATGATCAGGGTTTCCCGGAGGCATCTCACCGGGGGGAAATTGTTCCTGCCCCTGCTGCCCCGGCCTGGGATTACCATAGTCGGGTCGCCGCTCTGCGGCGCGCTCAGCCAATAGTTCGTCAACCAGCCTCTTCTGCTCAGCGAGCTGCTGGCGTAACGCGGCCTTCTCAGGATCCTCGTCCGTTTTCTGCACAGAGGCGGACGGGTCGGAGTGCTTGATGGTTCCTACGTGCTCTTTACCTTTGTCGGCGTTTCGACTGAGTACCAGCGACTCGGTGGGTACGGGCAGGCCTAGCAGGTTCCTCTGCTGATGGGTGACTCTCCCTGATGGGTCGAGTAGTGGCGGTGCACCCTCTGGGGGGAAGTATCCATCAAGGAGTTCCAGTTCGTCTTCCCTGTCCACAATGTCGGCCATGTGGACCGCGATTCCTCTCGAGGGCATGTCCTCGATGTCGCATAGCGAATCGGGTTGTCGTCGAATAGGATCGAACAGAAGGGTAGCATAGTGTCCCCACCCACGGACTTGCACATGGGGGGTGGCTTCCCTGACGATCTTGCGGAGTGCTTTAAGACTCTGAACGCATTTTCGTTGAAGGGCGCCCTGGTGGCTTGGCGACTCAGGGTGCTGGGCCACAAGGAGCGCCGCTACATCAATCAGGCGGCACTGTTTTCCAATCTCCTCGAAGTGCTCTCGACTCCTGGGGTACACTACCCGTTCAAAACGGAGGCGGAAGTGCGTTGCCCAGAGGGTTCGACAAAAGCATCCCACTTCTTCAGGGGTAAGCGACTCGGGTACGCGGAAATTCAGCGCCGCCGTGGGCCAGAACTTCTCTGGGAAGTAGTCCGCTGCAAGAATACTCCAAAAGCTCCTGGGTTCGTCCTCGGGGTTCATCCCTACGTTACCCCACTCATCAACCGGGGGCGGCTGAGGGACCGGTAGCAGTACCGAGGCAGACCTCTGGGATAGCAAACTCGGTAGTGGAGAATATGGCGAGCGGGCAGACTGGCCACCGAATTCTGGGCCTTCCTCTGAAGAGCGAGGTGACCTAACCACAATGTCACGATAAGACGGGCTAACAGCCGCTGCTTCGAGTACGGGAATCTCCATTACCGGTGTCCGATCATGTCGTGGCTCTACCACCGTTGACCCCCAAAACAGCTCCTCGTGATCCCGAGTAGAGGTAGAGGGCGCTTCGGGTGACGATGGCGGTGACTGCACGGTCGAAACCTGCGAAGTTCTCAGAATCTCTTCCTCCTGGATGTACCTGCGGAGAGAGACGGGAATCCGGTGGACCTCAGATTCTGGGAGAACGAGGCTGACGCGTCTGGTTCCTGCCCCAGTCCTTGATACGGAGGAGCTGGGAGAAGGTTCCATCACTGAATCGCATTCCGCTTCCGAATCGGAGAAGCGGGCAGGTTTGATCTCCACCTGGGCCTTCCCAGGATTCTTCTTGTGGCGGCGACGACCCGCTCTTCTGCCCCTAGGTGGCTCTTCGGGACAAGGTTGACCCCTATCAGGCAGCCTTGGGGCGGTGCTGGCGCCGTGGCGGAGAGGGACCCCAATTGAGACAGCATGGGTGTGAGGGGAACCAGGGCAAATGTCGAAGGGTACATGGGGAGGACCTCCATGAACAATACCCATGTGGGCGGGGCCTCTATTGGCACTGGCAGGAGCATGGGGAAGACCTCCATGGTCGATGCGAGTGGAGCGAGGCTGACCTTCACCCTTTGAGTTGCTGGGGCGAGGAGGACCTTCGCCAGTTGCAGAGAGGACGTAGGGGGGACCCCCACGTTGAGGAAGGACCAGATGGACGGTGCCTTCAGAAGGATGGGCTCCATACCCTGTACAGCGGGCGCGGGAAATGTTTCCGCGCTGAGCATCACTGCCACGGGGCAGGTCTTCCTGCAGGATGGGGGCAGCACGAGGCATGCCTCCATGACGAACCTCGGAGCGGGGAAGGCCCACGCTCTGTGGAGTAGTGGTACGGGGAGGACCTCCGTACGGGGTGGCATCACCGCGGGTTAGCTCGCGGCGATCACTACTTGGGCCTGCAACCCGGAGAGTCAACCCAGCCTTCCCGCGGGGCGGTTGGGGTCTCGATCCTGGTTGGGCGAAGGGGTGCCCCTGCTCAATGTACGCGGGGGCTTCATAATGTACGTCGGCGGTGGCTCGGGCCACTGTAGCTGTCGACGTGGACGCGCCTAGGCGAGCGTCCTCAACCCGGGCCCGGCGCTGACGTCGGGTCAGGCGGGCCGGTGCAGGTGGTGCAGGGACGTAGTCTGCCTGCTCTTCCCGCAGGGCCGGACGACGGCGCTGACGTGGCCGGACGGGAGCTCTCGCCTGGGGGCCCTGGGTCGGGGCCCTGAGCGGACTGAGCCGAACAACGCCTGCCTCTTCAGCGTAAGACGAAGAGTCGTCAAGGCGTTCCGGAGATAGGCTCCCGAAACGGTTGAATGTCTGGGTGGGGAGCAGGGGCTCCCTGCGCGGCCGGTTAGGGCAGCGTTGATGGCGGGGCCTGGAGGCCTCCAGGTTCAGGCGGGCCATATCCCTAGTCGGGATGACCCCTTCCTCCTCGTACCTTCGCACGAGGCTGTTGATCACCCTTCGTTGGATGACCTCTGATGGGGAAAGGGGACGTGGACGTCCCGTATTCCGTGATGCGGCAGCCGTCGTGGTGGTGGTGGCGCCATGTGGAGTGGCCGTCGTGGTGTTGCCCCTGCCCCTGCGCGGGCAAGGATCGGATGGTGACCGCATCTCTGAAATAGCAACCTGGTTCCTGGAAAGCGAAGGGATCAACTCATCAGTACTGAGAGGAAAAGGATTGACAGCCAGTGCCCCAGCGTTCTTCCATCCTCCACGTCTGTGAGAAGGATCCACGCCAACACGCTGCAGAGCAGAGTGCCCCACGTTCTACTACCCCGACTGCCGGTGAGTTTCACGACAGGCCCGCTATTTGCTTGGAGGGACCAGGCAACAGATATCTGAATCCGGTGACACGTCAATCTACTGGTGTCTCGAACTCTACTAATCTCCATGCTGAGGAGAAGAATTTCACGTCGGGTTCACCATTTCTGTTTCCGACGCTTTCGCCGGGGCGTGCGCGCATCCGTCCGTCAGGGGGGGACGCGCGGCTTTGTTGCCCCGCATTCCCGCTTTCCAAAGGCGGGCGACATTCGTTCCTTGTTCAGGTACGTCTGCTCCTTGATCGAAACGGGATGATGGGATGTTGGTTCTTCCTTCCGTGGATTCCTCCTCAGAACTCGTCACCTAGTCCGGGTCTCCCTCATAGATTTAATACATAGTTCGTGAAACTCTTCCCAGTTCCATGTTTCCATGGGCGCCGGTTAATTACGCTGCTTCTGTCGGGACATTCCAAAGGGTCCAGTCAGGGCAGAAACCTTTGGTCAGGGGAGTAGTCACGTTGAGGCATCAGTAGCGTGTCTGGATGCTGGGGTACCTGGCATGTCTGTCTGTTATCCTTGACCACAAGGCTTCTCGAGGGCGTGGAATCCCGAGGCATCCCACATCGAGCGCGGGGAATTACATGTCATAGACATGTATCTGAGGTTTTCCTCAGCTTCCCGTGTTCAACACAGGGTACGCCGCGAGTTTAACGTCTAGCGGAGACGGATGAGAGTGAAATGGGACCATTGCAGGGGGCGACAGTGAAGTTGGGCTTGAGCCTTGACGAGGCTTCCTACGTATCCCCGTGGCAGGGAATCAAAGTCCGCGTAGTTCGGGATGGTGCCGGTAAACCGACGTGAAGCTGGACCTTGGTCCGGGGGGAGTTGGGCTTGAACCTCTGGGAGGATTCCTACTTACCATGCCTTGACATGGATCAAAGTCCTCATAGTTCAAATGGTGGGTCACAATGGATTACCACTGGACCAAAGTGTAGTTTGACGTCATGCTGGACGAATATGGGACCCGACGTGAAGAAACGACGGGTGGGTGTGTCGATGAACCAACGTGAAAGTAGACCTTGGTCCACTATTGGTGGGCTTGAACCTCGTGGAGGCTTCCTACGTACCATGCCTTGACATGGATCAAAGACCTCGTAGTTCAGGTGGTCACAACGGCTTACCGCTGGACTGGAATGGGACCCGACGTGAATGAGCGACGGGTGGGCTTGAACCTCGTGGAGGCTTCCTACGTACCATGCCTTGACATGGATCAAAGACCTAATAGTTCAAATGGATTCGCCGGTGAACCGACGTGAAAGCAGACCTTGGTCCACTATGGGTGGGCTTGAACCTCGGGGAGGCTTCCTATGTACCATGCCTAGACATGGATCAAAGACCTCGTAGTTCAGGTGGTGGGTCACAATGGCTTACCACTGGACCAAAGTGTAGTTTAACGTCATGCTGGACGAAGATGAAACTCGACGTGAATGAACGACCGAGCAATGTGGCTTGAACCTCGTGGAGGCTTCCTACGTACCATGCCTTAACACGGATCAAAGTCCCCGTAGTTCAGAAGGGGTTTTATCGGTGAACCGACGTGAAAGTAGACCTTTGTCCACTGTGGGTGGGCTTGAACCTCGTGGAGGCTTCCTACGTACCATGCCTTGACATGGATCAAAGTCCCCGTAGTTCGAAA
Source organism: Viscum album (assembly GCA_963277665.1). Lineage (NCBI taxonomy): Eukaryota > Viridiplantae > Streptophyta > Magnoliopsida > Santalales > Viscaceae > Viscum > Viscum album. Next base: position 229,439,641 of record OY728125.1, read on the forward strand.
GGGGTTTTGTCGGTGAACCGACGTGAAAGTAGACCTTGGACCACTGTGGGTGGGCTTGAACCTCGTGGAGGCTTCCTACGTACCATGCCTTGACAGGGATCAAAGTCCCCGTAGTTCGAAAGGGGTTTTGTCGGTGAACCGACGTGAAAGTAGACCTTGGTCCACTGTGGGTGGGCTTGAACCTCGTGGAGGCTTCCTACGTACCATGCCTTGACATGGATCAAAGTCCCCGTAGTTCGAAAGGGGTTTTGTCGGTGAACCGACGTGAAAGTAGACCTTGGTCCACTGTGGGTGGGCTTGAACCTCGTGGAGGCTTCCTATGTACCATGCCTTGACATGGATCAAAGTCCCCGTAGTTCGAAAGGGGTTTTGTCGGTGAACCGACGTGAAAGTAGACCTTGGTCCACTATGGGTGGGCTTGAACCTCGTGGAGGCTTCCTACGTACCATGCCTTGACATGGATCAAAGTCCCCGTAGTTCGAAAGGGGTTTGTCAGGGTCGGTGCTCACTCTAAGCCCACGTGAGTCATGCTCGGTGTGAGAAACAAGAGGTTGCACGGACCTAACGATCACGTCGCGAAGGGTGCGTCCGTGAGAAGCGAAGAGGGGCTTACGCGTTGGGCGGCCCATGGTGTTGGGACTTACTCCAGGATGGAGGCCCATGGCGCGGCAAAGCGCGGGGAAGATGGACCTTGGTCCGACGATGGGAGGTGCCTCGTTCCCTATCACGTCCTCCACTGACCTTGGTAGTGGGGAAGTACCAAGATGCACGGGTGCAATCATCCGTACCAAAGGTTAGGGGTTTACGCTCTGAGGCGACCCTTCCCCTGCGAACATACACTACTCCGACGAGGAGGATCTCATTCCATGTGCGGAAGAGTTCCATTCCCGTGGAGACGAGTGGTGTAAAAAATGTTCGAGTTGGGGGGACCCTTCGTGAGGGAGACGAGGTTGGGTCACAGTTTAACGTCATGTGTTGAGGACGTGGTGCTTGGCAGTTTAACGTCCTGCAGCTCGGACGAGGTGGGTTCACTCCACACCCCTAGGGCTTACATAACCGGTACCCTCTGGTCCTTGGGGAAGGGAAGGTGCTGGTAAGGCCATGGTAAAGGGGGGTCGTGGGAGGAACCATCGAGGGGTCCACGTTAGCGTGGCTATGCGAAGAAGCAATAGCCGTTAGCGTGCCTATGCGAAGAATCATTAGGCGAAGCAACGCTACGGGAGGTGTTGTCCATGGGACTTTGAAATCACATCGTGCAAACCTGGAGGGTCGCACGGAAAGAGGAATCGCTAAGCAGAGGAGTGTGCTTTGCGAAGTGGGGTGCCTTGGCCTTAGCATGGGGCATAGGTGGGAGTGGGAGGTGCTTCGCGAAGTGGAACAGTGTTCGCGGAGCACTGCCTCGCGAAGGAATGGTTCGCGAAGCAGGGTCCTGCCAAGCAATGTACTTCGCGAAGTGGAGCGATCCTGCCTTAGCATAGGGATTACTCGTATGGGTTGGGTGTTTCACGAAGCACAAGTGCTCCGCGGCTGCCCGGGTTCCCTTGGGAATCCCCTTACTTTGCGAACGCCCTTGAGCTTCGCGAAGGGCATCCCTCTCGGAAGAGGGGCTCAAAACGAAACAAATCAGAGTCGTCTCGCGAAGTAGAAATACCTCTCGGAGCTCATGATTCCCGGGGCAAAGCGTGCTTCGCGATTCGGGAGAGGAGAAGCCGAAAGGTCGGATTGTACGTCCCGTGGACTCAGGGGGAGTCGAGTATTTATAGGGAAGGGGCGCCACGAAGCAGGGCTCGCGCGCCGCCTTCGGGGCTTCGCGGCGGCTCGCGAACGTCAAACGGGTTCGCGGAGGATTGCCGCCTCAGGAGCTTCGCGGCGGCTCGCGAACGTCAAAACGGTTCGCGGAGGATTACCGCCTCTGGAGCTTCGCGGGGCCGCCATGGTTGGGACGTTTCACGGCGGGGCTTCGCGGGGCCGCCAAGGTTGGGACGCTTCGCGGCGGGGCTTCGCAGGGCCGCCAAGGTTGGGACGCTTCGCGGCGGGGCTTCGCGGGGCCGCCAAGGTTGGGACGCTTCGCGGCGGGGCTCCGCGGCTGTGCTTCGCGGCTGTGCTCCGCGAGGCAACGCGCCGGCTGTCTTTTTCGTTCCTTCCTTTCGGGCCACATTTTTGGCGCCAACAATTATCTTTATTATGATTTTACATATTTTTTAAATATTTTTACATTTATCAAATGATTTTTAGAGGCTTAAAATGGGAATGAAACAAATTTTAAGCATAAAATAGTCAAATATTTTTAAATGGCCATTTTACTAGATATTGATGGAGAACCATTTTTTAAATCTAGTATTTTTTACTTTTATATGTTTTATTTGACAAAATAAATTTATTTGATAGAAATTTGACATCAAAATTTACTTTGGTTACATTTTTGGTAGTTTTATGATAAAGTTCATTTTTAATGAATAGTAAAAATATTGCATTTTAATTCCAAACTTCAATTTCATATAATTTATTTATATAGTTATATTTTAATTTTAATTGGTTTTAAAGTGTAATTGTGTTAAGTTTTTATCATTTAATCCAATTTTTTTTATTGGAAGTAATTTCACTGCTAAATTGGACATAAACACATGTCAGTCTTTTGATAGTTTTTTACTTCTTAAAAACTCACTTTCTATTTTTGACGATGAGAATTAATTTTAAATTAATTACTGAAACTTATTTGTTTTGAATTTGAAAATGTTTATCACATAGTTGGAATCATAAGGCCCAAAATTTTTAACTAGGTACCGTTTTTTTGGACATTATGAATAGTAAATTCAGTAATTATTTTTATTTTCCATGGTTAAAGGGTAAATCAGGTAAATAAGGGTAAAAAATAATATTATAATAATATAAAACTACCCTAACACATGAAATAATCCTATTTTATGAGATATTTCCAACCATCGGAATTATTGGGTCGATTTTAGGACTACATGGATCCACTTGGCTGTGACAATGACATGTTATAAAATTAATTTAAATTTAAGAAAATAATAACATAAAAATGTATCATTTACTAAATTTTTTTTATAGAGTTATATAATAGATATCTTTGACTATAAATATTAATTAGAAAGATAAAAATATTTTCTATATCATAGTATTATATTTATAATTTTTATACATTAAATAATTAAATTTATTTATGACACAATAATGATGTAGTGATTACCTTATTAATGAAAGATTCAAATAAATGATATTATAAATATTAAAATAAATTTAATTTGAAAATTTTGATTCCATAAACTAATTTTATGGGTCATTATGATATTTTATATTTGATTTAATTCCTTTATTTTGATAGAATCAATTTGTTATGACTTTAACAAAAATCAATTACTAAATATTACCAAAATTGACAAAAATGAATTTTTAAAACAAATAAGATTATATTAAATGATATAATAGTTCTAAAAATATAATATTTGAAAAAATGACTTATACAATGTAAAAAATTTAATTAATTATCCAATTTTGGTTCTCTTATCATTTTATAGTAGCTATAGTAACCATATATTGTGAAAATACAAGAAGACATGATAAGAGTTAATGTTTTCAACTAAGGGTTAAATCTAAAAGATATGGCTAATTTTGTGAACTAAACTTTTCTAAAACCTATTTGTTGAGAGTATTTAGATCCATTATTATCTTTTACTAAAAATATATCACTTTGATACTATTATAATTCGAAAAAAATTTTATAATAAAATAATATTTCAAGACTTTCATAAAGTGCCCCCTCTTATAAAAGGCCACCACCTCTACCCACTTACTCACAACTCTCAAGACCCTTGGAATGTAAAACTTATACTCAAATAATATCCCAACATACTTCTATTCCTTTTATAATCCTTACCTTGGGAATAAGTAAATTCATGAAAGCCTTTGGGCTCAAATCAAAAGAATTTACCCAATTTAGAGGTAATGTCTTCTATCAAGTTTATTTATTTTTATTTTCCTTCTTTACTCCGTATGATCTTATTATTATATTATTACATAAAAAACCAGTATCCTAAATATAAATTGATGTTTTAAGAGAAATCAACTTACACACACCTCTATATAATGAGTATGAACATATTTTTTATGTGTACGATGAACTACTGCATCACGATACGATGATTGTTCAATATTATCCTACCACCTCTCATGGAAGCCATTATGATGACAATGTATTTATATATGATATATATTATATTTATATTTTCTCTATGTTTCTATATTTATTTATTTAAATCACACCTTTATACTTTCCATAATGTGTAAATATGATAATTTCATTTGAGGAGGTGAAGACTGCCGCCTCCTCAATGTGATATGACTTGTTCATACCATACATGGAAAATATGAAGGGTGAAATTAATTAAATTAATTAACTTATGTTACATATATAGAATAGATATTATAATATAATTATAACATACCTATGCATCATTTAGTTTTCATTCCTTTAAATGAAAGTAGCATTAATGCGTATGTACGACCTACTGTCTCCATGAACGATGCATTTTATTTCTTATCTCTAAATTTTATGGAATATTATAAATACATATATACTGGATATATAAGATATTTAAATAATAAATATAGTAATGGATATGATTGACTTTTGACTACATGGACAAGTTACCTCAAAACAAGTTCATTTTCGACTCAAGTACCAAATATCGACAAAACGAGTGATATGAACATGAATAATTATGTGATTGTTATTAAAAGGTAATAAGTGATAAAATAGGAATAATAAACATGAAAAATGTTCTCAAACAATTATAAATTGACTTAATTTTATTATTTAGTAAGAACAAGGAACATACATGATGATTTGGACTCATGGTAAGGGAGCTTCTTATCCCAATTTCTATTCTTTGGGTGATTGTATAATTCTTGATTATGTCGTGCTATGGTTATGTGAGAAATAATTTTTGATATTATATCTTGTATTTATACTTTATTAATGTTTATTTATATTTAATACACATAATTGATCTATTTTATTAACAAAATAATCTTTCTGTGGGAAATCTTAACTCAATCTCATTTCATTGTGTTAAATATCAATGTAATTGGTTTTGTTTTTCCAAGAATATGTGTGACTGAACTATTATTGTTTTACAATGAATATCCACATATATTGGGTGTATTTATATTTTTCACACATATTTATGTCATTTATTTATCCTTGATCTAATGACATGATCTCTATAAGGGACTTCGTCTCAATCTCCTTTCGTTGAGGCATATTTTGATTTATATACGACCTTATTTTATATGGTGTATACTCAACCACTTTGAATTTTAATTTAATTCAATGGTTTTCAAGAGTAATATTTTGGTTTATAAAGTGTTTTACTAAATATCAAAAAGTAATGTTTCTATTTAACGTACGCGGTGACAATGACCTTTCCGCCACTATGAACATTATTTGATATTTAGATTCCTTTACAATCTGTAATGTTTTTAAAAAGAAAACTAAAAACCATAATCCATTTTAGGGTATTTTGGTATTGAAAATGCTTTTGATAACGGATTGATTATGTCAATATATTGAACTGATATCTTGTGATTGCAATGTAGAAATGTTTTCTTTTGTTTATGCTTGTTTTATGTGTTATTATTATGTTATGGTTCTGGGGAATTGTTTATGTATACGGGTGGTTTCGTGATAAACTAAGGTTGGGTGAGCCCATGATATCTCTCCAATGAATTTAGTAATGTGAAATAGGTAAATTTTAAGGTTTATCCTATGTGATTTAGGGGATATACTGTGATGGGTATTCCAAACGTAACTATAAAGGTTACACCCTATATATCCCTGAAAGCTACAATGTAAGTATGTTATGGATTCCACAAGTTACATTTCATGATTTATGAATTCTACGAGTTATTCATAAGTCTTATTATTTCATGAGGTATATTAAAGAGCTTATGTTTTATGAGTGAAAAGTAGGGTTTAATTGATTTGTATGTATTCATGGGATAATGTTTTCTTTTCTTATTTTATTACCCTTACTGAACTTTTTATGCTAATACCAAGTTTTGGAAATGTTTTAAACATGGTATAAAGATATGTAAGATAAAGAAATAAGTCAAGTATATTTTTATCAAGAAAAAGAAGTCATGTTTTATTTTAAACAATTTCATTTTTTGAATGAAATGGACAGTGAGTAGATTTGACTACATTGTAATTTTTGAGTTGTTATGTAATAGTAATGGCCTAATTCTCTAAAACTCTAACCCTAAAAATATAATCAATTTAAATTACTTACATGAATCAAAATATTGTAATTTTTAACATTGGGGCCTTATATAATAATACTCTTAATAGAGTATTCTAAATAACTCTTTTTTCTGTTCATGTATTACTCTTCTTCAGCCTATCCCAAGCCATTTTTTTAAATAAGAGACATTAATAAAGATTTCCCAACTACTTTGAACCTGTATAACACTTATTATTCACATATATACAAGATTCCATCTATATTATTAGTATCTATATCCTTCTTCATGTTTGGGTTCAAGGAATCAATCCATACAACCATTCAAAGGACCAAAACTTCATTACCCAACCAATATGGGATGCTAAGAATCTTTATGTGGGTGGATACAAAATTCCATCATCCAAGATATCACATTTTCATTATAAAATTAACAATACTAATTGAAAAAGCTAAAACTAAACACAATTGGGTTCAACACTTAGATTTTAGTGGAAGATAGGAGGTGGATGAGTTGAGAGGAATCATGTGCACAAAGATTAACCTCTTCTCGAACGAGATAACAATTTTTTATGTACTGAGATTGGGGTTAAGTAATTATTAATTTCACATAGTTACTTAATAATATATTAACCCATAATTAATCTCATTCAATGTATTAAAATAATTATATAATTTATCTCATGTTATGTGCAAACCCACAAAATAAAAAATATTAATTTTACAATCTGGTAAATAAACACTTATCATCTGACTCGAAACATGGTCCATTCATACTCATCCTCATCCTAATTTATTTAATTTTTTAATAAATATTTAAATACTATACATTATGTAAATACATAAATAAATATTCTATTCAATATCTAGATAATAAATATTTATTTGATATTTGTGCAACTAAATAAATTATTTATTTAATAAATAAATAATTATTTTTTACGTTGTGAATAATAAGAGATAAATAAATATTACATTTTCCTAGAATAATATAATTAATTTGTGAATAAATATTTATTTAATATTTACTATTAATCAATAAATCCTAAATAAATATTTCTTCTCAGTCTTGAGAATAATATTTGTTCCAAATGTGAAATATAAATAATTTTTAATTGAGATCAATGGAAAAACTTTGTGTGTGACCATCTAGGCCTCTTCCTTATTGAAATTGGGTTGGAATTTCCAAAATTCTATCATTACTATCTATCAATGGATCAATGCACTTATATAGGAAGAAGGTATATCACAATGTTAATAACCACATACAAACGTTCACTATATAATATACTCTCTTTGTTATGACATCTCATCAAGAAGGTTGTACACATGCATCATAAACTTATATAATTGATACGTATTTAATTCAATATATAAAATGAACTATTAAATACACCATGATCATGGAATTAAAGGTGTCAGCTCTATTTTAGTTAAAGGTCTATGATATCTACTCCTGTTAAGATGAAAGGGAAAAATAATTCATCATATAATTCCTTAATAATAAAACATTCATGAAGCACCCAACATATCCAACATCACCATGATCATATATAGTCACGGTTTATAATAATAAAAAAATTGACTGAGTCAAGGAATGAATTAATAATAACAATAAGGTCTAAGGATCATTAAAAATGGTCACATACAAGAATATCCTATGATATTCAAACATGTTGAATTCCTACTGGTGGGTATATTATCGTAATCTTAAATCATTGAGATTACTAAGTTCGAACTTCATGATATGAAGAATCATCTTTTTAAGAGTCCTAAAACTTGATAGAAAACATAATATGTATCACATTATAGAATATTTTCTGGTCGTAGAAAAATATTTAAGAACATCATCATAATATTTCATGGTTCTCATCATAGCGGGGAACTGCTATAAGCTTTTCAATGCGACAAATGCTCTAGGAAATTATTACATTATTGTTAAATAGAATAATGAAAAAAATATAATAAATCATTCAATTCTTCAAATATACTTTAAATCTAAAGTAAAAAATAGTTTTTTATAGGAAACCAACTACAACATACTACCTCTTGGACTATATCCAGCTGGAAATAACTTTTAGTTTTCTAGATCTCATATGATGATCATTTCTTTACTAAGTTAAGGATTTAGTTAAGGGGTCCATCATGTTGTATTTCATGGAAACTATACTCACTATGATGTCACCTGTTTGAAAAAAATACATAATGAGATGATATTTATAAAATATGTGTTTTATTTTCAAATTTGACCTTACCAATATAAATATTGAAAAAAAAATTCACACCCCATTTGTTTACATAATATCTATAAAATAAGTCATTTTTGACAATAAGGTCTTAGGTTTTTAATATTTATACCAATTTATATATTAATTTACTATTTACAATGATGTATCAATTAATAATTAATATAGAATAAATATTATAAAAAGATAAATATAAAAAATAAATATTTACCCAATCTCTTATCCCTTTACAATATCACCTGATACCACTTGGATAACACTTGTAATTTATGGGAATATTATCCCCACAATCCATCTCCCTATTATTTATATCAAGGAGGATTTAAATAATATATTCTCCCCTATAACCCAAAAAATTTTACTTGATAAGGATTATAACAAAATATTCTCCCCTACAATCTAATCAACTTCTACATGAGAGAAATATTACACCATGAATCACTACGTACTATATCCTGGTGATTGTAAAATGGGGATTAATTGTTTTTATCCTTATTATTTAAACTTTCAACAAAAGGAGTTGATTTTTATGGAGGGGAATTCCCATATTATAAAATGTGGAGGAAATGCCTATTGATGGAGGCCATGACTCTAGGGGAGATATATGAGTAGATAAATTCACAACATGAAGGAATATGTGAAATATATGCATGATAGATTTTAGGAAATGGGAAGTAATTAGAAAAAAAATCAGGTTATGCTATGATTTATTGTAGGCACTATAAAAAAGCTGTGTGTTTAGGTTTAATATAAGAGGAGTGACATTTTTTTCAAAAGATGATTATCAGATAAAATATGGAGGTGTATCAGGGTGTGGTTTTCAAACTTTTTTTCTACGCCATCACTATAAAATATTGAATGCTAATTTATATATTATTTTTATTTTATTCATTCTATTTTCATTAAATTTTTTCAGAAAATAGTTTGGTGCATCAAGTTTTTTTTTATTTCAGGATATATCTGTTTCCTCCCGTGTGATGGCCCAGACCCTCCTGGTCCATCCCTTAGACAAAATACGAATCCTAAGGGTGGCGGCTCGGTGGTAGAACGCTCTATTGGCATGCGGATGATCAGCGTGGGACCGATCGGCATGTGACCGATCAGCGTGCGACCGATCGGCGTGCGACCGATCGGTGTGCGACCGATCGGCGTGCGACTGATCGGCGTGCGACCGATCGGCGTGCGACCGATCGATGTGCGATTGTTCGGCATGCGACCGATCAGTGTGTGACCGATCGGCGTGGGACCAATTGGCGTGTGACTGATCGGCATACGACTGATCGGCGTGCAACCGATCGACGTGCCATAATCGGTGCCTCACCATTTGGTGCATCCTTTCAGTGTGTGGCACGATCGGTGCGAGGCGATTAGTGTCACCCATCCTTGTCGGGTTTTTCCTCTACAGTTCTCCCATAACACCACTTCTAACCGTTTTTAACCATTTTGAAGTGGTTCAAGGCCGTTTTCTTTGGATCCCATAATCAATTTTCAAATTTTAAGAGTGGGGCGACCATCAACGGACCAAGCTGTGTGTCCACGTAACATACCCCCCTATTTATATAAAAAAACCTTTAAATTTCGCAGTTGTTACCACCTTTTCTGATGGGAATCATTAAATAACAATTAATTCAGTCCTGTGTAACCACCCAAATGCATGGTGAAACCACGATCTGACCTTATAGATGTTCAAAATTTCATATCCTATGACAACTGGATCTCATCCTTATATTGCATGGGAATCTCTTCTTATTCTTTCCTCCTTTCCTCTCTTTTCTTCCTGGTGTGTTTTGAGTTCCCCCTTCCGGAGGTAAGTGGTGTGCCTTTTCCAAAGCTTTTATACTCACCCTTGGAGTCCCCGACGTTCCTCCCCTACAAGTTGCGCATCCCCCGTTCTTGGAGCGTGGAAGAGAACATCGATCCTTGATCATCCAAGTAAGGTTTTCCTTTGTCTCTCCTTACTGTGTATCATACTGGGAGGGTATCCTATTGCTTCTGTGGGATGGATGGAACCAAAACGTTAATGAAGATAATAAGTGGACTTTTAAAGAATGAAGGGGGGGGGGGTGTGATCGATGTTCTTCTGCTTTTCCTTACCCCTGATTGTTTATGTTGTGAATTGTGTGGGACTATGCCCACTAAAAATCATGGCCGTTGGTGGTCTTTACTTGTGCATTAATGAACCTCCATATTCTGTGATGATTTAATGGATCTAACATGGGAATTTGGTTCATTACGTAGACTTGTCCGATTAAATGAATGACCAGTGAACAAAAAACCTTGTGTGATCACCCCGGTTAACCAAAAGAAAGAGGAAACTAATTAATGATGTGCTTGAACCTGGAAGTTTTCCTACTGTGTTTTGGGGGAAGGTGTGTTGTTTGATGCTTATGGGGTGATGTGGGTGAGGATGGGATCCTATGTTGTGACACGGATGTTGGTTTCAAATCTGATGCATTGTGGGGATTTATCTCGAGGCTTGGTTTGGCTCAAATACTTTGAGGGATCTCACTGATCCCTTTGTTGTTGTGACTTTACAAGAGAATTGGGTGTGAATGCTTAAATTGTTGTTTGGCTGTTTCTCTTTCCCTGGCTTGTGGTTATGCCTGTTAGTTGCCCAGTAGTGTAGAATTCACCTAAATGGGATCACTTGAACATGAAAACAAGAATGGTTAAAATTGGGAATTGATTTTGGGAATGAGTTGGGACTTGGTCGTGAGTGCTATTTTGTTCCTTTATGAATGAATAGTAACAAGGGTGTTTGTGCTCAAGTCAGCTTTGGAAACCCTAGGTTGGGATGAGTTCTTGTTACCTATACATATATCTGTAAATTTTATGTTTCTTATTCACGCCCCACCCAAGTAGATCACTTTGTTCCGAACACCCCCATTTCACGGGGGAGGGTGTTTTTCCCAACACTCCTATGAGTGGCTGGTTATTAGCTACTTTTCTGCTCCCTTTTCCGAATAGCCCAAGACTCTTCGGGCAGGCTGTGACGGCCTGAGGTCTATTATAGCCCAAGATTCTTCGGGCATGGTAGTTGTGGTGGTTGGCCCGGGTGTGTGTGGGCAGGTTGTTCCGAAGAATATTTGGGATGAGGCCCATGTGTCTTCGGGCATGACAGTAGTGGTTGTGGCCTAGGTGTTTGTGGGCGGGATGTGTGGTTGTGGGCCAGGTGTTTGCGGGCGGGATGCATGGTTGTGGCCCAAGTGTGTGCAGGTGGGGTGTGGTAGGGGGATTGTGGTGAGAATGGCAGGATTGGTTCGATGCATAGTATATATTCAATAACCAGTGGGAAAGTGGCATGGGGTACCCAAAAATTGATGTGATATTACTATAAATTACTTGAATTGCGTTATTTGGGGAGTGTGCCTTGGTGAGGCTTGGGTTAATTTTTTTCCTTACTAGGTGCTTTGGTTATTTTTTTCTTTTCTCACAGGGCATTAGAATGCCTCCCCAATTGTGCATGAGAGTAATTGGTTTCCCCTACTGAGTATACTTGTCTGCTCACCCTACATATATAAAACTGCTTTCAGGTTTCCAAGAGGCCTTCAGGGATCGTGCAGGGCCATACAAGCTCGGACGTTGGGACAATTGCAGTTGCTGTTTTTATTTTCTTTGGTACTTTACATTTTTAGTCTCCTTGTACTTTGTAGTATTTACTTTTGTAACATGCATATGGAAATGGTTTTCTTTTGGCTTTACTTCTACCCCCAGTTTCGGTGTTGTTAGGTTTTACTATCATATCTCCCAATCCTAATAAAGAAAATGGGTAATACCTTCCATATTATTTGTAATTATATACCCTTGGGGGTATTCGCCACTCCGGGGCCTATTAAAGGTGGGTCTCAGGGGTCATTATCTCTTTTTCAACTTGAAGAAGGAAGGGCCTGACAATCTGCTATCCCTTCCCTCATCTTGGTGAAGGCGGGTCATGACAGAATGGTATTAGAGGCAGAGGTTGGTTGAGAGATAGGATGGAGTCTGGAGTTAGGCATAATGAGGATTGCATGGGATGATAGGGAAATAGTGTTGGGTGATCTTGGTGCATGAAATAGGCCATGGAAGATCGTCTAGTAAATGGTATTTTAGGGCCCCCCATGATCCGATGCAAGGACTCTGGGCCTAACAAACGACCAAGTGAGGCTGCACAGATTACAGGGTAGAGTCCCTATGGAAGGTACATGCATCATAATGACTTGTGTTATTGTGTTTTATTGGTATTTTGGGGATTTAAAATGAATGATAAGTCTAAGAAAATTTAAGAATAATATTCTACACTACTCGGGCTTAGGCATTCCTTGTTTACCTTGCAGCTATGACACCTGGGAGACAACCATGAGTAGTGTGGGTGATCTAGTGCCAAGAGGTTGACTTGACTGATCAACAGAGGGATGAACGAGAAGAGGAAGACTATCAGTGGCAGAGGACTCTTCATGAATTTCAGCCTTAGACCCTCAGGAAGTACAAGGGTAGCGTCTCAGACATGGAGACACAGAGCTGGATAGAGGAGCTGGTGATAGCTTTCATCTGGATCCAGGATCCGATGAAGTATTGGGTTCCTCTGGCTATAATCAAGATGTGTGGAGCGGTACGTCAGTGGTGGATGCTTTATCTTGGGGAGAAGAGGGAGACTGAGGTTACATGATCCGACTTCGAGAGGGAGTTCCGAGTGGAATTCCTCTCTTCTACGATGAAGGCTGAGAAGAGGTAGGAGCTACTCTCCCTCCAGAAGGGGAGAATATCAGTGAGATAATTGGGGATCAACTTCAAGGATCTCCTTTGCTTTTCTCCAAACCTCTTTCTAGATGAGGAGTCTCGGGCGAGATGTTTAGAGGAGGCACTTCGACCTTCTCTTCAGTATGCTGTTACTTCCTTCACCCTACTGACATACTTAGAGGTCCAGAAGAAAGATGAAGGGGTGGAGAGGATGCACACGCTAGGAGGTGTATCGTGAGAGGGAATCCAGTTGGGCTCGTCGAAGGGGAAAACCGTTAGTAGCAGGCCTCCACCGTCAGGACCCTCTAGGTTTCGACCTGCTGAAAGCAGGCCTCAATAGTTCTAGTTCTGATCTCCTAGCCCCCGCCCTTTATTTTCAGGACCATGCCCGAGATTCTTCATATGTGGAAGCTATGGGCACCTTCAGAATCAGTGCCCGGATAGAGTAGAATATAGAGAGGGTGGGCAGGTTCAGCACCCACCTCAGTAGTAGCAGTTTCTAGCTAGACCCATTCAGTAGCAGCAGTAGGGGCAGCAAGCTCTTACTCCTCCAAGGGTAGGTGTTGCAGGAGGAGGCCGACCCCATGATTCCCCTCAGGGACCTCGACTAGGGTGTGGTCAGGGAGGTGGCCGAAAACCTAGAGGAAGGGGAGTTGGGCAAGGACAGTTGCACACCGTAGAGGCAGTGGTTCCAGCAGGGCCAGAAGTCATTTGAGGTACGATCAGCATGTTTAGTACTCTTGCCTATGCCTTGTTCGATACAGTAGCTTCACACTCCTTTGTTGCATCCAATCTTGCCCGTGCTCTGGGTTTAGATGCTGAGAGACTTCCAGTTCCCCTAGTGCTTAGCACACCAGTCAGAGGTTAGACCGACTTGTCTTATGTTTGTCGAGGGTTTAGACTGATGATAGAGACACATCAGTCTATCAGGGATATTATACTGTTGCAGATACATCCATACGATTTCATCCTAGGAATTTACTGGATGTTATCTTTATATTCCATCATTGACTTCTTCTGAGGCAGGGTTGTGTTTTCATATTTGGGCAGCCAACTTGTAAATTTCTTCGGTGAGCAGGGTTGCTAGAAAAGCAGTAGGGAAGAGGAGCCCCTCCTTTCCTTGTTAGCTGAACTATCAGTGGAGTCGGTGGATCCAGAGATGGTGGAAGTTCCAGGGATCGTCAGTGAGTTTATGGATGTCTTCTTTGAGGAGGTGGCGACTCTACCCCCTCGACGTGATGTTGAGTTCAGGATAGACTTGCAAGCCGGTGCCTGTCCGATTTCGATGGCTCCCTACAGGATGGCACCTTCTGAGTTGCAGGAGTTGCAGATTCAGATTGACGACCTGATGAAGAAGGGTTTTGTTCGACCAAGTGTGTCACCCTGGGGTGCTCCAGTCTTATTCTCAAAGAAGGCAGATGGTGGTCTCAGGCTGTGCATAGACTACCGGAGGCTGAATCAGGTAATGGTCAAGAACTGTTACCCTCTTTAGAGGATAGATGACCTTTTCGACTAGTTAAAAGGGGTAGGGTGGTTCTCCAAGATTGACATGCGGTCGGGATATCACCAGATTATGGTGAAAGAGGGTGACATCTCGAAGAATGCCTTCAGATGAAGATATGGGCACTTTGTGTCTGTGGTCATGCATTTCGGCTTTACAAACGCTCCAGCTATGTTCATGGGCCTCATTGACTCCGTCTTCTGATAATACCTGGATCGGTTCGTAGTCATGTTTATTGACGACATCCTGATCTACTCAAGGTCAGAGGTGGATCATGTTGATCAATTGAGAATGGTTTTAGAAGACCTCTCACAACACCAAATCTATGGGAAGTTGTCCAAGTGCAAGTTCTAGACACAAGAAGTGCACTTCCTTGGGCACGTGGTGTCCAAGCAGGGAATAGCGGTGGACCCATCGAAGGTCGAGACAGTTGTTTCCTGGGAAGCACCCAAGAATGTGGCAGATGTTCATAGTTTCCTTGGACTGGAAGGTTATTATCGGAGGTTCATGCCCAACTTCTCTTGAGTTACAACACCTTTGACATCTTTGACCAAGAAGGACTAGGCTTTCATGTGGAATGGTCAGTTCCAGGCAGACTTTAACTATCTGAAGGATAAGTTGGTAAGTACCCTAGTGCTGAGGTCACCAGAAGAAGGGGCGACGTATGAAGTATTTTGTGATACTTCAGGAAAATGCCTCATGTGTGTGCTGATGCAACAACAAGGGGTTATCTCTTATGGTTCCAGGCAGTTACATCCTCATGAGCGTAATTATGCCACCCACGATTTAGAGCTTGCAGCGGTCCTGTTCGCGCTGAAGTTGTGGCCGCATTACCTCATCAGGAAACGCTTCATGGTCTTCATGGATCACAAAATCTTGAAGTATATCTTCTCCCAGCAGAACCTGAACTTACGACAGTGAAGGTGGATGGAGTTCCTTCAGGACTAAGACTTAAATATTTCACAAACCTCAAGAAAATGGAATGTGGTGGCTGATGCCTTGAGCATTAATTCATAGAAGAATGCAGTTCAAGAGTCGGCAGATGCTTGGAAGGTGATAGAGGAGTTGGCTGCCCTGCACCTAGATGTGAGGGAGGATTGTGGTAGAGGTTGTTTATTTCAGATGATGGTGCAATCCTCCTTACTGCAGCAGGTGGAGTAGTCTTAGTGGGGGGACATAGAGAGTGAAGTGATGCGTGACCGGGTTAACCAATGCGATGATCCGGAAGGGTGGACAGAGGATGGTCAGAATCAGATTATTTTATAAGGAAAGATGTTTTTCCCAGAGGTGATGCACGAAAGGGTTCTTGGTGAGTTACACAACTCACCCCTATCAGTGAACTCAGGAGTTTCCAAAATGTACCGGGGCTTGAGGGGTCAGTTCTGGTGGCCTGGGGTAAAGAGAGCGATGGTAGAGTTCATGGCCAAGTGCCTAGTGTGTCAGTAGGTGAAGGCTGAACACCATGTTCCAGGTGGCTTGTTGCAGCCTTTAGATATCCCCGAGTTGAAGTGGGATGCCATCTCGATGGATTTCATAACAAATCTACCCAAGTTTCAAGGAGGTTTCGACGCTATCTGGGTATTGGTGGACCAATTGATGAAATCGACTCACTTTCTGGTAATCAAGGAGTCAGGAGCAGTGGATTCCCTAGAACGAAGGTACGTGGATGAGGTGGTGTGGTTTTATGGAGTTCTGAGGTCCATAGTATCAGATATGAATGCACAGTTTACCTCACGAATCTAGAGAGGATTGCAGCATGCTTTTGACACCCAGCTATGTCTTAGCACTTCTTTCCACCCCAGACAGATGGACATAAAGAGCGCACCATCCAGACAATGGAGGACATTCTACGGGCATGTATTCTAGACTCTGGGGTATCATGGGTGTGACACTTGCCTCTGGTAGAGTTTTCCTAAAATAATAGCTATCACTCTACCGTTGGCATGGCTCCATTCGAAGCCTTTTATGGAAGGCCATGTTGCTCACCCGTGTGTTGGATCGAGGTTAGGGAAACCAGTGTTCTTGCCTTGGAGGTGGTTCAGAGCATGACAGAGAAGATTCAGCTTATACGGGAGAGGATGAAGGTGTATCAGGATTGGAAGAAGTCATATGCCGATAATAGGGAGACCCATGGAGTTTGGGGTTGGGGACCACATATTCTAGAAGGTCTCCCCTCAGCGTGGAAAACGGAGGTTTAGTAGGGGGACTAAGCTTTCTCCAAGGTTCATCGGACCCTTATAAGTGTTGCGGCGGGTAAGAGAAGTGTCTTATTAGCTAGCGTTACCACCGCTGCTACTAAGAATACATGAAGTCTTCCATTTGTCACAACTCTGACTGTATCTTCACAATGATTCACACGTCCTCGACTGGGGAAATCTAAACATCGAGGCCGATGCGACTTTTGTGTAAATACCGATATGGATCGCGGATCATGAGAAAAGGTGCTCCACGGATGGACCATTCCTTTAGTTTGTGTGTTGTGGAGACATGGTAGGATTGAAGAGAGTACCTGGGAACGGGAGGCACAAATGCACACCCAGTACCCTGAGATGTTTTGAGTTTTGCCCCATTTTGTTTGTACTTGTTTGTGATGGAACGCTTTACCTTTTTAACTATGGAACGTGCTGTTTTACTTGTTCTGTGGATGTGTGTGAAGAGTCCTGACTATGGGGAGGGGAGGAACTGATCCCTAATCAAGACGCATTAAGGTGGATGCGATTAAACCTGTGCGGGGAAGTCAGTGCTGCCCAAAGCAGATAGTATCTTGAGATGGAGGAAGAAACTCCCTAACCCATATGACTAGACAACTTGAACCTTTAATGTTTAATGGTTGCTTAAGGGGGAGGTGTCCCTATATGTTGGAGAGGTTCACTCCTGAGAGGTATATTTCAGGGTGGTTGTTCGGACCCCCTCTTTCCTTTGGTTCTGGTTTTGATTCTCAAGGGCGAGAATAGTTTGAGAGGTATCTGATGCGATGTACTAGACCCTCATGGTATATCCCTTAGACAAAATCCAGATCCTAAGGGTGGTGTCACGGAGGTCGGAAGCTCTATCGGCGTGCGACCGATTAGCGTGCGACCGATCTGTGTGCGACCGATCAGTGTGCGACCGATTGGTGTGCGCCCGATCGGTGAGCCCGATCGGTGCCTCACCCATCGGTGCCACTGATCCCTGCCTCACCAATCGGTGTGACTGATCGGCATGTGGAACGATCGGTGCGACCGATCAGAGTGTGGAACGATCGGTGTGACACGATCAGTGTCACCCAACCTTGTTGGGGTTTTCCTCTATAGTTCTCCCATAACACCACTTTTAGGCCTTTTTAAACTTTTTGAATTGGTTTAAGGCCATTTTCCTTTGAGCCCACAATCAATGTTCAAATTACAAAGAGTGGGGCGAACCTTACTAGACCCAGCTATGTGTCTGCGTAACGTGCCCCTCTGTTTATATAAAAAAACCTTTAAATGTCACAGCTGTTACCAACTTTTCTGATGGGAATCATTAAATAACAATTAATTCAGTTGTGTGTAACCACCCAACCGCGTGGTGAAACCACGATCCGACCTTATATCCATTCAAAATTCCATATCCCGTGACAACCAGATCTCATCCTTATATCGCATGGGAATCTTATCTTATTCTTTCCTCCTTTCCTCTCCTTTATTCCAGGTGTGTTTTGAGTTCCCCCTTACCGAGGAAAGTGGTGCACCTGTGCCGAAGCTTTTCTGCTCACCCTTGGAGTCCCCGACATTCCTCCCCTATAAGTCGTGCATCCCCCATTCTTGGCGTGTGGAGGAGAACTTCGATCCTTGATCATCCAAGTAGGGTTTTCCTTCATCTCTCCTTACTGTGTATCATGCTAGGAGGGTATCCTATTACTTATGTGGGATGGATGGAACCAAAACGTTAATAAAGATAATAAGAAGAATTTTAAATAATGAGGTGGGGGGGTGTGATCGATGTTATGCTGCTTTTCCTTACCCCTGATTATTTATGTTGTGAATTGTGCAGGCCTATGCCCACTGAAAATCATGGCCATTGGTTGTATTTCATTGTGCATTAATGAACCTACGTATTCGGTGATGATTCAATGGATCTAACATGGGAATTTGGTTAATTACGTAGACTCGACCAATTAAATGAATGACCAGTGAACAAAAAACCTTTTGTGATCACTGCGGTTAACCAATAGAAAGAGGAACCTAATGAATGATGCGCTTGAACATGGAAGTTTCCCTATTGTATTTTGGTGGTAGGTGTGTTTTTTGATTCTTATGGTGTGATGTGGGTGAGGATGGGATCCTCTGTTGTGGCACAGCTGTTGGTTGTGAATCTGAAGTGGTGTGAGGCTATATCTCGAGGCTTGGTTTGGTTCCAGTACTTTGATGGATCTCACTGATTCCTTTATTGTTGTGACTTTACAAGAGAACCAGGTGTGAATGCTTAAATTTCTGTTTGGATGTTTCTCTTTCTCTAGCTTTTGGTTATGCCTGTTAGTTGCCCAGTAGAGTAGAATTCACTTAAATGGGATCACTTTAACATGAAAACATGAATGGTTAAAATGGGGAATTGGTTTTGGGAATGAGTTGTGACTTGTCCGTGAGTGCTGTGATGTTCCTTTATGAATGAATAGTAACGAGGGTGTTTGTGCTTAGGTTGGATTTGGAAACCCTAGGTTTGGATGAGTGCTTGTTACCTATACATATATCTATAGATTTTTTGTTTCCTATTCGCGCCCCACCCAAGTTGAGCACTTAGTGCCGAACACCCCCATTTCATGGGGGAGGGTGTTTTTCCCAACACTCCTATGAGTGGCTGGTTATTATCTCCTTTTCTGCTCCCTTTCTTGAATATCCCAAGACTCTTAGGGTAGGATGTGACAGTCTGATTTTCATTATAGCCCAAGATTCTTTGGGCATGGTAGTTGTGGTGGTTGGCCCTGGTGTGTATGGGAAGGTTGTTCCCAAGAATCTTCGGGATGAGGCCCAGGTGTCTTCAGGCGTGATAGTAATGATTGTGGCCCAGGTGTTTGTAGTTAGGATGTGTGGTTGTGGCCCAGGTGTTTACGGGAGTGATGCGTGGTTGTGGCCCAGGTGTGTGCGGGCGGGGTGTGGCAGTGGGACTTCAGTGAGAATGACAGGATTGGTTCGATGCATAGGATGTCTTTAATAACCACTGGGAAAGTGGCTCATGGTACCCAAACATAGATGTTCTATTACTATACATTACATTACTTGCGTTATTTGGGAAGTGTGCCTTGTTGAGACTTGGGTGGATATTTTTCTTTTCTAGTTTCTTTGGTTATTTTTTTCTTTTCTCATAGGGAATTAGAATTCCTCCCCACTTGTGCATGAGAGTCTTTGGTTTCCCCCACTGAGTATAATTGTATGCTCACCCTAAGTATATAAAACTGCTTTCAGGATTCTAGGAGGACTTCAGGGATCGTGCAGGGCCATACTAGATCGGATGTTGGGACATTTGTAGTTACTACTTTTCTTTTCTTTGGTAATTTACCTTTGTATTCTCCTTGTACTTTGTGGTATTTACTTTTGTAACATGTATATGGGAATGGTTTTATTTTGTCTTTACTTCTGCCCCCTGTTTTGGTGTTGTTGGGTTTTACTATCTTATCTCCTGATCCTAATAAAGAAAAAAGGTAATGCCTTCCATCTTGTGTGTAATTCTATACCCTTGGTGCTCGTCACCACTCTAGGGCCTATTGAAGGCAGGTCACAGGGTTCATTATTTCTCCTTCAACTTGAAGAAGGAAGGGCCTAACCATCTTCTGTCCCTTCCCTCATCTTGGTGAAGGCAGGTCGTGACATCCCGAACATGTAATAACTTTAATACTATATAACATATTCTGATTTTAACATGGAATCACATTTATATTATAAATATTCCATCAAATAATCAAGTCTAAGTTTACATGGGATAACTATTTATAAAAAGAGAGAGATAATATTAGAAAAAATGGCTATCCATATTTTCACCACTTAAGATACCAATTTCTAACATTCACATTTTGGGGGTAGTTCACATGGATTTTTTCAAGAAACTTTAGAAACCTACACTCACTTGAAAAATATATTAAAAAATTTAAGGTTCCAGGTCGTCAACAATAGGTTAGATAAACACCTCCTTGATAAACATAATATTTACTGGTTATAACAAGGATGATATGATGAAATGATACCCCAACCTTCACATTTTGAAGGATTTATCCATATTTCAGGATTATATATAATTTATTAAATATATAAAAGATTCATATATTTTTTCAGCTCAATTGCAATGGATACTCTTCATCCTTCATAATATTATCCACCATCATTGAAAAAACTCTAAATATATACTGGGGAGGGGTAGATCTTCGTGTTTATCCTCATTTTGATTTAAAATATGAGACCAGAAACTCCTTTTCTTATAAATCTAAAATTTATATACCTCTTCATTCTTGCTCTAACCTTCACATTTTAATTTTTTTCACATTTTAGAAACATGAGCTTCTCCCATTTCTGAACAATCTTCTTAATTGGAATGGGATTCTAAATTTTTGAAACTGGATTAGTGGTTTTCTTTTCAAATTTCTATAGCCTTTTAGGAAAATCAAACTAATTGGTCTATATGGTTAGTATATCAGTAAAATCATGTACTTTATTATGTTTATATGTGGACTATTTTTTAATAAAAATTTTTGAAGCTCAATGGCCCTTTCAATTTTTATTTCATATATCTAGGAAATACAATCATATATCTGATAGCCATGTTTCCTACATGGTTGGACCATCCCCATACCTATTCATCAAACTTTTCTTTTACCTTCTTATGAAACTTATTATAATATTTACAAGGAGTGTTAACAACTATTCCAATACAACTATCTCTTTCTTGGAATCAATCCTTTTTATTTCATTTTTTACCCATCCATGTTTTCATCCATGTCTATCTTACAATAGTCCATGGTGTGTATTATATTTACACAATAGAAAAACTTCTTCCCTATATCTGGAATATACTACTAGGAATTATTTACTTTCTTCTTAGGTGAAATTTCTTTATCTATCTTGTTCCATAATTTTTCTCCCAATGTATAAACACTTTCTTTCATAACCTACTTCTCATCTTGTTGTGCATATCTATTTTCTTCAGTAAGTAGATGATACCTAGAAGTCTTTTATCAAAATTCACTATAGTTATGACCACAAATATTTCAAATTTCACAAAAATTATCCATTCTTTGAAATATCTTCCCATTGGAAACTTTTTTTCACTTCCTATAAAGTTTGATTCTTTACATTAGGTTGTCTGGTTTCTTCATCTTTACCTCCCTTAATTTAGGACTTCTCTAAAATAAACATATATTAATATTGTACTATAAATCCATAAACCTATTCTAAAAACTCTTGTATAATGAACACATTTCAATCATACTTATTCTTTTCGTTTTAGGTGTCATTTTTTTAGATTTTGTACCTTGCTAATTTTGATTGGAAATACCAACCTTTTGGGATTAATTTTAGAAAACGTTCTTCGTATACACTCTCACTTCTATATTTTACATATTGATAGATGTAACAACATTTGTAACCATTAATTTTATGTAGTATTTATTTTTTATTCACTTCCATAAAATATATATTTATTTCTATCAAATTTTACTGAGTCGTGGGATAACTTTTTCTAAGAGATTGAGGTGGAGGATTCTACATATGATGTCAAACACATTAATCCACAATTTTACCCTTATTTTATATAGTTATCACTTCTAATGTTTGTGTCTCATTCATTTATTTTCAATAGATTAGTATGTTCAAGTTTTTTCTTCCAAATCATTTTGTTTGATTTTCATATCTTGACATTTTAGGTTGAGAGTGATCTTATCATATTATAATGATCTCAATCCATTTTCCCAATCATTTTTCAACTTATGAATTTTATCCACATGCATTTTGTTTATCTTACCCAATGAAAAATTATTCTCCTTAATCTACTTTGACTATAATTATAGTTGGGCATACTTGACACCTATGGGAACTTTGTGAAACTTCTCCAATGCATGGACTAATTCCTTCAAAAAATCGCTGTGAATTTATTTATCACCAAGAACTATTTGAAATTATTCATCATATAAATATATTATTCCATTGAAAACTATGGAAAATTATTCCTTGGATTTTAAAATCTTTGTGAGAGTGTTGTAGTTGATCAAAATGTTTTCCAATACTTCTTCCATTGCATCAACCACTTTCTCTAGCCATGAATTTTGTAACGACCCAAAATTTTGAATAAATCTTGTTTCCTAATTTTGTGTGTTATTTTATTTTTATACTCCACAAAACTATTTTATTTCATAACATGAGTATAATAAAAATGAGACTATTGGGTTTTGACTATTATATGACTGTTAGTTAGTATGACCGTTGAAAACTGAATGTTGTGACTTTTGACTCAAAATACAAGTGACCTTGGTTAATTAATATAGAAAGGTGATTCGATGGCCTCATCCAGTAGTCTAAGGCTAATCGAAGCCCATCTAATGGAACTTGGGAAGGATGTAGCACCACTGGGCTTTGATCTAGACCAAACCCAAGCCGAACTTCATCGTGTGAAGCTAGAACGGAATCGTCTTCGTGAGAAGTTCAAACTGATAGAAATTACTACTCGTGCGATGTTGGTCGAGCCTCCCTCAGATTCTCTCACTTTAGCACACCTAACACTTAGGTCCTATGCTGTTGTGATAAAGGGATATGTAAGGATACCTTAACAGCCTTGTGTAATCCTTTGTTTTAAATAAAAATTTTGATTTCCTCTTATGATGAAGTTTATGAATTTTCAAATGTCCTGATAAATATAGTATTCATATTTTTTTGGTGAATCTTAGAGAAAGGATATTTTAAAAAAAATGTTTATGTAAACCTTAAATAATTAAAATTGTGTAATTATTTTCAAAAAATGGTCTTCTACAATTATGTTCAGTACGGAATTTAGAGTCTAATAAGATCAACTTAATTTTTGATGAATAATAAATTATGAATAGTGATTTTATGCTTAGGATTAGTAATGTGACCAAATGGATTAGTAATATCACTTAAAGAAAGTATTAATATAATCTAGGCACCATGATTAAGTAATGCTATTCAATAAAATGGTTAAATAACGGTTTCATAAATTATTATTCAAGTATTAGTTTTTTCAGGTGAATAATGTTTTTTTAATTAAAAATTAAATTAAAAATATTTGGAAAATTATTTTTATAAAATGGAATTTATTTTTGAAATCAGAGCATTGATATTATGTTAAGGTAATTTTTGGGGATTTTTTTTGAAAAAATGAATTTACGATGAATAGTGAAAATACAGTTTTTAAGGTACGGGTGTTTAATGACATCATTAAATGATGTTTTAAGTTTGTAATCAATATGGTAGACTTATGAATAGTAATATAAGGTATGATTTTTCCTAAGTGGCCAATACCATGGGCAAATACCATGGGCAAGCCCAAGGTTTTTCCAAAACCACCAATGAGGTGTCCCTTGGTCATTAATGCCATGTCCCCTCACTTTCCCTATAAATACCAAGTCGTACTCTCATCCTTTGGACTCCCAACTCTCCCCCAACGAATCTATGGTATCATTAACTCTCAAGTAGTCCTACCAAGGTTCCCCCAAGCCCTCAAGGTCCCAACCTTTGAGTTTTAAGAGTTACGTATCCAAACTCTCTCTTTCTTTTCAAATACTCTCTTTTAAGTCATTTCTTTTGTGATCAATGTTCTTATGTTGGAGGATGTTCTTTTATATTCCTATTACTTCCCTTTTCATTTTCATATAATTAGATATCCCCTATTACTCTCATTATTTTGTTTTATGAATGTTTAAGTGGCGCCGTTAGGCTGCTGAAATTTTTGTAATGGATTCTTTCTCCCTTCTCATTTTTCAAGTTCTATTTTCATGTAAAGTCTTTCAAGTTCATTTTCATTATGTTGGGTTATGATATCTATATCTATCATACTGATCTTTTATGATCATATGATTAGATACCCCATTTTATCTCTTCAATTCAGTATTTTGAAGTTTTAAGTGGCGCTGTTAGGCTGCCGAATGTTTAAGTGGTTCTTTCACCCTTCTCGTTTTCAAGTTCTACTTTCATGTCAAGTCTTTCAAGTTCCTTTTATTATGTTGGGGTATGATATCTATATCTATAATACTGATATTTTATGATTATATGATGATAGACCCCATTTGATCTCTTTAATTTAGTATTTTGAAGGTTTAAGTGGCGTCGTTAGGCTGCCGAATTTTTAAGTGGTTCTTTCACCCTTCTCGTTTTCAAGTTCTACTTTCATGTCAAGTCTTTAAAGTTCCTTTTATTATGTTGGGGTATGATATCTATATCTATCATACTTATCTTTTATGTTAATATGAAGATAGACCCTATTTTATCTCATCAATTCACTTTTGTTGAAGTTTAAGTGACGCCGTTAGGCTGCCGAATTTTCATAAGAGAAATCTTATTTTTGTCTTACTTCCATGTTTTTCATTTAAAATGGTATGTCCTTCAAATTTCATTACCATGATTCATATCCGTTATATTCTATCTCTCTACTATTTTTATGGGTCATTTATGAATGTTTGACCCATGTCCCCTCTCTTTTCAATGTTTTCTAAAACCCCGAAACATAGCCGTTATGCGGCAGAATTTCCGTCTCAAAATGTCTCTCTTTTTTTCTAAAGTTATTTTTTTATTAAGTGAATACTCAATGAACTCTATTATATAGGGTTATTAACATATATAACAAGTTTTTCTATTCTGGTATTTACATACATGAGACCCACTTTCCCTTTCCGTGGGTTTAAAGTGACATAATGATCATGTCTTTAAAGCAGTTTTTAAAACGTTATGATTATGAAATGAAACCCATTCATTTTATGATATATGGGTTGATTATGAGATGATTGATGATGATATATGTGGATAACATGATAATAAAGACATGTAAAGGGTGAGCCCTGATAGCGCTCCAATGCATTGGGTAAAGACTTAATCTCTAGAGATGACTATTTTAACGACGCCTTAGTGAATAACCTTGGTATTTTTTAATGACCCCTTGGGGATGGACCTTGGTGAAACAGAAATGATTTTCAATATTAAATGTTGTATCCACATCTTCAAGTTATGAAAAATGTTATTTTTATTATGATATGACTTATGATTTCTTTCTCATTCCTTAAAGTTATTTTCATGACCTTATTGAAGTATCTTAAGTTCACTTGTAAAATGTTTCTCTGGTTTCCCTTACTGGGCATTCTGCTCACCCTTTCTTTTGATGTATGTCCCCAGGTTATGAGATGCAGTAATGAACCTAGGATTAACTTAAGGAGAAGCCTTTCAAGTGTTTAAGAAGAATTTTTTATGTTGTTTTCATGTATTATGTTCCTGGTTTCCAAGACACTAAGCCTTAAAGATCCTCAGTTTTGTATAATGTAATGAAAGTTTATGTGACAAAAAGGTGGGATGTCATAGTTGGTATCAAAGGATGGTTTAGTTATTTGTGGAAATTTGGATATGAAAACTTTAGGAAGAACCCTATAGAAAAGTTTAAATAAAGGAAATCTTCCTGGTATTTTGGTGAGTATTGAGTAAGGGGTTTCCAAGCAAATACATCCCTGTCTGGATACGAGCAGGTAGAGGTGGATCTGGCACAGATGTACATAGGGGTAAAACCCGAAAACACCGCTTTGAGCTAGACTCGAACGGGAACTAGTACACGACAACGGGCCTTGATGCACTCTTGGTTACTACACTCCCAAGGGATATGCTTTGGTAAATTAATAAGCTTAGTATGAACCATTATTAAAGGAATAGACATAAAATAAAATAAAGATTCACATAAGAATATATGATCATGGATAACCTAGTTTGAAACCTAGGGGATCACAATTTAGGGTATACTTTTCTTCTACAAGTTATCCTTATATGATTTAAGTTCCATTTCATGATTATTGGATAAGTATTTAATCCCTTAATTATACTTTCTCTTCTTAGTTAATGGTGGGAAATGGAAGAACATGTCCCAACAACCAATGTGATAGGAAATGCGACGATTTCCGTATTAATATGATAGAGATGATCAGGGGATTAAAAGATGATTATTATTTTGGAAGATGTTCACTATTTTGGGGATCCTATATGATCGAGGAAAATAGATTACTACGGTATTTTCGTTGAGGAGTAAAGGTTGACATATGTTTTGAAGAATCGATGAATTTAACGTGGACTTATAGTAATTTAGGTTACTTATGAAAATGATTAACCTATCATGGGTAAAATATTTTTTGGTTAGATACTTTTGTTATAAGATGTTAGGAGTGGTTGATGTTGGTTGGAGATGAATAATGAAGATTATTTTGGAAGACTATGTTATCAAATCCTTCTTGTATTTGGGTTTCAATCTTTGTTTGGTTTATTTTGAAGAATTTTAAGAACAGTTATTTATGGAATGGTCTATGATGAACTTTGGGTAGTACCATGGAACTTTGAAGATTTAAAAGTAGTTTCCCTTCCTATGGTATTCTTTCTTTTTAAAGAGTTGTTTTACTTTACACTTTATATTTTTGGGATAATGTTTAAAGATAGAAGAAATTGATAGTTAATCTTTTGTAGATTAAGTGACTCTCAAGAAGATGATTCTTGTGTTTTGATGAGACCAAGTGTTTTTGAATGCTCATAATTTAGAGAAAAGATTAGTTTTGGGTAGAAACTTTTTAATGGATGAAACTCTACTTGAAGGTAGTTATATTTCCTTATGTTTTTGTTCTATGTAGTAAATGAATTCCTCAAAATTATTAAGAGGAACATAAAACAAAAACATTGTTGGTTTAAGTTTCCTTCTGGGTAATAAATGGCCATTCACACACATTATAAGTTTGTGATTTTCTTATGGTTAAATTTCTCCTAATCATGTTTTTTATCACTCTCCCTCAGAACTTGACCCTTTTTTTTCTCCTCTATATCCATGTTTTCCTACATAGAATCCTAGTGTGGGTTAACTGAGGTGACCTTTGTACTTCCCTTTATTTCTTTTAAAGTAATAGTTTTACTGACTCCTTTTCCAGTGTGGTACATTCAATGAAATTACAAAACCCAATTTTAAAAATAGTGAGGATAAAATTTCTTAAGGGGGGAAGATTATAACGACCTGACATTTTTAATAAATCTTGTTTCCTAATTTTGTGTGTTATTTTATTTTTATACTCAAAAAAACTATTTTATTTGATAACATGAGTATAATAAAAATGAGACTGTTGTGTTTTGACTATTATATGACCGTTGAAAACTGAATGTTGCGACTTTTGTCTCTAAATACAAGTGACCTTGGTTAATTAATATAGAAAAGAGATTCAATGGCCTCATCCCATAGTCTCGGGCTAATCGAATCCCATCTAACAGAACTTGGGAAGGAGGTAGCACCATTGTGCTTTTCTCTGGACCAAACCCAAGCCGAACTTCATCGTGTGAAGCTAGAACAAAATCTCCTTTGTGAGAAGTTCAAACTGATAGAAATTACTACTCGTGCGATGTTGGTCGAGCCTCCATCAAATTCTATCACATTAGCACACCTAACACTTAGGTCCTATGCTGGTGTGATAAGGGGCTATATAAGGATACCGTAACATCCTTGTGTAATCCTTTTTTTTAAATAAAAATTTTGCTTTCTTCTTATGATGAAGTTTAGGAATTTTCAAATGTCTGGATAAATATAGTATGCATATTATTTTGGGTGAATCTTAGAGAAAGGATATTTTAAAAAAATGTTTATGTAAACCTTAAATAATTATAAATGTGTAATGATTTTCCAAAAATGGTCTTCTACAATTATGTTCAGTACGAAATTTAGTATCTAATAAGATCAAATTAATTTTTGATGAATAGTAAAGTATGAATAGTGATTTTATGATTAGGATTATTAATGTGACCAAATGGATTAGTAATCTCACATAAAGAAAGTATTAATATAATCTAGGCACCTTGATTAAGTAATGTGATTAAATAAAATTGTTAAATAACGGTTTCATAAATTATTATTCAAGTATTAGTTTTTTCAGGTGAATAGTGTTTTTTTAATTAAAAATTAAATTAAAAATATTTGGAAAAATATTTTTATAAAATTGACTTTATTTTTGAACTTAGAGCATCGATATTATGTTAAGGTAATTTTTGGGGATTTTTTTTGAAAAAATGAAATTTTGATGAATAGTGAAAATACAGGTTTTAAGTTACGGGTGTTTAATGACATCATTAAATGATGTATTTAGTATGTAATCAATATGGTCGACTTATGAATAGTAATATAAGGTATGAGGTGTCTCAAGTGGCCAATACCATCGGCAAATACCATGGGCAAGCCCAAGGTTTTTCCAAAACCACCAATGAGGTGTCCTTTGGCCATTAATGCCTTGTCCCCTCACTTTCCTTATAAATACCAAACCGTCCTCTCATCCTTTGGACTCCCAACTCTCACCCAATGAAGCCCTGGTCTCATTACCTTCCAAGGAGTCCTATGAAGGTTCCCCAAGCCCTCAAGGTCCCAACCTTTGAGTTTTAAGAGTTACGTTTTAAGGTAAGGGATTCAAACTCTCTCTTTCTTTTCAAATACTCTCTTTTAAGTCATTTCTTTTATGCTCCATGTTCTTATGTTGGAGGATGTTCTTTTATATTAATATTACTGCCCTTTTAATTTTAATATAATGAGAGATCCCCTATTACTCTCATTATTTCATTTTATGAATGTTTAAGTGGCACCGTTAGGCTGCCAAAATTTTTGTAACAGATTCTTTCTCCCTTCTCATTTTTCAAGTTCTATTTTCAAGTAAAGTATTTCAAGTTCCTTTTTATTATGTTGGGGTATGATCTGTATATCTATAATACTGATATTTTATTATCATATGATGAGAGACCCCATTTTATCTCTTCAATTCAGTATTTTGAAGTGTTAAGTGGCGTCGTTAGGCTGCCGAATTTTTAAGTGGTTCTTTCACCCTTCTCGTTTTCAAGTTCTACTTTCATGTCAAGTATTTCAAGTTCCTTTTATTATGTTGGGGTATAATATCTATAGCTATAATACTGATATTTTATGATCATATGATGAGATACCCCATTTTATCTCTTCAATTCAGCATTTTGAAGTTTTAAGTGGCATCGTTAGGCTGCCAAATTTTTAAGTGGTTCTTTCACCCTTCTCGTTTTCAAGTTCTACTTTCATGTCAAGTCTTTCAAGTTCCTTTTATTATGTTAGGGTATGATCTCTATATCTATCATTATGATATTTTATGTTCATATGATGAGAGACCCTATTTTATCTCATCAATTCACTTTTGTTGAAGTTTAAGTGACACCGTTAGGCTGCCGAATTTTCATAAGAGAAATCTTATTTTTGTCTTACTTCCATGTTTTTCATATCAAATGGTATGTACTTAAAATTTAATTACCATGATTCATATCCTTTATATTCTATCCCTATAATATTTTTATGGGTCATTTATGAATTTTTTACCCATGTCCCCTCTCTTTTCAATGTTTTCTAAAACTCCGAAACATAGCCGTTATGCTGTAGAATTTCCGTCTCAAAATGTCTCTCTTTTTCTAAAGTTATTTTATTTTATTAAGTGAATACTCAATGACATATCTTCTATAGGGGTATTCACATATATACCAAGTTGTTCTATTCTGGGATTTATATACATGAGACCCTCTTTCCCTTTCTGTGGGTTTAAAGTGACATAAAGATAATGTCTTTAAAGCAGTTTTTAAAACGTTATGATTATGAAATGAAACCCATTCCTTTTATGATATATGGGTTTTTTATGAAATGATTGATGATGATATATGTGGATCACATGATAATAAAGGCATTTCAAGGGTGCGCCCTGATAGCACTCCAATGCATTGGGTAAAGTCTTAATATCTAGAGATGACTATTTTAACAACGCCTTGGTGAATAACCTTGGTAATTTTTAATGACACCTTGGGGATGGACCTTGGTGAAACAAAAATGATTGTCAATATTAAATGTTGTAGCCACATCTTCAAGTTATGAAAAATGTTATTTTTATTATTATATGCCTCATGATTTCTTTCTCATGCCTTAAAGTTATTTTCATGACCTTATTGAAGTATCTCAAGTTCACATGTAAAATGTTTATCTTGTTTCCCTTACAGGGCATTTTGATCACCCTTTCTTTTGATTTATGTCCCCAGGTTATTAGATGCAGTAATGAACCTAGGATTAACTTAAGGAGAAGCCTTTGAAGTGTTTAATAAGAATGTTTTATGTTGTTTTCATGTATTATGTTCCTTGTTTCCAAGACACTAAGCCTTAAAGATCCTCCTTTTTATATAATGTAATGAATGTTTCTGTGACAAAAAGGTGGGATGTCATAAGTTTTCATCAAAAATTCTATTGATATATGAAAATATATTTACAAAAATTTATTAGGAAAATGTTTAGGTAATTTATAACATCAGAATAAAATTCACTAAATTACTCACCAAAATAATATTCTTTATAGATTTTTTTGAATTCACTAGAGCACTCATTATCAATATATTTATCAAGATACTAACCACTCCAACTACCTTCATGTAGCAGTTATTGCTCATAAAATTTTAAATTCTTCTTTAGCTTCTTCAGTTCTCTCTTTCCATTGTATCTTAATTTGTTATCCAAAGCCTTTGTTTTAGTATCACCCATACTAGGAATAACTTATTTCATCTGAGGGAATTATTAAAAAATTTAAAACATGCATTTCATATACATTAGATAAAACAATTTGGAACGATTTTCAGTCCTTATTTGATGTAAGCAATACTCTAAAAAATTTTAATTATCAAAACTATCCAATTGGAGGTAACCACTGAATTTGATTCTAATTTTAGTAGCCTATTGGATAGTGTACACACACCTGAGAGGTGGGGGGGGGGGGGGGTGGGTGAATCTAGTGATTTCCAACATTTTCACTATGATATTAAAATACTTACATTCGAAAAAACATTGTTTAAAAAGAATTATGCTTATTGGAAGAAGTATTAAATTCAAATTAAAAAGAAATGTGATATTTATTATGCAAAATTATTGCCTCACACATCAATTATTATAATTAAAAAATATAAAAAATGGATATCAAAGAATTGTAGTGATGTCTTACGATCTATAATTATCCTACTGCTAAAGTCCTATAATCACACCTTTCTTAATTTTTAGTAGACTCCAAAGTCATACAATGATGTTTTATGGTATTCATAAAGGATAATTTAGAAAAACATAAACCTTATGATCATAGTTAATTTGTACCACCATGCATACAAGTCATTATGATCAGGTATTAGCCAATTTGTTTCAAACTCCAACATTTAGATTTTTGTAGATAGCATTAAGTAGAATTATAGTCTCTCTAGGGATTCTGCAACTTCTTTAAATTATGTCATATCTTATTATAATGATTATTATAATTATCAGCATTATTCCAAACTTCTTCAACCACATTTGTGAGGTGGTTCAGCATATAATAACACTCTCAATATTGTATTCCAAAGAAATATTCTACCACCTCTAGTGTGGTTCTTCTTCAATAAATTCTGATCCATTTATCCTGGACTCATATGCATTTTCTCTATATCTCCCAACTACATTGAACCATTATATAACATATGAATAATATTTATACAAGGTATCCATCTATAGGTTCAGTAACCAACTCATACTTTATGCGAGGGTCTAAGGAATATGTCTATCCAGCTATTCTAAGGACTATGGTGTCATTACCCAAACCATATTGGAAGCTCCGAGTATTCCTTTGGGTGGATAAAAAATTTTATTACCCAAGTTATCACCTTTTCATCATTACATTGATAAGACTAATTGAAATAACTACAACCAAACACCTTTAGGTATGACACTCAATTTTGATAGGAAAAGGGGAGGAGGAATAGGTTGATTGGAATGTTGTGCACAACGATTATCCACTTCTAAAATGAGATAGTAGTCTATTTATAGACTTAGGGTTGGGTTTTAATATTTATTAATGTTACATAGTCCCTTAATAATATATTAAACCCATAAATAGCCTCATGAAATGTTAAATAACAATAATAATGCTTTATCTCATGTGTGTGTAAACCCACACAATAAAAAATATTTATTTTATAATATAGTAAATAAATATTTATCATGAGACCAATAACTTGGTCCATTTGTTCTCTTCTTCATTTTTTAATTTTTTTAATAAATATGTAAATATTATTC
Organism: Viscum album; assembly: GCA_963277665.1. NCBI lineage: Eukaryota > Viridiplantae > Streptophyta > Magnoliopsida > Santalales > Viscaceae > Viscum > Viscum album. The sequence goes on from OY728125.1 coordinate 229,472,664, forward strand.
ATTCAATAAATAAATAAATAAATATTATAGTCACAATTTAATGAAAAAATATGACTTTAATATTTGTGTAACGAAATAAATTGTTTATTACCGTGAAAATAACAAGTGATACCTAAATATTACATATTAAAGTAATTAAATAATTAACTTTTAAATAAATAAATATTTATTATTTATGATAAATCGATAAATAATAAATAAATATTACTTCTGAATCTGGAGAATAATTTTTATTCTAATTGTGAAATTAAAAAGTAAAAACTTTTTGTGTTACCCTCATGGCCTATTCCTCTATGAAATTAGGTGGGCCTGACTAAAATATAGGATTATTGTCTATCAATATGTTAAGGAACCCATATAGGAAGAATATATTCTAAAAATAAAATTAACACATATGAAATCTTACTATATAATATAATCTTTTTATCATGATATATTATTGTATTGGTTTCACACCCGCGTTATCAACCTACAAGTATGATACCTCTTTCTTTGACTGTCTAAAATGAACTCGTCAATACACCATGAACATAAAGTTTAATGTGATAGCTTAATTTCAGTTAAAGGTCCGAGATATGTAATACCATTAAGTTGGAGAGGAAAAATCACTCTCAAAATTATTCATTAATAATATAAAATCCATGAAACAACCAACGTTCCAAACTTCACCCAGATCATATGCAGTAATATTTTAGGAAAAAACATAAAACTTGAAAGTCATGAAATGTATTAATAATTGTAATAAATTATAATGATCATTATAAACCACCATAGATAGAAATATATAATGACATGAAATCCCGTGGAATTCCCAATGGTGTGTATATTCTAGAAATCTCCCATCTTAGATATTACTAAGTGAGAGGAACATGAGATGAAGTCTCATATGAATATGATTACTCATACTTGATAGTTATCATACTATGTATCTAATCATTTAATTAAATCCAATCATAGGGTAATATTTTAGAATATAATCACAACCTCTCAAGGTTCTATCATAATAAGGAACTACTATATCCTTTTCAATGAAACCAATACTCTAAGACATTATTATATTAGAGTTAAACATAAAAATGAACAATATGTAATAAAATATGAATTTATTCAAATATAAATTTAGTCTAAAGTATAAATAGTTGGCTCTAAGAGACTAACTGTAACTGACTCCCAATTGGACTAGAGCTAATTTCTAACTACTTTTATTCTGCTATATTTCACATGATGGTTATTTTTTTCTCAAATAAGGATTTAGGTAAGGGTTTTGTCATATTTTATTTTAGGGAAACTATTATCACTACGATATAACCACGCTAAGAAAAATACCTCCAAATATTTTTTTTTATGAATTATATGATTCATTCTCTAATGTTACCTTACTAGGATAAGTGTCTTTAAAAATGTTTTTTGACACCATATTAATTTATATCATGTCAACAAAATAAGTCATTTTTGATAACAAGGATTATATATATATATATTTTGGTTTTTTATACTAATTAAAATATTACATGACTCTTTAAAATAATCTATTTACTAATTATTAATGTATATTAAATATTGTAAAATGATAAATGTAACATATAAATATTAAGCCTATCTATTCTCTATTTATAATATCACATGTTACTAGTTGGATACCACTTGTTTTAAGACCTTGACATCTAAAGTTAGGTTCTTATTTGAGTTTTTGTTAAACCTTTTTGAGTTTGGCTAGTTTTGGTTTAGACCTCAGTGACTGAGCCCTTGTATGGTTGGGTTTACTATTAAGAGGAAGCATAAAAGGGATATAAATTTGGTTGCAAAAAAAATTCATGCCATAAATTTTCAATTCACGATGTCAATTATTTTAGATATACCCTATAAAACCATGCAAGGAATGAATAGTCTAGGAAAGACCCCATGAAACAAATTCATGAGTTGAATAAATATGGGCATACCCTATGAATAAAAAACCCATAGATTGTAAATGGTTCACGATGTGAAGTGGATTTTTATGGGTTTTTAATCCAAGGAAACATATTTATCAGCATATTTCGGATCTCATACATTCATAACATGAATCCCATATTCACTTGAAGGATGTGATAAAACCAACTCTCTTTTAAAATCTAGTTGCATACATTAATAATATCGTGTACCCTTCCTCTCAATTGTAACCCTTTTGTAGGAGGAATATGAGAGCTCTCCAAACAAAAATTTTGTTTATGTTGGATTTTTGTGTTTCATATCAAGAGGTTGAAGGAATGATTTTAGTTATTGTTCTTATTCTCTTCCTAGATTAATTGGATTTTCCTTTGAGAAATATTGTTTAGATCGACCAAGATTATAGAGATATCATGTATTGTGTTAAAAATGCGTTTAATATTTATTGAAGGGATGGAACGAGTAACCTAACTACACCTTGTATGTTGAGTAATATTAATCATTTACTCTTATTTTGATTACGGATCTTTATAAAAACTTCCTAATGCCAATTGTGATTCTTCTAGTATGTGAAATAAGCGAGATCACACCAAAATGTCCTACACATGACCCAATAAACTGGATAATTCACTGGTAAATGAATTTTCACAATTTAGACCTATCTTTGATCCTGTCGGGTCTAATTGCATTGATAATTGATTTGTGGACACTTGAGAGGTGAGCTTACGCATAATATTCTAACAATATGAAAGTATTATTAAGATGAATTTAGAATAAAATGTGAATTATGATAAATAATAATTGGGAAAATTTTGATATCAATTATTCTTCTTAATATAATAGAATCCTCTGGTTGAGAATAAATGAAATACAAATTAGTAGTTGGAAGAATTGACCAACCTGGATTTTAATAACCTAATAATAAATTTGTAATGCCATGTACCTAGAATCACAAAGATGATGCCTTAATTTTTTAAATTGACATGATTACAAGTAATAAAATACCAAAGAATCTATTAGTTTAGAAGTTTGGGTGAACCAAATTACATACATGGTACCTATATTACATGGAGAAGTAGAATATAAAACATGATACATAATTAATTGAAATGAAAAACATCCTTGAAATCTCATTCAACCATTTCTTCTTCATATCATGGTGAAAGATAACAAAATAAGGGTGAGCTCAAATACTCATTAAGGGTATGTATAGAATTATAAGTAATGAATCAACAATAATAATAAAAAAGGTATGTTATATAACTTAGAACACAAGCTATTATATAACAGGATAAGGAAAAATCAATATGGTAAGTTAAGTAACTGAAACACATGCCATTTAATCAATAAATTGAGAATGAACTACATCCATAGACAATGTCAGAGAAAATCTCAGGGATAAATATTAAATAAATCTAAATGCAGGACATTCAAAATTATTGGATTCCATGTTTTTATGTACATGGAGCCTTTATCGTCAAGACCTTTCAGAAGACAGTTTATAACATATCAGGTAAAAACCCATCTGATCCGCCAAATGATTCATCTCATGAGACTATTGATGCATCGAGTGTCTATCTATAACTGGGTCACACTCATGTCATACCTATCAAAATAATTCATTATATATCTAATAATCGGTTAATTCATGAAAAATGTGCCTTATCAAATATCCATATTGAGTAAAAGGTACACATTTACCAATATTTCCCTAATTAATCAAATAATTGTCAAGTACACACCGTATGTAAAAAAGGTATACAATTTTGGAAATAAATATACACATCACATAATCATATGGATATATAAAATAAATGTGTCATCCCATGGAAAATGGTCATATGTAAGTGATTTTTTCAATATAAAGTTAACATTCACAAAAGAAATTGAGATTATAAAGATAACTTTTCCACTTGGTAATTTTCAAGTCCAACCACCTTGATTGAGATATTTCACATTGAAATATTTAATACCATGAAATATGAGTGTATAATATTATTAAATGACAAATGAAAATTATATACATCACATTAAAGTCAATTGGTGTATAATAACAAATAAGTCTCAATGGAATGTAAATTGACATGAAACCCATACCTTAAACCCAATTTTTGTTGAATGAATTTTATGCTCATGTATAATAGTTTAAATAATGATATTTACTTATACTATAAACACAATCATATTTTTAATATCATATATGATCTTATTATAATATCTTATTACCCATTTGTTAATAATCTTTCATTATTTTCATTGTTTTAGGTGTTAATTGTCATGTTTTTTGAGTATGTTTTGACTAGTTGTTTTTGTTTTTATTACATTTATCATGATTTAATAATCTATAGGATTTAAAAAATGATGTAAATATGATACTTATTCAGTATATATGTATTTATAACAATCCATATAAGTTAGATATAGGAAATGAAATGAACCATTCATGGAGACGGTGGGTCGTATATATGCATGAACACTACTTCAATTTTCTTGTCATATTTAAAAAGTATGTAATATATATATATGTATATTATAATTACAGTATCATAATTATATTATATATATAACATATTTTTATTAAATCCATCTTTAATACATTCCATGTAATGTGTGAACGAATCACATTGCTTGGAGGAGGAGGTAGTCCACACATCCACAAACGATGTTATCGTATTCCCAAAAAATGAAAAGCATGAAGGAATGCATTATATACAAATTAAATAATAATTAATACATTATAAATATTTTATATATCATATATAAACTTTAAATCCATCATTATTTCAAACCATGAAAGGTGGTAATGTAATAATAAATGACATCGGTTCGCAAGGAGGTAGTCCACCGTACACAGAAACGATGATTGCGTATCAAATTTTATATAAGTGTGTGTAGGTGTAGGTATTACCCTTATGATAAAAAATTATCAGAATATTTAGGATACTAATTTTATTATATGAGTAAGAAATATAAAGAACTTTATGTGTGGAGAAAGAAATGAAACAAAAGTGATCATTGAACAACATTACCTCTTATTCGGGTAAGTCCTTTTGGTTTATACCAAAAGACTTCATTGGTTTGCTTTATAAAAAAGTGAGTATTATAGGATCAGGGTAGGAATTTTTTTATCTTATTTGGGTAGGTTTTGGATGAGCTAATGTGTCTTGATAGTTGCGAGGAAGGGAAATACTGAATACCTTTTTATAATAGAGGATGAGTGACATTCTTTTAAATACCAAAAGATAAACACTATTGGGAGGTATCCATTACCTAAAGTGATTATAAAATGAAAAAAATATTGGATTAAACGTTAAATAGTTTTGATCCACACTCACACCATAGAAAAATAAAAGCATTTATATCATTTTTTCTTTAGTCTTTAGTTTTCCTTATTGTTTTTTCATTTTGTTTTTTCATTTAGGTAACTAGTTTTCTAACATATGTAACTCATCTATTAAGAATTAATTAAAGTGATACTTATTATAAAATTTATAACCATTTATTATAACATATTACATCTAATTTATAGGATAAAAATCCCACATGTGTTGCAAATTAATTCAATAGTAGCGTACATAATGCATAGAAATACAGCTTTAACCCTAACCATGTTAGTAATGTTTTTACTATTTAGGGGTCACTATGTTAATTATAAAAGATAAATTCGTTAATTAATGAAACATATTTTTTATTAAATAACACTTAAATATCACTTGGAAGAAGATACCATTTTTAGTATTTTTAAATGATTTAATAAAATATCATTTATTATAAAATACATTAATGCCAATTTCAGAATTATTTATTTAATTTTAATTTAAAAATATCAACATAATATTGGAATTAAAATATATTAAGTTAAATACTATTAAACATGATTTATTTTTACAAAATAAAAACAGAACACTACAATTCATTTAATTTACTTTACTTTTAATGTTTTTAGCATCACTTATTTTATATAATTATGATCTAAATAATCCTTGCATTGGCGTTTATTAATCATTTAATGTAATTATATCATTTCTAAAAAATAAAAATAAATTATCATGATTAAAAATAATATACCTTTAAAAATAATATTTATATATGAATATATTATGTTTTCCCTATCTCAAAGATTTATAAGTGTTGTAGGAACAAAAGGTTCATTTTTTGACCTTTTTCTTAACTTTTTGTAATGGAAACTTTCATGAAATAGTATCTCAGAAAGTCATTAAAGTATATCCCAAGGTTAAAATGGTCTAAAAATGTACATAAAATGGGAATTAGACATGTCTCTAGGTCATGTTTACACTAAGAATAAATTATGACCACGAAATAAACTCATTTTTACTATAATCAATGTAATTAATTTTAACAACTTTCACTAATTATTATGGTCAAAAATAAATTTGATCTTATAATACTATAAATATCAAACTTATTCCAATGACATATTTAAAAATTTCTTAATTAAATTCACAGAAGTGTAAAAAATTAGATTTAAAGCTAATCCGGTAGACGTGGTGAGAAAGAAGGGTTTTAAAGTGAAAATGATCAACAATTTACTAAGGTTTTATTCCTAAATTAAATATAAAAATGATATAAATTATATAAATTATATTAATAGATATATAATTGATCTATTGTGACTTTTAAACCAATTTAAAATAAAATTTAACATTAATAATTATTTAAATTAAAAGGATGTTTTCAACTAAAATGTAGTATTTTTCACTATTCATAAAAAATGAAACTTATTAGAAAAATTCAAAAAAATCATCCTAATATTATTTTGAAATTAAAAATTAAAAAATGAAGTTTAGTTTTACAAATAAAATTTATAAAATGGTAAAAAAGTAGTTTTAAAATAGGTGTTCCATTAAAAGGTGGCAAAACCACCATTAAAAAACTTCGGGTTTTTCTGCGTAAAACTTTATTTTTCTATATCATATATCTATAAAATATATTGTATAAATTTTAAAACATTTGATAATATATAATAAGTTATTTTAATTTTATATAAACTTCTAATCTTGGTCTTTCATGTCTTATACACTATTCAAGGATCTCGATTTTTTGTGTATCACAAGCCAATATAGTGTTATGTATAAAGTAAGATAGTAACAAAATTCAATTATTATAATAGGAAAATATTGTAAAGTATCTAGGTGTTACATTCTTCCCACCTTAAATAAATTTTATTCTTGTAATTACAACTCGATCTTGGTAATTGAGGGATTGATATTTAAGAATATTATTGTTGAAAAACCTACATTACAAAAGGGTTAATAAAATATCATCTTAATAAGAGAGATAATGAAGTACGAAGGTCACATAACTGGGATCCCAAGTAGAATAGAACTGATGTGAAATTAAATCATGTACATTGAAAGAAGGAATAAATAACTATAGTTATTAGTCATAAAAAAGTAAGTGATCAATGTAATTTTAAGGGCCTCAAAACCATAAATTTGGGATGATCTAATGGACAATTTGATTCATCAGATATGAATTTAATAGGATACATTTTTTATTTCAAGATCCTTTTCCTTGAGTTTAAGAATTATTTATCTCTCTAATAATATATCTAAATATACTTACTTGATACATTTCTATTTCTTAAGCATAATCTTATCCTTTGATTGTTTCTTCAACTATTTATACTTCATATCTTAGTAGAGGTTGTATCATATGGTGAAGTAATACATTAGTCTATAAAACATCATCCAAAGATCAAAATAATCCATTTCATAAATTGTTAAATTTTCATAAGAATATGATCCAACACTTTAGATGGAAGATTACTAAATTTACAAAATGAACTTATCAATAACTGTCAATCAACGTGATGTAGCTCTTTAATCATCACATACTGAACATATGAACACCTTAATCATGCATTCTAATAAAACGTGGTAATAATTGGAATTACCATAAAACCTTATTGAAAAAATAATGATTCCTTATTACATAATTAAAACATAGACTATTCAATATATTCCTTAAATCCAATTTTTTTTAAACTCTATCAATGATGGCATAACCCACTTTTTCGAAAAACCATTAGTCGGTTCCAAGGTAGTCAATAATATCGAATTTACTTTATAAAAATAAATCATTAGTTTATTCCAACATCATTATTTTTGTATCATGAATATATTTAGGGTTATATTTCACTCAAATTTATGTTTCATAAGAAGTTAAACTTGTCACTGAATCATTTTTCTTGGTCATCAGTACCATTCAACATACAATTTAAAGTACTTAATGAAAAAGTACTATAGTACAATCCTCACATATTTTATAATTCTTATAACCATTACATCCTTGATAAAATAATCAAATGACACAATTCATTAATCCAAACATAATAACTTTAATCATTCCACTTCATCCGTGGTATTAGAGTAAGATTGACCATGATCCATAGCATATTTCAAGGTATATTTCCTTGATTCTTGTGGAATATATTTTCATAGTTCCCCATTTCAATATATTTGAAACACCAAAAAACAATATTTTATTTATTCCATTTTCATTATTATTCTCGGTAACCCTTTTCTCCAAACTTATAACAAAATACCAGTCCTTTCAAGCATTCCCCAGGGTGATTCCTTCGACAATTATCACATGTCGGAAAATAATTCATTCCCTTCTTCCCTTTATCCATATTTTACATAGCTGTCCTCTTCATCTCATTCTTCTCTATGAGTCCATAATTCTTAGATGACTCTATCTCTATATCATTATCGTATGATACTATGTCCTCATATTATAAAAATATTTTTGATACTAGTTCCCTTTGAAATATTGGCTTAAGAAAATAAATGACATGATTCTTCATACTCTTTGGATCACGTGCATTGGTGAGGTTATCATTACTTCTTCTAGGAACCAATTATAAATGTTTACATACAAAAAATTAGATCATATAATTATTAAACATAATGTATAATCCCAAAACTAGTAAAACACTTAACATTAATTGAAAACAATCTATGCGCAACTATTCTCATAATCATAAACATGTTTTCATTGGTATATTCTTATATAATTATCCTAAAATTATTTTATATGATTAGGTTATCTAATATATGTTTTCCTAAATACAGTTTAAATGGTTTTTAATAAACCTCATTTGATACCAATTGTAACACCCTATCCCTAGAAGCTCGAAGCTGGTGACTTAATTTATTACATTGGCATGATTACAAAGAATTAAATCCTAAAGGACCGACTTGTTTAACACTTTTGTTAAACCAAATTACATACATGATACACATATTACACTAGGAATTAGAAAATAAAACATGATACATAAAAAAATGATATGAATAGGATATTTGAAATAACATTCAATGATTTCTTCTTTATATCATGGGGAGAGGAAACAAAATAACAGTGATCTCAAATGATCAGTAAGGGTAAGTATAGTATAATAAGTAATGAATCAATGAGAATAATAAAAATGGGGTGGTAAATAACTAAGAATACATTCCATTTATATAATCGGATAAGTAAAAATCAGAATGGTAAGGTATGCAACTGAAACTCATTCCATTTAATCAATAAACATAAAATGATCTACATCCATAGGTAATGTCAAAGATAAACTCTCATGGATAAATTATAATTTAATTTGAATTAAGTAACTACTTAATTATTTTATACCATGTTTACTTGGTACATGGTACCATTACTGTCAAGACCTTGCGCAATATGGTTTATAACATATCAGGTAAAAACCCATTTGATTGGCCAAATGATTCATCTCATGAAACTACCGATGAATCAAAGGGATATCTATAATAGGGCCCCACACATGTAGTACCTATAAAAATAATTCATAATATATTAAATAATACATTTAATTCATGAACAATGTGTCTTATAAAATATCTATATTGAGTAATAGATACAGATTTACCAATATTTCAAGATTAAATCAAATAACTATCATGTACACCTATATATAAAAATGGTATATAGTTTTGGAAATAATTATAACAATCAAATTATATTATCTATATCTAAAATAAATCTGATTTAAAATGGAAAATGGTTATAAGGAATTGATTTTTTCAAGAGAAACATAACAATCACAAAAGAAAGTGAGACTATAAAGATAACTTTTACCATTTAGTAGTTTTCAAGTAAAACCACCTTGGATGGGATAATTAAAATTAAATAATATAATACCATGAAATATGTGTGTATAATGATATTAATTTACAAATGGGAAGTATAAAAACTACATTAATGTGAATTGGTTCATAATAACAAATAAGTCTTAATGGAATATAAATTGAGACGAAATCCCTTACCAAACATTCCTTTTTGGTTGAAAAACATTTAAACTCATGTATAATGGTTTTAATCATGTTATTAAGTTATAAAATAACCATAATAATATTTATAATATCATATATGATCTTAATATAATATATTATTACCCATTTTTTAACAATATTTCATTACTTTCATCGTTTTGGGTGTTAATTGTCTTATTTATTTAGTATATTTTGACTTGTTATTTTTTTCTTCTTACATAGATAATAATTTAATAATATAATGGACGTAAAACATTATTTAAATATCATATATATTTAGTATATATATATTTAGATCAATCTATAAAATATTTAGATAGAAAATGAAATGCAACATTCATGGAGAGGGTAGTCTGTATGTACAGATGAATACTACTTCCATTTCCTTGTCCTATTTAAAAACTAACTAATATATATAAGTATATTAAAATTATATTATCATATTAATACTATATATATAACATATTTTTATTAAATCCATCCTTAATACATTCCATGTAATGTGTGAAGGAATCACATCACCTTGAGGAGGCGGCAATCCACACGTCCACAAACGATGTTATCATATTCCCAAAAAAAGGAAAGAGTGAAGGTATATATTATATTAAATTAAAATAAGAATAAATCAATTATAAATATTATATATATAATATATGAACTATAAATCCATCATTATTTCCAACCTTAAAGGTGAAATTTGAATAACAAACGACATCTATTCGCGAGGCTGTAGTCCACCATACACACGTGCGATGAATGTGTATCCCATTTTATGGAAGTGTGTATAGGTGTATGTAATAACATTAATATAAAAACATATAGGTATATTTATGATAATAATTTTATTATATAATAAAAATATATAAATAATTTAAGGGGTGGAGGAATAAACGAAACAAAAGTGATCGTTGAAGAACATTACCTCTTTTTTGGGTAACTCCTTATTGTTTATTCCAATATACTTTATTGTATTGATTTATGAAAAAATTGAGGCCTCTATTATGCGTTTATATATTTTGGGAGATTATTCGGGCTGGGCTTGGATGAGACAAAATGGATTTGGTGGTGTGAGTAAGGGGAAGAGTGAATTCCTTTTTATAGTGGAGGAAGAGTGACATTTTTGTAAATACCAAATGGTGAACACTATCAGGATGTCTCACTTACCTAATATAATTAAATTTTTTAAAAAAATAATAAATGGGAATTATGTTTTATCCAATATCACATCGCAAAAAAAAATCATTTTGTTCTTTAGTCTTTAAGTTTTCTTATTTTTTTCATTTTGGTTTCTGATTTAGGTAACTGATTTTATAACCTATGACATTCATCCAGTAAGAATCAATTATAGGGATACATATTATAAACTTTATACCCAATTATTATAAAATATTATATCTAATTTATAAGATAAAAATACCAAATGTGTTGGAAATTAATTCAATAGAAGCATATGCAACGTGCAAAAACACTACATTAACCCTAACCACACTAGTAAATTGTTTATTATTTTGGGGTCAATATGTTAATTATAAAATTAAAATTGGTCCATTAATATAACATATTTAATATTTATTAACACATAAAAATAACTTTGTAGAATATCAGTTTTTAGTAATTTTAAATCATTTAATAAGATATCATTTATTGTAAAATAACATTAATGTCAATTTTGGAATTATTTATATAATTTTAATTTATAAATATAAAAACAATATTGGAATGAAAATATATTAAGTTCATATATTTTTAAAATTATATATTCTTCTTTAAAAATAATATAACACAACAATTCATTAAATTTACATTACTTTTAATGTTTTTAGTATCATTTATTTTATTTAATTATAAACTAAATAATCAATGCATTGATGTTTGTTAATCATTTAATGTCATTATTTCATATATAAAACATTAAAATAAATTATCATAATAAAAGGCCCACTTATATTTCAAAATAATATTTATATTTTAGAATATGATGTTTTCCCAATCTGAAATCATTATAAGTGTTATAGGAATGGAAGGTTCCTTTTCTATCTTTTTTCCTTAAATTATTATATAGGTCAATCTCATCTAATAGTGTCTAAAAATGTCTTAAAATTATATCCTAATGTTATAATGGTCTAAATATGTCTATAAAATGCCTATTGGACCAGTATTTAGGTCGTTTTCCACTAAGAATAACATTTAACCACTAAATATATTCATTTTTACCTTAATCACTATAATTAATTTTAACTAATTTTACTTATTGTTATGGAAAAAAATAATGTTTATATTATTATAATATAAATATAATAATTATTACAAATATTTATATCCATTTCTCCAAATTCAATTCACAAAACTGACAAAATTAAATTTAAAGCTAGTGTTGCACACATGGCAGGAAAACAAGTTTTAAAGTGAAAATGTTAAAAAATTCAATAAGATATTTTATCTAAATTCAATATACAAATGATTAAAATGAAATAATTGGATTAATATATTTATAATTGATATATTATTAATTCAAAACAAATTTCAAATATAATTTAACATTAAAAATTATTGAAATGAAAAGACAATTTCTAACTAAAATGCAGTATTCTTTACTATTCATCCGAAAAATGAAACTTCTCTGCAAAATTCCAAAAATTCACACTAAATTAATTTTGAAATTATACATTAAAAAATTAATTGTATTTTTTAAAATAAATTTTTAATATTATAAATATTTTTTTAAATAGGGGCACCATTAATAGGTAGTGAAAAAGCCTTTAGATAAATACAAATTTTTATGCATAAAACTAGATTTGTTTTCTATCATGTGTCTATAAAATGCATTGGATGATTGTAATTTCTTTTATTACATATCATAAAGTCTTGGGATGTTTTATAAACCTCTAGTCTTGGTCCTTTACTCCTTATATGCTATCGAAGGAACTCGTTATTACGTGTAACACAAGCTAACGTAGTATTGCATACAAAAAAAGCTAGCAACAAAATTAAATTTATTATACCCGAAAAATATTGTAAAGTATCAAGGTGTTACAATTTTTATGTTTGCTTAATTTATTCATACCATTGGTGATTCTTCCCAATGAATGAGGATCCCCCAATTAGATGTTATATGATTTTTGTTTGATTGTCCTTTTGTTGGATGAATTTTTTCTAAGGGCTTGATCCACTATCATGTTAGATGTGGTACCAGTAATTCATCCTATTTTAGAGAATCCACCTCTTAATGTATTTAATTTACCCCTAGTATGGTATTTCTCTATGGGAATTCTAAAGATACTCTAACATGGGACATTATCATAGAGCCTAATGAGATGATTACTTTACCAATGATATGGAATTGTGCCATAAGATGATGTAAGAAACTCCAATACAAGATATTCACATGAAGCCCAATGTGATTTGTCACATTACCCTTTTCCAACAAGTTCCACATGAATTCATAAGAGACTCGAACATGGGTATATATACATAGAGCACAATGTTACTTGGTAAATTGATTTATGTTATGGGTAATTAATTTTGATATTGTATAACCATCTAGTGGAATGGGTTACCCATCCTAATACAAGAGGATAAACCACTTGACATAGACATCCAACATCTATCCAAAGAAGGTTTGGCTAAGCCAGGGTGCAGAACCAGACCCTAAGGGTTGGTTGGTTAATTTTATATTCTATATTAATTTATGAATTATTACCCTTTCTTATTATATTATTGTATTCTTATGCGTTCAGATTAGATTTTTTAGACACCGTGGGTGTCGACCAAAAAAGTTGTACTCACACCCTATTTGGGAACTATTTGGTACCCAGTAAGATTTTATGGATATAGGTCTGGACAAGGGAAAAGGCCCTGTTTTGATTGATATATTATTGGATGTGTTGGAACTTGGATTTGGGACTAACATGGGGATTAAGACAAGGGTTTTTCGAGTATTTTATTGAGTTTGAATAGTCTTACACTTGTATGATCTTTAATAGGTCATTTAGTTATAATCATTATTTCATGACAAGGTAGTTATTATTATTTAGATTGTTTGGTTTTTTATTTTATCCTTCTCAGTTTCGTATTTTATTACTCACATTATCTTTTCCATTATTTCAACTCTATACTAGAGGATATAGTATCCCCAATATATCCCTCAAACCCACACTGCTAGTTAGAATCCATTGGCATATGGGGAGGCACGCCTAAGGTCCAGTATAAAACCTATCTTGATCAAATTTGGGAGTACCATGCCTAGGGACATTAAAATTTTTGTATTAGAGGTAGGTTATTTCTATTTTTTACTATTTGGAGATGGTAAAAAAGAGACTTAGATATGTTGAGTCTTGGAAATAAAATCATCTATGGGATTATATTACCCATGAATTGGGGAAAAAGGAGTGTAAATGGATGTGATTGTTATTCATATTGTTCTATTTTTAGATTTTTTATGTTACTTAACCATGGGTGATTCACTTTCTGTGGGATGTTAATATTTTATGATATTTCACTAATTGGCTGGTATGAAATGAGATGAGTATGCATGCATCATGATATGAATTTATAGATATATGTTAACATACATTATTCAAGCTAGGTAAGTATTTATTTCCTATGGAATAAACATATATATAAAATTTGAAAATTAATCTCTTGTTTTATCTATGGAAAAAGAAAGCAATGAAACTATAAAGACAAACTATTTTCATACATAGATTTCACATCTAAATAGATTAATATTCATTATATATCATAACAAAAACAAGATAAAACTTTATAGTTTTACCATCTTTGGAAACTTGGAAACATAATAAACTGGTTCATAAAACATCTACATCGTCTCTTTCTTATTCTTTCATAACTATAACCCTTTTTGACATATAATACTTAATACCTTTATTCATATCATGGGGAAAATAAACACAAGAAAAGGGTGGTTATAGATTATAAGTAATGGTAAACAAGGGAGATATAAATCATAACATAAGCATAATGTTATAAGAACATGAGAATAACATTTGAAAATTATACCCTTCATATTGAAGATCATAATATTCAGTCATGGAATAAACAATATAAGTTAGTAAGACATGAAGCTTCAAGGAACATGAGCCATGATAATATAACATTGGTACAAGACATGGAATGTGGTATACAAATAAACTGATAACATTCTGAACATGTATAAATGGAAACAAGTTCACTCATTAAGTTAAGGACATGAAATCATTCCCTTACATAAAATTATATACAAGAAACTAAGTCCATGCATAATATTATGGACATGAAAACTAGGTCCAAGCATATATTTTTGAACATGAAATTAGGTTCATCCACAACACATTTACCTCATGAGTTATCCATATTTTCCCAATGATTAGAGGGAGATATTGCTCCCATACATTACATAATGAAAATCATACATATGTTTTTTACAAGAACATAAATAAATAATCTTACATGAAATCATGAAATGAAATGGGTTCAATAAACATTTCATCACAACATATCTCAAGGAGAAATAATGAGATTCATAAAAATCATACCATCATAAAATTAAACCTACACTAAAATTAATATGAATAGTATCCTTGAATAATAAACTCAATAAAGAATAAGTAATATCAAAGAATTATATGCAAGATGGAATTTTTTTTATAGATCAATTGAAATAATTCTTAAGTAAAATATCCTTTTTATTTGGAAAACATTTTTTTAAAATGCCGCTATATTATAAAAGAATTTTTTTATGATAATAACATTGTAATATTGTAAAGGATGCTTAATTTTATTAACACATAATGACAATGGGAAAATAAACTCATTCTATATAAGTTAAAAATTTATTCCTTTCATATTTTTGTTGGAAAATTCATAAAGAACCTCACATAATAAATGATAAAAAGAATCCTTTCAAGCCATTTTTTCAAAAAAAAACATGAGTAAAAATTTATTTAAAACAACATAAAATAATAGTGAATTCATTTTTGGAAACAATTTTATAAAACACTTTCAATGAAGAAAAATAGCGTTTTAAGGGAAATATTAAAAAGATAATTTTTAGTGGAAAGTCCCTTATAAATATCATATCATTGAAGTGAGAATTAATATAATTAATAGATTATGTGTATTCACTATAAATTCACATAAAACAAGTGAAAATAAAATCATAATATAATAAAAAATTAATTTCACAATTATGGTTAGTATGACATAATCATGGAAGTAGAAGTTTAACCTAATGAATGAAAATTCTGTTAAAAATTCACTTACCACTTTATAGTTAGTCGAATCGTATGCCCCATAAAAGTAATAATAATCAAATAAAATAATTAATACCATGAATATATTGAGATTTATGATATTATATATCAAATGGTAGTATATATAAACCACACACAAGAAATAAGTGTTAAATAAGGCATATATATCAAAAAAGTAAAATTGAGATGAGAAACCGTTATCTCACACTTTCATTTAGTTATTCATACTTTATTGTTATGTATAAAGAATTAAATAATGTTTTTAATTCATTAAATTACAATAATAATATTTATAATATCTTATTTTATAATTTTATAACACATTACCACCTATTAATTAATTATATTTCACTTTTGGAGTTTTATTTCCATTTTAGAAAAAATACATAATTATACACAAATGAACCATTGATGTAACCATGAAACGAGGGCACATGAAACAATGAAAATAAAACAAATATCAAAATCTCCAGGCTGGTCCCGACTCTATGTCCGGATCCTACTCTATGTACATCCCGAGACTAAATCAATATCCTAGAGTAGGACCCTTTCCCTCATCCTGACCTACAACAAGAGATCTACTTGGGTACCCAACGATGGTCCGAACAGGATGTGAGCACAAAACTATGAAGACCACCACCAACGTTGTCTACAAAATATCCAGTCTAATAGACTCTTCATGAAAGTACCAAAGTAAATGGTAAGTAAACAAAGGATATTTCATGTGTTGTAAGATAACAAATTCATTTAATTTATTCCTAGCATTTATCCCAATTACATTACTTTTACCATCTTCATTACTCAATCCATTTAAACACATGTTCCTAGGGTTAGGCATAAATATCATATACACAAGGGTATAAGGAAATCAATCACAATTAATTGGGGAAATAAATCAATTCCCTATCTCACTTGGGATACACATATCACATAAACACATTATCCTCACCTCGAAGCCTCAGTTTGGGTGGAATGAATTTTTTAGGGGAATAGAGCCTCTTACGCCTTCCCTAACCCATTTATTTTGGGGTGGAGTTTAGAGACTTAGTCTAAATCGACCCATGGGCATAGAAACTCAAGTCAATTCCCCACTCTACCAAGCCATTTTCACATGTTTATTTATCAAGTCACCAAAACCATACCACAACACAACCAAGAATATTCAATGCCATTATAATCCACAATACATGACAACAACATGGGAATTAATGTCATGCCATAACCAATTAGCACATTTACTAAATACAATTCATAGCCATCTATCCAAATTACCATTATTGTGTCTTAACCCATTATGTGTATTCAACAACCCCTATGACTTAGATAAATTCATCATTGACTATACATTTACCCATTGAGGCCATTTATCATTTCACAAGAATTTACCCACTTATGCATTTCAAGTACAATTCTCATATCACACAACACAATACCTTTATTACATTCTATCATTTACGTGTACCACCTAATTGTCATGCATTAACCTATTACACAAATTCATCCATTCCCATATTACATACCATTAACACATTCCCCATTTCCCATTCCATTACCCAATTACAAGACACCATTTAGTATTCAATAATCCCCTTAGGCAATTCTAATCAAAATTCAGGAAACAGTCGACATGATCTCTTTCAACAAAATTACCCATTTTCATATAATTACAAAATAAATTTATACCCTTACCACCCTAGGAATATTTATCATCATTCCATATACAAATTAATCATCCATTAAAACATGTTCTACATAGATTTCACATTATCATTCGGAAATCATTCACTTGACCCTTACCACTCCCTAGGTGAAGAAATGTCGGCGCACCCCATGGGTGGCCCTAAAATGGTCAAGTAATCCCCTAAAAATACCATGGGGATTGTGAGGGCTTCAAGGAAATCCTTAAGAAACCAAATTTACCCAATCATAATCAAGGAAATCAATCCACAACAAGAGAGATGTATAATCCCAACCAACATACAAAAATATATAACAAAAATATGGGATATAACTTATATACCACCTACCTCGAATACGACGATGAGAAGACTTTCAAATATGGCCTTAGATATGGAATCAAGCATCCCTTGAATCCCCAACCAAGATATACCATAAAAATCGGGTTTTAGGGTTTTTGAAGAATATGGGGGAAACCACAAGCCCTGTTCCAAAAAAGATGCAAGAGGACCATTAGACTCACATGAGGATTCGATCCACAACCAATGATGATCCAAATGTCCAAGAAATGAAATAGAACCACATCTTAGAATCTTGATTCATACAAACTCGTCACTAGGGTTAGAGGGGGTGAAATAGAAGAGAAACCCGAGTTGGGGTATAAAATCCCAAGATGGAGATTTTGTAAATTTTCCAACTTTTCTAGGCGGTATAGTTTACCTGCACGGTTTTAAAAACCGTGTGCAGACCATGAGGAATCCACTACAAAAAAATCACCCCTTCGCACAATTTCCTAGGAATTCTGCATGGTTTTCTAAACTGTGTGCAAACTATGTGGATTGCTACTGCCTGCATAGTCTCCCCACGCAAGGATTTCCAAATCGTGCGCAAATAATGCGGATATCCCCGAAAGCCACCTTTCCACCTTTTCTTATAATAAACCCCTGAAACACCCCCAAAACTTCTTAAGGACTTTGGAATAAACTTATCTAAGAAAAAATAATTAGCCCAAACTAAAACATTAACAAAAACACACTTTAAGAAAATTAGATACCTCACAAAGTTGTATCCTAAATATCACCTCCATGAATGATCCTTTAATGACCTTGGAATTGGTATGTTAGTGAGAATATAAGAATTTATAAATGGGGGGGATTTGGTAGGACTGGTTTTACTAGATATCTTATGATATTCAAGGTATTTTAGTAGAAAGGGGGTGGTGAGGGGTGGTATTTATTCTTGAAGAGGGCTGATTTTAAGTGATTAAATATAGATTATTTTATATTTAATGTCAAGAACATTTAGGTGGAATTAATAAAAACAAATTATATTTATAATTAATTCTATAAATTACTTTTATGGATTATAAAAACATAAAAAACCCATTTATAGTTATAGTTTTTATTCATTTTAAGATTTTACCTTTTAACTTTAACCTGTTTCATTAGTTTATCTGTACTGTGGTAGATTTTTTATGACTTAAAAGGAGAATGAACTTAAAATATATTTTGGACCATATTATTTAAAATATGAAATTCATTTTACCAAATTAAATTAATATAATTGGAAAAATTATATTTAAAACAAAACCCACAGATGCGATAAAAAGCGGGTTTTCAAGAAGTGTATTTTTCAAGAAAAAGATAATTTTGTATTAATTATATGAATAATAATTATCATTGTATGAAAGTAAATTAATATTAACTGAAATTTAATATATAAATTTATTTTAAAACATTCCCAATTATGTATTATCTTAATTAATTAAAAAGGAGAAGCATTATCTACTTTAACATATTTTTCAAAAAAAATCCCATTTTTTAACTGAAAAATAAAATTAATCTAAAATATAATATAAAGCTAATTAAAAATAATATAATTAGATGAAATAGAAATAAATAATTACTGTGTTACTTCAAACCACATTCAAAATATAATGTTTTAAACTGTTTAATTTTTTTAAAATAAATGACATTTTTATAGATTTTTTTATTTTTCACTATTCATGAAATAATTAATCTTTTCAGAAGATTTTAAAAAATTAATCCTAATATAATATTGAAATAATTAATCCAAAAATTGATTTCTATTTATAAAATACTTTTTTAATATTTTCAAAAATAAATTGTATTTATTTTCTCATATAAAGTAATAAAAATCACTTTTTAGAGAAAAAATATATTTAAAGAACAAAAAGTCTTTAATAAAAATTATGTGTTGAATTAAATATAATTAATATATTAAAAAAGATTTGGAAATTATATATTTCATAATTTGTTTAAAAATATTTTTTCACACATTTTTAATGGCTACATTATAATGGTTGCATTAAAATAATAATTATTTTGGAGTTTGATTATGACCAGTGTTTTGTGCAACGTAAAGTACTAAGAAACTAAATATTAAAAAATAAATAACATAAAACTTTCGGGTTTTACATTCTAACCCCCTTAAAAATTTTTTATCCCTTGAAATTACTCTCTTAAAGACAAATAGATGAGGATATATATGCTTCATCAGATCCTCAGGTTCCCATGTAGCATTCTCAAAATGGTGGTTTCACCACAAAACTTTTACCTGACGAGTGGTGTTGTTTTGTTGAACTTTATCTCTACAATACATAATCTCTTCCATTTATTTGTTCATAAGAAATATCTTACTATAGTTTAATGAACATTGAGTTTAGTACATATAAATTATCAAGTATTTACTTCCTCATGAGAGATACACGAAACACATCATTAACTTTAGAGAGATTTAGTGGAAGAGCCAATCGATATGTTACCATCATGATACGATCAAGAATTTCAAAAAACATTGCATTCTTACAATTTGAAATATTAAAAACAAATGGTGGATATTTAAAAATTCTTATATGGGAAAACCATATCATAAAAAGGGCCGATAAAGCATCCTATTAAAAATAAGAAAGTAAAATGTGAATATCACCACAAAACTAGGATTCTAATTTGTAGAATATTTGTAGAAAGTTAAAATATGGACATAAAAGATAATTCTAACCTTAAAATTATGGCAGATAATAATAAATAACAACTTCATTAGATTATTAATGACCAAATAACTATAGACCAAATAAGATCTAAAAGTGACTTTACTATAATAATAAATTGTGGTAATAGGATAAAATTTTATTTCAAAATCATTAGATATGGTATAGTTACATGATTTCATATCATAAGTACAACCTCACGCTTTGGCTGTACCTTGATCAATCTCCACATAATTTCCTACTCAAAGAAATGAAGTTGAATTTATAATGCCTATCGAACTAGTAGATCATATAATCCCTATTGGGATGATAAGTTATTCCTTCTATCTCTAGTTATCATAATATACTGGTTAGTAAATATTATTCAATACACATAATTATTCATATGGTTAAGTAATAAATGAATCTCTAAAAAATCATCCAAAGTTCAACATGAAAAATTTCATAAATGGTCTTCCTTATGAAACATCCAAAAAATTAAAATCCATATCTTTGGAATTAAAGTCACAAAATTTTCAAAACCAACTTTTCATTAATCACCCAAACAACTTGATGTAGATCTTAATTTTCATACATGAAAGATGGGGAAAACATTTTCATGTATTATCTTAAAACATGGTAATAACCTGTATTGATATAAAAAATTAATGAAAATGTGAATCCTTTCAAAAATAAACTCTTTCTACATACCATAAATCCAAAAATTCTATAAACTCAATCCAAAAACTACATTGTCATTATGTTACTAATTAGTTCTAAGGTTATAAATACTATCCCACTTATTTTATCACAAAAAAAACTTTATCTCATTATTATCCCAATATCATGCATATATTAAGGATTATCTTTCCCTCAATCATGTGATCTCCAAAAATGTCGCCTCAATTAATTTTCATGGTTACTAATACCATTCAAAAAATACATTCAAATACTTAATTAAAAATGTAGGGGAACAATGCATAGATGTTTTATTATTCCATAATTTGTATATAGGGATATAATCACATGAAATTTCACAAAAGGATGCCCAATAATATTTTCTTAGGTCTCACTCTAAGAAAATTAAATTCCAAACTAAGGAGGGGAGGATAAATGTGACCTAATTAATATGATTAACTTTATCCATTATGATTGTATAAAATTTACCTTTTTCAATTTATTTCAGAGTTTTTTTGTGGCTTGTCCTCCATATTATCCCTTGTATTGGGGAATTTATTCACATAATATCTAAACGCTTTACATTTATAGAACTGATGTTTGAGTGGTACATTTTGTTGAGATTTATCTCAATTTATTTCATTTACTAAACTCTTTACATCACATTGACACTCTTTTTCTCAATAGCCAAGTTTCCCACACATGAAGCATCTTCTTGTTCCTTTCAAGAAATCCACTAAGTACTCCTTCCCACATTTATTTTGCATGTAGGAAGTTGAAACATTTACTTCTCTCCATGAGGCAGACCATTGATGTTTCAATTAAACATCATATTCCTTTTCTTATCACAAGAACCTTGAGGGTTACCAACTTCCATTTCCAATTTCAGTGAACATAGTATGATTTCTTAATAAATTCAAAATTTTGATATGGATAATGATTTTATAATACTTGGTTTTAATCCACTAAATATTTCATCAAATTTTTATTTTAGGTTTGATGATTAATTAAGAACAAATCCTTGAAAATTTTGTAAAATTCAGCATATAGGTACCAATGGATTCATCATCTATCTACTTGATCTCAAACAATTACTTCAATATATTTCTATTTAGAATAAGAGGGAAGTAATTGATGAGGAATATCCCATTAAACTCATCCAATCACATTTATTAAACTTATTATTATTGAATCACATTATTGATAACATTCCACAATTGATCTTATTTTCCTTCCAGATGATAAACTTATAGGACAAATTTTTCATTTCCTGAGCATTGAAGAATAGAAAATATTTTCTCAACGGTGTTGACCCATTTCTCATCCACTAGTGGATCATAAGATCCACTGAAATAATGTGGAAATTTCCTCATGAAGGACTCAGTAAAATGTTTTCCCTTATTTTCATATTTTAAAACCTAGTATGATTCATAGATTGTGTGAGTATAATAATAATATTTTTTATCCAAGATCCTATAACATTCAATTTCTCAGGATGAAACTCATTCCATTTCTTATTACATTCAGTATTAACACAGTTTCCTCAGGTTCCAAAAATTGGATAAAACTAAAAAGAATAGTTTTAGAAGTACTAATGATACTGGGAAAACTAAAAATTCAATGAAAATTACTTATAAAATTTTAATATATGAAACCAATTATTTAACATAGGTTAGTCATGGTCTTTTAATAAACTCTATGATTATAAACTAAACTCACACTTAGGGTTCTTACTAAGGTTTTCTCATCCATGTTTCCAAATGTTAACTACACCTTTCAATGATACCGACTATAATGACCTACTCTTTTAATACAAAAATATTACATATAATTAAATGAATATTAATTACATAATATAAAATATAATATAAAAACTATATGGGTTTAGTGTATTTGGAAACTTGGAAACATATACAACAGGTTCATAAAACATCAACATTGTATCTCTTTTATTCTGTCATAACTAGAATCTTTTTTGACAAGTGATACTTAATACCATTATTCATATCGTTGGGAAAATAAACATTAGAAAAGGGTGATCTCAAATGATCAGTAAGGTAAAAAAGAGAGATATAAATTATAAAATAAGAATAAGGGAATAAGAACATAATCATAACATCTGAAAATTATATCCTTCATATCAAATAACCTTATCATGAGTCATGGAATAAATCCTAGAAGACCATAAGAAATGAATCATAAAAGAACACGAGCCATGAGAGAATAAAATTGGAAGAAGAAATTCAATGTGGTGTATATATAAAATTATAACCTTGAGGACATGTATAAATAGAAACATGTTCACTGATTAAGTTAAGTACAATAAAATAGGACATTTCATAATCTTATGGAAATAAAACCAGGTCCATGCATAATCTTATGGACATTAAAACTAGGTCCATGCATAGATTTGTGAACATGAGATCAGGTTCATGCATGAAACATCTACCTCATGAGTTATCCATATTAACTCAATCCATTAGAGGGAGATATAGGTCTCACACATCACATAATAAAAATCATATATATATATATATGTGTGTGTGTGTGTGTTCCACAAGAACATAAATCATTCATAATATCAAAAATCATGAAAAGAAATGTGTTTCACAAATATTTCATTATAGTATATCTCATGGAAATGTAATGGTATTCATGAAAATCATTCCATCATAAAAATAAACCAACTATAGTATTAAAAAAATAAAATCCTTCAATAATAATCTTAGTAAAGAATAAGTAACATAAAATAATTTTACCTAACATGGAAAAATGTTTTTTTGAAGGATCACTTGAAATAAATCTTGAGAAAAATATCATTTTCTCTTTTGAAAACATTTTTTTTAAAATTACACTCAATTATAAATGAAAATATTTTCTTTGAAAATTGACTTGTAATATTTTAGAGTAAGATTCACGGCATTAAGACACTATTATAGTAGGAAACTATTCTTATACCATATAAGATAGAAAATTATTCCTTCCATAATTTATTCTTCTAGAAAAGTCAAAATGAATATCACTTAGAAAATGATAAAAAGAATCCTTTAAAACCATTTTTAAAAAAACTAAACATGAGTAAAAATGATTTTAAAAAATTATAATAGAATGTTAAAATGATTTTTGGATTTTTTTGAAAAAATGGGAATGGAATAAAAATAGTGTTTTAAGGGAACCCTTAAAAATCTAATTTTTAAAAGAAAGTCCCATATACATATCATATCATTGAAGTAAGAATTAATAAAATCAGTAAATTATGTGTGTTATATATAAATACACATAAAAAATTATAAATAAAAAATAAGATAATAAAAGGTCATTTCATAGTTATTCTTAGTATGAAATAATCTAGGAAGTAGGATTTTAACCCAAAGAATGGAAATTGGGTTTATAAATCCCTTTCCACTTTGTAATCAGTCGAATCATATGATCCATAAAAGTACAAATTATAAAACGAAACATTTAATACCATTAATATAATTAGATTTATGAAATTATATATCAACGGTAAATATATATACACCACACACAAGAAATAATTGGTTAATAAGGCATATATCTCACAAAAGGAAAAGTGAGATGAGAAACCCTTACATCATGTTTCCCTTAGTATTGTATACTTTATCCTCCTATATAAAGATATAAATATTGTTTATAATTTAATATAGAACTAAAATAATATTTATAATAAATTATGTGGTACTTTTATAACATATTACCACCCATTAATTAATTACATTTCATTATTTTCATTATTTTAGGTGTGTTCATTTCGTGGTTTCATCATTCGTTTATTTGTGTACAATTATGGATTTTCTTATAAAATAGAAATAAGAACCCAGAAGTAAAATGAAATGGAATTAATGAACTTACATAAGTTTAAATTGTCCCATATATAATTTTTATTTCTAACATTATGGTGATTCATTTTATATAATTTTAATGATAAATGTTTATTTTATTTTTGTTGGGTTTTCCAATCATCAAGAACTAGTTTCATGTTATTTAGAATTATGTATATATATTAGTCCCTAAACATGAAATAGGTGATAATATAAATTTTGAAATCTTATTTAACCATAATAATAATTTTTTCACTATCTTTGAATGTGTTAATGGAAAATAAAAAATCATTATTCATGAAGACAGGTAACCTCCATATTTTGGAAAACAGTTTCATTTCTTTGAATGAGATGAGGTACTAAAAGGGATAGATATAATAGATTCCATTAAAAACATAAAATTAGTGTATATAAATGATTATGGAGTTATTATTCCATGATATATGCAGTTGGTGAGGAGAATTTATAAGAATAAAAGAAAATAAGGGATGTTGGTTGAGAGAATTACCTCTTGAATATCACCTCCTTATAGGATTAATTAATGTCCTTATAATTGGTCATTTATTGATAATGGAAGAACTTGGATGTGGGTATAGTGGTTTTTATAGGATTTATAAAATATTTTAGGTTCTTCAAGGATTATTAGGATAATGGGGGTGGTGAGGGATGTATTCTTACTTGAGGAGTGGTGGTTTTAAGTGACCAAATAATTATTATTTTATATTTATAGCCAACCACATTTGGATGGAATTAATTCAAATGAATTATAATGAAAATTAATGTTTTAAATGATGGGTTTTATCTATAAACAAAATTAAAAACCCATTTAATGTTTTTACGTATTTTAATCTTTTACGATTTAATATTAAAATACTTCATTATTTTACCTTTATGGTGGTAAATAATTTTTTACCATGGTTACATTTTTTATCCCTAAAAATGAAAATCACCTTATAAAATAGCTTTTAACTTATAATTATAAATATTTATTCCATTTTAACAAATTAAATTCACAAAATTGTAAAAATTACATTTAAAACAAAACCCACAAATGAGTAGAAAAAGTAGGTTTTCGGAATGTGTATTTTTTCAGAAAAAAGATGATTCTACATTAACTCTATGATTAATAATTATCATTGTATGAAAACTAAATAATATTGAATGATATATAATCTATAAATTTCATTTAAAATTTTCTAAATTAGATATTATTTTAATTAATTAACAAGGAGAAACATTATTTAATTTAATACAATTTTCAGAAAAAATCCCATTTTAAACCTAAAAATTAACTTACTATAAAATAAAATGTAGAGTTGATTAAAAAGCATTTAAGTGGTTGAAATATAACTAAATAATTCTTATTTTAATTGAAACAATATTCAAAACATAGTGTGATTTTTAATTTTGTTAATTCATTGGAAAGAAATTACATTTTTACAAAAATCGGTATTTTCACTATTCATAGAAAAATTAATCTTTTTCGAAGAATCTAAAAAATTAATCCAAAGATAATTTTTAAATTTTGAATAAAAAACAATTTTAATTTTATCAAATAAATTTTCTAAAATTTTTCAAAATAAATTATATTTATTTTATCATATAAATCAATAAAAACTCTTTTTGAAGAAAACATATATTTGAAGAAAAAAATGCCTTTACGAGAAATTATGTGTTTATTTGATAAGAATTAATATATTAAAAATTAGTTATAAAATTATCTATTTCATAATGTGGTTAATAATATTTATTCCTTCCAATTTAATAGAGAGGTTATAATGATCTTGTTAAAGTGTTAATATTTTTTTGAGTTCGTTTAAGATTGGTGTTCTGTGAAACGTAAGATACTGAAGAGAATAAATTTATTTAAAAAATTTCATATTGAAAAATATTGTGTTGTTAAAAAAATTGTTATTTTACAAAAAATTCACTTTTTTTCAAGAACATAGGAACCTTTAACCAGTGATTGTTTATTTTTTTCACTTTTTTAGTTTGATATTTTATTGCAACCCATGTTCTAAGGAGTGTGTTAACCCTTACTGAGAAAATACCTCCTAGTTGTCTTCGAGTTGAGCATCAGGAGAGTGGTAATGAGAAAAATCCCAAAATAGTTGATCCATAACCTCTTGAATCACTATATATTTAGATGGATGAGCATATTTTCTATAGTTTCATGGGGGTCAAGTGATCTATGGAGAGGGATACTGTTCACACCATACCTTCGATGTTTGATCTGACTAAAGAGTTACAACTGCAGCATAAGCCTTTGTTCACTGGGGAGAGAGGACCCCAGGCAGTTGAGTTCTGGATTTATTTGGTCTAGATGATCATTAAGAACCTCAGGACACCCAGATATAGGAAGGTGATGCTTGATGTCTACAAGTTACAAGGACAAACCAAGCATTGGTGGGACATTTTGTAGTAATTCGATCAGTAATGGGAGATAAATTGGAAGGAATATATGGTAATATTTCTGAGCGAATTATAACCAGATACATTGAGGGATGAGAGCAATCATGAGTTCACACACCTGATATAGGAGAGAAAGTCCATGATAGAATATGATGGATGCTTCAATAACATATGGAATTTTCCAAATCTTTTGAAGATAATGAGGTTTCTAGGAAGAATGATTCCAAGATGGGATGCAATATGAGATAAAGTCAAAGTTAAAAATATTTCATTTGAGTATATTTGATGTTTTAGTGAATTAGGCTCTCATCATGTAAGGGAACCGTAGTAAAGATCCATGTTTTGACCAAGCAGTTGCTGCATGATGATTGGGGAGCTGTTCATTTTGTATTCAGAAGCACTACTATGGTAGTTACATCTATGGTAGTGATGCGTAGAGTATCTAGGGATGTGGGTAGTTTCCAGAGGACCACAACCCAATAGATTTATTTTAGTAAAGAAAGGTTATCCACATGCACTACCTGTATCCTTTCCCCAATATTGAGTGTTGTGATTGTGGTAGGATGGGTCATCTCCATAGGTTCTATAGGAAATATTTGTAGCATAACAATTTAAGGGGATCAGGACAAGAAATAGAGTCTGGGAAGGACTTAGATTCCCTTAAACATATAGGTAGATGGATTTCCATAAAATTTACAGGAAGATTTATGGGATATAGTCCCCCATGAAATGAATGACAGTACGAGCTAGATGGAGTTTCACAGGGGATTCAGACTTGAACCTAGGGTAGAGGGGATAGTTATATGTACACTTTATAGTCAACTGAAAATATTCCAGATGTAGAAAATTCTACCATTAGAGTTATAATTATTATATCTTCTACCCTTTCCAAAATTTGTTTGATACATGAGTCTCTCATTCTTTTTTTGCTACTCAATTTGAAAATGGTTTGGTTTAGTTGTAGAGAGTTTTGATGGTGTTTTGACTATCGATACACCATTAAGATCACTAAAAAGGTATATAAAATATTATAAGGGATGTTCGGATACCATTTTATTTTGTATGTTTCTTATGCAAGAAATGATATGTTTCTTTTTAATTCTGGCTATGGATTGGAAAGTTATATTCAAGGCTAATATCGACTGTTCTCAGGGGAGAGTTGCCATTATATCTCTAAAATGGGGTATCTATCATCACTAGGGTGAGTGAGATATTGAAGCTAGTTATGTAAGAAAAATTTATTATAGATTACATTGTATCATAACTAAAATGGTTTGTCTTGTTTTAGATGATGGTAAAATTTAGTAAGATAATTTTCATTCATTGGTAGACTGTTTTTAGGATTTTCTTCTTGAAGAGCTCTCTGACTTACCACCAAAGTGGGATATTGAGTTAGCAATTGAGTTAGTGGAAGGAGACGAGCCATTTGTTTTGATCCCTAGATAATTTCACCAAAAAAGCCTCATGATTTGCATATTTAGTTGGATGATCTAGAAACAAAGGGATTCATACTACCTAATACTTATCCATGGGGTTCTTGAGTGATTTTCACCATGAAGGCTGAAAATACTTTGTGATTATGTGTGCACTATCAGAGACTAAACTAGATAATGGTAAAGAATCAGTACCCCCTTCCACACATAGAATATATCTTTCATTATACAAGAGGTTTCTGTATTATCTACAAGATCTACTTGAATTCAGGGTTTTATTAGTTGAGGGTGAGATAATCTGAAATTACCCGAAAAGATTTTAGGATCAGGTATGACTTGTATGAGTTTGTGGTGATGTTGATCTATCTAATGAACTCATTGTAAGTATTAATTGTGTAACATACTAAGTTTTTAGAATAAAACACTATGTTCGATAACATATATGATACGCCACATCGATCATAAATGAACAACAAAATATTATTATTTAACATGGAAGTTATCTCATTAAATTTAGAATGGTGGGTATGAATAGGATTAAATGAATTATGAAAATATGATTTAAAAATTAATATATAATTAATTACATGGTGTCCAATTAATATTAAATGAAAATAAAATCCTCTATAAAATAAAAGGAAATGATTTTTTGAAAAACCATTCAAATATTCACAAGTGTTTCTTATACCAATAAATACGAAAATCACTATTATTGGATTATATTAATGAAATTTATAATATATTCAATCAAAAAATTCATCCATGGTGTTTTCTAGACATGATATAAGAAAAAATCCCATTTTACTCACAAAAGACTCATTTTTCTAAAAAGGTAGTTTTTCTAACTTTTGAGGGTGCATTTGTTTGAAATCTAGTAGTTGGAACATTTATAAATAATATTTTTAAAAATAATTTTATTCTTTATCATTATATCAAAATTTAGTTTGGTTAATCTTTTGTTATGTTTCTTATAAGTCTCATGTTTTTTTGACTAGTAAAAATTACCGAATTTTAATTGAATTTTTTTCCTAAATAATTAATAATGATAAAAATTATATTTAATTGGTTTTAAAGTGTAATTAGAATAATTTTATATCATTTAATCCTAATTAGTTAATTTTTATCAATTTACCATTTATTTTATATGTAAAAACATTTCAATCTTGTTAACATTTTCACTTTAATAACCTGTTTTCTCACCCCGTCAATAAAATTAATTTTAAATTAATTTTAGCCAATTAGGTATTTTTAATTTAAAAAAAAGATTCAATATTTTGAATCATAAGTTAAAAATTTAGTTAATAGTCCATTTTTATTTTTGTACAAAATGAACAATAACTTTAGTAATTTTTATTATCACAGTTACAAGTAAATCAGGTAATAAAGGGTAATAATAATATTATAAATATTATAAAATGACACTAAAACCTATCTTAATTTTATAGTATGAGTTATGTTTGACCAAAAGAATCATTGGTATGATTCTATGACCACTTAAATCCACTTGGATGACATTAATCCCTCAATATGTCTTTATTTTAAAGCAAAGTCAACAAAGTCATTCTTATGTTTTAATAATTATTATATTTTTAATATTCGGTAATTTAATAATATCATAGACTACAAATTATAATTTTAAATCTAAATTTTTTATATTTATCATTAAAATTTATTATTAATTTTTATAAAATAAATAATTACCTTAAAGGATTACACAATGATGACGTAGAAATTGTTTAAATAATTGAAATATCAAAAAATGATATTAAAAATATTAAAATAAATATAACTTGAGACACTTAATTTGATTAACGAATCTAATAGATGAATTTGATATGTTAGTGATGTTTTAAAATAATATTTTCAATGATATCATTATTTTATGATATTTTTAAAAAGTCAAGTAATGAATAGTGTCAAAATTGACATTAATGATATTTTAAAATAATATTATATTATATTAAATGATATAAAATTCATAATAACATAAAATTAAGTAAAATAGTTGGGATAAGGTTTTAAATTTAATCAATTATCCATTTATTGTTTGTTTGTAATTTTATAGTAAATATATTAATCCTTAAAGAGTAAAAACACTTGTTATCAGAAAAAGAGTTAAAGAGGTTAAATAAGGGTTGAAGCTAAATGATAAGGATTAAAAAAATAGTAAAAAAATGTTTAAATTTTATTGTATGAATGTATTTAAACCTAATACCATCCTATAATCTAAATAAATATGTTTGGATCCATTTTTAATAGAAAATTAATTCATATAATTTAATATTTTGAAGAATTCCAAGGGTGCCCCTCCCCTCTATTATAAAAGGAAACCTCTTATTCTCATCTATTAACACTTAAAAAAACTATTTGGTTTGGAATATTTCTATCAACATACCTTCATAGAATCTATCCTCACATTATAAAGTTTTTTTATTAGGTATAACACCATATTTAGTGGTCTTATGTTGTTTATCAAAGGGAATTGTTTGAAGAAGTGGTATCATTTTTAATTAAGTATCTCTGTTTTATTTCTTCTTCCACTTACTTAAAAGATTTTACAACCATGATAAAATAATAAGTACACTATAATAAATATTATGAGATTTTATTATGTTATTATCATGTCCTAAATCCACCTCCACTTATACTAAATGGGAAAATAAGTTACCGTTCGTGTGTAAGGCTGACTACCGCCTCGCGAACCGATGAAATTCATTTTTCATCACTGTCTCTCAATACTAGTTATAATGTTTTAATTAATGTTTATATATAATATTAAGAACATATTTATTATTATTAAAATATTATCATTTATTTTATTACATTTTTTTGAACAATAAAATGAAAACGTCATTCATTCACACGTGTGAATTATCACCTCCACAAAGAGGTTTGATTCATTTTTCATCACCACATCACGTGGATGTTATATATAAGTTTATATAAATTATTAATACCATATAATTATATTATTATCATAATTTAATGATAAAATAATACTTAAACTCTATCCATAATGATCATTGAAAATGGAAACGTTACTCATGCATATGTACAACAAACCGTCTCCATGAATGTAACATAGTTCATTTTTCATATCCATATGTAATGGATGGATTTAAAAGTACAATTGATTTTTAAAACTTATTATTGTGTAATAAAGTTTATTATAGATATCATAGACAACTAACCATGTTTTACTATATACATCACAACAAAGTGATTTTTGACTCATGTACCGAATATCATCAAAATGACTAATGTGAAAATAAATAATTAAGTAATTGTTATAACATTGTAATAAGTGATATAAAAGGGGTAATAAACTTGAAAACGGTTTTCAATAAAGTTAATAATCAACCAGTGTTTATTATTCATGAATATAAATATTTTACAGGATGAGTTAGACTCAAGGTAATAGACTTCGTCTCAATCTCCTTTCATTGAGGGATATTTTGATGTTATACACCAACCTTATTTTACGAGGTGTATATACATCCCATTTGACTTATGATATCATTAATTTATTAATTATCATGTTATTTAATATTTTTAAATGTTATTACTTCATAGGGCTTATGATTCAAATATATCAAAATGGTATGGGGCTCTTTGATTTAAAAATCTATTTTTAAAACTTTAATGATTTAATTTTAAATTATTTTACTCGATATAAATATTTTTTAAATTCTTTAATAATTTCATTTATATGGATATAAATTTATTATATATGAAATTTTATTCTTATTTTGAATTTTTTAAATGATTATCAAAAGGAATATTTTTACGTGCTTTATATGGAATGTTTTGACAAACAACAAAAGGAATGGTATATTCCTAATATACAAGGAAAAAATTACTCTCATGCTAATATAATTTTTATTTAATTTTTATCTTACATTTAAAGAATACATTTTTTCTTAAATTAGAGTACTTATTTTCCTTTTTGGGAATTTTGGAATTGAAAATAGATATTTAAAAGAAAAGGGTATTTTTATACGAAGTAGTTTTTCATATTGTATTAAAATAGTTTTTCAAAGTGTTTTATGATGAAAGTGTTTTATTCATGAAATTTTACTTGAGAATTATATGAAACAGGTGATCCCGATATAACTTATATGAAGGTTTTAGCCCTATTATATCTCATAGGTGAGCGGGATATAGCTTATATGAAGGGTTGATCCCCATTATAGCTCATGAGAAATGGGTGAGCCTGATATAGATTATATGAAGTGTTGGACCCTATTATAGCTCACATGTGATCGTGATATAGTTTATATGAAGGGTGATCCCCATTATAGATCTCCAATGCATTGGGTAATATTAATATTGGGATTCAGCTATATAGTTAACTAATTGAATGCTTTTGAATGGTTTTTGTGTATATGATTCTCTAAGTCACCTAAAAGAGTTTTAATTTTCTAATATGGATTTTAGTGATTTTATTCTAAAAAACATATGTGTGTTTTTCATTTGGAATTGTGTTTTTCCTTCACTCAAAGAAAAATAAGTGGGTTTTTATTTTTTTCACTATAAAAATGGTTTCATTTATTTTTATGTCACTTACCAATCTTTTTGTGCTGATCTCATGTTTTAAAATATTTTTCACAGGGTTGAAGGATGAGGAGGGACAAGGATGAGGACAAGATGAAAATATTTATGTTATATCATGTAAGGAAACCATATTTTACTTTATAATGTTTTTAGTATAAAAAATGGATATTGAGTAAAGGTTCCCACTTATAAATTCTATGTTTACTTTGTATGATTTTATCCTAATTCTATAAAACTCTTAAATAAAAAGATCCTCAGATTTGAATTCTAGTTATAAAACACAAGATTTGCAATGTTCAATGCCTGGTCCTTATAGATATAATTTATGAATCATATATTTCAACCATTCCTAGATTATTTTTCAGGGTCTTCTTCAATGAAATATTATTGTACTTTTAGTAAATATATGATCATACCCAATATTGTAACATCATCATGAGTACACTGAGTGTTCATCAACTTTATATTAAGCTATATAAATGAAATTTAAGAACCAATATGGTACACATCATGGGCCATGTTAACTTTGTGTATAGAGTTTCAATGGACCTAGAGAAGGTTGTAACTGTAGTATCTCGATAAAGACCCAAGAATGTATTCAATATTAGAAGATTTCTGGATCTTCCAAACTATTATCGGCATTTTATCTAGGTCTTCTCATATATTGATGTTCCAAAATTTTGGTTGACTAATAAAGGGGTGATATATATTTGGTTATAATCTTACAAGAGGTATTTCTAGGAGATAAATATAAATTTAATCTGAACACCAATCCTCACCATTATTATACCGCTTAAGGATTATACTATGTACATTTCACATTTGGAGTTGGGCTTAGAGTTGTTCAGATACTGGAAGATCAAATAGTTGTGTATGGATCCATGAATTTGTATTTGTATGATAGGAATTACCCTTATCATGATTGTATTTATCTATGGCGTCACACACTATAAGATACTAGAGACACTATCTGTTGGGAGAGAGGTTTTTGGTATACATGGACCATAAGGGCCTCAGGTACAATTTTACGAGGGAGACTTGAACCTTGGGATGGGGAGGTGGGTGGAGTATCTACAGTCTTTGGAATTTGATCTAGATTACACTCTATAAAAGGGTAATGTTTTTTTCAATGCTTTGAGCCAGAATACATAAAGTTAGTACATGAGTCTTGTGATGAGTGGAGAATGATGTCACTCTTTGATTACATGTATCTTGATGTTAAATAGTCCTAGATAAAAGTATCTATGAGTTTGTAATCTATTATACCCATAATTTTGTAATATATGAATAAAAAAAAGTTATTTGATATAGAGGAATCAGAACTAAGGAACAAATTATCCACCATTAGGATGGTCTCTTGGAAATGAAAATGTTCTTAATATCCTCAGGCATGTATAGGTTCCTACTGATTTACATGAGGGGATAATGAGGTAATTTCACATGTCCATATGGGTGGTATATCTAGGTCCAATGGATATGTATTTTGATCTCTGTATTTAGTACAGGTGGATAAGAATGAATATGGAAATAACGGGCTTTCTGGAGAGGTGTTTCACTAATTAGTAGTTGAAGGTCTAGAACTAGAGGACTGCGGAGTTTTTGTAGCCTCTACCCATTCTAGAATAGAAGTGGGTTGATTCAAAATGGACTTCTTGAATGTATTACTTAGGACACATTGCCTAAATGAAATAGCCTGGATGATCATGGATCTACTAATGATAGTTTCCCACTTCCTTCCAATTTAAGAGAAATTCACTGTCAATAATATGAGTAGTATCTATGTGTTGGGGATAGCTCAACTACACGGTGATATAAGGATTATCATTTCTGATTGAGATACTAATTTTACATCTTGGATCTGAATAAATTTTCATAATGAAATTGGATCGTAATGTATTTTGAGTACAACCTATCATCCTCAGATTGATGACCAATCTTATTTGGTGGTTCTAATTTTAGAGGATATATTGTGAGCATATGTTCTAGATTTCAGTGGTTCTAAGGAGAAATATCTAGTAATATGAGAGTTTTATTATAACAATATATTTCACGAATTGATCCAAATGTGTAATTTATATGATTTATATAGGAATCCACTCCATTATCCTATTTATTGTTTGGAGGTAGGAGAGTTAGAGCTTGTTAAACCCAATCTAATGCCAGAGATGTTTGAGTATGTTTAGATAATCAAAAAGTGGTTGGTGACTATTAATAGAGGAAACAAATCATATACTGACCATCAAATAATACCTTTGTAGTTTTAGGTAGATTATTTAGTTTTTATTTTGAGGACACCTAGGATGGGGAAATGTTGTATCAAGAAGAAAGGAAATTTAGCACCCAGGTTTTTTGGGATGTTTGTGATAGTGGAAAGGGCCAATCCAATGGAATACCGTTTAGATCTCTTAGAACACTATAATTCCATGCATGATTTGTTTCATGTTTCACAACTTTAGATATGTCATCCTAACCCTTCCCACATTATAGACATAGATATTTTGAGTTTTATGCTGATGCATCCTTTGAGATGCATCTGATATGCATCATAGACCATAGTGAGAAGAATCTCATAGGGAAGACCATACCTATGGTAAGAGGGTAGTGGAAACATGAGTATGTTCAATAGGATACATGGGATAGGGAATTTGATATGTAGACATAGTGGACTTACCTTCTTTCCGATACCCCATAGATGTTTGGAGCACAACTTGGGGATGGGCTATTTTGTGGTGGGGAGGTTGAAAGACCCTATATTATCTAGGTATGTTACTCTTTGAGTTATTTTTATCCTTTTTGAGTTAATTTAGTCCTGTATTAGTCCTTGGTGACCAAGCCCCTTTTTGGTTCGTTTCACTATTCAAAGGAAGCATTAGAGGGAGATCTGTCTTGATTAATAACAAATTCATACCATGAATCTTCAATTCATGATGTGAATTGTTTTGGGAAAATCCCATGAAACTATAAAAGGCATGAATGAGACAAACTAGAACACAAAAACCTCATTCATGGATTGAAAGGATATGGGAAGACCTGATGAATTAAAAACTCATGGCGTTTAAATGGTTCAAAATGTGATGTTTTATTTTTATGGGTTATTAATATGAGGTGATAGATTTATTAGCGTATATGGGAGCTTATCCATTCACAATGTGAATCCAAAATTCATGTCATGAATGTTACATTACCAACACTCTTTGAAACTCTAGTGCAATGTGTTACTAATATCATATACCCTTCCTATCAAATGTAGGTATTTTATAGGAAACATCTGAGAACTCTCCAATCCAAAAGTAAATTTCTATTAGATATTGGAATTATAGATTGAGTGTTTAAAGGCAAGGATTCATTTATAATTTTTCATTTCCTCCTTGATCTGTTGGATTTTACTTTAGGAACCCTAGTTCATATTAACCAAAAAGTGTAAAGATCTCATTTCTTGTGTTGAAAGGACTTTAAATATTCATTGAAGGGGAGGAAGGAGAAACTTTACTACACCTTGGATGATGATGAATATTTATCTTCTACTATAAATTTTATATGGGTGGTCTAGAAAAACTCCTTAATGTCTATTACAACTCTTCTAGTTTGTGAAGTAAGTTTGATCATTCCAAAATCCCATGCATGTGATCAAATTAAATATAAAATTCGTTGTTAAATTAATTTTTACATGATTATCACTCCATTGGATCCCATCAGGTCCATTTGTGTCAAGACCAAACTTTTGGCCATGTAATGACCTGAACTATTAAAAATAATGTCCCCCTATGATTTAATTAAATATCTAATTATGTAATTTGGTTATATAAAACACATGAACTTATTTGGTTTCATTTTATTATATCAGATTTAAATGACCATTAATAATTATTACCATTTATTATGTAGCCATTTAACAATGATCATATGATTAGTATAAATATAGGGGTTTAACAAATCTAATTGACATAGAAAAATGAAGTGATGGCCCCAACCAATTGGATCACACCCTATGAATCCCATTTATCAAAGCCTCCAAGGTAGATAACATCATTGGACTTTTCCCTAGACCAAGTACAAGAAGAGATCCAACAATTTATGCTTGAGAGAAACCATTTTTGAGATAAGTTCAAGCTCATTAGGATAACGACCCAAACCATGTACGCCGAACCATCCCATGAAAGTATCACAATCATTAACCTTAATCTTAGAGAGTTTTATAGTTTACTAAAAATATATATATCAGTAACCTAAAAACATGAGTATGTAAATTTTTATATAGAATAATGAATATATTTTCATCCTATTATTTTTACTTTATAAATGTTTTTTCTTTTGTTACAATAAAACATAAATAGTTTTTTTGGGAAATATTCAAATTTAATTAAGGAATTTATTTTGATAAATTAATGGATTTAAGAAATATTTAATAATTTAATAAAATATTAATATTAAATAATGTTTATAAAATAAAAATAGTCATATAATTTTTAGTATGTCAAATGTAATTTTTATAAGGGTTCACAAACTGTTATTGTGAAAAAACCCAACATGTCACAATAAATATCAATTCTGAATTTAAAAGTAAAAATAAACATATTTAGAAAATTATTTTGATAAAATGAATATAATTTTTTAATCATAATATTGATATTATCCAACAGTGAATTTTTCATAATTTTCTAAGATAGTCAAATTTTTGAGTAAAAATAAAATACCTTATAAATATACAGTGTGTGTTATGACATCATAATGACCCAAATGTGATGTAATAATTACTATAAATGGTATAAAAGACCAAATATATGTTTCCCATTTAAAATAATGTGATTTTTTGTTTATTTTATTAATATTATAAATCCTCTACAAATCCTCCAAAACTATTAATATATTTTTTGGTTTTAGAATAATTTCTTTAAGAGTATGACTCACTTCTACATAATAAAGTGTATTATTTTTTTTAATTTCGTCCCTTTTATTTATAATATAATTACAAGAAATACCATTTTACATAAAATGGGGAACAACCATTGGAATTCTTTTGGTTTAGGTTATTTTATCATAGAGTGTCCAAAACCTAGGTTTAGGAAATGATAAATAATTCCCCACTCATTT
Organism: Viscum album; assembly: GCA_963277665.1. NCBI lineage: Eukaryota > Viridiplantae > Streptophyta > Magnoliopsida > Santalales > Viscaceae > Viscum > Viscum album. The sequence continues at coordinate 229,511,832 of OY728125.1, forward strand.
CCTATATAACCACACCCATGATCCAATTATTTTTCACTAAAAATACTCAGATAATGTCCTCACTTTAAAAACCCTATCTATTTTCCACCCATGTTTCCAACAATCTCTCAAGAATCTCTTTCCAAGCATTTGGAATCACACACTCTAGTAAGAGATCCTCTGTTTCTACCCTTTATTAAATAATATTCTTCATTTTATGCCCTTTTATTTTCAATTACTAATGTTTGGGTGTGTTTTCACACTCAAACCACACTTACCTTATGATTTATAAATAATTATATTCCCCTTTCACTCTCATTAAGCCCTCCATTAATATTTATGTGCCCCCGTTATGCTGCCAAAATTTTACAACAGGATTCCATGCCAAAAAAAGTGCAGTGAATTACCATACCCAATTCCCATCAGGGGTGTTCACATTTATGCACCTATAATTATTTTATTGGAAGATTACATGTATTTATTACTCACTTATTTTACATTGAATAAAATGTGATGAGAAATGATTCAATTTTTCATGATCTCTGTGGCACACTTAAGTATGTGAGTGAAATGAATGTCAGGGTGTGCTTGAAATTTTATAGTGGTCCAATGCAATGGGTAATGTTTAGTCTCATGAGATGTCATGTTGGGATAAGTAGTAAACACAATTACTTTATGGAACATTTTCTTACCTGATTTCTTATCGGTTATCCCTTATATATTTTTATGATACAATGTTTTTTGTTGTCAGCACATTTCCAATGTTGCCTTTATAATATCATACTATATCATGCCTCATTATTAATATTTTTTGATCCTCAAACCTTTTACTCCACATTGATATGACTATTTTTTATCATGTATTACCTTAATCATGTTATTACATGATTATTCCCTTACTAGGATTTATTTCTCACCCTTTCTTATGAATATCCCTAGGTTATACGATGAAGTTTAATGTGCGATCATATTAAGGAAGTTTTCAATAAAGACGGTATTTTTCAGCATTATAAGTTGTTATGTAATGTAAAAAATTTAAAAACACACCAGACTTCTCAAACTTTAGGATTGATTTTAAGTGTAATCTTATGTAATAAATCATGTATTAATGTAAAATTAAGAGAAGGAATGTTATAGTTGGAATCAGAAGAAAATTTGTCATTTTTAAGATGAGGATTAGAAAAACAATAGCGAAAGACGTAGGAGTGAAACTAAGTATAAGAAAACAACCCAAAATTTTGGTAAGTATAGAGTAGCTGGTTTTTAAGTAAAATAAATCCTTGTCTGGATACTACCTGTGGATCTAGCTTCGGAATATAAGTGCATAGGGGTAAAACCCAAAAACATCGCGTTGAGCTAGACTCGACCAAGAAATGGTGGATGACAACATGCCTCGATGCACACCTGTTTTGAAACTTCTGGTAGATATTCTTAATTAAATTCATAATGCACTTATAATCCATTATTAAGGGAATAAAAATTATAATAAGTGTCTATGTTAGGAAATAGATCATGGATAACATTCATTGAATCTATGAAATTCATATGTAATGAAATAAATGCCGTTTATAATTTATCCATTAAATTTCATTAGATTACATTATATGAGTTTAATAGTTTAAAAAGATTATCCATAATTTTCCCTTTATTCTGGCCAATGGAACAACATATGAGGAATCTGGTAAATAATAAATGTGACAGGAAATGTGATGACTACCCTAATGAGATTCCCAACCCAATGGGAGTTGGATTTGTGAACTATATAATGAAACTCTCTCAGTTGAATCAGGTTATGAATAAAAACCTGGATCAGGAAGAGCTCCCAAATACCCCAAAGAAAGAACAAGATAAAATTGAGTGTTTTATATGAAAAAGGCCCCCAACTTTCAATGTTTCATTCGATCCATTAATAACAGAAAAATGGATCAACTCTATTGAGATTATATTATCCATCCTTAAATGTTTTTGGGAATATAATGTTATACTTTCTATTTATCATATGAAGGGAGAAATTTATTGGTGGTGAATATGGGTAAAAATAAATGAAGCCTATTGAAGAGATCGAAGTGATGGGTTGGAAGTAATTCTAGAAAATGTTTTCAGATAAATATTTTTCATACAATATCTGACTAAAAATGTAAATTTATTTCCTTTCCCTCAAGGAAAATATGATGAATCTATTTGGTCATATAAGGAAAACATCACAAGACATGAAAAATATACCTCCATCATTGTCGTTTCCCTCGAATTCAAGGTTGACCTCTTCTTTTGTGGGATAAAACCGTGTCTACAAAAATCTCTGGTGATCCAAGACTTTGATAGATATAAGGAAATTATCCAATATACCATCAATGTCTAAACATAGATTGGAGAATCTCAAGGGTATCCTGGAGATAAGTGGTGATAAGTGGAGTTTAATTCTACTGGTCCAATTGATAAATCTAACAGGGTAAATAAATTTTAACATCCCACTTTTTAAAGGTGTGGAAAGAAGCACCCTAGAAATTTCCTAAGGGAGTTGAGGAAATTATTTTTGTGTAAGTAGGAAAGACACCTAGCTACTGATTTCCGATAGGAGAATCCCACTAATACATTGGATGGGGGGAATTATCCAGTTAACCCTCATTTTATTGTTCATTTATTCAACTACAATGAAATATGGAACTTTTCAAACCAGTATACTAAGAAAAGGGTTTTTTGTAGACAACCAACAACCTCCAAGGTAGAAAGTGTGAGATTTTTTCCATCACAACCACTGAGGTGGATCCCAACAATGATGTTTTGATAGGTAAACTAGTTCTTAATTCAAGAAAAAGGAAGATGCTTTTTTAATTCTAGTTCTACTCATTCCTTCATATCATGAAAGTTTAGTTTACCTATTCCTAAGGCACCACAATGGATGGAAGTAAATATTTCGGTGGAAATAACCAATGGGTAAATTATTTCAACCTAGGTATATAACTACTCCACTGTCAAAATTTGGGGGTGGAACACCCCAATGAACCTTGACATACAAACTTTAGAAGAATTTGATGAAATTATGTATATGGATTGGCTTTAACTATATATATCAAAAAGAAATTTCCATGTGAAGAAAATCACTCTTCATTTTGAGAATTTTCCTTCGATTCTATACAAGTGCAAGGAGGAGGACAAATCTTCTTTAGCACCAAAATATCAAGAATTGAAATTATTTTCCCATGAGAAAGCATATCTAGATAAAATGATTAAGTCTAAGGAAAATATATTCCTTGAAGACATGCACATTTTGAGGGAATAAGCTGATGTGGTTCATGAGGAATTTGATTGTCTTCCTCCAAGCTGATAGGTTGAATTTTAAATATATATTATAAAAAAATAATTAACATTATCTAAGACTCTGTATAGAATGTATAACAACCCTGAATTTTATTCCACAATTAAACATAATTTATTACATAAACATCACATGATGAAACATAGAAGATCGACAGTTCTAGTGTCTTTGGAGCTTAGGATCATTAAATAACAACTTAAAACATGAAATACAACATCTTTATTGAAAACATTCTTTATATGACCAATACATTCCCTCGTACTTAGTGTTGCATGGGATAACCTGATGAAATGCATAATAAAAGGGTGATCTATAAATCCTAGTAAAGGAATAAACATGGAATAACATTAGGAATACAATACATGTTAGAAAATAGTCATATCAATAGAGAACAAGAGAAGTATAAACATAAAGGCATGATAAATCATGGTAATCATAACATGGAAATGTGGCTACAACACTTAACATGGAACTAGCATGATCCAAGGCTCATTGCACATAGAGCATGAGTAAAACCTCATTGAACATGAAGAAATAGTAAACCCTCATTGCACATAAATTATAATGAGTCAACACCCATTGCACATGAAGTATTGTGATACTATACTTTACCCAACGCATTGGAACGCTATTAGGGCGCACCCTTCTTAAACATTTCATTTCATGTATAAGCGTGCCACATGGATCATAACACATTGAATCATTCAACATAATCATTTATTCCATGATAAATGAATCTGGAATACATACTTGAAACTCTTTAAACAATAAGTAAATGTGAATAAAGGTGAATACCCTTTAAAGCAAAATGGGAATGGTATTCACTACATAATGACTTTGGCTTGGAAAAATGAGGTGCAATTTCGACAGCATAACGACGTGACATAAGAACTAATAAAAATGGTTTATGAGAGAAACATAGGTGTATCATCATATTTACATGACATGGAAAGTAAGAGGGTAATTTAGATACATTTCTCAATAAATGTAATGGAATTTAGATTCATGATACGAAATAATTTCTTGAATGTAAACGAGGAGAGAGAAATTCCTTTCGGAATTTCAGCATAGTAACGAGTGTACATGGGATGAATTTAATTAGAGATAAAGGGGTATCCCATCATCCAAAAATAAAGAGGGATGTATTGGGGAGGTGTGAAACCACACCCCAACATTTATAATTGAAATTAAAAGGGCATAATAACTTAAATAAAATTGGAAAAAAATGAGAAAGGAAGAAAAACCCTTACTTGGAAGTGTGATTCCAAAGGCTTGAGAGAGGCTCGAGAGAGACTTCTTGGGAGATTAGGGAGACTTGGGAGAATTATAGAGAGAGGAGGGTAGAGGTTGGATGAACTCCAAAGGCATTTAGTGAGGAGGAAGTAAGAGATTCGGTGGGTATATATAGGAAAGAAGAGGGAATTGGTTATTATTTAGGTTTGGGACACCTCACATTAAACTAATCAAAACCACAAACCAGCCCATGGTTTTTGCCCACGGATTTCTTCAAAGGGGATTGGAAAACAATATTTTATAAATAAATAGTCTGAACTTCTTAAAATAATGGGGTTTCTTATGTGGAGGTGATTCACACACTCAAGGAAAACAATTTAAAAAGACAAAATGTTTTATAAGTCATGGAGGGTCTACTAAGGCATCATAAAATTAATCAAACAAATATAAAAACACATTATTTCAAGGATAAAACATATATTGGCCGAAAATATCATTTATAGTATTTTATTACATCACTATTGGGTCATTAAGATTTCATGAAACACATTATATTTTTAAACGACATTTAATTTTTACCCAAAATATCGACTATCTCAGAAAATTATGAAAATTTCACCATTGGTTAATTTTGACATTCTGATTCCAAAAGTAATATTAATTTTATATAAATAATTTTTTTATTATGTGAATTTTCATTTTTAGAATGAAAACATACATTTATAGAAAATTCATGGGTTATGACAAAAATAGCTTTCAATCCTTAATAAAAATTACAATTGCATTCATAAAATTATATGATCATATATATTTAATAAAAAAGTAATTTAATAATACTAATAATATTTTATTAAAATATTATTTAATTTCAAAAATCCATGAATTCATAAAAATAGATTTCTTAGTTAAATATTAACTAAAAATACCATTTGTGCTTCAAAAACAATTTACAAAGTAACAATAATAAAATGAAAGTACATTCTTTATTATATACAAAAATAATGTACATAATCATAGTGATAGGGATTTGTTACATAACCCCTTAAAACAGCCACATAAAACCTAAGGGTAAGGTGCGTGATGGTGATAGACACTTGGGGTGTCTTGGATAACATTGCACGCGTGGTGATATCTATCAACTTCCACTTCTCCCATAGACAGTTCCGTTCAAGCTTAACCTATTGAAGCTTGGATTGGGCTTGGTTAACAGCAAAGCCCAATGACTCCACATATTTTCTGAACTCTGACAAATGGTCTTTGTATGAATCAATTCTACTGGATGAGGCCATTGCTTCCTTTGTCTGAGTAAATTGGATTGTTAAAGACCTATATTTATACTAATAATGTGTTCACTATTCGACGGCCATATTACAAATGGTCATAATTTAAAAACATAAAACCAAGGAAGTGCATATTTTTTATATAACCATTTAAAAAGACTATGAGTAATTTCCATTAATGAATGTTTGGGTCATTACAATCTTCCCCCCTTAAGAAATTTTTCCCTCAAAATTTTCCTTTTCCCACACTAAAACAGATGTGGGTAACTCTACTTCATCATTTCCTCTGATTTCCACGTCGCTTCTTCAAACTTGTGAATTTTCCATAATACCTTTATGAGGGGAATTGTATTATTTCATAGAACTTTTTCTCTACTATCTAAGATCTTCACTGGTTTCTCCTCATAAGAAAGATCATCCTCTAACTTTACCACCTCGGAAGAGAGTACATGTGAAGGATCCGGTATGTACCTCCTAAATAGGGATACATTAAATACATCATGTAATTTGGAAATGGTAGGTAGAAGTTCTAGTTGATAGGCCACAACCCCGACACAATCAAGAATCTCGAAGGGGCCTATGTACCTTGGAATTAACTTCCCTTTATTTCCAAACCTCATGATCTTCTACCAGGAAGATATGCGTAGAAATACCATGTCTCCAACTTTAAACTCAAGGCCTCGTTGACGGTTATCTGTATAACTATTCTGTTGACTCTAGGCTGCCTTGATATACTGCTGAATGGTTTTCACCTTCTCCACCATTTCTTTGACCATTTTTGGTCAAACTAGATTACGCTCACCGACCTCATCCCAACATGTCGGTGTTCTACACCTCTTCCCATACATGGCTTCATATGGTGCCATTCAGATGCTCGTGTGGAAATTGTTGTTATATGACAACTCAACCAAAGGAAAATGTTGATCCCAACCTCCTTTGAAGTCCATTGAGAATGCTCTCAACATATACTGAAGTGTTTGGATAGTCTGCTCAGATTGGCCATCAGTTTGAGGATGATAAGACGTACTGAAGTTCAAATCAGTATCTAGAGCATGTTGAAGACTCTTCCAAAACATAGAGTTGAATCTTAGATCTCGATTGGACACAATAGATAGTGGTACTCCATTCAGACTTACCACTTCCCTGATATATATCTGTTCCAGTTGATCTAATGAGAAAGCCTCCCAAATATAAATGAAGTGTACAGCCTTTGTAAGATGATCCAAAAACAACCCATATTGAATTTTTTCCTTTGGATGTCTTCAGATGTCCAGTGACAAAGTCCATAATGATGCCCTCCCATTTCCATGCTAGTATGGGTAATGGTTGCATCATCCCCTTAGACATATGCCTCTCTCCCATCACTTTCTTACACACAAGGCACTTTTATGTTTACTCAATGATCTCATTCTTAATATTATCCCACCAATAATACAATCGTAGATCTTGATACATCTTTGTGTTTACTAGATGAATAGAGAAATTTGAACTATGTACATCATCCAAAAATTCCTTCTTCAGCTCTGGACTTTATGGAACACATAGTCTTTTCCCAAATCTCACTATTCCTTCTTCATTAACATTAAACTATGAGGATTTCCCTTTCCTGATAGCTTCCACTTTCTTCTGAATTACCACATCATCCTTTTGAGCATCCTTTAACCTTTCCAAAACAGATGGTTGAGAAATCATTTATGAAGGGATTGATTATGTTCCCTTCTTTATGATTCCCATGTCCATATTCATCAAATATAAGAAGATTGGATCCTTTTCAATTATCATTAATGACAGAATTAGTGGGTCCTTTCTACATAGAGCATCTTCCACCTTGTTTGCCTTACCGGGATGGTAGTGGATGGAGAAGTAATAATCCTTGATGAGATCTATCCATCTTCATCGGCGCATATTAAGATATTTGTTTGTGAATATATATTTGAGACTCTTGTGGTTAGTATATATCTCATATTTCTCACCATAGAGATAATTCTGCCATATTTTCAAGGAAAAGAACATAGTTTCCAAATCCATATCATGCGTTGGATAGTTTTTCTCATTGATTTTCAACTTCCTTGAGTTATAGGCTATTAATTCGTCATTTTTCATCAACACACATCCCCGAACCTTCTTCTAAGAATCAATAAATACCACATTAAGTTCACCACTTATGGGTAGTGTGAGGAAAAGCACAGTGATAAGCCTCCTTTTCAACTCCTTGAAGCTTTCTTTACATTCATCACTCCATGAAATATTTACTACCTTCCGAGTTAGCTTGGTAAGAGGGTTGGACAATCATGATAAATTTCTCACAAATCGTCGATAATATCCAGCTAACCCCAAGAAGCTACGGATATCCATTATCGATGTTGGCCTTAGCCATCCCTCTATTATACTTGTCTTTGAGGGATCCACAAATATCCCATTGCTTGTGGTGATATGGCCCAATAATGAGACCTCCTTCAACCAGAACTCACACTTTCTATACTTTGCATAGAGCTTCTCTTTCCACAAGGTCTCTAGTACAGTTCTTATATGCTCCTCATGATCCTACTTGGTTTTGGAGTATATAAGAATATCATCTATAAAGAATACCAAAAATTTGTCGAGGTAATCTCTGAATACTCTATTCATCAAGTCCATGAATATTTCTAGAACATTGTTGAGTCCTAAAGGCATTACTATGAATTTATAGTGCCCATATCTTGATGAAAAACAGTCTTGGGGATATCTTCCTTCTTCTCCCTTACTTGATAAAATACCGACCATAAATCTACCTTAGAAAAGTATTGTGATCCATGCAACTGATCTAATAATTCATCAATTTTTGGAATAGGATACTTGTTTTTTATCGTGATTTTGTTAATATCATGATAATCGATGTAAAGGCACATTGACTCATCCTTCTTCTTGACAAAGAGGACTGGTGCACCCCATGGTGAAGCACTTGGGCATATAAACCCTTTATCCAGATTCTCCTGTAGTTGTTTCTTCAGCTTCTCAATCTCCAAAACAGTCATTCTATATGGAGTCTTGGATATTGGAAATTCCCCAGGTATGATATCAATTGATAATTAAACATCTCTTATAGGAGGAAGACCAACAAATTCCTCAGGAAATGCTTTAGTGAATTCCTTCACAATAGGAATATCTTCAAGGATGGTTGATTCTATGGCCTCAATCATCTGAGCTAGATACACATGCTCATAGGGTAGTAATATCCATGCTTGATATGATGAAGCTAAAGAAGATTCATCCTCATCCTTGCACTTGTATAGAATTGGGGGTCGATTCTCCACATGGAGAGGGATTTTTCTCTCACAGAAATTTATGTTGTCTCTATATAAGGAAATCCAATCCATGCTGAGAATTGCATCAAATTACACTAGAAGGAGTATGAGGAGGTTCATAGGGAAGTTCAATCTATAGATTATGACAGTGGATGAGTTATATTCATGGGATGCAATGATTTCCCCATTTTCTAAAGTCACTAACATCTTTACTTCCATGATTTGTGGTGGTGTTGGGATTGTTCTACTAATCTTTCGGGATATAAAAAATGCATAGAACCTGAATGAATGAGTACGTTCACTATTATGGAATGAATAACTAGCGTACCCGTCACCACTTCGTTGTCAGGGTTCAATTCGGTGGTAGTGATGGAAAAAGCTCTCCCTTGCTACCTGGGAGGTTGTTGGTTGCTTCCAAAAATCTTTGGCTTAGAGCACTGATTTTCAAGGTACCCTCATTTTTTGTAGTTGTAGCAATGAACAAAACATTGAGAGTCAAACAGAGAATTCCTATCATCTGTTGCAGCCACAGGTTTTTCTTGCCGACAATTAATGGCTAGGTTCCCTTCTCTTCCACACCCAATGTATTTCCTCATCTCCTTTAGGAAATTTCCATGGTGGTTCTTTCTGCACTTTTGGAAAGTGGGGTGATGGATCTTCTTAGCACCGTTGGATTTATGCATCAGTATACCAGTATTGAAGTCCACCTTATGCTTCTTATCAGCATGATACCCCTGAGATTCTCCAATCTCCATTTCATCCTTGAGGGCACCTTAGACAATTTACTCATAGCAGTCGAAGTCACGAATTGCCAATGCTTATTGTAGTCAAGGATTCAACCCACCAAAGAAGTGGTCAACCTTGAATTCAGGGGTAATGACAAATACAAAGGCATATCATGGAATCCTTGTGAAGTTTTCCCCATACACACCAATGGATTGTTCATATTTTTTCTTGTGGGTAAAGAAGTCCCTTTCCATCTTAAGTCAGAGGGTCTGTGTAAAATATTAATCGAAAAACATCTTCTGGAAATCCTTCCATTCCAATACTTGGATAACCTCCTCAGGGTTTTTATTTTTGATCAATGTCCACCATTTATCGAATTCACCCTCCATACGATAAGTATCCAGAAGAACCTTCTCTTGTTTAGGACACTGAAGGATGGAGAAGATCTTTTCAATAGATTTTATCCATTGTTCGATGATTGAGGGATCAAATGATCCATTAAAAGTAGGAGGAGTTTGTCTCATGAAGCTCTCAATAGAGAATTTTTCTTTATTAGGGGGGGGGGGGGTGAACGTTCCTCTTGACCCATGTTTCTATTCAAAGAATTATTTAATTGAGAGATAAAAATGACAAAGTTTGTGATTCCCACTCCCATTGGATTGGGAATCTCATTAGTCCAATCATCACATTGATATTCACATCGGTTGTTAGCTTGAGTCCTCCAATTACCAGAAATTGAATGGAATAAAAGGAATGTTAGGGGTAACACATAAAGGGTAATTCAAAGATAAAAATTGATGACTTATAAATAACTTTTATTTCCTTAATTTAGGAATTTATTGGCTTCAATATATGTTATCCCTGATCTACTTTATAACATATATTCTTTGAGATTTTTTAATTCCCTTAATAATGGTTCATACTATGCTTGTTAAATTACCAAATAATATACCTTGGGAGTGTCATAAAAAAGAGTGCAGAAAAGCATATTGTCATGCACCAGTTCCCATTTGAGTCTAGCTCAAAGCGGTGTTTTCGGGTTTTACCCCTAGGATACATCTGTGCCAGAGCCGCCTTTACCTGCTCGTATCCAGACAAGGCTGTATTTTCTTGATAAACCACTTATTCAATACTCACCAAATCTTAGGGATGTTTTTATTATACTTATTCTTGTCTCTAATGATTTACTAGGTTTTTCTAATCCTAATCCCAAAAATAACTAAACCTATCCTTTGATACCAACTATGATAGCCCTGATTTTTATTCCACAACTAAACAAAATTTATTACATAAAATTCAATTGATGCAGCATAGAAGATAGAGAGGTCTAGTGTCTTTGGGTATTAGGATCATTATATAACAACTTAAAACATGAAATAAAATATATTTATTAAAATCTTCTTTTTCATGACCACTACATTCCCTCGTATTTAGCATTGTATGCGATAACCTGAGGACATGCATAAGAAAAGGGTGAGCTATAAAGCACAGTAAGGGAATAGACATGGAATAACATGAGGAATACAATACATGTTATACAATAGTAATTTCAATAGATCAAAAGATAATTATAAACATAAATTCATGACAAATCATGATAATCATAACATGTAAATGTGGCTACAACACTTAACATGAAATTAGCATGATCCAAGGATCATTGCACATGGAGCATGTGTAAACCCTCATTACACATGAAGCATGAGTAAACCCTCATTGCAATTATATTAGAATGAGTCAACACCCATTTCACATGAAGTATCATGATACTATACTTTACCCAATACATTGGAGCGCTATCAGGGCACACCCTTCTTAAACATTTCATTTCATGCATAAGTGTGCCACATGGATCATTAAACATTGAATCATTCAAAATAATCATTTATTACATGATAAATGAATTTGGAATACATAATTTAAACTCTTTAAACAATAAGTAAATGTGAATAAAGGTGAATACACTTGATAGAGAAATGAGAATGGTATTCACTACACAATGACTTTGGCTTGGAAAAACGCGGTGCAATTTTGGCAGCATAAAGACGTGACATAAGAACTCATTAAAATGGTTGATGAGAGAGAAAGGGGTGTCTCATCATATTTACATGATATGGAAATTAAGGGGGTCATTTATATACATTCGTCAACAAATGTAATGGAATTTAGATTCATGATACAAAAGAATTTCTTGAATGTAAATGACGAGAGAGAAATTCCTTTCAGAATTTCGGCATAGCAATGAGTGTACATGGGATGTATTTAATGAGAGATAAAGGGATATACCATCATTAAAACATAAATAGGGCAGTATGGGGGAGGTGATAAACCATACCCAAAATTTATAATTGAAATTAAAATGGCATAACAACTTAAAGAAAATTGGAAAAAATGAGAAAGGATGAAAAACCCATACTTGGAAGTGTGCTTCAAAGGATTGAGAGAAGATTTAGAGAGGCTTATTAAGAGCTTGGGTAACCTTGGGAGGATTATAGAGAGAATGGGGAAGAATTTGGACAAACTCCAAAGGCTTTGAGTGAGGAGGAAGTGGGATATTGGGTGGGTTTATATAGGAAATGAGAATGAATTGTTTATTATTTAGGTTTGGGACACCTCACATTAAACTAATCAAAACCACAAACCAGCCCATGGGTTATGACCATGGTTTTTTCCAAACGGGAGTGGAAAAAAATATTTTATAATTACAAAGTCCAAACTTCTTAAAATAATGTGGTTGCTTATGTGGAGGTTAGTCACACACTCAAGGAAAACAATTTAAAAAGACTAAATGTTTTATAAGTCATAGAGGGTCCACTAAGGCATCATAAAATTAATCAAGAAAATATAAAATCACATTATTTTAAGGATAAAACATATATTGACCGAAAATATAGTTTATATTATTTTATTACATCACTATTGGGACATTATGATTTCATAAAACCCATTATATATTTCAACAATATTTAATTTTTACCCAAAAATTAGACACTCATAAAATTATGAAAATTTCACCATTGGATAATTTCCATGTCCTGATTCCAAAAATAATATTAATTTTATCTAAATAATTTTCTAAATATGTTAATTTCTACTATTAAAATAAAAACTGACATTTATCAAAAATTCATGGGTTTTTACAAAAATATCTTTCTAACCTTAATAAGAATTACAATTGCATTCATAAAATTATACGATGATTTATATTTAAAAAAAAGTAATTTAATAATAATAATAATATTTCATTAAAATATTATTTAATTTTAAAAATCCATTAATTCATAAAAATAGATTTTTTATTTGAATATTAACTAATAATACCATTTTCACTTTAAAAACAATTTACAAGGTAAGAATAATAAAATGAAAGTACATTATTTATTATATACAGAAATAATGTACATAATCATAGTTCTAGAGATTTGTTACATAAACCCTTAAAATAGCCTCATAAGACCTAAGGGTAAGGTGCACGATGGTGATAGACTCTTGGGGTGGCTCGGATAACATTGCATGTGTGGTTATCTCTATCAACTTCCACTTATCACGTAAACGGTTCCGTTCGAGATTAACCTATTGAAGCTCTGCTTGGGATTGGTCAAGATCAAATCCCAATGACTCCACCTCTTTTCTGAGATCTGACAAATGGGATTTGTAATGAGAAATTCAACTGGATGAGGCAATCGCTTCCTTTGTCTAAGTAAATTGAATTATTAAAGGCCTACATTTATAATAATCATGTGATCACAATTCAATGATTATATTAGAAATGGTCACAATTTAAAAATATATAACTGAGGAAGTGAATATGTTTTACATAACCATTTAAAATACCATGAGGAATTTCCATTAATGAATGTTTGGTTCATTACAGAATGTCTATTGTGGAACTTGATGAGCTAAAGAAATAACTATAGGAGAATCTGGATAAAGGTTTCATATGCCTTACTGCTTCACCATGGGGAGAACCATTCCTCTCCATAAAGAATAACGATTGGTCAATTCACATTTGAAGTGATTATCATGAGCTTAACAAAATCACAATGAAGAACAAGTATCCTCTTCCATAGATTAATTACGTTTTTCATCACCTAAATTGAGAAAAATATTTCTCCAAGGTCGAACTACAGTCAAGATATTACCAATTAAGGGTAAAGAAAGATGATATCCCCAAGACTTTTTTTCGAATAAGGTATAGGCACTATAAGTTCATAGTAGTTCTATTTGGTCTCACTAATTCTCTAAAAATATTCAGGGAAGTTTTGAATAGAGTCTTTATATATTACATTGCCAATTGTTTAGTAGTCTTTATAGATGATATTGTAATATACTCCAAAAGAACAAAGGAGCATGAGAAGCATTCGAACACTATTCTAAAGACCTTACAAAAGGAGAAACATTATTCCAAGTGCAACAAATGTGAGTTCTATTTAAATAAAGTCTCATTCTTGGGGAATATCATCATAAGTAGTGGGATATATATGGACCATTCAATGATAGAATCAATTGAAGGATGGTCAAGGAAATCATATGTGATTAATATCAATATATTCCTTGGATTAGCAAGGTACTATCATCGATTTGTGATAAATTTATCATGATTTTAAAGCCCTATAACTAAGATAACTTGAAAGGGAGTCAGGTATTCTTTGAATGATGATTATGAAGAGATCTATAAAGATTTGGAAAGGATACTTATCACTAGACCCATTCTAAAATTACCCATAACTGGATAAATTTTCATGATAGTCAACATTTCTTTGAAGAAGGGATTGGGATATGTGTTAATGTAGAATGAAAAAGTCATAGCCTATGCTTCAAGAAAGTTGAATGTTTATAAAAAGAACTATCCAAATCATGATCAATAGTTGGATGTAGTGATCTTCAGTTTGAGGATATGGATACATTATATATTTGTGGAGAAGTGTGAAATATATACGGATCACAAAATCCTCAAGTATATATTCACACAGAAAGAGATGAATATGAACCAATGTAGATGGTTAAAGCTGATAATGGAATATGATTGTTCAATTCACTACCATCCTGGGAAAGAGAATAAAGTGGAAGATTCTTTATGTATAAAGTATTTGACAATTTTATCATCGATGACAGTTGAGAAGTATCAGATCTTCTTTGATTTGGAAATAAAGGTCATGAGAATCATAAAGTAAGGAACATCATAAATCATTTCACAAATGATTTCTCAACCATCCCTTCTAGATGAGATAAAGGATGATTAAATAAATGATTTGGGAATTCATAATAATGTGGAAACTATATGGAAATAATAATCCACATATTTTATTATTAATGAAGAAGGTGTTGTGAGATTTGGTTCATGACTATGTATACCACAAAATCATTAGTTAATGAAGGAGCTGTTGGATGATGCACCTAGATCGACCTTCTATATCTATCCTGGAATCACATAGATCTATTAATATATTTGATATCACTATTAGTGGTACAATATGAAGAAGTAGATCACAGAATATACATCACAATTTCTTATATGTTATAAAATGATGGAGGAAAGGGAAAAACCGTGGGGGATGATGAAACCATTACCCATACTTATATGGAAATGGGAAAACATCACCATGGAATTTATCATTGGAATTATGAAGACATCAAGATGAATTAATTCTATCTGGGTTATGGTAGATAGTCTTATGAAGACTACACATTTTATTGCGATTCGATAGGACTTCTCACTTGATCAAATTGCAAGGATATACATCAGAGAAGTGGCGAGGCTACATGGAACACCACTATTGATTTTATATAACCAAGGCCCAAGATTTATGTCAATGTTTTAGAAGATTATCCAATATTATATAAATAATCTGTTAGAATTCAGTATGACTTATCACCCTCATACTGATGGCTAATCTGGTTGGACTATCCAAAATCTTGAGGACATGTTGAGAGCATGCTCAATTAACATCAAAAGATGATGGGACCAACATCTTATTGTGGTCGAGTTCTCATATAATAACAGTTTCCACTCAAGCATCCAAATGGATCCCTATAAATCCCTTTATAGGAAGAGGTGCATAACATTTGCATGCTGGGATGAAGTTGGTGATCTCAAACTGCAAGGTCTTAAAAAGGTTGAGAAAATGATAAAATATTTCTTGTCCAATCAACAACACATTAAGGTTGCTCAGAGTCAAGAAAAGAGTGATGATGATAATCATTGATGAGACCTATATTTTGATGTTAGAAACATGGTATTTATCTTTATATCTTTGTGGAATAAATTAATGAGATTTGGTAAGAAGGAAAAGACTAGTCCAAGATACATCGACTCAGTTGATATCTTTGACCACAATAGAGTGGTGGACTATCGACTAGAACTACCTACTAAACAATATCAATTACATGATGTATTCCATGTATCCTTCTTGGGGAAGTACATACCAGACCCCTCACATGTACTCAATCCATTGGTTTTATATTTGGAGAATTATATCTCATATGAGGATCATTCAGTGAAAATCTTAGATAATTGAGAGAAACTTCAATGAAATAAGACAACTAATGTGGACAACGTGTTGTGGAGAAACCACAAGTTCAAAGAAGAAACATGTTAACTGAAGGAAGTGATGACAGAAAATTACAATCAACTATTTTAGAGTGGGAAAATAAAATTTCAAGGGTAGAATTTCTAAAGGGTGGAAGATTTTAATGACCAGAACTGTTATAAATAAATTTCACCTTTTTATTTAGTTAAATGTCTTATTATATAGTATGGTTATATAAAAAACATGCACATGTTTAGTTTTATTATAACCTTTGGGATTTAAATGACAATTATGAATCATTAACATTAATAATATAGTCTTTGAATAGTGATAACATGATTAGTATAAATATGGGGTTCTAATGAATCAAATGGACACATATAAAGGAATTGATGCACTCAACTAGCATGATCGTACCCTATGAAGTCCATTTATTTATGATTAAGATAGAGATAGAATCACTTAGAGTTTTCCTTAATCAAGCTTAATATGAGATATAACATCTTAAGAATGAGTGAATCTATTTATGGGAGATGTTTAAGCTCAAAAAGATCATGACCCAAACCATGTACACCGAACCACTCGATGAATGTATCACTATCACACACCTTACTCTTATGGTGTTTGCTGGTGTATTAAAGCTATATGTATCAATACCATATAAATTTGCGTATTTAAATTATTTTTTATATAATAATGAATATATTTTCACTCTATTATTGTTAATTTATATATTATTTTTTATAAAATAAAACAAAAATAATATTTTTGTGTAATATTTAAAATTAAATTAAACAATTTATTTTGAATAATTAATGTATTTATAAAATAA
The DNA here is from genome assembly GCA_963277665.1 of Viscum album. NCBI lineage: Eukaryota > Viridiplantae > Streptophyta > Magnoliopsida > Santalales > Viscaceae > Viscum > Viscum album. The sequence continues at coordinate 229,529,012 of OY728125.1, forward strand.
AGAATATTTAAAAAAAAATTATTATTAAATAAAATTTATCATATAAAAATGATCATACAAATTTTATGAATTCAAATATAAATTTTTTACGGGTTTGAAAACTATTATTTTTTGAAAACCAAGTATTTCACAGTAAATATCGATCATGATTTTAAAAGTGAAAGTACACATATTTATAAAATTGTTCTCATAAAATTAATATTATTTTTTTAATCATAATGTGGAAATTATCCAATGGTGAATTTATCATAATTGTTTGGGATAGTCGAATTTTTAGGTAAAAATTATATACCATATAAACATACAATGTGTATTATGACATCATAAAGACCTAAAAGTAATGTAATAAATACTATAAAAGGTTATTCCCAACCAATTATATTTTATTAAATTTTAAATAATGTTAATTTATACTTATTTTATTAATTTTATAAATCCTTTATGAATCATCCAAACGAGTAATATATTTTAAGTTTTTAAAATCAGTTCTTTAAGAGTATGACTCACTTCCACCTAATAAAGGGTATTATTTTATTATGTCCGGGCCTTGGACTTATAAAATATTGAAATAAAAACCCATTTGGGAGAAACTATTAACAAAAACCATGGTAAAGTTTTTGGTTTTGGTTATTTATTATATTGAGTTCAAAACTATGTTGGAGAAATGATAATGAATTCCTCACAAATTTCCTATACAAACCCACCCAAGAACCAATTTATTTTCACTCAAAATCCATTTAAAACGTCCATAACTTTATTTCCCTTTTCTAGAGTCCTCTCAATGTTCCCTAAAGCTCTTCAAAAGATCCTCCCAAGGATTTTTCATCACACACTCAAGTAAGGGATCCTCTCTTTCTCCCGTTCATTCGAGAATCTTCTTCATTTTATACCCTTTAAATTTCAATGAATAATTTTGGGGTTTGATTTTAAACATTACCTATACTTCACATATTAAATCTAAATTATTATTGACCCCTTTAAATCTCATTAATATCTCCCATGAAAATTTATGTTCCCTTGTTATGCTGCCAAAATTTCACCACGGGATTCCATGTAAAAAAAGTGTAGTGAATACCCATACCCAATTCCCATAAACTCAATTGTGTTCACCATTTTCAACCTATAATAATTTTATTAGGTACTTAGATGCATTTATTCCAAACTAATTGATCATGGAATAAAATTTGATTAAAATGATTCGATGTTTCATGATCTATGTGGATCACTTAAGCATGAGAATGAAATTAAAGTGATAGGTGTTCCTGGAATTATATAGTTCTCCAATGAATGGGGTAATATTTAGTCTCTTGTGACATCATTTTGAGATGAGGAGTTAGCCTGATTCTTTTATTGGAATTTTTCTATCTTGATTTCTTGGCAGTTATCATTGACTTGTGTTTATGATGTAGTGTTGCAGGTTGTTGCTACATTTCTTATGTTTACTTTATATTATCACACTATATCAAGCCACATTATTAATGTTTATGATCCAAAATCCTTTTATTCCCAATTGATATTCCTATTCTATAATATGTATTACCTTATTCATTTTATTCCATGTTTATTCCCTTATTGGGATTATAGCTCACCTCTTTCTTATGTATGTCACTAGGTTATCCCATGCAGGTTGAGTGTGAGTATGTTAAGTAAGTTTTCAATAAAGATGATGTTTTTTTATAGTATTAAGTTTTCATGTAATGTACCTAATTCCAAAATACTTTATAATTCTCAATATTTCTAATTTTATTAAGTTTAATATTATTTAATAAATCATGTATTAATGTGAAATAAAGATAAGTGTTGTTATAGGGCACCTGAGAGGTGAGCCTACCCCTAAAATTGTAATAAACTAGTAGTCTTCATAATGAGAATTTGGCATAACATGTGAATTTTGATAAATGGTAAATTTGAATATTATGATATCAGTGACTATTTATAATGCAGGTTAATCCACTAATTAATAATAAATATCCTATATATTAGTAATTATTTGAATTTACCAACCTATCTTTCAATTACCTGATAATATTTTGATGTTTGGAAATATGATGAATACTACAGGTGATTCTTCCAGATGAAAGGGAATCCAAAAATTAACTATTATATAATTTTGGTTTTCTTATACTTATTTTAGATGAATTTTTCATAAGGTATTGATCCCTTTTCACTAAAGATGTCGTGCTAGTGATTTGTTTAGATACAAGAAAATCTACCACTCAATGTGGTTACTTTACCCTTGGTATGGTATTGTGCCATTGGAAGATGTAAGGGAATACAACATGGGACTTCAAAATAGATACCAATGATATGGTTAGTTTACCCATGGTATGTTATTGTGCCATGGGAATATGTAAGCGACTCAAACACTGGACATTCACATGGACCCTAGTGTTATTTTTCACATTACCCCTTGGTGATGTGCACCACAAGAAGACATAAGATACTTCATTATGTGTATATACGCATGGATACTAGTGTTAAATTATTACTTGAGATATTCTATGGGAGATTCATCCTAATATAAGAGAGTCTACCAGTGGAATGGGAGATCCATCCAAAAGTATATGGTTCCACTAATTGATAGAAACAACCAACATAGAGCTGAAGCAGGTTTGGCTAACCCAGGGTGTGAACCCAAAGTCCAAGGTTTGGCATGTTGATTTTATATTCTGTATTAATTTATGAATTAAGACACTCGATTATCATATTATTACATGAAATATATACCCATATTGGTTTATTTATACACAGTGGGTGTCAACCTATAGATTTGTTATCAAACCCAGTTTGGGTGCCGTTTGGTACCCTAGAAGATTTCATGGATGTAGGTCTAGACAAGGGAAATGGGACATGTACTGATTGTTTACTTCTTAAATGGGTTATATATTGGAGATTATTTTATTGAGACATATTAGTCATTAAAAGTTATAACCATCATCATGTAATTTAGTTACATTCTACATGTCATTAGATGATATTTATTATTATTTGGATTGTTCAGTTTTTGCCATTATCCGGTTTGGTTGCATGTTTTATTATTTACATGATTTCCCCTTTTATTGAAACTTTGTAATAGAGGGTATAGTCTACTCACAATATTAATTTCAACCTCTATTTGGGTTTGCAGTCTCTAGTGTATAGGATGTCTTTCTTGTGTTGTAGTTTCCAACTTTTCTTTGTCACATGAGAGAGCACTCGGTCAAGGGACATTGCAATTGTAATTTAAAGGAATATTATTCATGAATTTCCTCTCCCTAAGAAATATATGTCTATGAGGATTAACGGAAATTCTAACCCATAACCAAAAACATTTACTTAGGAATGATTTCAATGACATATTGTCCCCCATAACTTTATAAACTTATAATTGAGGGAAATATTTCCCCAAGAATCACTACTTACCAGATAGAGATGATTGTAAAATGGGATAATTTTTTAATCAAAATCATTTGAATTAAAAAAAGGAATGCGAGTTTTTAATTGTATAGGGGAATTTCTATATTATAAAATGTGGAAAAAATATCGTTAGATGGAGGAAATGACTCAATGTGATATATATAGGAAACTATGTGCACATTTGTAGGGAATAAGTGAGAAACATGCATGGTGGATTTTTGGTTGTGGGAATTATGGAGTAGTGATGAATTGGGGTTTGAAATGACTTATTGGAGGTTCCTGAATAAAGTTTCATGTTTTGGATTTATCTCTAAGGAGTGAAATGTTTTCATGTGATGTTTATTAAAGAAAATATAGACGCGTATCATGGTGTAGTTTTTTACATGGGTTTTCTAAACTATCACTATAAAATCTTATATATAGATTTATGTTTCCTTATTATTTTATTGCTACTATTTTCTTTATATATTCTCAAAAAATAATTTTTTTCATGAATTTTTCATTATCATGTGATGAATATGTTTCCTCCCCAATATGTACGAACATTAGAATAGAGTAAGATTATGTTATTTGAATGTGGTATCTTTTTTCTCTTAACAATGTGCCATTAAATAATCAAATCTAAGTCTACTTGGACCAAAACTTTATATAAATTAATAGATACAATATTAGATAATAATACTATTAATATTTTCACCACTTATCATACCAATATCTAGATTTTACATTTTTGGGGAAACTCACATGGGTTTTCAAGGAAATTTAGGAACCTATACGTACTTGAGTAAATATATCAATACATTTCAGGTGTTCTGTCTTCCCAAATAAGTTAAATAAACACCTCCATGATAAAAATAATATTTAAAGGTTTTAATATAGATGATTGAATAAAATCATACATCAACCATCACATTTTTAAGTGTCTCTCTATATTTTTAGATTCAATATAATTTATTAAATATTTTATAGATTCACATATTTTTGGATCCCCCCTCAAAGTATAATCTTCAAACATCATTATCTTCTCTATCCATCATTGAAATAAATCTAAATGTATAATGTATGAGAGAGGATCTTATAGTTTCTATTCATTTTAATTAATAGGGATACGATAGGAAAATTATTTTCTTTTACATGTGAAAGGTTTATACCTCATCATTCTTTCTTTAAACATTACATTTTAGATTTTTTCATCTTTGGGAAACATGGGATTCAATTATTTATGAACGTTTTCTTAGCTGGAATGAGTTTCTGAATTTTATAAAATAGAAGTGTGGATTTATTTTTATCTTTCTTTAGATTTCAATACAACTCCAACTAATATAGATATATGGTGAGTATACCTGTAATCTCAAGTACATCCCCCCTTTCATGTGTGAAACTTCTTTGCAACATCAATTTTTGGAGCTCCCTGGTGATTTACCTTTTTTTCATCTATATAGGAAAGCCAATCATACATATGATAACCCTATTAACTTAAATTTTTTAACTTTCCTATACATATTCATCAACGTTTTCTTTTCTAAACATGTATACACTTCAAAAGGAGTTCCAACAACCATTTAAATACTGTTATATCTTTCTAGGACTCATTCCTTTTTTAATTATTGTTTTTAACCTATTAAAATTTTAATTCACATCCATATTAAAATGGTACATGGTATCTTACCAGAATAGAATAAATTATTACCTTTAGGTTTAATATCCTTATGGTAACTCTTCATTGTCTTTTTGGGTGAAATTATTTTAGCTGCCTTCTTCACAATTTTTTATCCAAAGGTAGAAATAAATTCTATCATAACCTGATTCAAAGATAGTTGGGATTATCTATTTTCATCAGTAAGTAGATGATACATGGATAGATTGTTTCAACATTTATCAAAGTTATGACCTTAAATGTTTCATATTTCACAAAAATTATTCAATATTTCAAAAAAATTTCTATTGGAAACAGTTGTCACTTATCTTGAAGAAGTATTATTTATCAATGGTTTTATACTTTATTAAACACCCCCTTGATTTAGAAATTCTCTAACATCTATATATATACATGTTTTAATAGAAATACATATCCCTATCACAAAATCTCTAGTATAACCAACACAATATAATCAGCATTGTTCTTGTCATTTTAGGTGTTTTTCTGGATTTTCTACCTTTCTGATTTTGAGTGAAAATCCAATCCTTTTTGGATTAATTTAGGGAACATTTATTCTTAAAAAATTTCACTTATAACCTTGAAATATTTTTGTATATATCAATATTTTTCTCATTTATTGTTATATAATTTTTTGTTTTTGTCATGGAATAAATACATATTTAGTGGTATATGATATTATCGAGTTGTGTTTTACGTTTTTCTATGAGAACGAGGTGGAAGATTCTCTTATTAATCTAAAGAAAATTTAGCCCGAATTGTGAGATATATTTTATATAGGTATTACTTCTAATTATTGAGTGGAATCATAGCTTTTCTTAATAGATTGGGAAGTTCCAATGTTTTATTCTAGAAAATTATGTTTTATTCCCACCTCTAGATCTTTCTGGTTGAGAGTGTTCTTATCATATTCTAATGATATCAACCTATTTTCCAAATAATTTTTTATCTTATGAATTTTACCCCTTTTTATTTTTTTCACCCAAAAAATAATCAAGCTTTTTTATCTTCTTTGACTATACTTCAAGTTGGGTAGAATTTCTATTCATGGAGACTTTGCAATGATTCTCCAATGTATAAACTAATTAATTAAAAAAAATCCTAAAATATTTATTTTGAACTAAAAAATAAATTCAATTCTTCGTCAACTAAATAATCTTTTTATTAAAAAGTGTGTAATATTTTTCCCTGGGTTTACAAGCTTTGTGAGAGTGTTATACAACTCACGTTCTATGCCAATTATTTTTATATTGCATCGACCACTTTATCTATCTGTGAATTTTTATCAATCAGTCTCTTGTTATATGAGAACACATCTACAAAAACTTATTCAGGACAATTTTCAATTAATTCTTAACTTCTGAATAAAATTTAACAATAAACTCATTAAAATCATCTCTTCCATTGCTTGATCTAAATTCACTAAAGGAATCATTACCAATATATTTGTCATGATACGTACCAATATGACTACCTTCAACTAGTGGTTGTTCCACTTACACATTTGTATTATTCCTTAACTTATTGTCCTACCTCTTTATCTTATTTATCATGTTATTATCCAATGACTTTATTTTAGTAGCATCAGTACTGGGAACAATTTCTTCAATTTAAGTGTGTTCTTAAAACATATAAAATACAAACTTCATATATAATATATAGAAAGATTGGGAAAATTTTCTATCCTTATTAGAGGTAAAAAATTATCTGAATATATTTTAATTATCCAAAAGATCCAATTAGAGGAAACATATTTCTTTTATACTAATTTTAGTGGCCCAGTGGTTAGTGAAAACACACTAAGAGGACGGTCTGTTGAATCTGGTGTCATCTAAATTTTACCAAAAACAAATGTATTTTTTATCTTATTGCCTTCTAATATTTGAGCACATGTCACAGGTTAAATAATTTATAAATCTTGATATATTTTACTCAATAATCCAAAATCACATTAATTTTGTAAATATTAATGAGATCAATATGTGGTATCTATACAAGGTTCGACTCTGATGTAGAAAACCTACTCCTTACCATGTCAACTCCTATTTATTTTAAGATTCTTCACTATAATAAAATCACTAATTATAATGGGGTAAATAAGGGTTATCCTAAAACCTCTTCCATAATATTACATAGGAAGGTTCACAATATTACATAGGTAATAAAACTTTACCACACGACACAAGTGAAGAGTTTATTATACTAATTTCCATACTATTTAGCACTTAATGGTTCCCTACTTCCATCATCCTTTTGAAATTTATGACAATTAGCCCAAGGAATTTCTTGAACACATAAATAAAATCTACATCCTAAAATATAGTCTTCCACTACCTTGATCTCTTGAAAAAAATAGTACTTGAAACATGGTCTATGAAATTTACTAGAATTCTGTTCTTATTTAAAATCTATAATGTCCTCATTAACATAAAATATGCTTCATCTCACCGCCAACTTTTGATAACATTATTCAAGAACCAATATGTTTCACTGGCACCACACAATCTATTTTTTATTCCCTTTTTCTTTGTTACCAGTTTCAATGAATTTTCCTACTTATTATTCTAAATTTAGATCTCATTAGTTCTTTTGGATTCTTTAATATCAATCACACACTCTAGTTGCAATACTTATTTTTTAATTTTATATATCTCCCCCTCAATCTTCACATCCACTCACATATATGAGTAGATCATTAATTCATTAAAATTACATTAATATTATATTTGCGGTAAAAAATACAATAAAAAAAGAACCATTATAAAATATTCAGTTCAGATTCCCATGTATTCCCATGTGTTTATTTTTCCACTCAAGGTGTATTATAAGAATACAATTATTTCATGATTCTCATTTATAAAACAAAACTATAAAGTTTCTTTAGATATTCTAAAAAATATTTTCTTTATATTCCTCTTCAAAAATCTTCTAAAAAATTCACATTTCATTTTAAACTAGTATTTATGATTATAAAACAACATATATATAGTTCGTAACTCATTATATAGTATGATACTATCAATAAAAATAGTAAAACCTTTAATATCAGATATTCACACATCTGAATAATTTTAGCTTCAAAGACATCTCCTCAAGCTTTCAGTCTTAAAAAAATTTCCATCCTTCCATCTCAATTCCTATTCAATTCTTAACAATTTCATATAAATATCATTTAATAAATTTTATGTTCACATTTTGCTTCGATGTATTTTATCCGCTTCCTTAATAAATGACTATTCAAAGACTTTATGAATGGGAAACTTCAATGTGACTTTATATACATTATTCATAAAAAAAGATAACTTCAATGTCCTTGTAAATAAATACACAAAGTGGAGATCCTCCATCAATTTTCTCCAGAAAAAGCTTGTATCATGGATTGAATAAGATTTGTGATGTTCTGAACTCAAAAGCATAACACACAAATCTTTATATTTTAATTTCCCTAGAATCAACAAATTCTGGATACTCTCTTTTTCATTACACATTCATATTATATTTCCATGGTTATGGATCAACTTCTATTTCTTATCAAGCTTAGAGCACACACTAATTTAGGTGTTTGTGATGCCTATACCATGATTGAACAAAACATTCATCATCCAATTTAGATTTAAACTTCATCATATTAAACCTAGAAAACGTGAGTTTTCATCCAGCATATAATCAATATTTTCCCAAGTATTCAAGCTTTATACTGTGGTCTTCAAAGGATTATGTTCAATAATGATTTATTTTCAAAGAATAATGTTCAGTAGAAGAAGTATTACATTGAAATTTTGAATAATTATACTCTTTCCTATTCTAAATGTTTTCCATAGCACCATGTCTTGTGATCGATGAAGTTAAAGGATAGAACTAAATTAATTACACTGAAGACTTTTGATCAAGATGTACAATGTGTCTGAAGTATTATAATCATGCTATTATCAATTATTAGTTGAATCTAGTGTTATAAAATAGAGACTTATGGTTTAAAACATGTCATAAAATCATAACCTAATGCCTTATGATCATATTGATGTCATACAATCATACAAGCAAATCCTTATAATCTGGGATTAACAATTTTGGGAACTCTGAATTGTAGATTTTAAAAAATATATTCGAATGGAAATCTAGTTACTTTATAGATTCTAATACTTCTTAAAATAATATCTATAATTATTAAAATGATTATTATAATTATTAGAGTAATTCATAACTTATTCAACAACATTTTTGAGTTGCTGCATCACATAAGAACACTTTCAATAGAGTATCTGAAAAAATTATTCGGCTTGGTGCGGTGTGTCTCTTATTTTATCAATCCTGAGCCATTTATATTCAACTTAGCCACAATTTGGATTGATATACAAACTAATTTGGACATGTATAACACCTATTATTCAAAACTATACAATATCCCTGGATATATGTTCATAATACAGATCTTCTTTCATGTGTGGGTCCAAGAAAACTATCTATATAGGTATTTCAAAGACCATAGCTTCATTACCCAACCCACATGAGAAGCTCTAACTCGATATTTAGTTGGATAAATAATTGTATCACCCAATTTATCACCTTTTAATTATTAGATTTATAGTCCCAATTTACACAACTACAACCAAAAAAATTTAAAAAAACACTTGATCTTGAGAGAAATATTAGAGGAGGAAGAGGTTGAGAAGAATGTTTTGCACAAAGATTCATTTCACACAATGTTGGGGGTGTATTTACTCAACAATACACTATAAATTTTATCAATTTGGAAACTCAAAAATACCCTTGTTTGTTTTAATAATGATATTTATTGAAGTGTGATTTAGGAAATTAATATTCATATCAATATTTGTTTTGGAATTATATTCAAGCTTTCAATTCACAATAAATAATCATAACAATGTTTGGAATGTGTTTTTATGTTTTATGGAAGCACTATTCTTAACCTGCATGGTTAAACATAATATAATGAAAAAAATCCTATTCTTAGAACATCACATAAGGAATGAACCCTATGTTTAGAATAGTATGTATGCATCATCAAACCTATGTTATTTGGAATGTATTATTAAGAAAGCCTACATAAGTAAGTAACCCTACATTTTAGAAACAAACCTATGGATCATCATCATTACTTTTAAGATCAACATTACATTGAAAACCTTGCATTTAGAGAATTAAAACTAATTAGTTAAACCCTAAATTTGATATTTTGATATTTTATGAAGGAACCCTACATTTGAATATTTAACATCAGAAGCTTAAATCATAAATTATATCTAATATTTCTACAACAGTCTTGATAGATTTAAAGATATGATAAAATCATGTTAATAAACAATTCGAAGATCATTCTGATTGATTCAAAGAATCATATTATTCACAGAAATGCACTTTGATTTTTAAGGGATGTTATGACTCCCCTACTTATTTTGTACTTGCATATCCTCATTCTAAGAGGTGATTTTCTTCGATATAGAATACCAAATAAAGTAGTCTACTCTATATATTCTATCACAATTTCTTTTGTAAATATACATAGATATAGTCACATATTCGATTGTATTCTTGTGAATATATTTTATAGTAATACCGCATCATGTGATTGACTATGTTATTTTCTAAAGAGGATACACTTTCAATGTTCTACATATTTTAAACTCGTACTACTATTAAAGTACCACTACTATTTGTTGTTATTCAAATTGAAGATCATTTGCAACTAGGATCACTTCAGAGTTATTATTTCATGAAGAATGTTATTTTCTAAAGAAGAAGACCCATCTACTGCAAATTTCTGCTACTGTAATTGTGAATATCAACCCGAAAAATCAATAAATCAAAATATTTTTATTTATTGGAGTATCAACTACTCGTACTCAATTATGGATAAGTATCATATTATTGTACTCATCTATGGTTTTAACTGATTCTCTATAAATGAACCAAAATGATCTACTTAGCCTTGATTGTAAAGGTGTCACCTTCCTACACTTAGTTATGGATTTGAAGCTCTAGTGATAAGAGGAACTTTCTTGTGAAATTCACTAAGCTCACAGATTGAACATTTATGGAGTGTACTAGGGTATATTTTTTCCCCAAAGCACTATAAAACTATTGTGTTCGTTATTTTTATTTATCCACTGCTCATATTTCATATAGAAGAAAATGAAGTATATATACATAAATGAAAAAGGAATTCAAAATATAAAATTGGCGATGTTAATCAAAAAGACACAATTCACCCCCTCCTCTATTATATTTGTGTTATTCTGACCTAAAAATTGGTATCATAGGAGAGATTTTATGATAAATCTATATTAAGCTAAAAAATAAAAAGGTATATACCAAGAAGACGTAAATGGATGATCTGAAAGAAGTAATGTCTATGGTCTGTGCTCCATACATTAATGGTGAAAACTATGGATATTGAAAATATTGTATAATCATTTATCTGAAGAATCCATGCTTCAATGTTTATTCAAAGATCATCACTCCCTATGCGATTACTAAAAAACCATAGACTTTGACTATAGAAATAGAGGTCAAATATGAAATAAAATCAAAGGCAATGAACGCTATTATCTGTGGTCTTGGAATTGATGAATTCAATCAAGTATCAAAATTCCCTAATGCCTATGAAATATGGAATACAATAGCTGTCACATATGAAGGAATATAAAACATCAGACTGAAGATATATGCTACTTACAAAATAATATTTGAAACTTTTAGAATTTTTGATGGTGAAAGGATAACATTGATTAATTTATGGTTAATATATATTGTAAAAAATATTACTACTTTTGGAGATCCCATCCGAAAATCAGATTAATCAATGAATGTACTTAGAGCACTACCTTCTAAATGTAATGGAATATTCACAACTATCTAATAATCATCAGTGGTCAATAATTTTAAAATGAAGGAAGTTATTATAACATTAATGACATATGAATAAGAAATTAAAGATGAAGTTGATGATTAGAATATTATATTAAAAAGGGAAAATACTGCTCTCAATGTGACATCACAGAAGCATAACCAAAAAAACAAAAGAAGAAGTCAAAATAGACAAAATATTACTCCTCTGATTGTAGAATAGAACTGGCTCAGCTAGACATAATGTTTAGAAAATTCTACAAGAAGAAAGTTGGATATAGAAAATACCTCAAGAAGGATGAAATAGAACCTCATAACATAAGATACTATGAATGTAAAAAATTAGGTAACATCTGACTTTATTTCCTTCAATTGAAAGATGTATGAAAGAGGACATAAAAAAAGTATCATAAAAATAATGATTTTGGGAAATAAAGGAATAATATCCATGAAAGTTACATGGAGAGAATCTAAATACTACAGAAGCTCCTCAAAATCTTATTCAAAGAAAGATCCACAAAATCTTAAAGCTAATATACTCTATATGGTTATGGAAGAAGAAGAGGTGAAAACTTATTATTCTTATACCTTTGAATCTAGTAGTTGTTAAAATAGGAAACTAGATGCATATTGTTCTATGAAATAAGAGAAATATGATTCTTTAATAAAGAATCATATATCATTAAAAAATATACATAATGCCTTTTTAGGTTAAGGATAAACTATGATAAAACTACATAAATATCTAATTGAAAAATTCAACTCATCTACATTACACTATATTTCACATGAAAAAAGGATAAAATAATTATAGGGTGAAATAGAATCATATAAAAGTTCATCTCTTATTTTTACAAAAGGAGCAAAATAATTGAATGAGATTCTTAAGCAGAATTTCCTTAAATGAGAAATATTAGGGATAAGAATAAAATGTAAAAAACCATAACTATATAAAACTATTTTTTACACAATTAAAAAAATTCTACTTGTTATTTTTTTGGAATAAAAGGCCATTACACTAAAAATGTTATTTTAGAAATCCTAAAATTAGTTGTTCTAACATATATATTTTATTTCTAAAAAAACATCTTAAGAAAATGATAATTCAAACTTTGGAAAGATAATACATATCTGGATTCCCGGATAATTGCTCACTAAAATTGTTGGACCCAAGAAAATATGGGTACAAAAATAAACTATAGTTTAATTTCTTTTTTACGAAAAATGCAATAGGAACAAAAATTCTATATGGTATAAGGAAAATTGATGTTCCAGAAACTTGACTGGAGACTCATAAAAGCTACATACATTAACTCAAATGAATGGAGGATTTTTCATTTTTTTGTAACAATTAAAAAGGAAAGATCATTGGAGTATGAATTGTTGGAGATCCAAATATTATCTCAATCAAAAAATTACTGTGCATGGAAGGGTTAAAGAACTACCTAATAAGTATTTATAAACTTTTTTATGATGTCTTTTTTATTTTTCTAACAACTCATCCTCTATTTTCAATGATAAACTACAGAAATTTAGAGCACCAAGAACTGACAATTCTTAAACTTTGGATATTAATTTATTTTGTAAACCAAAAGTGAATTATTTAACAATTAAGAAAAACGATTCATGGATTTGGAATAGAATAATTGGACATTTTAATATATATTATTTATATAAATTATCTAAAAAACAGTTAGTTTCTAATTTTCCTAGTATTCTGTTTGAAAATGATAGATTTCATGATGCATGTCAAATAAGAAAGTAATGCCAATATTATTTAAAACCTATTAAAAAAATTTATACATATAAACCTTTAGAACTTATCCATATGGATTTGTTTGGTCCATCCAGAGTAGCGAGTTTTTTTGATAAATTATATGTTGATGTTTTAGTTGATTATTTTTATAGTTTTACTTGGGTTTATTTTCTAAAACTCAGATGTGAAGTATTGACCATTTTTGAAAGATTTTGGAAAATTGTTCAAAATGAAAAACAATTTAAAATAATTTCATTGAGAAGTGACCATGGTGAAGAATTTTTGAATCAATAATATAATTATTTTTTATCAAACCTATGAATTAAACACACATTCTTTGCACCAAGAACACCTCAAAAAATGGAATTATTGAAAGAAGAGACATAAAAATTTATGAAATGGAAAGGATTATGCTAAATGAATACAATATTCTACCTTCTTATGAAAAAATATATATCTACAACTTTCTATACCATTAATCTAGTTTTAATAAGACAATTAATTAAAAATAAACCCTATGAACATTATAATAATATAAAATCAAAAGTAAAATACTTTTTGGTTTTTGGATGCAAGGTGTATATATTGAATACCAATGAAAAACATGGTAAATTAGATCCAAAATCCTATGAATGAATATTTTTATGATATTATGCTACTTTTAAAGCCTATATGGTGTTTAATAAATATCCAAGGATTGTGTAAGAAACAATCCATGTGATATTTTATGAAACCAAACCTTTTGTTAAAGCGAACAATCAAACAGGTGAAATTTCTAATTAATTTGACAACATGAGACTTGAATACCCTAATAATGATTTTGAAAAAGATATAAATAAAATTCAATTCATTTCAAAAGAACATAAAACTGAATAACTTGAAAGCTTCTAACTAAGATAGTCTAGAACCTTAAATAATCATCCTTTAGAAACTGTTATAGGAGACCTAGATATAAGAAATATAACTAGAATAATTATAAGAAAACTAGTTGAATTTAATTCCTTTCTATCTATGTTAGAACCTAAATATATTGAAGAATATTTATATGATGATAGGTGGATATTATAAATTCAAGAAGAACTCACCCAGTTTAGAATAAATGAATTTTGAAATTTTTGTAGAAAGAACATCAGATTATCTTGTAATTGGAACCAAATGTATCTTTAGAAATAAATAAGATTATCAAGGGACCATAACCAGAAAAATCATGATTAGTATCCAAAGGATATGATCAAGAATAATTTATATATTATGATCAAACATTTACACCTATACCAAGACTAGAACCCATTAGGATCCTTTTATCTTATAAATCTCATATGAACGTTAAATTATATTAGATTGATGTTAAATCTTCCTTCTTAAATGGATATTTAATAGAGGAAGATTATTTTGAACAACCCCTAGGTTTTGAATAACTTTATAAACCAAATTATCTTTTTAAAATTTTTAAATCTATTTATAGCATCAAACAAGATCCTAGAGCTTGGTATGAAAGATTAAGCTCTTTTTTATTGGAAAATGGATTTTTTAGGATTAGTAGATCCTAATATTTGTATGAAATTTTTTTATTCTAATATTTTATTAGTGAAAATCTATTTTGATTATATATTTTGTGGTTCAACAAATAAAAAACTTTGTAATGATTTTTAAAATATAATGAAAAAAGAATTTTAAATGAGTATGATGATTAAACTAAATTTCATTTTAATATTTCAGATTTATCAAATGGAATATGGAAATTTTTTAAATCAAAGTAAATATATTATTGATTTATTGAAAAAGGTTGGACTTGAAAAAATTTAGAATTATACAGATCCTATGTTTACCAATATAAAAAATGACTTGGATGAAGCTATAAAACCAGTTGAAAACAAGTTATATAGAGGTATGATTGGTAGTTTATTATATATTACTTCCAGTAGACCCTATATTTTTTTTATTTATATTTATGTTTTGTATTTCAATCAAATCCAAAAAAATATGATCTTACTGTTGTTAAAAATGTTTTTGATATTTAAAAGGAACTATTTTGAACCACTTATTTACCCCAAAACATTTGATTTTAATTTAATTTCATATTTAGATGCTGACATTGGAGGTTAAATATTAGATAGAAAAAGAACCTCAGGAACTTGTCACTTTTTAAGAAAATATTTAGTATCATGGTTGAGTATGAGACAACACATAGTTTCTCTATCAACAATTGAGATATAATATGTTTCTGATGGTAGTTTCTATGCACAAGTGTTGTTGATGAAAAACACTCTACTAGAGTTTAGACTAAATTTTAATTATATACCTATTTTATGTGATAATACTAGTGATATAAATGTTTCCAAAAATTTTATATGTCATTCTAGGAATAAGAATATTGATATAAGGAATCATTTTTAAGGGATCATGTTATGAAAAAGGATATATCTTTAGAATTTGTAAATACCAAATATCAATTAGTTTATATTTTTACTAAAAAACTTCACATTATAAGTTTTGATTTTATTAAAGTGGATTTAGGTTTATTTAATTTTAAATAAGATTTCATTAATTTATTTTTTTTAAATTTTATTATTTCATTTATTCATTTTTAATTTATATTAATTTCACTATCAAATTAATATTTCATTTATTTTATTAAATAAATTTTTCTCACTAGTAGTTTTAAATCATGTTTTTTTGAAAATCTAAAAATTTAATGGTTATCTTTCATAATCGACATGAGAAACCATACTATGTCATTATCCATCAGAAAACTAATCAAATTTCCTTAACCTTTTTATTTTTGAACCATTTGACCTACCAAAACACTTGTCTCTCTTCTAAACCCTAGAATATGAAAACCTTCAACCTTAAGATTCATAGAAATGATGAAGAACAAGAAAATAGATAAAGCTGAACCAAGCAATACAAAGTGTTATAATAACCCCTTCAGAAATATATTTCATGGAAAAGTCATAGATTTTGAATGGATGTATGAAACAAACCTTCTAATTTTTTTAAATATCCTCTTGAATAATTATTCCATTTTGGTATTTGATCATTTGGAAATAAAGATCATAAATATAAAGATATTATGTCATTTTTTTTGGATCCAAAAATATCAGGAAAATATTTTTAAAGGATAGTGAGGAAGAACAAAAATTATTTGTAAAGTTTATTCAAACTGCTATTTCTCCTAGGGTTGCTGAGATGGAAAAGGTTTTATACCCAAACATGTATATCAAGTCTCTGTTTATTAATTACATCAAGTTAAACTTTCACAGATATATGTTGAAGTATCTAAGTTATTGTTTCTATTTAGAGGAAATGATGTCATTCTATCCATATGGATGAATACTGTTGGAATCACCTGTTTTGATAATCCCAAATCATGCTTAAACATTAATTCTGATGTATTAAACCTTTGCATTAATCTTATTATTCTATGCTTAAATGTATTTTATTCTAAACAGTTCATATTCTTACTCTCATAACCTTACTGTAACAGCTTACAGTAGTATTTACATAAGTTTGGTATTGTTAGCCAACAGTCAGAGTTTTATTTTCAAAGTCACAGTTACAGTTAACTGTCACCTTAAGTTACTGTTGCACTAAGTTCACAGTTACAAGGTTACAGTCGAAGACTAATACAAGCTTACAGTTACGAGTCTACTGCTATCTATTGTCAAAGCTCACAGACGAAGGTTACAGTTACAAGACTTCTGCTCAAAGTTTTCTCTGCTCAAGTTCACAGTCGAACAAGCCTACAGTCATAAGTCTACAGTCAAGGTTACAGTTAGACAGCTTCTGTCTACTAAGTCTACAGATGATCGAAGTCTACAGTTGACAAAGGTTACAGCTCTACAAATTTGATG
This sequence comes from Viscum album, assembly GCA_963277665.1. NCBI lineage: Eukaryota > Viridiplantae > Streptophyta > Magnoliopsida > Santalales > Viscaceae > Viscum > Viscum album. The sequence goes on from OY728125.1 coordinate 229,546,542, forward strand.
TTACAAGTCTACAGATAGAAAGGCTACAGTTACATGGAGTAAAAGCTACCATTGCAAGCCTACAGACAGCAAGCCCTTTTGTTGAAGTCAGCAGTCAGAAGGAAGTCCACAGTTGGGAGTCCACAGAAGGAAGTCCACAGTTGGAAGACCACAGTTGAAGTCCACAGTGACATACTTTCTCGACCAGTTTATTATTATTATATTTCTACTTTTTCTGTACCAATTTGATTAATACTAATCTAACGGTCATGTCTAGCAAGATGAATACATCTAACATTATTTATTGATATTTGCAGACATATCAAGAAATAATACAATGTACGAGGAAGATCACACGTGCAACTCCAGACTATTTATCTTGTCGGCCTCGGGTGAACAAAAAGGGAATATATGGAGGAGTATAAAAAGAAGAGAGAAGCATTCAAGAAGATATATATGAATGGAACAGTTACACTGAGTCTAACATCTACAACTTAGAAGGAGATACGCATATACACAAAAAAGGAAGAACTCTCGAGCATTCATTCTGAAGAACAAAAGAGTCTCAGTGAACCGACTGAAAGAAGCGTCTCCTAAAAGCCATGCTGTGAAGCACTCAAACTCAAAGAAGCTGATCACTTGAACATCTGGAAGTCTGGAAATCCCGACACTCTATTTTAGTGTCAACTTACAGAAAAAGGACCAAAGCTTCAAGTCACTCATTCCTACGAGTCCAGAACTGATCTGCCAACACTATAGAGCACTCTAAACCTTCTTCATTCTATCTATTGCTCTACTGTGTTTTAGTTTTCGACATTTTGAGCAGTGTGTGATATCTGCTGTATTAAACACACATACTGACTCCTGTACTTTCACTGGAGGATCTGTAAATCCTCAGCAAATCTTTTTGCACTCCATTTCCCACTGTGGATAGTGGTAGAGGTCTTGTGACCTGGACAGCTTGCTGCTGTTGTTTGTTTTCCCACGAAGAACTGTGGTAGAGGTCTTGTGACCTGGACAGTGTGTTCACTGTTGTTAACCCCGATCCAGGGTGTGGATCATTCTTATATAAAATTTTGAGAGGACTAAGTCTCGGCTTGAGACTGAACCTCTTGGTTAATTCTGTGTGTTTATAGTTATACTCTATATCCATACTATACATATTTATTTCATATTCCGCTGCTATTACTTTGAAATATAATCTTTCTTCAAATCTACTTTGATAATTTAATTCGCAAGTGTTTATATTTGTTATAAATCAGTAAGTTAGTTTCAAAAGTTAATTTAATCATAAGATTAAGTTAACTGAGAATTAATCAATCTTTGAGAAACTAATTGAACCCTTATAATCTATATAAATTCACTACAGTTTAATTTGTTTTTGAAATTGGGGGATTTTAACAGAAATTGTTTTTAACAGAAATTTTAATTGGAACTCAATTCACCCCCCCTCTTGAGTGTCCACTCCGACCAACATTTGGTATCAGAGGTTGTGTTTAGCTCTGTTATACTTGCTCAAAGTTTTTATTTTAACTCTCTGTTTTTAAACTGTGATTGTAGTTTTATCTAAAAGATCTTAAATTTCTGTTAGTTCTAAATTTTATCTCTTTAAAACATTTTCTAGAATTTCCTTATGGATAATAGACTAGAAGGTGTTGCTACTAACAGGCCACCCTTCTTTAATGGTGTGAATTATGCCCAATGGAAGCTCAAAATGAAAATTCATTTGGAAAGTATGGGTTTTGATATTTGGACTGCTATAGAGTCTCAATACAAGATTCCAGAAACTGAAAGAATAACTTGGGATGAACCTACTAAAGTAGCTTACAATAATAATTGTAAGGCTGTGAATGCTCTCTACTGTGCTCTAGGAGATGAGGAATTCAATAGAATTTCTGCATGTAAAACTGCTTTTGAAATCTGGGACACCTTAGCTGTTTCTCATGAAGGAACAACTAATGTCAAGGAAATGCGGTTAAACACTTATACTATCAAATATGATAACTTTAAGATGAAAGCTGATGAACCTATTTCTGATATGTATCTCAGGTTTAATGAGATAGTCAACACAATGAGCTCACTTGGGAAGATTGTTCCAGCAAAGGAGCAAATCATGAGATTATTGAGATGTCTGCCTGACAGATGGAGAGGCACATCCGTTTCAATTAGAGAATCCTGTGATATTGGAACTTTGCCTGTCAAGGAATTAATTGGTAAGCTGATGATGTACGAAGAAGAGCTAAAGGTGAATAAAGAGGAAGATGAGGAACCAAAACGAAAATCTGTAGCTTTTAAGTCTACTGCATCAAAGAGCAAAGACAAGGAGAAAGTGCATATACCAACTGAAAGCTCATCTAGTGAAGACTTAGATTCTGACAGTGATGCCGAGATGGCACAAATAGCAAGGAGATTCAAGAAGTTCTATAGGAAGAAGAAGTTCTTCAGAAAACCAAACTACAAGGGTAAGTATGATAGACAAGGTAAGTGGAAGAAAGATTGGAAGAAAACTGATAAAGAAGAAGACATAGTTTACTATGAATGTAAAAGGAAAGGACACATCAAAGCTGACTGTCCTAAGTTAAAATTCAAGAAGAAATATGAGTACAAGGACAAGAATTATAAGAAAGCTATGAAGGCCACCTGGAGTGCTTCAGAAGACAGCACAAGTGAATCAGAGTCCAGTGATTCTGAAAGAAATCGTGCTAATATGTGTTTCATGACAAACACATCTGAGGTAACCTTAGACACTCCCACTTTAAACTCTTATTATTCTGAAGGTGAAGCAGAATCTGGTTCTGATTCTGAAAATATGTCTAAAGATGAATTGACTGAATACTGTAATATGCTGGAAGAAACGTGTAATGAACTAAAGGATAAATATAAGTCTTTAAAGAAACAGCATGCTCTTACTGCAAGTGTCAAGTCTGCACTTGATGTAGAAAAAGAGAAAAATGTTCAGTTATTAAAGGAGAATACAGAACTGAAACTATCTAATGAACAACTTAGAAAGGACTTAGAAACATTCACAAATGGAAAAGATACTCTAACCCAACTGCTAGGAAAGCAAGTTGCACCTAAGTATGCTACTGGATTGGGATACCAACCTGGACAAAGACAGTTTACTAAAACACGATTTATTTCCAAGTCTGAAAAAAATCCTGCTAGTTCCAATTTTGGAAATTCGTATGCCTCAACTGGTTATTTAAATAGTTGTAGATCAAGTAAAGTATATCTCTCTAAATCTGTTGCATCTATTAATTGTATGGGACCCATAAAACAAATCTGGGTACCTAAATCCTTGATTGCTAACATATCTGGACCCAAGAAAATCTGGGTACCAAAGTCATTTCTTGTCTAATCTGTTTTGTAGGAAATCTGTTTGAAAAGCAATTACAAGAAGGTATGGTACTTAGACAGTGGATGTTCAAGACACATGTATGGGGACTATTCGTGCTTCAAAAGCTTAATAAAGGTTGATGGAGGATATGTCACTTTTGGTGATAACTCAAAAGGAAAAATCATCGGCCTAGGCCAGATTGGTAACACTGACTCAGTATTAATTTCCAAAGTTTTATTTGTTGATGGACTTAAGTACAACCTACTTAGCATTTCTCAATTGTGTGATGATGGCTTTAATGTCAAGTTTGAAAACAATTCTTGTGATGTTTATAATTCCAAAAATGCTTTAATATTTTCTGCCTTAAGAAATGAAAATGTTTATGCTGTTGACTTAAACACTTTAGCTAAACATAATGTTACTTGATTAAATGCTTTTCATAAAGAGTCTTGGCTGTGGCATAGGAGATTAGGACACTGCAACATTCACTCACTTAGAAAACTCTCTAAGAAACACCTAGTTAGAGACTTACCTAAGCTTGAATTCCCAAATGACAAAGTGTGTAATCCCTGTCAAAAGGGAAAACAACACAAAGTTTCTTTTAAACCAAAGAAAGAAGTTTCAACTTCTCAACCACTTGAACTGGTTCACATGGATTTGTTTGGACCATCAAGAATTTCATGTCTAAATGGGAAGCACTATGTCTATGTTCTTGTAGATGACTTTTCTAGATATACTTGGGTATATTTTCTAGCTCACAAAAGTGAAGCCTGCTCTTCCTTTGTTAAATACTCTAAGTCTGTAGAAAATCTTAGTGGACTTAAGATTAAGACCTTGAGGAGTGATCATGGCCGTGAGTTTGAGAATCGAGAATTTGAATCTTACTGCTCACTCAATGGCTATTCTCATAACTTTTCTGCCCCTAGGACACCCCAACAGAATGGTGTAGTGGAAAGAAGAAACAGAACCCTGCAAGAAATTGCAAGAACTATGCTTAATGAATATGACCTGCCTGTTCACTTTTGGGCTGAAGTTGTAAATACAGCCTGCTATGTTATTAATAGAGTCTTGATCAGACCAGTTCTTAAGAAAACCCCTTATGAATTGTGGAACAATAGGAAGCCTAAGGTTAATTACTTTAGAGTTTTTGGTTGCAAAGTCTTTATTCTGAATACTAAAGATAATCTTGATAAATTTGCTCCAAAAAGTGATGAAGGAATTTTCCTAGGTTACTCTATGTCTAGTAAAGCCTATAGAGTGTTCAATAAGAAAACCAAATGTGTGGAAGAATCTGTTCACATCAAGTTTGATGAGACTGATCCACATGAGTCTAAAACTTCTCTTGAAGATGTTGAAGAAGACTTATCTGTTCTGGACCTAAATGACAAATCTAAAGAACCTGTAATAAAAACATCCAGTTCTGGACTTTTTCCAGAATCTTCCTCTGTGGAACCCGAACCTATAGATGAACCTGAAATCTCTAGTCCAACCTTTACCAAATCAACTAGGATTCTAAAGAATCATCCTTTAGATGTTGTTGTTGGTAATCTTGATAGAGGAACACAAACTAGAGCTTCTCTAAGAAATCAGGTTGAACATCAAGCTTTTCTTTCACAGCTTGAACCCAAAAATGTCAATGATGCTATCAGTGATGAATTCTGGGTAATGGCTATGCAAGAAGAACTAAATCAGTTTGAAAGAAACAAAGTTTGGGAATTAGTGGAAAGACCTAAAGACACTCTTACCATAGGCACTAAATGGGTGTTTAGAAATAAAGTTGATGAGTTTGGTAATATAATCAGAAACAAAGCTAGGCTAGTTGCACAAGGGTATAGTCAGGAAGAAGGAATAGACTATGAGGAGACCTTTGCACCCGTGGCTAGACTAGAGGCCATTAGGATATTACTTGCTTATGCTGCTCATCTGAATTTCAAACTATATCAAATGGATGTTAAAAGTGCTTTTCTAAATGGATATATAATTGAGGATGTATTTGTGGAACAACCTCCTGGTTTTAGAAATCCCCATTTTTCTAATCATGTTTTTAAACTATCTAAAGCTTTATATGGTTTAAAGCAAGCTCCAAGAGCTTGGTATGATAGGCTCACCTCTTTTCTTATTTCAAAAGGATTTACTAAAGGGATAGCTGATCCTACTCTTTTTATTAAATGGATTTCTAAAGATGTATTAATAGTTCAAATTTATGTGGATGATATTATTTTTGGATCTTCAAAAAATTCTTTATGTGTTGATTTTTCAAAAATAATGCAAAATGAGTTTGAAATGAGTTTAATGGGAGAACTCAAATTTTTCCTTGGATTTCAGATCTTTCAAAATAAAAATGGTATTATTTTAAACCAAAGTAAATATATTAAAGATCTTCTAAAACGTTTTTCTTTGGATGGCACCAAAGGCAGTGACACACCTATGAGCACCACTTGCAAGTTGGACAGTGATGAAACTGGTGAACCAGTGGATCAAACCAATTACAGAGGTATGATAGGTAGTCTACTGTACCTTACTGCCAGTAGACCTGACATCATGTTCAGTGTATGCATGTGTGCTCGATTTCAAGCCAATCCAAAAGAGTCTCATTTGACTGCTGTTAAAAGGATTTTTAAATATCTAAAACATACTCCCAATTTGGGATTATTTTATCCAAAAGGACAATCATTTGATTTATTAAGTTATTCTGATGCTGATTTTGCTGGCTGCAAGTTAGATAGAAAGAGCACCTCTGGAACATGTCACATTTTAGGCAAGTCACTAGTATCTTGGTGTAGTAAGAAGCAGAATTCTGTTGCATTGTCTACTGCCGAAGCTGAGTATATAGCTGCTGGTAGCTGTTGTGCACAAATCTTGTGGATGAAACACACTTTACTAGACTATGGATATCAATTCAAACATGTCTCTATAAGGTGTGACAATACAAGTGCTATTAACATTTCAAAAAATCCAGTATCTCATGCTAGGACAAAACATATTGATGTGAGACATCACTTTCTAAGGGATCATTATCAAAAAGGTGATATCACTCTTGAGTTCATTGGCACTGAACATCAGTTAGCTGATATTTTTACAAAGCCTTTGAATTCTGAGAGATTAAGTTACATCAAACATGAGTTAGGTATGATTAACTATAGCACAGTTGAAACCTCGCAGTTTAAACCTCACAGTTGAAACTTCACAGTTGAAACCTCACAGTTGAAACTTCACAGTTGAAACCTCACGGTTGAAACTTCACAGTTTAAACCTCACAGTTGAAACTTCACAGTTGAAACCTCACAGTTGAAACTTCACAGTTGAAACCTCACCGTTGAAATCTCACAGTTGAAACCTCACAGTTGAAACCTCACTGTTACATCTCTCTGTAGGCTGTTTCGCTGTTTAATCTTATTTTATTTTTGCGGGAATTCGAACCGTTTCTTTTCTTTATACTTTTATTTCTAAATCCCTAAATGATAAAATTGAGAACATCGAACATATCTCAATCCACTCATCTCGACCCTTGCTCTCTCAAGTCCTAAACCCTAAACCTTCAACCGAACCTCGAAACCTCATTCAGTTCCAATGGCCAGAACAAAGCGACCCCCGACTGTCAACGAAGATGCACCAATGCCGAAGAGGACTCAAGTCGAATCCAGTGGCACCGGGAACGCCTCGATAAGACCTGTTAATCCACATCTGACTAAGAGAGAAATAGTTGCTGAGAAGGAGCTAAGTGAAGAGTGGATTTTATCGAGCAGATCATTAGTGCTGGCAGTGCTTAATGATCAAGGATGGACCGAATGCTTCGCAAACAATAATGGACCATACTACCCGAAGCTGGTGAAGGAGTTCTATGAATATCTACAGTTCGAGGAAGAGGATGATCTGCATAGACTGGTATCCAGAGTAAACGGCAATGAAGTCAGTTTTTCATCCGTTGAATGGGCTGCATGTTTAAGAGCTCCTCATGAGGGTATTTACAATTATTATTCTGGAGCGGCTCCTCCAAACAGTAGAATCTTTGATCATGAGACGGCTCTGGAAGAATTGACAGGCAATGGCACTGTAAGGAAGATTGGTGCTACTGAAATGAATGGAGAGGACAGGCTTCTGTTTAAATTTATCCAGCATGTACTGAGTCCTAGAAGAGGAGATTTTGCAACTCTGAAGCATCAGGATATTTACTTGATGTACTTATTAAAACATGGAAGGAAGGTCAACCTTTGTAGGTTGCTGATGGCTCAGATGGAGGACATGATAAAGGCAAGCTCAAAATCATGTGCCTTGTTTCATGCTAAACTCATTTCGGTTATGTTGAAAGTGAAAGGTGCAGCTAGAAGTCAGGAAGAGTTGATAGTGGCAAAGAACAGTGTATGTATCTCGAAAGTAATCTGCAAATTCATGAAGATCAGTTGGAATCCCTGGAAGAAATCATGGGTGAATGATGAGGAGAGAATCTATGAGATTTTTAGCCCTTCTACTCATCCCTCTAGACCGAGAGATAGGAGAGATCCAGGCTTAAAGCCTGATGAGCCTGAACCTGTATACTCAGATGATGAACAGACTGCAGTAGTTGGTAACTCTGCAAGAGAGAACACTCTAATTGATGAAGGGAGTGATCCTGATACTACTCACAGTCCTGTCAGGACAGTGACGTTTGGAGCAGCAAGCCCTCCAAAAGAACTACCTAGTAGAGAACCTGTTCTAAGAGACAGTGAGACTGAGACTACAGAAGAAGAAGAAGAAGAATCTCAATATTTTGTCAAGGACACCTCTGATGAGGGTGATACAGTCAAAGCAGAAGAGGCTGGAGCTTTAAATGAAAATCAAGAAACTGTTGCATAAGAACTTAGTATGAGCCCTCTGATAGGGTATACAGACAAGTCAGTGTCTGACCAGGAAGCAGGAGTGGTCTCTACTACTGTTGTCATGGAAGTGGTTGATGACCCAACAGAGAGGGAGGCTAACCTCACTGCTGAACCTACAGAGGAAGCAAATATGGAACCTGCTAGAGCTACAGAAGAGAACTTAGAGTTACCCAGAGTTGAGAAGATAGTAGAAAGTGTTCAGGAAGGACCTCCAAGTGAGGGGGAGCGTGTTGGTTCTGTCTCTGTACTGTATGATATAGAAGGATGGACCTCAGATCCAGGATACATGGTGCTAGGACTCAATTATGAGGATTCAGATGAGGAAAACCAACCACCAAGAAATCCAGTCATCCTACCTAACAGCTCTCCAGTGTTAGAAACTGAGAAATTGGCCACCAAGGAAGACCTTGAATCCATAAAGAATGAAATGAAGGAGACCATCAGACAGTCTGTTGCTGAATTGAAAACCAGTCTTTTTGATGAGCTGAAAAATGTGGAACAATCCTTAGAACTATCTCTGGGATGTGTTGTGGGAAGTCCAATAAAAGAAGTGATGGATGAAATGAAAGTGTGCCACACTCAAATTGAAAGCTGGACTGGAGCAGTAGTGGCCCTCAGACAATCAGTTGCTTCTTTAACTGCCCTGAGCAGTTCTCAGACACAAGTGGCCAGTGAGATTCGATACATCAAAGAAGTGGTCAAGCAGTTTGTGGAAGTATTTGAGGCTTTCAAGAAATCAGTAAAAGAACACTTTAGCAATCAGGATGCTGTCATTCAGAAAGTGATTGGAAATCTGACTCAGTCTTTCAAGGAGACAGTGGCATTCTCAGCCAAGTCCCTTCCTTCATCTAGCTCTCCTGTGGACCTTGAGCAGTTTAGAAGCCTCCTCAGAGAAGAGCTTACTCAGGCCCGTGCAAATGACACATCAGACCTACAGATCCTTGCTACTACAAGAGAAGTCAGTGGCTTTGTTCGTGAGCACCTGCAGGCTGCTACTGCTTCTCAGGAGGCCATCAAAAGTAAAGTGGATTATTACTTTGATCGGATTTTCACCAAGCATCAGTTGAACAATCACTTCAAGCTCATGCTAGAAACTATGAAGCTGCCTCCTGTAACTCAAGCTTTCAAAGAACAAGTTAGCAAGCTACGAGAGTTGACCCCGGCTTTGGATAAATTCTTGGAAAACAAAGATGACTTCTTATCTGCCATGGACAGAGGAGGAAACATTATCATGGATTTCAGGAATCTGCTCCTACCTTTTCTTCATGTGGACTGCACACCTGTTATAGTTCCTCCTGCCCTACCTGTCTCCAACCCCAGTGGTTCTTCCATAATGTCTCCTGCTGATGCCCTCAGAAGCCTTAGACCACTGATCCCTCGGCAAGCTACTCACTACCCGGCCTTCAGGAGCCTCTGTTGCTGCCCCTCCAGACATTCCTGCTGCCATTCCTCAGCCTGTTGATCCTTCACCTCCTGCTCCATCTTCTTCCTCCAAAGGAAAAGATCCCTTACCTCCAGATGAAGAGGATTGAGTCTGTTTTTTTTGATAGGGATCATGTAATCATGTTTTGGGTCATGTATTGTACTCCTTATTAATACAATGTTTCTTTTCTCTCTCTCTGTCTTTCTTTTTGTTAATCACAAAGGGGGAGAAATAAAGAGAAATAGATAGGGGGAGAAATGGGGAGAAATAGGAAACTCAAAGGGAGAAATGAACCTATACAAAGAGGAGAAATCCTTGCGGAGTATACCTAATTTTTGTGCTCATATTTCTAATACTGTGTTTTGCACACTTCTCTATGATACTTCTATATTTCATACTGACATAATTTGTGATTATCAAAAAGGGGGAGATTGTTGGAATCACCTGTTTTGATAATCCCAAATCATGCTTAAACATTAATTCTGATGTATTAAACCTTTGCATTAATCTTATTATTCTATGCTTAAATGTATTTTATTCTAAACAGTTCATATTCTTACTCTCATAACCTTACTGTAACAGCTTACAGTAGTATTTACATAAGTTTGGTATTGTTAGCCAACAGTCAGAGTTTTATTTTCAAAGTCACGGTTACAGTTAACTGTCACCTTAAGTTACTGTTGCACTAAGTTCACAGTTACAAGGTTACAGTCGAAGACTAATACAAGCTTACAGTTACGAGTCTACTGCTATCTATTGTCAAAGCTCACAGACGAAGGTTACAGTTACAAGACTTCTGCTCAAAGTTTTCTCTGCTCAAGTTCACAGTCGAACAAGCCTACAGTCATAAGTCTACAGTCAAGGTTACAGTTAGACAGCTTCTGTCTACTAAGTCTACAGATGATCGAAGTCTACAGTTGACAAAGGTTACAGCTCTACAAATTTGATGTTACAAGTCTACAGATAGAAAGGCTACAGTTACATGGAGTAAAAGCTACCATTGCAAGCCTACAGACAGCAAGCCCTTTTGTTGAAGTCAGCAGTCAGAAGGAAGTCCACAGTTGGGAGTCCACAGAAGGAAGTCCACAGTTGGAAGACCACAGTTGAAGTCCACAGTGACATACTTTCTCGACCAGTTTATTATTATTATATTTCTACTTTTTCTGTACCAATTTGATTAATACTAATCTAATGGTCATGTCTAGCAAGATGAATACATCTAACATTATTTATTGATATTTGCAGACATATCAAGAAATAATACAATGTACGAGGAAGATCGCACGTGCAACTCCAGACTATTTATCTTGTCGGCCTCGGGTGAACAAAAAGGGAATATATGGAGGAGTATAAAAAGAAGAGAGAAGCATTCAAGAAGATATATATGAATGGAACAGTTACACTGAGTCTAACATCTACAACTGAGAAGGAGATACGCATATACACAAAAAAGGAAGAACTCTCGAGCATTCATTCTGAAGAACAAAAGAGTCTCAGTGAACCGACTGAAAGAAGCGTCTCCTAAAAGCCATGCTGTGAAGCACTCAAACTCAAAGAAGCTGATCACTTGAACATCTGGAAGTCTGGAAATCCCGACACTCTGTTTTAGTGTCAACTTACAGAAAAAGGACCAAAGCTTCAAGTCACTCATTCCTACGAGTCCAGAACTGATCTGCCAACACTATAGAGCACTCTAAACCTTCTTCATTCTATCTATTGCTCTACTGTGTTTTAGTTTTCTACATTTTGAGCAGTGTGTGATATCTGCTGTATTAAACACACACACTAACTCCTGTACTTTCACTGGAGGATCTGTAAATCCTCAGCAAATCTTTTTGCACTCCATTTCCCACTGTGGATAGTGGTAGAGGTCTTGTGACCTGGACAGCTTGCTGCTGTTGTTTGTTTTCCCACGAAGAACTGTGGTAGAGGTCTTGTGACCTGGACAGTGTGTTCACTGTTGTTAACCCCGATCCAGGGTGTGGATCATTCTTATATAAAATTTTGAGAGGACTAAGTCTCGGCTTGAGACTGAACCTCTTGGTTAATTCTGTGTGTTTATAGTTATACTCTATATTTATACTATACATATTTATTTCATATTCCGCTGCTATTACTTTGAAATATAATCTATCTTCAAAGCTACTTTGATAATTTAATTCGCAAGTGTTTATATTTGTTATAAATCAGTAAGTTAGTTTCAAAAGTTAATTTAATCATAAGATTAAGTTAACTGAGAATTAATCAATCTTTGAGAAACTAATTGAACCCTTATAATCTATATAAATTCACTACAGTTTAATTTGTTTTTGAAATTGGGGGATTTTAACAGAAATTGTTTTTAACAGAAATTTTAATTGGAACTCAATTCACCCCCCCTCTTGAGTGTCCACTCCGACCAACAAATACTTTCTCTCATTTTGTTTAGGAAAAAATTGATTCTTATTTTTGATTCTTTAGTCAAAGGTCATCATATTAATGTCTTGAATACTAGAATTATAAGGAAATTTGGTTTCTTTTGGAGTATAATAAAAGTTAAGCTAATTCGTATTAGTGTGGATGAAAAAAAATCAGGATATTTTGTTTAGGGGTGCAAGGAAACCTCATGTATTAAAGAAATGAAGAAGTCGTAGAATCTATAATTGATGGAATCACTCATCCTACTAGAAGAAAGCTTCGATTTGATGATGTAGATCTTGGTGAAGAAGTTACAAAAGAAGAAAATGATGAGGAACATGTATTAAGACTAAGGATTTGAGAAGAAAACTAGTCTAGAGAACCAGTGTTAGGATCTAGATATGTAACTCATTCATTGAATTTGGTAGAACCAAATCAGGATATAGATCAACAAGAAAAAAGTCAATATCATGAACTTCAGGTTGTTCCTCAACCAAATCAATATAAAGAAACTGGTAAAAAAGATAATAAAATTCAAAAATCAATAACTGAGACCACTAATATTGTTGAAATTCAGGATGTCTCTACCATTCATCAATGCATTGAAATAACTGCATCTATTTCTAGGTAAATGGAAAAGGTCCTTGATGTTATGTATTTTTCGAGTGATATGCCTGTTGATATATCTTTAATTGTTGTGGAATTGGCTTATAAATCAAATAATAAAGATGAAGGAACATATAATTCCATGTCAAATTAGATATAATAATTGGTTATAAAGTTAAAAAATTTCAAGAGGAGAACTATAGTATTTTAAAAGAGCTAGAAGGATCAAGGAAATATCTAAAAGATTTGAGAAATTCATCTATTCCATGGATGGAATTAAATTCAATTCAGACTCTGATTCAATAATTTAGAGAAATATATATGTCAAAAATGGATTTTGATGCATTTAAAAGAGTTACAATGGAACGGTTTGGGAAGATAAAATCTGAATATATTTCTAATATAGATTTAGAATATTTGAAATGGTACTTGGGAAGTAAATTTCTATCAATTAATGGAGATATCAGTCAATCAATAGCTTCTACCTCTTCACTTCCAACATCACCAAATATGATTAGTTGATTTAAATCCATCTCATCAGTACAAGATAATATGAACGAAAGGATTTGGAATCTTCACTATAATAGTGCACCCCTATCATTTCTATTGGATAATAAGATAAATAGTTTTGAGAAACTGATTTAAGATAACCTTGCATTAGGCAGGTGATTAATAAGTTTAGTGTCACGACTCGACCTGTACCATGGCTCAAGCCACAAATACCCCAAGCCCGCCTCCATAGGCCAGGGGATGGCGACCAACGCTGAAGGCACAACAAACTAGGGGAGGCCATTTCCTAAGAAACTGTACACACACACGCAACAAACTCAATATATAAGTGCAGAGAAAAGAAAGCAAGATACAACGCTGCTACAAAAGGGAAACAAACATCCATGCATCGACCTCTACACAATACAAGTAAAGTGCTGACAAGAAAACTGAATAGAAAAAGGGAAAAAAAATGTGCCCAACTTGAAAGGTGCCACAACCCAGCAACAGGTAAATGAAAGTAAACAGCTGGTAAGTCTCACACCTGGAAATACTCTTACATCCACTGAACGCAGCCCAAGATCCTGTGTTCTCTACTCTCCTCCGTCGTCTTGATCAACTTGTATTTCATCTTCAAGTGCACAACAAGTGCGTACAAAGCCCAAGAAGGGGTGAGTATAAAGATACTCAGTAGGATGGCCCGAAAGCTCAGGGAGAAACAAAGGAGATACTAAAATGGTGAGCAGTAGAAAAAACAAGAGCAGTGCAAGAGTACAAAATCAAGAGTGCAAATCAACCCAACAAAATGAATGAAGTAGACTTGTCTAATCTAAGAGGAGCAAGACACAGAAAGCACATGGCATACCCCACGTGTCTTCACCCATACGGGAAGAAGAATAACTGAACCCAAGGAGTGGGGACAAAAGTAGGGTGTATATTTATGCTCAACAAGAAGCCCAAAAAAGTGTGTAAGGGGATATATGTCTCCAAGATCAGCCCAAGAAGAGTCACCAATAGTTTAAAGGATATCCATCACTGAAGCCCAAAAAACTCGTAAGTCAAAGCTGTCTCATCGCTGAACCATTCCACCAAGGGTCTTGCTTTGGTAATCACGAAGGAAATTCACTGACTAGCCTCATAGAAAGGAATGAGTCTAAAATAAGTCATTGGGTAACCCACTACCCAGCCCCGCTGGAGGGTAAACCCCAGTAAGTTAATGGTGAACCACTTCCTAGCCCCACTGGAGGGTAAACCCCAATAAGTCAACGGTCACCCACTGCCCAATCCCGCTGGAGGGTAAACCCCATTAAGTCAATGGTGACCCACTGCCCACCAGCCCTGCTGGAGGGTAATCCCCAATAAGTCAATGGTGACCCACTTTCTAGCCCCGCTGGAGGGTAAACCTCAATAAGTCAATGGTGACCCACTGCCCATCCCCGTTGGAGGGTAAACCCCAATGAGTCAATGATGACCCACTACCCAGCCCTGCTGGAGGGTAGACCGTAATAAATCATCTGGTGACCCACTGCCCAGCCCTTCTGGAGGGTAAACCCTAAATAAGTCGATGGTGACCCACTACCCAGCCCCACTAGAGGGTAAGCCATAATAAATCATCAAGTGATCCACTACCCAGCAATTCTAGAGGGTAAACCCTAAATAAGTCGACGGTGACCCACTGCCCAACATCGCTGGAGGGTAAACCATAAGGTCAATGGGTATCCCACTGCCCAGCCCTGCTGGAGGGTAAACCATAATGTCAATGGGTATCCCACTTCCCAGCCTCGTTAGACGGTGAACCCTAAGGACAATAGGATTCCCACTACCCAGTCTCGGTGGAGGGTAAACCCTAAGGTCAATTGGTATCCCACTACTCAACCTCACTGGAGGGTAAACCCAGAACTAGGCTGATATCTCCACACTACCTGTTCCATCACTAGGTGTCACCAACACCTCTACCTTACGTAGGTTCGGAGTGTGTCAAAGAAACCTCCGACCAACGCCCTTTCATGTTTCCACATTTAATGAGATCTTGAAAGAGGCTCCGCACACCCAAACAGATTTCAATGTTGTAATCCTCAGGGAAAAACATGCGAGATAGACTACTTAGTCGCTGGAAATAGGCTCCTGGTGGAAAAGTTATTCAACACCGCTTTATGCCCATAAGACGTCTCATGGAGCCCACACCTCAGTCCTGAAAGAGGTCGTGCGAACTACACAATTGCGACGCTCTCAAAAAAACATGCCGAAACAAATATTCATACGCCCCAAATAGATGCCTGATGAAAAAGTTACAGTACACTGCATACAACTCAAAAGATGGCCCATGGGGCCCACACCTCAACTTTGGTTCACATGCTTGTAACCACCCTGGACTACATCGTCTTGATTCCAATGTCACAATGCCACTGATGTCGCCTAAAATGGACTTTGGATGCAGAAACTGCAACTCCCACATTATAAGCCAATAGGGCCCTATAGGGCCCACACCTCAGGCTTGAATTTAGGCAGGCAGATTGTGCCATCGCAATCCCCTCAAAATAACAGTTAGAAATGAGTACTCAAACTCCCCAAACAGATTTCTGGTGAAAAAGTGGCGTTTCACCGTAAAACGTGCGAACTAGGCCCTGTGAGTCCCACACCTTGTCTCCAACCCAAACGCTTCGGAAAGAGTCTCAAAATGTCTGCATGAGGACTGGGGTCATACTGTCGTTGACAGCACACCAATTGAAAATCCCAAACAAGAGTTAGGTCCGACACAAGAATAATTAAATTAAATAATTAATTAACTATTCACATTAAGTGTTTCATGCCACCGGACAATGAAACAAAACTGCAAGGGTTCCTAACAAACTTTTGAAGGACTGGCTCAACTCTAGGGCCACAACGCCTCCGACGGCACATGAAATGGATGTTCGGCTCGCGAACCCCGTCCGTTGCAAACATTAATAATAATTTAATATTATTAAATTAATGCATTTCTGGTCACCCATCTTCGGGCATGGAACCGAAAACCCCCGAAACCCATATTAAAAATTCCATATTGAAGAGATAGACCCAAAACCATAGATGGAGCTTCAAATGGATGCAACATTTAGAAAATACGGCCCCCCGAATGCAAGGGGGCCCGACTGGGCCGGTTCACCCCGGCTGGCCCAGACCGAACCACCGACCCGTGGTCCGGCCACAGGTCCAGCCAGAACCACCACATCCCACATCATGCCACCTCCTCCACCAACACCGGACCGCTCGGGTTTGGTCCTCCAAAGAAGACCGACCAACTTGTCGGTCTCCGTCCGCATTTCCCAGTAGGTCTTGCAAAGTGCATGTCCTTGTTTCACCACACGCCCCAAGGTCAGCGCCTTGGGGTCCTCCTGACCATGACAAGCGGGTACCCTCATCACCTCCACATGGGCTCTCCACTCCTCTTACAACTTCCCCTTCGACCATGACAGCCTAGGTCTGCCTCACACCGCGGCCTCCTTGGCTCCTCTGCCGGATGCCGCTGCTCGCCCGCACACCACCGCACGCCCTGGTCACCCGCTTCGGCCTTACCCCTGTTGCACCGCACCACACCCAACACCGCCGAACCGTGCTCCACCTCCAAATCCCAAGCTTCACCATCCCGTGCTTCCCACTCCTCTTTCGGACAGCCCGCAACACCTCCGTGCATCTGATGGCCACCTCATACCCACTCTCTGCCTCTAGGTTCGACCGACACCGCACCTCCAATGACACTCCGACGCGCAACACACCGTTGGCACCGCGCGCACCCACCAGCCTCTCCTGCCAGTGGTGATCTGGTGGTTGTTTTGACAGACCTCCACAGCCTGAACGGATGCCCAAAAAGAGATCAGGAAACATCTTCGAGATCCCCGCAACACGGCCCACACAACGCCAACCCCTTATCAACGACCCGACAGTCAATTGGAGGATCCAAAAAGTCCAAACGAAGTACCTCAAAGAACACGTCAAACTTGGGATTCTGAATGGGGCTCAGGCGATGGTTGTGTTCGTTCGAACATCATCCCAATTCCAAAATTTTATAATTAAAATGACAAAAACTGACGAAAACTCCGGAAATTGACAAAGGGGCGGAAAACCAACAAAAATCCTACCTCGATCCAGCTGTGTGTCATTGGCAATGTGTCCACAACACCCCCTGCTTCGATAAACTAGAGTCATCTCCTCAATATGGTGAAGAACGAAAGAGCAAAGGATAGAGAGAGAGAGAGAGAGAGAAACCCTAACTCCAACTCCTCATTTTTCTATTTATAGAAAAACCACTTAGCGCAGAAACAGAATTTTCTACACCCGACTCATTTCATGTCTCTACTAGGGTAGACACCACTATATAGACCCAACCATGGTCTTATATTTCTGATACTATCAACCATCTAAGAGATATCACATTTTCTTTAGTTAACCAGGCATGCGTAATATAAAAACACTTAACATTTTTATATAATTAATTTCTGGCACACTGGGCCTCAGAATTGCACGCCGTCTGAACACCCTGCTCTGGAATGACATCAAGAAAATTTTCAAAGTCTTAGAGTCCCAAAACCTAGGTTCTTACATCATCCCCTCCTTCAATCTTTTCATACCCGAAAAGAAAAGCTAGGAAAACTAACTCGGGATACAGAGCTCACACCTAGCTCTCCTGCGCCCAAGAATACTTGCACAAAACCAAGTTGGAACAACACACAAACCAAAGGGATGGTTAGTACTCATAAGGTCTTCTACTCTCAAGGACATGCTTAGGAATATGCAGGAACCTCATCTACTGCGACATGTGAAAGACACCATGCACCCACTCCTACTGTTGGGAGGGTAGGGCAAGATGGTAGGAAACCTCTTAACTGCTTGTATGAGTCCCAAACGGCCCAATGAAACTTTGGGGACTTCCCCGTCTGAACCTCTAATTTCCAAGTCGAGACCAAAATCATGGTTTGTTCCTGGAACATGGTCTCATGATTCCATCCTTTAGAATACCCATCTGGTGAATCACCCAAGGATATCTAGTTACACAAGCTTTCACCGTCAGTGCATCACAACCAAGGATCTCTACTATGATAAAATATTCACATTCTCAGCACAAGGGCTACCTCCAACACCACATAAAGAAATTCATATTTCTGTTTATGGGTTTTTGTCACTTCGAACTGTACTTGATAACAGTATCAAGATTGAAGTTGAGCACGCAAGGTACCAATGAACAGGGAAGGTGAGAAAACTCATCCAACCGCTAGAGGATAGACACGAAAAGCACATGGCATACTCCATGTGTATTTTCCCCTCTTGTAAGGAGAGTAATCTCTAAAACAGGCACTCTGCCAATCCCACTAGTGGCCCCACATGCAAAGGGAGGTCAAGAAGAAAAGCCCCACTGGGAAATACAGAACCTGCTCTGACACTCCACCGCACAACCCCGCCATGAATTCACATGTCAGAGGGACTCATCCACCACACCTCAATACTTTCTGATTTGGGTGGTACTGAATCCCCCTCACAGTTTTGATCGCATCACCAAAACGCATCTCAGAGGGGAAAGGACCCCTCTTTCCCGTGCATTCAAAGCTACATCGGACAACACCAATACAAAGTTACACCGACACCCTACGTCGCCCTCAGTACCCCCTTGAACAAGGTGTTAGACGAAATGAGTACCTCACGCAGTGTCGAACAAGTTCTACTGAGAAAATTAGAAAAATACATAGAGTGTACATTTTATCATCTCATGCATTGCAGGATTGTAGACATCCACAGCACACAGCTGCCCGCAGCCTCATCTGTCAGCTCCCTGAGCCTAAAATGGGCCACCTAGTGGTGGTGGAAGGACCTCAAAACGTCATCTGCTAACCAAATTTCTTCCTACTTTTATGCCAACACCGCCTCCCTGGGGACCATACGGTCCTCACCTGGGAGTTCTATGATAACTACACTGCCTCTCTCATGGAGGTGCATCTACCAACTATCTAGAAAACTCAGTACATTTGGCCGAGTAGTCTCACGCCATGTGACCCCGCACATCACAACCATAACACTAGTCCTACCTGGACTGTCTTAGTGCTCTACACTGTCCCCAACCATGTGCCAGAGTCTCATCAAGGGGAGACCTCTGGCGTCAAGGCCCTTCCCATTAACGTCCCTCTGACAGATATTTCTCTATCACCAGTGCCTACTCTAGCACCCCCAAGATGGGTGAGGATGCACAAGGGCAGTACACTGGCACAAATCTCCTCTATAGAGACCTTTCTCAAACTTTTGCGCTCGGGAGTTTCTATCACAGACCACATCCAAAGAGTACCAATTTAGGTTTGTGAACCCAGTCGTGTACCTAGCCACTACCATCACTCCCCGCTGAAGCTCCAGCAGCTCCCGAAACCGCAACAAGCTTAAGTAGGAGGGGTAGTACTCCTCACGAAACAACTGCTAGAAGTCATCCCATGAGAGTACCGACTCATCATGTATCTGAGTAACCCTATCTCTACTAACGCCAAACTACTCGGTGAAAAAACTGGATGCCAAAGCCACCATCTAACCTGTCAGTGTCTGAACAAGCCTGAAGAGGAGAATCACAAAATCTAGCCAACCCTTCACAATCTGAGGGTATGGATCACTTTGGAAACTCAGCGGTATCTGACGCTGGAACTCACATAACGCACCTATCCTGCGCTCTTCATCGGCCTTCGCTGCCAGTACTATCTGCTACTCCATAGGTGGAGGTGCTACTGCCTGTCCTCCTGGAGAAAGGGTAATCGTATGATGGATCTTGAACTAAGGTCTCGCCACTCACGGAGTCATCATCATGAACCGAAGCTAGTATCTTGGATGGATATCATCATGGAGACATCCTGAATCCGATCAAGGAGTACTGCAGTCGAATGTGCATAAATATATATATATCAACAATGATATGGAGCTGACTCAAGAAGGACAGTCAAAGAATCAAATCTATATAATGCACAAACCAAATTCACTACAACAAGTTTCTCAGTGTGCTGTTTCGACAAGAGGGTTATCAGGGTTCAGATGAATAGATACGTCTGCCGCCGCACCATCACTAGACTCCTTGGCCTGAGAGCCACTCTTGAGACATTTTGAGACTATTGCCCCAAATATCATCCAATTCCTTTTTAGGGATGTCCGAACAATTCCCCAAGGAATGAACCACCTCTGATACTACTTTTTCCTGACTCGACCCATACCAGGGCTTAAGCCGCAACTATCCCAAGCCCACCTCCATAGGCCAGGGGCTGGCGACCAGCGCCGAAGGCATAACAAACTTGGGGAGGCCTTTGCCTAAGAAACTGTACACACACACACACAACTAACTCAATGTAGAAGTGAGAAGAAAAGAAACCAAGATACAATACTGATACAAAAGGGAAACCAACATCCATACATCGAAATCTACATAGTACAAGTAAAGTGCTTAGAAGATAACTAAACAGAAAAGGGGAAAACATGCGCCCAACTAGAAAGGTGCCAAAACCTACCAACAGGTAAACGAAAGTAAACAGCTGGTGGGTCTCACACCCAGGAATCCTCCTACATCCACTGAACGCAGCCCAAGATCATGTGTCCTCTACACTTCTCCATAGTCTTGATCGACCTGCCCATCATCTACAAGGGCACACCAAGTGTGAGAAAATCCCAAGTAGGGGTGAGTATAAAGATATTCAGTAGGATACCTCAAAAGATTTAGTGGGTAACAAAGGAAGTAGACAAAACAAGAGTAGTGAAAGAGTAAAAAAGAATGAGTGCAGATCACCCCCAAAAAAGGAAGGAAGTAGACTCATCCAATCCAAGAGAAGTTAGACACGGAAAGCAAGTGGCATAACCCGCATGTCATCACCCCTTCCAGAAAGAGATTAACTGAACCCAAAGAGAGGTAACAAAAGTAGGGTGTATATATATGCTCAACAAGAATCACAAACAATTGTGTAAGGGGATCTATATCTCTAAGCTTAGCCCAAGAAGAGTCACCAACAGTTCAAAGGATATCCATAAATGATGCCCAACAAACTCGAATGTCAAAGCGGTCTCATCGCTGAACCGTACCACCAAGGGTGCTGCTCTTTTAATCATAGAGAAAAGTCACTAACTAGCCTCATAGAAAGGACTGAGTCTGAAATAAGTCATTGGGTAACCCACTAACCAGCCCCGTTGGAGGGTAAACCCCATTAGGTCAAAAATGACCCACTACCCAGCCCCGCTAGATGGTAAACCCCAAGAATTCAATGGTAACCCACTGCCCAGCCCCGCTGTACGGTAAACCCCAACAAGTCAACGAGGACCCACTGCCCAGCCCCACTAGAGTGTAATCCCCAATGAGTCAACAACGACCCACTGCCCGTCCTCTCTAGAGGGTAATCCCCAATAATTCAATGGTGACCCACTACTCATCCCCACTTGAGGGTAAACCCCAATAAGTCAACGGTGACCCAATGCGTAGCCTTGCTGGAGGGTAGACCGTAATAAATTATCGGGTCACCGACTTCCCATCCCTTCTGGGGGTAAACCCTAAATAATTCAACGGTGACCCACTGCCCAGCCCCACTAGAGGGTAAACCCCAATAAGTCAAGAGTGACCCACTGCTTAGCCCCTATGGAGGGTAAACCCAAATAAGTCAATGGAGACCCACTACCCAACCCTGTTGGAGGGTAAACCCCAATAAGTCAATGGTGACCCACTGCCTAGCCCTACTGGATGGTAGACCGTAATAAATCATCAAGTGACCCACTGCCCATCCCTGCTGGAGGGTAAACCGTAAATAAGTTGATGGTGACCCACTGCCCAGCCCCGTTGGAGGGTAAACCGTAATAAATCATCAGGTGACCCACTGCCTAGCCCTTCTGGAGGGTAAACCCTAAATAAGTCTATGGTGACCCACTGCCCAGCCCCGCTGGAGGGTAAACCGTAAGGTCAATGGGTATCCCACTACGCAGCCCCGTTGGAGGGTAAATCCTAAGGTCAACGGGTATCCCACTGCCCAACCTCACTGGATGGTAAACCCTAAGGTCAACGGGTATCCCACTACCGAGCCTCATTGGAGGGTAAACCCTACAGTCAACGGGTATCCCACTGGCCAGCATCACTAGAGGGTAAACCCGAAACTAGGCCGATATCTCCGCACTACCTATGCCATCACTGGTTGTCACCAACACCGCTACTGTGCGTAGGTTTGGACTATGTCAAAGGAACCTCCGACCAATGCCCTTTCATGTTTACACATTTATTGAGATCTCGAAAGAGGCTCTGCACACCCAAACAGATTGCACTGTTGTAATCCTCGTAGAAAAACACGTGAGATATACTACTTACTCACTGGAAATAGACTCCCAGTGGAAAAGTTATTCAATACCACTTTATGTCAAAACAACGTCTCATGGGGCCCACACCTCAGTCCCAAAATAGGTCGGGCAAACTGTACCATTGAGAAGCTCTCGAAAAAAACAAGCCGAAAAGACTATTCACACGCCCCAAACGGTCCCCAGATGAAAAAGTCTCAGTACGCTTCATACAACTCAAAAGACGGCCCATGGGGCCAACGCATCA
Source organism: Viscum album (assembly GCA_963277665.1). Classification (NCBI taxonomy): domain Eukaryota; kingdom Viridiplantae; phylum Streptophyta; class Magnoliopsida; order Santalales; family Viscaceae; genus Viscum; species Viscum album. The sequence continues at coordinate 229,569,191 of OY728125.1, forward strand.
AATCCAGCTCCAACGCTTGAAACCACCCTAGACTACATCGTCTCGATTCCAGGGTCACAACACCACTGACGATGCCTAAAATGGATTTCGAATGCAGAAACTGCCGCTCCCCATGTTATAAGCCAATGGGGACCTATGGGGCCCACACCTCGGGCCCTAATTTAGGTGGGTAGATTACGCCGTCCCAATATCCTCGAAATAACAATTAGAAATGAGTACTCAAACACCCCAAACGGATGTCGGGTGAAAAAGTGGTGTTTCACCTTAAAAAGTGCGTACTAGGACCTATGGAGCCCGCACCTTGTCTCTAACCCAAACTCTTCGGAAAGAGTGTCAAAAAGTCTAAACAAGTACTGGGGTCATGCTGCCACTGACGGCGCACCAATCAGAAATCTCAAACAGGAGTTAGTTCTGACGCAAGAATAACTAATTAATTTTAATAATTAATTAATTATTCACATTAAGCATTTCATGCCACCGGGCAATGAAACCAAACTGCAAGGGTTCCTAACCAAACTTGGAAGGACATGCTCATCTCCAGGGCCACAACACCTCTGACGTCACATCAAACGGATGTCCGGCTCGCGAACCCCGTCTGTTGAAAACTTTAATAATAATTTAATATTATTAAATTAACTCGTTTAGGGTCACCCGCCTTCAGGAACAGAACCCAAAAACCCATTAACCCATCTTAAAAAGTCCATCTCAAAGAGACAGACCCACAACCATAGACGGCGCGTCAAACAGACGCGCCCATTAGAAAAATACGGCCCCCTGAATGCAAGGGGGCCCGACCCGGCCGGTTCACCCCGGCCGGCCCGAACCAAACCGCTGGCCCGCGGTCCAGCAACGGGTCCGGACCGAATCGCCACAGCCCGTCGGCCACCACCCACTCCACCAACTCCGGACCCCTTGGGTCCGGTCCTGCAAAGTAGACCGACCAACTGGAGGGTCTCCATCAGTGTCGCCTAGCAGGACCCGCAAAGCGTTGGTCCTTGTTTCGCCACACACCCTGTGGTCAGCGCCTCGGGGTCCTCCCAACCGCGACAAGCCGGCGCCCTCGGCGCCTCCACCTGGGCTCTCCGCTCCTCCAAATGCTTTCCCTTAGACCGTGATGGCCTTGGGCCTACTCGCATCACGGCCTCCTTGGCTCCTCCGTCGAACGTCGCTGCTCGACCGCGCACCGCAGCACGCCTCGGCTGCCCGCTTCGGTCTCACCCCTGCTGCACCACGCCACACCCGACACCGCCCGACCACGCTCCAACTACGAACGCTGAGCTCCACTGGACCTTTGTGCTTAACCGTCCTTGGTTTCCCTCTCCTCTCTCGGACAGCCCGCCACACCTCCTCGCGTCTGATAACCACCTCATACCCACGCTCTGCCACTAGGTTCTATCGATACCGCACCTCCGACGATGCTCCACTGCGTGACACACCGTGGCCGCCGCGCGCAGTCGCGGGCTTCTTCTGCCGGTGGTGATCCGATGGTTCTTCCAACGGACCAACGTAACCTAAACGAATTCCCAAAAATAGATCTGATGACAACTTCGAGATCCCTGCAATGCGGCCCATGCAATGCCAACCCCTTATCAACAACCTGACGGTCAATTGGTGGATCCAAAAAGTCCGAACGAAGAATGTCAAAGAAGGGGTCAAACATGGGATTTAGAACGGGGCTCAGGTGATGGTTGAGTTCGTTCGTCCATCATCCCAATTCCAAAATTTTAGAATTAAAACGACAAAAACTGACGAAAACTCTGTAAATTGACGAAGGGGTTGAAAACCAACAAAAATGCTACCTCAATCCGGTCGTTCATTATTGGCGACGCGTCCACGATGCCCCCCGCTTCGATCTGCTGGAGTCCGCTCCTCAATCTGGTGAAGAATGACAGAGAACAGGAGAGAGAGAAAGAGAGAGAGAGAGATAAAGAGAGTGAAACCCTAACTCCAACTCCTGATTTTTCAGTTTATAGAAAAACCACTTAGCATGGAATCCGAATTCTCCATGCCCGAATCATTTTATGTCACGCCTAGGGTAAACAATGCATTCTAGAGAAAACTATGGTCTCATATTTCCAATCCAATCAACTGTCTAAGAGATATCACATTTTCTTTAGTTAACCACGCGTGCATAATATAAAAACACTTAACGTTTTTATATAATTAATTCCGGGCACACTGGGCCTCAGAATTGCATGCCGTCTGAACACCTTGCTCTAGAATGACATCAAGAAAATTTTCAAAGTCTCAGAGTTCCAAAACCTGGGTTCTTACATTCAGTGATAAGCTATCTTAGTTTTTATAGACAGAAGATAGTTTTCCTAACTTTTTAAAGCAAATTTGTTTGAAAACATGAATGTAAGTCAAGATTTGTGAATTTCGATAAAGCATTTAGAATACACTATTTTAGAATGGTTACATGCTTAGATGGAAGAGTTCAAAGGTATTCTTCAAGTGAATCAGGCTTCACCATAACCAGCACAAAAAACTGATCATGACCAAAATCTTCTCCCTTATACTAGAACTATTATTTAATCCCTTTCCTCAAATACAAACCCTATCATGTATTTATATATGTTTTATAATAAAATTTCCATTGTTCTTTTTATATTCAATACATCTATTATATATTTTATTTTATGTTCATCTCTACTAACAGAACCCATTTCTTATTTATCAAAATTTTATAATATAATCATTCATTTAATATTTTGTGAAAAATTAAAACTGTTTTTACATTTTTCCCTTATACTTTCTCTTTCATGTCACAAAAAGCAGGAGAAAATTGGGTAAACCCAACATTATTTTTTTAAAAAATAGAAATAGTTATGTGAAATTGAATTATTTCCATGATAAAATTAAATATTATTTTTTAGTGTTTACAAAATTTTATAAATTAGTTTATTGGTTTTCTGATCATCATAAGGGGGAGATTTTAGGGCATGTATTGTATCAACAATATTCTATAATTTTTTTTGATTTTGATGCTCACAAATACCCTTATTTTTTTACTAATGATATTAATTTATTTGTATTTAATGAAATTAATACTAATTGAAATATTTATTCTAGAATTATATTAATGATTTAAATTCAAAAAGAATATTCGTTAAAATGTTTGGAACACGTTTATATGTTTTCTGGAAACACTATTCACAACCTACGTGGTTACACATAATGTAAGGAAAAACACTATGTTTAGAACATCACATACGGAATGATCCCTATGTTTAAAATAGTACGTATGGATCATCAACCCTACATTATCAAAAAATTATGGTTATGAAACCCTAAATAAGTAAGGAACCCTACATTTTAGAAACAAGCATATGAATCATCAACCTTACTTTTATGATCAACCTTACATTTTAAACCCAACATTCATAGAATGAATGATACGTAGTTGAACCCTAAGTTTGGTATTTTGACGTTTTATGAAGTAACCCTACATTTGACTATTCAACACTAGAAGTTTAAATCCTCAATTCAATATAATATTTTTACAGTGGTCCTCAAAAAATTAAAATCTCATAAAAGACCGTTGATGACCAATTCGAAGATCATTATGATTGATTCAAAGAATCATATTATTCATATAGAAACACTATAATTTGTAAGGGATGTTACAACTCCACTATTTATTTTGTACTTGAATATCTACATTATCAAAGGATATTTTATTGGATCTGGAATGCCGATGCAAATTTTCTACTCTATATATTCTATCAAAATTTCTTTTGTAAATATACATGGATGCACTCAAATATTTGACTGCATTCTTCTGAATATCTTTTACCGTACTACAACATTGTGCGATCGACTCTATTATTTTTTGAAGAGGATACACATTGAATGTTCTAAATATTTCAACATCATACTAATGCGATTTGTTTCTATTCAAATTGAATATTGTTTGCAACTAGGATCACTCTAGAGTTATTGTTTTGTGAATACTTTTCATTTCTGAATAAGAAGACCCATCTACTGTTAATTTCTACTACTATAATTGTGAAGATCAACCTAAACCATCAATAAATCAAACTCTTTTGAGTTATTAGAGTATAAAATACTCATACTCAATTTCATATAAGTATATAATTCTTGTTCTAGTATTTGTTTTTAACTGGTTACCTATAAATAAACTACAAGGCTCTATTTAGCCTTGATTGTAAAGGCATCAAATACCTGCACTCAGTTGTGGATTTGAAGGTTTAGTGATAAGAGGGACATTATAGTGAAATTAAATAAGCTCATATAGAGAGCGTTGGTGGAGTGTACTAGGATATCTTTGGTCCTCGAACCACTATAAAATTTCTTTTTTCATTATTTTTGTTTATCCACTACTAATATTTTATATAGAAGAAAATTATTCATATCTGCATAAATCAAAAAGGTAGTCAAAATCTAGAATTGGTGAATTTTATCTAAAAAAACAATTCACCACCTCTTGTGTCATCTTTAAATTATTATGACCCAACACATAGGCCCTTAATAATATATCAAACCACACATAACCTCATTCCATAAAAAATAATAATAGTACTATTTTATATCATGGCATTCACAAACCCATGCAATGATAAATATCAATTTTTTAACATTGTAAATAAATATTTGTCATTAGACCCCAAAATTGGAATGTTTTTTATCCTCATAATTTATTATATTCTTTAATAACTTTTTAAATATTACTTATTCAATTAATACATAATAAATATTAAATTCACAGTGTAGAGAATACATAATTATTTTAATATTTGCGTACCTAAATAAATTATTTATTTAATGAATAAATAATTATTTATTATATTTTGAATAATAAGATATAAAAAAATATTACATCTTCATATAATTAAGAAATTAACTCTTGAATGAATATTTATTAAATATTTATAATCAATAAATAAGCCTTGAATAAATATTACTTCTGTGTTTGGATAGTCATATTTACACCAATTGTTAAATATAAAGAATATATAATTGAGGTTAATGGAATCAATTTTTGTGTGACCCTCTAGGCCTCTTAATTAGTGAAATTAGGTGGAAATTACTTAAGTCTAATATTACTATTTTCTAACATGATATGGAACCCCCCTATGAAGAACATTTGTTTTAAATATTTAAACAACATATAGATGATCATTGTGTAATACAATCACTTTATCCTAATATCTCATCACTCAGGTTGCACATCCGTATAACAAAACGGTATGATTGATATTACTTTATTTGATTATCTAAGATAACCTCATCAAAATAAAATGAGTATAGAATTTAACGCGATGATTCCATTTTAATTAAAGAGTCGATATATCTACTCCCATTAGGATGGAAGAGATAAATCATTCTTTGTCTTATTCATTAACAACACATAATTTGTGTGGCATGCAACATACCCAAATTCACCATGATCATATGTTTTAACATTTTATTACAATACATCAAATTCCACGAGTCATTAACTTAATTATTATTTATATTAATGTCTATAAATCATTAAAAATTATTGTAGATAGTAATATCCAATGATTTTTTTGAATTCCTACTTACAGGTATATTCTTATAATCTATAATCATGAATAATATCAATGTGAACATAATGAGAGAAGTATTATCTAATTATGGTTACTCACACTTGATATTCATCATATTGTATGTCCAGTAATAGAATGCTACCCAACCAAATAATAATATCTAAGAATATTTTCATAACATTTCAAGGTTCTCATCATAGTGGGTTACTGTTATAAGCTTTTCAATGTGAAAGATACCCTATGACGTTATTATATTAGAGTCAAATATAACAATTAAAAATATGTAAGATACTAATAAATTCTTAAAATATAAATTCAATCTAGTGTATGAATAGTTGGTTTTGGGACACCATCTCCAACAAGCTCTCTCTTTGACTAGATCTAAATGATGTCAAATTTTATTTTGTTAGATCTCATTCAATGTTATTTTTTATATTTATCTTGCATTATTTAATGAGTCCACTATATTTTATTATATAGAAAATCTTCTCACTATAATGTCAAATCTGTGAGAAAATTACCACAAGAGATGATATTTGTGATGAATGTGTTTCATTTGCTGATGTGACCTTGGCTCCATTACCAGAGCCACCACTACAATATTATAACAATATAGAGTTATAAATACTTTATTAATATTAATTATTTCAATATATTAAATTATACTGAGTATCTAATCCACTTCTTTAACTACCTAAAAAGACCCATTGCACTCTGACTATGCTGTAGAATCAGTGACCATGAATTTCATTGAGCTCTTCAAGCTAAAAACACCTCCATTGAGATTGATTTTATATCCAGACCATAATTTCAAATCATATTGATCATTTGGAAACATGATTATATGAATAAACTAATTCCTAGCTCAAAATCTCCTCCATTGACCAGGGACATATACTTGGTATGCCTCAGATACTCAAGGATAGTGCTGAATACCATCTAATGGAGCTCACATGGGTTAACCTTATATATTTTTACTGTGATTAAAGAATAAGTGACATATATAAATGTTTATATAATGACATATGGCTGACCTAATCAACGATGCATATAGAGTCCTTTCCATTCTCTATCTATACTCATGTACCAGAGGACATATTTTATTGGAAAGATGAATTCCTTGAGACACTTGAAATAGTATATATTGAGTTGTTCCATAATGAATATATTCAATATCTTATTAATATAAAAAAATTTACATAATCCAAGATCCATATTAGGTCTATCTTGGTGGATCATGATCCCATGATTACATACTTTTTATCCTAAGTCCTCTAAGTAGAATCATGCGTTCAACCAAAATTTAATGAACAATATGATTGGTGTTTTATTTAAAAAATGTAGTATTTAATCTACATAATCTCTATAGAAAATGAACAAACTCCCAATAAACCACTTATGGACACAAAAATCACATTTTTTCATTATGAAACTGAATTACATTATGGGTTTATCAAACTAAATGTTCTATAACATGGATGTTTGATTTAATCCATAAATGGATCTTTATAAATTGAATAACTTATTGGAATATTTTGTAGTGAAAAATACTTCTGGTTTCATCATGGATATGTATTTATAAAGGTTCCCATTAAGGAAAACTATTTTTAAATCCATATGAAAAATCCTATAATAATGTGATGATTCTATGGAACGTATAATTATAATGAATTTTTGTAACGAAACTGGTGAAAAGGTTTCATTGATGTCTTCCAAGATGCCATTGAAACCCTTTATCAACCAGCAGTTCCTTATAGGTAGAGAGTTTTCAATCCATGTCTATTTTCTTCTAGAATACCCATTTTTAGAAAACAATATTTTTATCCACTGAAGGATTTACAAAAATCAAAATAGTTTTTTGGTATATGGAATCTTTCACAATTCGTGGCTTCCTTTTATTTAGTGAATTCTATACCACTCACTAGTTATAGGTAATATCATCATTATTATTGACTAATAATGATTAACTAACATCAATTATTAGAAAACCATATAGTTCTGGTTCATATCCTCTCTTATACTACTATTCAATACTCATTTTTCAAAATATTTACTTCAGTGGGGATTTATGGAATATATTTGTTTTCTAACTCTTGTGTATCCTAATCCATGACTTCATCAATGTTTATATCCCCAACTATCTATTTTAAGGATACAGTCCCTCTCAAGTAAGGAGGCATGTATTTCTACTATTACCTAAATATTTGAGGTATCTAATAGGTAAATCCAGTTTTTTCTTTGGGGTATCCTATAAATAGTATAAAAAATTCTTTGTGGTGATTTTTTTCATAAATAGGAATTAGAAAATATATCACAATACTAAAATCATATATGAGATAATAATAGTTTATTTACATATAAATGTTCATATGGAATACATTTTTTAACTTTAGTTGGAACTTGGTGTAAAACCCTAAGCTTTTCTAGAGATGTCTTGAGCTTGTTTTTTGTTTCTATTTTTCATTGTGTTGAGTAATTTTCATTTTTTGTTTTATCTTGAGGTGTTTTTGGATGAAAATTTTATAAAAATTGAAGAAGGTGGAAGTGAAGTGTTGATGCTCAGTTTTCCCTAATTGTGAACCTTATCCCAACAAACCTTTCATCCCTAGATAGTGGGGATTTACATGGATAGTGCATGGTTAGTCAAACCAAGCACCATCATAGGAGAAACCGAGTACACCTTAGAAAAGGTGCATGATTAAGGTGCATGGTTAGGAAAAATTTTGTGCCCTGAGCTGAAAACTATGAATACAATGTTTTTTTCTCCTATAAATTATTAAAATATTTCCCAAACCCTCGTCTTATACCCTTGATTTCCCTTGATCGACCCATAATAAATTTTTTTCAGTTACAGAGCCTCCTAAAGGGATTCCCAGGTCGTCTGACCTCTGTTAATAGTGATTCAAATCCCATATTGAAGATGAACACCTCTTTGAGTAAGTGAATCCTATCCCTCTTGGTTTATTATTCCTCTTCATTTCTTCTATCATTCTAGAATGGGGTTTTCTTCCTATTTTGAGTGGACATAGATCTTGGATTTTGGATCTTGATCTAGATTTGAATGATCTTTATTTATTGATATTGATTTTTGTTTTTAGATTGGGATCTCATCCTACATCATTGTGCCGCTAAATTTTGGGGGTTTCCATTTGGTGATCATTCATCAAAAAATTGAGATAGGTGATTTATAATTCAAATACCAAACTCTTGATTTCATTTATATATACGTAATTATTGAATCTCTATTATATTTTTAGCAATTGTTTTTCAAATTGAGTTAATTACTTTTTTGAATTAATTAATTGATGAAAAATGTGAAATTGGGGTTTTATAATTGTAGATTTTGAATAATTAATTGATGAATTAATTATACATTATTGAGATTGTAAATTTGAAAAATTAGTTTATGAGTTAATTATAGGATATTGAGATTGTGAATTGGAATAATTAATTGATGAATTAATTATAGGATGATGGTGTTGTGAAGTGAATAAATAATTGATGAATTAATTATGGGATTATTGGGATTTTATATTTTGATTAATTAATTGGGAAATTAATTAAGGTAATTGATGTGATGAACTTATTGTTGAATTAATAATGAAATTAACGCGTTTAATTAATTTGTTAATTTAGTTAATGAAGTAGAGATGATTAATTAATTATTGAGTTAATTAATGGGATTTATATTATTAATTAATTGTTAAGTTAATTAATGGAATTAAGATGATTAAATAATGGTTATTTAATTAATGTAATTGATACAAATAATTAATTACCAAGTTATTTAATTGAAATTGAGATGATTAATTAATTATTGAGTTAATTTATGGGAGTGATATGATTAATTTATTGTTGTGTTAATCAACTGGATTGATATGATTAATTAATTATTGAATTAATTAATGTAATGATCTTAAAATTATGAATGGTAACATTGACATTAATATGTGTTATTGAAATGATGAATGGTAATAATGGAATTCATATGAGATGTGATATGTAGAATGATAACAATGGAATTTTGAGATATTAATTGAAATATATAATGGTAATAATGGAATTATAATACATTATATCCCCTGAGGATAGTTTAGACACTAACATGCACCAATGTAGGTATTGAGGTTTTGGTGTCCTTGAAACCAAGGGATTTATGTGGTTAAATATTGAATAATTGATAATGTGATAACTATTTACTTATGAATTTTTTATTTATTTATAAATATAGCAGACACTACTATTGATTGGATATTGTTTTAGATGTTTTTGGTGGTGGCTTGTTGATTTGTACTCACACTCTATTCGGTTTTCCTGATTGGTACCTGAATATATTATATGATTACATGATAGGTTAAGGGGAAGGGTCCTTTGTTAGAGGGCTAATTTGGATGGATCATGATGAAGGAACCAGAATTGGTGTTAGGGACCTCTTAGATGAGTTTTTAGAGTCATTATTTATTTTGGGTTTTCCATATGGACACTTAACACATATTTTAGTATGAAAAATCTACTATTCAGTTTTGATATTGTAATCTGAGTTTTAGTTATCTTGTTATACTGGTATTTTATGGTTATGATATCATTTTGTTGTTGAGTTATTTTTTTATTATTTACACTAGTATATTACCCTGATAAAAAGTGGGTATAGTCTCCCCGCGGTTAATATTATACCCTCTCTACTAGTCGGCAGACTCTAGCATAAAACGAGGCATTCCTGAGGTCACATAGGTGAACAAGTTTGGGCATCAGTGTGTGGCACCTGGGTTAGGACCTTATAAAGTGGTATCAAAGGTGTTTTTTATTTTTTCCTTACTAGTTGTGTAACTTAGAAAGTATAATAGTATGAGTCTATCCTTGGTTAAAAGCTCGTGTATGGGAGTGTCTACCCATGTATGGGGGAGAACCCAAGTACCCATGGTGGTACTACTGTTATTGCTATGTTCTTTTACAGTTTAATATTATTTCATGATGGGTGATGCACTTTTTTTCTGATGTGATTTGTTTTCAAAGATTTTTTATATTTACTAATGGCCCAGAAAGTAATTAGGGTTGAGTGTACATGCATCATTCTAGGATATCAGGATTACATTATTACATGCATCATTTTAGGCATGCACAAAAAGGCATGTTTTTGGTATGTTTTTAAAATTTAACTATTTTTCCTTTCTTGTGAAATTTAATTGAAATAGTGACTAATATAAAACTAAATGTGGAAAAATTATGAAATATGATAAAAATTGGTTGTCAGAATGAGAAACATTTATGATAAAATGAGTTACCATTTGTTAACATTGAACTAGATATAGAATAGTTAGGAGTGGTGTCAGTTGCTCATTTCTTACAATATGGTGGGTTTTTTGGAAAAATATTTTTTGTGCCTTGTTCTTTATCCCATAAAAATGTTAATAATAAGAAAATAATATTAAGATTCATTTATGGATTGTAGAGATATTCCTCCATGATGACACCCGTTGAGAGGACGACAGGAGGACATGTCTAGAGATGATACTCCAGTGGTAGGACATGAGGCACCGATAGTGCCAGGTGAGGAAGTTGAAGATAAGTTTTAGGAAAATAGTTATCAGTTCGTGAAATTCATGGAAAGAGACCCAAGGAAGGTTGTGAGGAGAATATATGACTTAACAAGGGAGTTTTTTGTTGCAGTATCCTCCAAAAGTTTTAGGAGAGTGTGGAACTATGGGACATGTTTTCTGGAATGGATCTGTCCAGAATATCCTTTACCACATAGAGAATCCTTTTAATAAGAAGGTTAAGCTGGATGCTGAAATTATATGAGGATCAGTGAAGAACTAGTAGGACGTTCAGGATCTGATTGACTAGGATAATGGTATGCTATAAAAGGATTTCTTAGAGAGGTTCTTATAGAACTTTTATCCCGATACACTGATGTAGGAGAGCATGGTTGAGTTCATGATGTTGACTTAGTGGAGTATGTCCTTGATGGACTATGTTGTACTCTTTACATATTTTCATCACATTCCTCCAGTGTTGGAAACAGATGAGGATACTTCAGTAAAATTATTTCAGGAAGGACATAAGTGTCAAATAATGTCCTAAGTGAATATTTTCAGACTAAATATGTTTTCAAAAGTGGTTAATCAGGCTCTGATAACTGAGGGGTACCTGAAGGGGGATTCCAGTGCAAGAAATATAGTTGATGATGGACAATTAAGAGGTACATATTACAAGATCTGGAAGCATCGTTATGGGAAATTTAGCCAGAGAAGTGAAAATATGAGTGGCCAGGGGGAAACATCAGTTATCTAGGACCTTTATATAGTAATTTTTCTCCAGTGTGGTAGGCCAAACCACTATCATAGAAATTGTCCCCAAACACCAATGGAGTGTTGATCTTGCGGAAATATGGGAAATCTTTAAGAGTTTTGTTGGAACCCGTAACAAACATGTAATGATGGGGAAGATAGAGAGAATCAGAGTGTAGGAAGGGGTTGTTCTACACTATATCAGGCTGGAAGTTGGATTTCTACTAGCTCTGGTGGTAGAGGTAGTGGACACGATTCTTATGGGATAGATACACCACATCAGCAGAGTGACATAGCCTAGTGACTCAGACTATATCATAGGGAAGAGGGGTAGGGAAATTACATGAATTGTAGCCTATAATTAATGATAATAAGGTTGGACCATCAATATTTATATGTATAATTATTGTATATTCTACATTATCTAGTTCCTTATTTCATACTAGTACCTCTAAATCCATTTTTTTGGAAAACATATAAATGTTTGGATCCTGGAAGTGGAGTTTTTGAGAAGGGTTATGATGATTGTTATTCTATTATGAATACTGTTGAGAGATATTGGTATATTCAAGTGGTGTTATTGTATGTTGGGAAGTGTCATTTTCTACAAGATCTAAATATTCTTGACATAGTAGGATTCAAACTCATTTTTGGTATGGACTAGTTAGTAGAATAATGATCCCATATTGACTGTTAATATAGGTGGGTGACATTTACGGATCTTATGGGTGACAACTATATTCATCGAGGAGAGGGGTATATCCAGGAAAGAAGTGTGGGGCCAATTACTTAGTAACTAGGAGATCTCACATCCTAGTTCACTAGTTTTTTACTAGATGATGGGGGTGAAAAACAAGATTTATTTCCACCAATAGTGGGTAGTTTTCCTCTTCCAAATTAAATTTGTTATTAATAAAATCTATTTTAAGGAAAAATGGTCAACCGTTGTTCACCAAAAAAAACATCTACATGCTTAAATAGCTGGAAAAATGATTAAACATCAGGCTAATATTACATGAATAAAAAACTCTATAAATATCCTCGTGAAGCGTGCTAACCTGGGTTTCCAAATCCTCTTTGAATAGATCTTCAAGGTGAGTGATCATCCTTTCCATTATCTAAATAAATTCCTCTGTGTTGATTTTTCTATAATTTAATCCTCTGGCCAATATGCGGTCTTGTTTTAATATCCACACTTCTGGCTCCCCGTTAGCATCAAATTTCAATTGATGATCATAAATTCTATTGATCTCCTCTTCTGAGACATTGGGCTGGAGACTAGTTTCAATCATTAATTCCTTGGAGTGCTAGATAAATTTCAAGCACTCCCCATCTTCTCCTTCCCCTTCTCTTAAATTCCTGCTCAATTCTTCACTTTCCCCATTCTGAACATATTTACCTTTATTTCATCTACCCATTTTGGATGACTGAGTCTCCATTGGTTTTGATATGTATGAGTAGTCTATTCATCCTGTTGGCTTTTCCCCTTAGCCACAATGCATTTCCCCAAGTCACGCATGCCTTTTTTACCCTTAATCCTTCTAGGTACGTGGGGTATTTTCCCTTGAATTTAGTCCCAAATATCCACTAAGGGGTGACTGTAACTGTCATCATCATCAGAAGACTCATCCTCATGAGATACAGGTGGCTTATCGACCTACAGACCACGAAAAAAGTTCCCCAACTCTATTACTTCCCTAACAGTGTGGACCATCTACACACACAGAGACACATTACCTGATTTATTCCCCAAACAAGATCCCTTCCCCCATCCCCAGCCTTCCAAAGACCTTTGGGGTTGGTTCTGAGGATTTTTGGGTCTAAGGGTCTCAGGACATTCTCACCATCCAGCCTTACCTGTCCACTTTGAGAGCCGGTTGCAGCTGACATGAAGTATTTTCCCTACATCAACTCCAGTCTTGTGGGTTGTTCATATCCTCTTCCTACAAATTGAGGACGAAGGTTTCTGTCCTCCCAGTCCTGAACCCTAGGACTTTGAACATCACTCACTAACAAGCTCATAGCTACATGATCATCTATAGTTTTCTCATGAATTTCCAAGTCCTACTTTAGACGGGAAAACACATCCACAACCCAAGGCTCAGCCTCCTTTAGCTTCACACATTTCACTACCACTGGAGGGGCTAAAGAAGGCCACAAATGATCCACCTTAACACTAGCCTCCACACCTAAGCTGGCGAGAGCCAGCCCCTCTGGAGCATCCCTGCACGCCTTTACTTTCTCGACCATGCCATCAATATCCCACACCATTTGGTTTATAACATGGTAAATCTACACCACATTCCCCTTAGATTAACTGGTCTCAACCTGTATAACCCTCTTCCCATGACTACAAAAAAGGACAAAATGTCCAAATTGGTGGAACCTTTGGCAGAAAGCATGCCACTATTCTAACATGACCCTTTATAACCAATGAAAGTCTTCTCCAATAGAAATCCATAGCCACTCCATGCAATCCTTTGAAACATTTTCCTCAACACATACTTGAGCGGAGATCAGATGACAAACCACTGTCATCCGGCTATCTGAACATAGGTATCGACCAAAAAAATTTCCTAGAATTTGGATAATTGACGGGTTTTGGAAGGGGAGAGGTAGATTTGGAAATCTTACTCAAACCATAGATGAGGGAGCATCATGATTCCAGTTGAGTTCAAAAGACCATCGTAGAAGAAGAAAGTCACATCCATTGATTTCATGAGGGGCGTGAGACCAGGAGGTATTCAGATTATACTCTAATGCTGAACAAATAATCACCTGATTCTAGTCTAAGAGACCCACTGCCGCACAATCTTACATATCCCACGAATCAAATATGAATCGATCAAAAATTTCAACAAAGGGACGATAACCCATGAATCGGGATATCAGCGTCAGCCAGTGAAGATCCAAGGCCTCATTAAACCCCTTTAAAGATAACACAAGCTGAGGTGCACCGATCTGAAGATCAGGGACCTTAGGGAAAATTGGGATCAGAGGGAAGGGGGGAAGAAAATTTGGATTTGTGAAAGGGATGAAGGGCCAATATGTCAAGGGGGAAGGAGGGACATGCCTCCCTCCCCCCAATGGGGCGGAGGGGGCCAGAGCCACAGACATCACCCTAGGTCATCGACGCTAGGGGATGACCCAAAACAATGCTTCCATAGTGGGTAGGTTTCAACATTTGTTTTCAGAAGACTTCTCAGGGCTCCCACCTAAGAGAGATGTCGAATTCACCATTGTGCTCATACCTAGGGATATTACTGTTTCTATTCTACTATACAAAATTACATATAAATATCCTATAGAGATCAAGACCCATATAGATGAGTTAGAGGATAGGGGATTTATCCATCCATGTACATCACCTTGGGGTTCACTAGTGTTGTTTTCTATGAAGATGGATGGGATTTTACCCTTGTGTGTATATTATTGGAAGTTGAAATAAATTACATCAAATAACATGTATCATCTTCCATGTATAAATGACCTTTTTGACTTCTTGAGGGGGTCTTGTGTATTTTCTTTGATTGAATTGAGATCATGGTAAAATTAGTTGAGAGTTGAAAATTCCAATATACCGTGGATTTCTTCCAAAAGAAGGTATGGCCTATTTGATTTCATCGTAATGCTGTTTGGGTTAAAAAATGAAATAGTAGTGTTTATGAACTTGATGAAGAGAATCTTCCATCCGTACCTGGATCAATTTGTAGTTTTGTTTTTGGATGAAATTGTTGTGTTCTATAAGGATAATGATGATCATTCCCAAGAACATGAGCCTTAGCCCGATTGGTAAGGACTCCGTAAGTGCATCCAAGTTACCAGGGATCAAATCGAGGTGGAGGTAGAATTTCTGTGTTACTGCAGTAGTACTGTAGCAGGAACTGTGTAGTACTGTAGTAGGTACTGTAGCAGGCACTGTTTGGCACTGTAGCAGTCGGAAATATGCCCCCGTTTGGGCCTTCAGGCCACCAATTTGGTCCCTGAGTCCTTTAAGACCTTTGGTCCACCCATGCCTTCATGTCAGTAAGGCCTTTGGGCCACCTCAAGGCCTTCGAGCCACCTTAAGTGCAGATGCAAACCATACAACCTACAACAAACAACCTCTATAAGGAGAATGAGTAAGGAGCTTTCACCATAGCAGAATCTAAATGGATTGCAAGAATGAGAGGGTTTGGCACCTTCCATCAGGACAAGCCTGTGCATGCAAGGGAATTCCTAGTCGAACAACCATGCGAAGGTGGAGAGATGATTTCACGATGAAGATGCCGGGGAGGAGCAGTTCCAAGTAGTTAGTCTGGGTTGTATGTAATTTTTGAAGTCTACAAGAAATGAATTCCACTATGGTCTACAGGCCATGTAATACTTACACCTACGGGTCATTCAAGGGTTCTACCTCACCCCTTTAAAGGTGGACTATCAAAAAATCAATAAAACATAAAGGCCTTAGGGACATTGGAGGATGGTCATTCCCAACACCTTGACATCATACTGAGTATAGTGAGAGAGCATCAAATATATACTAATCTATCTTAGTGTCAATTTTGGATTGATCAGGTGTACTTATTAGGTCACATCCTCTTGGAGGAAGGCGTGTTAGTAGACCCAAAGAAGGTTCAGGTAGTGGTTTCTTGGGGGAATCTCATGAACATGTTAGATATTTGAAGATTTATAGGGTTAGCTGGATATTATAAGAGATTTATCTAGGAATTTTACCAATTTTATGTCCCACATTCAGGTTTACCAAGAAAGGGATAAATTTTGAATAGAAGGAAGCATGTAATATTGCCATCCAGGAGTTAAAGAAGTGCTTGACACTAACACCGATCATGATCCTACATAATCTTGGTGAGGACTATATGGTGTTATACTATGGGATTTGATTAGTTATGATGCATGTATATTGAGTTGTGGAATATGGGTCTCAGTATTTGAGGCCTCAGGGATAGAATTACCCTTCACATAACCTTGAGTTAGATGTAGGGGTTTATATTTAGATTTATTGGAAACATTATTAGTTTGGAGAAAAGATTACTGTGTATACAAATAACAAGATATTAATGTATATATTATCATAGTGGGATTTGAATATTTAGAAGTAGAGATGGGTTGACTATATGCATTCTTTTAATTTTGAGCTAGCATATATGCTCTAGAAGGGAAAGAATGTTTCTGATGTATTAATCAGAAAACTCATACTCATGCTATTTAGGAGTCTTGTGTCGAGAGGAAGATGATGAATTTTATGGAAAAGATGCATGTGGTAGTTTAGGAGAGTTAAGAGAATATGAACCTGGTATCAATTTCAGTGGGGTTTACACTTTTGAGACAGATCATAGATATAAAATATGAGTATCTAGAGTATTTGGACTTGAGGGAAAGCCTTGATGGTTGGGAGTCACATTGAGATTAAGCCATAAATGAGTATGAGTTCATCTACATAAATAATTGGATTTTTGTTCCTACCAGTATACAAGTGGAGTTAATGCAATAATTTCATGGATCAAAGTGGGAAGTACATCCAGGGGTGAATTGTTTTCCATGAAATATGATGATAGTTTTGGTATCCATGCTTGAAAAAGGAGGTAGCATGGTTCATGATACAATTCTACACCTGTCAGTAGGTTAAGGATGAGCATCAATGACCTATATGTTTACTATAGATTTTGAAAATTTTAGAATATAATTAGGACAAAATTACCATGGAATTTGTTGTGGGTCCCCTAAGGATGCCTTTTAAGATTGATGCAATTTGGGTTTTTATGGAAAAATTGATAAAGGTAGAACACTTATTTCTTGTACATGGGAATTTATCAGTGGATAATCTGAGAGATTTATATGTGCTGGAGATAGTACTTCTATAGAGGGTTCCTCATACTATTATTTCAGGCCAAGGATCACACATTATATTGCACTTCTAGTAAGGAATACAGAAGGTTATTTTTTTATATATGTTTTTTTGAGTACATTTTTTCACCCATAGAATGATGGGCAGTCAGAGCATATAATACAAGTGCTTGGGGATATTCTATGACATGTGTTATTGAATTAGGTGAGTCTTGGGAGAAGAACATGAAACTAGTGGAGTTCACCTATAACATAAGTTTTCCGGACACTATTTAGATGTAACCATACAAGGTTATTTTTAGTTGTCCATGAGGACCACCTACTAGATAGAGGATGGTGAGTTGGAATTGCTTGGAACAAGTGTTGTAAAGGAGGCATTAGAGTAGGTTCAGTTGATTTGGATGTGTAAGGATATGAATAAGAGTAGACCAAAGTAGTATACTCATAGACGTCAATGACCACAATGATTCAAAAAGGGTGATCATGTATTCCTTCAGGTGTCACCAAAGATGGATCACTGTAGGATATGGAGACAAGGAAAATTGGAACCAAGGCTCATTGGACCATTTGAAGTTGTATAGAGAATCATGTTGGTGGTATACTATGTTTCTCTTCTATAGAATTACAATGATGTGAATGATGTTTTTCATGTGTCACAACTTCATTGGTATCACCATAACCCTTCTCATGTGATTGGTGTCGATGATGTTGATCTTAAGATAGTTATGACCTTTTAGGAGAGTCCTATATGTGTTTCGGATTGTAGTGAGAAAGTGTTGTAGGGGAAATACCATGATGATAGTTTGTGTATTGTGGAAAAATGGATGTGTTCATAAGGAAACATAGTACAAGGAAGAAGATATGAGGGCTCAGTGGCCTAAACTTTTTAACTCAGAATCTTAGAGAATATTGGGAGTACAACCCAAGGAGAATTTTTTATATGGTGGGGAGATTGAAAACCCCAAAATTTTATAAAGATGTATTGGGATCCTTTATAGGTTTTATTTTCCTTATTTTTAGTACTTTTAATTTAGGTTTTACCTTGTCATATATTGGGGTGAAAATTTGATAAAAATGGAAGAAGTGGGAAGTGCACAGTTGGCACATGGGTTTCCCTAACCATGCGCCCTGGCCCAGCAAACAATACAATCCTAGACAATTGGTATTTTCAATATTAGTGCATAGTATTTTCAAAATGTGTTCCCTATTATGAGTAAATGTGAACCCCATAGAAGTGGAGCACTATTAAGGCACACAGTTAGGAGAAACCATGTTCCCCGAGCAGCAAAAAGTGTGTATGAGATTTCATTTTTCAAATATTATTAAAATATTTCCCGAACCCCCGTCTAATACCCTCGAATGTCCTAGATTGACCCATAATTTATTTATATCAATTCCAAATCCCCTCATAGGGATTAAAAGGCTATATGACCTTCGTTCCTAGTGATTTAAATTCCAGATCAAAGATCTACACCTCTCCTTGTAAGTGAATCCTATCCCACTTGGTTTCCCATTCTTCTTCCATTATTATCACATTATAGAAAGGGTTTTTCATCCTATATTGAGTGGATATATATATGTAGGATTATGGATATAGATCTATAATTGAAGGGACTTGATTTTTTTGATCTTGATTTTGGGTTTTACATTGGGATCTCATTCTATGTTATTGTGCCTCCCAATTTTGGGGTTTTCCATTGGGAGACCATTCATCAAAAAATTGAGGTAGGTGGTATATAATTAAAATATAAAATTATTTATTTAATTTATGTGTAGTAATTGTATAATTTCTATTAGATGTTAGCAATTGAGTTTTTGATTGAGTTAATTAATTTGGTGAATTAATAAATTGAAAACAATTGTGAAATTTGGGTGATTTGAATTGTATATTTTGAATAATTAATCAAGGGATAAATATAGGATATTGAGATTTTTTATTTAAATAAATAATTGATGAATTAATTATAGGATATTGATATTTTTAATTTGAATTATTAATTGATGATTTGATTATAGGATGGTGATATTGTGAATAGAATAATTAATTGATGAATAAATTATGGGATTATTAGGATGTTAGATTTTGATTAATTAATTGGTAAATTAATGAAGGGAATTGATGTGATGAATTTATTATTGAATTAGAAATGAAATTAAGGTGATTAATAAAATATTGATTAAATTAATTAAATTGAGATGATTAATTAACTATTGAGTTAATTAATGGGATTGAGATGATTAATTAATTTTTGAGTTAATTAATTGAATTGAAATTATTGATTATAGTTGAGTTAATTAATTAAAATGAGATGATTAATTAATTATCGAGTTAATTAATGAAAATTGTGATGAATAATTAATTATTGAGTAAATTAATGGGGTTGATATTATTAATTATATTTTTATTTAATTAATTGGATTGATATGATTAACTAATTTTTGAATTAATTAATGTAGTAATATTTAAATGATGAATAGTAACACTAGAATTCATATGTGATATTGAAATGATGAACATAAACAATGAAATTCATATGGTAATTGAGATCTAGAGTTATAACAATGTCATTTTGAAATTCAAAATGAGATATATAATGGAAATAGTTTCATTCTGAGACATGATATCAATTGGGTATAGTTTAGAATCTGTCTTGAGATAAAGCATGTATTATGGTTCAAGTGTCCTTGTGAACCCGTGGGTTTATGTAGTTAAATAAATAATAATTGATATTGTGATAACTATTTAATTATAAATTTTTTTATTTATTAATAAAACTGCATACACTACTATTGAATGGATATTGTTTTTGACACTGTTGGTGGTGGTTTAATGAGTTATACTCACACCCTACTCACGATGCCTAATCAGTAACCGCATATATTATATGATTGTTGGATAGGTTAAGGGAAATGGTAATTTGTAAGAGTAATGATTGGGGTAGATCATGATGAGGGAACTAGACTTGTTATTAGATCCCACTTAGTGGAGCTGTCAGTTTATTTATTTATTTTGGGGTTTTCATATTGAAACTTGGAATGTACTTTATTATCTAATATATACTATTAATTTTTGATATTGTATTCCAAGTTTTTTATCTTGTTATACTTGTATTTTTGTAGTTATGCTATCATTTGGTTATTTAGTTGTTATTTTTATTATTTCTTCTCGTGTATTACTCTAATAAAAAGATGGAATAGTCTCCCTATGATCGATATTAAACCCTCACTACTAGTCAGTAGCCCCTAGCATACATGGATATAGACTTGAGTTCACATAAAGAAATAGATGAGGGAACCTTTGTGTGACACTCGGTTCGAGACATTACACCTGGTTTAGAATTTTTGCTATATTTTGTAACGTGTATTGCTAAAAGTATAATTGAATAATCGCACAACTCTTCATTGATCTCACCATGTATAACATGGAATAATTTTTCCCTTAAATTAAACCATCCCACTATGGTTTATAAGGAGGTATGATTTGAGATAGAATAGAAAAATACCATAAAAAATCAATCAATACCTGATTATGTTATTATCCTCTATGGTGTGAGTAGTGTTTCTTAATGTTCATACCTGGTTAGTTTTAAAAGTCATTATTTTATTCTTTAAATTTATCAAAATAATCATAATTCTACCTCATTAAGTACAAATATACCTATATTTTATTTATTATTAATAGTAAATTCATTTGTAAATGT
The DNA here is from genome assembly GCA_963277665.1 of Viscum album. NCBI lineage: Eukaryota > Viridiplantae > Streptophyta > Magnoliopsida > Santalales > Viscaceae > Viscum > Viscum album. The sequence continues at coordinate 229,590,560 of OY728125.1, forward strand.
TCCACACACATAGATATGAACTAACTCAATAATCTCTATGGACCTTTCTAATTTTCCACTTAACAGGGCTTTGGTCAGTTTTCCTTGTAAACATGCATGAGAAACACCAATTTTTTTATTTAAAATGAATCCTAATATCTATCTTAGTGTAATATGGTTAACTAATTTTTATTTACATGACCTATATAGTGATTTTATATGTGGGTGTGGTATGATTCATGTAAACTATTTTCATTATTGATTTCCATTACTTTGTTTGGGTAAGCAAACACTTAATCAATGTTATTTTAATAGTCCTTACCATAACATATTATCTCATTGTCAAATAAGAAACACTTATTCAAAAATTTTAAAATAAATCCATATGTATCAATTTTAGTCATAATAATATTTTTTTGGGTAACCAAATACCTATAATAACAATATTTCAAAACCAAATCATTCTAGTTGGAAATATGATGTGGTAGTTTCTAATAGAAACAATAAGAAGTATGATACTATTGGGTGTTATTAGATCAAAAAACCATGTGAAATATTCCATAATCTACTTGGTTTTTATATGTGAATATATATTTGAGCACCACATGCCATATATAATACACAATTCTTAGAAATAGATAGATTTAACTTGATAAAAAGATCCCCTGGAGCTTCCCCCTATATATTGGAATGGGTGAAGTTTTTCTTCTAGTATACCTTCTTTACACATAATAAATAAAGACCATCATGTTCCCTTTCTTTCCCCTTGATAATCCTTTTCTTTGAAGTATGTTTCAATGATGATTTAGATTTTGAGTTAGTTTTGGATCTCTTTGCATGGTATTTCATGTTTTTCACCATAGGAATATAATTATTTTCATGCTTTATATCCTTTCCATGTTGGTTAATTAGAGTGAGGAGATATGGTGGATACTTATATATGTTTTTCACATTTAAAATTACAAAAAATCTGTTTAATCATTGATGGAGTGATGAAATAATAACGATAGAGCATAATTAATTAGGCATCATAAACTCCATAACCTCTTAGAACTTAACGTAACCAATAATTTTAATTATGTTAGGACTAGATGAAATACACTATCCTTTTTTACTCATGAACAAAACCTTGGAGAAATCATATTGTTCCTATCCATCTCTCTTATAATAAATATAATAGATAATCTAGAGGATTCTATAAGAATCCATGTTTTAACATGAGAACATGAGTTCACTATAAATGGATTATTATATTAAACACTAATCATATAGAACAAAATTCTAGTGTTTTTTATTGATGATGAACTTCTTATCACACACCTCCTTATAAAATATACTAGGGATTAAATATTCTAGCATGTAAATCACCAATTAATGGAACCACACAAACTGTAATAATCTAAACCATTCCTAAAATTAACTAATTGTTAAGAAATGTTATTTCTTCTAAGTAGATCAAAGGTATGAAATTGTAATTTTTTTCAATAATATGAGAAAATAATATTAATAATTTATTTGATTACTAGGTGTGATATAATATATCATATTTTATTTGTAAGTATCCCAATATTTTATCAAGTCTCAAAAACCATCAATGCTAAAATCAAAATGTATAATCATGAGAACATTCAAGTAGAAAGAATCCCTATTTACATTATAAAAATCTAAATGGCAGTCATGAAGATTTAAAATGTATTTAGGAAGGTGGTCTTACCAACTATAAATGGGAATCCTCATGATCAATTTAGAAGAATCCCCAATCAAGAAATCTCAACTCATAATTCCTAAACACTATTCTCTAAAATTATATTGGATAGACTAAGTCCATTAGACCTAATATTGTTTTGATTAAGTTGACCAACTATCATAGTTAATACTTCTTGATAATTAAAAGATCCCCAAAATAGGCTGAACCAACACATTAACTATGGATCCATATTAATTTAGATGATTGAATTATATTAATGACTTAATATTTGATTGAGGAATTTTTCATTATGTGTACATTTTATTATTTTATTTTTTTACATGGCTTGTTAATATTAAGTAGATTTTACTTAATTTATTTACCATGTTTTGATAAAATATTTACACACAATCCATTTATTTTAATTATATATTTTCATATTAATCCATTTATTTACATGATCATGGTAATACATCCATAAAATAAATCATGAATTAGACATAAATAAAATAAATAAAAAATTTCATGTTCATGATATTTTACTATAGGTTTTTTATTGATAAAAAATAAAAAAACCATTAAACCCATGGGAAAAAACTCATTGAGCTTGTGTTGGGTTGTGTTTTCTATACAAACTATATCAGGTGTATCTCCTTGGATTGGGTTTTTTCTTGAATCTATATTAAACCAAATAAATGTACCTTTGAGCTCTAACCTTACAATAAATTTACGTCACACATAGGTGAAGGGAACTAGAAGGGGGTGGGGGTTACCTAAAAGAAATCATAGGAACACATTGTTTTATATAATAAAGCGGGAGGAATAAATTGCATTCCATCAAATTAATTTAATTAAAATATTTAAAAAAATATATGAAATAATTAAATTAAATAAACTATACACATACACCAGTGTTTCTAACTTCATGTTCATATACCTATGAAATGAATACATTTTTAAAATAACTAGCTAGCATACATTTGGATTCATTATCTAATTAAGATAAAACACTTGAGAATTAATCCAATTATTAACTAATTAATAAATTAATTCATTTTATATTAATCTCTATCCAATATATCCTTTATATTCCCTTCCATTTTGGTTTTAAATAACACAATGAAATTAATTTTATTTTAAATTTAATAAAACAAGGAAACGACTTGTAGTTGAAAGTAGCTTTGTGAGTACCTTCTTGAACTACTTGACAAGTACTGATATCCTATACTAAATACTCACACAAAATATATCTTAGATGTTTTATCAAATATTTATATCATGTGTTTGATTAAATAAATGACACACATAACACATATTAATTAATTTACATGTAATGATTTTAATTCACAAGGAATAGTTGATGTATTGGGAAAATACATGGAATGGTGTTCATGATTTTACATAGAAATTAATTATGAGTTTAATATATATATATAACCTATTATATGGAATGTATTATTCAATAAATGACACATTAAACACATAATTAAGATTTTTGATTGAGTATAAAGTTATAATTTTTATTTTCCAGGTAAATAGGTTGGGTTCAGAATGTGTATACCCAACTGTATGTTGTTTATATTACTCATCATATGTCAATGATACATGTCTTTGGAATGGGAATGTAATTATATATAGACATTTTTGTTTATAGAAAATTTATAACTAGTGTAAGAAGTGTAAACTCCTTGTTTTATGGATTCCAATCCTTATATGTCATATAATTTAATACATGATGCATATTTGACCATGTGTTTTACACTGTGAAAGCATGTTGACTACACGATGTGTAACCATGTTACAAAATATGTAGTATTAAATTCCATGTACCGATATGTTATGGTCAAGATATGGAGTTTATTTAATATATAAATGTGTATTTATTTCATGATGACCCATGAAAAGTTATTTTTTTTGGCGCAACATAACGGGATACACAATGTGTACATTTGATCTACACATAGTGTAAAATTAAACTACATGATCCAAATTACTAGCACATATGTATGGTTGATTTAGATTTTATTCCTTAATTATTAATTATATTTGGGATTTTTAAGTAGGAAATGAAGTGGGGAGGAAGATATCTAAAAAATTGGATTATAAGAAAATTTTTCCTAAAATGAAAAGTAACATTAAAACAAGCAGATTATTGATAATTAATAAATAATTATAAAAATAATGTTTCTTCATTGATAAAAATTATCTTTTCTATATATATGATATGTTCCTATTAGGTCAATAAAAAACTTTACTTTCGTTAGATTCAATGAATAATTAATAATGTACATAACATGAATTCCATGACCAAAAAAATGTTTTTGAATAATATTGACAAATGTTTTCATCAGAACTAAGAGAATATATTTTTATATTAATTTATAATTATTTTAAACATAATAAAAATAATTACCTCGGTTTGGATGCCTTTTTTTAATGGTGTTGATCGATTTAACATGATCACGACATCATCTCTACATTATAAATAGCCAAAGTGGAGCCCCTATAGTGGTGATCCATATGTTTTCCACTGATCTCTAAATATTACTGGTGAAATAATAGGTTCTAACATAGTTGATTGATTATATTTCATTTTTAATCCATAAATCTTCACATTCCTTCATGGTTGAAAAAATATAATATTTTTTTCTTAGTATTGAGAGGAAGATTGGAGGATGAAGAGGTTGATAGGAATTTTGCGCACATTGATTAACCAATTTCAAAATGAGATAACAATCTATTTATATATATATGTTTAGGTTTATATATTTATTAAATACTCATAGTAACAAAATAATATATTAAGCACATAAAAATTCAAATTCTATGTTAAATAATTTTAATATTATTTTATCACATATATTTTTTAGAACCATATAATGAAAAACAATTAATTTTATAAGATGGTAAATAAATATTTATCACCAGACCCAAAACACAATCCATTCATCATTATAATTTTTTGAATTATTTAATATGTATTTAAATATTTATCATTCAATAAATATATAAGTAGTTTTGTTAATAGTACCATGATTAAGTATTGATTTAATATTCTTGTAACTAAAAAAATATTTATTTGACAAATGGATAAAATTTTTACCTTATGAATAATAAGTGAAAAATAAATTATAAATACCCCATATCCTATAGCTCAAAACCTGCTATTATTTTACTACATTATCATAAGAACAAGGGATATAATATAGAAGGATTGAATAGTTTAATAGTCTTGGGATACTGGATACATATATGATTCTCACATTATATAGGAAAAAATGAAATATAATACAATAATAATCATGAGAATATTATGAATTATATTAAATATATGATTTCAATCAAATATACCTTATTTGTATCCTAAAAAAAGAAAAACATAATAAAGGGTGATCTCACATTCTCTGTATGGGAAATCATACTACATAAGATTTCACAAAGTAAATAAAAGATAAATAATATGGTTGAGATAAACAATATTCAAATATTCCATATAACTAATACCATAAAGGGGACTAAATCCATGGATGAAATAAAAACATAAATAATCACTTGGATAATCATAACTAGTTTCATTATGATTGAATGCATAATGCCAAACATCATTATCTTACCATTATGGACTTGTTACAAGAAAACATACATAAATAGGTAAGGAATATTCCAAATAACCAAACTATTTTGTCTCATGAGAAATTTTGATTAATTGAGTTGATATAATAGGCCATAAATATCACTTGTTATGTTCAATTGATTCATTATATTAATGTGGTGAAATATAATTAACAAAAACATTCTTATGGAAAAACTAGTATACAAAATGTCAATAAATCCCCATTCTATAAACATAATCATAAACTATCCAAAATAATTTTGAAAATGTTATGAAAATATTATATCTGTAAAAAATAATAACATTCACCAAATAATGTTAACATAGATGAATATACATTAAAAATATCACTAGATTATTTATATGGGTTACTACCCATTTAAATTATAAATAATATATTTAAAATATAAAAATATCTCAAATATTAAGTAAAATATTTTATTTGAAAGGAATCATGAAAATATTTAATGTAAACTTAAAATAAATGAGTGGTAAGGATGATAAGAAATGACATTCATGTCATATAAGTTAAAAAACATTCCTTTCACACTTTTTTAAAAAAGTCTGAAAGTTTCTCGTTTAGAAAACAATTAAAAGATAACATTAAAACCATTTTATAAAAGTAAAGCATGGGTAAAAATGGATTTAATAAATAATTATATAATAGTAATAGTATCCATTAAGTTATTTTAATTAGAATATTGATATGGAAGAAAAATATTCCCAATCAAGTAAAATAACAAAGTTTGTTCTCCTTAAAAACATAGTTATGGAATCATGAGTACTTAAAGAGTTCAAAATGAAAAGAAAACATTTAATTAACATAAATAAATATAGGATAATGAAATATATTGGGTTTAATATGGAAATATAAAATAATCCCCATAGGAGAGAATTTAATATAAATAATCCCAAATAATGACGTGATTGTAAAATAAACCCTTACCTCAGGTTCCACTTCTTTCACATGTGTTCAAAAATACTGTATAATAAATATATATTTATAATAAATTATTACATAAAAATACTAATATAAATTATACCATATACTATATTCTTATAATCTTTTATCACCCATATATATATAATTAATTGTTAAAATTATTATTCTGGTTAATAACTTCATTGTTTTTTAAGTATGATTTGGTTCCCTAGTTTTGGTCCTTGTAATTTGATCATGGTTACATAATATTATGAATTATATTAATGATATAAATATCATATATATTCATTATATATTTTTTTATAGTAATCCATATAAGTTAGATATAGGAAATTCAATTTCATCATTCATGGAGATGGCATGTCGTACGTAATAATGAACATTGTTTTAATTTTTCGATGGATGGGAAAAAAGGTAAATAATAATTCAAATTTAAGGATAATTATTATATCATATATATAATATATATTCATTATATATATCATTATTACCATAAATTTAAATAGAAAAGGAAAACAAATCACATCGCTTTGTGGAGGTGGTAGTCCACACATACACATGAGTGACATTGTCATTTCCCAACATATTGGAATGTAAGAAGGTAGATGCAATATTATTATTAAAGAAGTATATTTATGTCATAAATATCATATACATAAATGAAATCCATTATTAAATCCATTTGTGAGAGGCTGTTATGGAAAATAAATTACATCAGTTCATGAGGCGGTAGTCTTCCATACAAACGATCAACAATTTCGTTTCCCATTTCATAGAAGAGGATATGGATATTGATAATTAAATTAACATAATAACATGAAATTATATTATATATAATGGTTTTATTATTTCAAAACCTTTAAATAATATCTTATGGTGGTATAATAAAAAAAACAAAAATGCATGGTTATGAACTATACATCTTCTTCAGAAAATATCTTCAGGTTTATACCAAAACATCTATTATGATTATTTTTTGATAAAAATAAATAATTTTGGTAATGGGGGTGAAATAATTATGGATTTTTTCTAGGCATTGGACCAAATAATAGGATTTAAATAATATAGAGGATAGGATAGGGGGATCCCTTTTATAATTGAGGTGAGTTAGACACTTGAAATATTTTAATGTTTTAAAATAATTTCCATTAAAATTATTGAAAAATTGGATAAAAAGTGGATCAGAGTATATGGTTATAATTTTAAGTTATATATAAAACTAATTAATGGGGTTTCAAATTTTTTCCCTATTTTAAAGCTTATATTTCTAGTTTTACCAGGGTAAACCTATTTGAACCTTAACTGCGGTGAATGATTTTTAGAGTGTTTACTATTCATTATGCCCAAAATTTAATTTTGACATATTTAATAATATTAATTATTATTATTAAAAATATTGAATCTATATTATATTATTAAATTTATATAAATTAAATAATTTAATTAAAAATAAACCTCAAAACTCAAAAAAGTGATTTTCCAAAGGAAAATTTTACTTAAATATAAAAAGTTTTTATATCAAAATTCAACATAAAATTTATTTAAATTTTAAAAATTAGATTAATAATAATTAAATTGATGTATTTTTACTTTTAAAACAATTTTTAAAATAGGATGTTTTGTAAATACTTTAAACAAAAAGACAAATTTTAATAAAAATCAAATTTTTCAATATTCATAAATAAATTAATCTTATCAAAAACATATAAAAAATTACAATAAGACACATTTTAAATATTTATTTCAAAATTAAGTTCATTTTATCAAAAAAATTTCTAAAAGTTTCAAAAATATATTTATATTATAATAGTAGAAAACATGATGAAATATTTTTAAGAGAAAATACAATTTTAAGCATGAAATGTGATCTCTTATTATTCCATGCCTAGAAAAAATATTAAATGAATGATAAATTATTTTATTGAGAATATGATATTTAAATTTCATTTAAATCATTCATCACTAGTGAATAATTTTAATTTTTTATGATAAAACACATTACGTGCATAAAAAAATAGTTTTTCAGAAAAGTTGTTTCTTTTAATTTAAAATAATATTTCTCTTCATTTATAATCATTTAAAAACAAATAAATTTATTTAAAAAATTTGTAAACCATATAATTTTCATAATTTAGTTAGTTCTATTTATACCCTAAAATTTGAACTCTAGGTTATAATAGTGTACTGTATTATGGTTCATTTAGACTTGGGGTTGCTTGCATCTCAAGTTATCGAAGAGGTATAATTTAATTAAAAATAAATATTTGGTAAAATATTATTGTGTTACATTATTCCCCCATAAAAAAAATTCCATCCTCAAAATTCTCATGGATATTAATTTATAAACAAATGAGGTTGGTTCTTCTTTATAACATCTTCATGTTCCCACATTACTTCTTCCATTTTTAGATTTCTCTAAAGTAACTTCACCAGTTGAGTCAACTACTTCTTCAATAATTTATATATAGTGCTAATAATTTGGATAGGGTAATTATAGTAAGATATATAATGTTCCAATTTTATTTCTTTAGAGGTGCCCACCCACATTTGGTCTAGAATATACTTCCATAATAATGAGATATAGAACACATCATGTACTTTTGAGATCCTTGTTGGAATTTACAATCAGTAGCCACAAATACTCTTTTTTCTAGAATTTCAACAGGTCTGTTGTACCTAGGTATTAGTTTTCCCTTCTTAACTAACCTTATAATACACTTACATGGAGATATTTTCAAGAAGATTTGATATCCCACTTGAAATTAAAAATCATTCATATGGTTATTAACAAAGCAACTTTTCCTATTTTGAGATTCTTTATTACGGATTTGAATATTATTTACCTTTTACATTATCTCCTCCACAATTTTAGGGATTACAATATTTATTTCACTAAATTCATCCCAAAAATATTGAGTATGACATATGTTTCCATATAATTCTTCATACAACCCCATTTTAATACTTGAATGGATGATATTATTATAGGATAACTCTACCTAAGTTAAATAATGGTCCCACATACCTTTAAATTCAAGTAGGAATGACATAAACATATATTATAAAGTTTGGATATTTATAGCGGCCCTGCCTTTTCTTACATTACTAATACATTATTTTAAAGATATACAACATAATTGTATTACACATATAGGATCTAATGGTTTAGTATTTTGGGTAAACTAGGACCATTCATAACTTTCACAACATAAAACATAAACAATCATTTAATTCCTTCTTCAATTTCTTCTTTTTATCACTTGAACTTTCCTTAGTACATGTAGTCACATGAGAATATATATTAAAAGGGGTGACCTAAAATTCTAGAAAGAGGATATATAATAACAATATAACAATGGGTGATCATAATCATATCACAGACAAAAGATCATCAACATGAGAGGAATCATTAATAAAAGACTTGAAATGTGGCAATGCATAAAAATGAAACATCATGCCTTAGTGGATAAATACAATACATAATTGTGAACAAAGATATCATCTTGTTCAAAAATAATTTCACATTAAATATTGAGATTCATCACTTTACGTAATGCATTGGAGCGCAGTATAATTCCGGTCACACTCATCACAATGAAACATTCATATTGCGCTATATAATTCCAGGTGCACCCGTCACTTCTTAACATTATCATTTATCATGAATGCCATAATGAACATATATAAAAAATGAACATAACTAACCCATGAAAAGGAATGGGTTTCATCTCATAGTAAAAAATTCATAAACATTGGATTCCCAAAAGAATGAGGGAATAACATACATGTTACAAGAACCATCAACCATGAATGAGAAGTAAAAGGTGTGTTCTTAAAAGAAGAGTTCTTTTGGAAAACATTTTGTTTGAAATAAATACTAGTGAAAAAAATTTATATTCCAAAAAAGGAAATGAGAAGATTAAAATATTATTTTTATGGAGTAACCATATCAAAAAAGTGTGAAAGTGGGAGAACCTGAAGGATGAAAATTGGGTTCGAGAATTTCCCCTTACTTATATCTGAACGCTTCCTTCGATTTAATATCCTATATAATGAAATTATATTCATTAATTAGAAATTAAAAAACCTTTTTTACAAGAATATGGTTCATTTTGGTTTTATTATGTTATTTTATGGGCTTTTTTATGCGTTATAGAGTTTAAAAGTATTGTTTGGGAATGTTCGTTTTTATGGTTTTCTTGAGCGGTACACATGTATTCAGGAATTGAAGTTCATGTAGAACATGGATAGAAATCCATAACATATATTAAATAGTATTAATGATATTTAAGAATTTAAAATGATCTTATATTGAATTATATTGTATACCATGTGGATGAATCATTAGATAAGAATTAAATCATGATTGTTTGGGTTAATTTAGGCGTTTTTTGGACGACAATGAACTTGTTTTGTTTACTCATTTAGTAATATGTACATATGTTAGTTATAGAACATAAAATAGGACATAATACATATATTATATCCAGTTTCAACCATAAAAATAGTTTCAATATCAGATTTTAAGGTAGAAATGGAAGAAAGAAAACATGTCATTCCCGAAGCTGATAGATTAACACCTCACAAACAACATTTTCTTTTATAAAATGAATAGAAGAAGGGGGTTAGATGGTATATATCCCATTATTATCTTAAAAGTATAGTATATGTATGATACTAGAGTTACCATACAATTTTTACAATGATAGGTGGGGATAGAATAATAAAAGAGCATGAAATTGAAAGGGAATTAAAGGAATTAAGGGAGAGATATTACCTCTTGAATCCTCCTCTTGAGATCCTCCTTAAGGAAGATAATCTTGGTATTTTGATGAGAACAGAAGCTCTTGGATGTGGTATAGGGGATAGGGAAGATTATTGGGAAGAGTTTAGAGATGTCTTGAAGCTTGAGAAGTGTGAGGAAATGAGGGTGTGAAGGGTGGTATTTATAGTGGAGGGGAGAGAGGTTTTCTCAATATAAAATTCATTAGTTTATTATTTACCCACAAGACAAGGAATAGTTAGTCTTCCATGAACAAGAGTAGTAAATAAGGAATGTGAGTTCGGGATTTGGGTTCTTACATGACTTTTTATGCTAGGAATAGTGGGTTTAAATTAGAATATATTTACACGGTAAATGATTGTATTTTACTATTCACTGAAAATTCAAGAATTTCATAAAAATCCCCAAAATTCACCCCAACCATTTTTCAATATGTAGAATCTAAAAATAAAGTCCATTTTACAAAATTAACTTTCTAAATATGATTAATTTAATTTTTAATTAAAATCATAATTTACATGAAAAATACAGTTTGTTAAATTAAAACTAGTTTTATAATGCTTTCAAAAATTACGTAGGGTCTATAAGATTATCTAAAAATTAGAAGAAATAGATTTTTAATTTATCAACACATTTTATGAAAATAAATTTTGTTTTAAAATAATTAATTAATTAATTATTTATGACTTACAATAATACCAAAATGTTTACTATGATCAAATTGTCACTTTTGAAGATGCCAAATTTTTATTTAATTAATCATGGGTATGGTTACTATTATTTTGGAAACTTTACTATTCAAAAGGGTCATATTACCATTCATAATTGTTGGTTACTATTTATAAGGGTATGTTGCTATTCCCAATAATTATTTTTGTTTTATTAGACTCCAAAAATCAACTTAAAGACAATCATGTATGCCAGATTTTCAAAATTCCCAACACAAAAGTGACAAACTTATGTTTAAAAGAAAAATTAGAACTTAGTAGTCCATTGTGTTGTGTTTTCATGTGATTTTATGAAATATTTATAAGAAGGAAATTTCCTTTGAAAATCATTAGGTCGTTTCATTCTTCCCCCCTTATGAAATTTTACCCTCAAAATTTCATTCTACACAAACAGGTGAGGGTACTTCTTCTTCATCACCTCTTCTTGTTCCCAAGAAGCTTCTTCAAACTTATGGTTCCTCCACAAAACTTTGATAAGGTGGGTTGTCTTGTTGCGTATAACATTATCTCCTCGATCCAAAATCTTTTCTGGATGCTCCTCATAAGATGGATCATCTTCCAACAGTAATACCTCTAGGTTTAGTACATGTAATGGATCAGGTATGTACTTCCTTAGGAGTGATATGTGAAACACATAATGAACTTGATCCATATTCAGTGGAAGTGAAAGCCAATATGCCATGACTCCTATGCGGTCAAGGATCTCAAAGGGGCCAATGTACCTAGGGATTAGCTTCCCTTTCATTCCAAATCGAATGACTCTTTTCAATGGTGATATTAGATGGAAGGCTTTATCTTCAACATCAAAGTCCAAGTCCCTTCAATGATTGTCAGCGTAGCTCTTTGGCTAACTCTGAGCAACTTTGATGTGTTTCTGGATGACTTGAACCTTCTCCATCATCTCTTGCACAAGATCGGGTCCAAGTAGCTTTCTTTCTCCAACTTCTTCCCAATAGGTTGGAGTTCTACACCGATTTCCATGTAGAGCTTCTTATGGAGCCCTCTGAATACTCTAGTGGAAGATATTGTTGTATGAGAACTCAACCAATAGGAGATGCTGATCCCATCCACCTTAGAATTCAAGAGAGCAGGCTCTTAGCACATCTTCAAGAGTCTAAATAGTTCTTTCAGACTGGCCATCAGTTTGGGGGTTATATGTCGTGCTAAAATTTAATTCAGCACTCAAAACATGATGAAGGATCCTCCAGAATTTAGATATGAACCTTGGATCATGGTCAGAGACAATTGAGAGTGGAACACCATGCTGTCTCACCCCTTCCTTTATATATAACTTTGATAGTTGTTCAAGTGATAGGTCTTCCTGAATAGCGATAAAATGTGCAGTCTTGGTGAGTAGGTCAACCACAACCCATATCACATTATTTCCCTTCGACGTCTTCGGGAGACCCATGAAAAAGTCCATAGTCACATTCTCCCATTTCCACATGGGTATAGGTAGTGAATGCATCAACACTTTGGACTTTTTTCGCTCTGCTTTAACTTGCTAACATACCAAGCACCTTGAGATATATTCTGCCATCTCCTTTTTCATGTTATCCCACCAGAAGTGTTCTCAGAGAACATGGTACATCTTGGTACTCCCAATATCGATGGAGAATGTTGAGTTATGTGAATTTTCCAATAGATCCTTCTTTATCCTGGGCAATGAAGGCACACAAAGTTGTGTTTCAAATGAAATCACACCATCATCATCAATATGGAACTCTTTTTTCTTACCTTCCCTTACAACATTCAACCTCTTTTGTATCTCCACATCATCCCTTAGTGCTTCCTTAATATTATATTGGATGGATGGTTGTGCAATCATTTGGGATAGGAAGGATGTATCCCCTGCCCTTATGATTTCTAAATCTATCCTTTACACATCCAAGAATATAGAGTCTTTCTCAATCCGTAACATGGATAGAGTAGCAGGTTTTTTTTCTGCTTAGAGCATCAGCTACCTTTTTTCCTTTCAAGGATGATAATGAATAGAGAAATCATAATCCTTGATTATCTCTAACCATCTCCTTTGACACATGTTGAGCTCCTTTTCTGTTAATATATACTTTAGGCTCTTGTGGTCGGTGTATATGCAACATTTATCACCATAAATGTAGTGCCGCTAGATTTTTAAGGCAAAATTATGGTTGCCAGCTCTAGATCATGCATCATGCAGTTCTTCTCATTGATCTTTAATTGTCGAGAGTCATAGGCTATCACATTGTCATTTTACATTAGTACACAACCCAAGATTTTCTTTGAAGCATCACTGTATATCAAAAAATTTCCCCACTTTTCAGTAGTGTGAGTACATGTGTAGTGATTAGCCTTCTCTTTATATCCTTGAAGGTTCCCTCACATTCTTCCATCTAGGCATACTTTACTACTTTCCTTGTTAACTGAGTTAGAAGGATTGACAATCGTGATAAATTTCTCCCAAAACATCGGTAGTACCCAGCTAATGCAAGAAAACTATGGATTTCTGTGACACTACAGGCCTAAGCCATTCCTCAATCGCCTTTGTTTTTGAAGGATCCATAGAAATTCCCTCACTTGTGATCACATTTCCTAAGAATGTTACGTGCTTCATCCAAAAGTCACACTTGAAAAACTTGGCGTATAACTTTTCCTTTATCAATGTCACCAACATGAGTCTGATATGTTCTTTATGTTCCTCCTTGCTCTTGGAGTAGATGAAAATATCATCAATAAAAACTACCACAAATTTGTCGAGGTAATGTCTAAAGACTCTATTCATCAAATTCATGAAGATTTCAGGGGAATTAGTAAGTCCTATGGGCATCAACATAAAGTCATATTGCCCATACTGTGTATGGTAGGCATTCTTCTAAATATCTTCCTTCTACACCTTTAACTGATGATATCCAGAATGAATATCTAACTTTGAGAAGTATTGATCACCTATTAACTAATCGAACAAGTAATAAATACTTGGTAGAGGATACTTTTTCTTTATGGTGATCTTGTTTAGATCCCGATAATCGATACATAGCCGCATTGTTCCATCCTTCTTCTTCACAAAGAGCAGTGGTGCAGCCCAAGGTGATGCACTAGGGTGTATGAATCCTTTGTATAGATGCTCTTGCAGCTGCTTCTTTAAATCCTCTAGTTTGATAGGAGCCATCCTATAGGGACACATTGAGATAGGAGTAGCTCTAGGTATGAGTTCAATTGAGAACTCTACCTCACTATTCAGGGGAATTCCGGATAACTCTTCAGGAAATACATCACCATATTCCCTCATAATGGGAATTTTCACAAAGTTGGGACTTTACTTTGACGCAACCATTCGGGAGAGGTATGATTATTCAAAGGGAATCAACACCCATACCATTGAAGGTTTTTTCAATGGCGGTTCATGATCTTCCTTAAATTTTTAGAGGAGCATGGGATGGTTCAGAATATGAAAAGATATTTCCTTTTCTGGACAGTTGATATGTGCTCTATATAATGAGAGTCAATCTATTCCCATTATAGCATCAAATTCCACCAAGGGAAGTATTACATGATTCAATTGAAGAATCTTCCCACATACACCAACAGGAAAAAACTTAAACACTTGGGTTTCAATGATTGCCCCACTTGGTGTTTTTACAAATATCTCTACTTCAATGTTTCGGGGATTCGATTTAGTAGTTCTATAAAACTTGAAAGATATAAAGGAATGAAGAGAACCATAATCAAATAAGAATTTTTCTATTCTTGAGTGAATAATAATTGTACCCTGTATGAATTCATTATCTTGATCCACTTCTGCAGTAGTGATGGCATAAGCCTTCCCTTGTTCCTTTGGCTTTGGTGGCTGGTGATGCTGATTAACCTTGAGAACTCAAGGTTTAGCAAACTCTCTTTAATAGTTCCCCAACTCCCTAAAATTGTAGCATTGAACCATGGGTGGTTATATCCTTTATTTTTCCACATTCTCCTTCTATTACATGTCTTTTCAATACTCTTGAGCATATTGTACTTCTTTCCCACACTTGAAGCACTTGCCCATCCCTTTAAGACAGTTCCCATGGTGTGAATTTCTACCTTTTTTGTATGTGGGTTTTTTTGAGTTTTCTTCCCACCTTTTTTATTAGATCCTCTAGCTTGAAACTCCATCTTTCATTTCTTATCACCATTTCCATGGGACCATTCTACAGACTCCATCTCCACTTTGAGAGCACACTGAACAACTTCTTCATAACTCCTAAAGTCTCAAATGGATAGAGCCTTTCGAAGGTGTGGTTTTAATACACTAAAGAATATATCAATTTTACTATCATTGTTGATAACAATACCCAAAGTGTACCTTGCAATCCTTGTAAAATTTTCTTCATAGATTGTGAAACATTATTCTTCTTTTTTATTGAGATCTATGAATTCTCTCTCAATCTTCGTGCGAAGAGTTATTGGGAAACACTTGTTAAGAAAAATTGTCTTAATGTCCTCCTATTACATCTCTTCAATTTCCTCCCTTGTATTGGTGTTCTTAATTAGAGCCCCCCATTGATCAACCTCTCCATATAGATGATAAATAGCTAGATTCACCTTCTTCATATTAGAACAATGGAGCACAAAAACGATCTTCTCGATATAGTTGACCCACTTTTCCGCAACTAGTGGATCAGAAGATCCACTAAACGTCGGTGGTATTTGCCTCATAAAACATTTGATAGCCAGTTTATCCCTATTTGGTGAAGGAGGAAGTTCCCTATTACTATGGTTATTTTTCATAACTTGAGATAGTTGGGTAATAATCACCATGAAGTTCGTAACTCCACCTCCCAAATCATTGGGGATGTCATTCGGGCATTTGTTGCATTATCCCCTACACGAGTTGTTAGACTAGTTTCTCCTGGTTCCCATAATTTTCTAAAATATAAAAGGTTATTACAAAACAGAAGTCAAAAATTCATGAACAACATATTCATTTGTACGATTTATACAAAAATCATAACATATGGGATCTCTATTTAAGGATTATTGTGTGCATATTTGTACTAAGTATCACGCTAGAGGTTTTATTTAGGGTTAACTAATCCAAATTCCTAAATTAAATAAACCATTACTCTGATACCAACTATAGAGAACCTACCTTTTCTTACAATAGTAATACATCATTTTAAAGATAAACAACATAATAGTATTACACATAGAGGATCCAAAGTTTTAGTATCTTGGGAAAACTAGGAATATTCATAACCTTTACAACATAAAACATAAACAATGATTTAATTACTTATTCATTATCTTCTTATTTTCACTTGAACTCTCCTTAGCACATGTATTCACCTGAGGATATAAATGAAAATGGGTGAGCTAAAAGCCCAGTAAGAGGATATATAAGAACAATATAACAATGGTTGAGAATAATCATAACATAGGCCAAAGATCAAGGACATTAGAGGAATCATTAATAAAAGTCATGAAATGTAGTAATGCATAAAATGAAACATCGTGTATTAATGGTAAACTACCACACATAATTGTGAACAAAGATATCATTTTGTTCACACATAATTTCAAATTAATTCATGATATTCATCACTTTACCTAATGCATTGGAGCACTGTATAATTCCAGGTGCGCCAGTCACATTGAAACATTATCATTTATCATGCATGGCACAATTAACATATATAAAAAATGAAAAAAACTAAACCATGGAAAGGAATTAGTTTCATCTCATAATAAAACATTCATAAACATTGGATTCCCAAAAGAAGGAGGGAATAACATACATGTTACAAGAACCGTCAACCATGAATGAGAAGTAAAAGGTGTGTTCTTAAAAGAAGAGTTCTTTTGGAAAAAATTTTGTTTGACATAAATAATAGTGAAAAACATTTATATCCTAGAAAAGTAAAGGAAAATATGAAAATATAATTTTTAAGGAGTAACCATATCAAAAAAAGAGTGAAAGATGGAGAACCCAAAGGATGAAAGTTGGGTTTGAGAATTTCCACTTACTTATATCCGAACACTTCCATTACTTTAATGTACTATATAATGACATTATATTCATTAATTAGAATTTAAAGAACCTTTTATACTGGAAAGGGGTTCATTTTGGTTTCATTATTTTATTTTATGGCCCTTTTTATGAGTTATAGAGTTTAAAAACATTGTTCGGGAATGTTTGTTTTTATGGTTTTCGTAAGCAGTTCACATGTATTCATGAATTAAAATTCATGTAGAACATGGATAAACATCCTGAACATATATTAAATGTTATTAATGATATTACAGATGTTAAAATGATCTTATAATTAATTATATTGTATACCATGTGGAGTAATCTTTAGATGAGAATTAAATGATGATTATTTGTGTTAATTTTTGTGGGGTTTTGACAACAACGAGCTTGTTTTGTTTACTCATTTAGTAATATGAAAATAATTTAGTTCCAGAACATCAAATAGAACTTAATACATATATAATATTCTGGTTCTACCACAACAATTGTTCCATGAACAGATCTGAAGGTAGAAATGGAAGAAAGAAAACATGTTGTTCCTGAAGGTGATAGATTAACACCTAACGAACAACATTTTCTTTTATAAAATGAAGATGAGAAGGGGGTTGGATGGTATATATCCCATTAGTATCATAACATTCTGGTATATGTATGATTATGGAGTTAATATACCATTTTTAAAATGATAGGTGGGGATATAATAAGAAAAGAACATGAAATTGAAAGGGAATTAAAGGAAAGGAGGGGGAGAAATTACCTCTTGAATCCTCCTCTTGAGATGCTCCTTAAGGAAGCTAGGATTGGTATTTTGATGAGAAAAAAATAACTTGGACATGGGAGAAGGTATAGGAAAGATTATTGGGAAGAGTTTATAGAATTATTGAAGCTTGAGAGGTATTAGGAAATGAGGGTGTGAAGGGTGGTATTTATGTGCTGGGGAGAGGGGTTTTCTTAATATAAAATTCATTACTTTATTATTTCCCAACAAGACAAGGAATAGTGAGTCTTACATGTCCAAGAATATTTTATAAGGCATGCGAGTTTGGGATTTGGGTGCTTAAATCACTTGTGATGTCAGGAATAGTGGGTTTAAATTATAATGTGTTAATACTGTAAATTAATGTATTTTACTATTACCAAAAATTCAAGTATTTCATAAAAATCCCAAAAATTCACCCCAACCATTTTTTGATGTGTAGAATCCAAAAATTATGGCCATTTCTCAAAAATAATTTTATAAATATGATTACGTTAATTTTTAATTAAATTCATAATTTACTTGAAAAATACATTTTATAAAATTAAAACTGAATTTATAATACTTT
This sequence comes from Viscum album, assembly GCA_963277665.1. Classification (NCBI taxonomy): domain Eukaryota; kingdom Viridiplantae; phylum Streptophyta; class Magnoliopsida; order Santalales; family Viscaceae; genus Viscum; species Viscum album. The sequence goes on from OY728125.1 coordinate 229,609,604, forward strand.
AAAAAATTACGTAGAGTATTATAATATTATTTAAAAACTATAGGACATAGATTTTTTAATTTATGAAAACATTTTAAGAAAATAAATTTTCTTTTAAATTAATTAATTAATTATAACTAATTATTTATGACTTACAACAATACCAAAACATATACTACGGCCAAATTGTCACTTTTGACGATGCCTAAATTTTATTTAGTTTTTCATGAGTAAGGTTAATATTATTTATGTAAATTTACTATTCATAAGGTTCATATTACTATTCATAGGTGTAGGTTACTTTTCATAAGGGCATGTTACTATTCACTAAAAATTATTTTTGTTTTATTAGACTCCAAAAAGCATCTTGAACACAACCGTCTATGCCAGATTTTCAAAATTCCAAACACAGAAGTGACAAACATAGGTTTAAAGGTCACTTAGAACATAGTAGTCCATTGTGTTATGTTTTCATGTGATTTTATGACATATTTATAAGAAGTTAATTTCCATTGAAAAACTTTGGGTCGTTACAATAATCCTTTTTGACTACACATCTGTTTGAGGATGATAAGTAGTGATCATGTGAAATTCACTATCAATATCTTTCTAAAGACTTTTCCATATTTTTGATATATATATTATATAAAAATTATTAATAATTGAATGAGGTACACCATTAAGTCTTATAAATTCATTAATATAGAGATTTCATGGGTTCTCTAAAGTAAAATCTTCCTCTATATCAAAGAAATGTGAAAAGTTTGTAAGGTGATCAACAATAACCCATATTTCATTATTCATTCCAGGAGTATTTGATAATGTAGTGAAAAATTAAATAGAAATTTCATCCCTTTTACACATAGGAATAAGTTGATGTTGCATAAATCTACTAGGATTATTCCACTCATCTTTAACCTATTTAAAAACATCAAAACACATAATCATCATTTTCCTGCCTCATATTATCCCTCTAATTTGTTTCTTCAAATTTCTGTAAATCTTGGTGCTACCAAGGTATATAGATAAATTTGAGAAATGAATATATTATTAAAATTCCCTTATCATCTAATGTATAAATTTATCATATATCCTATTTTAAAATTTTAGAACACCATCTTCATATATTTAGTCTACCAATTTCCCATCACTCATGAATTTAATTTTCATTTTAAAATTCTTATCATTAGGTTGTTAACATTTAATCATTTCCAACAATTATGGTTTTCAAATAATTTTAAAAAGTATTAATTTATCCCCATCCTTAATAATCACCATATCCATCCTTACTAGATCTATATACATAATAATCTTATCAATCAACATTTTTCCCATAGTTTCATGATTTTTCCAACTCAAAGCATATGTTACCTTATTTTCCTTCCTTAGATGAGACTGTATTGAGAAATCATAATCCTTGGGTTGCTCGATCCATCACCTTTTATTTATGTTGAGATATTTTTGTGAAAATATATTTTTTCCAAATCTTGTGATCCCTATATGTTACAAATTTTCCTATAGAAATAATTCTTTCATGTCTCCAAAAAAATAATGTGTCTAACAAATTAAGATCATGGGTTGGAAAAATTTGTTTTTGAGTATTTAATTTGCTTGATTCATAAGAAATAAATTTATTATTATAAATAAGGTCCCAACAAGTTCCCTTCTTCAATACGTCACTGTATATAACAAATCCATAATTTCTCAATGGTAGAGTCTGAAAGTTTAAGCATTCACCAATATCCTCTTGAATTATTCAAAAAATTCTTCATATTAATTACCCATATAAGAAAAACACTTTTATGTGTAATTATAGTTAATATGTTATCTAATTGGAAGCTTTTGTGAAAAAATCACTGATAGTAACCTGGAAAACCAATAATACTGCATAAATCAATTATGTTCACTATTATAGTGCATTTTTGGACTTTTATTATCCTCACAGGAACATCTATGTTTCCATCCTTAGAGACAATATAATAAAGAAAAGAAACTTTTTGAAGCCACAATTCAAACATTCTAAATTTTGTATATAATTATTTCTTTCTCAGAGTCTCAAGAATGATCGGAAAGTGATTCTCATGGTCTGAATAACTCTTAGAGTCGACCAAGATATCATCAATAAAAATCACAATAAATAATAAATATATTCCATCAATTATAAATTAATAATATCCATAAAAACAGACGGTACAATAGTCAATACAAATAGAAATTGTATTAAATCATTATTTACATACCTTATAAGAAATGTTTTCTTCATAATATCTTCCTTCTTTACTCTCAATTGATGATACCCAAAATGAAGATTAATCTAAAAACAATTGAGCTCTATGAAGTTTATCGAATAATTTATTAATGGGAGGTATATGATACTATTTGTATTCATAATAAATTTGTTTTTCCAATAATCAATGTACAACCTCATAGAGATATCATTATTCTTAATGAAAAGAATCGAGGATCCCCAAGGTGAAACATTATGAAATATAAGTACCTTACCACATAATTCCTATTAATTTCCATTATATCCAAAACATCCACAGTGTCCATTCTAAAGAGAATATTTAATATTAGTCTTATATTAGGCATTAAATCAATAGAGAACTCAATGTCACCTACTGGTGGATGTCCAGATAATTCCATATAAAAAACATGAATTTTTTCAGTATAAATCGCATATCCTCAATTTCAATATTACCTTTTTCATCCTTAGATTGTGTCTAATATTTTTCCCAAGAATCTAATTCAAAAGAGGTAATTTGGGTGGTTATAAACATGAGTAAAATTATGAATTATCCCCTATAAATATAAGTGATTCCACATATTCATGAGAAATCATAATTTCTGTCCCATTTCAATAATTGTTTGCATCATAATTTGAATGTTAGTACATTCCAAGTATTATAAAAAATCATCTATATTTATAATAATAAATTCATTAAAATAGAATGTGTATGTTTCATAACGGGAACTGACTAAAACATCCTTTTTTCCTTGAACTTTCCATGAGGAGAATTTACTAAAAACTCTATTATTAAGGTGATAGAAAAATATCTAATTTTAGAGAAGAACATGGAATATATTAAAGAGTGTGAAGATCCAGAAACAAATAAATAATTAGCTAAATTTGAGTCTATGATTAAATTATCTTCCACCATATCTTTAAGAAATTTAATGTGAGTTGTTGTGATCTCATAAGTTTGGCCTTGAACCCTTGATATTTTTATGGGGGAAACCATATTGACACCCAGAATAATCATTTTAAAAGTTCCCCATATCCTTGAATTTAAAGCATTGAACATTAGAAGATTATTCCTTTACCTTACAATAATGATCTTGGTGGCCTTTCTCTGTACACATGATGAAAACTTACATTCTTAGAACGAATGTTTTATGGTGTTTCAATCTACAGTTATTACATATTGGAAATTATACCCTTCCCTTCTTTCCTTTTGTTATATTTTATTTCATATTGTACTCATTTTATATCTTCTCAAATTTCTTTCCTTACAAGTCATAATACTTTGATAATTCTTTCTATATCTTGATAATACATGATACTATGTAATTATATAATGAGAAGGTTTGGGTTAATAGTTCCCATTGAAGTATTTTCTTTATAACATATATGAAACGATCAATATTACTCTTGGTATTATGTACTTAGTCTGAAATATACCTTTATAACATTGTAAAGATGGCTTTTTTATTAGCAACATTTTCTCCTTACTTTTATCTAAGTCTCAAGAATTATCTCTCAATATCAGATCAATGTTCATGAGGAAAATATATTTCTAAAAATATCCTCTAAATCCTTCTATTCCATTATCACTATTTTCTTTTTATCCTCATGGTTTTGAATCAATGACCCCCATTGATCTGAATCCCTTAAGAGATGAAAAACTACCATGGAAAGTTTCTATCTTTCATTACTAACCAAATTGAAAAATATCTCTTGTAAGAAACTTATCCTTTCCTCAACTACAAATGTATTTTTAGTTATATTGAATGATATAGTTTTCTAATGCATAAGGTGGTAAAAAATTGTTACAATATTTTGAGGATCACTGGGCTTCTCCATACAGGAATGTTAATTGATCATAACCTGAGTAAATTTCTTGAAAGTTGTTATAAGTTGTTATACTTTAGCTATAAATACAACTCCATATTTATTTTCTTTCCTAGGAAGGAAATCCTTACATAGATTACATGCATTGATAGAGTTTCATTCCTTCCCCCAGGTCCCATTTCTAAATAAAGGAATTTCGTTAATTATATCATTACATTATGAATCATAATGAATAATTTCAAAACTAGTGAAACACTTATCATTAATTGGAACATTTATGCATTACTAATATCAGAATCATAAACTTGGTTTCTATGGAAATATTCTCAGACCATAATATATTTTTTCAAATAATTCTTAATTGTTTATAAATAAAATGTGTATTAACCCAAGAATATCCCCTGAGAGTGTTGAACCAAGTGGGTATTTAGGGAACACTAACAATGTACTACAATTCTGAACAAGATATTATCAAAATGACTCCTTTAAATTTTATTATCCCTAGGTGAATTTGTGCTAAAACGATATCTACCTGCAAAATCAAGATAGAGATATATTTATAGGAAAACCACATAATCTCTTACTTACCAAAACACTATAATGTAATCCTATACATAGAATTATCCTCAGGGTTAGTCATACAGTTATATTATCAAATCAATGTTTTAATAAATCCAGTTCATAATGATTATACGAAGCATCCACTAATATATAATATAAATACCCTAAATCCAGTATCCCAAAACCAATGGTTAATTTAAAACATTCATATAAGAATGAGGGATGCAATCCTAAAAGATCAAATAGTTTAATAATCTTATTATACTAGATACATACATGATTATCACATTACATAATAACACATGAAATACAATATAATAATTCTTATGATAGTTTCATTATTTCTAATAGTAAATCCCTAATTTCATTACTAGATCTTTTATTCATATCATAGAGAAAGGAAAACATAATACATAGTGTTCTCAAATACTCAGTAAGGGAAATCATACAATAGAAGATATCACAAAGTAAATAAAACATGAATAATATGGAAGAGATAAAAAGTAATCATATATTCCATACAAAAAATACCATAAAAGGGTAATAATACAAGGATATCATAAAAATATAAATAATTACATGGATAATAATTACAAGTTTCATAATGATTGATTTCATAATGTTAGACATCATAATCTTACCATCAATGCATTGTGCCATGACAACAGACATAAATAGTTAAGGCATACAGGAAATACCCAAACTAGTTTGTATCATGAGTCATATTTATTCATAGCATGTTTATAGAGGCCCCAACCATCACATACTAAGTCTAATGCATTTATAATATGAAAGTGGTGAAACATAATCAATGTAAACATTCTTATTATAAAACAATCATACAAAATGTTAATAATTCCACAATAAATAAACATAAGAATACATCATCTAGTGTAATATGGTGAATGGAATGAGAATATTACATCCCTAATAAAGTAGAAAATTCAATAAATAATTTTGAAATAGAGGAATATACTTTAATAAGATCACTAGAATATTTCTTAAGGGAAATGAAAATTTCATTTTGAAATAAAATACTGAATATCTAAAAGTATCATGAATTTTAAATAATTTTTTTCATTGAATTAAATATTGAAAACATGTAAAGATAAATTAAAATAATTGAGAAGTCATAATAGTGATATATTGTTTTCATGCCATACATTTTTAAGAAACATTAATTTAACACTTTTTTTTAAAAAAAAGTTAAAAAATACCTTATTTGGAAAATGATAGAAAGATTCCTTTTAACCAATTATATAAAATTCAACCATGGGTAAAAATATCTCTAATAAATAATTGGAGAATATTAATAATTTTATTGAAGTCATTTTGAATAAAATATGGATATGGAATAAAAATATTCTCGACCGAGTAGAAAAATTAAGTCTATTTTCCTTAAAAACATGGTTTTGGTATCTTGAGTACATAAAGAGATGAAAATGAAATGAAAACCTATAACTAACATCAATAATCCAAGGAGAAGAAAATGTAACGGGTTTAAGATATATAGATCAAATAATCTCTCCAACAGATAATTTAATATAAGTAATCTCGAATAACGCTAAGACTGAGAAACAAACCATTACCTTTGGTTCGACTCCCTTTGTATGCCTCTAAAACTCCTATATAATAAATATAGATTTATAATACATCAATTCTAGATCCATACTCATAAATATATATATATATATCATACCATATATAATTTAATTATAATATTTTATCACATTTATGGAATAATTTTTATATTATATATTTCATATATATTTATTAAATCTAACATTATCACAATCAATGTCAAAATAAAGTAAAAAACAAATCACATCACTTCATGGAGGTGGTAGTTCACACATACACACGAGAGACGTTATCATTTTCCAAAAGATTGGAAGGTAAGAAGGTAGATTTGATATTATAATTATAAAAGTAGAATTATTTCGTAAATATAAATATAAATATAAATATATATATATATATATTAAATCCATAATTATATACATGTTTGAGAGGCAGTTATGGAAAATAAATTACATTTGTTCGCGAGGCTATAGCCTGTTGTACACATGATCTATGGTTTCGTTTCACTTTTAATTGAAGAGTCAATGAATATAGGTTATTATATTAACATAATAAAATCTTAATATATGGGAGATACCAGTGTTATAATTAGATCATATATGAACTTGATTTGAAGTAGTTAAAAGAAAAAATAAAATCAAAACGCATAGTTTAGAACTATCCCTCTTCTTTGGACAACCTCTTTTGATTCATACCTAATGAATTACTAGGATTATTTATGATAAAAATATAGACACTAGATCATGGGAAGGTATGTAAAGAAAGGATTTGGGTAGGTATTAGATGAACCAAAAGGCTATTGGAGTTTGGAGATGAGAGGATAGAGGGTTCCCCTTCATAATTAGCGCAACTGACATAATTATAATTTTTCAAAGTTCTAAAATAATTTCATATAGATTTCTCAGAAAAATGAATCCAAATTGGATCATATTAAAAGGTGATAATATTATGTTAAAAACGAAACAAAAAATGGTATTTATTTATGTTTTTAGGTCATTTACTCATTATCTTTTATGTTTAATCCCTGGTAAAAATGTTTTAACCTTAACCGTGGTATCATATTTTTACTTTTTTCACTATTCATTATGAAAAACATTAGGTTAATGTTACTAAATAATATTAATTACTATGATAAAAATATGGAATCCATTTTATACAATTAAATTCATATAAATGGAATTGTGTAATTTAAAATTAAATATATAAAGCGACATAACATGATTTTTCAAAGAAATATTTCTCTTAAGTATACAATGTTTTAATATCAAAATTAGACATAAAATTGATTAAAATTAAATAATATGGATTAATAATAATATTATCAAACTAATTTTACTTTTTAAATCATTTTAAAATAAAAATTAGTTTTTTTACATTCTTTAAATGAAAGGAAGTGTTTTAATAAAAATTAGTATTAATCACTATTTACCGAAAAATTTATATTTTCAGAAAATTATAAAAATATCACATTAAGCTAATTTTGACATGTTTATTTAAAAATTAAAGTTAAAAATTTAAATTATATTTTCTAAAAGTGGAAAATTTATTTATTTTATAAGTTGAGAAAACATGACGAAACTTCCTTTTAGAAAAATCTCAGTTTTAGACATAAAACTAGATTTGTTCTTATCCAATGCCAAGAAAAATGTTAGATGAATGATAAAATATTTTATTTAATATATAATATATAAATTTACTTAAAATACTTTACCAATATTGTTACATTTTAATTTATTAATATAAAAATACATTTTGTGAAAAAGAAATTTGTTTCAAAAAATATTTATTTTACTTTCAAATGTTTTTTTATTTTAATTTATAATCAATTGATAACATATAAATTTATTTTATAAATGTTTAATCCTTATAATTTTCATAATTTAGTTATTACTATTCATACCCACCAACTTAATGGATATGTCTTAACTATATACTATATTACTATTAATCTAGACTCAGGGGTTGCTGTATCATACACAATCAAAGAGAATAAATTTATTTAAAAAGAAATATATCATAAAATCCTAGGGTGTCACATAAATTTTATATATTAATTTAATTAGAAAATTACATAATTAATCAATATTTATTTAGTATTTTAAATTAATCAATACATCCAAAATAAATGTTACTTCTTTTCTATGATAATTATATTTATTTAAATTATAAAATATTAATAATATTTAACTGTGATTAATTGAAATACGTTATGGGTTACTATCTAGGCCTCTTCTTATATGACATTAGGCATCCTTTCCTAAAGTCTAGGATTACTTTCTAGCAATGGTTCAAGGAAACCATAGAGTAAGATGGTATGCCATGATTACAACAACAACATATGAACACTCATTATTCACTATAATCACTTTATCATGATATATAATCAAGTAGGTATCACACCCGTGTCATTATTATATATTGTTGATACAACTTTCTTGGTGTATTTGAAATGAACTTGTTAATACAACATGGCTGTGGGCATTAATGTGACTGTTCCATTTCAATCAAAAGGTTGAGGTATATTCTTCAATTAATATTGAAGGGACATATCCTTCCTCGACTTATTCAATCATTCGTGACATACCCACCATACCTAACTTCATCACAATCATATATAGTCATAATTTACAACAATACATAAAATTACATGAGTAATTAAATCAATTATTAATAATCTTAAAGTCTAATGACCATTATAAATTCTCCTAGACAAGAATATCCAATGACAAACAAACATGTGAAATTCCTATTGGTAGTTCAGTTCTCATAATTTCATGTCTTGGAGATTACCAAGTTTGATTTTCAAGATATGAAGTCTCATCTACATATGAGTACTCACAAATTACAGTAAACATACAAGTTTTCCCATTGTATAATATTATACAACTATAGAATAATATTTTAGAATATCACAATAGAATCTCAAGGTTCTTATCCTAATAGTTAACTTATGTTACCTTTTCAATGCAACAAATAATCTTGGAAATTATTACATTAGAGTTGCACAGAACCCTAAATAATATGTAATAAAATATACAATTATTTGAATATATATGCAATATAGAGTACAATATATGGTTATAGGAAACCAACTCTAACAGACCATTTGTTTGATAAGAGACCCTAATAGGTAATCAAATGTGATTTTTTGGGAAGACAACCAAGGTATTGTAGGAGGCTCATAGGGTCAGATGATCTGGTTCTTGACCTAGGGAGTTCGGGATTTTACAAATAATAAAAAAGACAATACCAAGATGGATGTATAGGGTAACTTCCTAAGTACGAAATTTGGGGTCAACAATGAGAACATTGTGAGTTAAAGGGGTAGACAGTATAACACCCATGGAAAAGAGTGATTTAAAAAGGTAAAATGTTTCTACCCATTTCTACAGGGTGAAACTTTCTTTTTTGGAGAAAACCTGATTTTAAATGAATATTTAATCAGGATTTGTTTAGAATAATGTTATAATGGGTGACCTAAGGGGAATATTCCAAAGGTTTTTGTGAGTGAGGATAAATAAAACTAAAAGATAATGTGTTAGCATGTGAGAGGAATCATTATTCTAATAACTGACCCTAATGGGTAATAGCTCATGGTGTGTTGGGAAGGAAACCAATGTATTAATGGATAATTTTGGTGTCATATTACTAGGTTCTTGAACATAAAAATTTGGGTCCTGATAGTTTTCCAAAATTATGAAGACAATTAGAGCATATTTTCTTGATTTTTAGTATATGGAACATGTTTTCAACTAAGTAATTCTTTTAAAAATAAAAATGCTCAATTTTAATCATACCAAAAACACAATGTGTCATATTGATATACAATTTATTCTTACACTTCGAAAATTAATAATATAATTTTCCCTAAATTATCGCAACAATATAAGTGTGTTATTATAGTTTCAATTCTGTAGTTCATGTTTTGGAAAAAAAATTCCCTCGTAAAATGAAAACAATCACTTTTAGTCAATTTGTCGATATCATGTGTTGAATTTATGTGAGGATAATTATTACACATAAAAAATGATTCTAAAATATTTTTCCTATAATATTAAGATAGTCTATGAATATTTACTTGTTTTTGGTAATGTGATGCACTTTTTGAACTAAAATGTCACTTTTATAAGAAAACAAACACTCATAGTAAATCCATCCACACAATGTGTTGGTTTCATATATAGTTAATTTATATATGTTACAAATAAATCAAATATCATTTTCCTAAAGTTTCAAAATAGCCCAATAATTTTTTTTCTTGATTTTGATTATGTGACACCCTTTTTGAGATAAAATGTTACTTTTATACTGCAAAAACACACATTCAGATTTAGCAGCAACATTTTGTGTTATATTGATGTGAATGAAAATCATAGACATAAAAAATAAATAAAAAATATTTGATCACAATTATTAAAATATTTCAAGTTTCTTTTCATTTTTTTGATTATGTAATTCACATTTTTGATTAAATTGCCACATTTAAAATGAAAACACACATTTTTAGTAAATCAACCATTGTGTGTGTTAGATTTATGTTTATACCATTCATATGGGTAAGAAATATATCATGAATCATATTCCTAAAGAATCAAGACAATCCTAGAAAATTATCTCTATTTTAATCATGTGATAATTATTTTGTACTAAAATGTCGCTTTTAATTAAAAAAAACATATATATTCATACTGGATGTAATGACCTAACCCATGGGGGACCACCTTGATGGAGGAAGGATAGTATGAAAAAACCCCAAGCATAACTCTAATAGTCTAGGGTTTTGAAATAATTTCTTATAAGGAATAACTAAAATGGGAGGCATTTTCTCAATGTACATTTATGGACGCACCCAACCATATGCATGAAATAGTTCATAGAAAGATAAAGTAAATAAAACAAAATAGGGAGATAAAACTTGTTTGAAATAAAATATAAGAAATAAATATGTTTACTACAGAAAACAACCAAATTATAGTGGGGAGAAAATAAATACCCAACTAGAAATGAAGTCCCAACTAACGACAACTAGAATAACAAACAACAGAGAGAGTCATACTCCTTTTCTCCATGCCCGAACACTGTATGTGACCTATACACCCGATTAGTCCTATGATCCAATGAAATCACCATTGATATTTCCATCATCTTCAAAAGACAAAATACATGCGGGAAAATCCCATGAAGTGGTCATTATATGCATACATAATAGAAAGCTTCAAAAAACCCCAAAGGGAGAGATAAAGAGATACAATTAATGTCATATCTTCCTAATGAAGGAATGTTAATCCGAAACTGAGAAAAATACAATAAATATATATATATTATTAAAAAAAATTCCAAATTAGAGAGAAAGGGGATATCAGTATCTACATCCTAGTTAAGAACAAAGCATCTATCGACAGCTCTGAAAGTCCATCTCTAATGCCCATCATCATGTAAAATCTCATATGAAATTACGTAGGGGACCCATAACTCACCACTACACACTAGAATCGATGGATCCATAACTATGAACCATGCATCTAGTGTAAAATCATCAGAATTTGTGAATAAGGTCCTTCTCATCACCACTATGCGCCACATTTGAGGGAGTAATGCTCTACAGAGGACCCTCAGTCTATCAGATCTCAATGACAAGGGAGTACCCCTTCATAGATAGAAGAACTACACTCTGAATAGGGATGTAATGTATCTACCTGACAAAAGAGTGTGGGGGGCCCATTCCATTGTGTAATAGAGGGTACCATCCCCATATATATAGGAACCATGCCCGGAATAGAGGATTATCATCTCTACGTGACTATAGAGTATGTGGGATCTCCACCCTGGTGCGATAGGGGAGTACCTTCCCTATAGATAGAGGACCCGAACCCTGAATAGGGGAGTAATTTCTATATATAGAATATCTCTAAAGACCCTACCTGATCATTTTTATCACTAAGAATCACCTATAGTAATGTCTTTATCTGAACATATCTCATCATGCATAAAAAACACTATGAATTCTACCATCATAGTCTTTGAGAACAACACATAGGATAGGGTTCTTAGAGGCCAAAATATGAGTCTAGATAAAATATCAATGATCACATGAGGATCATCATCATTCCATTAGGTAAAAATGTAAATCCACTAATATGTCATTGAAAAAGGATTTTAATGTTAAAATGTATCACACCATTTTAATAATCATATAAAAACACTCAGGATAGGTTGTTTAATTTCCCTAAATGGGCACTCAGTGAAAAATGAATTTTGATTTAACATATAATTACATCCCTTCATGGAATTGAGTAATAGGTCAGAATAAAATATCCAACATTGGTATTGAATTATCCTCTATAATTCTAGGTTCATGATGCCAGAGACGACTCTCCAATCTGACATTACTTGAGTAAGATTTGACGAAAAAAATGTATAATTAAAAATAATATTTTTATTGATATTGTTAGTATTATATTAATATAATAATGGAAAGATAACCCTCCCTAACTTCTCATGACGTGGATCACACAAACCCCCATATATAAAACTTTCTCATCCTTTTTTGTTATCATTATAAAATATATAAAATGAGCCCCCTTTTTATGAGGCAAGAAGCATGTACAGGGAATTCCCCCAAGTCCCTCAATCACGACACCCTGATATTAACTCTCTTTAGTAATAATAATTGAATTATAATTATTATAGTTCATATGTGATTAAACCATATACAAGGGGAACCATTTCAAATATTCAATTATTTAATATTATTAAATTGAATATAACATATAAATATAGTTAAAAATAATAATAACACATAGTGCCCTCCATAACTACCTGAAAGTCAGATTCTGTCTATTCCTACTCAAAAAAATCATCCATCATATCCATCCATAGAAACATCATGTCTTAGGTCATGGGAATCCTTCCATCAACACCAACATCATATGAAATCGTCACGGGTGACTGGATTCTAGCCACTTGTTTCTTAGAAACATCAATCACTACTCCTTTGAAAAGATCCACCCAATCCAGCTTGCAAATCACTAATACCCAATCCAAATTTGGATTCCTATTATCACTACCACACATCCATATCATCCCCAAAATCAAAACTTAAACTAGTTACCATGATCTATTGTGCTAATGTATAAACACACAAAGATCAGTATTCCCGAAGATCATCGAATCACTAATCAACTAATTACCAATGATGAATGCCAAGAACGGAAGGAGAAAGGAACATAACAAAAAAGTGATAATCAAAATATGGTTGTGTTTATTTGGACACCATTTATACCATCCAATGTAAATTGTTATCAAATAACAATAATCAACCTGAATAAATTAATTTCAAATTCCTATATCTCAGAATAGAATTAAAATGTTGGACAAAACCACAGAGATTGATCTACAAATTAATTTGGAAAATAATTAATTTGTATTCATCTCAAACATTAATCAAGTATAAAACCAAAAATAAAATACTCTCCCTCAGGTTTGGATCAATAATTGGTGAAAAAAACATTTGTTAGTGATGAGGGTGATGATCTGAAAAGTTCTTTACTCATATCATTATTATCCCCAATCAGTTTTCTATAGACCCTTATTCCTAGTTTGTCTTCAACACCAGAGCTGTATTACTCCTCCTCCTGATTCTATTAGGGTTATGTGTCCAACCTTGGTGATTTTCTGAAGTGACACTCAAATAGAGGTATACAATTCGGTCTTGACAATAAATTAAATTAAATTAAATTAAATAATTAATTTATTTAACACACCCACCAAAAGTCACCCTCAACCAAAATTCCTAAACCGACAAACATTATGTCATGCCTAGGGTAAATACTACATTACAGACTCAACTGTGGTCTCAAATGTCTGATCCAAGACAACTTTTGATATTAATTTCATTATTTCTAAAAAATCAAACATGCATGACATTAATATATTTAATATAATTATAACATCAATACGGGGCACACCAGGCTTCAAAATCTCATGATGTCTTAGAACCTGTCTCTAAAAATATTCCTAGAAATATTACAAAGTATTAATGTCAAAAGCATTGTCAATAAAATCTCCCCACAATCCAATATTTTCATAAAAAAAAGTGAAAACCTAATCTTAGGTGAAGATACTGAGCTCATAACTGGGTTTCCTATTTTAATAATCTCTCTAGAGAATTTCTATTCTATCAAAAAACATGAACCCAAAGTAAAAAATTTCCCACAATGGGTCATCTCTAGTAAGTTATCAATGTATATCTCATATTATTTGATCTCATTTAATGATTTGTGCACATGTATCCTCACATATGGAACAAGGAAAATACCATGCACCCAAAATAAATGTGGCCACATGTCCAAGAGGTATTCCACATACCTATCAGAATATAGTAATAGGGAAAAGGGCTTAAGAACCATGAAAATTTCATACCATCCAAAACAAATCCACAAGATCCTTGACAAGGTGATATCTCTCATAACACAATATATCTTTATCAACTTCCAAAATCAACCATCATCAGTCCTCAAGGGACTTTTAATGTTTCTAAGTAGTCCGCATTCACCCATGGATGAACATCACATTTCACAACCATCACATTCACTAAATACTGGTCCTAAAGTACTTTCCCCCTTTGGCTCCGACCAACACAGTGGTGACCTGCTAGGTCTCCCATATATTTCCTCAAATGGATCTATACTGATGGTGGAGTGAAAACTGCTACAATAAATACTCCACCAATGGTAGGAATACATCCCAGATATGGTACTAAGATAACATTAAATACCAAAGAATGTTATCCAAAATCATAATGGTATACACCACTTGGCCATAATTTTAGTGTAGAAACACTATTCTCAAGCGCAACTGAGTCCCAAAGGAATCCCACATCCTATCCATAATCGTAACTTGAAGTGACCATTACAATATGAATGATCATCAATGGAACTCCATGAATATGGACTACCTCCTACATCTATAGGCATCCCAAAATATCCACTTAGATATTTCCTTGAATGTATAAGAATTGGGTCAACTTGGTGAGTCATTCTATGATAAATCCTGTTGTTTTTTAACCTCTCATCAATCATTGAATCTCAATTATGAGAACCAAACAATAACCTGTAATTTCCAATTTGACGCAGCACCACGGTCTCTACCTATAGGCATGTGAGACGTAGAGGTTAAAATCAACAAAAATATGCAGCATCCTTTTCCACCAAACCCAAATCCAAAGGATCTCAGTACAAATACCCTTATACGAGGTGTACTAATAATGAAAAAAACATCATCCATATCATTTTCTTGTAGCATGACTCGTTCTAGTAACTGTCCTTGGAAAATGATGTCATGATCTCCACCTTATAAGAATCCGTCAAGAACATATATAGTATATGTCTTGTCACATGAGATATCTGAGTCAATATACCCATGTTGTGCTACCTTATCTTGAAGAATAATTGGAGGGTAAAAACCATCAACTAGAGGAATGTTGCACCATCATCACCAATAAGGATCAATTCTAAAGTGTTCAAATGCCCTATAACCTCACTACACAAAAGTGGATGAAAAACCTCACTCTGGGAATCTACATCCAAAAAACGCCCGAGGCAGACTTCATTCTCATGACAACTCAACCTTTTGTAGGGTCCACTATTATTCCCAATTTTAAGAAGAAATATTTTTAGAAGTGGACCTTTAAATCTAAAATTGACTCTACAAGAGCCACCATATGACTAACCCTCCCAGAGCATGTATATCACCATCTTCCTATGTATTTTGTTATCCAAATTTGATGCTAAAAACATAAGGTTAACATCACTAAAATAATAACATGAACCATTCCAAGAAATGTTAAATATCCATGTAAAAATTCTTGATAACTTTACTAGGGATTTCAATATTCTAAATGTTATCACCAAGAACTAAATGAAACAATAATAGCTCTAGGAATACCTATTCAGTACATTAAACTCTCAATCCTGGAGCTAGTTAAAACCCATTCTAAGGTCAAACACTGAGATCCACATCACCTCTATCCATTGGGTGAATAGGTTATTGATTATGAGGGGAAAATACTCCTCCAAAATAGTCACTTAGCTCTGGTGATGCTCATACACACCTGACCTCGATCTCTCACTAACCTCTAGATGAACATCATAGACCTACCTAGGAAAACACAATACATGTTATGAATCCCCCACTCTACAGACTACTCCAACTATATATCCATCTCTCACAGCTATATGATGTCATCCAAAATGCTAGCGCAGATATCATGTCATCCTTAGTGAATTTCCATACAGAAAACTAAGTCTCTATGGGGAGGTAAACCAAGAACATTCACATGATGGACACCCTCATACCCCTCAACCATCTCAGAAAACTAGATGCTCAAAACATCAGTTTATCTAAGGGTAAAACTAGCCAACTAATAAGAAATAAACTGTAACTTCCTATAAATGAGATCATCCTACCATTCCTAGTGATCAAACCTTATTAAAGGATGGAAAATATGTCCTAAAAACATTGAACTACTATTACACTCACTGGTAGAAATCATCTGAGCATGGATGGTAAACAACTCGACCATATCGAGGAAAACATCATAGGGCCCCACTGCTGCTATATAAAGATTTAAAGTGAGGCTGTTTCTCCTTTCATATTAAGTTCCAACCATTGATAGAAAATTGTGTTCAATTATCCCCTCAATAGGAGCCTCTGGTATAATGGTCAAGAAAAAAGGACCAAAATGGTATTTTAAGGTCTGAGATAGGGGATACATCCAGGGAAAGTGTCATAATAATGTGCACTAAAACTGAAATCATAGTAGAGAAAATGTGGTTTGTACCTAAAAAAACCCTATAGCCTTGGGGTCCCAAGCATAAATATCTTGAAGCGGAAATTCCCCTCTTATGCTGATTCTCCTTAACCATGGCTTGTTCTGACACCTTCGCATCAGAATGACCTCAAAAATTCATGTAAAGGAACTCATCCACTAAACCTTAACACTATCTTATTTAGGAGGAACTGACATACCGTCACGGTTTTGAATAATTTCATAAGAATGTGTCTCAATGGTGGATGTTTCCTTATTTATTTCATGTTTAAGGACACATAATAAATTACCCACACATGGATCTACTGACACCCTGAGTCTCGCTTGATATGTCTTGATGGCAGTACCACCATCAAGAGGGGTCCAATCGATGTGGGATAATTTCACCACAGGCTAACTCCAGTCCACTACCACAAGAAAATGGGGAGTCTGGATCATCAAAAAACATGGTAGATATATATCTCTAAAATCCATGATTCACACTCAACAATGTTTTATCATCTATCAGTACCTCTAGATCCAAAAAATAATACATAGAGAAGACTAGATTCTAATGTAACCAACTAATCGGTCTGGGTCCACAAAAACCAAAAAACCTAGAACATTGCATCGAGTCAAAACTTTACTACCTAAGGGTATTTCTCATCATGGAACCTTAGCAGTCTCTATCATTAGAACTGATGTAATGTGCTAATAATGTTTATATCATCATCAAATACTACTAGATTTATTAAACTCTCAATAGATAGATGGTTATCTACTGAATCCATAGAAGGATCCTTGCACCACTCAAAAGTGGTATCACTAATCAATTCCCACATAGAGAAAATCACCTCATGGGTGGGTCACTAAATTGAGGACTCATTTATATTCCGATCCTCATCAAGAAAATATATCTAAATTCTAGTTGGATTTATTTACGTAGACCTCTCAAAAGGAATCATGATATACCATGTTTAAAGAGAATATATTGAGAGTTTATTAAAGAAGGATAATTGGAGGACTGAATCCTATAAGATGCCTCTAATAAGTTCCCCGCAATTGATCTATTGGTATGCTGAGTCAATAAGTAGGTATTCAGAGTCCTGGTATATGGATACACCAACTACCACAACAAAATAGGATTCCTTTGCCTAAATGTTACACTCAATACACTTTGACATCATTTCCCCTCTACCTACCAATAATTTTAAGGGGACAACTCAAAATACCTCCCCAAGGAATTAGCTGCTTGGATACCACTCTATAACAACCTAACCCACTGAGGCCCACATGATTGGTGGAAGGATGGGCTACACAACCCTAAGCATGACTGCAACATGTCAGGGTCTGGTGACAACAACCAAGAATGCGTAAAAAAAAATAGAGGCCTTTTCATAATATACATTTATTCATGAACCCAACCACCTTCATGAAATAGTAGAGAGATATATTAAGTAATGATCGTAATATATAGAGATATACCATTGATGCTATAGAGTCTTTGGAATACATCTCAGTAAAACATAAAAAACCAAATTTTAATGGGGAGGAATACAATCCAAACTAGAAATTAATTACCAATCTACAAAAACTATAATATAAATTATTTGATAGAGACTATCTCAAGATCACCATGCTTGACCATCGTACAAGACCTATTAACCTAGGTATTACTATACTCCACTAAATCACCACTGATCTATTAGTCATCTGTATAAGACATGACACATGATATAAAATCCCATTTAGGGGTCAGTGTAGACATACCTAGTAGGGGGATCCAAGAAAAAACCCAAAAGAGAGTGATAAAGAGATATAATAAATGGTCAGCTCAACCCAACTAAGGCTTGTCAAAGAGAAACTATGATAACAACCACAAATATCCAGATATTCTCAGTAAGAATCCCAAACCAAAGAGAAATGGGATCTCAATATCCCTAACATAACTAGGAACAAAGAGTATACCAAAAACACTAAACATCCAACTCTGACTTACAATATGATGCACAACCACATAAGATTCCATGTGAAGGGATTTTACCCCACCACTGTGCACTAAAATTGAGGGAGCCAAAACTCCAAACCAAGAATCCCATATAACATCACTAGATTTTTATGTATGGGACTACTCTTTGAAAATATTATCCACAGCTAAGGGATACACACTCCATGGAGGAACCTCAACCCATTGGAACGTTAATATGGAGAGTAACCCTCCATAGATAGATAACCCATTCCCTAAATAGTGGAGTATCATATCTACCTAACTAAAGAGTATGAGGACCCAAACCTTAGTAACATAATGGAGAACATTCTCCATAGATTGAGTGATCGCACCCTGAATAAGGGAGAACCATCTCAAAATGACTAGAGAGTGTGAGGGACCCACACCCTAGTGTGATAGGGGAGTACTTTTCCCATAGATAGAGGGCATGTGCCTTGAATTGTGGAGTACCATCTCTACCTGGAATCTATATGATTATCCTTATAGATCATCACCATCACCGATCAGCACCGAAGGAAACTTACTACTCCAAATATCTCCAATCATACCTCAAAATTTGCTATGAAGTCCACCATTATGTTTTAGGCCAAGAAATAGTAAGGATAAAGTAATTGTGAGACAAAATATGAGTCTGGCCAAAATCATGAAGAGAGAATGAGGCTCCTCATCATTCCATTAGGTAAAATTTCAATCCAAAAGTATGTCCTCATAAATTTATATTAATGAAAATTAAGATCACACCTTATTGATCCTCATATAAAAATTCTCAGGGTATTCTATTTACATTATCCAAATGGGAACCCGATGAAAAAAACACATTTAGACGTAACACATATGTAAGTCGCTTTGTGGACCTAAGATATAATTCACAATAAAATATACAAAATTTATCTTGAATCATCTTCCACAATTTCATGGTCGTGATTCCATAGATGACTTACCAACCCAATGTTTAATGAAGAAGACATGTCAGAACCAAGGTATTTATAATTATAATAATATTATTTTTAATATAATAAAAATATATTAAAGGAAAGAGAGTCTTCACCTCTTTTCATTCTAGGGATCATGTGGAACCCCCAATATAAAACTTATCCCCTTTTTATTATCATTATAAAGTATATATAATTAACCACCTTTTGTGTGGCCCGAGGCATGTACCGAGAATTCCCTTAATTCCAACAAGAACAATGCCCCAAACTTCTTCTCTCTTCACTAATAATAATTTAATTTTAAATATTATAATACATATATGATTAATTTTTATACATGAGTCACCCTTACAAAAATTCTGTTATTTAATTTTATTAAATTAAATATCACATTCTATTGTTTTTAAAAATAATAATAACACACACCACCCTCCATAATAAGATAGTAATCAGCTTTCATCCTTTCTTCAATAAAAAATCATCTATCATACCCATTTGAAGAAACAACATCTCTCATGTCACATGAATCTTTAAATCCACAACAATAATGGATTCCATTATCACTAGTGACTAGATTTCAGCCACCTGTTTCTCACAAACAACAATCACCACTCCTTTAGAGAAGTTTTCCCAATCCTTGTGACAAATCATTGATATGAGATCCAAATTTGGGTTCCCATCGTCACCACCACACCTATATTTTTATCTCTAAAATACATATCCAAACTCATGATTGTGAACAATTCTTCCAAAGTGTGAACACATAATGATCAGTATTCCTAAATATCATCAGATTACTGGTCAACCGATTACTAATGTTGAACACAAAGAATGGAGGGAGAAAGGCACATAACATAAAATGAACCTTGATAGATTGTTGTGTCCATACATTCATAATTGATGGAATATATGAACAAGGCTATAAAATAATGAAAAACCAACCAAAATAAATATATCTAAAATTCCTAGATCTAGGAAAAGAATTAAAGCATTGGATAACCCAATGGAGATCGATCTATGAATTAATTTAGAAAATGATTAATTCAAATTCATATAAAAACTTAAATGATTATAGAACCACAAATAAAATTCCCTACCTTAGGTTCTGATCAATCATTGGAGAAAAACACATATGCTAGTGATGAAGGTGATTAAACTTCTCTTTTCATCATTCGTCTCACAATTATCCTCAATTTATTTTTTATCGACCATATTTCTCGGTTTTCATCACCAATGAAGTTGTCCTCCTACTCAAATATACGTTCTTATGGTTATATAGCTAACCCTATGGATTTTAAAAATTGAAACATAAATAGAGGGAGGAAATTAGGTATAGCCATTAAATTAATAAATTAATTTTATTATTTTATTCATTTAACACACCCACCAATTTTCTCCCTTAACCGAACATCAAACACAAACTAATATTATATCACACCTAGGGTAAACTCCACACTATAGACTCAAATGAAGCCTCATATTTTTAATTTTAAACATCATTTATAATTATTTCATAATTTTTGAAAAAATACATCTGCATTATATTAATATATTTAATATATTTTTTTAATTTTAGTACTGAGTTTATTGGGCCTCAGAATAAGATGTAATCTCATCTCATGGTTCAAAAAATTTTCCTATAAATATTTCAAATTATTACGTAGAAAAAAAGATGTCATTAAGCCATCCTCAATACATTTTAGATTAATTTTAGTGTAGTGAACCAATCTAGGATGCAAACTACTTGAAACTCGAAACAATTTTCCACAAGGCCCAAAGGGAATTCTCAATCCCCAAAGGATGGAAAGTAGTGTCTAGGAATCCATAGAATCCCATCAGGAACAATTTCAACCAAATTATATATAAAAAGATAGAGGCACACTAAGATATACAAAATAAAAATAAATAAACCCAATAAAGTGTTCATAACCAACCACACCGATCAAAAATAATATAATTTCAAACACACTTGAGATGAGCTCGAAACAAAATACATGCAACCATTTGTTTTACACCACCATAAAACTCCCCCCACTTTTGGACTCATGGAATAAAAAAATCTAATTGGAAATATATAACCTAAATGATATTTTCATAAACTTAAAATATAAATATGTCACTGAAACCTGGAGAGACTATGAAATTAATTTCATAAAGAAATTCATAAATGATAGATTGTATTTTTTCAGAAATACATACTTTTAAATGCAACTTATGAAAAAACAAAACATACACTATAATCATCTTTGAAAATGATCAACATTGTTTTCATAAATAGAAAACTAATGCCTTGATAAAATTTTTACCAAACTTGGAATTTCAAAACCACACACCTAATAAAATTTCTAAAAATGGATTGTTTGTTTTATTTAAATGAAAATGATCATTTGGTAAACATTAAATCAGTTTAATCCATCATTAAATTAACATACCCATTTTTAAATCAACTTTAAAATACCCCAAAAAGAGACTTCATGTTTAAAATAGGTTTTCCAAATACCATTGATAACTGATTTTCCAAAGGAAACAACCAAACGAACATGTGTCAATAATAAATAATAAGACACCATATATCATGAGGAATATAAAAAATATAATCAATATATTGATTCCAGAACAATATAAGAATGTGTAAGTGATACAATCAATTTCTAGATAAAATTTACCTATATAAACTACCAACAAAGATATAAAATGTTTCATGGGATCTATCCTTGTTCCCTAATGTGAGAAATTTATAATCATTTATGATTTTTCTCACTTATAGACTAGCTACTAGAATATGAAGAAATAAAAATGAAAATTCATGAAACTATCCCCAAAAAAATCATTATGATGAAACCATATCCCAACACTAGTTCTTAGAATAATTGGAGTACCACTGGTGGCATATGAACCAATTTCCCAATTGGAATATAGCTTCAACATAGTACCTGAGTTCCAAGTCCAAAGAAGAAGTGCGGAAAAATATTGTGAAATCCAACAAAAACATTCCATACATAATTATTGACTATCCCTCATACCCAAAACCTGAAAAATGAATAGACCAATATATATCCCAAATATCCGGAACACAAACAAGAAAATTCACACACCATGGGAGTAAAAACATCACATAGTGACAAACTACATACTCAAGGGATAAACAAGTTATGGGGGAAATCAATGGGTGTCTTTCACATTAACTTTTTTAAACCATTGTTTGAATTAGGCCTTTAACACTAAAAAATGACTCGGAATGCTGACACCATTTCCAATTTCATTAAACACCACTTTAAACATTTTTAAAGGTATAATGAAATCACTTAAACTTTTCAAACTTTTCCAACATACTCTTAAAACATGGGTCTTCTTATTTTAAATCCAAAATAAGGATAATGAGCTTCAATTACACCATTTTTAAACAATACATTATGTTATATCATAAAATGGGTAAAAAACACACTCATTTCATAGAAAATATTGAAATGCATTAAATAATTACTTTGTAAATAATTTTGAGTTAAAAACCTCACATAAAACAAAACACTCTTTAAAACATAGTTTTTAATCAGTGAAAACCAAAACCAATTAAAATTCAACAAACACCATTTAATACATTTCAATAAAACACATATAAAATTCAAAAAATTTTATCTCATGGAAGAATTATATTTCAAACATAAAAATATGGAATTTATAAGAGAAACCATTTATGGAATGATCGAAACACAATGGAATACTTTTTTATCATCACAAGGATAAAAAATATAGTCATAATTATATAAGAAATTAATTTTAAATCCCAAACATACTTTGAATTCATAAATGGAAAAATTTAAAATACTCACCTTCCTTTTAGAGATGAAATCCCAGATGAAACTCTTCAAGTGTGCCCCCTTCAATAATGAACACAAAAACATGGATAGAAACTATATCTACAAAGCTTATACATAAAAAAACCCAATATTAAATATACCTGGAACTCTAAAATCATCAACATGTTTTGTATGGTTCAATGGAGTAACCTTATCCATTTGGAAATAGAGATGAAAGGGAAAAAGAGAGAAATAGAGAAAGAATTAACTCAAAAAAACATGGAAATCACCAAACGAAGGCCAATAATCAAGAACAAAAGAGGCTGGAACTCCTACTTAGATACCAATGGGTTGTAAAATTCATATAGAATACATGAAGGGTGAATAAAAATTTAAGTTTTAGTTTTTATTTTGGAGAATTCTAAAAAATTTAACACCTGGTAAATCCGCAAGGTTTTTATGGTGTTCTGAATAGTTTGTGAAACCATGTGGAAACCATGAAAAACATATCTTTCAACATTATAGGATCCTACAAATGGGTATGAAATAGCTTGTTTTAAACATTCTTACTGATGGTGATTTACCCAAAAATCTATAAAACTATAATTTCAGGCCTGAAAACCACTAGAACCCAGAAAGACCCAAGAAAAAATACAATAGAGAAAAGTAAGCTCTATTATGACATGTGTGTCTCAAATTGAGGATATTTACTATAAATAAAAAATAATTTATTTATCTTTTCCCTATTGTATCAAGGTAATCAAAACAAATTTTCGTGGTTTTGAGCATGTGACCAGCATTTTGAACTAAAACATAACTTTAAAATGAAACCATATACATTTATTCATACCAGATACACTAGGATTCATTTTGACACATGGTTAATTTTTATACATAAAAAATAATTCATAAATAATTTCTATAAATTATGATGGCCACATAAGCATGTTTTCTTAGTTTTGAGTTTGTGATGAATGTTTGGTATTAAAATGTCACTTTTAAACACGAGACATGAACTTACATTTTTACTGAACACATTTTATGATGGATTGATTTGAGGTTAAGAACAATATTTCAAACATATTTCATAGATTATCTTCATAAATTATGAAGATAATTCAAGAATTCATTCTTTATTTCAAGTATGTGACACCCATTTTGGATTAAGATTCCACTTTTAAAATGAAAACATACACTTTTACTAAATTTTGCCACATAAAGTTCTAGATTGAATTGATGGTAATTCTTATATGTTAGAAAAAAATTATGGAACATTTTTAAACCTATCAAAAAAATTCAAGCATGTTTTTTTGGTTTTTTATATGACATGAATTCTGTCTTATAGTTTTAATTTTAGACAAAAAAATATTTTATTCAATTTGGCTATAATATGTGTCATATTTACTTATAGTAAATTCTTATACATCACAAAATAATGGATCAAATTTCTAAAGTATAAATACAATTTCAGTTTGGTTGTTATTTTTTGAGTATGTGATGTGTGTTTTGAACTAAAATGTCACTTTGTAATGAAAAAATTAACATTTAGTTATATCATCAACATTGTGTCTCATATTTATATACATTATAACTGAATTATTTAACTTTTTACTAAATTATTATGAAAATTTGTATATGTTTTCTCAGTTTTAGGTATGTGATTTTTTTATCAAATGTATCTTCTCAACTAAAAACTCCTATATTTAGTTAATCCATGAAAACTATAAGTCAGATCGACTTGAGGTTAATTAATAAAAATAAAAATTGGATCATATATAATTTTCTAAAGTATCAAAAAATTTGAGATAATGTTTTGGATTTGAGTATGTGATTATTGTTTTAGACTTAGATGACACTTTTTTAACTAAAAACCCAAGTTAAATTAATATACACTATGTGTTTTATTGATATTAGATTGATTTATACAGTCCATAAATAAATTATGAATCATTTTATAAATGAATCAATATAATCTTTTTATGTTTTTTGATATTTTATAATGTGATGTGTGAATTGATCTAAAATATCATATTTAAATTAGAAACATAAAATATTAATCAATCTATCCACACCTAGTGTCAAATTGAAATGAGGATAACCATAAGACATAAAAATAAATGAAATGTATTTTTTATAAAATATAAATGACCCAAAATATAAAAAACAAACAAATTTTTAAATAACACGAGATCCCAATATTACATCCACAATAAAACAATACAACGATTTACTAAAATATCACTCTATATATTCAATGTTTTTCCTAATATGATAGAAACCTTTCAATTTTAACCTCTAACTAATACTATAATTTAAAATGATTACAAAATTAAGAGAATAATTATTAGATAAAACAAATATTCATTATCTCAATGAAGTAAAAAAACAAAAATGTTACAAGAAATCACTTCTTCAAGATGTCTATACATATTCTGATACCATGTATGATACCCAATAATTTCTAAAAAAAATGATTCCTATTATGAATATGTGGGCTGGTGAAAATTATTGTATTATTGGGAAATATATATAAATATATTATTAATAAATAATTTAAATAAAATTCTAAATATTTCTTGAAATACCACTTTGGGAATACTAGTTTTTTAATGGAATTTGATAGATTTCATAAGTTTATAAATTTAATAACCACTATCGTTGTCATTACATTATTTCTTAAACTATAGATGGATTGAGGAAAATAAATAATAGATTTTGATATATGTTTTGATAGTTAAATATTATTATATATACCTTAAAACCATCATGTTTTATAAATGCATAGGATAATTGTCTTTATTGGTTGTCCTCAGAGAATGATTTTTTCACTAAAGAAACACCACCCGATCATTAAAAACACAATAAAAATTTATATAAAATATAAAATTTTATGTTTATTTGTAAACTTTTAAATATATTGTATTAAAAATTCATAAGGGATATCATGTGTGCTTTAATTGTTGGATATCCATGTTTGGGATATAAAAAAAATTCTTTAGAATATCTAATTAAATCAAAATGAGCATCCATTGCATAAAACAATAATAAGTAACTGATACAATGGTAATATAAGTTTTATTATTTAATTATATAGATTTATCTTTCCATTATAAGAATTAAGATTATCCCATTGGTGATAATTTTCTTTTCAAATTCTAGGGCTACTAGAAGAGTTTTTTTTAATTTATTCTTGTTACACTAAAAATTGTTACATTGAAGTGAAAAGTGGAATACTGTGACCAAATTTTTTAATTCATGGTTTTCCTTTTATAGAGTAGTGATATACAATCTTATAGAAAATATGAATTTCATTATGATTATAATTAAAATATTAGATCAATTATTGATGTTTTTTAAAAAAATATACCTCACGTATGCATTCACGGATAGGGCTCCCAACCACCCATGATTAAGAATATAATTTTCATTTTGCAAACCAATCATATCTATTAATTACCCTGAATAATTTTTTCCTTGAAATTCAATTTGTTCAATTTTATGATCTTTCAACATTGTTTCCAAATGAACAAGTAATTTTAGTAAATATGATAGTGTAATTGGCGGGGTAAATGTACTCTCAGAAGGCCCTATTGATTTTTTGGCTGATCCTCTAGATTGTCTTGACTTAAAATTTTACTTCCCCTTATTGTCCCCATATGTAATAACATTTATCCATTAATACCCTTTTCATTATTGTCTAGGGTCTTTCAAATAAAATAAATTTGAGAGGATATACATTGTTATCATCATGTATATTTATAATATTAAGTAACAATGGAATGAAAGTTCTAATTGTAAGTTTGACTATGTGAAAATACAGATCATTAAAGGAAATAGGGAGTTCATGGATCTAATTTTGATCTTTTTGAATCCTTACTATCACATGATATTGTATATATTTTTTATTTTATAGAGACCCTAACCTTTTACATATAAAATTACATGATTTCAAGCATAAAAATAAATTTGAGTACATACCAAGGATCCTGAAGTCTAGTGTCTGGAAAAAATAGGTACATAAAACATAAAACATGGGGATAAAAAACTTCTTTATATAATCTCTATAATGAGATATTTACTTACATTGTGATCATACATCCGCATAGGATATCATGGGGAAACACATAAACAAGAGGGATGGGCTAAAAAGCCCAGTAAGGGAATGAACATAAGAACAAAGTGTGGGGAATGACATAATGATATAAAAAACATGGTACATATGTAATCATAACAGATAAAAATGGGATCATATAAAAATTAAATCATATAAATTTGGAAGAAACATAAAACATGTCTTTAGTACGAGTCATGGCTAACTGCCAATCCCATTTCCCATAGCAGTACGGGTCAAGGAAAACTGCCAATCCTATTCACATCGCATATCATGAGACTTAACTTTACCCAATGCATTGGAGCACTATCTGGGTGCATTCATCTAAAAATTTTCATGAATATTCAGGCCACATGAATAATCATTCATAATCAACCATACATAAACAGAAGGGTACCCATGGAAAGAACTGGGTACCACAATCAGGTCATAAAGCATAACCAATGGGAGTATCATGAAAGTGTCCCTAAAAGAATGGGATTCGAACATACATGGAAATTAATAAGGTAAAATAGTCATATAACATTTTAAGTGATGTTAATGATAATTTACAACATATAAGAAATGTTTTTTAGAAACATTTGCATTAAAACATTCTTGTGCGGTTTAATGGAAAATACTATAGAGATTTTAAAATAAAAGTGAGGAAAGTATTTTATATAAAACCAGAATCGAACCAATAAGGTTTTCATAATAAAAGGAATGATTTTATAAAGACAATTGTTGATTAAAACAGAGGATAGAGGGCACTTGAAATCGAGTAAGAAATCGGTATGTTCCCTTAAATAGGTTTGCTTATGAGGAATAATTAAGAAGGGAATCACTTAAAAATATGTATATACCAGACGGATAGTGAGGTATGGATCTTGAAACATGAGTTCGGATCATATAAATAGATTTTATAAGTTTTTAATAAAAATAAAATGCATCTTATTTTAGATAAAAAGATATATTGAGTGACTCGAAGGAATAAAGGTGGTTCGGGTAGAATCCCTAACCTTAAGTCTGATGGTGTTATCCACTTGATATTAATGACCTAAATAATCAAATTAAGTTAATTAATAAATCATTAAATAACCTCTTCTATATTAAAATGATTTATTAAAACCTGTTTGAGTTCATTAATAACTATGTGATTGGTTACGAGGTTCAATTTCATTGCTCTGGTCCGTTTGTTTCCTTGGTTCTAATGATCGGTTCACTTATATTCATGTTTGAGGAATCTTGTAAAATGGGGATGATTGTCCAAAATTGGAGTTATATGTTATTAGAGAAAATCCAAGAAGTTACATTATTGTAAATTCTATTTGTATACTTTTCATGAAGATGAATCTTTATATAAATTATTTAATGATAACTGTTTGGGTTAATTGGTGGTTTTTGACGACAAGGAACATGTTTTGTTTTATAAATAAAAACCATGTGTAAAAAATGATTATAGAACCATATATGAGACATAATACATATATTATGGTCTGGTTAAATCTTTAAAATTGTTTCATGACCATTATTGAAGATAACAAAAGAAATTGAAAACCCATCGTCCATGAATGTGGTAAATTAGCACATCTCGGATGGTATTTTCATTTTAGTATGTGTGTGTATATATATATATATATAAGATAGATGATGAAGAATTATTCCTTTATCATGAAAAAAATATAGTACCAGTAATTTACTGGATTCATCACAAGATTTGGATAAATGGAGATGAGGGAAGAAGAAGAAAAGATATGAACATTAAAATGAAAGAAAAGTTTAGATATCTCTTATGAAAATTCAGAAGCCTTATAGCATCACATAAAATTTCATAAATCATTTTATGAGAGTGAAGAGTGTATATAATTATATTTAAAACAAAATTACAGTAATAGTGATACAAAATATCAAAACCCCAACATATGAGAACAAAAATTTGAAGAGATAACATAAAAGAAGTGTTGACAAAAAGATGAGGGTGAAAGGTTCCCTTACCTTATGGAGTAGTTCCTAAAACATGAAGGTTGGGACATTAGGGGCTTGAGGACACCTTGTGAGGGATACTTGGGAGGTAAAAACAACAAATATTCTATAATTATTGGTTTTAATGAAATTAAACGAATGTATGAGTGGGTATTTATAGTAAAAGAGATAGAATTTTTTATTAATTTAAAAAGAGACCTCATTTGTGTTTTTTGTAAAACCATAGGATTTCCCATTGTATTTTCCCATGGAATTAGCCACTTGGGACACCTAATATATTATTTTACTGTAAAAAAGCCTACCATAATTTTTTTTTAATTATTATGTTATTATGATGTCATCAAATATAGCAACAACTCAAAACTGTATTTTAACTATTCATGAAAAATTTAAGTATTTTAGAAAAATCAAAAAAATTCAACCTAAACATTTTAAAATGTGTAGAATTCAAAAATTAACTCCATGATTTGAAAATAATTTTCTAAATATTTTTAATTTAATTTTTAAATAATATCATAATTTATTCAAAAAAATCAACATTAAAACTATAACTCGTTTTATAACACCTTGAAAAATTAATCAAGTTCCCATAAAATTATCTTATAAACATAATAAAATAAAGTAACAATTTATGATTAAATTTTATGAAAAGAAAATTCAATTTTAAATTATTAAATTAAACATAAAATTTTAAATAAAATATTTCAGACATAGAAAAATACCAATTATTATACTATGATCTTTGTTTTAACTTTTAAGATGTAAATTTTTTTTTTGTTCATTCATGGGTGAAGTTTTTATTTTTTGGTCAATTTTCTATTAATTAATATTCTCTTATATTAATAAAGGAATTCTACTATTCATAAGGGTATGCTACTATTCATCAAAAAATATTTTTTTCTTATCAGACTCCAAATCACTTACTGATCACAATTGAAGATGGCCATTTTTTCGAAATTAAAAACACAGAAGTGACAAAATTATGTTTAAAGGTCACATATTACCTAGTAGTTCATTGTGTTGTGAATCCATGTTATTATATAACATAATTGTAAGAAGGAATTCCATTGAAAATTTTTAGTCTTTACATATTTAATGTATTTATTTATAAATTTTACATTTCACCCCTTAAAATATGATGATTGGTAGGCGTAGATAGATATAAATAACAATAAATTTCTCAATGTATAATTTTAGTATAAGAAAGGTATCAATAATTATTTTATTAATATTTAGTAGAAAATATTATGAAAAAATTTATTACCTTTGTTATGTTAGGCCATTGAGAGGAATGGATAGCCTCAAAACATGGTGGTGTGACTCTTTATATAGTGGTTTATGACGTGTTTTTTTATCATTGATACCTTTAAAGAAACTATCCTAAAAACCATCAATGATAAGAAAGTTATTCTCTTCAGTAATCTATTTTTGAATTTCTGTCTTTTATTTTCTCATTTGTATCCCCCATGTATTTTCTGTCTCAAAATATTCTCAATATGACACTGAAAAACCTATACCACTATCATGACCAAATTTTTCATTGATACATCAAATCCACTAAAAGTTAGTGTTAATTGGTTACAATCAAAGATGATTCTTGTGTATAAATTAGGTAAAAGATATAGTGAAATAAGTGTCAACTATTATGTAATATTATTTTAAATAAGAAAACATTTATATTATGTCATACATACAAAGGAATCCAAAAAAATTATAGGTTTTTTCATTTAATATTTTCCCTTTTTATTTATTGGCACCTCCTTCCATAACACATGATGCAAGATGTAAGTGGATTAAGATTATAATTCATAAATCTTCATATAAACAAAGAAACATAAATATATTTTTATTTCATATCACATAAATGTTTTATAATATATTTTAAATTCATAATATATTTTTCTAAGTGAAGTGTACCCCATCATTGATTTATAATAGGGGTAGGTTGTTTTTTATCCACACACCTTATTTTTAGTAATCCTTTTCTATTTTATAAATTAATATTTAAAAATAATCATTATAATACATATAATGTAAAGTAAAATATTTCTAATTACAATGTACCTAAATTGATTCCACCTCATGATGGAAAATAAAATTTTATTATGCATCTAGGTTTATCATGTATTTTATATAACTTATGGGTCGGGGTTCACTTTCCCCTCAGCATCCTTAACATGATTCTTCATAATAAGTGTTTGAAAGTATTTATGATTCTTTTAAGTGATCATTAACATGAATTTCATCCAAGAATAAATTAATATTAATATACTCCATAATGGATAATTAATAGAAAATTAATGTTTCATTATTTTATTCATTATTAAAATAGAGAAAACATATTAAAATGTTACCCTAATATCTTCCCAAATTATTGTCTTTAATAGAGGCACAACACTGTGCTACATATCTACCTCAATGGAAACATGAATTTGATTAGTAACCCCAATATAACTAATGAAAATTCATCTATTAGGGTCAAAACATATTTTTTTCGTTCCATAAAACTTTTAATTCCATAACATTACTTATCACCCTAATAATATTGTAAAAAATATAAAACTATGACACTTATGTCATTTATAAACCATATATTTTTTAAATTAAAACATTTAATTAGTTTCCAAATTATCAATATGTTATTACAAAGGATTGGTCAAATCAGTATGTAGAGAAGTCATTATCTATAAATGTCATAAAAAATTGAAGTTAGATTAGATAAATGAAGTATTGAACACATAATATAATGAGGAGACACTTTTCATAATAAAGAAACACTAACCAATTCATTGAAAAATATTTTTCCCTTAAAGTTAGATAGGATTTGGAACCTCTATTGGGTATCCAAATACTCTCACTATGGTCCCCTATGAGTGAAACATCCCAATAAAAGGTCCATCTTTAATGGAAATTTCATTTGACACTATAGTTATTTTAATAAATTGAAACAAAATTGGCCAATTTATTTCATGATCAAGGGAATAAAATAATATTACATCTTGTGATTCCATTATAAACAATTTTCCCTTGTACCCTTTTATGCTAAAATTCAGATTTATGAAATATAATTTATCAATTTTTATCGCTCCCCAATTATAAAACCACGTACATAGTTAAATGAAAACTTATCATTTTGTATAATCTAAATCACATATTCTTTACGATTTAAAATTATGACATATTCACATAAATTGATTTTTTATCATTAGTACCAAATACATGCATCATTTCTTCTACAAGAGTAACTACACTATTTTTCATCTTACCGCATCATCTTTTTCCTTTGTAGAAAACATATAATCATTAATGATATTAAAAATGTAAGATAATATAAGTACACTTACTCCTATGGCATTCCATCAATGTAGTTTATAATTCAAATTCATATTTATCTAGGCAACTCCTTAAAAATATATACTCAAAACCATTTGATAAATAATTGATTATGTGTATTTAATATATATCATTCAACACTTGATAGATTAAAATAACTATAATTTCATTTGTGGGTTTTAATATAATATGATACCCCTATGATGTTATATAAAACAAAAATGTGTGATTAATATTACTCAGTAATTTTAATTGTGACAAAATATATTCAATAAATTCTTTCATCAAGAAAGAACCTATTGTGATGATATTTAAAGAGGCCAATGCTATCTATATCTGTCAGGTAGTTAGGAAGAAAATATCTAATGTAATTAATATGAAAATAAATCCATTTTACACAGTTGGAAACTTCATTGGTTATATAACTTTATGGGATAAATCTTTTTAAAATAAGAAATGTTTGGTTAATGCTAGTCAAAAACGTTTTGGTAGAATTCAACACAAAGCCACATGAATTAAATGTTTTCTCACCACATGAAAATCATGTCATTTTTAGGCCCTTTAACTTCAAACCTGTCATTGAAAAAAATAATAATGATATATAATAAATACCCTTCTACAAACTTTACACATTTAATTATGTTTAAAAACTAAAATATCTCTTTCCTAGAATGAGTGTAAGATCATGGAGGAAGAAAAGTCCATTTTTAACTTTATTAGTGCCAAATATTTCCTTATTACCATGTCAAGAAAGTCAATCCTAGACATAATTCCAATTTCCCCAGGTGAATTTAGAAACATGTTAATGAAAATATAACATATATGTTTTTTTATATATGCATTACATCTGTAAAATGTTTGATGTAAAAACAATTCCAGTATAGTAATTAAAAAAATCGATTTGTTTTTTCCAAATGGTTTTCATAAGACTTTTCAAAAAGAATTTATTAAAAATGGTGAACATATACTTTACTTTCTCAAAAAATCAGTCACCAATTTTTTTAGATAATGCTTTAAATTATTTTTAAATAACATCAAATGATGTCACCACATGGTAAAAAATTACAATATCCAAGAAATATAGACTTTTAGAAATGTTATAAACCAACTAAGTGTGTAACTTCTTCACTAATGAGATAACCTAACATTACATTAATTCTATATTTTCAAATATTATCATAATTTGGAATGTGATTTATAGTCCTATACAAAATTGTTCTCAACATATTTTCCTGAAAAACATGGGGAGTCATCCAAACCAACACCCGACCCAACCTGTGGAATAACCCAATGCATGTTTTAGATCCCCATGGGAGAACAACTATTTCTTGGGTACCAACTTTCACTTTTTATGAAAAATTTCACTAAAGGTAAAAACCCATAAACAATTCATAAGAATCAAGAATCATATGATAAACAATAACCATATCAAAAATGAATACAAATATCACAAGTTAAAAACTTCAAAACTTTAAGGAAATTAAGAAATACCAAAATGGATAGGGGTACCAAATACGAAACCCGACCTCTATGAAAAATGACGGCCATCACCCTCATTCCATCTTCACCATCACCTCAAAAAAGTGAAACCACTAGAAAATGGATCCACCGTCACTATTGGTTGGAGTGAGTATCTCAAGAGGGGGTGAATTGAGGACTCAATTATTTTTTTAAAATAGGTTTGAATAAAATCCCCTAATTAATGTAAATATGACCCTATTAACCAAAATAGTATATCAATATGAATCATGATATTCTTAATGAATTATAAAATATTTACTAGGTCTCGGTTAAAAATAATAAATAAAATTACTTTAAACTTTGAAATAAATTTAAAAAATAAAAAATCATATAAAAACAACAATTAAGGTTAAGTATCAATGTAATGGTTTTTTATAGTTTAAAAAAGATTCAATTTTAGATATTAGAAAAAAATGAAAATAAAACACATAGTGGAAAATGAATACAGGAGGTCTATTCTCAAGGAGAGACTTAGTCCTCTCAACTTGGAAATCACTTGCTACAAGGAATTTTATATAAAATAAACTTTGATAAAAAAATTGGATCGGATACTACAATGGTTTGATAACTATCCAGACCACACAAGGACTTCTTTAATAGCAATCCTAAGAGTAAAAAATAGGTCATAATGAGACATATACCATAAATGTGGGGCATAGGTGAACATAGATTGAGAATTTATATAAGTATCTTCTTATTTGAATCATGCGATAGTTTTTGTGTAAAAAAATAGATTATACACACACTGCTCATAATGTAGAAATCATTGAATATAAATATAATGTAGAATGTTGAAATTGTAGTGTTTCCCTGTCTATTAAGCAATATATCTTGTGACTCTTGAATATAGTCTAAAACGGGGCTCAATTCTGATTTCCGGAAAATGATATAGAACAGAGTGTAGTGAACTCCTTCTATTCAAATTCTAGTATTTGAATGTTAATTATTCTCCACTCTCATAGTCATGTGTAGGAAGGATGCAAAATTCATGCTCTTCTATTTCTTGAAATGAGGTTCATATCACTTCCAATTCACATGTATCTATTTTTGTTCAGAACTTCACAGAATTCACTATTTTTATGAGAGAGTATTCTCTAATTTTATTAGCATCATTAACATCTTCATGAGAAGCAATCCATGTATTTCTCATCATCTTACTCAAGGATGAAAAATTATTTAATTCACCCCTTTCAAGAAATTAAGGAACAATCATTAAAGTAATTTTAGGAATTAAATTTGATAAAATAGCTGTTAGAGATATTTAAATCATAAAAAAATTGAAATTGCATCGGTGAGTCTTTAGCAATGTCTTGATCTTACGGTGAGACACACTCTAGCGGTGTCTATGTCTGGCAGTGTTTCAGGCTGGTGGTGAATCATCTTAATGGTTGGTGACCCCGACACTTAGCCGCATTTGTTTTTGCGGTGACTCGTCTAGCAGCGAGTCATCTGGACTCATAGGAAATTTTCCATTTAAGTAGTGATACATAGATGAAGGTAGTTAATCTCAGTATTTTGTCAATTTCTCATTCCAAAGGTATGTCACAACTGAAGGTGTCTTTTTTGGAGATGAGAATTTCCAATACTTATCCAAAATCACATATTGGTGGTGACTCATGTCTAACGGTGTCTCATCCTTAGAGGCGAATCATCCTTTTTTTGATTTTGGATTACAACAATGAGTTATCCTTGGTGGTGATACATCTTTAACAATGAGACATTGGTGAGGGTGAGCCATATTTAGTAAAATATCTCTTCAGTGATGAACCTATCCTAGACATACCCATATTTCCTTCAATATGTCTTATAAAATAAAATGCCATCATAAATCATAAAACCCATTAAGATCATAAAAAACATGATTTTGTGACCATTAAAACAAGTAGGTTAACAATACCCCCCTCCAGATGATCACAAATCATGAAGTTTTTTATACATGGTATCAAATATAAATAAATTTTTTTATACAAAATTACATCAAATTTAAAGAAGATACACAGTGTATCAAAGGTATAAACCCTGAAAAAATTTATATTGTAACAAATATAGTAATCAATATAAAAGGATGAAGAAAACACTACGATATTAGAGAACATTAAACTTTAATAAATAGAAATAAATTTAATAATTTTTTTCTCCCTTTGGGTATTATCAAAAAGTACATAGTAAAATATAAAATTCATTAAAAACAGTACAATATAGGTATAATCGGAGAATTTACATTGAAAAAGTTATTTAGGGTACATACAAAAAGTTCTAAAAAAAGTTACACAAAAACAATCCAATCAAAATCAAAAAGTCTAATAAATTTTATTTGGTTTTGGATGAAGGTTCTAAATGTGAATTTCCTTTATCCTTGTTAGAGATAGAGGTAGTAGCAAGAGAGGCTGAATTTTTAGTAGGAAGAGTAGTAGGAACATATTTTATAACTGAAAGAGGGAGAGACTCTTGGATGATGATGGTTCTAAGGTTCTACATAGCTTCTCTAGTAGATAGAGAAAAAGTATATATTGAGATGGTAAAGTGGAATTAGGGTCTCTAGTAATTCCCAACATGAAGAACTCTAAATCTGTAAGAGGAGTAGTTAGATGTGAAGTAACAGGTATAGCCTCATGAGATACAACTGAAGTTCCATGCACATGCATAAAATGTTTCATCTAAATTAAAAATTCCATTATGATATTTCCACCCCACTCCATTGAATTGAATAATTATTTCTTTTCTTCCATAAAAAACTTTATCAGAGGATTCATAACCTTCACAATGGATGACTTTATCCGAAAAGGCTTAATAAACTCGAGGCATACGTACTTTTTTTACAATGAATTTAAAATGAGAATCCAAGTCATGCTTGGTGAAAATCCAGACATGTAGTAAATTATGGATATGTTTATGGTTTCTTTGTCATACATCATGTCTTTTTTATACTATTTATACAATATAAGAACTTGATCACTTTTATTCCATATCTTTCATAAAGAATCATGATGAATATATAGAATATCACTTGAAGAAAAAGTAGCATGAACTTCTTTTCGAACAGCTGATCAGATCACATCAACCACAAAAAAGGAGGAGGAATTTTAGATATAGAAGGAATAGATGTCATAATCCCTATCCTCTAAAGAAGATAATACATATAATCCACAAAGGTTGATTTCACCTTCTCTATGGTAGATCTCACAAACTTCAACTCAATGAAAATTATTCTATTTTGAATCTCCACTTATTGAATATGATGCATTATTTTAGGTTGAATATATTGTATCACCAACTCAAAAAATCACCTTGAATCATTTTCACTTATTTCAGTTTTCAAAAAAGGATTATTTTTCAGCTATACCTCAATATTAGAAAGGAGTTTTTCATTGAACCAAACCAAGTCACTCTTTGTGACTATATCCACTTGTAAAATTGGTGCATCTATTCTCTTAGAAGAAAAACTCTCTGTAAAACCAGGAAAATAAATTTTATGAACCAAATATTTCTTAGGATCCCTTTTATTTAAAATTGTAGGTCTTCCATTCTTTTGTGTAATACGTGTAAATAGATATGAATATTCATACATTGGGTATATGCATTTGTTAGAAGTCTTAAGAACATAAGTATTATCAACTGTAGGTACAACTACATCAGGATCAGTAGATATTTGGGCATCTGTACTGTATAAAACAACAATATTCACAACACTTATAGGGTCGACATACAATTATTCCATAAACTACTCAAAAAGAGTAACAAATTTCTTCTTCTTAACAACTTGATCTAACACTGTCTGATCATCAGTAATAATCACAATATTTCCATCAACAACAACATCTAAAACATGGTGACAGAACAATATTGGAGATTAATCCCCCTCAAAAGATGAATATCTCTATTATATATAAGCCTCATCCACTTTATTAACAAAGACGGGTCTCTCTTGTAATTTAAAAGTAGAACCTCTAGGAGAATGAATAGGTCCCTCAAGAATTTCCACATTATATGTTTTAATTGTTTCACTTAGACCACTAGGTATAGATCCTTAATCATCATTACTTCCATCTCCTACTTCATCAGAATAACCATTACCATTTCATTATTTATCTTCATCATTTACATATTCTTCCTCTTCATCATCATCATCCACTTCATCATCATTCTCATCACAATATTTAGAACTACTCCTGAACTATTCTTATCTAGAAACTTCTATATCATCTTCTTCACTTCATTCCTTTAAAAATTTTTCTCTTTTTGGGAGTGTACTAAGGGGGCTAAGAGCTCCATATGTTATTGGAGGTGAGTCATGATGTAGATCAGAATTGCTGTCCTCATCACTATAAATTCCACTTCTATAACTCTAGAGAAAAAACCCACTTCTTTCACATTAGAGTATTCAACTGTTTTATGAAGTTCTAAACTAGGATCAATAGGGTCCTGTTGTATAGAATGATGGTATACAATACTAAACTCATCAGATAACTTTTAATTATCACCAACCCACAACTTTTTCCCATGGAATTGAATTGATTTTTATTCATCTACAGATTATTATTGTGATATAACGACCTTCACAATCCACAATATATTTTATTTTTTCATCAACTATGCCTTTGGTTTTAAGAATAACATAAATCATATTTGGATAGATTAAATAATTTTTTCCCAAACATAGATTAATGATTTCCATCATATTAAGAATTAGATATCTTCATTGATTGTTCTTGTGTCCTCTTTTCATAAGACTTATCAAGTAGGCATCTTGATACCTTAAAGTAGAAATGTCACCCTTTCTTGGACACTACATATATTTAATGAATTAAAATAGTGGAATGTATTCTCCACATAACTTTGAAGAAATTGGCCTTCGAACTATTCCATATCTAGTCAACTCAGAAAGAGAATACTCATAAACAAAACCATCATTATTCTGTATAATAGTCCCTTGGTAATCATTAAAATCACAATCA
The DNA here is from genome assembly GCA_963277665.1 of Viscum album. Lineage (NCBI taxonomy): Eukaryota > Viridiplantae > Streptophyta > Magnoliopsida > Santalales > Viscaceae > Viscum > Viscum album. The sequence goes on from OY728125.1 coordinate 229,649,223, forward strand.
TGTGGAACTTTTAAACAATCATCCCACTACTTCAAAGAAAATGTAATTTTGTGCCCATTAATCCTACTTCCCACCCAATATTATTCTTCTTCTTCAAAACCAAATTCCACATACTGATAAAAATAATAGATAAAACTAGGATAAATAGGTATCCAATTTAAAGAGAACCCTTCTATCCATCCTTGTTTATATATAACTTAAATCACTAAAAAATTACTGGAAATCAACCACAATTCTTGAATTTTTATTTAGGCACATTTATATTATTACAATGCTTGAGGTTCACTAGTTCTACTATAGTAGGAAAAATCATCTCCCCTTTCTAATTCTTTGAAAGACACATCTTTCCTGGAGAGGATCCAAAGGGATGCTTCACTCTGTCCATAGAGGATGGATCATTTGGATAAGTCGAAGGTGAAGGAAAGGTTTAAAGGATGAGATAGAAAGTGTGTCAACAATATTTGAGGGAAAATGCTTGAGGAAGGAGTTAATTTTGGAATTTGGCAATCGAATAGTTTATATCATTTGGTATTTAGGTATTTGAAAAATCAAAACACAAATAATACATAAAATAAAAATACAAAAATAATTAAATCAATCGCAAATAATCTATAAAGAAAATAAATCTGGTGGTTGTAGATCTAAGAATATAAAGGTTAAAAAATACATGAGAAATAGTATCCAATGGTGTGACAACCCAGTGGTGAGAAATATTCTAATAGTGTGAAGCTCATGGTCAATATGTTTAATGGTGAGAAGTTAAATGATTATAAGTTCAATGACAAGAGATTAATATGGTGATAAATTCACAATCGTGAGATATTTAATATGGTGATTAATTCACAATGGTGATACATTCACCACAGTGAGACATTCTAAACGGTGAAAAGTATACAACAGTGAGAAATCATAAATTATGAGTCCCAAAAAAGTAAGCTCAATCAAAATTAATCATATATAATTATTGTTTGAAAGAATTCATTGTTTAGGATTTCAAAGGTTTAGTAATAATGGTAGCAAGATGATGTTATGTACCAATGTATTAAAGAGTGATATCACCCTTTTAAAAATTATCACTCAAAAATTGATGTCTTACAACAATTTGATTTGTTTGAGAATATGATATAAGATTCTTATAATTTTTTCAAGAAATTTTATTATTAAAATTTATATGGTCATTCCAGAATTGATATCCACAGTCTAGTAATGTGTTTTTCATACAAAAAATGTATACATAATTACTACATGCAGATATGTATTCATCTTCAGGAATAGAAAATGCAATACCATTTTGTTTCTTACTAAACCAAGATTTTAGTGACTTTACTAAAAGGTGATATATTTGAGAGGTTATTTTTCAATCTAACTTACATCCACAAAAATATGCATTTGAATAACTAACTAAATCAATTTCTTTTTATCTTACGTAAAACAATAATAAATTGGTAGTATATTTTAGGTTTTTGAATATCCTTTTTATATCATTTAATTGTGACTCGTCTAGATTTCCTTGGAAACAAGCACACATACACACTGAACATTATATGAGGTTAACAAAATGATTTGTAGAGAATACTTTTAATCATACCTCTGTGACTGGTTTGTTCCACCAGTTTCCCAGCATCATTAAGATACAATTTACAGGTAGTAGTTGAATGAGTATCACTACTCTTAGTGCTATCAAAGTTATTTTTTTTTGAAATATCCTTATTATATTTACTTTTATTTATAGTGATTCATTCATTATTTTGGAAAATTATAACACTAATAATGAATTTAATTTCTCCCATTAAACTCATTTTAAATTCATTTTTCATTATTTTTTAAAACCCAGTACGTAAATAATTTCTTTAATATCAAAAAATATTATCTACATACAATTTAACAACTAAAACATATTTTTAAATTCATTTTATAAAAGCAGTAGGATAAACTATACCTTTTGAAGAAAATTTTGAAATATGAAAGTAGCCAAGACTATCATACAATGTTCTATGAGATTTTTTCAAACCATATAATGATTTTGTTAATTTGAAAACATGATTTGGAACATAGGGATTTTTAAAATGAGGGGGTTGTTCAATAAAATCACACTCAATTATAAATCCATTTAAGAATGCACTTTTGACATCCATTTGAGTTTTATTTTGAAATCTAGATGATCTTCATAGGAAAGTAGTATTCTAATAGATTTATGTATTGATACTAGTGAAATATTTCTTCTTAGTCTATTCCTTCTACTTGATTATATATTTGTGTAACCAGTATAGCCTTGTTTCCTACTATAATTTATGAATCATCTACAATGTTTCTAAACCCCCATTTAGTTCCTATAGTCATGGTGTATTTGGGTATATCTAGAAGTTCCCATACTTTATTATGTCAAATCTATTTAACTATTCTTTCATATCTATTGACCAGAATTCATAATTAAGTTCATCATTGATGTTCTTTAGTTAATGCTAAGACAAGAATGCCAAATGTTCAATTTGATTTCTTAGAGAATCTCTTGAATGAGTACCTGTATCTAGGTATCCAACTAAAACATCTTAAAGATGGTACTTTATGTCCCTAACAACTCTAAAAAAGTAGGGCTAGCCAATTAGCGTTCTTCTATATGTTCAGGTTCATGTTTTGTAAATTCATCATAATTAGATGATTTTTCTTCATTCTTTACATCTGAATCAGTAGGTTTGGAATTTACATTCGGGGATGATGAAGCATCCTCATTATTTTCCACATCCTTGGGAATTTTTTTGAAAACTCTATAGGATTTACTAGAGGATAAATAACCTAGGAAAATTACTTCATCACTTTTTGATGAAATATTTTCTAGATTATCCTTAGTGTTAATAATAAATAATTTTCAAACAAAAACTCTAAAATAATTAAACGTAGGTTTTATAAAATTTCATTACTCATAAGGGGAAAACATCAAGATAGGTTTATTTTATACTCTATTTTTTATATAGCAGGCTGTATTCAAAACTGCCTCGAAAAAGTATATAGGTAATTCATATTCATTTATCATAGTCAAGATTTCACATAAAGTGTTCTATAACTTCTTTTTATAAATCCATTCTACTGAAGAGTCCTAAGAGCATAGAAGTTATGACTATAGCCATTTTTTTGAGAAAAATGATTCAAAGTATTGATATTCAAACTAACAGCCATGATCAATTCCTAAGGTCTTAATTCTATGTCTACTTAGGTTCTCTAAAGATCTAATGTACTTGGTAAAATAGGAACAAGATCAACTTTTTTGATCTTAAAAGAACAACCAAGTATACCGAGAAAAGTCATATACTATTAAATAAATCATGTTCTTTCCATTTAGACTACAAAATATTTATGGTCCAAATAAATCTATACGAACCAACTTAATAGAATGAGATTTAAAAAGATATTAATTTAAAATAAAAGGATTATTTTGTTTCTTCCCTTTTTGACAGGGGTTATAGAAGTCTTCCTTTGGAAACTATAGTTTGGGTTGATCCATGAAAAACCATTCCCAGTAAGTTTACTAAGTGAGTTAATATTATAATTTCCTTGTATCCTATTCCAAATACAAGATTCTATATGAAATTCACTCAAGAAAGAAATATTTAAAAAATTAAATAATTGATATTAACAACATAAAATCATTCATTCCTTAAAGTAGTAAAAACCAATGAATATTTAGAATCAATGACATTACATGCATTATTTTCAAAATTTAACATGAAAACCATCATTACATAATTTTTATATGATATGTATGTTATTCTTCAATCAGTAATCAAATAGTACTTTGGAAATTAAAATATATTAATTGCTACGAATTTGTCCAATGTCGATGATTTTACATTTAGTATTATCACAAAATGTGACATGACCACCATCAACCTTTATTAGGATGTTAAAAATTTACTAGTCACCTATCATATTACTTGAACATGAAATTTCAAAGTACCATATTCAATATATGATTTCTCTAATTAGTTTTCCTAGAAAACAAAAATTATATAAGAAATGATTTCAGTACCCATATATGATTGGGTCCGGATGTGTCAGTAAATAGGGATTTATGAACCCATATTTTATTTATAGGTATCCTATAAATAGAATGTATGATTTTTAAAATAACCACTTCATTAGGTCCATTATAAAAATAACTAGCAGTAATGTTTTTAAATTTATATTTAGGTACAAATTCACCCTTAATCATTCTTTTCTACTAAGGTTGATATCTAAGACCTATAACATACTTAAGAGAAATCTATTTACATAAAATCTATGTAAGTTTTTCTATACCATTTTTAAACTTTTCTAGATCCTTCATTAGTTGTTCATTTTACAATTAATGTTTTGGGTTCTCATTCAAAAAATGTTCATTTTTTCACCATAGATAAATCTGATTTAATATTAGTATACAATGCATGTTGTCTTTTTAGAACTTTATATTTGCCTTTTAGTTCATTGAAATTGTATCCAAACATATTACAATATTAAAGAATTTATTTTTTATTAATATCATCATCATTGTGTTAATTTCGAAAAAATTAATAAATAAACACAAATGATACATTGGATACAACAAGTGCCTCATAGACATTTTTCATGAGGCATATGTTGGATCTATCAGACTTTTATTTTGGAGTAGAGTTATAATCATCAGAGATATACTCAGAGGCACTCGATGTTGTGTAAATGGATTTCTTATACCTTTGTTTGTTGTCATCATATTTCTTTTTGTATTTCAGTTTTTTACATTCTCTCTTAACATGTTATTTTCTTTTTTCATTTATAATAGGTAATTCCTTTATCATCCTTATTCTAATCCTTATCCCTGTTGCCTTTACTATCATTCATTGATTTATAGTTCATATTTCGGAAAATTTTAATCTTTATATAAAAATTAATAAATCTTCTGGCTAGATGGGCCATCTTCTCTTCACTGTATGGTGGTGAATCACTATCACTGGAACTTATATATTATATATTTTCCTTTACTTTTTCTATTTGATTGGATGTGGTAGTCTTGAAAGATACTAAAAATCTTTTTGGATCATCATCCTCTTCTTAGGTGACTTTTGAAATCTACTTTGTACATTTTAAATTACCATTTTACTATCTAACTGGAACATTGATAATGTCATATGATTATCTGATTGTAACATATGTGACTCTTCAAATTTTTGGATGGAATATTAGCACTTGCAAAATCTTGAATATATCAAAAAATGGATTTCCTTGTGAGTTCTTACTTTTCACAATTTTGTTTAATATGATATACATGTTAGAAATTAATTCATCCGAATTCATCTTAAAATTATCATACAAAATTGTTTAGGTATTCAATATCATTTCTTTAACATGAGTTTTTCCTTCATTATAAACAACTATTGGCTCCCAAATTTCCATGGAAATTTTGGAAGATGAAATTCTATTGAATTAGTCATCTCTTAATGAACAATACATGATATTTATATCTTTGAAATTACTATTATTATATAACATAGTAGAATCATCCCAAGAAAATCAAGAATTTTTAGGTGATTCATACTTATCATTAATAGAAGAAAAAATATCAAAACCCATACTTTCAATATTATTTTTTATTTAGATCCTCCACTAATCATAATTACTTCCATTGAAAAAAGAGATTTGTTAGTAGTATAACCTTCTTGTCTAATACCCATTTAATGGATTAAATTTAGAACTAAAAAAAATTCAATATCATTAAGTCACAACTAAAATAAAAATTTAATAGTTAAAAACATTGATATCAATTATTAAGACCGTTTGATAGAAAATGTCGGTCAGAGTGAGTTTATCAAGGGGGAGTGAATTGAGCACCCAATAAAAGTATCTACTAAAAGAGGATTGAATAAAATCCAAAAATTTGTTTAAATATTAACTAGTTAACCAAAATAGTAGATTAAAATAAATCGGTATCTTTTAAAATAATTCTCAAATATTGATTAGAACATAGTTAAAAACAATATAAAATGTTAATTTAACCATGGAAATTAATTTAATAAATGAAAACTCTTATATAAACACTAATTAAGGTTAACTATCAATGTAAATATTTTTTATAGTTAAAAACATGTTTAGTTTTAAATATTATAAAATAAGAAAAACAAAACACACAATAAGAAATAGATACAAGAGTTTTAGTCTCCAGTTGAGACTTAGTAATCTCCACTTAGAAATCAGCCGCTTCTATGAAATTTATATAATATAAACATTGATCCACAACAAAGATTAGGTACTGTGACAACATCATAACTATCTAGTCCATATAGAGACATATTCCATAGTAATCATGGGTATATAAATAACACATGCCACAATCGGAACCCTACCACAACACATGTGAATCATCTGGAAAGAGTTTGAGAAGATATCTAAGTGTCTTCTAATTTGAACTAGGAGACAATGTGCGTGTAAAAAATAGATTATACACACACTTCTTGAAATTTATAAATAATGGAACAAAAATATCATGTATAATGTAGAAGTATCATTGTTTCTCTATCTATTAAGAAATATAGATTGTGAATCTTGAATGAAGTCTGAAATGGGGCTTGAGTCAAGATTGTAAAAACTATTGAAGAATAGACTATCATGAAATCCTTCTATTCTAACTTAAGTATCTGAATGTTAATTATTCTCAACAATCATATAAATGTGTATAAAGGATGAAATATTCAAGATATGATGCTTCTTGAAATGAGGTTTAACTCACTTCATATGTAAAAATATCTATTTTTGTTCATCACTTCACACTCTTCTCCATTCACATGAGGGAGTCTAATCAGCTTTTATCAACATAAAAAAATCATCTTGATAATAAATTTTGGTATTATTTATCATAATACTTAAGGGTGAATCATTATTTAATGCATCCTTTTGAAGAATTTAAGGAACATACATTAAAATAATATTGAGTAATAAATTATATAAACTAACTATTATAAGTTATAATTCTAGAACTAATTGAAATAGTAGAACCAAGTCTTTGTTGGTGTCTTGATATAGCTGTGACACACACTATAGAGGTGTCTATGTCTAGTGTTGTTTCTAGGTGGTGGTGACTCTTCTCAACTGTAGGTGATTCCAAAACATATATGCAATTTTTTCCTGGTGGTTAGTCGTCTGATAGTGATTCATCTCAAGACATAGACAATTTTCAGTGTGGGCAGTGAGACATAGCTGGTGGTAGGTAATCTATATATGTTTTCAATTTCCCAGAATTATAGTATGTCATAGATGATGGTGTCTTTGTTTGAAGTAATACTTTCATATACTTATCCAAATTCTCATACCAGTGCTGACTCATCATTAACTGTGACACATCCTTGGAGGTGACTCATGATTTATTTATTTTAGATTTTTGTAGTGACTTATCCTTGATGGTGAGACTTTTTTGGTGGTGAAACTTTGGTGACGATGAGTCATTATTATTCAAATATCTCTTCAACAATGAGTCTTTCCCGGACTTACCCATATTTCTTTCAATCTATCTTATAACATAAATTGATACCATAAAACATAAGTATCATTATTATTATAAGAAACATGATTTTGTGATCATTAAAACATGGAGATAAACAATCACTACCATAGAACATATTGCCTTTAATTGGGTCAAACATTACAAAGGTTTATGTTGGGTGTGAGACAAAGCCTAATACAATATCAACCAATGGAAGGATTCCATAAAAAAACATTATAATCCAATCTAAAATTAAAGTATTAGTAAAGAAATTTGAAAAAAATTTAGTAAACCACTTTAAGGAAAAAATTTATGAGAAATGAATTATAGAAATTAAAAGTAATTAAATTTACAATATATACCAACATTAAGAACAACATCACAAGAGAACCATAGGTAATACCTAAAGTCAATAGCAAGAGTGGGACCCTTGGAACCTCGTATCTTGATGATATGGTACAAAAACCATGACCCACAATGTCCTCATCTATAAACCATTTGAGAGGAATCCATCAAATGTTCAAGTGGTCTCCAATCCACATCATATTATAGTTAGTGTTTTAGTGTCAATTATACTAGAAGGAACCAATTCTTGGACCACATATCTAACTAGAGTAATAGACCTAGTCCTCCTAGAAATACACATAGGATTCCCTTTTTGATCAATGTCTAATTTTCATGTCACATGAAATATCTATTACACATTCAGACAATCTATAATATAAAAAACATACAAAATAAACAACTTTTATAAACACACATCCAAAATTGAAAACGTACAAGAAAAACATACATATTAAACTGGAAAACGATTTTAAACATCCCTGTCACACACAAACACATGTTCCCATTTTTAAACTGATAATGAAATAAACTATTTTCATTAATAAAGTCACCTTTCAACTCATATGAACTCTAAATTCCTTTAGAACCATAATTTACACCACCCAAATAATCCATAGAACATATTTAAGTAGAAAATAAAGCATACCAAAATCATCTAATAATGTTAAATCTTGGGATCACCTACCTCAATCTTAGAATCTTTTGGAATCTGATTAAAAACCACAACACAACAAGGAGACCATATCTAGGAAATATAATACCATAATAATCATGATTAAACCCAAGGAATCATGGTTTAACCCATTTTTGAACAACCAACCCACCTAAGAAAGAATAACTCAAGAAGAAAGGAAGAAGAAACATAGAGGAAGGGGTAAAATTGAAATGCATGTACTTTCATAATGATTCCTTGAACATACACACTAAAAAAACCCAATAGTTAAGGGTATAAGGGATCTAAGAGGAGGGGAGGAGGATCCTAAGGTGTAGAATCCAAAATGGTATGAGTTAGGGTAGATTTGGGAATAAATTTCAATAGGTTAAAAGGGAAACTTATATATTTTTAATGACCTATACATTCCAAACAATTTGGAAAAACGATTTTCCAAATCATGCAGAAACCATGTATCCCTCTCTATCAAAAAAAATGATTCCACATGGTTCACAGGGGAGGCCACACACATGTGTGGTCTACCATGAACCCTAGAAAGAACCCTTAGTATGGGTTAACAATCTCTCTTGGTTTGGAACATAATTTATGCTAACCACGAGCCAACCATGCACCACATACCGTCGAGTAAAAAAACATCATTTTTTCACCAAAACAATTTGGTAAAGCCAAAATACCTAGATAACACATAAAATAAAAGTTAAAATACCTCAAAATAAGAGCATGGATGTGAAAATTCTCCCCAATATGAAAACTTTCTAGGTATATAAATATTTTCTAAAGTGAGATCAGAGAAATGAAATAACTATTTCTTTTCCAGCCATGATTTATTCCCACTTTCTAATGTTAGACATTACCATGATTCCATAGAAACTAGACCAATGATATGGAATTCCTAAAATAAATTTATCTGAGAAATCCAAAATCCCCACTGGTCACTCAAACATAGACAAAAATAATTACATCTCCAACTCTTACGAGTTATGAACCAGAGACAAATCCAAATTATACCTTTTCTATTTTGAGACATAGAACACGTCATGAATTGATGTCAATTGGGATGGAGAAGCTGACAGATATGTCACCTTACCAACTCTCCTGATAACATAAAAAGGTATGGCATACATCAGTGTTAGATTTCCTTGTTTACCAAGATGACAGTGACCCCAACAAAAAACCACCATAAAAAACAATTGATCAACCACAATGAATTCAAAGGATTGGTTCAATTGATCCGAATAATAATTATGGAGGATTTGTGCTATCAATAACTGATGACTGATCAAACAGACCTTCTCAGATGTCTCCATCAGAAGACTCGGTCCAAACAATTAGCTATCACCCACCTCAATTCAAAAGAGTGGTGACTGACACAACCAACCATAAATCACCTCAAAGGGATCCATTAGAATTATGGATTTGTAATTTATAATATAGAAAAATTCTACAAACCCTAAATGAATATCCCACTAGCCTCCAAAATCATACATACATGCCTGAAGCATGTCTTCCAAGATCTGATTTTCCTGATCCATCTGACCATCTATTTGAGGATGGTATTTCTGGATCAACATGATCTATTAACCCATTTACTTCCAAAATAATTCTTAGAACTAAGAGGTAAAACTGAGGTATCTTTCAAAAATGATTGTCTAGGGAACACCATGAATGCTCACTATCTCTTAAATTTATAATTGACACAACTCAACCACCTTGGATGAATCCCTGACTTGGTTGAAATGGTATGATATGTTCAGATGGTAAATCACTACCCATATAGAATTTCTCCCCCAGGGTGTATGAAGAAATGAATTAATGAAGTCCATGAAAACCTTGTCACACTTCCATATACGAATTGGTAAGGACTGAATAAAACTTGAGTGTGTATGGTGATCTTACTTAACCTACGTACATGTATAACACTAAGATACACAATCAGTTATATCCTGTCTCATTAAAGGATACCATAACTAATGATGCACATCATAAAATGACTTGGTTGTAATAGGATGAATGAACCACTAAGAATCATGGCTATCAGTAATCACCACCTTACATAATTAAAATAACATGATAAGAAATTCCATGAACAAAATAACTACCTATGAAGATAAAGTCCACTGTCTAGGAACCTCCCCACCATTTATGAATTGTATAGACTTGTGTAAGAACTTATTTCCATGCTTCTCTTGCTGAATTGACTCTATGAGAGAGGATGATAGTTGAACAATATCTATGAATGCAACTACAATATTCTCCCTGGTCTCTAGATGCATCTAAGAAAAAAGACCCATCAAGTTCCTTTCATCACTAAACCCTTTCAGAGCCCGTAATTGAACTTTCCGATGCAAGGAATTTGCTACCACTTGAAATTTTCCTAAGGTATATACAATATCAAAATCTAACACCTTGAGGTACTCAAATGAACAACACATCCTCAACTTTAGAGAAAATTTAAGTAAATATCTTGTGATTTGAGTGGACTACAAACTTATACATGAAAAGGAAGTGACTCTCTATCTTTAGGGAACACATCACTGCTGCAAATTCCAGATCATGGGTTGTTTTATTCTTTTCCTTTGGTTAGAGTTGGTGAGATCCATACACCACCACATTTTCATCTCACATCAACACGTACCCAAGACCCATACCTAAAGCATCGTACTAGATCATGTATCATTTCTAGATTCTAGAAATATCAACATAGGGGCTGTGGTAAACCACTACCTATGCTCCTTAAAATATTCCTAACACTTTGGGATCTAGTCAAACATTACCCTTTTTGGATAAGTTTCATAATGGATGAAACTTTCCAAGACAAATATCTGATGAACCGCCTATAATGACCTTATAGTCCCAAAGAGATACAAATCTCTATGACATTATTAGACTACTCCCATGAAATCACACCACTGATCTTCTCAGGGTCCACCAAAACCCCATGTTCTGAGATTACATGACCCAGAAACATTACTTCCCAAATCCACATGGAGAACTTTTCATAGACATGATGTTCTGGAAGAGTTCCCAACACGATCCTCAGGTGTCTCTCATACTCTTCATCTATGCTAGAGTAGACCAGGATGTCATCAACCAATACCATAATTAAAGAATCAAGGTACCAATGGAACAAACTATTCATCAGATCCATGAAAAAACTAATGTATTTTTCAACATAAATGGAATAACCAAATTATCAAAATGGATGTACCGTCTTCCAAAATATGTTTTAGGAATATCCACTTCTTTGGCTCTGACTTGGTGATAGCCAGAACACAAATAGATCATAGAGAACCACCTTTCCCATAAGCTGATGAAAAAGGTACTGGGAAATGTATATTTCTTCTTGATCGTCACCATATTTAGCTTCTGATAATCAATAAATAATTGGATATATTCGTCAACATTATGAGAAAATAGGACTGGGGAGGTCGAAGGTGATCCACCCAAGTTAATGAATCATTTTGATTCCATATCATCTAGCTATACCTTTAATTCTATTAACTCAATGGGGGTTATATAGTTTGAGGGAAGAGATATCAATTTTTACCCAATTCCAAATCAATAGTGAACTCCACATCCAGCTCTAGAGGAAAACCTTAGAAGTCATCTAGAAACACCTCTAGGAACTCATCCACCACATGAGGTAATCCACCCTCAATGCATCTATCATTTTCCTCTAACATGAGCAATGAGATATAGAAAACAAGACTAATCATCTACAGATGTGGTGGTCCTGAACATCCTAAACGAGGATCACATTCACCCTATAAAACATGGTTACTTTCATCAGGTTCCACAAAACACACTCTCCACTAGTAACAATTGATGTGAACATGAAAACACAACATCCAATCCATACAATGGATCCTATCAAAGAGGTCCATTTAAAAAATAAGGAAATCCCATTCAATCTCGTTCCATGACATGATTAGTAAAAAATATGGACACCTAAAACCCCACTATCACTTCTATCCAGGAGGCATCACCAGCACCATCGCATGAAAATTGAATTCTGTCAGAAAATTCAACACATTCAAAAGACGAGCATAAGTAAAAGAAACCATGGAACTAGTAACAAAAAGAACAACACCAATGGAATATGAAAATATAAATGTACCATTAACAATTGTAGGTCCTTTTTATTATACTCGTTCATGATCTATAACATAAAGATTCGTTATATCCACCTTATACTGAGAATAACCACTAACATGCAGGTCTTCCATAAGGTGATTATCCAGAAGTAGATCCAACCTTACTCTATGAACACAAAACTGAGAACCCACTATCCTAGATGGCTATAACTGGGCTTAAATCCCTTTATAAGCTATTAAAGATACACCAAACTAATGTGAACATGTGTCTCTAAGAATCCTCTATATGTTTACCAAAATTCCACACCAATGGAAATGTCTTGATGAAGATGAACACATTGATCGCGTATGCTCTGCCTTCCCACACTAATGGAACCAAACAATTATGACATCTGAAGCCAAAAGTGAAGGAGGTTGGGAAGGATGGGATAAGCTACCACCACCTATATTTTCATTATCATCATGCTTCCAATTATTTTTAATTTAATTTCCACTACTCTAGACCACTACTGAAACTACCCTAGAAATCACATACTTTTTGGGATGATCAATCTCCACCATCAAGGCTTGATAAACCACCTAAGCACATGTTTTCAGATTAAACAAGAATACCTGAGATCTAATACATATATATATATCCATAAACTCATTTAGAACCACTAATCCTCCTTTTTACCATTATTAACTACCTCTAGTGCGGACCCAATCATCTATGTAATGCCATTGGCACACACCATCATGGCCTGATTCACTTGATGGAGATCCAAGAATCTCATAGGTCATTGAAAAGGGAAAGGTACGAGGATAATATTTATCATTTAACATGATTGTGAAATCCTTCCAAGCCATCTACTCATGATTCCCAACCAAAACCATAGATCCCAACGACTTATGACTATGACCATCCAATAAGAATGAAACATATATTAACCTAACTTCCTCATGAGTTTTAAGAAACCAAAAAAATCTAATAAATATTTTAAATCAAATATTATACTTCCTAGGGATCCATACTACCCTTGAAGTAAGGTTGTTTTCTAGGAAGTCCTAAGACATGTCCTTTATTGGACTTGGTTTGGCTTCCCAAACCTGAGGAGGACCAGAACACACTCCCTAACCCAATGATTGGACAACCCAAAACATGAATTCCACTAGTCTCTGATCAACTGGTGAGATACAACTCTATCCAACTTCTTCCTACTATTTTACATGAATTCTTCTAGGATGAATCGTTTTACATCCACAAATAAACACAAAGATACCACAAATACAACATTCGGTAAATTTTCATCATATAAAACAAACTAAAAATACTCCCATAAAAAATATATCCATAATAATATTAAACCAAACCACTTCACCAAAACCTGATATCCCTTCAAAATATATAGCCTATATATTTCAAATGAAGGAAAATTCAAAAAAATCCCAAAATACTATTTCAACTTGAGGTCTATCACAATGTGTGTTGGCCAGACACCACACTCATAACCAGAACCTTAATCACCAATAGTCACAACTCCTATCTATACATACTCTCAAAAATATCATGACCCAATTAATGGGATAAACCTTATCTAATACCATATTTTACTAATGAATTTGGAGTTCCATCCAACCGAAAACCGGACCCGGCTCATGGCATGGCCCGAATGTCATTCCTAATCCCCAAGGGATGAAAACTAGTGCCAAGATATCAAAATTTCACTTATTTTGGAATGATTTAACCCAAAAAAAACAACCATAAAATATTTACAAGAACCAAGTATCAAAGGATAAATAATAATCAAATCAAAAAGAAATTAAACTATCGCAAGATAAAAAATTTACAACATGAATAAAAATCCAAAATACCCAAACAAGGAGGTGAACCAAATACACAACCCAACCTCCCTGTAATAAGAGGGCCATCATCCTTTTGAAACCTCTACCAAAACCTATAAAAAGGAATAATTGGAAACTAGATCCACCATCACCAACATAGAATGTATTTACTTTAACTGGGTCAAAGATAAAAAGAGCTACATACAGCTGAGGGTGTATGTAGGGTGTGAGCAAAATCCCAGTAAGATATCACCCATAATAAGAATTCCATGCAAGAACACTATACGACTAACTAACATGAATGTTTTAATAATGATATTGGAAACATTTTTAATAACACGTTTTAAGGAAAATATTTACAATAAAATCATACATTAAATTAAAATTTATGATAGTTACACCGTATGATTATGGTAAGCACAAAATTATAAGAGAACAATGGGTAATCCCTAGAGGAACTATCAAAAGTGGGACCCTAAGAACCTCATATCTTAGTGATATCGTATAAAAACCCTGACCCAAAACAGCCTCGTGCATGAGACACTTGAGTGGAATCCATCCAAAGTATTGTAGTATCCAGTAATTATCATAGTTTTGTTAGTGTTGTAGTGTCAATCATGCTAGAAGAGACCGAGCTCACCCCACTAATCCAACTAGCGTACTAGTCCTAGTCGACCCACCTAGTCACCTAGGATTCCATTTTTTCTCATTTATTCTTTTCATATCACATGAAATACTACTTAAATATTCACACAATCCATAATAAAAATGCGCAAAATCCATCACTTGTTTAATCAAACTCCCATCATTGAAAATGTATAACACAAACATTCATTTTTTAATGGAAAACCATTTTTAAAACTCCTTACACACACATGTTCCATTTTTGAAAGATCTATATAAAACAACCATTTTTATTTAGAAAGTCACATTTAAACACATATACACACCTAATTCCATTGGAAAAATAATTATAAAAAACACATAATCTATAGAACACATTTAATAAGAAAACAATGAACAACTAATATCTCTAATAATTCTAAAGTATAAAATCACCTAACTCATGCTTGCTAACTTCCAGAATCTGGTGGAAACCACAGCCACATCACAAGGAGAACCTATAAAGGCATGATAGTACCATAAAAATCAAGATGAAAAATAGTAACCATGGTTAAACTCATTTCAATGAAACCAACCGAACAGAGAAAGAGAAACTCAGGAAAGAAGAAAGAAGAATTAAAGAGGAAAGAGGAAATGTAAAATGGAATGACATACATGATGATTCCTTGAATATCCACACCAAAACACACAATATTTTACGGTACAAGGGATCCAAAAGGAGGGGAGGATGTGCCTAGGATGAATAATCTTGAATAGGATAATTTAGTGTAGATTTGGGGTTAAATCCAAAGAGGGAAAATGAAACTTTCACATTTTTAAGGTCCTAGACAGGCGACACAGTTTGGTGGCACAATTTTCTACACTGTGTGGCAACTGTGCATCCCTCTCTATCAAAATGGGAATGATCATACCTTGGGAAGGACAAATTTTCATGTGGTTGACTATTACTCCCATAAAAAACCACTGTTCTGGCTACACAGTTAGCCATATGGTCTCTCCAAGAATGGTACATAGTTTCTAATAACTCTGCACCAATTGTGTGTCACCCTCTGTAAGGTCCAAAAACTCCACTATCACCCAAGACACCAAGGAAGTCAATAAGGCAATGATTATTATAAAAATAAAAGATAAAATACTTTAAAATAAGACCATAGATGTGACACATGAAATATTAATTCATATGATCATCATACAACATAACACATGAATCCCAAATTAATTTCATAAATTTTATCGAATGATCGAAATAAACATCAGTATCATTACCCATTAGTTTTTTTTCCTAATATAATTAGAGACAACATAATTTATTTATTCTTCATCCATAAATATGGTGTTAGGTTATAATTCATTATCATAAGTAGTCGTGTATTCTGAGTATTAATTTCCCACCGAAAGGATTAATTTAACATATAGATAACACATGAAGGATGTTTCTAATATTTTTTTTTTCAAATTTAGGAAAATCATGACAAAATTTTCTTCCATCAAGGAGAGTTTTCTGTGTAACAATGTTTTCCATCATGAATTATTATTTTGGTGTAACATCAATTGTCTTATATTCTCCTCACTTCCATATAGGCATCTAAATCATGGAATTATTAGAAAGTACTATACAAAATTTTAAGGACCTAATCCATTTTTCATGTATTGTGTCACACCACAATTAGGGAATTTTTAAGTGATTCATGTCCTTTTGAAACAATATATATTCATTTGGATACACATGTATCATTTTAGAGGTCACAACCATTGAAAATAATATTTTTTAACATGATATGTTTGACTAGGAATCTCATTATCTTTTGGCACTATTTCATTAAAGAGAGAAAGTAATTCTATAAAGCTGATTTCCCTCCATACATTTCCAGATTTAGAATTTTATAGTTTTAATATGACTGATAATGTTGTATGTTTGGTATAACCAACATAAAATACAGTCTTTTAAAAAATCCTTAACTTCTCAAATAACTTTTGAATATTGATAAGGTTATCTGCAACTATTCTATTTTTCCTTAATACAATACCAATCCCCATTTACAGTTGTAATAATATAAAATGATCCATAAAAAACCATGTTATCCTAGTAGATATATATATTTAGTTCTTCCCTGTGTTTATTATAAAATTTATAAGTTAAATCTATTATTTTATAGATAAAGTGTTCTTCTAACTCCTCTAGAAAAATTCATCTTGAATAAAACCAACATACATAGAAAAATGTTTTTAGAGGTTTATATGCATACACAATTGAAATCATGAGGAACCCTTTAATCCCATACCCAAAATATTTTTTCATATGATTGAAATCCATCCATTTTTTATTTATAACCATCCAATTTGGTTCATTAATTTTCCATTAATAGTTTAATGTAATGAATTTGGCTGCTATTGAAAAAAAGAATTTTTATGAGCTATAGTTAAGGATTATACACTAAATTAATTTAAAAAATTCAAATTTTGGCTATAAATTCATGGGAGTCTAATCATTCTATTATGGAATGAAAGGGGGTCCAATTTTCTAGATTATTAGAAATAAAATTAATTCTCAAATATAAGCTAGTTATAGTCTTTATAATCCACTATTATAATAAACATGAGAGGTAAAATAAGATAGTGGCTTTTAAATTAGTATTTGATAATAACATTATCTAAATAGTTTTCTAAAACAATACAATATTTCTTTAAGATAATAGAATTATTTTTTATAATTTTTCTAGATAATATTTTATTTAGTTAATTCCTAAAATTTGGAATGTCATTTTTTTTATTTTTTAAATTAACATAAAAAATAAAACTTTCAACCTTGAATTTTTTTCTAATTATGGTAAAATCATGTAATTTGTTAATTTTTTTATGATTATTACTATTTAAAATCATCATTTTTATGAATTTTATAGCCTAAGGATCGTTGTTTTCGGAATTTCATGTCATCACTCACAATAACTTCATCATGTTGAAAATAAAATGAAAGTACACAAAAAGGACTGAAATTCAACCCAAAAAATCCCAAGGAGCAAGGAAAAGGATAATATTAATTATTAACCATATGTAGATAATTAATATTTTTGTATTATTATTATTATTTATATTATCATTTAATTTTTATAAAATTGTTATTTTACTAATTATAATATATCAATATACATATAAATCATAGTATTTATTATTTTAAAATATTTATAAATGAAAATTATATATTTTATAATACATATTTTTGGTTTATTAAATTTTATTTATAATTTTATATATTTTTTAATGTGATAATCATGTTAAAGATTACAACAATGTTGGAAATGGAATAAAGTTGGGGTTTTTATCAAGAATAAGAATAGATTGGTAAAATATTCATGTTTGAGCATGAGTTAGGATTTGGAGAGTGTGGATTGAAATTTAAATGAAAAAAACTAATTTTGGATACATGTAAAAAATGCTAAAAATAAATGGAAAAAATCCTTATAGGTGAACACATGAAAAACGATAATAATCAAAATTAGAAATAACATAAAAAATCATGAAAATCCCATTAAATATAGGTTTAGTAATCATTAAAAACAAGTTATGTATTTTATAACTTTTACTTTGAGGGATGATTCTTCCAAAACATTCAAGTTTTTTCATTGTAGAGTTATAGTTATATGATATCTTGAATGATGTTAGGTGGATTTGAATGATTTATTTTAGTTCTTTTAGAAGAGTGAAAGGGTTTTATCAGGGATAGAAAAACAATCATAGAAAATGATATATTTATTAGTGCTATAATGATAGACACTCAAAGAAATTATTTTATCACTAATATCATTTTTCATTGGGCTTGTACCAAGCTTTTGATGAGAAAAAGGAACCACTGATAGGGTATCATTCTCTTTTTGTTTACTTTTTTCCATTTGAGGATCATTTGATGGGTATGTCTCAAGAGATTGGGTGTAATAAGGGAGTCCCTAATTGAATCTCAGTTGATGCTATAACAGTAGGAACCATGGGAACCTTGGGTTGTTTTACCCTAATGAGAGTTTGTGTTATCCCATCGTGTTTGTTTTGATGGATGAGGAGATCTAGGCGACTATGATATTTCTATTATTCATTAAAAAAATTTGGTCAACACTTTTAGTTCATCTATTTACACAACGTGTTCGAGAGTTGGATCATTTCATGTTTTAGTGGCATTTTATAAGGATGTTTGAGACAGTTTCTTCTCCGAAATTAGAATCATTGAGGATACCCTTGTAATATCTTGGATTTGGGTTTGACCATGATTTTTTATGTTTTTCTTTCCTCCGATGGCTATTTGTGGTTAGATAGGATTAGGAATCTCATGGAAGGACTGAATGAGTGTACCCCCTCTACTTAAGTATGAACCCTAGATAGAGAATATATCTGACATGGATTATTGGTACACTCATTTTTGTGTATAGAGCCCATAGGATAATTCATATGTTAGGTCCATGTGGATTGATCCCATAGGGTGTGTATTTTTTAGGTCCATGTGGATAGGTCACATAGGGTGTGTATTTTTTAGGTCCATGAGGGGGATTGATTTATTATGTAGGACATATGGAACCTGAAAAATTCTGTGAAATACAGAGGGGATATCTATCTCTTGTTCAGATAATTCCATTAGAGTCCTAGATCATGGAAGATACATGGTGTTGTGTGGAAACCTATGGTTATGCCCTAGGGTTTTAAATTCATGCCTTTTCATTTAGCTGACTAGGATATCCTTTTTTATATCTAGCCGACACACCTTATTTATTTTGGTGTGGTGAATAACGTGCTATAAATCCTCTAGAGTGGGCCAATGCGGGGGTAGATATCCCTTTGGTGTCATTACAGAACATTTGGTTGGATATCTTACTAGTTTTTATCCCCCTTTGTTTTTTAGTTATTTATTTTTATGAAATTTTTTGTTCGTTTCTGACTATGCAAGGGATATCATGTATCATGGACATTTTTTGATGGAATATTTTTTGTTCACCATTGGGGGTGGCCTACGAGGATTTATTTATCACCCCCCGTATACACTCTTTTGTGTGTGTACATTCTGTATATCTGTTTTTAGGTGGGAGAATAGGTTGAATAGTGGATGGGTCTAGTGCCTACGTTTATTTATTTAGGAGAGGTGCAAGCATATAGTTTCAATATCAAACTTGTGTAACCCAAGATTCATAGAGATTGGGCTTGTGGTTTTGAATAGAGTGGGATTTATAGACAATTTTATTGTATTTTTAGTTTCCTTATTTTTTATATGGGGTCAGCCCTGTGGGAGATAAACTTTTGTTTTTTTCATTCTTTTGTTTTTATATGATTGTATGATGCATTTCATTTGTAATAGAACAATGTTATTTCAGTTTATTTACCATTGTACTATGATGTTTTTCCTTGTGGATGTTTTGGTAAATTTCAATTGTTATTTCATTCTAATCAGAGGTTATGGTTGTCCCATTTTTTCTATTAGACCTTCATTACTAGTCTGAAGCCTCTAGTAGATGAGGAGGAATGCTTAAGGCCTTATGGATGGCAAGATTAGGTTACATATTAGGTCATAATGGGCTTTAACCTTAAAAAATGGTATCATAGGTGTTTAGTTTTATCAATTTGGTAATTGGTATATGTGTGGTTTAGGAATGTGCTGAAACATGTATTGGATATCAGTGTGGTGTGTCACAAACACCATTGATGATAGGAAGTCCATGATTCCAAGGCACAAGATTTCTATTTTAAAATTTAGTTTTTTTTATAGTTTTGTGATTTCACCTAGTTTTAGGTACATGGTTTTTTGGATTTATGGTTTAATCTAGTTCTTGGATATTGGATCATAGGAAATAGGCCATTGTTTATGCATCATTCCAGCAATGTGCGATTTACATGACATATGTCTATCTCTAATATTTTCAATGATATTGGATACTCAGTTGATTAAATTGTCTCCAATGACCTATATGGTGTATAACATGTAGTTACTTGGTTAAAATATGTACATTATTTTGATTACAGTTTATGTGAGTTTGGCATAATGTTATTCTCCAGTGATAGAGATGTAGTCCCTTCATAGAGGGATGTATGGAGGCCCTTGTAGGACAGTAATGGGATCTGAGTGTGGCATTGATGGATCGATAAGGGAATGGATTCCTAATGGATTTTTTGGATCATGCACAATTTTCCTTGAGTTTTTGTTCCCCCCCCCAAATCCTAGGTTCAGGTTTATTGGGAGGGATATGTTCTTACCACATGATTTATATGGGGTATTATGGTGGGGTATGTGTGTCTTCTATCCACAATGGATTGAGTGGGTATGGTTGTTCTTCCTGGGGGGATATTGAGGTCTATTATCTCTAAGGTGTAGTTAGTAATGGGGATTTATAGTGTTTGGGAAATAGAGTTTTAGGAGTTATTTCGGTCTTATGGTTATCTCATGAGGGTAGATTTGTTTGGTTACATGGAACATTTCATTTTGTTTTTTTACTTTGCGTAGTGTAGTGAGACCATGGTAATATTTTGGTGGATTTTGAACAATTCCTAAGTAAAGTGTGGTCATGTGGTGGATCTTTTAATGAGGGGTATTCCTTGACTTTGATGTTGAGTGGAAACGGTGCTACAATTTTTCATAACTGACTCATTTAAGGAGCTAGGTCAGGGTTTTTAGGGGTGTTAACCTTTAATTCACTAGGACTTGAATTGTGTGAGCATGAGTCACGATGTTGGTTTGGAAGTGTTTTAAGGAAAACCTTATGGTTTGGAGTTATCCATAAGACTTTGGAGTTCATGAACCTCATTTATGTGGTTGTTTGAGTGTGGAATGTTTAGTTCTTGGCAACTTGGGAAAAAGCTCTTTTTTTCATTTCGACACCCAGGTGTGAGTAGTTTATCCTCATCCATCCATCGAATTCTGTGACGAAAAAGGATCGTCCATGTCACGGCCCGTCCTCGGGGCCCGTGCTGTGACTACCCCAAGCCCGCCTTCCATAGGCCAGGGGCTGGCGACTAGCACCAAGGCGTAAATCCCAACAAAAAGGTAAGGCATTGCCTTTGGAAAGTAAACAAGCACCACAGAGTAAGCAAGCGTAAAAGTAAACACTAAGTAAAAACTGTACAAGCTGTGCTGAAAGTAAAAGGGGCCGGAAATACAAGCCCAACTGTAAAGTACAACTGAAAGGAAAAACAACAACTGAAAAGGGAAAACTGCAGCGAGGGTGGAATAGACACAGATCGTACCTCGAATCATCTCTGGCGTGCCGTGGTCGTAGGCCTCCGCTGCCTGGAGCTGAGCCTGTCTCTGCCCGCCAGCCCCCTGTGGTCTGGGAGGGCCTCCTGGTGGTGGTGGTGGCAGAGCCTCAAAGCGTCGCCCACCACCAGCTGCTCGGCCAGCTCCTCTGCCTCATCTGCCTCCTCCATGCGGACCGCCACAGTCGACCCTCTGCCTCTGCCTGGGTGGTCCCTCCACCGTCTTCTGCCCCTCAGTACGACAGGTCGGGCAGTCACGAGCCATGTGGCCCTGCCCGCCGCACTCGTAGCACTGCCTGCCTCTCGGAAGACTGGTTTCGCGCTGTGTGCCCTGCACTACTGATCCAGTGTCCCGAGGTCGTCTGCCGGAAGGCCTGGTCTTCCTAGAACCCTGAGTCATCCGTCGGCTACCAGCTGTCGAAGACTCCGCTACCTGCCGCCCTGCGGTAGGTCTCGCTGTAGACTCAGCCAGAAAGCTCTCGATCAGGAGGGCTCGCTCCAGTACTCCTGCCTGGGTCGGGATGCTGAGGAAGATCAGCGATGCCCTGATCTCGTGTCTCAAACCCTTCTCGAAGGTCCAGGCCTGGAAGAAGGGGTCCTGCACCATGTCTGTCGAGTAGCGAGAAAGATCGGTGAACCTCGCCACGTACTGAGCGACTGTCAAGCTGCCCTGCCGCAGCTGAAGAAGCTCCTAGATGTGCACTGCACGGAGGGTGGCCTGGACGAACTCTGAGTGTAAGAGGCTCTCGAAGTCCGTCCAAATGAGGGAGGCCTCATCGTGTACCTGGAGCATCAAGCTCCACCATCGCCTTGCTGCTGCGTGCAGTAGGCTCGCCGCGAGGATCACCATGAGGTCTGTTGGTGTCCTCACTAGCCTAAAAACTCGGACGACCGCCTCCAGCCAGTCCTCGGCTGCCTGGGGGTCCACCTCCCCACGGAACCTGGGTGGTCGCTGGTGCTGGAAGTCGTGCAGAGCTCCGAGGCGTCGTGCATCGTCAGCGGTCAGCGCTGGAAGCATCGGGGCCTCGACGGGTAAAGGAACCGCCGGTGCCTCTACTGTCAAAAGGCCCTGTACCGAGGCCTCATCGCTCGGCGGGCTGTCGTCGCGCTCTACTCTAGGAACCCTAGCTGGCTGCTGTTGTCGGGCCATCCTGAAAAGGAAACAAGTGCGCCACGGTCAGAAAGTATACCTGGTGAGCTGACACAAGTAATCACAATGAAAACTTGAAACACACATGCAATCAATGTTTTCGTGCATTAAGTCGGAAATCAGAAGTCAGGGTTCTGGTGTACGGATACGTCGGCCGCCGCACCAACACTGGACTCCTTGTACTGATAACCACACCCAATATGCTAAACACTATTGCTTCACATAGAAGAAAGACCAGAGTCTGCAGTAGAACCGACCACCTCTGATACAAATTTGTCACGGCTCGTCCTCGGGGCCCGTGCCGTGACTACCCCAAGCCCGCCTTCCATAGGCCAGGGGCTGGCGACTAGCACCAAGGCGTAAATCCCAAGAAAAAGGGAAGGCATTGCCTTTGGAAAGTAAACAAGCACCACAGAGTAAGAAAGCGGAAAAGTAAACACTAAGTAAAAACTGTATAAGCTGTGATGAAAGTAGAAGGGGCCGGAAATACAAGCCCAACTATAAAGTACAACTGAAAGGAAAAACAGCAACTGAAAAGGGAAAACTGCAGCGTCGAGCCGTCCTCTGGAAGTCCCACATGAAGGGTGGGTACAGATAGCCTCCACTACTCCTCGGGTCCACCTGACCGCTCCGAGTACGTCCCACCCAGTGGTCCACCTCCAGGTACCGTCCTGCTCCGCACGCCTCCACCACGATCAGCGTTGTCCGTCGTCTGCAACCAACACAACGTAGTGCGGGTAAAGCCCGTGCCGTGGTGAGTATAAGCTACTTAGTAGGGACCCCGAGACCCCCGAAGGTCTCCCGAAATCCAAAAAGGATAATCCACAAAGGAAAGATATAATCACGAAGTAACATCTGACACGGCTTAGGTATATGCCCATACATATACCTAAGTCATCAATTCCCGTTCGGCTCCAACGTCCGAGCCCAATCACAACCCAGTCCACACATGAAAGCAAACGTATACCCACACAGGATAGAACAACACAATCCAAAAAGGAGAGTAAATAGTAAATCCACACAGGATAGCTCAACACAATCCACAAAGGAGAGAAACACAAGATTCAGCTCACACAGGTATACTTCTTCGGATGACGATAAAGATGATCACTGATCCATCTAAGTCGTCGGACCCACGAAGGATCGATAGGTACTAACCCCCGTAGTGACCCACACAGGATCGGGCCCACACAGGACCTGTAGGCGCTGGCTCACACAGAACCGCTGAGTGCGGACCCACACAGGATCAGACCCACTCAGGATCGGGCCCACACAGGACCGGGCCCACACAGGACCTGTAGCACTGATCCACGGAGGATCGCTTAGTGCAGTAGTCATCGCAGTCCACTGAGGATCTCTGCACAGTCTTCGCCGCAGTCCACTGAGGATCTCTACATGGTCGTCGTCAGAGTCCACGGAGGATATCTGCATAGTCGTCGCTGTCGAAGTAGCAGTCGCAGCCAGCATTAGGGTTCCCGTACACAGTAAGCTCGTTCGGGAGGGTCCGCTCCACGAGCCGAGAGGCTGATACATCAACTGACACAAAGTCCGAAGTTGATGTATCTAAAAGTTATGTATCGTCAACAAGAACACAACGTCGTAGACGGCGCGTCAATCGGACGCTCGGTCTGAGAGTTATTGGCATTTTCGTCCCAGGGGCCCGGTTGGGTTTTAAGGCAAAACCAACCCGACCGTACTCCAACTGCGTCCAAACCTCTGGTGGAGTGATCCAAAAGATCCGTCTCACTTAGAGGTATTCAACAAAGCTGACGGCACGCCAATCAGACGTCCGTGGCTCAAGATATGAGCGTTTCCGCTCCGAGGGCCCGGTTGGTTTCGTGTACGAACCAACCCGGCCGAACTCAAAGTATTCCGAAACCTTGAGTGCGATATATCAAAACGACCGTCTTGATCCAAATATGGCGTTTCCGCTGACGGTGAGTCGTTTGGAGGCCCATAGCTCAAGTTACGTGCATTTGAGCGAAGACCGTCTGAATACGGGGGGTCCGGGCCCGGGCCGACCCGGCCCGACCCCCCCGGGAGTCGGCCGAACCGGGTCGACTCGAACCGGGTCGACCAGACCAGGTCCAACCCGGTCGGACCGGCCTGGCCCAGTTCGGCCGAGCGGTCGAACGGCTAAGGCGCCGCGGGGCGCCGCCCCCGCGGCCTGGTGGTGCCGCGGCCCCCCGCGTGGGGCCGCGCTGAGTCAAGGATGCGGCTTCAGCCGCGTCCGAAGGCATCGGACCCGCGCGGCCGCGGGTCCGTGGGTGTCGCCGCCGCCACGGCTTCAGCTGCGGCGGCCTGTCCGGTGGCGCGCCGGGGCGCCGCCGCTCCCGGCTGCCGGCGCCGCCATGCCGGCGACCCGTGCCGCCTGCGTTTTCCGCGGGCCACCGGGATCGCTCCGGTGGTCCGATTTTGTTCCCGTATGCGCCGTTGCTCCTCCCGGGACTCATTCTTCACTGCGGGATCATCAAACTTCCGTTGCGGCACGTTCCGTCATCGCGCGTCGAATCCGCACAAGAACGAAGAATGGAGGAGGGTTGTCGGGCCGTGTTCGTTTGGCCCGCACCCTCCGCGTTAGATATAAATGGCGGGAGAATTTTTATTCCGCACAGGAAAAAAAAATTTTAATAAGTTTAAAAATTGTTCACAATCCAGTTCTTTAATTTCTTTAAAGAAACATTGATGGGAATATATAACAAAAAGGGGGTAATTCCCAAAATAAATCCCTACCTCGTTGGTCGTCGCGCGCGGGCGTTCTTCGCGGAAAAGCTCGTCGCGGAAGAGGGGGATCGTCGCGTCGTCGCGGGAAGGCGTCGTGTCGTCGCGGAATCCGGCGTTGAGTCGGTGAGCTCAACAGACCAAGAACAACAGATTTAAATTATAAATAATTAAATCTACGTTTCTATTAAAACCAAAAAGAACCTTTAGAGGAAACCCGAAATCACTCAGATCAAATGGTTGGTGATCGGAGATCGGGGCGGGGAAGAACGTCTCGGATGGGAGCGTCGTCGATTTCCGGGCTCAGCGTTCTTCACGTTCTTCGCGTTCTTCACGTTCTTTGCAAGGGAGAAGAAGATACAAGGGTCCTTTCAAATCTTCTCAATGCGCAAATAACCAGGGGTCGTGCGTTGGCCTTATTTTATTATTACGCCAATGAATTTGAAAACTGGTTAAGAAACGATTGAATTAATTCGTTGAATTAATTCACGAAAGAAACTGCCCATTTAATTCACGAAATAAACCGCCCAATTAAATGGTCTGTTAAGAAATTAAGAAAACGCGTCAGTTGACTTCATAATGACGGGTTTTCGCGGGTGCGTTACTTAGCAGAAAGAAACGGTGGGGCTTGTGCGGGCCCCACCTCACAAATATCCTACCAAGGGGGTAGGATATTTCTGGATAGCATCCTATCCGAATCAACTCAGTTTAAGCCGCTTTTAGGTGGCTTTAAGTGGCTTCAAAGTGGCTTAAGTGAAATAAAATAAATTTGTCGAAAAATTATTTTATTTCTTAACTTTAAGCCTGAAAATTAAAATCCACACCCGAGCAAACGCAACTCCGGAAGAGGTGTTTCTAAGCGAATACCGGCGCTGCGATTTCATCGGTGCCCTCAGAATTCGATTCCGGGCACCAGTTCAAAAGTTAGAAAAACCCGCTCGTCCGTTCATTGAACGTACCCGAGCCAAACTTCGGAAAATGATTCTGGGCACACCGGGCCTCGGAATCAGGTGCCGTCAAAAACTGCGTTCTTGAAAAATTACAAAGAAAATTAAGGAAATGAAATTTCCTTGAAATTTTTGGGTCTTTACAGTCCATGTAGTTTTCTATTTAGATAGTAGGTTAATGATAATAAAAGTCCTATATTGTGGAGCATCAGATTTTCCATAGTTGAATGACTCTCATGTTGGGAGAGAGTCAAGGATACCGTAAGACTGTTCAATGGATTGTTGGGAGAGCAGCGACTATGCTAGTTATTTGAGTGAGATCTTGGATTCTTGTTGACCATGAAGGATTCTTGTGGGAAATAAGAATTTATGTTGGGGAGTTTTTGATGACCTACATCATCATAGGTTTTGATAGTTAGGATAAATTTGAAATTTTTATTCTTGAATGTGTTTCCAAGGGAAACTGGTAATTTCTACTATGAAATGTTCTCAAATATTTTTTTAAACACTCTTTTTATCCCAGAATATGTTTCTTACCCTAGTTATCATGACTAAAAAATAGGATTTAAATATTGCATGAATTTATTAGTGCAAGAAAAAACCACTGATAAATGGCATCTTAATCAGTGCTAATGAACGCTTGGATAAATTTCACCCTTTATTGGGGATTTATTTTTAGCACTCATAATGTGTACCCTTTATCAGTGCTATATTTTTTGCATTAAAAAAGGTATCCTTTATCATCTATTTTTAGCACTGATAAAGATCTGAATAAATAAAATGAAATAGTTGAATAAATAAAAAATAGAAAATGAATTTATTAAAAAAATATTTCAAATATTTTAAATTAAATAATTATTTAAATAAATGAATAATTTATTTATACTATATATAAATTATAAATACTAATAAATATTATGTATAAAATTTATAATTTAATGAAAAATTAAAATTAAAAAAATAAATATAAAAATAACTAAATTGATAAATATATTAATCATTTAATTAAATAGATGATCATTGATAATGTTAATAAATAGTATATATTAAATATATATATATATATATATAAATTGATGTATATAAATATGATTTATAAAATAAAAAATATTATTGATGCTTTACATTAAATAACAATATATTTAGTGAATAATGGTTTATAATTAAAAATTAATATGATTTTAAAATACTGACTAACTACATCGAGTGATGGACATAATTGAATGTTTTTACATTTTTAAATTTATACATTTGATCAAACATTTTATATTGATTTCAAAAATATGTAAATAATGCATTTTAATAGACATACACACAAGCAAATTTTTCTATAAGTTAATCAATTTATATTATTTTTGTTTTATATATATATATTTATTTACTATGTTTTAAATTTTTTAATAAGTATTAATATTTACTTCAACATATGTCAATTTTTCAATTGATTTATATTAATCAAAATTATAAAAATCATCAATATTTTACTCATTTTTAATTAATAAATTGTATTCATTTTTAACATGCATAAACTTAAGATAAAATACACATTAATAATGTTTACAATACATTTGTAAAAATGTTTTTATAATTGTATATTTACTACTTTTATACATTTATAATTAGAAATAAGAAATATAATATTTGTTTGAAATGTATTTATATAATAATAAATAAATTATTATAAAATTGTAAATAATTTATTTAAATAATGAATATATTAACTATGTTTATATATATATAATTATATAAAATTACATACTGATATTAAAATTATTTAAAAAATGTATTTATATAATTATAAATAAATAATTATATATTCAAATAATTATAAAATTATTATTTTATAAAAATTATTATTATAAGTCTTGTAATTATATATAATAGTTATACTTTTTTAAAAAAGTATTACTTTTTAAAATTTATTGTAGTTATTTATTAGTGTTAAAAATAACATATAAATACTCATTTTATCAGCACTTTTTACCTTAGCGCTAATAAATGGTATCTTTGTCAACACTTTTTTGAAGCGTTGATAAGAGTTTCAAAATAAATTTTAAGAACCCTACCCATCACAAACCAATTTGTAATATCTGATGCTCTTCGCGAAAGAGACCTACTACCAGATCTCCTCATTGTTGAATCCAAGCTCGAATTTAGGATAGAATCTTGTATCTAACTATTATACGGCTTGAAACCAAGTCTGAATCGATTCAAGGGTTGAACACAACCATGAATCAAACAAAATACAGGTTTTTCGATATCTCTAAATTCCCCCATTTATCCATTGAACCTTACCATCCCACATACATCTATCCCAACAATTATAGTTTCACTATCCTATGAGAAAACAACCCAAAATTCATTATTCTTTATATATATTGAAGTATAATCATCTCCAATATCATGTGGGCCGCCTTTGGACAATAATGGTACTATTCAAATTGAAATATATCAAACCCAATATTGAGTCATGTTGTTTTTAGGTTCAAGAGGCTTCTAATACCAATATTCCATGACATATACCTCTTTTAAATTGGTATCTTTTGTAAAATTCGTCTATATTTCTGTACGTGTTGTCATTGGTTTGTAATATTACATTGAAAATCACTTGGATGATGAAATATATAACATCATTGGGGTATAATATTATGTCATGATGCAATTGAAACTAAGAGGGTTCAGTGACATGGAACTGAAATATTTGTTTATCCATTTATATTTAGAAGTTAATTCTAGAAGTTGCTTCCAAAAAATGGATAATGGAATATTTGACAAATGTGAATAACTACATAAATTTTTTTTAATGAAATTTTTTCTGAGTATAATGAGCATTGAAATATGGTGTAAAATAATTTGATTTATTTAGGATAACAGTGAACTATTTCATGTGGCTATAGATACATTTAAGGGTCACTTATGAAATCTAACAATCAAATTATTCTGATAAATCTCTAAAATATGATGAGAAAAACATTATATATGTTTGATTCATTGTCTTATTTATTTAACTCCTTCTTGAAAAAAATAATATTTTTAGTTTTATTTTTTAAAAAATTAAAATTAAAATTAAATAATATGACTTAAATGTTATAAAAAAATTAAAGAGGATTTAAGGGTTTATAATCCATGGACTATATTATACAAGAAAAAAATATTTTGTGATAAAATGTAACTGATATTTTGATTTTGGTTGTTGAAATATAAATAGAAAATAAACAATTTAAATGAGTCATTTTCTAGGAAAAACCTAAGCATCATGGTGTTTTAAGAAGAAAAATACTATCTCATTACGTGGTATAGAAGAAGAATACATTGTGGATAAAACTTATTGTTCTCAATCCTTTTGGATTAATCAAAATTTTCTTAAATTTGATATTCTCACTGGAATGAAAATGATTTAATGATAAAATATTTCTATTATTTAAATTTTAAAGAATATTTTAATTCATTGAAGAGTAAATATTATACCACGTGATTTAACTAATTTAGATAAAATAAATTATTAACATTGATTTATGAATATTTGATAAATAAGTTTTAATATAATGTATTTTATTAAAAGAAAAAGTTTTTTTTGGATAAAGTCATTATACATTTAGAATCCCACTGCAAGTAAACTTTTTTGTTTTGGATTTAATAATTTAATGACATGATATGTTCAATGTAGATTCTTATTTCTATTGAATTTTATGATTTACTAAAATAAACTTAAATCCATTTTTATGTCCTTCTAGTTGTAATATGATGCCCCAAAGATGTGACCATCTCAATTACACGACATTAAAAAAGTTTTCATTACAATACATTACCATGACCTTTTGTGTAAGAGTTTTACAAGATTAATAAAAAAATTAACAAAAAGATCACATAAATTTAATCTAATGGACAATTGTTTTGAACAATATATACAACAACTCAATCCATAAGATTATTTTATTTTTATTATTCAGAAAAAACTCCTCAAGATGCATTGTTCTTAATTGGATCAAGCTTCTCATTCATATATTTGATCAATTTATCATCCTTCTCAGCATCTCTAAATTATTTATGATATATATTTTAAAATTGAGGTGTTTTTTAGAGTTTTACTCCTTCGAGTTTTCACAAAAACATTATGAAAAAAAATTGAATTTTATTCATTGATTCAAACCTTGATTAAATTTCTTGCAGTTGAAAAAAATATAGCCATCTCTGAAATAATGACCCACTCATTAATACATTGAAAGGTTCTGTCGCGGGTGCTTTCAAATGATGTTTGGTTTCAGGTTACTTATGTGAAGCAGAGTGGATGACGAAGATCATATCTCAAAAGAGGAAGTGAACTAAAACAAATTCTTTAAGGTATTATAAAAATAAAAAAAAATATAATGAAAACAATACTTGAAAGGATGGGTGTTGTTAAACATTTATAAAACTAGAAGAAGTTGTTTGGAAGAAGATTTCATTTTTTTGAATTTTTATTTTTTAAATTAAGATCGATTAAAATGACACAAGAAAAAGATATTTATTTTAGAAAATATTTTAAAAGGAACAATCAATATAACTCTACCTATTCATATACTTATTAATAATTATCATTTAAATTAATATCCACCTAATTAAGATCTCCTAATTTGTTAACCCTCAAACCCTACAGGAGTTAACTTTACCACAAAGATGAAATTTCATAAACCATAGGATAACTTCGGAACACGTAATCACATCACACTGCTTTGATTGATGTTATATTGTTAGTTTATAGTCTTTGGTTAATTAGAGTACATATCCACTTTGTAAATGAAAATTATTTGAATTTAGGGATTATATTTGAACTCTACAAACTTATCCTATGTGGTCTTGTGATACCATACAATCCATATTTTTATTTTCAAATGACACTTTTAAAGGAAAAGTGTGAACCAAAGACAAGTCTAACTAGTACAAAACATAAAAGGAAATTATCCCAGATAACTCCCTAAAGCACAATTCAAACATAAACCGAAATCCAAAATTAGCCACATGTACCACCCAATATAAAATTAAAAAACACTTAATAACTGACTTTTAAATCCAGAAAACAACAAAAGGCCGACACACCACGAGCCACACACTTCTAGAGACATCAACCACCAAGGAACAAACTTCACTGCCATCTAATGATCACAAGACAAGCATCGACAACGTCTGCACATCAACACAAAAACATGTTCTTCAACCTTCACACCTCATCGTCACCGACCACTCTGAACCAAACACCTTTGATGCCAAAACAGGAGGCATCAGGAATGAACAACCAGAATCTAGCTGCTCAAACTCACATCCCAAAGGACCATGGAGACCTATATGCTGCTCTGCCTCAGAGAGATTGGAGGTAACCTGGAACCATAGTAGATAATGAGAAGAAATATTGAGGACAAAACGCTAGAGCAACCACATATCAACACCATTACTTCACCTTCGCCATCATCGCATCCATCCGAGCATCACCATCATATAGATAAAATCAACACCCAAAACACAACACCTAAGAAAACAACAGAATCGACTCCAATCCACCCACAACACCATCAACATGGCTACAAACATAGATTTACACACGAAATAACAACGCCAGAAAAAAGACCACCAAAAAATTCCGACAACATGTGTTTTTGTGTTAGTTGTTCAATTGGTTGATTAGATTCATGTAAACCAAAAAATCAATTCATGGATCATATTAAGTGAATTATAGTAGCTCAATGATTCAAAATAAATAAATTAAGAGGGTAGAAGATAGACTAATCACTATAAAAATTACACTTCCATGGGTAGTGTGGTCATCATGGAGATGTTTTTCATGAGCAAAGGATTGAAAGGGTAGAACCCAATCTAGCTTCCACACTTGAATGTCATCCCAAACAAGAAGATTAAGATAAGAATAAAATTTAAAATATTAGAATAAAAGAGAAGAAATAAAAGAAGAACAACAAAGTTTATTATGAAAACACAAAAATTACAACATGAGGAAGAAGAAGAGGGCTTCGACGAAGGTATCTTTGCTTCATGAGATAAACTTATTTAATTTCTTGGAGAATTGAAGTGGAACCTCTTATACTATTCCCTCAACTTTCTAATGCACGTCCAAACCCTTATGATTGAAAAAAATACAAATTTATTGGGTGGAGGGGAGGCTAGGATAAATGTGGTTTGAAGTGTGAATGAGAAGATTCTTCCACATATTTTATTCCAAATTGAACCACCTTCTTGAACACCAAAATGCATGAATTATATGTTCTTACAGAAAGATAATATGTGATAAATTTGGTTTTCGATCCTCTCTCAATCTTTGGGCTCCATACAAGCATTGATGTAGAATATATGGCCCAAACACTAAAGTGTTGTCCGATCTCACATGTCCATCCCACCATTGACTTAATGTCCCATTTACTACATACAAATTCACTCTTTATCTCTAGTGTCTAGAATAAAAGTTTTAGAAAAATAAATTAATAATATGTTTAAAAAATTGTAAGTTCAAATATGTCATATTAAAATATTTATGTGTGAAATACTACAGTGTATTTTAAAAGGGTAAAACTATAATTTTCATCAAATTTTCAAATGAATGATCTAATCCCAAGTATTTTATAACTAAAATTATTTACCACAATTTGAGGAAATTATATCATTTATTATCAACAAAATATTTATTAAATTTTTTTATCAACTCCCCCACACTAACCCTTTTGCAGTCACGGAAAAAACCACATATCATTTATTCTAAAAAATTGTGACAAGTAAACACCAATATCAAATAAAAACAAATATTAAAACACAAATCCTCGAGATCCAACATTTCACACCCATAAACAGAAGATATCATGCCTCATAAAAAACTATTATTTCAAGTTCTCCATTTATATCATTCAATATATTTCCACTTCATTTATCCTCCCATGCAGAAAACTCTTACCTCACTTGAATTTTCTCTTATCACACAAATGTCAAATTTTCAGCAATGTCTATATCATCCAAAATAATAAAAAGGTAACAAATGGCATGATAAATTCATACATCACCACTCGATTTGATTCAAGGAAACATGTTTATCATAAGGATTCAGGGGTGTTCTATGGCTTTCTCTTGGTAGGATTTAGAAGTAAAAAATTCTGAGTCTGAATGAGGAGGACTTGACTCTTTTTGAAGAAAAATTGAATTAATCTAATTTTCACATAAATATGGTCTCCTACTCAATCCCAATAGTATCGATTAATGTTTATAATCCTGAAAAATAAAGGAATGCACACACCATTCAGTATTTCATCAGTAAAAATATCAATATTCTCAAACATGATTTTCTTGAAATCTCAAGATAGGCACAACTTTATCCCTCTATTAGAAGATCCAGAAAGGCACAACTTCAGTTATCCTGAATCCTCTAGAAAAGGCACAACTTCCAACATAATGATTTTTTCAGTATCAAAACCATATTATCAGAATTTAAATTTCCACCTAAAGTATTACAGAATGTGGTAGCACAACACAAGACAACTCCCCCACACACTTAAAGTTTAACTAGATTAAGAAATTTCACTTAAAGAGTTTGTTGGATAGGGAAAATTGGATTCTAATGTGGCTATCCTAATAGGATTTTTATGTCTTCTAAGGGATACATGGATTAAATGTTCAAGGTAGGCTATTATAAAAAATGATTCTTCAAAATAGGGGCTTTAATACCAAACAAATTCCTTAATAATTTAAAATATGATTACATCAATCCATCATGTTTTGACATGAATAAATAAAATTATGGTTAAATAAAGTATGGTTTGGTTCTCTCAAGAAACGAGGTTAATGTAATAAATATGAAAAGAATTGTTCAGAAGCCTTATAGGAAAGTGATTTCAAATATAAAGACATTGAGATGTGACATTGATTCAAAATTCAATGTACATTTCATGAAATTACAAAAGATTTGAAATTGAAACAAAGTCATTTTCATCATTCATTTAAGCTCAGTTTCAAGGGATTAAATTGTTTTAGTTATTGATATGGATTTGAAAATGCTGATAAGAATCATTTTATCTCAAAAGTTCCAAATAACACACAAGAAAATGAAAAATAAACACACAATATTTGAAAAAACCCACAATTATTTTTGAATATCATTAAAAAATAGAAAAAAATTGAAATTAATAAAGTAAAAGGTTCCCTCCCCCACACTTAAAATATTTCATTGTACTTAATGGTAACCCATGATCTGATATATGCACATTAAATTTATAATTTTAAATAGGACAAAAAATAATGAAGTGAAAGGGTTAAAAACAACCTGATAAGCTTATGTGGTGATGGGGTCATGTAGTGTGATGAAATCTACTATATCAATAGGAAGTCTCTCAATGTATTTTTTTCAAATGTTTCCCATTGATTATAAATATTCATATAGTGTCCTCTTGTGTTATCTCCATTGCATCATAAGGAAAAACATTAGTCACAACATAAGGACCTAATCATCTGGAACATAACTTACCAGGCATCAACTTCAGTCGTGAACTGTAGAGAAGGAATTTCTCTCCAACATGAAACTCCCTTTTTTGGATCATTCTATCATGAGATTCTTTTGATCATTCCTTGTAGATCCTTTAGTTCTCATATGAATACAATTTACTCTCCTCAAGCTCTTGAATTTTCAACTTATTTTAGATTATAGCTTGTGCCAAATCCATGTTGCATTTCTTTATAGCCCAATAAGCTCAATGATCAGCTTACATCGGGAGATGACATGCTTTCCCAAATTTAATCTGAAATGGGGACATAAAAATAGGTTTCTTGTATTCTATGTTATATGCTCATAGTGCTTCATCCAAGTGCTTGATCCAATCCTTCATATTTGGCTACACAGTTTTCTCCAAAAAAAATTTCAACTCACGATTTGGAACCTCAGCCTGGCCATTTGTTTTGGGGTTGTATGGTGTTGATGTTTTTTGTGTCACCCGATTATTCTGGAAGGAGACTAAATTAATATTGTATAAGTGTGTCCCTTGGTCACTATTGATGGCCTTTGGTACTCCAAACCTAAAAAAAATCTGTTCTTTGAAAAAGTCCACAACAACATGAGAATCATCTGTCCTGGTGGCCCTAACTCCACCCATTTTCTCACATAATCAACAGTAACAAAAATATACAAAAAACCAAAGGAACTAGGAAAAGGAACCATAAAATCGATGTCCCACACATCAAAAATATCACAGAATAATATGGGTTATTGAGGCATCTCATGTCTCCTAGAAATGTTTCCCATGTGTTGGCAACGTGAGCACAACTTACAATACAAATGAGCTTCAACGAATAATCTAGGCCAAAAAATCTAGAGTCTAAAACTTTCATAGCTGTCTATTGGGGTCTGAAGTGTCCACCATAAGCAAGTGTATGCCAGAATTGTAGAACATACTGAAACTCATGATCAGGAACACACCTCCTAATAACATGATCACTACACATGCGCCATAGGTATGGATCATCCCAAACATAAAATCTGGACTCACTCTTTAATTTTTTTACTTTATGTTTCTTTAATTCACTGGGATTTCAGAGGAAATAAGGTAATAAACTAAATATTCATACAAAGGATGCATAACTGAGATGTAATAAAGATGCTCATCGGGGAAAGCGTCCTGAAGTGGTACCTGGTCCAAGGTGTCATCCACTAGTTTGTGAGTAATCCTACTCATGTGGTCTTCCACCATGTTTTCCAACCCCTTATTATCCTTTATCCAAATACCAAATTCTTGAAGAAGGAGAATCCATCAAATTAGCAAGGGATTTTCATCTGGATTCTTCAATAGGTACCTCAGAGCGTCATGGTCAGAAAAAAACTACTTTAGAGCCCAATAAATATGAAAAAAATTTATCTAAAGAAAATATAATAGTAAGAAACTCCTTTTCTGTGGTTGTGTAGTTTTATTGGGATGAATCCAATTTCCTTGATGCATATGAAATCACAAGTTAACGTCCCTAAACTCTTTGAGATAAGAAAACTCTGACCACAATTTTAAAGGCGTCACCCATAAGCTCAAAAGGAAGCTCCCACCATGGGGGTTGTATGATCAGTGGAGTGATCATGAACTTCTTTAGCTCATCAAATTAAGTCCTGTAATAATCATAAAACACAAAAGAAATAACCTTTTGAAGTAATAATGACATAGGAAGAGAAATCTTACTAAAATATTTGATGAAGCATTGATAAAATCATGCATGCCCTAGTAAATATGTAATATCACACAAACATGAAGGATATAGTAAGTACAAAATAATGTATATCTTAGATCTATAAACCTGTATCCCATGTTTGACACTACATTCCCTAATACAATGCCATGCTCTACCATGAAATGACACTTTTCAAATTTCCAGACAAGATTCCTCTCAATACAATGATTGAAGACCTTTCACAAACTACTCAGACTTTCATAAAATGAGACTCCATACACTTTAAAATCATCTATAAATACCTACATTATGGTCTCAATAAAATCAGAAAAAATACTCAACATGCATCTTTGGAAGGTACATGGGGCGTTGCAAAGACCAAATTGCATCCTCCGGTAGGCAAACACATCAAATGGACAAGTGAATGTTGTCTTCTCCTGATCCTCCAGAGCAATAGAAACATGAAAATATCCATAAAAGCCATCCAAGAAACAATAATGTGTCTTCCCAGCTAGTCTCTTAAACATTTGATCAATAAATGGGATGGGAAATAGTCCTTGAAGATGAACTGATTTAGTTTCCTATAATTAATTCACACACACCAACTGTTTTGTACCCTCATTGGAACTAACTCATATTTTTAATTTTTAACAATAGTAACACCAATTTTCTTAGGAACAACCTGAATAGGACTCACCCACTAGGAATATGAAATGGGAAATATTATACCTACCATGATCAATTTCTTAACCTCTTTTTTTATGACTTCTAGAAGAGTTAGATTCAGTCACCTTTGGGGCTGCCTAATTGGTTTGGCCCCATCCTCCAATAGAATCCTATGCATGAAAATAGTGGGGCTTGTACCTGATATGTCAGCTATGGTCCACCCGATTGCCTTAATGTTCTCCCTCAAGATATTCAAAAAAATTGCTTCATGTTCAAAAGGGAGATTGTTAACAATGATAACAGTTAATTTCTCACCACTAAATAAGTTTGAGTATTTGAGATTTAGTGGCAATGCCTTGAGTTCCAGTGTAGGGGGTGGTGTATGGATGGAGAAATTGAAGGAAATAGAATATGTGAACAATTAATATCAATATCAGAATACTAATCATCATAATCGAAGAATAAATCTCCAAATCCATCAGAATACTCAACATCCAAGTCATAATCAGAGTTTACATGATCAAAATCAGAATATTATTCCATTTCAAAATCAAATCTAAGAGAGTCTTTTGCATTAGATATATATGTGTAAGTAATCATAGACATAAAACTAGAAGCAATACTCATAATATCTCTAAGAATAGGATAATAAAATTCCTTGGGGTTTTCACATAGTGTTTCTAAATGGGAGATAACAAATGCAGAATGGTCCTCTGAGGGGTACTTCAAGGATTTCGTAAAATTAAATATCACAACTTCATCTCCAAGTTCCATAGAATGTGTACCCTAATTGACATTTATGATTTTTTTAGTTTTTAGGAAGGTCCTATATAAGATAATGGGAGCATGATAACTTACCTGACCGTCCTCCATTTAATGAATATAGAAATATGCTGGAAAGATCATGTCTCATACCTAGAAAAGTACATCCTCAAAGACTCCTGATGGATATGCTGTAACTCTATTTTCTAATTTCACCACTACTATAATCTACTTCAACTCACCCACATGTAAAGAAGAGAATATATAATGATTCATCACATTTATGGAAGCTCCCAATTCACAAAGAGCATTAGAAAAGTGAAAATCCCCTATGGTGCATGGGATCATGGTTGTCCTGGGATCCTTTCACTTTTTTGTCATTGATTGAGTTGGTGTAATGAGTGCTAGCACATTCCTTACAAGATTGATCCCCTCATTTCCCTTGAGCCCTCTTCCATTGGTACAAAGATCGTTTTAGAATATCTCATGCCTTGGGATTTTCTTGATGGCTTCAAGTAGAGTAAAGTTGATCTCAATATGCATGAATATGTCCAAAACCTCATTTTTCTTTGCCTCTTCAGACAACTTCTTGGTCTGAACAACCCTATTTGGAAATGGAAGGGTTTTAGTGGGAACATCATTAATATTTTGGTTACCTTTATCATTCTCCTTGAGTTTCTCATCAGCTGGTTTTGAATGGGGCTTCTTCGGAGTTGAGGTGAATCTAGGTGGAATGATAGGTGCATATATATCAGTTGTTTTCTTCACACTTCTCAATGTGTTGTCACTAACAGTCCCCTTTGTATATAGAGTAGGTTGGGAGGAATATTTCCTGAGTTCTTACTTACCAGTTCATGGACGACAGTGACAATTTGGCTCATTTCAGTCTTTAAATCCCTCATATCCGAACCTTGACTCTTCAGCTCATTCTGTTGATTGAGAACAATTTTATTCAAAAGATCATTAGTTTTAAAATCTACATTTGGTTGATAATTCCATTTTTTTACTTGTTGATAGATGAACTTCAAATCACCTTTGTGGTTGTTGGAAACCCTATTGTTAAGGTGAAGGCTGCTAGAAGTTTGGTTGAAAGGGGGGCCTTTGTTGTTTTCTAGAGCCATACCTCATCTATGATAGATCCTTCCACCCTTTGTTGTATGTTTGAGCAAATTAATTAAATTTATTTTGTGAATGTGGCTGTTTTTTCTGCTGATATGTTCTCCCAGGAAACACTACTACACAATCTTCTGTTTCTTGTATTTGGGGGAAAAAGTCAGTTGGGTGTATTGTCTCAGTGAAAATTCCACAAGGCCTTGAAGGAGGGGGTTGGGATTTATTTTATTCCAAATCAATATTCCTCACCATAGTGGGAAATTATTCCAACTTAATATCAATCAAATTATTTTCAATAGAGTAAGGACGAACCTAATGTACTCCCCTGACATGTGGTGTACCTCAATCGCCAAATTGTTGGGAGTTTTGTGCCATCTGGTCAATCAACGCACGTGAAGCTACTGGTGACTTGTCCACCACTGCTCCTCCATCCATGGCATCCATCATGCTTCTCTCCATAGGTGTGAGTCCCTCATAGAAGTATTGTTTGAGGACTGTATCACTGATTTGGTGATGTGGGAAGCTTGCACACAACTTCTTGAATCGCTCACAGTACTCATATATTTACTCCCCTTAGGCTTTCTTGATCCTCAAGATCTCTTTTTTAATGGATGTGGTCCATGATTCTGGAAAAATCTCTACAAGAAAAGGCATTTCAAATCGTTCGAACAAGTTACATCTTCTGGTTGTAAATAATACATCTAAACATTTACAGCTCCATCAAGTGAGAATGGGGATGCTCTTAGTTTGATTTGATCTTCAGAAAAATTTCTTGGGTTTAAGTTTGAAAAAACCACATTAAATTTTTTCAAATGTTTATTTAGATATTCACCAGATAATCCATGAATCTTTTGAATCAGATGAATTAACCCAAATTTCAGTTAAAAATTTGATTCGAGATTTGGGTATGCAATGAAATTTGGTAGATAGTTAATATCAGGTGCAACCAATTATCGAATGGTTATATTATGTTCATTTCCATTATTTTCAGACATTGGTTCTTGTTTTACATTTGAATTGGAATTTCTGTAAATTTCAATGTTTTGAGAGTATAGTAATTCCCCAATTGGTTGAATGTTGAAACTTCCTATAGACTGAGAATGTCTGATTTGAGGCCGAAGGCTATGTTCAATCTTAGGGTCAAGATCTAAGAGATCTTCAGGATTAGTTCTTTTCATAAATAAAATTAATATTAACAAAGGAAAGTGGACCATAGTAAAATAAAAATGAGACGTTTCATTTGATATTCCAAAACTAATAAGAAAATAATAGAAGAAAAAGAAGAAAGAAATAAAGAAAAAAAAACAGATTGGGTGAAGAAGAAAGAAAGAAGAGAAGAAGAGAATAAAATGTAAAATAATATAATTAACATTTATTGGTTGAAATAATTACTTGCCTCCCCAGAAAAGATTCCAATTTGAAAGACACTGTCATGGGGGCTTCCAAATGATGTTCGGTTTGTGGTTACTTAGGTGCAGCAGAGTGGCTGACCAAGGTCGTCTCTCAAAGTAGGAAGTGAATCAAAAAAACTTCTTAAAGGTATTATAAAAATAAAAGAAAATAGAATAAAAATGATACTTGAAAAGATGGGTTTTTTTTATCTTTTATAACACTAGAATAAGTTTGTTGGAGGAAGATTGATTTGTTTTTTAATTTTTATTTTTTAAATGATGTCTGATTAAAATGACACAACAAGAAGATGTTTTCTAGAAAATATTATAAAAGGCATAATCGATCTAACTCTACCTCTTAATTTAATTATTGATAATTATCATTTAAATTAATATCCACTTAATTATGATCCCCTATTTTTTTAACCCTCTAACCCTATGGGAGTTAACTTAACCAAAAGATCAAATTAATTAAACCCTAGGCTAGCTTCAGAACACACAATTACATCACCTTGAATTTATTGATGTTCTAAGGTTAGATTAGGTTCAGTATTTAATTAGAGCACATATACAATATAGAAATGAGGATTAATTGAGTTCAGGGATTATATTTTATCTCTACAAACTTATCCCATGTAGTCTTGTATTACCGATTAAGATCACACTCTCACAATTTACATAATATCCAACCTCGCATGTTTTTGGGTCAATTGTTAAATTTCTTGCTTACTTTCATTTAAATTAAAAAATAAATTCATGGATCATATTAAGTAAATTACAGTAGCTCAATGATTCAAAATAATTAAATGAAGTGGGTAGAAGATAGACCGACCACTAAGAAAACTACTCTTCCATGGGCGGTGTGGTCATCGTGGAGACGTTTTTCTTGTGCAAAAGATTGAAAGGGTATAACTCAATCTAGTCTCCACTCGTGAATATAATCCCAAATAGTAATATTAAGAGAAGCATAAAATTTAAAATAACATAAGAAAAGAGAATAAATAAAATAATAACAAAGAAGTTTGTTATGAAAATACAAACATTACAACATGAGGAAGAAGAAGAGGGATTTGACGAAGGGATCATTTCTTCAAGAGCTACCCTTGATGAATGACATATATAAATGGAGTGGAAATTCTTCTCCTCTACCCTCAACTTCCTAATTCACGTCCCAAACATTACGAATGATAAATATACATATTTATAGAGTGTAGGGGAGGTTAGGTAAAAATTGGTTTCAAGTGTGAATGAGAAAATTATTCAAAATATTTTAATCCCACTTGCACAACCTTATTGACCACCAAAACGCATGAATTGTCTGTACATACAGGAGGATAGTATGTGATAAATTGGGTTTGATATTCCCTCTTGAAATGTGGGCTCAATCCATGATTTTATTGTGAATATATTGCCCAAAAATTAATGTGATGTCCAATCTCACGTGTCCAGACCACCATTGATTTAATGGACCATTTACTCCATCCATATGCACTCTTTAACTCTAGTGTTCTGATTTAAAGTTGTAGAAAATTACGTGAGGAACACTGTTAAAAATTTTTAAGTTCAAATAAGTAATATTAAAATATTTATGTGGGAAATACTTCCGTTTATTTTAAAAGGGTAAAACTAGAATGTTCCACAAATTTTCAAATGAATGACCTAATACCAAATACTTTATAAATAAACATATTTACCACAATGTGAGGAAATTATATCATTTATTATCAATAAAATATTCAAATAAATTGTGTTTTATCATGAATATTATAAATCACTTCATTAATTTCATCACACATCTAAAAAAACTATGTAAGTTTTACTTTAATAAATCTAAAAAATATCATTATTTAACATTTTCTTTTGGTTCCACCCTTAGGAATATCAGATTACAATCCTTGTAATTTTTAGAAATGGTTGGAATTCAACATTGATACTGAAAATATTAGGTTTATTTATTGTAAAAAATGAATATTTTATGATCCCAATGAGATATATTTATATTGTCTTTGATGACTAAAAGCTAAAATAAAATGTATCCTATTTTCAAATCCTCCTTCTTAGCAGTTGATTGATTTTTGGGAAAGATCTATTTATAGGTTTTTATCATCATTCTTGATTTACTGTTGTCATATACCTGTGGTTAATAATGGTTACATAGTAAAATAATTATCCATATTATTAACATATTATTTCATATTTATGTTTTATTTATTTATTTTTAGTATTAATCATATAATAATAGTTTTCTTGTACAAG
Organism: Viscum album; assembly: GCA_963277665.1. Lineage (NCBI taxonomy): Eukaryota > Viridiplantae > Streptophyta > Magnoliopsida > Santalales > Viscaceae > Viscum > Viscum album. The sequence continues at coordinate 229,692,663 of OY728125.1, forward strand.
GGGATTCCTTTGATTGAGTTGGAGTGGTTTGTTCAAAGATACTCTTACTCAGGAGGGATTGGACTTCGATCCATGAAAATGAGATAATGAAAATAAGGAAATGCAATAATAATTTATACAACCAAAAAAAATGTGAATTCCAACTACTTATTTAATAAAAATTTTCATCATTTTATCAAAAATTTAAAACATAATTTCTTTGTCATTTTTATCTAATAATTATTTATTTTTTTTCATAGATCTTTTGGGAAGTAATATTTTTCTTCAAACTATCTGAAACATGATATAAAAGAGATAAAATGATTCATTCTTCCAATATAAAAACATTTTCTATATTCATTTCCTTTCTTTATCTAACTTCCAACACTACATATTTATTTGATGTTATTAGATACAAACTCATTCTCGTTGTTGAAAGCCTACGCTCTTCAAAATTTTAACAATGAGTGGGGGTTTTCAGCTATGAACATTGATTCAACATGCAGTTTTTGTATTTTGATATATAATTATAATAGAAATGTCAAAAAATTTGTATTCATGATTTATTTGAGACTTTGGGATGTGTTGGAATCAACCACATCTCAATATGACACATGGTGTGACTATTATGACTCAAAGTATTTCTTTTTTAATTTAAAATTAACATTAATTTTAGTATATAATATAAATAACATATTGAAAAATGAGAAAAAATATTATGATTATTTTGATAATTTTAGGAAATGATCCATAATTTATTTGAGATGGATAGAAATTAACCACACCTTAATCTGACACACTGTGTGACCACTATGACTTAATGTGTCTATTATCAATTTAAAATCAATAGTTTAGTTCAAAAAAATATCACTCACTATAAAAAAAATAAAAAAATGATCTTATTCTCTTGATAATTTATGAAATTGATTTCTGTGTCATTTATGAATTGTAGGATTCAGTATCACATCAAACCAATACAGGATGTAATCAGTATTTATCAAAGTGTGTGCTTCCGGTTTAAAATGACATTTTAGTAAAAAAAGTTACATAACAAAAAAATATAAAACACATTGATATTGTTCTGATACATTATTAAAATGATTCATATGTCATTTGAGACATGTAGGATTCATTCATACATCAGTTCGACACACAGTGTGACCAGTACATCTCCAAGTGAGTGTTTTTATTGAAAAATGACATAAATTTCAATTAAACTGAGCAGTGACATACTCAAAACCAATAAAAAACATTCATATTATTTTGATAATTTAGGAAAAAAATCCATAATTCATTTCAGATGTATAGGAATCAACCATATATCAGTCTGATGCATGATCTGACTGGTATGACTCAAAGTGTGTTTTTTATTTAAAAATGACAACAATTATAATAAAAATGAAAACTAGACAACTCAAAATCGAGAAAAAACATTTAGATTATTTCGATACTTTAGGGTAATGATCCATAAGTATTTTTTTTGTTTTTTAGGAATCAGATTCACCTCAATAAAAAACATGACTTTCCTGATATGATTCAGTGTTTTTGTTATCAGTTTAAAATCAATATTTTAGTTCAAAAAATGTCACTCACTAAGAACTGAGCCAAAAAGATAACATTTTCTAGATAATTTTGTAAATTGATACATAATACATTGTTGAATTTTAGGAACTTGTATCATGTCATACCGATACATGATGTGAGCGATATAAGTCAATTTGTGTGTTTCCAGTTTAAGATGAAATTTTAATAAAAAATAAAAGTTATGTGCTGAAAACAGAGTAAACACATTCATATTGTTTTTATTATTTAGAAAAATGATCCATATATCATTTTATATGTTTAGGAATTAGATTCACCTAAACCTAATGCATATTGTGATCTATATGAATCGAAGTGAGTCTTTTTTTTATAAAAAAAATTGACATCAATTTTAGAAAAAAGGATAACTTACCTACTCAAAATTGAGAAAATGAATTCAAAATAATTTGATACTTTAGGAAAACAATCCATAAGTATATTTTGACATATAGGAATTATCCTTACATCCATCCAATACATGATGTGTTCAGTATTTCTCAATTTTTCCATTATCAGTTTAAAATCAACATTTTAGTTCAAAAAGTGTCACTACCTAGAAATGGAGAAGAAAACGTAATAATTTCTTTATAATATACTAAAATGATTCATAAGTCATTTGTGACATATAGGGATTATTATAATGTTAATATGACACCCAATGTGACCAATATGATCCAAATTGTGCGTTTCCAGTTTAAAGTTACATTTTAGAAAAAAAGACAAGTTACATACTCAAAAACCAAAAAATACATGGATTATATTGATAATTTTGGAAAACAATCTACAATTCATTTGAGATGTATAAGAATCATATTCACCTCAATATGATGCGCATTGTGACTGGTATGACTCCAACTGTGTTTTTGGTCAATACATAAGTATCATTTTAGTTTAAAACACACAACACAACACAAAAACTAAGAAAACAAGCCCAACTTGTTTTCTCTTCATTAATATTATGTATTCATACTTGATTTTACTAATTTCGTGGTGTTTTTGAACCTACAATGTGTTGTTATAACACACTAAACTATTCTTATAGTGTGATGTTATAACACATTATAGTATGCCCTTTTCTCATTTCTTTTACAAGAATTGATAAAGGAAACTTTTATCAGTATTTCTATAACACATTATAGTATGCCCCTATTCTTTTATTTTATTTACTTTTTTACTTTTCCTTTTTTTTTTATTTTTTCCTTTTTTCTTTTCCTTTGTTCCCTTAATCTTATTGTGTACCCCCCATGAAAACATATGTCGCACAACCAAGGTAGTGATAGTTACATAATATAGAGAGAAGAGGAGGTGGAACTACCCTAGGAGCTCATATATATGTAGATCAAGGCTCAATAGGTGCGTGGTGTGGATTTAGTGGGAAGATTCAGTGGGTTTCACATTAGGGTAGAACTGTTTTTTAGTTTTTTCAGATCTCCTTATACTCTGCTCATCCATACCCCATGTGGGGTACATGGCCATGTGCCTAACTGGAAACCCCATTCGCTGTACACACCGAGTACCAGGAAGATAGGATATATACTTAGGGGAAGTACTGGTCGAGTGGGTTTTGGGAAATATCAAATGAGGAGCTTTTGAGGTACACATTTTGTAACTAAAGTTCAAACTTTTTACTTATACTTTCTTGGTATTTTTTCCATTTTTCCATTGAATCAGAATCGTAATCATTATTAAATTTACATCATTTTTTCATGTAGATTGAGATGGTGGAAACATGTTAATATTTAAGGGCCATCTGTATGGTTCTTTGGAGAAAATATAGTTCAATAGAATGATTTACTTGATGTTTTGATTTAGAATACTACAGTGGGTTGGGTTGTGAGTTGGGAGTCCTGAGTGGGGTTTTTGATCTTTGTGACCATCATAGATAGAGTGTTCCATAACAATCTATTTTTAGTTCTTTCAGGAATTTCATTAAAGGCAGGATCAATTGGTGTCTCTTAGGATATATTGGTTTGTCCTTGGTTATTCAGACCATTTTTTCATGTTAGAGTAGTTTATGTTTAATATCTTCTGATTGAGGATTATAGTTGCTGGAGTATTTGGGTTGGGTTGATGACAGGAGATGGAAGCTATGTATATATGGTTTTTGTGGGATTTAGACAAGTCTGAGTGACTCTTGAGGATTACCTTGTGGGATAGATTTTGATCTAGTGATCACTAGATTCCATGTTTGGCTATTGATGATTCCCATACGACTTGGTGTTTATTTTTATGCCCTTATAAATGAGATAATAACTGATTACATGTTGTCTTTTGGGAAAAATGGATGAGCTTTTATTTCATGGGATTTTCCAGGAGTTTTTATTCTGTTTTTTGAGGATCTATTGGCGGATTTCCTAACACAGTGGTAGGTGTTCTTGTGATTTTGGATTCCCCATTTGGTGTGATATTGACCATGGATCTATTGGAGTCCAATGAGTGTTTTTTGGGATGCTTTTACACTTGTATTTTCCAATTCGTTGGATGTGTTTTAGGAAACCCTTATATGGGTTCCTGCTCTTACTCTAGCTTTTTACTAATTTGAGGATTGTTTGATAGTAATGCTCGAGATCTTTCATGCAACCGGGGAGTCCTTAGTTGGAATCCTTTTTATGCTGAAGCCCCAGGGTCTAAGGGAGCCCATAGTTTTGTTTGACCCTGGGTATGGTTGAAGAGAGCATGTAGTGGTAGTTTTGATTGGTGAGGAGATCGATATGATCGATTGATCCCCAAGATTTGTTTGGCGAGAGTTTATTGACAACACTGGTTTATCTTTTTTGGAAGGTGGGATGAATAATTGAATCATCCCATGGTTATAGCCTTTGTATTGGAGGTATAAGGTAGTTTTTTGATCTGGACTTAGGTTTGGGGAGGATAGCACTATTATATCTTGGATCAGAATTTTTCCTTGGGTTTTGATTTGGTTGTCTCTTCCATTGGATGTATTTGGTTAGATAGGCTTAGGGAGATAATGGATTACCTATATGAGTGTACCCCCTCCGGTATTGTATGTGCCCTGTATAGAGGGTATATCTACCAAGGATTTTGTGAACTCTTGGTTTCATGTATGTATCCCTTTGGAGATTGAATATCTCGGGTCCATGTTGGTGGATTCCATAGGACGGTGTATTATTTGGGTCCTTTTGGGAGTGTAATTTGTTCCATTGGAATTTCAAGATATGACATATTTTATTATGTATAGAGGGAAGATATTTCCTTATTTTGATCATTCCATTAGAATCTTGGATCCTAATGGATGAGTGTTGTAATATATACACATATGGTTATGATCGGGGGTCCAACATTCTAACCATTGCGTTTAGATATCCTGGGGCTCATATGTGGATATGGAATATGCACCTGATGTCCTATGGAAGGGTGAGCCACATGCTATAAATCCTCTAGTGTGGGATAGAACGAGGGTAGATATAACACCCCATGATTTTACAGACTGTATCTTATTGAATAAATTCAATTCATTCGATAATTGACATTGCACATGACACTGATCTTAAACAAACAATGATATAATATTAAATATTAACATGATTGTTGGAATAATAATGCGACCATTAGGAATAGTAAACCGACCAATAAAATATTAAAATCTCATATGAAAGTATTAATAAAATTTATCCATCTTATAAATGTAAATATGATATAATTATGTCATTTTTTAAATAAATAATTTAAAAAAATTTAAATTAATTGTTGGTATTTTTTTGAAATGAAAATGCTTATCTAAATTTTATAAATAATATAATGTTTTAAAAGAAAATTTATTTTCACAAAATAGATCCATAAATTATTTTTTTTTGTGTCATGATTATAATATAATTTTAGGATTCTGTAATTAATTTTTGAAGGTGTCATAAAACTGGTTATAATATTAAAATTGGTATTTTTTGATTAAATATTGATTTAAATTAAAAATTAAATATCACATATTTAAATAAATATTTTCATAAAATTGAGTCCATTTTTTAATTCTTAGCATTGAAAAATATTTAGGATTAAATTTTAGATTTTTTCTAAAATAGTTGATTTTTTTGGTGAAAAGTAAAATTGCGTAATTTACAAGATTAGCTAAATACATTAATTATTGAGTCATGGCTAATGTATAGATGATTCAAGTAGCATTATTTAGAACACACATTTTCTTGTTACTTTTTATTGTCACAAGATTAATCACTATTGATAGTATTGATCAAATATTATAAATTAATGTATAAAATAATCAAAAAACACCGTTCCTCCACTATAAATACCACCCCTTACCACCTCTTCTCCTCACACATCAATAAAATTGTAGCATTTTAAATTTTTGAAAAATCCACGTCCAAAGCCTATAAACCACATTTTCGTATTTGTGGTCTAACCACAAAGTCCATTTCAATATTCCTTAAGGAGGTTCTCAAGGATAGTAATTTAAGAGGTAAAACCCTCTTTCATTCTTTTAATTTTAATTTTATTTATTTTATTTTATTATTTGTTCCTTAACTTCTCTATAAAAACATGATTTATAATCCAATTATATTATATGTACTCTAGTTTTATTATTTTAATGAAATATTCATCATCATATCCATTCCACTCTCTATTTTAATCCAAAAATTAAACAATGTCTATGTTGTATCAATTTACTACCATAATAGAATAAGCATTCTCATTTACCATTATTACCTTCAAGGCTAGTCCTAAAACCATTATAATGGTTAAATTACACTTTATTATACATATTATAAGTCATATAGTGTTATGGAACTAGTATTTATACATAATACTAATTAATAATACAAACTAGTTCCTGATGATCGAAAAATGACAAAATATTCTAAATTGTTATCATTTACATTTTATTTAATTAATCATCCTCATGTATAAAAAATTATATATAAGGAAATTTAATATTTTTATGTCCAATATTAGCCTATATTTTCAATTTTGAATAACTATTACCATTTTGCGTGATCTTTTATACATGTATACAAGTGAATCAATCATGAAAACCAAGGAAATGAGCCCCCCCCCCCTCGAACGATGAAATTAAATCTTATAACTCATCAAAAAGGCCATTAATGAACTTAATAAAATCATAATAAATCAAATATATTATTAATGGGTTATAAATTAATTTATTAAATTATATAATATCACTATCCCATAAATTAAGTGCAAGTGTCGAACACATTCAAACATAAAGTAAGGGATTCTCACTAAACCCCATTTTTTTCCATTGGGTTATGATTTCTATCTCTTTAAACCAATTTAATTATTCTTTATATTTATATAATTTTCCTAAGTTATTATTCTATATTAAAAATCATGTATCAAGTTCAGTTCATCCTTATTTTATGAAAAAATGCATGTTTTTATAAGGTTCACTCCTAAATTCCTCCTGATAAGCAAGCCCGATTAAAGGGAACTTCTCAGTTTATCAAAAATTTTCAAGTATCATCCATAATATGTTTTAATCCACCATTATTATTCTATAATGAATCATTTTGTAATGAAGTTATATCTTGGTTAATTTTTGGTTTTATATAAATGATTATTCTTTTTCCTCATAAAACAGTCCTTAATATTTTCTTTAAACTGCACTAAAATGTTTCATTTCTTATGATTCATAAACACTATTTTTACATGTTTTAACTTTAGTTGAACATCATCTATAATACTATATGAATAGTTTTCCTTATTAATTTCCAATTATGATTTAAACCCTTTCCTTCATAGATTCCATTATGATATTCCCTTTTGTTATGCGTTCTTCATCACTTATTTCTTGTGTATGGTGTATGTATAATTCCATTTTATTTATGATCATCATTCATTGAAGATTTCTTAAATATCCATATTTATTGTATCATGGATATTATTAGTGTATTATCTTTTTATGAATTTAAATATGGTGTATTCCTTAAATGTTTTATTTAATTGATTATATGTATGGAGAATACTTTGGACTTTCCGGGATGGGTGGGGCCCAGTTCTAGATATCCCATCATTGCATCGACATTTCTTATGAGACAAAATATTTCATGAATACCCTTCATATTAGTCTCCAAGATGAATGAGATGAGTTTTTACCCACATACTTAAATCAACTTGATAGTATAATTATTCATGTTCTAGATACGTGACATCCAATAAACAACCATTTTCATCAGTTAGAATTAAGTGGTTACATTCCATGAGGTTTTCATTATTAAAAAATATATGGATGCATTTTCAATCATAGTGTATTAATGGAATTTGTTTTTTAGATTATTTACCTTTACATAATTTCTTTCCATTATTGGCTTTGATTCACTTATTATTGTTTCATACAACCCTTACTATGAATTTAAAATCACCCTTTTATTCATTTTCCTTCCCCAGGCTGTGAAGATGAAATTGTTCAATAAGTGAAAAAAATAAGTCTATTCTCTTTTGTTATGTTATATATTTAATTACCACTATAATAATGGAACAATGTATTTATCTAGTTCTTCAGTACATTTAAAATGATCAATTATTGATGATTTGATCTCTTGTATCTATGATATTGTAATAAAATGACCACCTGATTTGGGTTACTGGTGTTGGATTTAATATAGTTGTTATCTGAGGATGTTTAGGAGAAAACATGGGAAAAGATATTAAATAAATACGATAATTATAATTTTTGGATAAATAGTCATGATGATTATGAGATAACATAGTGTATGCCATTATTCAGTGATGGTACCTAATGTAAGGAAAGGAATCAATACATGCAGAAATTATAGGGATTTCCCCACTGATAAAGTCAACACTGATAGTGTTGGAGATGAAAAGATCATGTCCATATTAGAAAAAATTACTTAGTTTTAGATGAATATCCCTACAACTCGTTTGTTGGATCATTTCATATTGAAGAAGACCTCTTCATTTAATGGTAATGCTAATCCATGGGTATTTAAGTAGCAGATCAAGTCCTTTGAAAAGATATTTTTAGCATTGGGATGTAATGAAAAAGAAAAGGTAGTTCTGGTAGTATATTTTGTCAAGGGAAACAATAAAAAATAGTGGTCTTTGATGCGGAATACTATGGAGTAGGAAGAAATATAAGACATGGAATATAGAACATTTAAAGAAATAGTCTTTGAATAATATTTCCATTGTTATAAATGAACTGAAATGAAGAGAAAATTTCTTAGATTACGAAAAAGGAAGAATAGAGTTTTATAGATAACGAGGATACATTCACATGTATAATTTGATTAAATACATGATTCAGAAAACAAGATTGGCCATTTTATTGAATCTAGTATCCCTAGACTTCGAAGGGAACTTTCTTCTAAAACTTTTTCATCATATGGTGAAAAAGTATTATGTAACATCAAAATGGAGAGGGAATTATCAAGATAATATATGTTTAAGGGAAATTAATAGATGTATTGGTGTTATGATAATCATGTAAAAGGTGAAGTGTAAAAGAAGAATTAGGGAATAAATAAATTCTCATTATGTGAAAATTATGGAAGGATTCATTTTGGGAAATGCTTGAACGACATGCGAGATTATTAATGGTGTGTAGAAAAGGTTCATCTAGATAATGAATGCAAGGGGAAGAAACAGAACAATTCTTTTCAATTATTCAACTATAATAAAATGGAGCATTATTCAAACCAATGTCCCAACTGTTAGGGAAATCTACCATAGAAGAGGCCAAGTGGATATGGTCAAGATTTTACGATAACTACAAATAAAGTATAAGTACAAAATTATGTGATGGTAGGTACAATAATAATATCTTCAAATTAATAAAATCATTTATTTTATTCTGCATCATCAGAATCTTTTATATATTCCCAATTATCTAAGAAAAATATATATTTATATTATGAATTTGTAAGGGTGTTGTTAGTCAAAATCCCTAACGTAAGTCTCATTAAAAATATGTGTTGGTTTGTTCCCATTGTGGAATATAAACATTATTTATTTATTGACCTTATCATCATACTTATGGTTTACATTGATATAATCCTCATTATTTACTGGTATTTAAAATATGATGTGAAACGTTATTGCATGAATTAGGAAATTACAGCTTGTGAGGAAGATGTAGAATCCCATACCATTAGAGGAGAAACTTCATTATATAATTCTTATTTAGATCCACCCCCAAAATCTCTATTGAATGAAATTATTGGGGATGAAGATAATACATCATCTAGGGATGAATAATGTATTTTCCAAATTGAGTATGTACCAATTGTTCATGAATACATTGTTGTATTTCTGGAGGAATTACCTAGACACCCCTAGAGCGTGAAGCTGATTTTAACATTTATTTTATCCTTGATGAAAACCCAAAATCAAAGGATCCTTATAGAATTGAAACTATGGAATTAGTGGATCTAATGAAATAACTAGAGGAGTTGAGTAATAAGGAATTTATTCACCCTAGTGTTTCCACATGGGGAGCCCATGTTCTCTTTGTTAATAAGAAAGATGGATCCTTGATGTTTTTCATTGAATATAAAGAAATAAATGAAATTACAATAAAGAACAAATACCCTCTACATCACATTGATGATTTATTCGATCATTTTCATGAAGATCTATATTTTTCAAAGATTGAATTTATTTTCTAGATATCATCAATAACATTTAAATAAGGAATATATTCCAAGAATATATTTTGAACTATGTATAATAATTAATATTTTATAGTAAGGACATTTGGATTGACCAATGATCCCTCATTATTCATGGATCTAATAAAAATAGTATTCAAGGAATGACCATAATATTCAAGGAATAACTTAATGATTTATTAGGATTCGTTTATGATATTATTGTGTATTATAGAAACTATGAATACCACTATAATCACTTGTAGATTATACTCATGAATCTCTAATTGAAATATTTATATAATAAATTTAGCAATTATAAATTTTGATTTCATGAAATTTCTCCTCTTGGATATATTTTCTCTAAGGATGGACTCTCAATTGATCTTGTGAAGAAAGAAGAAACCCAAGAATAGCCTACTATAATGAACATAACAAGGGTATGCAATTTTATTGGTTTAGAAGGTTACTATCAATGTTTCTTTCATAATTTTTCCTGATTGGCTAACCCAATAACCAAGATCACACATAAAGGGGTTGATTTCATATGGACAAAATAATGTGCATAATGTTTCGAAGAATTTAAGAGAAGATTAATTAATTATATGATTTTGAATATACCATAAGTAAATGATTGGTTTTTTATATATAAAAATCCATTAGAGAAAGGAATTGGACATATCCTTTTGCAAAATGATAATTTTATATCATATGAATCAAGGAAGTTAAAGATTCATGAACAAAATTATCCAACTCATGATCTTGAGTTTGTAGTCTTAATATTTGAACAAAATTTATGGAGTCAATAATTCTATTCTGAATTATGTGAGATATATATGGATCACAAGAGTCTAAAATAAATATTTAAACTAAAAGAAATCAACATGAGGAAAATACAATTTCTTGAGTTACTTAAAGATTATGATTGTTCAATACAATACCACCTAGGGATGGAAAATATGGTAGAAAATAAATTTAGAAGGAAATATAATGGATTTATAATAAAAATGAGGATTGAGAGAGATCCTCTGTTAGTTTATTTAGTAAATATGTATTTTTATGTTGTTAATGAAGAGGGAACACAATTCTTTTTTAAAATGAAACTAAACCTTCATTAAAAGAGAAGATAAAAATATCTCAATTTAATGATGAAAATTTTCAAATGAAAATTAAATCTATTAAGCATGAATGATTTTAATATATCATATATGAAGACAGAATTATGAAAATTTTAAAGTGGTTATGTGTTCCATCAATTTATGAGCTAAAAAGGGAACTATTACATGATTCTAAAGGATATTATTTATCTATTCACCCTGGTAGTACCAAGATATACAAAGATATTAAGGAATAGTTTTTATGGGAAGATATGAAGTGTGAAATTTCTTACTATGATTCATGATTCATTATTTGTAAACAAGTGAAGGCCGAGTGATAATGTCCTTGAAGATTCATGCAACATATACCTAGTCCCATGTAGAATTAGGATGCCATTACTATGGACTTCGTTACTAGAATACCAAATAACCCTTGAAATAATTATACAATATGATTTATTATTGACCACCTGACAAAATCATCAAATTTCCTTACTATAATAGAATATTTACCTCTAGATCACCTTCAAAGACACCATATAAATGAAGTTTCAAGGCATAACATATCACCTTTTTCAATTTTCTCTAATTGTGATCTTTGATTTACATCAATATTATAGATGATTCTTCAGAATAAATTTAATACAAAGCTTTATCCGAGTACTTATAATCACCCTCAAACTAAAGGACTGTCTAAAAGAACTATTTAAACCTTACAAGACATGTCATGATCATGATAGGTTTACTTTTAATGTATGTGGATCATTATTGACCTTTGGTGGGATTTTCCTACAATAATAATGTCCATTATACTATTTAAATGCAGCCATATGAAGCATTATATTTCAAGATACGTTGAACTCCAATATCTTTGGATGAAGTTGGTTGAGAAATATTATAGTCCCAGATGTTATTAAAAAGTGAATGGTAAAGGTAAAGACAATTCATGATCTTATTAAAATAGATGAAATTAGATAAAAGATTTAAGTAGAAAACAAGAGAACTGATTTGTAATTTCAAGTGGTTGATCCTGTCTTTCTGAATGTATTTCTAGGGTAGGGTGTCTTAAGGTTTGACATGGAAGGGAAACTGATCCCCAAGTACATTGGACCATTTAAAAGTTTGGAAATAATTAGAACTGTATCTTACTAATTAGAAATGATGCGTAGTCTATCCAATGCTCATGATATATTCCAAATATCATTGTTAAAGAAGTATATGTGATACCTAACACATGTACTCACCTACAAAAAAAATGAATTGGAAGAAAAAGATTATTATTGTGAAGGGCCTTTCAAGATTCTTGAAATAAGAGATAAATTATTGAAAAATTGGATGACTATACTAGTAAATGTTAATTAATGAAACCATATAATGGAATAACAACATGGGAACCAGAGGATGTTATGAATAATAACCACCATTTTATATCTATAATGAAATATTCATGAAAAATGATGAGGATGAAATTTAAAATGTATGGATAAATATAACACCCAAATATTTTATGGTATGTATATTCTTAACTGAATTCAGTTAATTTGATAGCTTATACTGCACTTGAAACTGAGTTTAAATGAACAATGATATACTATTAATTATTATCATAACCATTGGAATAACAGTGTGACCATTATGAATAGTAAACCAGACAATATAATTGTAACATCACCTATTAATGTGTGAATAAAATTTAAGCATCATATAGATGGAAATATGATATAATTATATCATAGTTTAAGTAAATTCTTTTTTTTGAAAAGATAAATTAATTATTGGTAATTTTGTGAAACAAAAAAATTTTATTTATAATTTTACAATTAATATAATATTTTAAAATAAAATTTATTTTAACCAAAAAGATTTATTAATTAATATTTTGTTTTATCATGATTATAATAAAATTTTATGAGAACATAATTAATTTTTTGGAAGTGTCATAAAATCAATTATTATATTAGAATCAATATTTTTTCAGTAAATAATGATTTTATATAAAAATTAAATTTAAAATATATCAAAAATTATTTTCATAAAATGGAGTTCATTTTTAATTTTTTCTAAAAAAATCGATAGTGTGAGTTTTTGGGATTTTTCTAAATTTTTTGAATTTTTGGAAAATAATGAAATATGGTAATTTACAGTATTAGCTAAATATATGATTAATTGAGTTGTGTATGATGTATGGGAGATATAAGCACCATTAGTTCAAAATCACATGAACTAGTTACTATATTTAGTCACATGATTCATCATTACTGATATTCATGAGCCAAAATAATATAGTAATGAATAAATTAATAAAAATCTCTCCCTCATTCAATATAAATACCATCCTCATCACCTCCTATCCTCACACATCAAATCCTTAAATATTTTCCAATTTTTGAATAATACCTCTTCCAAACCTATCCCCTGAATTATTATCATTTTAGTCTCACCCAAAAGACTATTTTAATTTTTCTTAAGGAGTTTCTCATGAAGAGGAATTGAATATGTAAAACACCTTTCATTATTATAATATTATTTTAATTTATTTTCTTTTTTTACCATCATCATCATCATACAAATATTTATTCAAAAATAATAAATGGAACACAAAAGGACCACAAAAGTTATCTTAGGGAAACATGACTACAAGGTTCTAAAATAGTTGATACTATGGGAATCCCATTTAATAATTTTGATCCCCATTCATTTCAAACTTTGATGGCTGTGAAAAATAAAGTCCTATGATCCAGAACTATCAAGTGAGGCTAGATAATCCAAAAATTTATTGCCCTCCCTCCAGGTGTGGGACACCTTGGTGTTGATGAAAAAGATAAAATGAAACTTTTTAATGACATACTCAATAGACAAAGAAACAATTATGATCCCCTAAAGATAATTAGAAATGAGCATGGAATTGGTTTCCACCTCCATAGGATCCAATCACCTTTGCCTGTACACATAGAGACCAACCTGCATGCTCTTCGCCTTTACGAGGAGTGAGGTGTCATGAACCAATCACATAGAAAAGGCCAGCATAACGGAGCCATTGATATCACAAACGAGAACCCAACCACATATGATGCCTGCAACATAAGAACATTCACTGTGGAGTTTAAATCAATGAAGGGGAGGGTTCCATCGAACCCATTTACCAACAGAAGATCTGGTGACATGACGGGGATTATACAAGGTAGGAAGAAGCCGCTAAAGAGTAGGAGCCTCCCTCTAGGTGATGAGAACCTGGACCATACCAATGAGAAGGATTGTAGTTTGAATAAGGATCATGGGTTTAGATGAGGACACCCCATCATGAAGATACCCGTTCCATGCCTTCCACATGCACCGACACCCTGCGTACAATACCAGAGTGCATACTCTTCTCTCCAGGCCCTCATCACCCAAGCCATAGAACCTGTGAACATGGAAGTATTGTTCCACCATGGATGGAATAGAAAGGCTAGTAAAATCACCAAAAAACATCCAAACCCCTTTCTCCCAATTACTCTATAAGAAAAAATGATCCAAAGTTACCTTCTTGTGCCTCCTACAATGAACACATGTGGAGGCTATGCTCACATCGCACTTCTTGATATTCTCATATATAGGAATTTATCTATGAAGGATTATCAAAGTGATGAATTTGAACTTTGTGTGGATGGACCTATCCCATAGAACATATCTCTATAAATCTATGACTACCTAAATAATGGGAAAACAACTATAATCATTGGACGTGAAGAAGCCTGAAGAAGATGAGGTGAACACATAATGATCAGATGCTGTAGTCAACTTGATGTGGTTGAAAAAAATCCTTCGGGTTCATATCAAGAACAAAATTGATTAAAAGATAAAAAAAATTCCTCCTTAAATGAAAGGTTAGTGATAGGGAAACCCGGGTAACCAATAGCCTCCCTGCAGTAGTTGTAATATGTGAAATATGCGTCCCCTGTTCTGATGATCCAGTGAGCGTGAGGTCTAAGATAGTTCAACATAGGATGGATCTCAAACAAAATGGGGGAATCTTGCCCATACCTAACAACCCCATTTTCAATATTACATGCATCCATGATTAGTCCCCATAAATTGTACTTCTCCAGCACTTCCCAGTCTATTTTTTCATGCATGCAGGTAAGGGAATCACTAAGATTCCAGATGTTGATACCACCTTCACCGATGGGCCTCTCCATCTTACACTAAGAAACCCAGGGCCTTCTGCCCTTGGTTATGGGGTCCCAAATTTAATGAGTAATGATCCTGTCCATGTCATGAATAACCCCCTTAGGGACCTTAATATTAGGAAGAGCATGTATCAGAGTAGCAAGAAGAATGATGTCCACCACGACTATCCAAATTCCAAAGGAAAAGTATCGACTCTTCTTATTAAGAACACTCTCCATGATTCTATAAACTATGGAATCAAAATCATGAATTCACAGAGGCTTTGACGAGATAGGGGCTCCCAGATACAACATGGGAAGATTACCTTTTTCCATGCCCAGAATAATACTCATATTAAGGATATTCCTATTAGATCATGTATTAGATATATATAAATTTCTCTTACTTTTTTTGATCTTCTGACCACTCCAAATACAATATGACTCCAATTCTCTGTTTAGTCCACACACAGACTTAATGGATGCTTTGATGAAAAAGGTGGATCCATCTGTGAACATATGGTGAGACATAGAGGGGAAGCTTATCCTTTTACGGAAGAGAAGGATATCTCCACTGGAAATGTTGTGGTGAATGAGCCAGATGAGAACTTCTTGAGTGATAATAAAGATTATCAGTGAGATTGGATATCCTTTCCGAAGCCCGTGTGTTCCATTGAAGAATCCGAACATTTTTCTCATGAATAACATCAACATCCAAGATGAACTAAAGACAAAAATGATGATATATATGTTCCAAAGAGAGAATCCCATACCTTCAATAACTTTATTGATGTATCTTTACTTCACATGATTATAGTACTTTCACATATCCAATTTAGTATCCATTTTAGAGCCAATATTATTGAGGCCGAGATCCATGATCATTTCCTGTACCAAATTGATCACCCTCTAGATGGAACACCCATTTAAAAATCCATGATGTTCCTTGGAGATTCACATGGGACGATGGATGGACAACCTTGCATTGATAATAATTGCGATGATTTTTTAAGGAACATTGCACGTGCTAATCAGGATAAAATGCTTGATGGATGTGGGAGACTTGGATTTGGGAATGAGAACCACAATTGTTACACATGAAACTATAGAAAGAGGACAAACAATAAGGATGTATTTTATGGAAACAATTAACTACACTTTCATGATGTCCCATGAAGCTCTATAGAAACCTCCAGGGAGACCGTCAGGACCCCCTATAGTATATGTGATGTGTTGATTTACTACCATCGTGGATGATGCATTTTAATTTTAAATTACATCTTTCAAGGGTGGTCATAAAACCATTATTATGGTTAATTCAGATTTTATTATACATATTATAAGATATATAGTGTTATGGAACCGGTATATATACATTATGCCAGTTAATAAAACAAAACTAGTTTGTGATAATAAAACAACAACAAAATAATGTAAACAATTAACATTAACATTTTATTTATTGAATCATTATCATATAGGTAAAAATGATATATTAAACCATTTAATATTCAAAAAGTTCATTAATAACATAAAATTTCAATTATGTAAATCTATTACTTTTTTAGATGATATTTCGTACATGTATACAAGTGAACAAATCATTATGAAACCAAGGAAACGAACACCCCTGAACAAAGAAATTGAATATTATAACTCAATAAAAAGTCCATAAATGAACTTAATAAAATTATAATAAAAAAATAAATCTTTAATAGGTTATGAATTAAACTATTTATGAATCTCATTTCATTATCTAGGATATTAAGTGAATGTGAAGAACAATTTCATACAAAGGTAAGAGATTCTCTCTGAACACTTAATTTTTCCATCAGGTAAAGATTTCATAACTTTACCCTAATATAATTCTTCTTTATTTTTATATAATTTATATAATTTATATTTATATGTTCCAAAATCAGGTATCTAGATCCTTTTATCCTTTTTATGGAGAAATACTTGTTTTTATAAGGTTTCTTTTTCAATTCCTCCTGATAAGAAAACCCGATTAAAGGGAACTTCCCAATTTCTCACCCATTTTCAAGTACCATCCATTATTTATTTTTATCCAACATTATTCTTATAAAATAAATCAATTTTTCATGATAATATTTCTTGGTTCATTTCTATTTTTTTATAATATATTATGAATTTTCCTCTTTAAATGAACCTTAATATTTTCCTTAAATCGCACTAAAATGTTCAATTTATAAAGTTTCATAAAAACTCTTTTGAAATGGATACACTATAGTTAGATATTTTTTATAATAATTTGTGCATATTTTTCATTATGAATATCCATGTATGATTTAAATAATTTATTTCATGGATACCATTATGTTATTCCCTTTGGTTATGCCTTATTCACCACTAATTCCTTATGTGTAAAATATGTATAATTCCCTTTTATTTATGACCATCATTCATTGAATATTTCATTAAATATTCATAATTAATATATCATGGATATTATTATTACCTTATTAGTATACCATTCTTGCATACGGTGTTTTCTTTGAAAGTTTTTATTGAATTGAATCTATATATGAATAATGATTTTGACTTAAAGTGACTGGTGGGGCCCAATTATAGATATCCCCTAAATGCATTGACTACAATCATGTAATAAAATAGTTAGTTATAAACCCTTGTGTTTGTTTTAATGTATAATAAGATTAGTTTTTACCCACATACTTAAACCATATTGACGGTATAATGATCAATGTGCAATATACATGACATCCAATGAATTAGTATTTTCTTCATTTAGAATTCAATTATTACTTTCCCTGAGGTTTTCATTATAAAAAATATATTTTTTAATGTTCATTCTTATTATATTTATGGAATTTATTTTTCAGATTATTTACCTTTCCATAATATATTTTCTTTTTTGTTGTTTCTTAACTTATTTTTGTTTCATATAACACTTACTAGGAATTTGATATCACCATTTTATTTATTTTCCTTCCCCAGATTATGGAGATGAAATATTTGAATAAGTGATAAGAATCTATTTATTATTTTGTTATGTTTTATGTTTAATTAGCAATGTAATAAAGGAACTGTGTATGTATCTTGTTCTTCAAGACTACTAAAACGATCCATCTATGATGAAATGATCTATAATATCTATGACATTGTAATAAAATGACCACTGACTCTGGGTTACCATGGTCAGAGTTATTATAATAGATTTACCTTGGGTGTCAGGATATAACCTATATTTGGATGTTTTTTAGTTTGTTTAGACCCATTTGTTTTTATGAAGTTTTTTATTTTTATACCCTATGATTTTAGTTTTTGACTAGGCTGGGCATATCATGTGTGCATGAATATTTTATGATCCAACGACCCAAAGGCCTTAATGTTTTTTATGACACTAGGCTATATGTTCACTATTTGTGGTAGAACTGTTAATATTTATTTCTCACTCCATGTAAATTATCCTTGGTCTTAATGAAGGATATAATTCTACTTTCAGGTTGGAGAATAGGTTGTGTGGTGGAGGGGGCCGAGGCCCAGTTTATCATGATTGAGTTAGGATGTCCATGTAGAGTCTCATGATTGTGATGGTTTAGCTAGAGATTTGTGGAGAATTGGTATGTGGTTTGTTTCATAGTTGGTCATATAGAATGTTGTGTGGTATTTATAGTTTCTTTATTATGTATATTTGGTTGATCTAGTGGGTGATAAACTATTTTTTATTTTACATGCTTGTGAGTCTATATGATTATATACTAAAACTGATTTATTATAGTATAAAATTGTCTAAATTTTTGTATATCTATACTCTAAAGTTTATTATTGTGGATGTTTTGGTTTTTCTGATATTATTATACTCTAACTAAAGGGTGTATTCTCTCAACTATATCTAGTAGACCTGCACCACTAGTTAGTAGTCTATGGTGTATGGAGAGGATTGCTTGACGCTTTGTGGTGTCCTAATCAGGTGACCAATTAGGTCGAATCAGGGCAGTTCATTACAAAATGGTATTAGAGGTGTCTGGTTTTATGATTTTAGGAGTTGGTAGATAGGTGGTATAGGAATGTGTTGGAACTTGTGATGGATATTATATTGGAGTGTCATGAACACCTTTTTTGGTAGAAATTCCACGTTTTCCAGAATGGGAATGCTATTTTTGTTTCTTTTATTACATATGTGTAATTTTACTCAGTGTGATGAAATTGGGTTTTTGGATGTATAGTTTACTTAATTTTTTCCCTCTTGGACCATGGGTAAGAGGCTAGTGATCATGAATCATTATAGGAATGTATGATTCACATGACATATGCCGATCTATTGTGTCTTCACCAATGATAATGGTATTGTTGTTAAAAGTTTCTCTAACCTATATGATGTATCACATATATATCACTTGTGGAATTTTTTTGAATTGAACCACATATATATTTTCTTCTGATGATAGTTCATTTCAATTTTATGGAGAGATGTCTACTGGTGTTTAAGATGCAATCCATTTGTTGACGGATGCCTGGAGGCACTTGTGGGTCGATAATGGGATCTACATTCCTTTTTTTGGTGGCTGAATGAGGGAAAAATATTCTAAGGTAATGTTTGGATTTTGATTGAGTTTTCATTATTTGGTGGTCCCCTTAAGTTTAATTATCTAGTTTCATGGGAGGGATCTATTCTTTCCATGTGTTGTATGCCAAGTCATTTGGTGGGGCCTATGTGACTACTATCACCGAAAAATTGGGTGGGTGCAG
Source organism: Viscum album (assembly GCA_963277665.1). Lineage (NCBI taxonomy): Eukaryota > Viridiplantae > Streptophyta > Magnoliopsida > Santalales > Viscaceae > Viscum > Viscum album. The sequence continues at coordinate 229,712,799 of OY728125.1, forward strand.
TTATTCTTCATGGGTGGGGATATTGTGGTATTCTATCTCAAAGGTGCGATTAGGAATTTGGATTCCATATGTTTTGGTAGTGGATAACTGGTAGTACTTCGGTATCATGGTTTTCTTATGAGGGAAGGTTTGGATGGTAGCCTGACCCTATTTGTTTTGTGTATGATTTGGGTAAAGTAGTGAGGGTGTGGTTGGATAATAATGTAATTAGATTGATGTCTGAGTGGAGGGTGGCCTTGTGGTTATTCTTGGTATGAAGAATATGCCTCTATTTTTAATAGACGTGTCGATGGTTCTCCAGGTTATTAGAAGTGACCTACATGAGGGCCATGGATAGTGTTTTAGGAAGTGTTATCCTAGATTAGTATGTAATTGTATCATTTGATCATGATTCATTTTGTGTGATTGGATGTAGTTTAAAGAAATGCTTATAGAGGGGAGTGCAAAATATGATGTTGGAGGTATTGAACATCATTTTAAGAGGTTTGTTGAGCACTAAATTTGTTGTTCCTGGTGGGCCATGAATGAGTGATTTTGTTTTAATGTTGTCTCTTGGCTGTGTGTAGTTTGGAAACATCTATACATTGAGTTCAGTGATAGAAATTGTCTGGGTCTTGTGGTTTAATATTTGGGTAGTGGGGAGATGATAAGTTTACTCATATGGTGGGAATAATTAGACCAGTCCTAGTTGAATGTATCTGATGTTGGAGGTGTGTTATGGAAACTGAACAACTAGTTGTTGGATGGTTGAAATAACTTCATTTGTTCCGTTTCATCGAGTGATAGGTGAGATTCTTATTAACCACTTCGGATTATCAAGGGCAATAAATGTAACATACCAAGATTTCATAGTATATTATTTCTTCAAAGTAATTCAATAACTTACACTACATGCAACACCGAGTTCAAGCGCACCATGACTTATCAAAATAGCCATTCAAAAGCGGTTATGAATAGTGTTAACTGAATTTTGAATTTTATATAATCCTTATAATTTTAGAATCCAATTTAAGAGTTTCTTAGACATAATTTAAGAAAAAATTAATTTTTTTCAGTTAAAAGAAGTATTTTTCAAAAAATGAAATTTTACCGCCTTTTAATGGAGAACATTTTTAAATCCACTATTTGAAACTTTTACATATTCAATTTGACTAGATAAACTTATTCTGTAGAATCGGGACATGAAAATTTAGTTTCAATAATGTTTTGGTGTTTTTTTTGATAACTTGCATATTTGGGTGAATAGTGAAAAATACTATATTTTAACTGAAAACAACTTTTTTAATTAAAATAATTTATAGCGTTCAATTATATATTATAATGGTTTGGAAGTATAATTAGATTATAATTTTACCATTTAATCCAATGCTGGTCATTATAAGTAATTTCACTTTGAAATTGGACATAAACAAGTGTCAATATTTTGAAAGTTATTATTTCTTAAAAATACGTTTTTTGGTTTTGACAATGGGAATTAATTTTAAATTAATTAATTCAACTTATATGTTTTTAAGTTGTTATTATTTAACTCATTTTTGAATTCGGAAGATAAAAATTAGCCTAGGGTGATTTTTTGGTTTTTTCCTGAAAACGTTCAATTTTTGATGAATAATGAAAAACATTGCGTTATCGGTTAAAACCCACTTTTTATTTAAATAATTACTTATTTTATTTAAATTTATATTAATTAAAATTAGATACATAATACCTATATAAGTTCAATGTAATTCATTGGAGTAATTTTATAATAAGTTTAGATATATAAAATTTTATTGAACTTTTTACCGTCTTTTACCCACCTCCTAGGAGCATATAAAAATTTGCATAAAACATAATTTTATTGCTTCTATGAGTGGAATTTCAAAAATATGAGAGACACAGTTTATATCAGTAAGTAATATTAGGTTCAAAAAGGTAAAAATAATTTTGTTGTGAATAGTAACTTTTGACTTTTATTTACCACGGTTAAAATTAAATAGGGTAATTAATGCTAAAATGAATATTATTATTACCCAAACACATTTACTAATTCTATTGGATGTTTGTATTTCAACCTAAACAACCTTAGGAAGAACATATGATCCTTTAGATCCACTTGAATTAGATTAGGACATTTATTAATATTTTATTTAAAGAAGAGTTAAAAGGGTTAAAATCAAAGTTTAATAACTAAAACATTTTTAATATAGGGTTATACCTAAGATAAATTCGACTATAAATATTCATTAGAAATGTAAAAAGATTTCCTAAATAAGTGAAGTTTATTTATAATTTTCAGACTTTAAATAATAATTTTTTTCGTGACACAATGATGATGCAGTAATTACCTTATTAATGAAAGATTAAAACAATTGATTTTATAAGTATCCAAATAAATCTAATATCAGACTTTTAATGAATTCACCTAATTTTATAGGTTAATATGACATGTTAGGGTTTATTAAATAAAATTTTATCAAAGTAATAATCTTTTAAATTTATCAAAAACAAAATACCAAATAGTGTCAAAATTGACATAAAACAATTTTTAAAAAATTATTATATTATTAATTTATATTGTATTCCTAAAAATATAATTTTAGACCAAAAATATTAAATAATATTATATATTTCATTAACGAACCACTTGAGGTTCGATTGAAAGTTTATAGTAAGTTTATTAACCTTATAGTGTAAGAATACAAGAAGACATGGTAGAAGTTATATTATTTAACCTAGAGTTAAATCTAAAAGATAAAGACAAAATGGTTAACTAAACTTGTATAAAACCTATTGGTTGTGAGGATTTCGAACCATACCCACTTTAGCTTCGAAATAAATCATTTTGGAGTCATTATAAACCGAATATTATTTTATTATAAAATAATATTTCAATCTTTTCCTAAGGTGCCCCTCACCCCTCTTATAAAAGGGAAATCCCCCTTCTCTCAAATTCACACCTTCAAAGCCATTTGGCTCGGCCAACCCCCACCCGAATATCATTTCAACTGTCCTCCCTTAATCCTAGAGGCCTTCCATTAGTCATAGATCCAACATAAGGAGCCCTTTTTGACCAAATCAAAAGGAAAACCCAAAGAAGAGGTAAATATTTCATCATCTCTTTCAAGTTCCTTTCTTCTTCCACTTCCTCTTTCTTTGTTGTTTCATTATAAAATAATAACTCCAGTATCTTTTATATACTGTGAGTTTTTTATAAAAATGTTACAACCATATTCGTTAGTTTATCTATCCTATGAATGAAAAATTCACCATACATGCGTACGTATGGCTTACCGTCTCCACTCCGTGGTGTAGTTTGTTATTAAAACATTTCATCATTTGGATGGGTATAATAATGATTATAAATGATGTAAATAACAAATTTATAATTATAATTATTCTGTATATATGATATACCATCCAATTATATACAATTTTAATATCAAAAGAATGATATTATCGCTCGTGCGTACATATAGATTACCGTCTCCACGAACGCGATGAGATTCATTCCCCACCGTATCCATTCCAGACTAATTTTCATTAGATGATTAAAAATAATTATGAATATGAATAAGATACATCCTATCCATGAAAAACATTAATTAAATAACAAATCATATAAAGGCAAATGAATCAGTTAACACCCAAAATGATGATAATATTAACATATTATTAACAAAGAAATGTTAAAAGAGCATATATGATATCATATTAATGTATATGATTCTTATATAATTTATTAACAATTATTTCACCATTACAATGTATTTTAACCTACCCTCTACTAAGGAATATTATAGGATAATGGTTAATTTTACAATCTCTTCATTATCCGAGGTTGTTTATATGTAATTATCTACTAGGACCTCTTTATCATACACATCCATGTTTCTTAAAAAAGTATTTCAAAACATTATTACTATTTTATAGACTATGGGTTAAAGTAATTTATACCCTTGTTTGACTTTTATAAGATGTTTATAAAGGAATATTTCTATTGTTTTCCAAACAAGTTCCTTTATAACATTTTCGACAAAATTAAGGCAAGAATGTCTTTTTTAACTTATACATCGGGTAAGTCTACTTTCCGCTATTATAACATCATCAAATCTTCCCTTAAAATCTTGTAAGAATATTTCCAAAATAAATGTTTTTTTAAATGATTTCAAAATATAAATAGATATTTCTCTAAAAAAAGTTTTTGATTTCATCTATGTCAACATCCTTTGATGGATTTTATGCTTATTTGAAGTTGATTTATTATGATAAAAAACATTAATATTATATTAAAGGTTTTTTAATATGTTTGACTATGGATGTGTTATTTTTACATCATTCATGGTTTATGGATAAAGTATTGGCATTTCCTATGCTAGTTTTTATAAGAATTTTTATGTTATGTTTAAACATTTTCATATGAGGAATGCATTGGACTTAGTATGTGATGGGTGGAGCCTGATATAGATCCTTGATGCATCAGTAGGTCTCATGAGACAAACTAGTGTCTCGGTACAAGGCCTTGACAGAATCTTATTTGTAGTCTTGGTGTTGGAACCAGGGTATTCAAAGCATGATTTGGTGTATGGTTTCTGTTTGTTGTCAATCCTCAGTGGATGTTCAGAATGTGTACCAACAAAGAGATCATACCATTCAAGCAGAAAATAGTAGTGAAGGTGGCACCGTTTCCTAGTGTTTGCTAATTTTTCTGGGCCTGAAATTGACAAATAAAGAAAAATGTTTTTGGAAAAGGTACATGCGTGCCAAGGTCTTGGAGGATAGGAGACTTGCGTGCCATATGTTTTTGAGGATCAGAACTTCAAAATTTGTCTAAGGAAAGAAGGTCGCGCAAGTATTGGTTGGGTCGCGCAAGTGATTTGCGTGATAGAGGTTACAGGAGACAAGACTTGCACGCCATTGAGGGACTTTCACACCAATGAGGGACTTGCGCGCCTCCGTGCAGGAGGTCCAGTTTGTCTATAAATACTGGACCACCCCTCCTCATTTCTAACGGAGTTCAAGAATTAGAGTTTGTTTGAGCTCTCATCGCGCATGTGGTTGATCCGCGCAAGTGGTAGTTGGGTCGCGCAAGTATAGGCTGCGCGCCGATTGTTGGTTGCGCGGCCAAGGTGGTTGGGGAGATAAAGGCGCAACATAGCGAAAGCTCAAAGTTGAAAGAGGTAGTGTCGCGCAAGTTGTTTTGTGTGACTTGTGCACCGGGATTGAAACTTGTGCGCCGGGCTTGGAGAAGCGCGCCAGTGTTGTTAAAAGTACGTCTGTCCTTTTTTGAAGCTGCACAAAATCTGGAAGATTTCCCTGTACCCTCAGCACAAATTGATATTCATCTTCTGGTGAGAATTGGACTTCAATAGAGCATCTACATACAACAGAGGATGCATTCTTATGCAATGATGAAGAGACCTTCATGTCTATAAACTGAGTGTGACTTCACCAATGGCAGTGAGCCAGGGGGAGTCAACGGGAGTGACCCAAGGGAAGGAGTGAGTTATCCCTAAAATTTTGTAAAGGCAGTGAGCCTAGGACAGAGTGACTGTACCCGAACCTTTGTAATCTACAGCTAGTGAAGCATAGTGGATTTTGGGTACAACCGACAACCTGTCAACGTATGCTCCTTGGACGTAGCCCTTAGTGGTGAACCAAGTAAAAAGGGTTGTGTCTTATCTGTGCATGTGAATGTTTGATTTCTAATCATAATCATCATACAGGTTCAATAGGTTCCTACCAACGTGGGAACAAGATCTATCACATTAAAAAAAATTGGTCACTCTGATTCACCCCTCCCCTCTCAGGGTGTCTCGGGGTCTTTCAAATGGTATCAGAGGCTAAAGGTTGCTGGTGTTGAATCTGACCTTTTTCGTCATGGAGAACACAGTCAATGTTAGGGGAGTCCCTCACTTCGATGGAAGCAATTTCCAGATATGGAAGAACAGAATGAGATATCATCTAAGATCTCTTGGAATGGAAGTTCTTTTTTCTACTGTGAAAGGAATACAAGTCACTGATCCAACGGGCCTGGCTATGACTGAAACAGACAGGAATCTTCTTGATGCAGATGCTAAAGAACAAAATCCACTCACTGCAGCCCTTTCTGATCAGATCTACCTGAAGGTGATGAATTGCACCTCAGAAAAATCCATGTGGGATAAACATGATAATATTTATGAAGGAGATAGAAAAGTGAAGGAGGAAAAATTACAAGTGCTAAACAATCGGTTTGATGATCTGAAGATTCATCCAGACGAGAATGAAGAATCTTTATTCAATCGAATTACTGAAGTGGTTGGAGAAATTCGGGGTCTAGGCGAAGAAATCGAAGACATTGATATTGTAAAGAAAATATTAAGAATACTTCCACCTCTGTATAATGATAAGGTGTCAGCCCTTGATGAAAGAGTTCGTTCTAAACTTTCTCTAGATGATCTACTGAGCAGATTGGTATCATATGAAATGAGAGTCAAACCAGAATATGATACGACTCGGTTGAGAAAGGGAATGGAATTCAAGGCCATGGACTAACTGAAAATATCAAAGGATAGTAATGGTGTTGATGACAAAGAAAAAGAAATTCTTTCTCTCATTGCAATGAAGTTCCAGAATGGGAAAGGGAAATTCAAAGGGAAGATACATCTCACATGTTTCCGTTGTGGAAAAGTTGGGAACATTGACTCTTAGTGCTTGAGAAATATTAATGATGATGATAGTGAAGATGAAAACTTCAAAAAGCCTCATATAAGGTTCTTCAAAACGGGAGAATTCAAATCTGGTAAGAAAATGCAAAGGAAGAGTCTTGTTTGTGAAGAGGAAGAAGATGATAATGAATTCTTTGATGAAGAAGAACCAGAATTCAAAACTGGGAACCATGCTTCTATGATGGCCACTGTTGAAAAGTTAGAAGATACTGATGGATAAAAACAAATGAGAACTTGTGTAGATCCTCAGATGAAACTTAATGATGCGGTTAGTAAGCTTAAGATTAAATGTAAGAGCTGCAATAAGTGGAAATCAATTGTAGAAGAATCAAATGAATACGTTGATAAACTTGAAGCTGAAATTGAACAGCTGGAAGAATTTGTGAAGGTACAATCTAAAATAATTGAAAGCAATGATGATGTAGTAGATCTGATGCTGAGAATTGAAGAGCAGGAAAAGGTCATCAATGACCTCACCTCCAGACTGGATGCAAAATCCAAGACTGTTGAGGGTCTTTAGGAGGAATTAGTTACTCTATGGAGTAAACTGGAGACTAAATCAGTTCCAAAAGAATCGAGGAAGAAAATACAGCTTGGAAGATTCTCAGATGTATAATTACTAGCAAGAGCCAAGTGTGGTTCAGATGGGGTTGGAAAAATCTTGAGTTATAAAGACCCGCTTGCATGGGAAAGAGTGGAATTGGCTGTGAGGCTGAGACATCAACTGCTGGAAGTGAATAGATCCAAAAGCAAGATAAGATGAAAGTTGAACATGTTGAAACGTTACCTAGAGTGCCGAAAAAGGATCTCTCAATCCAAACTAAAAGGATACCTGAAAATTATCCTCAAACATTCAGAAATGATAGACAATTTTACTATTCTCCCAAGGAAGAAGGTATAAGAAGAAATTCAAGTGAGAAGACATTTCCTCTCATGAAGTGTCAGTTCTGTGGCTATCTGGTCCATACCATGTCTTATTGTGAAGAGGAAAGAATCTATCTGAATGAAGAAGATATAGATGCTCAACAAAGGAGAACAATTTCATATCCTAATTCTTATAGAAGAAATAATTTCTATGGATATTGTTTTCATTGTTTTAACTTTGGTTATAAGGCCGCTAATTTCAGGTAGAGAAGGGACATGGACACCTCATACCGAAGTTTAAGACAAGTGAAGTCTCATCAGCAAGACAGTGTTGCTCTTTCAAACAGGTTCTCACCTCTTAAAGAAGACTTTGACTATGAAGAACATGGGTATGCAGAAGAGATAGTTGAAAGGCCATCAGTTCTATATACTCAATCTAATGTCTCATGGAAGTAAAGGAAGAAGATTGAGAAATCCAACCTTGTAGAGGTGGCCCTCAAAGCTACAAAGAACAACAGTACCTGGATTCTGGATAGCGGTTGTTCATCTCATATGATAGGTAATGCCGACCTACTAACGAATATCATAAAGAATGTTGATGGTATAGTAAAATTTGGTAATGATGGGGCTCTGAAAATCAAAGGGAGTGGAAGTACCAAATTAGCTAATAGAGAACTAAAGAAGACTGACGTCCTTTACGTAGATGGCCTATGTCATAATCTCCTCAGCATGAGTCAACTCTGTGACTCAGGACTTATAGTTACATTTAATCAGAAAGGCTGCCCTATCAAGGGAAAAACTGAAAATTCACTTATGAAGGGATGCAGAACAGAAGGCAACTTGTATCAGGTTGATAGTGAAGAAAATGTATGTTACATGACTGTTGAAGAAGAAAACAATTTGTGGCATTAGAGATTGGGACACATCAATCAACAATACATGGAGAAAATATCAAAATTGAGAATTGTCATGCACATTCCCGACCTGAAGCATGAGCGTGAAAAATATTGTGATGCTTGTATTCGCCGGATGCTGGTCTGCAGTTCATATTGACCAAAGAAGAAAAGGGTGTCTCACCTTCTTGATCTGATTCATACAGATGTTTGTGGTCCAATAAATGTTCCCGGAACACATGGAGAAAGGTACTTTGTCCTTTTCATAGATGATTACAGTAGAATGGCATGTGTGATGGTCATTCATAGGAAGCGACAAGTCCATGACTGCATGAAAACATATCGGCGAATCGCCGAGAATGATACTGGACGAACAATCAAAGTGTTGCGATCTGACAATGGAGGAGAATACAAGTCCATTGAATTTGAGAATTATCTATAGAATCATGGGATACAGCATGAGGTAGCTGCAGTGAGAACTCCACAACAAAATGGAGTTGTTGAACGTAGGAATCGACTGGTGAACAACATGGCACGAACTATGCTGATTGAGAGTCGTATTCCATGACATTACTGGAAAGAGGCTATTCAAGCAGCAGTGTACATTCAGAATCAAACAGGACTCTATATGGGTGAGACGAAGACACCATATGAATTGTGGCATGGACGGAAGCCATCTCTAAAATACTTTTGTGTCTTTGGAAGTAAATGCTTCATCAGGAATAAAGAAGGAAATCAAGGGAAATATGGCAACAATGTAGATGAAGGAATTTTCCTCGGTTACTCAATGAATAGAAAAGCCTACAAATGTTTCAACAAGCATTTGAGAAGAATTGTGGAAAGTAGTGATGTTAAGATAATTGAAGAGAAAACAAAAAATGCTTCAAGGACGTCATATGCTGATGTGATAGAAAGTTAGGAAGAATGTGAACGTGAAGAAAATACAAATGAAGAAATAGAGGAAGTTGTTCAAGACACTCAACAGTCACATCATGATGTTGAATCAGAAGAAAAATATGAAGAAGAAACTATGGCTGAAGAAAATGCTACTGAACCTCGCAGGAGAAATCGAAGAGATGATATTGATCCATCCAACATAATTGGGGACATGAGTGCACCCACTCAAACAAGGAGGATGAGGAATAACACGCAATCTGCATTTCTATCAGTTGTAGAGCCATCCTCATTCGAAGAATTTGTAAATGATGAATCTTGGGTGAAAGCCATGAATGATGAATTAGATCAGATTGACAAGAATCAGACATGGGATCTTTTCCAGAGACCCGAAGGTCAAAATGTGATTGGTACCAAATGGATCTTTAAAAATAAGTTTGATTAGCATGGAAATGTCATCAGAAACAAGGCACGACTGTTATGTAAAGGATACTCTCAGATTGAAGGCATTGATGCTAAAGAAACCTTTACTCCAGTGGCTAGACTGGAGTCAATCCGGCGTTTCCTTGCCATGGAACTCCAAAGAGGATATAAAGTATATCAAATGGATGTTAAGACAACATTCTTGAATGGTTTACTCGAAGAAGTAGTCTATATTGAACAACCAGTGGGCTTTGTTTTGGGTACTGATGAAACAAAGGTCTGCAAACTGAAGAAAGCTCTATATGGTATGAAGCAGGAACCATGGGCGTGGTACTCATGTCTGGATTCATATCTCAAGAAGTTGGAATTTAAAAGAGGAGGAGTTGATCACAATCTCTATGTGAAGAATTATCCAAAAGATCAATTCATGGTTCTTGTCTACGTCGATGATATAATATTTGGTGGCAGTAGGCAGAAATCAGTGGATGAATTTTACAACCACATGAAATCAGAATTTGAAATGTCTATGATTGGGGAGATCACATATTTCTTGGGGCTGCAGTTGATTCAAAAGAAGGAATACACTTTCATTTCTCAGAAAAAATATGCAAGAGAGTTACTGAATAAGTTCAATATGCAAGACTCCAAACCAATGTCAACTCCGATTGTAGTTGGAACTAAACTTGGAAAGCATGAGGATGGGGACTCTGTTGATCCCACCATGTACAGGAGGATCATTGGAAGCCTACTATACCTGACAGCAACAAGGCCAGATATTGTCTTTGCCACATGCCTTGCGTCCTGCTTTCAGAGTAATCCAAAAGAGGAACATATGACGGCAGTAAAAAGAATCATGAGGTACATTCATGGTACACATAATTTCGGGTTATTTTTTGCTGCAGGCAGGGAAAGTGAATTATCCGCATTTTATGATGCTGACTGGTCTGTTGATGTGGTAGACAGAAACTCCACTAGTGGTGGAGCTTTTTATATTGGGCAGAAATGTGTTGGCTGGTTGAGCAAGAAACAAGAAAGTACTTCTCTTAGTACTGCTGAAGCTGAGTATATCTCTGCCACAATGGCATGCACTCAACTACTTTGGATGAAGCAGCAACTAACAAATATTGGTGATAAGTTGCAGCAACCAATGGTGATTTACTGTGATAACAAAAGCGCAATTTATCTTACGAAGAATCCGGTTCAGCATTCTCGTACAAAACATATTGAAATACGGTATCATTTTATCCAAGAAAAGGTTGGACAAGGCGTGATTAGAATGGATCATGTTGGAACTGATGAGCAAGTGGCTGATATCCTGACCAAGCCATTGTCTGCGGCTGTGTTTGAGAAGCATCGTTTGAACCTCGGTGTTCAACCACCTCCTACTGCATAAGGAGGCTCCGAATATCCCCTCTCCCCATTTTTTTAACTATTTTTATCTGCTTATGGATGTGATGCAGGTTTATGGGGGAGATACTATCCAGGGGGAGTATGGTTTGAGCTGAATGTTGAACAACTTTTCAGTCTTTGGATTTATTGTCAATGGGGGAGAAAGAAATAAATTCAAGGCAAGTAATGCTTCTGTGATGAGAAGTATGAGAAGGAAAACATCGGGCGTCATGGAGAATTCCAAAACACTGGAACCCAATTCAAGCTTCCTCTCTTATTTTCTACACCGAGAATTGCTCATGTAGAATTAGAGTATTGGATGAGTTGATTCTTGCGTTTTGGGTTTTCTCATGGTTGGAGATCTATTGAATTTATTTTGATTGCCAACAAACCCAAAGGGGGAGATTGTTGGAACCAGGGTCTTCAAAGCATGATTTGGTGTATGGTTTGTGTTTTTTGTCAATCCTCAATGGAAGTTCAGAATGTGTACCAACAAAGAGATCATACCATTCAAGCAGAAAACAGTAGTGAAGGTGGCGCCATTTCCCAGTGTTTGCCAATTTTTTTGGGCCTGAAAATCGACAAATAATGAAAAATGTTTTTGGAAAAGGGACTTGCGTGCCGAGGTCTTGGAGGATAGGAGACTTGCGCAATATATGTTTTTGAGGATCATAACTTAAAATTTTGACTAAGGAAAGAAGGTCGCACAAGTATTGGTTGGGTCACGCAAGTGAGTTGCGCGATAGAGGTTACTGGAGACAAGACTTGCGCGCCATTGAGGGACTTGCACGCCAATGAGGGACTTGCGCGCCTCTGCGCAGGGGGTCCAATTTTCCTATAAATACTGGACCACCCTTCCTCATTTCTAACAGAGTTCAAGACTTAGATTTTGTTCGAGATCTCGTCGCGCAGGTGGTTGAGCCGCGCATGTGGTAGTTGGGTCGCGCAAGTATAGGCTGCGTGCCGATTGTTGGTTGCACGACCAAGGCAGTTGGGGAGATAAAGCCGCAACATCACCCAAGTTCAAAGTTGAAAGAGGTAGTGTTGCGCAAGTTGTTTTGTGTGACTTGCGCGCCAGGATTTAAACTTGCATGCCGGTCTTAGAGAAGCGCGCCAGTGTTGTTAAAAGTACATCTGTTCTCTTTTGAAGCTGCACAAAAGCTGGAAGATTGCCCTGTACCCTCAGCACAAATTGATATTCATCTTTTGGTGAGAATTGGACTTCAATAGAGCATCTACATACAACATAGGATTCATTCTTATGCAATGATGAAGAGACCTTCACGTATATAAACTGAGTGTGAATTCACCAACGACAGTGAGATAGGGGGAGTCAACGGGAGTGACCCGAGGGAAGGAGTGAGCTAACCATAAAATTTTGTAAAGGCAGTGAGCCTGGGACAGAGTGAATGTACCCGAACCTTTGTAATCTACATCTAGTGAAGCATAGTAGATTTTGGGTACGACCGACAACCTGTCGGCGTATGCTCCTTGGACGTAGCCCTTAGTGGGGAACCAAGTAAAATGGCCGTGTCTTCTCTGTGCATGTGAATGTTTGCTTTCTAATCATAAACATCATATAGGTTCAACAAGTTCCTACCAACGTGGTAACAAGATATATCACATTAAAAAAAAAATTGGTCACCCTGATTCACCCCTCCCCTCTCAGGGTGTCTCGGGGTCCTTCACTTGGTACAAAGCCTTGACTATGTGGTTATGAATGTCTTGCATTATGCATTCCATCATTATGAAAGTGGCTTCTGATATTTCATGTGATTATTCGACTAGTATAATATCAATGTGAATAAGTAAATGACACTATTTTATTGTATCTTTTCTATATTATGATGAATTTTTAGTTAAAAGGCTTTTGTTTTAGACTTATACATTTCCTTAAATGTTTACACTTATTTAGGAAAGTTTTTTCTATATTGTCATCCTTACTGAGAATCTAAGCTCACCTCTATCTATATTTTAATTTTATCAGGATTCCAAGAAGTGAATTATGATTGATAGGAAGGGTTGATCTAAGGGATTAATGGAATTCTCAAAGGATCACTTATGTTGTGTTTTATTTTTTAATGTGTAATGTAATGTTCATGTATGTAATCTATTTTCCCAGACTACTAAACTGATCGGTCTTTCGGGACTTGATTCATTGTAATCATGCTAATGTATTAAAATAACGCACTGAATCTGGGTAACTGGGGCTGGGGAATTACAATTGGTTTCAGAGGATGTTTAGGAATAACCTTGGAAACTAGATTTAGATAAACTCTGATTAGATCACATTACCCTAAGATAGAGTTTGAGGATTAGTATATAATAACTTCCAAGAATTTGGGTATTGTAGGGATTTTGTGAGTTTTCCAAGAAATACATCCCTGTCTGGATACGAGCAGGTAGAGGGGGCTCTGGTACAGATGTACCTAGGGGTAAAACCTGAAAACACCGCATTGATCTAGACTCAAATGGGAACTAGTGCATGACAATGGGACTTGATCCACTCTTGGTTATGACACTCCTGAGGGATATTCTTAGGATAATTTTAATTTTCATTACAAACCATTATTAAGGGTTTATGAGTATATTCTTACTCAAAGATAATATTTTTATGATTATGGATTATATCCATAAAATGTTCAATTTACGTTAGGTATTTTACAAGTTTGGAATTATTCATTGAAATTCATAGACTGACCTAGTGTATGCCATTTTATAGAAATGACACCCAGTAGAAGGAATGTGAACTCCGGTAAAACTTATGATCCATAGATTATCATATATTTCACAATGTTAAGCCAAAATTTAAAAGGGAAATAGTCTCCTATATATTCTCAACATATGAAGATATAATATCATTGGTTTATAAGATAAGTAAATAATTCTCTGAGTCCTACGGCTTTATAGGGATTCAAGAGAAGAAAAGGATGTAATAGGGAAAGACGGATAAAGGGAAGAGAGAAAAGAATAATTTTCTCATATGTGATAACTGTGTGAAGAAACACCCAGGAACATGCCTGAAGGGAATGAGAGTTTGTTTTAAAAGTGGAGAAAAAGGACACCAAGTATGTGACTGCAAGGGTAAAAAAAGGTTTCAAATGTACAATTCTTCGTTTGCAAGGAGTTTGGACACTATGCGAATGAATGTATAAATCATTAGAGTATGCCCAAAATGATGCTATTGGTTAATAATCACGTTTTGATACTACCATAGATGAGGAGGAATGATTAGAGTTCTTATGTTGTTATTAAATAATTATTTCATTTGAGTGTTGTATCAACAATGTACTGGTTATAATAATTATAAAGTATATAAGGATTGTACTGCAGTACTATTTCATTAAGGACTTGAGATTGTGTGGAACCATGAAAATTGACTCAATAGCAAGTTATATTTTTGGAAAATATATGGTTGAGAGAAAGATAAACCATAATATAGTTCTGATACCGATGTAGTTATTTTGGAATAATAAATGTTTGATTTAGATAAATTATATTGGATATTCTTGATTACCTTGAAACTGATTAAAGATTTGTATATTCCATCATTATTGGAGTTTACAACATTTTTGGATGGAAGAATTATATCCAGTATTCTATACGGAATAATGGAACATGATTTTAATCAAAAAGGTTTTATGGTAATTCAGGGTGTTACCATGTTTTAAAATAATACATGATTAAGGTGTTAACATGTTATTACGTTGAAAAAAGGATCTTCATTGTGTTTAACTTCCTTATAAATTTTGGAATGTGAGTTTGGATAGAAGTATTTTGGATAAGTCTAAAGGTTGGAATGGATTATGTTTGAATGTTTATATTTGGATTTTTAAAAAAGGACAACATGCTGACATTGTGACAACCTGTCACATCAGACAAAGATGCGGGAATCGAACCCACAACCATAGTGTGATTGGGATTTATCACCTACCACTGGACTACGTGAAGTCCATGGATTGTATAATGCAATTTTTTTTCTAAAGGTTCTAATATGTGAATTATAAATTCATTGTTATTGGAACCCTATATGGTTAGGATAAATAGAATATTTTTTTGAAATCTTTTAGAGTGAAAGATAAGTTTGTGGTAGGAATTAGTTGAAGGATGAAACTCTACTTGTAAAGTATATATATACATATATATATTTTTTCCTCTTATTCTATGGAAAAATTAATTCTTAATCTTTTGGGAAGGGATCTTAAAACCAAAAACGTGTTATCCTAATACCCTATGTTTTGTTGAACCGATGGTATTTTAAATCATCATAGATTGATGGATTTGAGGCCCTCAATTTTACACTTGTTTGTGATTGATGACCTCATTCACTCCATAGAAATATTTATGTTTTCTCATCAATTATGTGTCTTTAATTTCCACCAATTTTCTCCTAATCGAGATCATAATTTGTTGGTGATCCATTCATTTCCCTTTTCCTCTTATTAAGACTAAATTTTATTAACCCAATTTTCGATGTGGGTTTTCAACAAAGGTATTTTCTATTTTAAACCTTTTATTTTAGAAGAACAATTTAAAATTTTAAGGATACAATTTATTGGAGGGATGAATGTAACACCCCAATATTTCATAGTACATTATTTTTTCAAAGTAATTCAATAATTTTCACTATACGCAACACCGAGTTCAAGTGCACCATGACTTACCAAACTAGCTGTTCAAAAGTAGTTATGAATAGTATTAACTGAATTTTTAACATTATATAATACATACCATTTTAGAATCCATTCTATGAGTTTCCTAAACATAATGTAAAAAAATCATTTTTTCAGATAAAAGAAGTATTTTTCAAAAAATACAATTTTACCACATTTTAATGGAGTACTTTTTTTAAATCCAATATTTGAAACTTTTATATATTCAATTTGATAAGATAAAATTATTATTTAGAATCAGGACATAGAAATTTAGTTTCAATATATTTTTTTGGTGTTTTTCTGATAACTTCCATATTTGGGTGAGTAGTGAAAAACACTATTTTTTAACTGAAAATAACATTTTCAATAAAAATAATTTATAGTGTTTAATTATACATTTTAATGGTTTTGAAGAATAATTAGAATAAATTTTTACAATTTAATCCTATACTGGTCATTATAAGTAATTTCACATTGAAATTGGACATAAACATGTGTCATTCTTTTGATAGTTATTATTTCTAAAAATTATGCTTTTTGGTTTTGAAAATGGAAATTAATTTTAAATTAATTAATTCATCTTCTATTTTTTTAAGTTGGTAATGTTTAATTCATTTTTGAATTCAGAATATCAAAATTAGCATAGGGTAAATATTTGGTATTTTTCTGAAATCTTTCATTTTTTGATGAATAGTGAAAAACACTACGTTATCGATTAAAACCGAATTTTTATTTAAATAATTAGTTCTTTTATTTAAATTTTAATTAGGTAAAAATAGATACATAATAACTATATATGTTCAATGTAATTCATTTCAGTCATTTTATAATAAGTTTAGATATATAAAATTTTATTGAACTTTTTGCCGTCTTTTACCAACCTTATATGAGCATTTACAAATTTGAAAAAAATTTAATTTTACTACTTCTGTGACTAGAATTTCAAAAATATGAGAGACATGGTGGATATCATTAAATAATATGTGGTACAATAAGATAAAAATAATTTTTTGTGATTAATAACTTTTGACTTTTATTTACCACGATTAAAAGTAAATAGGTTAATTAAAGGTAAAATGTATATTATTATTGCCCTGAAACATGTCCTAACTATATTGGATGAATTTATTTCGACAAAAAACAACCTTAGGAATAAAATATTATACTTTAGGTCCACTTGGATTAGATTAGGACATTTATTATTATTTTATTTAAAGAAGAGAGAGTTAAAATCAAAGTTTAATAACTAAAACATTTTTAATATAGGGTTATACATATAATAAATTAGACTATAAATATTAATTAGAAAGTTAAAATTATTTCCTAAATAATGTTATTTTATTTATAAATTTTAGACAATAAAAAATTAATTTTACTTATGACACAATGATGATGCAGTAATTACCTTATTAATGAAACATTAAAACAATTGATAATATAAATACCCAAATAAAACTAATTTGAGACTTTTAATAAATTCCATTAATTTTGTAGGTTAATATGACAATTTATGGTTGATATTTTTAGAGTAATTATGTTGTTATGGATTTAACAAAAACAAGATACCAAATAGTGTCAAAATTGACATAAAAGAGTTTTTAAAACAAATATTATATTATTAATTGATATTATATTCCTAAAAATCTAAGGTTCTAAAAAAGGGCTTAAATAATATTATATATGTCATTAATGAACCACTTGAGGGTTCCTTCGAAGTTTATTGTATGTTTATTAACCATATAATATAAAAATACAAGAAGACACAATAAAAGGTAAATTATTTAACTTAGAGTTAACTCTAAAAGATAAGGTTAAAATGATAACCTAAACATGTCTAAAACATATTTTTTGAGATTATTTTGACCCATACCCACTTTATCTTCGAAATAAATCAATTTTGAGTCATTATAAACAGAATATTATTTTATTATAAAATAATATTTCAATCTTTTCCTAAGGTGCCTCTCACCCCTCTTGTAAAAGGGAACCCACCCTTCTCTCAAATTCACACCTTCAAAGCCATTTGACTCATCCAAAACCTATACAAAAATCCTCTAAAATGTCCTAACTTTATTGCAGAGGCCCTACTTTAGTCAGAAATCCTACCTATGGATCCCTTTTGATCAAATCCAAAAGGAAGAACCCAAATAAAGGGTAAATATATCATCACCTCTTTCAAGTTCCTTTCTTTTTGCACATCCCTTTTCTTTGTTATTTACATTATAAAATAATAAATTCAGTATCTTATATATACTGTGACGTTATTATAAAAATTGTACAACCATATTCAGGATTTTATCCATCCTATGAATGAAAAAGTCACAACACGTGCGTACGTACGGCTTACCGTTTCCACGTCATGGTGTAGTTTTTTATTCAAACATTTTATCATTTAGATGGGTATAATAATGAGTATAAATGATTTAAACAATTAATATACCATTATAAAGATTCTGTATATATGATATACCATCCAATTATATATGATTTTAATATCAAAAGCATGATATTGACAGTCGTCCGTACGTACAGATTACCATCTCCACAAACGTGATGAGATTCATTCTCCATCATATCCATTAAAGACTAATTTTAATTATATGATTAAAAATATGTCTGAATATTAATAATATACATCATATCCATGACAAACATTACTTACGTAACAAATCATATAATGTAAAATGAATCAGTGAACACCCGAAACAACGATAATACTAAGATATTATTAACAATTAAATGTTAAAAGATCATATATGATATCATATTAATGTATATGATTTTTTTATAATTTAATAAAAATTATTTCACCATTATAAAGGAGGTTAACCTACCCTCGACCAAGGAAAAGTACAAGGTAAGGGTTAATTTCACAATCCCTTCATTATGTAAGGTTGTTTATATATAATTATCAACTGGGACCTCTTTATCATCCACATCCATGTTTCTTAAAAATGTATTTCAAAAAATTCTTACTATTTTATAGACTATGGGTTAAATTCATTTAAACCCTTGTTTGACTTTTAGAATATTTTTATAAAAGAAAATATTTTCATCATTTTCCAAACAAGGTCCGTTATAACATTTTCGACAAAATTAAGGTAAGAATGTCTTTTTTAACTTATACGGTGGGTGCAGCTATTTTCCACCGTTATAACATCATCGAAGCTTCCATTAAAATCTTTTAATAATATTTCCAAAATAAATGTTTTCTTAAATGATTTCAAAATAGTAAGAGATATTTCTCTAAAAAAATGTTTTGATTTCATCTATGCCAACATCCTTGGATGGATTTTATGCTTATTTGAAGTTGATTTATTATGATACAAAAATTACATACTTTATTGAAGGTTTTGTGATATGTTTGACTGTTGATGTGTTATTTTTACACCATTCATGGTTGGTGGATAAAGTATTGAAATTTCATATGCTAGTTTTAATATGAATGATTATGTTATGTTCAAACCATTTCATATGAGGAATTCATTGGACTTAGTATGTGATGTGTGGATCCCGCTATAGCACCTCGATACATCAGTGGGTCTCATGAGACAAACTAGTGTTTTGGAAAAAGGCCTTCACAAAATCTTATTTGTTGTCTTGGCACAAGGCCTTGACTCTGTGGTTATGAAAGTCTGGTATTATACATTCCATAATTACGAAAGTGGCTTTTGATATTTCATGTGATTAGTCGACAAGTAGAATATCCATGTGAATAAGTATTTGGAATTATTTTATTGTATCTTTTCCATATTATGATGAAGTTTAAGTTTAAAAGGATTTTGTTTTTGTCTTATACATTTCATTAAATGTTTACACTTAATTATGAAAGTTTCCACTATATTGTTGTCCTTACTGAGCATCTATGCTCACCCCATTCTATGTTTTAATTTTCTCAGGATTCCAAGAAGTGTATTATAATAGATAAGAAGGGTTAAGATAGGGGATTAATGGAGTTCTCAAAGTTTCATTTATGTTGTGTTTTATTTTCTAATTTTTAATGTAACATTCATGTATGACATCTATTTTACAAGACTTCTAAACTAATCAGTCTTTCGGGACTTGATTCTTTTTAATCATTCCAATGTATTAAAATAATGAACCGAATCTATGTAATTGGGGTTGGGGTGTTACAATAAACATTTATGGTGGGGAGTTTGTGATGACCCACTTCATTAGAGGTTGTTAAAATCATGATAAATTTGATTGTCTTATTCTTGGAAGTGTTGCAAGCGAAAAATGGTAATTTTTAATTTAAGGTGATCTGAAATAATTTTTCTAACCAATCCATTTGTCTCAAAATAGAATTTTTACCCTTTGAAAAATGTGTGATATAAATCCAATAAATTAATTTTCATTCCATAATATTAAATAAATAATTAATAAATTATTATTTTATTCATGCATGTTTGTTTTATGATATATTTTAAATGGATCATTGGATTGTGATTTTTTATTCATGGTTGTTTATAGAATGATAAATTTTTCTTAGTCTAAGAATAATATTTCTATAGGCATAGGGGTTGGGGAAACCCCCTGTTTTTTTCTTTTATTTTTTTTCTTCCATTTCCTTTTTCTATTTACTATTTTCCTATATTAAGTTTTTTAATATCACATAAAATTCCATGGGACTATATTTCAAATGGTTGAAAGAGGGATAAAGAGATGGAGACACTACATGAGGAGTTATTCATAAGGTGGTTTGAGGCTCGTTGGGTGTAAGGCATGGATGCAGTGCACAACATCAGAGGTTTTCAATCAGAGGTGGTCCTGATTTTATGTTTTTAATAATATCAACATATATTATATATTTATGTTTTAAATACTTCTTTCTATTTATTGGGGTTCCTCGGGATATTCCATGGAGCCTTTTAGGTGAATAGCTGGTTTTAAGGGCTTTACAAGGTCCTCCCATATAGAAATTCGGACCACATGTCATGTAGTTTTATGAAAAAA
Organism: Viscum album; assembly: GCA_963277665.1. Lineage (NCBI taxonomy): Eukaryota > Viridiplantae > Streptophyta > Magnoliopsida > Santalales > Viscaceae > Viscum > Viscum album. The sequence continues at coordinate 229,733,562 of OY728125.1, forward strand.
ATGTCATTTGTTCTCTATTTATGGGGATGATATGGTTTTTTGAACTAAAATCAATGTTTTTTATGTACACATCCTATAGGGGTGACTCGAGGTGTGGCTAGGGGCATGTCCAGACACCCTGGGTTTGGGAACATGGCTGTGTAGAGCAAATCAATTGATCCCTGGTGGTGTACATGACCAATGAACATGTACTATGTTTAGTCATTACCCATGTGGAGTACATGTACAGGTGCATTTTTGGACACCCCTTATGGGGAACACACCTTGTACCAGGAGAAAACATCATGCACTTAGGGGAAGTACATGCCATGTCGGCTTTGGTACACAACCATACAAGACCTTTAAGATGTAAATTATATATACCCAATGTAAAATTCATGTACATTTATTTCAAGGGAACATTTTTTCCTTCTTGACCATAGAGTAATAATTGGACTTTTGAGTAGACTACTTTTATTGCCTTTCTACATATATTTGATGGTGGAATCCTTTCAGTATTTAATGGATATATTGATTAATTTTAGACTAAGGGACTATAATAATAGGATTTCATCAAAGATTGGATCCATAATAATCCATTAGGATGGGTTCTAAGATGTGAGGCTCAAATAAGGATTGTTAACTTACTGATCAGATTTATTCAAGTGTTCCATGCTGATATGTTTGAGGTTCCTTCAAATAGATCATGAAATGAGGGATCAAGTGTTATATCTAAAGAGATATAGGATTGTTCCTAGATATCAGGACCAATTGATCATGGTTTGAGGAATTGAGGTTTTAGATATTTGTTTTGGGGTTAGAGATGTTAAAGCCTTTAGGCCGGGTTGATTCCAAGGGATGGTGTTTAAGGTTGGGTTTCATTGTGATGTTGAGATGAGTCTGAAGGGATATTGAGGATTTCTTCATTGTGTATTTTCTAATGAAGTGATTATTATATTCTATATTTATCTGTGGGGGATTCTTGTGTGGAATGGTGTTTCTTTGGATGCACTTATGTGAGAGATAACACCCAAGGGTGGGTTGTTTTCTAAGAAGGCTGAATGAGGTTTTCTTATACGGGATTTTTCAAGGAGGTTTAATTATTGATGAGGTGACCACATAGGAATTACTACATTTGAGGTGGTCATGAGTACCATTAAGGATTACTTGGCAGGAATACTTATGTTTTTGGATTCTAATTTGGGTGCATTATTGATAGAGGATCAGTTATAGGATTCGAAAGGATATTTTTGTTATTTTTTAATTAGGATTATCCCATGATTTTGATAAGATAGAGAATCTCGTTATAGAGAGTTATACGTTTTTGTATTCAATTCTGCTTCTGAGTATCACTTGATTAGTGTGGCCCAAGATCTTGGTTTCTACATGGGAGTGCCTAATTAGACACCTCTTTATGTTGTGACCCTAGGGATCATGGGAACCTTGAGATTTGTTTTACCCTTATGAGGGTTAGTGAGATCCCATGATGGAAATTTTGATGGATGAGGATATATATGGGTCCAAGAAAGAATTAATAATTATTATGTAACGGTTTATTGACACTGATATTCTAGTTATTTAAATTATGGTTTTGATAGTAGGATCCTATGACGTTCGGGTGGACTTTGGCCAAAATGCATGGGGATGTTATTACTCAAGAATTGGGTGTTGGGAGGTGACCCTTGGGATATCTAGGAATAGGATTTGAACATTAATTGTGATCCGGTTCTCTCCTCCATTGTATGATTATGGATAAACAAGATTAGGGAGCTAATGAATTACTTGGATGAGTTCACCCCTTCTAGTTGAGTATGAAATATGGCTGAGGGTATATCTATCATGGATGCTATGTACTCCCAGTTTTTGTAAGGTTCTATTGGTATAGTGTATACTTTAGTTCCATGCAGATGGAGCCCATACGGTGGTTTATTTTCGAGGTCTATGTTGGAGCCCAATATTTTTTGTAAGAATTTCGGGACATGAATGATTCTCTAACATGTGAAGGGGAGATCTAGAGGTAGTTTGGATCATTCTATTATAGTCTTAGAGCCTGGTATATAATTTTTTTCCTGTAGACGACTATGGTTCTCCTTTGTAGATCTGGTGTACATGACTAATTTCATGTCTAAGGGTGAGGAATATTATTTAAATCATCTATAATGGTCTATAATGGAGGCAGTCTTACTTAGGGTTACATTCTAGAACCCAATGTTTCTTATTTTTTATGTTTTTTAATCCAATTTTTTAAGAAGTTGTTTATTTTTATTATGGATATTTTTTTTGACTTAGATGGACATATAATGTGTGTATTCACTTGTTATGATTATATATTATAGGATCACCATTTTTGGTGGCCTACTAATATTTAGTTCTCACACCTTATACATACACCTCAGTATTCATAAATGCTGTATATATTATTTCAAGATGGATCATTGGATGCATGGCAGATGGGGTCAATGCCCTATGTTGCTTGATGAAGTAAATACACTAATACAGAGTCTATATATTAGGTGGGTGTGGCTCAAGTTTCATCCATATCGGGTATGTGTTTTAGCTCAGAGTTGGTAGTATAGCCTCATGTATTTTATTTTTAGTTACAATATTTTTTATTTTGTGATAGCCCTATGGGAAACCAAATGTTGTTTGTTTTTCATGCTTGTGAGTATGAATGATTCTATACTATATCTCATTTATTATAGAATTATATTATTTCGGTTTATTTATTTTTTTTACTCTAATTTGTATCATTTTGGGTATTTTGGTAATTTTAAACTATTTTTGACTTTGACCAGAGGGTATAGTTTCCCAACTATGTTTGTTAAACCCTCGCTTCTAGTCAACCACCATGGGCGTAGAAAAAGGAAAACTTAAGGCATTATGTTGTGCTATCCCTAGTGACGTGTTAGGTCGACCCAACATAGTGCATTATTGATAATTAATGGAGTCTCTTTGAACATAATAAGTGACTCATAGTCCTCTAGGGATTTTATGGTTAGTGAATTTCATCTTTAGGTAGAGGTTACTTGAACATTGTTTTTTTTCATCAGCATCCTTGAAATCCAATGATTTTAGATATGGATTCATTAATCTAAATAATGGAACCCTTATAATTCATGATTTGGACCCTCACCTTAACCATTTTAATGTTAATAACTTGATCATGTATATTTGGATTTGAATACAGGGATTGATCTACTTTTTTTGGCACCCCTAGATTCTATGTGAGATTACGTTTGATGTTGATGTCCCTATAAAAAAATATTAGAAAACAAAAAAAGGGTGATATTTTTATTTTTATAGAGTATTTTTATATATTGATATATGTTCTTACTGGATCAAAAAAATTACTCAAATTGAGAATTATCATTAATTAGACTTGATTACCAATTTTGAATAACTACCATACTTCCACAAAGGATAAACTAGTATATAACATACTTATGAAAAGTTTAATCAAAGGATCTCCTATAATTTAGGTGGGATTAATGTTAAATATCACATATGAATACTCTTATAAGGATAAGATAGGTGTTCCCTAGATATGAATCATATTTTTATTATATATTGACAAGTTCCTGCATGGTGTGCCATGATGGCCTTGCTGTCTAATGGAATAATTCAAAGTAAATTGTTTAATTGTGCATTGTATTTTCTTGACAACCTAATTAGAATGTGTTTAGTAAAGAAGAGAAGGTTATATGAATTGAATGAATTTATTATAGAAATATCCATTGAACATGGAATTTTGGAAATCCATACGGCTTCTTTAAATCGGAAACTGAGGTGAGAAATCTCCTTTGTTTTGTGAACTAATAATTTTCTGAAAAATTAATTTCATTAGATTGATGATTGTGAAATTAAAATTTTCAATAATCAATAATCTTGGGGGTGGATGTTTAACACATGATGTTATTAATTAAATTAAGTGGGGGAAATAATGAAATGGTGTTAGACTAATATATTCAAATGAATTGAGGAAATAAACTACATTGTATCTTAGAAGAAAACATTTAGACCATTAAATAACCCAGGGGATTTATGTGACTAAACTCATGTTTGTAAAATAGGATTTCAATATTAATTTTTTTGAAATTTTTCATAAGGATAACCATATAGGTTATGTTTTAAAATTATCCTTCATGAATTAAGAAGGGTTTTTACCTAATAAATTATGTATGAAATGTGATTTTTAAGGGAATTAGTTAGCCACCCATAAAAAAGAATGAGGTTTTTCAATTAAACATGTTAAATGAATTAATGGTTTCAGTTTACTATGGAAATATTTATATGTGTGAATGAATTTTTTTTACATGATATAAAAAAACCCTATGGGGTGGTCCTTAATGTTGTATGTGAAAATTCCTTTTAGGTTTTCTTGGGAATAATAAAAAGAAAACAAAATTGAATTGGGTTGTACATGCATTTAGCAGTAGTTTTGATTTGATAAAAAGAAAGTTCCCATGTAGATAATATGAAAACACTCTTAATGTTGTTTCCACTCACCATCAATGGCTATTTTTATATAATAAAAATTCATTACCAATGTGGGAAATCTGAAAATTATATTGAATTGGTACATATATTCTTTTAGTAGTGATTACGATTCAATAAAAAGAAAGATCCTATAAGGTCAATCTGAAAAGTTTCATGGAGAAATTTATTTAAACCATTAGTAACAATTTCAACATGAAAAAATGGGTTATTGGTCCATCTAAATCTAACACTGGATGATGAAGATATTTTTTTGTATAGTAAGGTGTCAGTTTTAGACTCAAGGTTGTGTTGGGTCCCCCCTATGGTAACTTTTGGAGGCACGGTCACCACAACACAATCAGATATAACTGACACTGGTCAATGTAGGTATGGTCTAATATCGTGTGTCACTGTGTAGCTTGAGCTTCAATGTTAAATTATTTTAATATTTTAAAATTTATTAAAATAGTTAAATAATATAATTTCATCATTATTTTTAATAGAAACTAGTTATTTAAGGGATTCCATTGCTGATGTCTTACAGAGTTTCACTCACACCCTAATCGAGCCACCACTAGGTATACTAGTAGATTCTATTTGTTTACTAGTATAGTTCTAGTTCATTGGGCCATTGCATGATTAAGTTTCTATCTTTTTAGGAGTGTGTCATAGATAATGGAGCTAGTAAGGTTTTGGGACCATCTTGGGGCTGATCATTAGTTTTATTTTTATTTTTCCTTTGGCATTATCTATCTGCGATACACCCATGGTGGATTTGTTATGATATGTATGGAATACTCTAACATTATAGCACTTTGATACTGCAGTTATTTCTATAAATGTTTTACCTATTATGTCTATTTTCATGGGATTATTATTTTTTATTTATTTTATAATACAATTTATACTTTGATAATAGGGTATAATATCTCCACGATAACTTAACAGAACCACACATATAGTCATCAGCCTATAACATATGGGGAGATATGCCTATGGTCAAGTAGAAACTTGAACCAGCACATTAATTAGTAGTCTAAAGAAAGGGGTACATTAGAATCACTTCATTACATTAACTAATAGATTGGATCTTACACTATGAAATTATTATTATACATTGTGAGTTATAAAAAACATAATATAAATTTCAAGTACATACATAATGGGATATTATTTCACGATTAAAAGAGAAAATTGTTATTATTTACCATAGATGAATTATATTTTAATTATTTATGTATCATATAGAACCTATGTTAACTATCACTGATTAATACAACACATAAGAACATAATTATTCATATTCATGGAAATATAATATCTAGAAAATGATTCACATATGAAAATTTCAATTGAATACTAGGAAGGGTGTCTATAATATTTGAATATAAAACACTTGGGAAACTAACATGATTTCTTAGAAGTGATTATGAAAAATTTCGGAATAAAGGTAGTAGAGCCTCAAAGATTCTATAATTTGTTTAAGATGTTATATATGAACTAATTCAAGAATAATATAGAAGTAAATTATCATAATTCATAATGTTTGTTGAAAGTAATGACTATAATGGACATGGTAAGAAGATATAATATAATTTAGACAGACATAGTCAATGATCATTTTAACCCATCATTCTTTGATCATTAAATGTTGATAGTGGGTATTATTATAAAAATTTAACCCCTTAACAATATCATTAAAATATTGAATTATACTACTATTTCTTTGGTAAGATTGATATTGACACTTTCAATATTATTATTAGAATAATAGGATATAATTTTTTATGTTCTAGTAAATTAATTATACATACCTAAGAAGGGGGGTTGAATTAGGTGTTGTCAAAATATTTTACTATCATAAATTATTCTTTATATCTTAACCCATTTAATATTTTGAACCAAGTTGTTAGTTAAATAGTACATGGATCTCATCATTTTTATTTAGTTGGGCACTACCACATGAATTTCATAAATATACACAATATCAGTACACGATATTTTATATGGTTCACCCCTGATGTGGGTAGCCAACTCCTCTCCATTGTAACTCTCGTTGATTCACGTACTACCCACTATAATTGATTCTCTAATTACAATATGTAGCTAGCGATGTTCCTAAAAACTCTGCCCCATAGTATATAGGTGGATTCACTATATTAAATAGGTCACATGTCTAAATTATTATAAAAATGTGATAGAGTTTTTATAAATATTTCCCTCATCATTAACACATATTGGTTCTATTATTTCTTCACCCTTCTAATATAGATCAAAAACTATGTCTAGGGATGTATCTATACCCATAATGTCGATCTGCTTCTCCAACTCAGTGAGTCTTTGACTACACTAAAATATTTAAGAATATCTCATAAAACATGGAGTCTGAAACTATCCAAAAAATTGATTATTTTTTTTATTTTTTTGATGGAAACTCAACTTATATTTTATTACTTATTTGAGACACTTTAGGTTTCATAGAATTGAAAAACTAAAATTTTATTCTTCTCTTTTAGTGTAGAATGTAACATATATAGTTTATTTTTTTCTTCATTATCGGTTGAAAAAAAACCTTACAATGAAAATAATATTATTAATTATAATAAAAATAATTATTTAAGAACCTATGTTCTCTCAAATTTTTAGATCTCTTCAAGAACCCTTTAATACATACAACTAAAGTAGAAAGTACTTATTTCTTTACTTTTCTTCTCTATATACTCAAACTCATATGTCTGGGTGGATAAATTAATTACTATATTGTTTTCCAATACCCATAAAAGGTAATCCTATAAAATTTTAGTTTTTCCATCCAACAAATATGTTATAGATTACTCACTTTTGTTTCCCATGGTGTTCATTTTCAATTAATGGGATATTCTAAGAATAAAATTATTTAATTCTTTTTATTTTTACCACATACCTAAAAATATTTAAAAAAATATCTATAAGAGACTCAACTTCATCTTCATCATCAAAAATAATCCACAAATATGTACTTCAAATCTTTTTGTTGTATGTGGTCATACATCAAATCACATTATAGTGTATAGAAACTAATTTTTTACATGATAGGATGAAAAAGAAAATCAGTACAGAAGTCGACATGAATCTATAAACATTATTAGTGAATCCAAACTCTTATTTTCATTCAAATAGACTAGGTTCATATGAATGAAATATTTTCTTTTTCAGTTCGATCTTTGATTAAACAATGTTATTTTTTTTTCATGAGAACCTGATAAATTCAATTTAATCACATTTGAATATTTCATACATTATTCATAATTTTTTCTCCTTCTCCTTTGGATTAATGGTCAACAACCCAAACATAGATCAAGGATTTACATTGCATCGTTCTCTTAAGATATCAAAAGAATCATAATATACTTATTTCTTGGTAATATCGAAATTCTGGAAACTAAAACTACCTTTACACAACAAATAGTTTCTTAATATTTTACCTTTAACAAGGTCTAGATGATATTTTGAAATATTTTTGAAACCATAGGACATATTTATGTAATTAAGGATTACCATTACATAGATATAGGTTACATTTGTATAGGTTTTAATGAACTTTATCTGCCTTTAAGAATTTTCCAGTCAACTTATCTAGGTCATGGATCCCTTACAGATCTCCACTTTCATCCCTAAGTATTCTGAAATTTTTGAAGTGCCTGATTTATAAAAAGGGATCTCTAAAGACATACATTTGTTAAGGATTAACTTTCAAATACATACACTCAGCAATATAAGTCTTATAGTCAGTACGATAACGAAATTCACCTCATCTCAAAGTAATACATTCTAGAGAAGTCATATGATGAGATTAAAGTCTTATTGTTTATTCTTATGATTAAGACATACATTATAGATAAAGTAGTATAATCATTAATTTTTCAATATTTTGTAAAATTCCACGTCATAAGATGGGTAGGTAAGTCATGAAATGAAGTTATATGATCATAAAAAACATATGATCATGAATAATCATATGATTGGAAATAATGTGATAGGACCACCTCAAAATAGTATTTTCATACACTAATGAATTACAATCATAGTGAATTCATATGATATAGCATTAAAAATACATCCATTTAGAACAAATCCATTTTTTATGAACTTCAAAATCTAGGTTTCTGTTGATGAAAAATTTATATGATCTTTCATTTTTCAATATTTTAATAAATTCAATTTCATATGATTGGAAGGTAAGTCATACGATGATATTTTTTTGTTGGAAAATACATACGTTCTGGAATAATAAAATGATGAAACTCAATGTATTATGATCAAAATGATATGTTTAGTTCCTAATTACTTATGATCTTAGTGAAGTCATATGACCCAGTAGGTGAAGGCCTAAGTTCATAACTTATCCATTTTCTGATGAACTTCGAAATAGTAATTTCTACAGATGACTTTAAATAGAATTTAAATTTCTATAAAGCTTCTACAAACTCCTCAATTCCTCTCCAAACTTCTTCAATTGATTATTATAATTAATAAAATAATTTTAAAATCATTCAGTCACATCCCTTAGGTGTTGAAATGTATATTATATTTTTGTTTGAGTATTTTAGTTATATATTATCTTCTAGCTTAGGTGCATCCTCTTTGAAATAAACCCCAAACCATCCCTAGTAAATTAAACCTTTATCTAGGAATATTTCTCAATGATTACAACAATCAACATGCTTGGAAAAAATAGAATTTATTATTCTTCATTATTTATCTAAATTAAGTACTCTAAACATGTTTTATACTTTTTATTTATATCCATATAAGCTATCCAGCTATATGTTCAGTAACGATCTCTCCATTCACCGTATCTAAGTCATTTAACTTCAGAAGCGACTGTTGTTGATAGATAATCTGTTCTATTTTGTACTTTTATTTGACTTGATGTTCATATTAACAATCAAAACATGTATGGGATACCCATAAAATCTGTCCATCCAAGTTTTTAGGGGCATAAAATTCATTACCCAACACATATAGGAATATATAACACTTCATTTTGGTGGAAACACAAGTCCACCACCCAATAAGCATCCTTTTTATTAATTAAACTGATAAATATTAACACACATTGAAAAAAATTAAAAAAATATTATCTCATGACTATAAAAATCACCCCCTTTGTGTTTATTATTAATTCCAAATTACCTCCATTAGTCAATGTAAACAATTTCCTCCATAATTAAAGTAAATGTAATGGGGTGGGAATTATTCTCCCCTTAATTGACATGACAGATTAGGGTGAACATTTTCTTCTTCCAACTTTTCAATTTCACACACTTCTATGGGAAGGAAACATAATCTTCAAATTTAATTAAATTAATCTTCTCCCTATATGATTCCTCTCCCCCATTGATTGGTTCAATAAATGTATATTAAATATAAGGATTTTTAGTAAGAATCACTGCTTAATAGTGTAAAGTGATTATAGGAACATTAAAACAACAGAACATTGCCTTATTTTATATGGAATAGAATTTTTAATAGCAGTGTGCTATCAAATAATCAACATTAATTTAACATGGGAAATCCCATTATAGAAGAAATGACTAAAAAGTTTATAAAATATGTTATCCATATTTTTACCACATGTGATGCTAATTTTTAAATTTCATAATTTTGATGGAATCTCACACATGATTTCAATAAATCTTAGGAATTTCAATTAGTTGAAAAAATAAATAAATAAATTTCAAGTTCCAAGTCTTCCCCACCCATATAGATATTAACCCCCTTTCCTAGAATTATTCATATATATATATATAATGGAAAATGAAATAACAAACCTTCATATTTTGAAGGGTTCGACCATATTTCTGTATTTAACTGAACTTTATAAAACACGGGTAGCTTCCCCTCTTTTGAAATCTCCTCCTCAATGGATACCATTAAACATTATCCACTTCCAAATCCCAATAATAATGTACAACCAAATATTATATGGGAATGAATTAGATCATATAGAAGATTCCCATCTTGAGTAATAGGTCTAAAATATATTTTTCTACCAAAAAACTCCTATAATTAATGGTTTGAAATGTGTAGACATATTTATTATTTATTCACTTTTGATTTTACAAATCTATTCACCTTTAGGATGCATAGTCTTATTAACCTTTAAAAATTTATTCATAGATTGATTAAAATTATTTACTATAGAAAATAGTTATTTTAAATTATTTTAATAGTTATTTAGAATTTTAGAATACACTAACTGATCTAACCATATGGTTAGAAACCACGAGGAACATGTTGAGACTCCTCTTTGGATGTGGTTATACTATTTGTAGCAATAATGTTTTAAGTCCAGATTATAGGTTCTTTCCCATTTTTTTCATTTTTACAGTAAAAAAATCATACATATTACATCCATGATTCATACATGGTTTCAAATTACACTCACCTATTCATATTCTTTTACAATTCCCTACTTTGATACATTTTTATACTCTTTACATAGAGTGTCAAAAACCATGCCAATCCTACTATATCTTTCTTGGATTGTCAATTTTATTTTTATTTTATTCACATTAAATTTTTAATTCATGAAAATCTTATAATTATCCATATTGTGAACTCTCTAACTATGATAGAATAATTTCTTTCTTGTAGATTGAACGTACTAATAATATTTTTCTCTAACCTCTTAGATGTTTTTCTTTTTACTTATTTTAAACCCCAATCAGACTAAATATCTTATTTCATTGGGTTATCATTATGTGGTCATTATATATCCCCTTTACTAAATCAATGATACCTAGAGGTGTTGTACTAGAATTCATCAAATCAGTGACCACTAGTGTTTCACATTTTATATAAGTTATTCAACCTTTCATAACTATTCTTACTAGATAGATTTTTGATATCTGTTACATTCTATTTTCCTCAAAAAAGCACCTTATTTTTCATATCCTTTCTCATACATGGTTTATGAACTTTTTAAATTGTGAATACTAACATGTTATTCCAAAAATAAATTACCCTATGTCTAAATATACAACAACACCATTATATCCCAATTATTCTTGTTTTTTTACTTGTAGGTGCAGTCTGTCTAGATATGATTACTTAAGGATTTTGAGATGGAGTCCCAACTTTTTGATCTCATTTTGAGAAAAAATTATTCTTATAAATTCTCACCTCTATAATTTAATTATCAAAGGATATCACTTAATTTTTAATCTTCTATATTTATACATATTTCAATCATTTTCCAATAGTTTTCATCTTTATAGAGTTTTCTCAGTTGGATTTCCTTATATATTGTGAATTTTTTTTCCAGAAGTCGAATTTAGAGGTTTATCAAGTTGATATCAAGATATTTGAGTTGTCATTGGGATCCTTCATTGATACAAGACTCACTTATAATGTTTTAGAGTTAGTAAAATTTCATTAAAATGATTGGGAAGTTCCATATTTTTCTTCTCAATCTTTAATTTTTGTTTTTTAGCAATAGATATTTTCTGTTGAGAGTGCTTTTATCATCATCCAATGATGAAAAAATTTCTTCACAATTATTATGAAACTTCCAAATGTCATCTTAATGAATTTCATTTATCTCATCCAAAGAACAATCTATCTCATTAATCTCCTTGTCGTTCACTTCCCTCTGAGACATTTTGAAATTCATAGTGACATTAATTACATTATATGATGCATGGAGTACTTTCTTCAAAAACTTATAAAATATATATTTCTTAAAAACTTATTTTGAACTATTAATCAATTAAAGAACCTATTTCATTGAAAAATGTGGTATAATATTCCTTGTATCTTATAAACCTTACGAGAGTGTTGTATTAGCTAATATTATTTTGCAATAAATCCTCTATAACAACAACATATTTTTCAAGATGTGACATTTTATTCTAAATTACCATTATGAATATAAATATATAGATCACTAATTAAATTAATATGTTTTAAAATGATACTTTACAGCAATATAGAGGTCTTTATACATTTCAATGAAAACATCAGCATATATTGAGCTACATTCTGTAGAGGGAATATCTACAATTGGGTTTTCCATACTCTTACCACTATTATTACCTTAAACTACTGATTGGCCCTATTTCCACATAAAAAACATTCTTAAAATTCTTACAACATTTATCAATCTATTTATAGTTGTCTTTACTAAGACCTCTAAATTAGTATGCGTCGTAATGGATGTATTTTCACTAATCTAAACTACTTTTCCAAATATATGAGTTCTACACATCATAAATATTGGATAAAATTAAAGTCCAATAAGAAGGAACCTCATGATTTGATTATATTTTTGATAGTAAAGAGTATATCCAAATCTGATGGAACTAACTCTTTGATACCAATTATTGCGTCCTAGTGGAAAATGTAGGCACGCCAGAGTGGGGAGGGGGTGAATCTTGTGTTGTAAAAATATGTAAAAAATACCAATTATTCCTTATATCTTATATAACACCCATACCAAGAGCCCCTAAACTAGTTCTATGGGATAGTGCACCCCATGTTTTCAAGGATGCATCCTCATACACTAGTTAATGTTTAATAGTAGCATTAATGTAAGGTTATATGGTGGGGATACTATGATTTTATTTTAGGTTAAGTTAATAGTGTAAAATAAAGGAAATAAATTACACATGACCTAATAAAGGAAGAAGTAAAAGGAAATCCCAGAAAGTAATAAAAATAGTCAAATAATCTATGATATAAGGAAATGTACCTTGTATAATTTTAGGCAATCATGCACAAGTACACTAATGAAATAATCATGAGATACTAAAATTCATAACCAAAATTTACCCAAAAATGGTCATGAGTCTTGGTCCCATCCCAAAATCAATGATCCATCCTAGCTTCCCAGAAATAAACAATATGATGGAATTTCGAAAAACATCACCCCTAATGAAATTATGATAACATAATGGAACCCAAGTTCTATGTAAGCCCAAGAAGGTTATGAGTATAATGCAATATTAAACCATCAATGAAATACCTATAATAAAAAATCTCTAGTAAAGTGCATGCAGAAGTTCTGTAAAAAACAATTTCACATTTTAATAATTAATAATTTTAACTATTAACAGATTTAAAAAAATAAAAATTAGTAGATTAACTACCAATGTTCCATCTCCACAGTGACTCCGAACATATATCTATGCTAGACTATACTTACCTCAACCATTGTTAGTAATTCTTAGATCATGGTATACATCATGGATCGATTGGTTCTAGCTTACACTACTAATTAAACCACTATCATAATTATCTGAGAGAATCCATGTGGCAAAACATATAATTCCATCTCAATAAAATACTATAGGGAATTCATGGAGGCAAACCTTGGAAATCTAGTAATCCAGTATACCAGTTTGAACTTAGGGAACTGACTTCGATATTATGATGTATAGATTTTGTAAAGACCAAAACACCTTATAAATAAATATTATATCTTTATAGTCGAATATTGATTACATAACATAATGATTCATGCAAGAACTTTATTGGTCTAGTTCTTCTAGAAACATGGATACATAAAAAACTTGTCCATAAGGGAGTTATGTCATCTCCCACTATGATCCTCATTACTAGCATCCATATTATAAATATCATACATAAAAACTTTCATCATATTGTAGGGAAATGAAACATAAGAATAAGTGATATCAGATGCTAAATAGTGGTAGACAAGGGAGATATAAATATATTATGAGTATAAGAGTATGAGAACATGCGAATAACATTTTAAAATCATAACCTACATATCATATATCATAAAATTTAGTCATTAAATAAATCTTGTTAGTTAATAATTCATGAATCATAATGGAATCAAAGAATGTTATCCATGAAAACATAACATTGCTATAAAAAATAGACTTTTATCATACAAATAAGCATAAAAAATCATTTCTTTAATAGTCAAGGGTCACTATAAAAACTATCATAGTGTAAAAAGATCATTCCCAAACCCTCATAGTTTTAAAGTTTCACTCCCAAGACAATCATAGTAGCCATATTATTTTATTTAATTGGGTTAAATCACTATTAAATCCGTATTTATCTCATGAGATATCAATATATAAAGAATTAATTATACATAGATATTGTTCCCAAACATCACAAAATAAAATTTACACATATTTGTTCCACTAGGTAATAAAACATTCATCTTTTCAAAAACCATGAAATGAATTGGATTTCATAAACCTTTAATCATTATATTGCCTATGGAAATTAAAAATGATTCATAATAAATTCATCATTTCATCATGTCATAACATAGGAAAAAAGAAGTGTGTTTCCTAAGAATATTTTCATAGTATAACCTGTGTAAAAGGAACGAGTTTCATATAAATATATTCATTATAAAAAACCATTCAAAGATATAATTAGAATGTTATCCTTGGACAATATCTATTGCAATGAATAAATAACATCAAAGGATTACATACTAGATGGAAAATGAATTTTAAAGACCACTTGGAACATTTCAATAGGAAAATATAATTTCAAGTTATAAAATAACCATTTAAAACACAAAACATTTTCAAAATCATTTTTTTGAAAATAACCTTGGGAACTTATATAGTTTGCATTAAATATTTTTTGAAAACAATTCTTGAGGAAAATATACTTTCAAATTTTAAAAAAATATTTTAAAAAATAAAACAATTTAAAAATTCTTTTCATTGAAAATAACAATGGAATGTGATAATGGAATAATTAAAACAATTAGTGGTCATGGAAGTCGAAAATTCCATTCATGTCATACTCTTTAAAATATATATTCCACTAACGTTTTTGGTAAAATCCAAATATGTCATTTTTGAAAAAATACATGAAGATTCATTTTAATTTTTTTAAAAGTAAACTATTAGTAAAAAAGTTATTTAACATATCATTTGATGAATTGAAAAATTGATATTATTTTTTGAAAATATTATTTTGAAATAAAATGGGTTTTTGATCGAAGAGATAAGTGTAAAATTATTTTTTCTTAAAACATTACATGAAAATATTGTGTACATATAGATTGTAAAATGAAAGAAAAACATGTATTATCATTACATAAGAGTAGTAGAATAAATTTCACGAGGTTCAATAGAGATAGATCATAATATTTCATCACTAGAAGCATAATCATAGACAATCTTGGTAAATGATGAGATTGTAACATAAACATCTCACAACTTTAGTAACCATGAATGATAGGACTAGTGAAATAATAAATATAAATTAATCATAGAATATAATGAGTATAGATAAATTCATGAAATTAATTTTAAATTTAATATATATATATACCTTATAAAATTAGATAGGATCAAAACATAATGTATATACCAAATAAGACAAATTGTGACAAACATCCTTTACTATTTTAGTTTCTTTTAAATTGTAAACCCCATAAACGATGGATCCTAAAATGGATATATAAATTACAATAATTTTAATGATAATAATCATAAAATAGTTTTATGTTTACTATATACATTGTATGAAAGATTTTTTTTAAATATGGAATGTGTCTTATAGATGTAAAAAAGTGATATTAAAATCCCTTACCTTAAATCTCGACATACACATTAAAGCAACATGTATAATAAATATAAGTTAATTATAAATATATTACGTGGAAATAAATAAATAAATAAATACATACATATATCACACCATATATTATTTACTCGGGACCTTTTATTACCAGTTTATTAACAATTCCTTGTTTAAATCATATTTTAGGTAATAACTACTTTTTTTTCTTTTATGTTATAATTTTTTATTTTTGATCCTATGATATTGATCATGGATAAATAATATTCAATATGTTAAAAATTAAATAAATAAAATATATATTAAATATATATGTTTTTATATTCATCCATTAAATTTAGAGATAGAAAATGAAATACACATTTCATAGAGATGGTTGACCGTACGTACGTATGAAAATTGTTTTCATTTTATTGATGGATGAAATAAAATATAGGTAAATAATATATTATAAAGAATCATTTTAATTTCAATTAAATCACATATATTCATTTCATTGACAATAATTACCTTACATACAAAGCGTTAGTGAAAAACAAATCACATCACTTTGTGAGGCGGTAGTCCGTGGTACACATGAAAGACGTTATCAAACCTCCCATGGAATAGAAATTATGAATATATATATAATATAAAAAATTTATAAGTACAAATATGTTGAGAATATTATATATATTAATTTAAAATATCCTTATTATCATTAAGGTGAAATTGAAATGATAAATACATCACATTGGTTTGTGAGGCGGTAGTCCCCGATACACACAAGTAGCATTATTTTTTTAAATGGGATTAGATGTTAGAAGGTATATGTGGGTATTAGAATTAAATATTAATAATAATATCATATATATCACATATAAAAATTAAATAAATTTTTATATCCTCGAGAGGTGGTTATGTGAAACAAATAACATGGGTTTGCGAGGCAGTAGTCTGCCATACACAAGAATGTTGATTTAATATCTCAATTTATTGAAGAGAATAATTTATTATATATTATTAAAATAATAATATATTTTTATATTTAATATAATGTGGTTTTTATATCATCCTAGTTTAAAAATAATTGAAGGATGTGGAGGATCAAATAAAATAAAATTCTCGATATGGGACATTACCTCTTCTCCAAACAACTTCATTCGGTTTTCACCAAAATACTAATTAGGTTGGATTTATTATAAAATTATGATTATGGGATTATAGAATGTAATTAATGAAAATAGTCCTCCATTTCTTGGACAAAACAAAGGGATTTGGATGTGTTAATGTGAAATGATATGGTGTGGCATATTTTATGTGGGGTGAGTGGTACACTCATAATATTTGAAAATAAAATAGTGTACCCATGTTTTTCACAAGACATAGGTCTCAAAATAAAACAATTATCAATCCCAAAAGATATAAGGTTGAAATATTTCCAAAAAATGGGGTTTTAAAAGTTTTCGGTCATTTTTAATCAATATCATTTCAGTTCAACCCCCAATAAAAACCATTTTAAACATAACTGTAGAATTGTTTTTACTATTTTTACTATTAATTATGGTAAAAAATTATGTTGACATTTATATATATAATATATCATACTTATTTCGATGATAGAATCCATTTTTACAAATTACATAAATTTATGCGGCAAAATTTAATTTAAAATTAATCCTTAGATACGATGAGAATGCATGTTTGCAAAGAGAAAAAATACAAAAGAATAAAATGTTTTTATATAAAAATCATAATTAATTTATTAAAATGACCTAAATTGGATTAATATTTATATAATTGAACTAATTTTAAACCCAAATTAAAATATGTTTTAATAATTTAAATATTGTAAATGAAATGAATATTCTTATTATAAACTAGTATTTTTCATTATTTTATAAAAAAATTATCTTTTCAGAAAATTATCAGAAATTATTCCTAAGATCTTTTTGAAATAATGCTTTAAAAAATGAATTTAATTTTTCCAAATATATTTTAAATAATTTTTTAAAATAAATTTTAATATAAGTTTTCAAAATACAACAAAACTACATTTTAGAAAAATAAAAATTTTTGGCGTATAATTGGATTTATTCATACTTTTTGTCCAAAAAACACATAAGATGAATTTGAAACATTTTATTGACCATATAAAATATAAATTTAATTATACTAATTCCAATTTTCTTTTTAATTTCATGTCGTAAAATGAGATTTTTCAAATGAAAATATTTTTTTAGAAAAATATTTCCATTATTTTGAAATTGTTTTTTATTTTTAATTCTAATTAATTGGTCCAAAAAAATTAAATATATATAAATTTGTAAGCAATATACTTTCACAGTTTTTTAATCTTATCTACACCCTCAATTCCACTAGTTGGTGATAACTATCATATTAAATAATAATATTTTGATATGATGTAATTTTTTTTTTAAAATCAGTGTTACATGTAACACATGATACATTGAGTAGTACATATAGCAGAAGTTAAAATTGATGTTACATGTAATGAAAAAGATTTAAAAGATTTAATTTATCTAAAATAATTTTTGAAAAAATCATATGGTTTATAGATTTGTTGGAATCCATAGCTTACACCAAAGGAATTCCAATCTAGATCATGTTAAATATATGATGCTCATCTCATGACATTCAATTTGGGTACCCAAAAAGAATCCATGATATTAATCCATGGATTTTGATATATATAAACATTAACCAAATCCTAGGGGATCCATGATAATACATTCATGGTTATGAATCTAAGTAGAAAACAATGGGGTTATCATGGTATTCCATTAAAAAATCCTTCAATGAATCTAGGGGTTTCATTACACAACAAAATTCATCTGAGTACACTACTAGAATCTAGGGATCAGTTATGAAAATCCACACCAATTAAGTCCATAAAAAATCTGAGGAATCTCTCTATATAATCCCAACACATCATTAATAAACAAAATAAACTCATTACACTCAATCAATTAATTAATTTGTTACTTCAATGTAATCACACCTTTAATTCACAAAATTCCCATAGATAACATTCATATCATTTGGAAACCAAGTCCCATAGTTCCTATATAACAATTAATATCAATGTTATCTTATCATCTTCTCTTCCTTATAATGGTATACATCAATCCCATGAAAATTATCATTACCTCGAAGTATTACCATATAGTATCCTCCTTACCACTCAAGATTTATCATTTTTAACATTTCAACTATGGTCCCCTTTATGGACCACTTTTACAATTTATTTAAATCGTCCAAATACTACTTATAAATACCAATTTCATTTTAGTACATAAGACAAGATAAATAAGTTCAATACTATCTGTGATTTCAAAATCACATTTAAAAATAATTAATTTAAAACATTCATTCCATTTTGAACATTTGAACATGACATAATTATTTTCCAAAAACAAGAAAATTCATTCTACACTCTCACATTTCACAACATAATAGGTGATTTTTTTTAAAAAATTAAATTAATTTACGTGGTCATAACCTATGATGTTGGTTTTACTACAAATCCAATACATTTTAAAATTAAATGTTACTATGGTTTAATTATTGTGACCACCCACCTCATTAAAAGTTCTTTATTTTATTTTGATTCTAACTCGGAAAACCCACTACCTGAGCTATCCTACGACCTATAATCAACATTTAAACCTCCCATAGACTTATCTTACAACTAGAAAACACAAAATA
This sequence comes from Viscum album, assembly GCA_963277665.1. Classification (NCBI taxonomy): domain Eukaryota; kingdom Viridiplantae; phylum Streptophyta; class Magnoliopsida; order Santalales; family Viscaceae; genus Viscum; species Viscum album. The sequence continues at coordinate 229,753,293 of OY728125.1, forward strand.
GTTAATTATTATTAAATTATAATTGATTAATTACTGATAATTATATAACCAATTTTATTCACTTTGGCATAAATTTTTATTTACACGCTAGGTCCTTCCACAACACCTAGAATGAGGCTAAACATCCACCATATTCCCATTACATGCTCCCAAATATAACATGATGCTATCCATCAGAACCAAAACCATAAGAATAAAAAAATCACTTAGCTCAAACCCCTTGAAAATATCACTTTCACCATACCTCTATCAAAACAAGGCATTCAAAGGTTTTCTTAGGACATCATAAAGTAAAGAAACTTCGAAGATACACTATCTCAGGATGATTCCACCATGATTTGGAAATATTTTCATTCAAATCCCTAATCGGACATGAAAATATTGGAGAGATACATGGATCAGAGTGAAAATGAGTTGTATCCTTACCATAAGATCTTGATCACAAGAGATAATGACTCAAACACCCAATAATCATAGGAAAGTTCCAATTGATATGATATGGGATGAGAAACACATAAAGGGATACTAATATGGATTTGGATGACCAACAACCTAGATGTAGGGGTTAAAAGGGTCACCCTGGTGAAATTATCAGGGTGAACCTCATTTATAAAGGATCCCATAGGCCACTAGATGGATGATCTCTTCTGCCATCATGCCTATGGACCACTCGCTAGTTGATCTAATGCCACTAACTAGATGGTGGTCACAAGAAATAGACAAGGCCTTTTCCCTTACTATTGGCTTGTTGGTGTCCTTATAATGGGTAGATGTTTGTGTTATAGAAACATAATAATCCATGAATATTTTTATTTTACTTCTCATTACTTTTTACCACATTATAAGCTTGAAAATTCATCCAAAACACCCTTTAGATGGGTCCCAAACTTGATACAACTCTTCCAGACCCGGATCTTCAAAATGATTCAACTTCTAAATGAAAATTTAAATCCCCCCTTATAAATTTGACCCCATATTTACACATGATGTATTAGAAAATACCCATAATAATAATTATTATCATAGAGAAGTCTTATGGGATTCCCACTTTGATCCTCCAACCTACATCTATCATTAACTCCCACTCAAAGAGTGTGTTCCAACTCAAAATACTCATCATGATTCTAGAGAAAAATATCAAATTAAATCACATAAGATACTAAATACAAGACAAATATTTAATTCTTCCCTGAAACACTAATAAAGATATATCCCATGCCCATTTACCTCTAGGCACCCGAGGTGTCCTCATAAAACTATTCACATAACCTTCAGTGCTTCCCATTATCAGTATTAGTCCACATTGGCCAATTCTAATCCATAGGGACATATGCTAATGGAAATACCAACAAAAAAATGTTCCTTTCAGTATTTGATTCTCTTTATTTGGTTTCCAAACCACCACACTCAATTGACATAGAATCACTTGTCTGAGACTGATATAAATCTCAATTCTTTATTTCAAATCAAAAGATGTATACATTCCATGCAATCAAAATGTAGAAAGATAATGAATTTTTATTTAGAAGCCTGAGCCATTTACCAAGAATAACATTCATGTCTAACCCGACATGGATGATATGTTGGTCAACCAACAAACCAATGTTGACCCAAGAACCCAAATATCATCATGTACCTAGACTGTCTCAAAATGAACAACTACCCACACCAATGCATTACAAACATATTTGAACATGTTTTATTACTTGTTTTTGGCATATATGATTGGTTAATCATGAAAAATGAGTTTTGTACCTAAATTCTTATGTAATTCCAAGGTTGAACCATCAACCATCCAGTACTAATTTTGTATTGCACTAAAAGATCCAACACACCATTAGATTGAAACACCTATATCTATTTCAATACAAACCCAAGGCCCAAACCAAAAATTGGAAACCATAAAACATAATATTTTAATTCATACCTATAATTCACCAATGAATCTGTTGGTCAGATTAGGACACTAAAATGGTGGGGGGGGGGTGAATTGAGTTCCTATAAAAAATTATGTGTAAACTATTTATTTTAATGTCTCCCAATTTGAAATAAAAATGGTCCATTAAACTAAAGGAGTAGTTTATGAAATATTTGGTTATTTGAAAGATTTCTCAATGAGTGGTTAGTTCTCAGTTAAAACAATATGAATTATGACATAAAATTTTAAAATCAATACACTAAAGAAAATTATAATATGAATACTATGTATGATTAACTATCAACTAATAGTGATGCTTTTCTATTTAAATAAACGTAAACAATTGAAAGTAAACATTAAAGATCACAATATAATTTAATCAATAGGTTCAGTCTCCAGTTGAGAATTAATCCTCTCCACATGGAAATTACAATATGGAAGTCATTTTATATAGATAAACATTGATCCACACCCTATGTTGGCGTTAACAACATATTATATAGTTTTCCATGTCAACAAGACGTCTTCCACAGTGTTCACAGGAGTACAAAAAAGAAACAGGGCATGTAGGGACCTCTTATACTATTATCCGTGTGATTTTAAGGTGTAAAGGAAATATTGTGAAGATATATGTGTATCTTCCAATTTTAATAGGGGTCAGTGTGTTTTCAAAGAAGAGAGATTGACCCACAATGCTCATAATCTAAAATTAGTACACAATAAGAGAAAATTAGTGATAAGAGAGTTATAAAGAACTGTGTGATAGGTAATGCAGCTTACATCTCATGGAATTTATCCTAAAGTGTAGTTTGTTTCTAATTTTAGAAATAGAAATAAATATAGAGTGTAATAAGAGATTTTTTATTCTGTTTCTAGTGAGTTATTGATTTTATTGATCAGTTCTTCTCCTCTATTAGTATGTTGATGAAGAAATTTTCTTTTCTTTGAGTCTCAAAAGTATCTACTTGTATCCAAAAAATGTTTTTCTCATGTTTTTATCAGGAACAAGACTTCTTGACTTGGGCCTATTACTTTTTGATAAGGTATTTTTATACACTGAATCTAACAAGGAGCATGATCTCGATCATATCTTGGTACCTCATACCTCATACTACAGTCTGAGAGAAATTTTATTATTCACTGCAAAAGGTCATTAACTTAATCCGTTCTATTTAAATTCACAAATATGATCATTATAAAGAAATTTTAATTTTAATAACATATGAAGAACTGGTGATGTATTTGAATGGTGACTTGATCTGACAGTGTCTCTAAACAGGGACATGAAATAGCGTCTTGGAATTATCTTGTATCTCTTTAGAGTAGTGACTCAGGAACAATGAGTCGTGTAGTGAGATGTTTTTATAAAGGTTGGTAGAATTGATGTTGACTTATATCAAACAGTAGATCATCTTAGCTTTGAATCATGCCAATGGTAACATATATTATGGAAAAATTATTTATTGACTCTGACGATAGTGTGATGCGAAGGTGACTCATACTTTCTAAAAAATTTGAGGAGGGTGTTGACTGTGGGATGAATAACACTATCTCATCCATTTCCATATTTCAGTATCTACACTAATAGTGAGATACTTTATATATATACATCTTAATGGTGAGTCTACCTTATGGGTAACTCATACTTAGCTGATTTTATTCCATCATTGATATGTCCAACAGTGAGTCCACATTAATGGTGACTCATCCTTTGTCACATTTTCCCAACCTATTTTATGATTTGAAATTCTAACATAATAGATTTTGATTATATGTATGAATGAATAAACATAATTAAACATGGTTTAACTTGATGAACCAAGATTTATTAAAATTAAAACTAGGGGAGGCCAACACAATCCATATGAATTATATTCCACTTACTTGGTGACAACATAGTACCATAACAAATTACTGATAGCCAGTCTCACACACCTATGATTTATACCATGGAAGGGTTATATAACCCTAACCAACATCCCACCCCCCACAACATGAGAACCCTTTTCACTCCACAAAACCATTTTATAGGCTCTAAGGCTCATAATTTTTCCACCACCAAACAATATGGATATAAGGGGTTGAGATTGGTCACCCCTAAGAAACAATATGAAAGGTAAACCAATTTATTTTCTAGGATTATAGGAACTTTACCAATGTATTTCAATAAAAAACCTTCTAGTAATGAGGTTGACCCCTATAAAATATCAATGGTTTTCTCTACACTACATTTCTCATCATTCACCACTCATAGAGAACCTACCCAAATGGGCCTCATTTGGAATCACTAATGTGGAACTCTTCTCAAGACACATTCCCACAACAACCACATAAACCATCAATGATTATATTAAGGATAAAACATATATTTTACATGTCATGAAACCCAATATATACACATTATCATTCTCACCACACAAGCATCCCAACTCCCTCCATGAAATATGAGGCCTCCATGCTCGCTAGCGTCTTATCACAATAAGACCGGTTATCAGGACACATATGTCTTCAATTTCACTAAACAATCTTGAATGCACAATATTGTAACATACTATCCAATAAAAATAGAACAATGCTTATCCAGTATGTATCTGACTATTTGATTCCACTAAATATCAATGAAAATACACAAATTTTCATATTGATCACAAGATCCTACCTTAACTCTAGAAAGACACATATCACTGAAAATTTAATCAAATTCCCATGAAACTGACAATTCCTCTTATGTATGGTAGTCACACCAAACATATAGAACATTCATAGACTTCCAAATATAGAAAATTTTACAATGATAGACCATTTTCATTAACACTCGAAACCTGACCATAATTCTGGAATTCCATTAGAATTATTTATGATATCTCTGTTCTGTTGAAGGCATATTCAATTCTGACAAGACTATGAACCTAACCAATCAGACCCTGAAAATACTCATGTGTTACTAAATAACCAACAAATAAGGTGTTTTTCATCCCAATAGAACTATGAATATCCATAAGGGTTATACCATACCCATCCAAGGGTATTCGATTTATATATCACATGACTCTCGATCTAGATAAAAACCACTAGACCTATCCTTCCTATACTGACATCAATTGGAAAAGGATAATGAATGATCCTAACATCCTAAAAATAGATATATTATTCAAGGTACCACCATTCAAGTTATTATATAGACTCTCCAGGGTATCTATCAATCCTAAACCACATACCAAGTTACACCCTTAGTGTATTGTTCCTGTATGTCAATGCACCCACCTATGCCACACATACCTAAAGGCACTCAAAGAAACATGATGACCCCTATCACGGGTTTCCTAAAAAATGGAATGTTCTAACTCCCAAACCTAGTTTAAAGATAATTAAGGTCACATAGATCTCCAACATATCCCACATGTCAAGTCTCACTTAGGTCATATCATGGAGAGAAAATCACCCCCGTCTGAAGGTCATGCAATATCCTCCATGACAAAAACACACTATAGGGTATCACACAAATATCTAATTCTATTCAAACCCACCCACTATATGGTTATGTATAAACCCATAGGATCACAAGCGATTACTTTGAATAACACTCCAAGGACACAATACCAACCAATGTTACAAAATAGTTACATTCCACTATCAAACATCCCCTGTATCACATGGACTTTAAAATCAAGTTGCCTCTCTGAGAACAAACACCCATAAACATGGTTAATAATAAGAAACCACTGGGTACACAATATACACATATATAGAAATAAAAGTTTTTATTATCCATTTTTACATTAACCAAAACATTTCATAACAAATTCCATGCTAAATGAAATATCTAGTGCAAGTTATAGAGGAAAACACATCATATGTTTTACCTAGAATTTTATTTATCTATTTCCACATAATTATCAAGGAAAATAAACACAAATGTTACTTCCAACCGTTTAGATTAACCAATAATTTTTCTAACTGAGTCGTTGTTAAATAAGACGTAAATTACAAGTTATCAGGGAAAAAACTCTTTTATTTATAATGGGTTTTTTATAAAACGATGATGTGAAAAAAAACAAGCCATCCCATGTATCACTTTTATCTATTTAATTTAACAAAAAAATATTTCAAATTCTCAGTTAAATAATATTTAAACTATAATTTATAGATGAAAACAATCATTAAGTTTAACTAGAATATTAATTACCTGAAAATTCATAAAAATCAAGATAAAGTAATCATAAAACACATATTTATCCTTTTATGTGATTGGTCAAGTAAGATTTCACCATACCATTTTATAGGAAAAAACTATGTAAATGTATATTGACACTTTAAATTACCAATTCAGGTTAAAATCTAAGAGATCAAATATGTAAACATTGGAAATTACAAAAATGGAATGTGAACCCTACATGCATGACAATATAAATGTACACTAACACTCTCTCTTTCCAAACAGGACAAATAGGTAGGTACCAAAAATAAATAAAATCACAATAATGTGAATCACTCGATTAGACCACAAATAAAATGTAAATGTAAACATAAATAATAGAAAATCCATCCACGATAACATGTAATTTCCTCATATATGGGTTGGTCATTCCAATGCACAAGTTCTACACCATGTACCAACACCTTCCTATTTTCTTGTCGTCCTTTCCCAAAGAAAAATATTAGAAAAATGGATCTAGAACCATATTGTAACACCGTAACCTAGGATCCAATGAATTGATTTTATGGGTCAGTGTTCCACATGGAATTAAACCAACCTCCACTTATGCTAGAGGCTTTCGAATAATAGCACGAGTGTAATGTAGTACGATTGGTAGACTATAACTGCATATGATAGTAAGGAAATAACATAAAATAAAGGTAATTAGAATCACATCATCCTGATAATGAATGTAGAAAAATAAAATCCATAAAACTATTAGAAAGTAATTATATAACCCATGCTATAATGAAACACACCATGAATAATGTTTAGAAGGAATACAAAAATATAACAGACATAGAATACCAATATTAAAAAATATATAATCAAATAGAACCCAAAAGTGGTCCTGATTCCTGGACCGATCCCCAAAACCATTTTCCATCCTAGTTACCCATTAATATCCAGATCATGGTCCTTCCTAAACAAACAGCTATAATGAAATAGTGATAATTGATCGGGTACCCAAGTGTTGTGGTGGCCCAAGAAGGGTTTGAGTAATACTCAGTAGGGAACCAAAAATGAAAAAACTAAAATAACTAGTCGTTGTAAAGACGATACATGATTTCTATAAAAAAATATATCAGATTTTAATAATTTATTAATTTAATAGTAAACGAATTAATAAAATAAATAAAAAATATTAAATTCACTAGAAATGTATAGGATCTATAGTAAAACCCCATATTAGCCTATTTTGGTCTATTACAACATCATCTATCACTAGTATATCTCTAATTATAGTATACATCATGTCCTGGCTCATTCCAAGGTATACTAATACCAAAGTAACCATAATTTTAATAATATGGGAGAATTCATGTGGCTCAACCATGAATTAATTTTAAATGAAATACTATATAGAATACATAGGGGAGACCCAAGTAAATATACTAATCCAATATACTAGCTCAAGGTATTCCACAAAAGATCAAGCTGAATTCCTAGAGATAATTTTGTGGCATTCAACCATGGTACCCAACTATAATCCATGAAATTAATATGAGGAATTATATACATAAATACATTATCCAAATGCAAGGGGTTCCTCCCAAAATAATTCATAGTAATGAATCTAATTACAATCCTATTTCATTCTCAATTCATTCCATAACATCGAATCTCAATTAATATTAGGGTTCCATCACACCCCAAAATTATTCTGACCCCCTATTGGAATCTAGGGTTCCCTTATGACATTAGACATCAATATAATATAAAAAATAGTCTATGAAATCTCTCCATGTAAAAGTCAACACATATCTAATAACCAAAAGAAACTCATGCCAATCAATCAATTAATTAATTCTTCACTTCCAAGTAAGAACCTATTTAATTTAAAAAATTCCCATCATAACATTTTATAAATTAAGTAACAAAGTCCTATAGTTCCCATATAACTATTATTATCAATTCTATTGCATAAAATAACTATTCATCATAAAGAGCTATATCGAGACCATAGAAATTAATATTTCCGTGAAGGATTACCATGCATCCTCCTGTTTCACATTTAAGAGTTATTATTTTTAACATATCACATATGGACATCTTTATAGACCATTATGATAATTTATTTAAATAGGCCAAAATGACTTATAATTCTACATTTCATTTCAGGACACAAGCCAAACTAAATTCTAAATTTGATATTATCGATGATTATAAAATTCAATTTCATAATCACTGATTCAAAGAATTATTTTTTTCAACCATTTGAAAACAACATACCCTTTAAAGCAATTAAGATAATATATATTCTCACATTTCCATCACAATAGTTTTAATTATATTTTAAATGGAATTCAATTAATTTGTGAGCTCTTCACCAGGGTATCTTATGATACCACACAACCAATTCATTTTAAAATGATAAATGACTATGGGTTAATTATAGGGACCACCTATAACATTTTATGTTCTCTATTTTTATTGGATTCACATCTCAATAACCCACTAAATGATCTTGTCTAGGACCAATGGGAAATTCTAAAACCACCCATGGACCTATCTCCTATATAAACAACCCAAACATATTAATTATGATCAAATTTTAATTAATTAATCAGCTAAAACTAACTAAAAAACATTTTTCAATTAGATATAAATATTTATTTACTCACTGGGTGATTACAAAACATTTATACTGAGGTCTATCATCCATTGGATGGTCGTTCAAAGCTCCCAACAATAACCCAAGACAAAGACCTATCAATTGGATCAAAAACCGTAAGTTAAAAGATTAATTTAGGTGAAAATCCATGAAAACTCCATGGACACATAAATTCGTCAAAAATATTGGTAACAACATGTATTCATTTTTTAGGATGTACTCCTACAAAGAAGCCTAGAAGCCCCATCATCACATGATGATTCCACCATGCTATGGTGGAATTATCACTCAAATCCCAAACCGAAGATCCAAAAAATTAGGGAGATACAAGGAGATGTGGGAAAGTTAATCATAAATTTACCATAACCTCTTAATAACACTATATACTGGATCCAACACATAATAATTAAAGGAGATCTCCCATATAGATGAGAGGGAATGATAAATTTATAAAAGGGTTTCTATTGGGGTTTGGAGGACTAAAACACAAAGGGGGGGATGGGGTTAAAGGGAATTTCCAACTGATTTTTTGGGGATGAACCTCATTTAAAAATTCTCAAGGTGGAAAATGAAAATTTATTTCTAGTGGACCTATACTAGATTTCCGGTTGTTTTGTAACAACATGATGCATCCATGACTGTTTCTCCAAGGATTCCTGCCACTTCAAATAAAAACTCATCCAATAACACCCTTTTGAGGGCTATGAACTTTCAAAACACAGTTCATAAACCCAATCCTTTAAATAAACCATCATCTAAATGAATATCTAAATCTATCCTTTAAAATCTGAACATGTTCATACACATAGATTATTACCCCTTAACCCATTTGGTATTTGAAACTCTATAGCTAATTAATGAATGTATGAATCTGAAAATATTTTATTCAAATAGGACACGAACACATGAAATGAAGAAATATATATATGATTTTCAATTCATATTTTTACATGGTTTGACCCCAATTTAATAAACATAACCTTTTTATGTAAACATTCATTGATTCACAGATTCTCTACTATAATTGAATCACCAGGTAGAATTTTTGTACCTGGATAAAACAAAAACAACTTACACTTTATATCGTAGGTGGGTTTAGCATATTTCCTTGTGATAAGGCTCTACTATATTATGTAGTGATGGGGAATCTTTACCACTTTCCACAGTATTTAATTGCTACTAGTTTTCTGATTCCATACTTCTTTAAAAGTAGTTCAAAATATACTTATATGGATGTCTATACACCCAAACACCAATTTTATTACACATCTCATAGAATCTTAAAATTAATAAAATTCATAAAAAATATCTCATGAAACTCAGCATATAACACGATATATAGTTTCCAGTTCTTTATAATATATTTTTATGGAAACTCAACTCAAATATTTATTCTTTTATAATACTTGTATGGTTTCATAGGCTTAGTATACTCTCCCCTAATTATTTTTTCCTCTAAATATTACAACCAATATTTCTTATCTTTTCCTAATTACACGTTATAGATGATCCTTATTGTTCTTTTTATTCTTTTTCATCAAGACATTTAGTTTTTTTGGCTTCTCAGATCTCTTCCGAAACTATTTAACACAATAAACCAAAATATAAACTTCATATTTATTTTATTTTATTCTCTATACACTCAAACTTACTTGAGTGTGTGAATAAATTAATTTCACCTCTCATTTTCCATACCAATAAATTTTGTTCATATAGATTATTTTATCTAAGAATTCACATTATATAATACTCATATTTGTTTCCCATGTCCCACATTTTTGATTTGAGGGATATTTGAAGAGTAGGCTCATTTAATGTTTTTAAGTTTTTATATATGACTGAAAATATATAAAAAAATATCTAAAATAGGTTTTACTTTCTCTCCCACATTATAAACTTAAAAAAAATTCACACTATAAATATTCTAGTTTTATTTGGTTCATACAAAAAAACATATTTCAGTGTGTAGCTACATCATTTTAATATGACTTCATGAATAGAAAACCCATATTGAACATGTATTTAATCATTACAAAACAATAGTGAATTAATAATATTATTCCCACTAAACTGTGCTTAGTTTATATGAATATAGTATTTTATGATCACTCAAGATTTGATGAAATGATTTCAATTTTTTTCTTGATAACCTAATAATGCCAATTTCATCGCATTTTAATGTCGCATAAATTATTCATAAAGTGATCTTACTATTATTTTTATTGAATACCATTAACATAGGAATATGTCTTGTACTTAAAAATATTCGTGATATTAATAATTCAAGACCAAATCACGAGCATCATCATATTTTAAATTCTTCAAAATATCAACAAATTTTGGAAATTTAGTCTACCATAATGCAACCAATTTTTTTTTAATATATCACTCCTATATAGGTCTAGATGAACTTTATTTGTCTTTTAAAAACTATATTATATCTTTCGGAAAGTCAGGATGACCATTACGTAGATGTTGGTAACATTATCATAGGTCCAAATGGAAATTAAATACTATTTATAATTTCTTATCCACCCTTATATAGGTCCTAGATATGCTTATGTAGTGCCAATTTCATCCATCAAAATTGTGGAATTTTTATCGGTGTTGGAGTCTTATAATGGTAACTCAAAATACATACATTCATAATGGATTACTTTTCAAATACGTATTCTCAGTTATAAAATCCATACACTAATTTACCTTTTGGAATTCCTGCCTCAGATAAATGTTATACAGTCTAGTGAAGTAATAAGATGATCTCAAAGACTTATGGAGAAGTATTGTGATAAAAACTTATGCTATAATTGATGTAATAAAATCATGTATTTTAAATTTATCAACAACATAAAAGCCATACAATGGGTAAGAAAGTCATATGATGAAGCCTTATAGTTACCAAATAATTATGATTAGGCAGAGTCATATGATTGAACTCCAAGAATTATGATCACCTCAAAGTCTTATTTTCAAAACCTGATGAATTATGATAATATTGAAGTCATATTATAAATTTGTAAAATCCTTCTATTTTGTACCAAATGTTTTTTCAATGAACATTAAAATTCATATTTTTATTTAAGACTTCATAAAAATTTCAAATAGATCAAGTGTTTCTCCAAAATCCTCACTTCATCACATTTTTATCCAATTGTGATTAGAGTTTTTAATATAATTCCAAACACTTTCAAGAACATTATTGTGATTTTCAACATATATACCTTTCTTATTAAATTATTTGAATGAAATATTATCATCCACCTAATGTTCATCCTCTTTCAAATTAATCTTGAGCCACCTCTATTCAGATAAACCTTCATCTAATAGTATTTATCAATGATTACAGATGTTAACATGATGGGAAACTATCACATGGGTTATAATTATTTTTTCTATCCCTATCAAACAATTTGAACATGTTTTATACTTTATATTCACATCCATACAATTTCAAAAGAAATATGTTCATCATCCATATCTTTGTTTAAATTGTATCATCTCTATAACTTCAGAAGTGACTATTTTCCATATTGCATCTCTACACTTTGTTACTCATCTTTGAATTCACATTCAAATTACCAATCAAAGAATTTTTGTGCTTCCATTTGAATATATATATCTAAGTATTGATGGTAATAATGATAATAACCCATCACATATGCTAACCTCCATAATTTAATTTAGTTATGTACCCAAGTCTATAAGATAAGAAATCTCATTTTCATTAATTACATTGAAAATATTTAATAAACTAGAAAAAAATTCAAAATACGTAGATGTTTTCTAAAACACCATTGAAAATAGTAGCACTAAAATTAATTGTATAAAAAATAAAATTATTAATGAAATATCATTTGAGTTTTAATGTGAATGAAAGTTTCTATAACATAAATATATGCATAATGATAAAAAATACATATCAAGGCTATTTTAACTGTCAATACATGTCAAAAAGTATAATGTACACCTTTATAAATTATCCCTATGTGATAAAGTATATTATATATACAATCATTAAGATAGAAAAGTAATAGTTAAGTGAAATACTATGTATTTATAAGGATGGATCATATCCATATTTGAGAATTTATGGGAAAGGTATACATTGTAATGTGCTCACCTGACATACCACTAAACCGATAGCCAAGCTGGTGGGTCACATAGCCTTATGCATGTCTCCTTGTATGCTAGAGGCTACTATCTACCCGTAATGGACTAAATATGCGATTGAGGGGAGAATATACCCTCATGATCAGATTAGAATAAAAAAATATTATAAACTGAATGATATACAATAGTGGGAGAAGTAATAAATGAAAGACATAAAATTAGATGAATAATATAACAATAAAATACAATAGATGCATGCACGTCCTGATAATGATACATAAATGATACAATAGACATACAATAGAAATGAAGATATATTATAGTACAAGAACATGGAAAAGAAAAAATCATGCAAGGTGATCTCTATGAGAATCTCGTGTTCCTTATTAGTCTGGTGACCCTAACTTTGAGGTTTAAGTAAATCAACATAGTCAATTAACTAAGATCCTACAAAAAAGAAGGTATACTCGAGTAACCTAGTGTAATGGAGGCATGAGAAGGGTGTGAGATGTAAATATTTGTAGGTTCAGACCCAAGAGTTCTACAAGTAAATCAATTACATGAAATGAAAATAAAAATATTCTTAGTATCATCGATTAAAAAAACAACTACATAAATAAATACATAAATACTGGCCATCTCAGGTTCGTATAGTAATCCTACCACACACTACTTACTTCATCCCATAGATGGAAGGAAAAGTGTGACAAGTATATATATATAGTAATATATATATATATATATATATATATATATAGTATAATTATATACTACATCCACATATATGGACCAAGTTCCTATCGATGCCTAATAACTATATACATGGAATACCATTTGCTGGCTACGCCAGGGAATTACTCAGACATCCATCACTAGCCTAATGAGCCTATATACTCATCAAATATGGTACATGTCCTATATCCCAATAGAGTGGGGGATGTCACACCCATCACTTATGACATTGATTGTGCACACCATGGAAACACTCTAATCATGGACCATGGTACGAAAATCCCACCACTCATATCATATCCCTGGTCCCGGACACCATGCTCCACACTTGATGTAATTGATTATGATGTCTCCACGGTCAAAACAACCCTCACCGTTTTCCACACCCTATATAAATGCTTATCATTTATAATATTTTTCATGAGTAAAAACCTCTCATGCAACATAATAATCAATCCCATGTATATAAATAAGGAATATTCACACATATATATGTAAGGCATGAGGAAAACCTCTCATGAAACTTAAAATCCAAATTTATTTATGATGAGGCATAATCACATTCATAATTTAATACATGAGAAATTACCTAAAATATATCCCTTTAGTCACATTCAATCCCATTTAAGCATTAAAATTCACATCAAACATTGTAAGGCATATGAAATGGGAATGGTTTAACCATACCAAATAAGTCACTCATCAATTCCATTTAATTCATAAAAGTAAAATCAAACCATCATTTATAAACCATCTAATTACATACATTCAATTTAATCAATAAAAACATGGAAATTAATTTAGTAAGTTATAAAGAGGTACTGTGAATTCATCATTAACAAATGGGAATTTACCAAATTGGGAAAACCCATTTATAAGTCAATCCAAGCCACTATAAGGTGCTCGGTTCAATGGTCATTTTTCTATGAAGGGGACAAATCCATTCCAATAAATTATTAAGGGACAAGTTCTAAAATTGAATATAACCAATGTTGACATAAAATTATAAATAACTACTAATGAAACAAGATTAATGTTATTTATATCACCAATCAATACCTTTTAGTTTATAAGAAAGCACACCTCATCCAAGGGGTTCTATTATAAAAAAATGACATTATATGATAAAACATTCAACGGATCAAACATGCCTCACACTAATGAATTATGATTAAATTTATCATGAATCATTCTAATAAGCTATTTATAAAAGGTCAAAACTAGGAAAAGTTTGTAAACCACCTACCTTGAAGGGGAGAGAACCGATCCATACAATTCTCCACTTGACATTTCTATCAGTGACCACCCAAAGATACTATTTCCATCCTCCAAGAATATGAAACTTCTCATATAGAAAATGACACCTAGCCACTATGTACATATCTGTATGGCCACGAATATGTATAAGTGGATCCTTACATATATGCTTATATATTCATATACCCATTTACAGTTACACACCCACAGATGTTTTATATCTATACTCACGATAACCTTGGCCCAATATACAAATATGTATTCCTGATTTCATGATTAAATATTTTTATAATAGGGTAGATTATACACACACATCGATATATATATATATATTCTTACGAATTCATACACAGGTAAGTCACCATTGACTTTTGTGAATCAAAGCCTCTCAAGAAAAAAAAACACTCTGGGAGATGCACCAAACACCCTAAGAAGAAAACAAAAAAATATGGTTAACCCCTAACCCTATGGTATCAAACAAATGGAAGTTGGGTGATGGTAGGAGGGGAAAGAACCTACCAAGGGATGATAGGGGAGAAAGAGGCCTTTCCTCTAGGTGAAGAATGAAAATCCTATAGGAAACGCAATGTAATAGGATGGAATGGGAGATCAGACGAGGAAGGGGTGGACAACCATAGAGTAGAGCAGGGGGGATCATGTGATAAAATTATGGATAAGGGATAGGTATTTAGTTTTGCTTTAATTTATGTTTAATTTAATTTAATTAAATCAATTTCTTTTAAAAACCACATCGCATGGTTTGGGTCACATAGTTAGCTAAACCATGTGCCAACCTTGTGATGAATAGTGTGAGCATACTTCCCACTGTACACTAACCATGTGGGATTGGCACATGGGTGGGTAAACCATGTAGAGACAATGCGGTGGTTTTATGATCATTTTCTATAGCCGCCCATGTTTCTATTGAGGGTGAAATGATTTTAGAAAACATGCACTCTGTTTAGAGCACATAAACCTTGATATTTCAGAGCCCGGTTCTCCCAACACTCAACTAGGAACCATAGGGACCGATGGGCCTTTTCCCATGTCCATAAAAAATCATTGAAGTTTTTAAAAACTCGATATTATTTTCTGAATATCGGTTTAAAAAATTGACCATCCGAATATCCAAAAAATCATTTTCCCTTGGGATTTTACCTTGGATCAAAACATAGGTCTTTAAAACATCCCAATCTTTGAAATTATCATTATTAAGATTCCTTGGGAACAAAGAAAACATCATTATTGATGCTCCTTTCCGTCATAAGATTCTAACAATAGAAAAAGGGAGATACCTTAGTCCAAAGTGATTCATCCTTTTAAGAAACATCGAAAATTAACAAAATCATGAACAAGGATTTCTTCACACTTGCGTGGCACAAGTTTTATCTTGGTCGTGCAATTATACTTGTGCGACACATATTGGTCATGTAGGTGACTTACGCACCCTCTTTGATTTTTTTCCAAGGTCTTCCCAGGCCTATAAATACCCCTTGTGGGCCCCCCATTTTGGTGACGAAAAATTCCAAAAGCCATGTTTAAGATCCCGACTCCCTAGTATCTTTGGGAAGTCTACCGAACACTTCTAAGGTAATTTCATACCTAGAATAGAAGATCTAAAAAGGGGAAACAAGGCCTAGGTGTTGAAACGCGTCAACACTTGCATGCCTAAGTGGTCAGCCCTTAAGGGAAATGGTCACACTTGTGCGCCGCCTTATCCCTCAACAAAACTTGAGTGCCACTATTTTGGAAGTCGTTGGGGATAATAATAAGGGCTTGAGCCAAGTCTCGCCCTTGTATTACACTAAAGGTTGACCTTCATGCAAGTACCCATGTGTCACGCAAGTATACTTGCACGACCAGGACTTGTGTGCCCACGCAGGACCTGCACCCCTACTTCTTTTTGGGTGCCCCTCCTACCTATTCACCTCTCTTATTTAACTCCATCTCTCCTCTTCAAGATTTATCCTTTAAGGCCCTCTTTAAAGACATTTATTGCATGATTCCTGGGTTGGCTTTCTTATTTGAAAGGAATTATATGAAACATCTCTCAAAACCTAGTAATTTACATATCTTTATGTAACTAAGGTTATATATTTCATTCATTCAAACTCGTCCTTTAAGATGAGAGGATCTTTAACCTAGGCCTCCTTTTCAAGAGTAAGCCCCAGTCCTTGTTCTCTTAACCTGGGCATCCTCCTTAGGAGTAAGCCCCAAGTCTCTTAACCTGGGACACCTTTTCAAGATTAATCCCCAGTCTTTAAGTTCCCTTAATATTGGGAATCCTCCTCAGTAGTAAGCCCCAATCATAATTCCTTTAATATGGGACTCTTTTTTAGGAGTAATCCTCAGTATTCATGTTCCCAAATATGGGAATCCTCTTCAGGAGTAAACCTCAAATTCCAAATTCCTTTAACCTGGGCCTCATCCTTAGGAGTAAGACCCAATCATAATTCCCCTTAACCTAGGCCTCCTTCTCAGGAATAAGCCCTAGTCATAATTTCTCTTAACCAGTATTAATTTAATTTTGATTTGGACTTCCTTCTGAGGAATAAAACCCAATCATAAGTCCCCCCTAATTTTGAAATCCTTCTAAGGATGAAGTCCTAAGTTAAGTATGCAAATCTTCATAAAGCCCATATACCTTTGTGGATCTTGTTCTCAGGTTTCTTCCCAGATTTAAATCCTAATCTTCATCCATCTGGGTAGTCATACATACATAAGCCCCACGTCATTTATTATGATAACTTCTTTTGTGGCACAATTGTCAGGTTTACCAATAATTTGTGTTTCTCACACCGAGCATGACTCACGTCATCTTAGAGCGTAAAAGTAATTATGACATATTTCTTTGAGCCATCAATCATATATAAACCTCATACTTCTTTACTCAAACTACGTGGGTTCTAATTCCTTTTATAAATAAAGGATACGTAGGTAGCCCATCTGCAGGTATGATCCCAACTCTAAAATAATCCATGTTCTTTTGAACGACAATAAACTTCAAGTGCCCCATTGAGTGGATTTATAACCAGTACAGTTATCATAATGACCAAGAGATTTCTATAAAATGTGTTGAAGGATACCATTGACCAAGAATATCTATCAAATACAGACGATTCTATATTGATGAAGAACCTCAAATACATATAAAAAATTCTCTAAATCTGATACATATCAATTATTGATATTCAGATCTGAAGGAAAGCTCATTTTTATATTTGGTAATTCAATAAAGATTCACGAACATAACATAAATCTATAGAGAGCCCCATAGTAGAAAATAATTACCATAAAAAAGATGAGATGAGTCTAACCTCCCATCCTCTTGTCCAATGAAAATTCTTAAGCCTCGTCCGTTCACAACTAATGAGCACCTACCTTTGGAATGTAGGTCCAAGTGGATATAGAATCATTGGATGTTACCGGTTCTACAAACAAACCTGTTAGAAACCGCTTGGAATGTTTGAACCTTAAACAATCGAGGTCATCCCCATATCCATAGGAAACAGTCACCCAACCTAGTGGTGTCATGAAGTCTCATTAAAATGTTCATGTTTCATTTCCAAACACTGAACACACCTTCATGAATTTCTTAATATTTTGACTCTGAAGCCATTAAAACCAATTCCAATTCTGATTTTATAATTGAAACACATAAACAATGTATTGAGATCCTTGTTTTAGGGATCAAAAATCATATTTCTAATAATACTAATAAATTTCATGCTTCTCTATAATCATTATGTTTTTCGATAATAGGTGATAAATATCTCTAAGTATGAGACATTGTCCAGTTGGACACTATTGGTCCTGACACACCGTTAGCAAAAAAATCCCTAAGTATGAGATACTTATAGAACATCACACCATCGTAATTTCATACCAATAGGCTAATTAATAGAAAAGTTATGAGACATCATTAATAAACATACCACCAGGATCTCATGCCTCTAGTTAAGGAAGTGTCACTATCACACTGTCAGACTCATATGACCACCACTAAAAAAATTCCTAAGTCTTTGACCATGTAAAACCACACACCACTATTTGAGAAACCTTTATAACAACATACCACTAGATATATGTACTGTCTACTTTATACCACTAGTTTAATGCTAACAGAATAAGAGACACCACCAGAGCTTAAGTCAACATTACTGTTTTTATTAATATTCTTATTTTTGAATAATATAATTATAACAACTTGATGATAACCAATGAAATAAGTTGGAAAGTATGGTAATAGTTTTCTATGAGTGTAATCTTTCTCATTTCTCAGCGATCTAGGGTTCCTTCAGTGGAATTTTGGTGGAGGAGGCTTACACGCTGCTTCTCCGGTATTGCTTCCCCCTCCCCACTTTACATCCTTCATTCCCTCACCTTTTTCCCTCTCCTCTTGATAATCATACTCTTGAGTTTAATTCCATTCCTTATTAACCAAATATATCTCTCTTTTGTATGCGGTCATGACTCCCTGTTAATGCCCCCATCAACTTTTACTCTAATAATCCCATCCAGTTATTGTGTTTCTGACCCCACATAGGTCTGATGTGCTAGTTTCCTCAGGGAGGTTTGGGATGTGCAAGGTAAATCCTTCCAGTGTCCTAAGTGATTGATTGTGTTCGTGAAGGATTATATAGTTGAGTATGGTGGTTCCATGAGGGGATGAGCTTCTTTGTGGAGACCATACAACTTCAAACTCTACTATGGATTCTTTCCACCTCATCAATCTCTTTGTTAGTTTTCTTCCATACCTTAAAGAGGCTCTGGAATACACTATTTGTTAGGTAGATGGTTTTATAGGAGGTTCAACATTATTCATATTTAATCTATATTGTATCTATTACAAACAATTTTTTGTCATTCATATTAAAGTAATGGGTGTAACAACCCAAGATTTTACGAAAAAATTCTTTTTAATTTCATTAATGTCTTGTGTTGTACGCTACACCAAAAGGAGCTTGCACAACATGCATCCTTGACTTGCCTTGAATTACACGCAATCATGACCTTCCTTGATAGCGTGTGTAGTACACAATACCGAGTTTCACTAAACAATGATATGCTATTAAAATATTATTAAAACTAGCATTTATGAATAGTAATAACCAATTTTTGAAATTTTGTAAATTTTATTTTTCAAAATAGACTTCATTTTTGGATTCGGAATATCGAAATTAGCTTCGGGTGAAATTTTGGTACTTTTTGGATAACTTTCATTTTCTGATGAATAGTGAAAATTACTAAATTTTAATTAAAAACAACCTTTTTAATTGAAATAATTAATAGAGATAAATTATTAATTTGAGAGGTTTTAAAGTATATTTAGAATATATTTTTACAATTTAATACAATGTTGGTCATTGGATGTAATTTCACATTTAAACCATACATAAACAAGTGTCAATCTTTTGATAGTTATTATCTCTTAAGAACACGCTATTTGTTTTGACGACGGGAATTCATTTTTTAAATTAATTAATGCAACTGATATGTTTGGAATTTGGTAAAATAGACATAATTTTTGAGTTCATAATATCAAATATAGCTTAGGCCTAATTATGGGTATTTTTCTGAAAACTTTCATTTTTTGATGAATAGTGAAACCACTAAGTGGTAGTAAAAAAATGAATTTTTCATAAAACATAATTTTACCCCTTCTGTGAGTGGAATTTAAAAAATCCGAGAGACACAGTTGATGTCATTAAGTAAAATGTGGTTCAATGAGATGAAAATAATTTTTGGTGAATAGTAACTTTTTTCTTTTTTTTACCACGATTAAAAGTAAATAGGGTAATTAAGGGTAAAAATGATATTATTATTACCCTAACACATGTAATAATTCTATTGGATAAGTGTAATTTGACCAAAAACAACCTTAGGAATAAACTATGACCATTTAGGCCCACTTGGATTAGATTAGGACATTTATTATTATTTAATTCAAAGAAGAGTTAAAAGAGTTAAAATCAATGTTTATTTACTAAAAAAATTTAATATAGGGTTATACATAAGATAAATTCGATTTTAAATATTCATTAAAAAGATAATAAGATTTAATACATAATTATATTTTATTTATAATTTTTAGACATTATATAATTTAATTTATTTATGACACAACGATGATGCAATAATTATCTTATTAATGAAATATTGACATAATTGATGTTATAAATACCCAAATAAATGTAACTTAATACTTTTTATGAATTAAACTAATTTTATAGGTTAATATGACATGTTAATATTGATTTTAGTAATTTGTTCGAACTAATCATTCTGTTATGATTTTCACAAAAATCAATTACTAAATAGTGTCAAAATTGACATAAAATAGTTTTTAAAACAAATTTTATATTATTAATTGTTATTTTATTATTAAAAATCTATGGTTCGGTAAAATGACTTAGAAAAGGTTATATATATTAATAATAAACAACTTGGGGTTTTTTTGGCTTGTTATAGTAAGTTTATTAACCTTATAATTTAAGAACACAAAAAGACACGGTAAAAGTAAAATTATCTAACTTAAAGCTAAAACTAAATGATAAGGTTAATATAGTAAGCTAAACTCATCCAAATTCTATTGGATTAGAGTATTTCGACCCATAACCACCTTATCTTCGAAATAAATAAATTTGGATATGTAAAACCGAATATGACTTTATAATAAAATAATATTTTTCGTTTTTCCAAAGGTGCCCCTCTCCCCCTTATAAAAGGGCACCTCATCCCTCTCTTCCTCACACCACTTTGAGCCTTCAGGCTCGGCCAAACCCTGCCAAATTCTCTTTTCCACTTCCCTAGAAACATCCTAGAGGTCCTGGTCTTCTTCAAAGACCAATTTTAGTGCCCTAAGAGGAGGACTCAAAGAGGCGCTTCAAAGAAGAGATAATGTTCGTTACCGATTCTTTCAACTTTATTTCTTCTTCCACTTCTTATTTTTAGGTTGTTTAATTATGAAGTAATAACATCAGTATCACTCATATACTGATATGTTATTATAAATATGAGACAACCCTATTTCACCATCTATCCATCCTACGGAAAACGAAATCACCGCGCGTGCGTACGTACAAAATACCGTCTCCACGCCGTGGTGTAATATATTTTCCCCCACCACCTTAATTGGATGGGTATAATAGTGTAAATAATAACTATATATTATTATTGTAAATTTATATTGATTGTAAAATAGTATACATACACTCCAATACAATTCCACGATCATGAGAACGATATCTTCGCTCGTGCGTAAGTACGGAATACCGTCTCCACGACGCGATGAGATTCATTCTCCATGTTAACCATTCATGAATTATTATAAATTATATATAATAAGTAATCATGAAATATATGACATAATAAAGATACTGGATTTATGTGTACATATATGTATGTCATCTACTAAATTCCATTCAACTCAATAAGGAAACGAAAACAGCATTCATGCGTACGTACGACCTACTGTCTCTATGAATGGTGTATTTATTTCCATTTACTGATCTATTATATATATTAATATTCTAAATGTATATTATATATAAATCATGTTTTATATTCTGGAAGTAAGTAATCATCATATAAGTAACCATAGGAATAATTACAAGTCAAAACACGGATGAAAAATGAAACGATTCTACCCAAAACACTCTTTAACATGGAATTTACAAAAGAACGGGTAACATAAAGACATAAGTGAACCATATATGATATCATAACAATAAGTATGATTACGAAATAAGTCAATGACATTATTTAAATCATTATACAGGAGGTTCAGACACTTACTAAGCAAATCAGACATAAGGTAAGGGAAATATCACAATCTCATTTTTATCCGAGATTGTTTATACTTTGAAATTTACTGGGGTTTATTTTATCATCCACATCCATGTTTCCTCAATATGTAATATTATTTCCATCCACCTACAATTGTTTAAATACAATTTTACCCTTCGGTGATTTTTTAGTAAAATATATGAAAGGAATCTTTTGTTATTTTTCATATGAGGTACTTTTTGACTTTTCCGACAAAAGTATGAGAAGAATGTTTTTTTTAACTTATACGACATGAAATTATTTTTATGGTTTTATAAATCCATATTTTCATGAAGCTTTCTCAAAAAGATTTCATGACTATTTTGAAGAAAATCCTTTTCTTTTAAAAATTCATGACATTTTGTGAAAAGAAAATGATTTTAAAGAAGAAATGATAATTTCCTCAAGAATTCATTTCAAGTTTTTTATCGAAACCATTTTCCATCTAAAATGAAATTATTTCATATTTTTATGTTTTAAGTATAATGTCTATTTTATTTACATTGTTTCACTTTTCTTATTATGAAATTATATCCATTTCTTTTATATGGATTATGTTATGATGGGATGATGTTTATGAAACCCATTTTATTCGTTGGGTTATTATGAATGATGTATGTTTATTTTGTGGAACAAGTAAGAATGGTTTCATTATGAGATGGGTGGGACCTATATATCCCTCCAATTCATTGGGTAAAGATTTTATATCTCATGAGATAGACATGGCTGGAATGGTAAGTTAATCCAGTTCTGTGTTATAGGACTGAAACGAGGAGTGAACTCGATTCAGAAAGGGACTTTGTCCATTAAGATGGTTTTGGCAGCAATTCCTTGGATACTATGGAAATCATGACATGTTTGGAATGGTTACCACAATTAAATGTTTTAATCCATTGCTATTTTATCATGATTAATGTTTCTTTATGATATATGCCTTACATACTTCCATGTTTTATGTCATTGCTCAGGATTTTGACGTTTAAACATTGTGTTGATGTTTTTAAGTTCAAATGTATATGATATGTTTTATTTTATCCATTCTTACCCATACTGAACATTTTAGCTCACCCTTTTTATGTTTTCTTTTCCCCAGGATATAAAGAAAGGTTTTAGGTAAGAATAAAAGGGGAAGATCTTTATGGGAGATGTTGAAGATCGTTCACCATGATTAGAAGATTACATTCCATGTTTTCAAAGACACTAAACTATTACGGTCCTTATGTGTCTGTTTTTGTTATGTAATAAGTATTCCGAAAAAGTAATGTAATGTCCATGTACATTAATCTTTGGGTCTCTACAGTTGGTATCAAAGGAAAGGTTTAGTTAACCTTTGGAAACTAGGATGTGAAAACATTAGTGAGATCCCTAGAGATATTTCTAAGGTATGTCTAGGGATGTCCCTAAGGATAAGTATACGTATAGGATATAGTCCTAGAACTATGGTAACAATCTTAGAATTTAACCTAAGATGTTAGATATTAATGGTACTCTCCCATTATTATGTTGTTTTCCCTAGCATGATTTTTGCCTCTCTCACTATTCCTTTTGGGTTTTAGACGATGGCTGGAACCCAAATAAACCGTTTTGATAAATGTAATGGACAATGCAATGATTGTACTCCTGAACAAACAAATGTTATGGGAGATGGAGTGCAAAATCTTATTGCTATACTTACACAAGCAATGAATCATTCTGGACTTCCAAATGAGCAGATAAGGGAACAATATTCTATTGAGTCTTTCATGAGGCAACGTCCACCTTCTTTTAGTGGGTCTTCTGATCCACTTGTTTCTGAACAATGGATCAGTACTACTGGAAAGATATTTTATTTTCTTCAATGTTCTGAATATGATAAATTCATCTTAGCAGTATATCATTTGGAAGGTGAACCTGATCAATGGTGGAATCTTATCAAGAATACGAGGCCAAGAGATGTAATTGAGTCCATGGAATGGGACGAGTTCAAGAACTTATTTTTCAATAAGTACTTTCCTCTTATTCTCCGAACAAAGATGGAGAAGGAGTTTCTTGAACTAAAGCAAAAGGATGATGAATCAGTTAGTATATACGAAGCAAATTTTACAAGGCTTGTATGCATCTAGATTTATTATCCAACCTGAAAGTAAAGTTGATCGATTCTTCAGTGGATTAAAAAAAATCTTTGAAGGGCATTAACTATAAGAGAATTCAGTAGCTATGAAGAAACTGTGCGTTGTGCTATTAAGGTAGAAATGGAAGTTGGTGTTACTTATCCATCTCATAGTTTTGATAAGAAACGAAAGATGGAGTTCAAGGAGAAATCTCAGAATAATGGTGAAAAGAAGATGAATGTTTCCTTTTGCTCAAAGTGTGGAAAGAAGCATGGTGGAGATTGTCTTAAAGGGACTAGAAAATGTTTTAAATGTGGAAAAGAAGGTCATCGAGCAGCTGTGTGTCGAAGTAATGGAAAAAGGGTTTTTAATGATGTGAATAAAGAAAAGACTGTAGAGAACGCACCACCTACACTTCAATGCTTCAAGTTCAAGGAAATGGGGCATTATGATAATAAATGCCCTAATCCAAGGGTTAGTGATGATCTACATGAGAAACCACTTAAGGCAAAGGAAAAAGGGAAGTCACATGCGATAACTATTGGAGATGTTGAATATGAAAATGATGTGGTGGAATGATTAAGTGTTTATGTAATGGGATTCCAAAATAATGTTGTATATAGTATCGTGGAATATTGGAATATTTATGTATTGGTCTATTGTGGTTTTCAATAATTTTATAGTACCGGTAACCATGGAAAGTGACTGAGATATTTTCAGTAAGAAGATGATATGCACATAATGAAGGGATAAGAAGATAATGAGATGTTTGATCGTATTCATGAGCTCATGATTGATATATGGACTAAGTGATATCATAGTTTGAGTATAAAGAATTTTGAGGATTTTGGTTTGTGGAAAGTGTTAACTTTTAACTGAATTCATGTTTTCACTAAGGTTCAATGGGTATTCATTCTTCAAGAGAATACATGATTAAGGTATTCACATATATATTATGATATATGGGGGATAAATGATGGAATTCATGTGATTGTTATGTGACATTTCAAGTAATCATTTTCTTTATACTATGAGCTTGGAACGGAGTATTTTAGATAACCCTAAAGATTGGAATGGATTATGTTGTACATAAGTTATTATTGTTTCGATATTATTGATGGGATGTTATAGTAATATAGTTTTAGAAAAAGGAGAACCCGCAGGACATGCGACAACCCATCGCGTCGGACAAAGCTATTGGAATCAAACCCACAACCAAAGTGCGACTGGCCTTTATCGCCTACCACTGGACTACAGGAAGTCCCTGGTTAGTAGAAACTAGTTTTATTTTATTACGCAGTATGATATATGAAGTATAAGTTCATTTTTGGAATCGTATACGATTAACCTCACTATAGATGGACTTATGTATATTTTATAACTTTTTCTAACCTTTTGTTTAAAACAGATGGAATGACCCATCATTCTATCACATGATCTGCTAATACTTCAAGAATATCAAATTCAAATTCATTTCTTTATGATATGAAGTGGAAATTTTTCAAGGCATGAACAACAGTGAGATTGTACCAAAATAAAGTAAGTATTTATTCTAATTCAAATTCTTCAACATTAGGGAAATGATCTTGAAAACCAAAAATGTTGTCCTAGTTCCCTTATATCCGATGAATCAGATGGTACCCTAGATCATAAAAAATTTATGGCTTTGTGATTGTTGTCTTTTTCATAGCCATGTTCTCTACCACTCTCCATCAGAACATGACAGTTAGATTTCTCTTCCATATCCATATTTTCACCTATGTTCTCCTATGTAGAAACCTAGTGATTAGTTAATTTGCGTAACCATTAAATTTCATACATTAGTTTTTAAAACCAAGTTTTGGTATTCCTTTTTACAATGTGGGTTTCTATTAAAGAAACTTTCGAGTAGTAAACCATTTATAACCCCGACGAATTTCGAGGGCGAAATTTATTTTAAGGGGGGTAGAATGTAACACCCCAAGATATTACGAAAAATATTCTTTTTAATTTCATTAATGTCTTGTGTTGTACTCTATACCAAAAGGATCTTGCACAACACGCATCCTTGACTTGCCTTGCATTACACGCAATCGCGACCTTCCTCAATAGCATGTGTAGTACGCAATACCGAGTTTCACTAAACAATGATATGCTATTAAAATATTATTAAAACTAGCCATTATGAATAGTAATAACCACTTCTTGAAATTTTGTAAATTTTATTTTTCAAAATAGACTTCATTTTTGGATTCGGAATATCGAAATTAGCTTAGGGTGAAATTTTGGTACTTTTCGGATAACTTTCATTTTCTGATGAATAGTGAAAATTACTAAATTTAAATTACAAACAACCTTTTTAATCGAAATAATTAATAGTGATAAATTATTAATTAGAGCAGTTTTAAAGTATATTTAGAATATATTTTTACAATTTAATACAATTTTGGTCATTGGATGTAATTTCACATTTAAACCAGACATAAACAAGTGTCAATCTTTTGATAGTTATTATCTCTTAAGAACACGCTATTTGTTTTGACGATGAGAATTAATTTTTTAAATTAATTAATGGAACTGATATGTTTTGAATTTGGTAAAATAGACATCATTTTTGAGTTCATAATATCAAATATAGCTTAGGCCTATGTTTTGGTATTTTTCTGAAAACGTTCATTTTTTGATGAATAGTGAAACCACTAAGTGGTAGTTAAAAAAAATGAATTTTTCATAAAACTTAATTTTACCGCTTCTGTGAGTGGAATTTCAAAAATCCGAGAGACACGGTTGATTTCAGTAAGTAAAATGTGGTTCAATGAGATGAAAATAATTTTTGGTGAGTAGTAACTTTTTACTTTTTTTACCACGGTTAAAAGTAAATAAGGTAATTAAGGGTAAAAATGATATTATTATTATCCTAAAACATGTCATAATTCTATTGGATAAGTGTCATTGGACCAAAAATAACCTTAGGAATAACATATGACCATTTAGTCCCACTTGGATTAGATTAGGATATTTATTATTATTTAATTCAAAGAAGACTTAAAAGAGTTAAAATCAATGTTTATTTACTAAAACATTTTTAATATAGGGTTATAAATAAGATAAATTTAATTTTAAATATTCATTTAAAATATAATAATATTTCCTACATAATTATATTTTATTTATAATTTTTAGACATTAAATAATTTAATTTATTTATGACACAACGATGATGCAGTAATTATCTTATTAATGAAATATTGACATAATTGATGTTATAAATACCCAAATAAATGTAATTTTAAACTTTTTATGAATTACAGTAATTTTATAGGTTAATATGACATGTTAGTATATATTTAAGTAACTTTTTTCGAACTAATAATTCTGTTATGACTTTCAAGAAAATCAATTACTAAATAGTGTCAATATTG
Source organism: Viscum album (assembly GCA_963277665.1). Classification (NCBI taxonomy): domain Eukaryota; kingdom Viridiplantae; phylum Streptophyta; class Magnoliopsida; order Santalales; family Viscaceae; genus Viscum; species Viscum album. The sequence continues at coordinate 229,781,440 of OY728125.1, forward strand.
ACATAAAATAGTTTTTAAAACAAATATTATATTATTAATTGTTATTTTATTCCTAAAAATATAATTTTCATCCAAATGAAATAGATAAGGTTATATATATTAATAATAAACAACTTGGGGTTGTTTTGTATTTTTATAGTAAGTTTATTAACCTTATATTTTAAGAACACAAAAAGACACGGTAAAAGTAAAATTATCTAACTTAAAGCTAAAACTAAATAATATGGTTAAAATAGTAAACTAAACTCGTCCAAATTCTATTGGATGAGAGGATTTCGACCCATCCCCACCTTATTCTCGAAATAAATCAATTTGGAGCTATTTAAAACCTAATATGACTTTATAATAAAATAATATTTTTAGTTTTTCCAAAGGTTCCCCTCTCCTCCCTTATAAAAGGGCACCTCCTCCCTCTCTTCCTCACACCACTTTTAGCCTTCAATATCAGCCAAACCCTGCCAAATTCTCTTCTCCACTTCTCTATAAATATCCTAGAGGTCTTGGTATTCTTAAAAGACCAATTTTAGTGCCCTAATAGGAGGACTCAAAGAGGCGCTTCAAAGAAGAGGTAATGTTCGTTACCGATTCTTTCAACTTTATTTCTTCTTCCACTTCTTCTTTTTAGGTTGTTTCATTATGAAGTAATAAAATCAGTATCAATAATATACTGATATGTTATTATAAGTATGAAATAACCCTATTTCACCATCTATCCATCCTATGGATAACGAAATCACCAAGCGTGCGTACGTACGGAATACCGTCTCCACGCCGTGGTGTAATCTATTTTCCCCCACCACCTTACTTGGATGGGTGTAATGGTGTAAATAACAAATATATATGATTATTGTAAATTGATATTGATTCTTAAATAGTATACATACACTCCAATACAATTCCATGATCATGGGAACGATTTCTTCGCTCGTGCGTACGTACGGAATACCGTCTCCACGACGCGATGAGATTCATTCTCCATGTTAACCATTCATGAATGATTATAAACTATATATAATAAGTAATAATGAAATATATGACATAATAATGGTACTGGATTTATGTGTATATATATGTATGTCATCTACTTAATTCCATTCAACTCAATAAGGAAATGGAAACAGCGTTCATGCGTACGTACGACCTACCGTCTCCATGAACGGTGTATTTCCTTCCATTTACTGATCTATTATATATATTAATATTCTTAATATATATTATATATAAATCATGTTTTATATTCTAGAATTAAGTAATCATGATATATGTAACCATATTAATAATTACAAGTCAAAACACGAACGACAAATGAAACGATTCTACCCAAAATTCTCTTTAACATGGAATTTACAAAAGAAAGGGTAATATAAAGTCATAAGTGAACCATATATGATATTATAACAATAATTATGATTCTGAAATAAGTCAATGACATTATTTAAATCATTATACAGGATGTTCAGACACTTACAAAGCAAATCAGACCTAAGGTAAGGGAAATATCACAATCTCATTTTTATCCGAGATTGTTTATACTTTGAAATTTTCTGGGGTGTATTTTATCATCCATATCCATGTTTCCTCAATATGTAATATTATTTCAATCCACCTAAAATTGTTTAAATCCAATTTTACCCTTCGGTGAGTTTTTAGTAAAAGATATTAAAGGAATCTTTTGTCATTTTTCGTATGAGGTACATTTTGAGTTTTCCGACAAAAGTACTAGAAGAATGTTTTTTTAACTTATAAAGTATGAAAGGATTTTTATAGTTTTATAAATACATACTTTAGTGAAGCTTCCTCAAAAATATGTAATGACTATTTTCATGAAAATCCTTTTCTTTTAAAAATTCATGACATTTTGTGAAAAGAAAATGATTTTAAAGAAGAAAGGATATTTTCCTCAAGAATTCATTTCTAGTGTTTTATCAAAACCATTTTCCATCTAAAATTAAATTATTTCATATGTGTATGTTTTAAGTATAATGTCTATTTTATTTACATGGTTTCAATTTTCTTATTATGAAATTATATCCTTTTATTTTATATGGATTATGTTATGATGGGATGATGTTTATGAAACCCATTTTATTCGTTGGGTTATTATGAATAATGTATGTTTATTTTGTGGCACAAGTAAGAATGATTTCATTATGAGATGTGTGGGACCTATATCTCCCTCCAATTCATTGGGTAAAGATTTTATATCTCATGAGATAGATATGGATGGAATGGTATGTTAATCTGGTTCAGTGTTATAGGACTGAAATGAAGAGTAAACTCGATTCAGAAAGGGACTTTGTCCATTAAGATGGTCTTAACAGCAATGCCTTGGCTACTATGGAAATCATGACATGTGCCGAATGGTTGACACAATTATATGTTTTAATCCCATGCTATTTTATCATGATTAATGTTTCTTTATGATATATGCCTTTCATACTTCCATGTTTTATGTCATTGTTCAAGCATTTGATGTTTAAACATTATGTTCATGTTTTTAAGTTCAAATGTATATGGTATGTTTTATTTTATCCATGCTTACCCATACTGAGCATTTGAGCTCACCATTTTTATGTTTTCTTTTCCCCAGGATATAAAGAATGGTTTTAGGTAAGAAAAAAAGGGGAAGATCTTTATGGTAGATGTTGAAGATCTTTCACCACGATTAGAAGATTACATTCCATGTTTCCAAAGACACTAAATTATTACGGTCCTTGTGTGTCTGTTTTTGTTATGTACTAATTATTCTGCAAAAGTAATGTAATGTCCATGTACGTTAAGCTTCGGGTCTCTACAATGGGTTTGTTCAATGATGGTTTGCTTACTGTTTGATGTTTTAAGGATATTGGGTCTTTGTTGGTCATGGAATTGCAGGGTTCTCATCACTAGATAGGTTTTGTATAATTTTTGTGTATGAAATTTTCCCTTTATGGATTTATCCTAAAAGTTGATATGTTTTTTATGATTTTGGTTCAATTCGAATGTGAATTCGTTATTTGATGATGGTGAGGTATATGGTGTTTCTGACAATTATGGTTTGAATCTCCAGTGGTATATTTGCCTTTGGGTTCTTACCAATATTAGTGATGACAAACATGTAGTTGTTTGTTAGAGGCCTAGCTCAAGGTTCCTAATCAATTGACATATCATGACTCTAGGCGGTATGGTTGAGTTTGGTTTGATGCACTGTTTTTTTTCAAATGTGACATTGGTTACCTATTTTCGAATTTCAAATTTGGGCTTTGCAGGTTCGTGGGTATATGAGTAGAAATATGAGGTTACAGATTTTCAATAAAGTGGATATTAAAAAACAAAAAAATGGATTTGGAGTGATATATTTCTAATGGATATATTTTTTTGAAGTTAATTCTATTTACTGTTTTAAGGATTCTTTCTTAAATGTTCGATATAAATCATGTCAGAACATATACTATGAGGAAAAAGCTAAATCAGATATTCCCGCTGGTGCTGATAAAAGTAGTGCATACACCCACATCTTGTAGATAAGAGAAAAATATTCATATACATAACAATGTGGTGAATAGGAATTTTTTGTTGTTGTAACAAACCAAGATTTTCTAAACTCTATACTCATATATTTATATTTTCTGTTTATATTTATTACATTTGAGAAGTTTATTTTATACTATATTTTATATATTCACAATGTCTCATCCGTTAAACTAGAGGATACCAGATATCTTCTCAATAAATGTTCTTTTATTTCCATAGAAAAGAGTGGTAGAGGTGTGTGTGTGGACTGTTTATCAGTACTCCCATAAATAAATATAGAAGAGGTCATGTGTGACCTGGATAGTTTTATCTATTAGTAAGATCGATCCTGGTTGTGGATCATATAGTTTATTTTTTTATAATCAACTTAGTGGAATGTGATCACCATGTGGAGAGGAAATAGTCTCTACTTTGGGAAGAACCTCTTATATTCAGTCCATCCACTGTGTTTTTAATTGTTTTAAACATAATTTCTAATTAAAACATCAAAACTATATTACTATAAATAATATATATATATACTTTTATTGTTCATCTTAATTCATGTTCATATAGTATCATGATCACATAAATTTATTTCAAATGATCAAATAATATGCTAACTTATTCATCCGAGACCTAATAATTCTCTTAAGAAAACATTAGCAATACTAATATCTATTTAATATTATTTATTTTGATAAGATGGTTTTTTTAATATTTGGGGTATTAAAAAATAACCCATATTTAACAAAAACATTATTGGGTACTCCATTCACCCCACGCCAGAGATAATCACTCTAACCAGCATGTGTTATCAGAAGAGATTGAAGCTTTTCAAATCTTTTTTAACTGTGATTTTTTTACAGTAATGATCTCAAATTTAAATTATTTAATACTTTAGTTCTTTAATATGGATAATCGTAAAGAAGTTTGTCCTATCAATAAACCTCCTTTCTTTCATGGGACTAATTATGCCCCATGAAAATTAAAAACACTACTACAAAAACGGGAAATATCAGCACTAAAATCAGGCTTTAACAGCGCTAGAAAAGCGCTGTAAAGCTCAACGCTGATAGGGGGGGGGGGCTTTAACAGTGCTAAAAAAGTGCTGTTAAAGGACACCTTTAAAAACGCTAAAAAAGTTCTGTTAAAGGACACCTTTAAAAGCGCTAAAAAGGCACTTTTAAATTCATAACTTTAATAGCGCTTCTTTAGCTCTGTTAAAGGTGTCATTTAATAGTGCCTTTTTAGCGCTGTTAAATCCCTTCCTGCTACAAATAAAAAATCTGCAGCAGTACAGCCAGCCGAATAGACCTGCAGAAAAACCAGTATATCAACCACAAACATGTCATCAACCGATCACAACCCAACCATTAAATACTTAAATTTCCCCAAACACCCATAACACAACCCAACCACAACCATAACCTTCATCTCAATGTACTCAACCGATCTAAACACTTAAGATGGATTTTACCCAAGAATATCTAATTCAAAATGCTGATCATGTCATCAACCGACCACTTAATTTCTATGGTGATCCCCACTATATGCTTTAGCTCAAAAACACCACCATCTGATGTTTAACACCTCCATCATTGGAAAAGAACCACTAGAACCCCACATGATATAAGGCTATTGCATGATGTTCAAACATAGCTAGAGGAGAAGAGAAGGTGAATGTCCCGTAGACGAACAACATCAACAATGAACATCCACCACCCTTTCACTATATACATAAAAATAATATCTTTAAGAAATTCCATGTGAATTTCTATCTTACTTCCATCGAGGATGATGCATGTTGGTCAACTTGTTTGGGAAATTGTTTATCTTCTTCCGTGCCTTGTGCTTGCACCCATGCATTTGAAGCTGAGTATGCATACACGACATTTGAGGCGGGGTTGACTTGTACACATCACATATGACCCATGAATCGTTGTCCCAAAGTGTCAACACAATCTGAAGGCGTTTGGTCGGTTTCCCGTATGTCAGTTGTTGATTTCACTTAAAAATAAGTCCATTTTGAACAAAACAGAGGCACTTTGAGTGGTGTCGGCCACACCGGGACTCGGATTGAGTCGGGGTTGACTCGTACACATCAAATTTGACCCATGGATCATTTTCCTTAAGTTTCAATAGAATCTGGATGCGTTTGGTCAGTTTCCCATATGCCAGTTGTTGATTTCTCACTTAAAAATAAGTCCATTTTGAACAAAATAGAGGCTCTTTAAGTGGTGTTGGCCACACTGGGCCTCGTATTGAGGTGGGGTTGACCCGTACACGTCAAATTTGACTCATGGATCATTTTCCTTAAGTTTCAACAGAAAATGAATGTGTTTGGCCGGTTTGGTGTACGTATGTAAAATATTGTCCATTTTAAACAAAATACATACACTTGGAGTGATACCAGCCACACCGCACCTCGGATTGAGGCAGAGTTGACTCATACACGTCACATATGACCAATGGATCATTCTCCTAAAGTGAAAACACAATCCGAAGGCGTTTGGTCGATTTCCCATATGTCAGTTGTTGATTTCTCACTTAAAAATAAATCCATTTTGAACAAAAAAGAGGCAGTTGGAGTGGTGTCAGCCATAGAAGGCCTCATATTGAGGTGGGGTTGACTCGTACACATTAAATTTGACTAATGGACTGTTTTCCTTAAGTTTCAACAGAATCTAAATGCGTTTGGTCGGTTTCCGGTATGTCAGTTGTTGATTTCACTTAAAAATAAGTCCATTTTGAACAAAATATAGGCACTTTGAGTGGTGTCGTCCACACCGGGCCTCGTATTGAGGTGGGGTTGACCCGTACACATTAAATTTGACCCATGGATCGTTGTTCTAATGTTTAAATAGAATCCAAATGCATTTTCTCAGTTTGTCGTATGTCAGTTGATGATTTCACATAAAATTAAGTCCATTTTTAATAAAAATAGAGGCACTTTGAGTGGTGTCAGCCACACTGGTCCTCAAATTGAAGAAGATTTTACTCGAACACGTCAAATTTGACCCATGGATCATTGTCGTAAAGTTTCAACAGAAACTGAATGTGTTTGGTCGGTTTGGCGTATGTATGTAAAATATTGTCCATTTTAATCAAAATACATACACTTGGAGTGATACCGGCCACACCGTGCCTCAGATTGAGGTAGGGATGACTATTACACATCACATATGACCCAGGGATCATTTTAAAAAGTGTAAACACAATCTGAAGGCATTTGGTTTGTTTCCTATATGTCAGTTGTTGATTTCTCACTTAAAAAAAATCCATTTTGAACAAAATAGAGGCACTTGGAGTGGTATCAGCCACACTGAGCCTCAGATTGAGTCGGGGTTGACTCTTACATGTCAAATTTGACCCATGGATCATTACCCTTAACTATCATCAGAATCCGAATGTGTTTGGTCGGTTTTCCCTATGTCAGTTGTTGATTTCAATTAAAATCAAGTCCATTTTTAACAAAACAGAGACACTGTGAGTGGTTTCAACCACACCGGGCCTCAGATTGATGCGGGGTTGACTCGTACACATCCAATTTGACCCATGGATCATTTTTCTAAAGTTTCAATAGAATCTGAATGTGTTTGGTTGGTTTTTCGTATGTCAGTTTTTGATTTCACTTAAATTTAAGTCCATTTTTAACAAAAATAGAGGCACTTTTAGTGGTGTCTGCCACAACGGGCCTTAGATTGATGCGGGGTTGACTCGTACACGTCACATTTGACTCGTGGATCTTTTTCCTTATGTTTAAATAGAAACCAAATGTGTTTGGTTAGTTTGGCGTATGTATGTAAAATATTGTCCATTTTAAACAAAATACATACACATGGAGGGATATCGGCCACACCGCACCTCAGATTGAGGTAGGGTTGACTCGTACACATCACATATGACCCATGAATCGTTTTTCTAAAGATTCAACACAATCCGATGGCGTTTGGTGGGTTTCCCGTATGTCAGTTGTTGATTTCACTTAAAAATAAACCAATTTTGAACAAAATAGAGGCACTTTGAGTGGTGTCGGCCACACTGGGCCTCGGATTGAGTCGGGGTTGACTCTTACATGTCAAATTTGACCCATGGATCGTTGTCCTTAAGCTTCAACAGAATCCGAATGCGTTTGGTCAGTTTTCCATATGTTAGTTGTTGATTTCACTTAATATTAAGTCCATTTTTAACAAAACAGAGACACAGTGAGTGGTGTCGGCCACACCGGGCCTCAGATTGATGCGAGGTTGACTCATACACGTCACACATGAGTCATGGATCGTTGTTAAAAAGTATCAACACAATCAGAAGCCGTTAGATTAGTTTGGAGTATGTACGTAAAATATTGTCCATTTTAAACAAAATACATACTCTTGGAGTGATACCGGTCACACCGCGCCTCAGATTGAGGTGGGGTTGACTCGTACACGTCACATATGACCCATGAATCATTTTCCTAAAGTTTCAACACAATCCGAAAGCGTTTGGTCAGTTTCCCGTATGTCAGTTGTTTATTTCTCACTTAAAAATAAGTCCATTTTGAACAAAACAGAGGCACTTGGAGTGGTGTCAGCCACACCGGGCCTCAGATTGATAAGGGATTGACTCATACACATCACACATGAGTCATGGATTGTTGTTCAAAAGTATCAACACAATCAGAATTCGTTAGATCGGTTTGGTGTATGTACGTAAAATATTGTCCATTTTAAACAAAATACATACACTTGGAGTGATACCGAGCACACCGCGCCTCATATTGAGGCGGGTCTAACTCGTACACATCACATATAACCCATGAATTATTGTTCTAAAGTGTCAACACAATCCGAAGGCATTTGGTCAGTTTTCCATATGTCAGTTTTTGATTTCTCACTTAAAAATAAGTCCATATTGAACAAAACAGAGGCACTTGGAGTGGTGTCAGCCACATCGGGCCTCAAATTGATATGGGGTTGACTCGTACACATCACATTTGAAGTTGAGTTTGCATACACGATAGTTGACCTTCTTAGAGAAGAGTTTCTGGAAGAGTATAAGAGACATGAAGCAATGAAGATCATTAGAGTGTTGGAGAAAATGTGGTTGCTACAAACAATGTGGAAATCGGCTTGTGGAAGGCAGCCTAAGTTACAACATGCAGGTGTTGTAACTTAGGCCGCCTTGCACAAGACGATTGCCACATTGTTTGTAGAAACCACATTTGCTCCAACACTCTAATGATCTTCATTGCTTCATGTCTCTTATACTCTTCCAGAAACTCTTCTCTAAGAAGGTCAACTATCGTGTATGCATACTCACCTTCAAATGTGACGTGTATGAGTCAACCCTGCCTCAATCTGAGGCCTGGTGTGGCTGATACCACTCCAAGTGCTTTTGTTTTGTTCAAAATGGACTTATTTTTAAGTGAGAAATCAACAACTGACATACGGGAAACCAACCAAATGCCTTCGGATTGTGTTGAAACTTTAGGAAAATGATTCATGGGTCATACGTGACGTGTACGAGTCAACCCCGCCTCAATCCGAGGCGCGGTGTGACCGGTATCACTTCAAGTGTATGTATTTTGTTTAAAATGGACAATATTTTACGTACATATTCCATATCGATCTAACGGCTTCTGATTGTGTTGATACTTTTTCACAACGATCCATCACTCATGTGTGACATGTACGAGTCAACCCCGAATCAATCCGAGGCCCGATGTGGCTGACACCACTTCAAGTGCCTCTGTTTTGTTCAAAATGGACTTATTTTTATGTGAGAAATCAACAAATGACATATGGGAAACTAACCAAAGGCCTTCGGATTGTGTTGACACTTTAGGAAAATGATTCATGGGTCATTTGTGACGTGTTCGAGTCAACCCCGCCTCAATCCGAGGAGCAGTGTGACCAGTATCACTCCATGTGTATGTATTTTGTTTAAAATGGACAATATTGTACGTACATACGCCAAACCGATCTAACGACTTCTAATTGTGTTGATACTTTTGAACAATGATCCATGACTCATGTGTGACGTGTACGAGTCAATACCGCATCAATCTGAGGCCCGGTGTGGCCGACACTACTCACAGTGTCTCTGTTTAGTTAAAAATGGACTTAATTTTTAGTGAAATCAACAACTGACATACGACAAACCGACCAAATGCATTCGGATTCTATTGAAACTTAAGGACAATGATCCATTGGTAAAATTTTACGTGTAAGAGTCAACCCCGACTCAATATGAGGCACGGTGTGACCGGTATCACTCCAAGTGTATGTATTTTTTTTTTAAAATGGATAATATTTTACATACATACACCAAACCAATCTGACGGCTTCTAATTGTGTTGCTACTTTTTCACAATGATTCCAGACTCATGTGTGACGTGTACGAGTCAAACCCGCATCAATATGAGGCCCAGTGTGGCCGAAACCACTCACAGTGTCTCTGTTTTGTTAAAAATGGACTTCATTTTAAGTGAAATCAACAACTGACATACAACAAACCGACCAAACGCATTCAGATTCTGTTGAAACTTATGGACAACCAAGATATGCATTAGAACGATCATGATACAAAGAGCAATTCACTGCCCACCTTCGAGAATGATCTGAAGCCCAAACCATGACAACATTATTTTTTTCCTTGAAAATTCTCTTGGCAAACTCGAATGGCAATAGCTGCACACATGAAGAGACAAGTAGAGACGTAAAATCACAAGAGTGAGTTTCCATTCTAGTTCGCCAAGATAATTGTCACTCGCTTGATGAAACAGAGAAAAGATATTTAAATGTAGCGTCAATTTCCAAATCATTGGAACAATTTCCTGTATTGGATGTTCTAAACGCCAGATTTAACATCCCATCTTGTTCATCAAATGGATTGGTGAACTTCCAATCTATCATGGATGTTTCCGCATACATGCAACTAATGATTGGAGATTTTACTGGTTCATGCATGGTATAAAGGTATTTTGGAGATTTTACTTGTTTTTTTGTCCAAAGGACAAAGAAACGTGGTTCATCATTCTTGCATGTTGCTGGTGCATTTCATCTGTTAAAATAGACAAATGACCAATTGGAGAAAGAATTTTTTATTTAATAATAATTAAAATTTTTCTACAAACATTTACATACAAGAATGTTTCATCTTTTTATCCCCATGAACCCCTCTCAAAAATTTCTTCCAATTATACGTGTCTGCAACTGTGGCAATAAAAGTCAGATCTTCATGCTATTTCTAGAAAATCTTGCATCAGGTATGCGGCCCACTCATTTCTGAACATATCCACATCATCTTGTGAATATAACGCCTTTTGGAATTCATAATAGTACTGAAAAATATATAAATAAATAATTAATAAATAATTTAAATGAAATAATACTTCTTTTTGGAAATACCTCTTTAGGGATGATAGTTTGTCCATTGACAACGATCTCTCTCATGAATCTACAAACATAATAACCGCAATCTTTGTCATTTCTTTGATTTGTACACTGCAGAAACATTGATCATGAGGCGAGTAAGTAACTTGTTTTGATATATGTTTGGATAGTGAAAATTTATTATATATACCCTGATATTTGACCAGATGTAGTACTTTCTCAGCTCCTTATGCTTAGTCCCTGTCCTCATACCATTATTTAGACGATATTGGTACACCTCCCTATCATAACAGAATCCCCAGTAAAAGATAATATATATTATATAACTTGATGTTAGGACTTAAAACGTAGGATTTAGTGTCTTACAGATTGACAAACTGCATCACATGCATTCGTTTTGTTGGATATCCATGATTTGAATCCAGAAAATAAATCTTGGGAATATCCAAATTCACCATAGTTAGTAGCCAATGTTGCCTAAATACACAAAAATGAATAAGTAATGAAAGAAATGAAAATATAATTGATATTCTTTAATCGTAAAGTTTTACCCCTGCATGGTTGGTATGAGGAAGAGTCTTTCATCCGTTATCTTGCTGTCAAACAATTTCAGCAAAGCAGTCGCTCTTTCCTTAATTTTTGATTCTGATAATTGTATTTCTTGTGTTGATGTGATATGAGGACTGACGAGTCCTAATTTTGGATCATGAGGAAAACCCTTCAACTGTTTTTCATATATACATCTGCCAATAATATAAAATGTATTTAATCATAACTAGCACAATATATTAGCTGTTAGAAAAGCGATGGGGTTGAAAACATACCTCATATACACATTTACACTTGTGACGCCAAGCCACCCATACTCAAGGATCTCATTTACATTCTCATCAGCAAAAAAATCTTGTATTTCATCTCCATACATATTTTCTTCAAAAACAACTACATGGCTATTACCATTTCTCAACTTCGTATCCACATGAGTCTTCAATGAAATTAAATGTGGATAGAGAATAGGCGGTGTAATTCCACTTTCAGTAGATCTTTTGGATCGGCTGGTCGATCCTTTTGATGCTCCCAATTTTCCTTTCACCTCATCCCCTTTCTTCATCTATAATAAAATTCATTGGTTAAGACCTTTTTTTGTTAAAGGTTTGGCTTAAAAAACTGTAAATAAATACCTCTTTTTCATCATGTAGTCTCACAAGTTATGATGACCATGAAATGAATGTACCAATAGCCTTTTCGACTGTAAAAATATCATCATCATCAAGTGGAACAGGTAGTTGTGATTTTGGATCATGAGCTACCGTAATCGTCACTTTTAGATGATCTTTTGGAAGTGGTCTATTGTGCAGCGTGTCTTCTGAGATATTGAATACTGTAGCCCTCGCTACAAGGAAATAGGTGGGTGTTGAAAGATATAAATCAAAATCATTATCACCCTACAGAAGATCAGTATAGGAAGAAATCAATGTTTCCCTAATTCACATTTCATTAGAACAATTAATAGAATATTGATTACCATGACTAAGACGGCTCTTTAATGGGAACGACTCGCCTCAAAGCTAGTGGGGTTTGAGGCAGGATCTTCATGCGCTGGTTGTTCCTGAGTTGTCTCTTCTCTTGGATTCTCACCCATTAAAGTTTCTAGCAACTCTCCTTTCCATTGAATCCGTTCTTCAAGAGTTTCTAGTCTATTTTTCATTGCTGTCATTTCTTCATTTTTTTCATCCTCTTGTTTTTTTTCTCATAATATACTCGGGGTGTCACCCCAAACCCTCCAGCTCTTACGCAACCGTATTGTTCTGGTCGCTTCAAAGCTATCGCTAATATGTCTGAACCAGCTGCAGGAGTACCTGACTCCTGTGACTGTCGGATATAAGAAAATAAGTAATTATTATTATGTAATATAAATTTAAAACAAAAAATTTTATCATGTCATACTTACACATATTTCCCACACTTTTTGTGTGTTTTCATCAACTATATTGCCTTCCTTATCCACACGTTACTCCTTCCATAGCACATGACGAGGGATGGATGTCTGTTTGGTTTTAGAGGCATAAATCTACATATAAATAGAGAAAGATTTTTATAAAGTTGTTTATTCACACATAACAATATCCCTGTAAATTTAAAATACGCACCATTTTCTTTTCTAGTGAGACATACCACATCCTTGATTTATGATAGGGGTACGTCGGTTTTGATGTGCATTCCTTGTTTTCAGTACTGAGTTGTTGTTTCATAAATGAAATATTGACAATCAAAGTGATGAATACATGTATATCCTCAAACAACATATTATCAGTCACAATGTACCTAAAACTTTTGATCCCCACGATGACCAAAAAATGAATCCCATGATTCTTGGGATATCAAGTGAGTGTAGACAATGGGTGGGTGTGGGTTTATTTTACACTTGGAATCTTTCAGATGATATTTTGTAAGAAGAGTGAGAAAACCTCAATGACACCTTCCCGCTAGACTTAGTACATAAGTCTTGTGTGAATCATCTACTACAAATGCACTCTGCAAAGTATTGTGAAGAGTAAGACACTGTTTCTTTATTTTATTTGCCAGTAAATTAAAGAAATGAAATCAAAATGTTACCATAATTTCTTCCCACATCACAGCCTTCAGGCTGGATGCAACATGGTGCCATGAAGCTATGTCAATCGGCACGCATTGCCGAGTGACAATTCTAATGTAACTGCTAAACATTGCCTTATTGGGGTTAATATGTTGGCCCCGTTCATTCAACCCAACATCAAATTTGATTCCTTTTCTCATTGAATTCATAATGTTAGCCAACACTATTAAACTACATCGCACCTGTTTTTTCTACGATGCCGCTCCTTTATCCCCGACCATTTCGTCTATATTAGCATCATCAATGTTTTCATCTAAAATTCTAGCATCAGCATGTTCAGATGGTTGTTGGACCTCAACAAGAGGAGCACCAATAGTAGAAGCAGCACCAGTAATAATAGGTTTAGGTTGAGAGGCTTGAGAGGCTTGTTCAGAAGCAGCAGCAGCAGAAGCAGTAGCAGCAGAAGCAGCAGCAGCAGAAGCAGCAGCAACAGAAGCAGTAACAGCAGCTTGAGAGGCTTATTCAGCCTCAAGGTTAGGAGCACCAGAATGTGCAGAAGTCATTATTTGAAAGAAAGGTTTAACAATTAAGTTGGATTATATAAATTCAATAATGATAAGATAATAACATGAGATAACAAGATCTATATTACAAACAAAATACAACCTATTTATTGAACTCTCTTTTTTTTCAAAGGCTGAAAGGATTTGACACCTTTATCGATAATCCAAATCCCTTCATTGTGGTCTCCTCTATCATAAAAAACTTCGTCTTCAATGGGACCGCTTTGAAATTATTGCGACGTCCCACTAAAAGGATCATCCTCAATTTAATTTTGATCGAACCCTTCAGTAGTTTTGGGTGATAACAGAACAATCGACCACTTTCAGTTTGCGGGGTCTGGCACATAAAATACTTGTACCGCTTGTGATGCCATTATAAATATTTCGTCTTTGTACCCTTCTTTACTGAAATCAACTTTCAAAAATCCCAATTCATATATTTTAACACCACTGTTGTTATCAACCCAGTTGCATTGAAAAATCTAAAATTGGAATGTTGTATAATCTAACTCTCATATTCTTTTGATAATGCCAAAGTATGACATATTCGCATAAATTGGATTTCTATCCTTACTACCAGAAACATGCATCACTTCAGCCACAAGTGTTACTCCACTATTTTGTATGGTACTATCTTCATCATGTTTATCTGTATAGAATGTATAACAGTTAATTATATAACCATTGTAAGATAATACATACACGCTTGTTCCAGAAGCTAGCCATCAAAGTCGTTCTGAAATTGAATTCGGATTTTCATCTAACTCCTTAAAAAATGGTCTCGAAACCATCCTATAAACTGGTGATTATGTGTATTTGATATCCATTTTTTAGCCCTTGATGGATTCAACTATCTCAAAATTTCTTTTTGGGTTTCAATATATGGAGCAACCTCCCAACTGTTATGCAAAACATAAAGGTGGGCCTGCTCCCGATCTGTAATATTGATTGTCACAACATCTCTTCCAGAAATTCCCTCACACTCAATTCATCCAGTGTGACGATATTTCAGCATACCAATGCTTTACACATCAGATAGGTATTCGGTACAGAATTCAATGGCTTCCTTAACAATATATCACTCCACAATACAACCCTCTGGATGAATTTGATTTTTTACATACCCTTTCAAAATCTTTATATACCGTTCAACATGGTACATCCATCTATAATGCACATGACCACAAAGTCGAACCTCTCTCACCAAATGAACCATAAAATGAACCATTATATCAAATAATGTTGGCGGGAAGAACATTTCTAATTCACATAATATGATGAAAATTTCTCTCTCCATAGCTGGCAATTTCGTCGGGTCTAAAACATTGCTGTATATAGCTTTGAATAAGAAACAAAGTTTGGTTACCGTATGACGAACATTCTTGGAAAAAATGCAACGTAAAGCTATAAGAATTAAATCTTGCATCAAAACATGGCAGTCATGTGATTTCAAACCTTTTAACTTCAAATCATTCATTGACACAATGTTTTTGATATTTGATGAATACCCTTCTGGAACCTTTACATCATTGAAGAAGTTTCAAAACTGATATCTCTCATCCCTGGAAAGAGTGTACGCAGCTGGAGGAAGAAACATTCGATTTTCACCCTTCACGGGAGCCAACTCTTCTCTTATTCCCATGTCAATCATGTCCAACCTTGCCTTAATTCCATCCATTGTTTTGCCAGGCGCATTTAGTAACGTTCCCGATAATACTGTCACATGCATTTTTTTCCACATGCATCACATCAAGAAAATGTCTGACGTACAAACATTTACAGTATGGTAATACAAAAAAATTGATCTCTTTTTCCAACCGATTTTCGTAAGGTTTTTCAAAAATGGTTTACCAAAAACAGTGTTCACGTCTTTTACTTTCTCAAACAGCTAATCACTTGTTAGTGGAGACGGTGTTTTGTGTTTTTCTGAACTTCCATTGAATGATGTCGTCCAAAATCGGTACTTATGTCGACGGGGTAGAAATCTATGATGTCCTAGAAACACAGATTTCAATGAATGTTTCAACCTAATTGATTCTGTATCTTCTTCGCACGCAAGACACCCTTGAGTTCCTTTCATTATATATCTTAACAAATTTCTATAAGCAGGGAAATCATTTATCATCCCATACAACATCGCTCTCAATGTGAAGTATTCTTTTTCATAAGCATCATACAACGTAACACCTGAATCCCACAGTAACTTCAAATCCTTGATCAAGGGAGAAAAATATACATCAATATCGTTACCTGGTTGTTTTGGTCCTGATATAAGTAAAGATAACATAATGAATTTCTGTTTCATGCATAACCAGGGTGGCAAGTTATAATTTACCAACATAACAGGCCAAGTACTGTGAGAGCTGGTTTGAAAACCAAAAGGATTCACTCCATTAGTAGATAATGCAAGACGCAGGTTTCTCGGCTCATTTCTAAATTCAGGATACTCATGATCAATTCTCTTCCATTGAGAAGAGTCGACTGGGTGACGTAATTTTCCATCTTTATTTCTTTTATCTGCATGCCAAGACAATTTTCTTGGAGTTTCTTCACTTCCATATAGGCTCCTAAACCTTGGAATGATTGGAAAATACCATTAAACTTTCATAGGACTGCGTTCATCTTTCTTGTATTGAGAAGCTCCACACTTTGGGGATTCTGTATGTGATTTTTTCTCCTTGAGAAACAATATACAGTATCTCGGGAAGGCATGTATTCTTTCAGAAATCATACCCATCGAGCGTAGAATTTGTTTAGCTTCATATGTCCGGCTTGGGAGCTCATTATCTTCTAGAAGCATTTCATTCAAAAGACAAATTAGTTCCGTGAAACTGACATCACTCCATCCATTTCCTTCTTTCAATTTATACATCTTCAGTACAGCTGACAATGTAGTATATTTAGTGCAACCAGCATACAATGGCGTCTTTACAAAACTCTTTAACTTCTCAAACAATTTTGAGCAATCATGGAGTTCATGTTCAACTGTCCTTGTCATTTCCTCAATAATATCATCATCATCATTGACATCTGTAATCACATCCTTTATACGGTCTTCTTCATTATCCATATTTGTAATCATACTTGATGATCCATAAAATACAGTTTTATTCAAGCCAGTAGCTACATTCTCTTTTTCCTCGTGTTTATTCCATCATTTATAACTCCGATCTATTTCGTGACATATCAAATGTTCTTCCAACTCCTCTGGAGTAATTAGTCTAGAATAACAACAACGTAAACATGGTCAAAGGATTTGAGAAGGATCCTTTTCATGATACTTTGCAAACTTGATGAACTCTTTCACTCCGTTCTCATACTCTATTGACAACGATTAGCATCCATCCAATATTTATTCATCTCCATCCTATCTGAATCTGAAATATTATTATTTATGATTCAAATACACAAAACAAGACTTACAAATACAAAGTATCAGAGAACCACTTCCTTATAAAAATTTATACTAATATAGACTAACCATTTTCAATAAAGATTTGGAAATCAATAGAACCAGGATAAACCCCCATCAAAATGAACACACTTTCTAGCCCCCTTACCAATAGTTCTAGCACCCACCACCCTACAACAAAACATTAAACATATTTTTAACCACTCCTACTAGTCACCTCATTCATAATAAACATTAAACATCTTGGATGAGTCTTGGTAGATCTTAGAAAGGGGTTAAATCCATGTTTAAGAAATATGTTCCCTATAATATAAATTCATATTCTTGATTATGGATGAGTCTTGGTGGATCTTGGAAAGGGGTTAAATCCACAAGACACATTTATAATTTACAACCAATCCCATGATCCAAACCAAAATCCCACCATTTCTATAATTATTAAATAATTATTACTTCACTATCTAGGCTTCTAGCACAAAGAAACCATACATAAAACGTATCTCATCATTCCTATCAAATCATCGCCTCACCGCCCAAAAGAATGACCAAAAAAATCATTACCTCACCACCCAAAAGCATGGCCAAACCATCCATCACCTTACCACCCAAAAAGAAAAACCAAATGAATCATCCCCTCACTTCCCAAAAAGCATGGCAAAACAAACCATCACCTCTCTAAACCAAAAGCATGAAAAAAACCATACATTATCCCACACCACATCAAAACCAATTATCATGACCCTCACTAGCATGACCACACATAAGAACACATCAAAGACCATTTTATAGATTTAACAAAAGGACTTTTAGCACATTTCACTTTACTTTAAGGGTGTTATCAAACATTCCATAAATCCAGGGGAAAGCATTTAATTAGGAAAATATAAGTGGTTATCCAATTTCCATTTTGGGTTGATATCACAACAACATGAAAAAAGGCTTCCATATGACAACAAATACAGTGAAAGAAAGGGCGCCAAATATCCATGATTTTTAGCGGGGTATTCAGTCCATACAAACACAACCTCAGAATAATATCAAAACTGTAAAAGTACAAGAATCATTAACCCTTCCCCTTGAATTTAAATTAACTTATTAATTTATATTAATTAGGCTAGTGCAAACCATCCCCAATGATAGACAAGAGTAAACCCCTCCTACATGAAACAAAAAAGTGAGAAATAAAGGAATTCCAAACCTCAAAGAAGGTTTTCCAACTCACTGTGAACAAGAAATGCCAATAAATGACAACCACATGAGAAACCTAAAGATAAGCCTACACTAAAAAACAATATTTAGGGAATCCAATGACCTTGGGTGAAGAAATCAGAAGTCCAAGGAAAAATCAAGGTGAGGGAGCCTTCTGCGCTGCCTGGGAGACGCGACCACCGGAGTGGGGGTGCACGAGAGAAGCCGCCAACCGTTGAAGAGGAGGAGTAGGGTTCATAAGGGAGGAAGATCCATGGAAGAGGATAGAGGATAAGGAGAAAGAGTATGGTGGAGGTCCGGTAAAGGGAAGATCATGGGGAGGGAAGCAGTCGCAAGGGTACAATACCATGAGAGCTTAGGGCACGATAAAAAAGAGGAGATTGTCTGCCTCCTTTTAATAAAATCAGAGATAGGTTTTAACAGCACTAGAAATGCGCTGATAAAGCCTCCCTTTACGAGCGCTAAAATTTTAGCACTGATAAAGGGTGGCTTTATCAGTGCTTTTCTAGCACTGTTAAAAACTATCCTTTATCAGCGCTAGAAAAACACTGATAAATTTACACTTTATTAGCGCTTTTAAATAGCGATGATAAAGATTATCCTTTATCAATGATTTTTTATTAGCGCTGATAAAGGTGGCGCTTTGCTTGCCCATTTTTGTAGTAGTGAAATGAAAATGAAAATTGAAGGTATGTGTTTTGAAATTTGGTCTTCCACATTGTATGAGTATAAAATTAATAATACTTTTAGAAATACATGGAATTATCCAAACAAGGCTACTTATAATAATAATTTTAAATCCATGGATTACTTATACTATACCCTTAGTCATGAAGAGTTTAATCAAATTTTCGCATGTAAAACAACTTATGAGATTAGTGATACTCTTGTTATATCACATAAAAAAACTAAAAATGTTAAAAAATGGGGATTGACACCTACAATATTAAATATGATAATTTTATGATAAATCCTAATGAGCCTATTTATGATATATTTGTCAAGTTTAATAAGATTTTCAATACCATGACCTTTCTAGGAAATCTTGTAATTGAGAAGGATTAGATAATGATTTTCAGATATTTATACATAAAATATGGAGAGGAACTTCAATGTCAATTAGATAATCCTAAAATATCCATAAATTATTAGTAAATGAGTTGATAGGTAAACATAATATATATGAAGAATAATCAATGGTAAAATATGAAGAAGATGAGGATCCCAATAGAGAGTCAGTAGCTTTCAAGACTGTTGTACCTAGACAACCTAAGGAAAAAGAAAAAGAAAAGCTAAAAGCTGAGGATTTGAGTGATATGGAATTTTATTCTAACAGTGATGAGGAAATGGATCACCTAACTATAAGATTTATAATGTTCTACAGGGAGAAAATGTTTTTGAGAAAACCAAACTATAAAGTTAAATATGACAAGATAAGGAATTGGATGAAAAAACATGATTTTTTAATGGAATTTCTCTTATATGAAAGAAATATGATGATAAGGACCTATGATATAGGAAGGCCATGAAATCCACTTGAAGTGCATCTAAGGATAGCTCCATTGATTCAAATTCTTCACCAAAATAAATTAAGGGTAAAGAAAATATGTTCTACGTTACCGAAGATAGTGAGGTATCTGATTTACTTAGTGTTTTAGATATTCGGTATGTACATGAGTTTGATGAATTTGATATGTCTAGAAATGAAAACAATGATGTTGAAAGTATATGAAATTATGAATTGTTTTACTACTACAATATGCTAGAATACACCTTTAATAA
Source organism: Viscum album (assembly GCA_963277665.1). NCBI lineage: Eukaryota > Viridiplantae > Streptophyta > Magnoliopsida > Santalales > Viscaceae > Viscum > Viscum album. Next base: position 229,801,873 of record OY728125.1, read on the forward strand.
GCTAAAATATAAATACAATTTTTTGAACGAGATCTGCCTCTAAATTTAAACAGTAGTTATAAAATATTTATGAAAAAGGAGAAAAAGTTTCACCTACTAAAAGAGAATAATAAACTTAATCTTTCAAATGATAAATTAAATAAAGTCCATGAAAAATTTACAGATGGTAGAGAAACATTGACATAAATCTTGGGAAACCAATTTTCTACCAAATATGTCACTAGAATTGGGTATGATCTAGGAAATAGAAGGATATCTAAATGTACATTTGTTTCTAAATCCAAACATGAAAGCCCATTTTTTAAACATTTTTGAAAAGGACCAAATTTTTTTTCTATGAGTCTGAAATCTAACTTTATAAAACCCATGAGGAAAATACGAGTTCCCAAAGCTTCTATTACTATAACATCTAGACCCAAACAGATCTAGGAACCAGTATCATTTAATTTTTAAAACCTGGTTCATATGAAAAATGCTTGACGACCTGCATCAGAAGTCTATTGTACTTGGAAAGTGTTTGTTCAAGACATATGACATGAGTCGATTCTTTCTTTAATATTCTTATCAATGTGGATGGTGACCATGTCACCTTTTTCCACAATGTAAATTGAAAAATCATTATCATATTCTAGATTGTTAACGAAAATTTAGTTTTGATTTATAAAGTGTTAACTAGGAAAGGGTTTCTTAGGGATCGACCTAAACAAGAGTTCCCAAAAGAAACATTATGTAACCTCTACCAAAAATGGAAAAATAGAATGGTTCTTTCAAAACAAAATAATAAAGTATCAACTTCTCACCCTCATGAGTTGGTTCACATGAATTTGTTTGGATCTTCAAGAGTTTTTAGTCTTAATGGGAAGCACTATGTTTGTGTTATTTTAGATGACTTTTCTAGGTATACTTGTGTATATTTTATAGATCACAAAAGTAAATCCTTCCCTTAATTTACTAAGTATGTTTAGTCTACTGAAAATGTTAGTGGTGTTAGTATTTAAAACTTAAGAAGTGACTATAGTCGTGAGTTTGAATGTCCAAATATTGACTCATTTCTCTCATAAAATGGCTACACTCATAACTTCTCAACTCTTAGGACCCCTCAATGTAATGGAGTCATTAAAAGAATAAATTAATCCTTACAAAAGATATCTCGATCTATTCTAAATTAGAATTACCTACCCATATATTTTTTGGAAAAATCTTTTAATAGAGTTTACTATATCATAAATTGACTCTTGACTAGACCTACCCTTATAAAGACCCCTTATGAGTTGTGGAATAATTGGAAAACTAAGGTTAATTACTTTATAGTTTTTGGTTCCAAATTCTATATTCATTACACTAAGGACATTCTTGAAAATTTTTCCTTCAAAAGTGATAAAGGAATTTTCCTTGGTTACTTAGTTTATAGTAATGCCTATAGAGTATTTAGTAAGAAGACCACAACTATGGAAGAACTAGTATATGTGAAATTTTATGAAAATGATTCATATGATCCTAATACCTATTATTAAAACATTGAGGATGATTTATCTTATCTGAAATTAAATTCCAAACCTTTAGATTCTACTATAAAACAAGGAGAAAATCATACATTTCTAAAGAATTAACAGAACTACCACCAGGAAATCTATAACTGACAAGTCCTACTTTCTCTAGAAGTATTAGAACTATCAAGAAACATATTATATATGTTGTTGTATGAGATCTAGATATATGACCCAAAAATAGAGTTTCTTTTATAAACATGGTTGAACGTCCAGCCTTTATGTATCAGTATAAACCTACGAACATCAATGAATCAATTAATAATGAATTCTATGTAATAGAAATGAATGAAGTGTTAATTTATTTTGGAAGAAATAGAGTTTGAGAACCTGCTGATAGAACCAAGGACTCCTTGACTGTTGGCACTAAATTAGTGTTTTAGAATAATGTTGATGAATTAGGGGAAATAGATGGAAACAAGGATTGAATTATTGCACAATGTTATAGTTAGGAAGATGGAGTTGACTATAATGAAACCTTTTCTCATGTAGGTAGACTATAATCCATATGAATCCTTCCATCTTATGAACCTCATATATATTTCAAGATTTATCAAATGTATTTCAAGAGTGCATTTTTAAATGGTTTTATAGTTGAGAATGTTTTTGTAGAACAACCCCCCAATTTTCAATATCCACATTTTCGAAATCAATTTTAAAACATAACAAAAGATTTTTATTGTTGGAAATAAGATCCTAGATATATTTATGATAAGATTAGAAAATTTACAATTTCACAAGGGTTTTCAAAAGGAATATATTATCCTACCCAGTTTATGAAATGAACTTCAAAATATGTATTAGTAGTGTAAATATATTTTTATGATATTATTTATCAATCATCAAATAATTCTTTTTGTTTTGATTTTTATTAAAATGATACAAAAATAATTTGGAAGGTGTTTAATTGGTGAACTCAAATTCTTTCTTGGATTTTAATTTTTTTTAAATGAAATGGAATTATTTTGAATAAAATTAAATATAAAAAGGATGTTTAAAACATTTTACTCTCTATAGAACGAAAATTAGTGATAATCCAATGACCACCACCTCTAATTTGGAACTTGATGAAACTAGAAAACTAGTTGATCAAACTAGTTATAGAGGTATGATTGGAATCCTCATCTACTTGACTTCCAGACATCCAGATATTATCTTGAGTGTGTGATTGTGTGCTAATTTTCAATAAAGCCCAAACTAGTTACCCTTACTTACGGTTAAAATAATTTTCATATACTGCAAATATACAACTAATTTTGGATTGTTTTATCCTAGAGGAAATGAATTTAATTTGGTCAGTTATTCTGATGCTGATCTTGGTTGAAATAATTTAGATTGAAAAATCACTTTTAGAACATGTCACTTTTTAAGAAAATATCTTGTTTTATGTTGTAGTAAAAAAGAAAAACTCGGTTGAATTGTCTACTTTGAAGTTGAAATGTAGTTTTAAGTTGTTGTTGTGCACAAACTTTGTGGATGAAACACACTCTAGTAGACTATGGATATCAATTCTGACATATTACCATAAATTGTGATAATAAAATTGAAATATATATATATAAGAATATGTTTCCCATTATAGAAGAAATCATATTGATATAAGACATAACCTTTTGAGAGATCATTTTCAAAAGGGTGATGTTACAATTGAGTTTATTGGAACAATATTTAAGTTAGTAGATATATTCATTAAGCTAATTAATTCTGGAAGAATGAATTATATCAAACATGAATTGGAAAAGATAAAATTCAGTTTTTTAATTCCATTTTTCATAATTTTTTTTGTCATATTGTTGGTTTCTCATACCATTGGTTTAACACACTATTGAAATGTCATTCTGTTGAATCTATTCCTTTGATTTTTTTTTTCGTTTTCAACATTTCAAACTGCCAGTTTATTTTTTAATTTAGTTTATTTACTAAAATCTCATGTATGTTTTTTATTACATTTTTTATTTTGGTTTTTCATATAATTTCATTTTTCGAATACCTAGTATCCTGAATGATAATAAAGCATCAAACCTCAATTCCCAACTTATCTAGAGACCAATATAATATTTCATGTATCTCTCTGGATTCAAGCTTGACTCTTTACCTCCTTCATTTAAAACTATATTTCCAACCTTGACCAAACCTACTAAGAAATTCTAGCTTCGAATAATGAATCGTGTTTTTATGGATTCCAAATCTAAGTCGAGACCTTCTATAAAGAAAAATAAAGAGCCAAAATCACATTCTATAATCTCTCTAGTTAACACTGATCTTTCTAGCTGAGTTGTTGTGCTAGAAAATGAAGTAGATTTATAGTTTCTACTATCGATTAAGTCTTTATAACTAATGGTTCCACAAAATCATGGGTAGCTACAATGGGTTTTATCAAATAAGAGGCCTTTTTACCCAAAGCATGTATACAATGTTTGTAAATATATGTAGTTTATAGTCAATTAAAGATGGTGTAGAAATTTTAAAATGATGTATAAGAGGTATGTTGTTTGTTTTTTCTTCAAGATAGTGGGATAACTGGTTGGATGTATCATATGATGGATTTTTCGATGGTCATCAAGGCAGTAATCTAGAATATAGTGACTTATTCATTTATAAAGAATCCTAGGCCGTGTTAACAAGATATTTTTGAACAAGAAGACATGCTTCCTCTGAACTTGATTGAGAGTGTAGGATTATTTTCAAGTTTGTATAGTACATAACTTACCCCAGAAAGGTGGATTTTTCTATGGTGAGATAACTATATGTGTATCTTCATTCCATGATGAAATAAATTCATAAGATTAATCTCTATAGATATATAATGGTATATATGTGTGAAATGGCCAAATCATCATTGAGATCTAATTCGTTGATCTACCTGAAGATGATTTCTGTTATGTTGATAGCCAAGGGCCTAGTTCATGAAGATGATGATTTTTTTATTAATTATGGTTTTTTTCTAAAAAAACTAGTACCAAATGATCATTAATGAATATAATATAGAACCTATGTAAGAGAAAATAGGTTGGAGATTCTGAGAAATTGTAAACATACTATATTATCATTGATCATCCTAGCCGACCTAAAGATGAAGTTGATCCAAGTTTGATACTTGATGAGGTATTAGAATACTCTAATGATAAGGAAGAATAGCCTCCCATTGAGGAGGAAAAGGAAAAAAATATTGATAAAGGGGGTGGTCATAACCTTTCTCCCAAAGCATCTCCCATAACATATAGAGCTCCTAGTCCACTGAGTGGGTTGGAAAAAGAGGAAAATTTGTTAAAAGTGATCAAAAAGTGATAAACATATTTGGAGAAGATAAATGTAAAATTTACAATTCAACAAAAACTGATGATGATGATAATGATGAGGAAGATGAAAAAGAAGATGAAGATGGTAATGATAAATAGGCTACAGATTATGGATGTGATGAAAGAATTGATTATAAACTTGATGATGTCAGCAACCAAATTATAAATAAATATGTAGATATTCCTCATGAGATTAAAGATTCATTTTATAAGGTGTATAATTCCAAATCAATGGGGTTTTTTCCTGAATCTTCACCTATTGATAATATTGAGGCTAGTCAAGTTACAACTAGTCATGAAGTTTTATATTTTCCTATGGCTTAAAAGTGTTATAGAAGTTGTAGGAAAACATGTTGCTAAGAATGATAAAAATGAAATAGTAGAAGAAGGAATTTTGGAATGATTAGTTAGATGATGAAAATGTTCGAAAGTCACATGCTGATGAAAATGTGTAAAGTTAATCCACTGCTATTGATGGTAAAAGAGATTTTGAGATGAATGTTTCAACAACTGTTGGTAAACTATTCGAAAATGAGCTTTCTAGTGTTGAATAAACGATGGATGCTCAATGTTCATAAGGTCAAATTAATCTAGATGAGTTGGCATCAATTTACAGTGAACCTTTTTCTGTTGTTGTTTCAGACAATTGGGTGGAAGCTATAAAATATGAGTAAGGAATGTTCCCTATTGTTACAAAAATGCCTCCAAGTAATTATATCCTTAATTTAGTGTTGAAGGTGATCATAATGGACCCTAAATATCCAAAGATAATATTTATGTTATTCTTTAGAAGTTTAGTTCTGTGCAACATCCTTTACCAAAACCTTCTCGAGATCTTCCATATATTCCATTGGATATTTTCACATAGGTTGACATGAATGTTTGTGGTGAAAGGCTAATTGTTGTGTTTAAAAAATGTTTTAAAAGACAATCCCCTATTTTGACTAATCTAATTAAAGAGGTTTCTGTTTATATATTTGAGTTGATTATTCAACATATCCAACCTAATATGATGCTTCATGTTTATGATATAGATCTTGAAAATAAGAGGATTGGAAAATAGAAGGAAAATCCCAAATATTTGGTTGATGAAATGAAATCAGAGTTTAGAGATTATTTGGATGGTATTATTAGAAGTCTTGGGGATGCATTGTCAGATTCCTTTGATGGTGTTGTTCCTACAATGGTGTTTGGTGCTGATTAGTTGAGGTTAGTTATTAGATATGATCTAAGAGTTGGTTTTACCAGTCCTTTAGGTAGTGTAACCGATCAACCCAAAGAGACATTGAGAAAAATTCGGTTTAATTCTGACCATGTTCTGAAATTGGTTTCCAAATATGCTAATAAAATTAATAATGACAACTAGAATATTTCTAAAGCCATTAGTTAATACCTTTATTGAATCTATACTAATAATGAGATAGTTTCAAATTTCATATTATTGGATAAAAATTTGAGACTGCCTCCTGTGACTCATGATTTTAAAGAGAACGTTAGACAACTTAATGAGAATACCCATGTGTTGAATATATTTATGGAAGTGAAGTGTGACTTATTTAGTGACATAGAAAGGGGTGGTCAAATAATCATGTATTTAATTTCCATCATAAAGAATTTTCATCATGATCAAGGATAGACAATGGTTTCTCAATCAACCATTCTAATTACGCCTTAGTTATCCTTTAGTGCTGGTGTTACTGGTGATTCCCCTGTACCTTTTCTATCTAGTTGTCAAACTTTTCTTATAGAACATCTTCATGTTGTGTTCTAGATCAGACATATTATTATTTGGAAATCTCCATGTTAGATATCTCATTGATATCTCTTTTGGTGCTTCATCAACACTTCCTCATCTTTCTCCTGCTATTCCGGATAAAGAGAAAAACAATCCAAAAATAAAGGAAAGGAACTGATGGACACCTATGTCAAACATTTAAATTTTTCTTATGTTCGATTAGAATGTTATATATTTGATGGGATTTGTCTTTTAATATATTTTTTTCTTATAATTTATAATTTATTTCTTACCTCTTCTTATGTTAATTATATTATTATCTTCCAGTCAAAACTCTCATTTGTTTATTTTTCCTTAAATTCTTATTTTTTATTATGGTATTATTTACATTTTTGATAATACGAAAATTTGGAGAATTTTTTCTTTAATACATAATGTTAATGAAATACATAATTTTAGGTATTTTTTTCCAAAAATCCTATGTTTAATTTTTTATGTTCCCTTTGATACTTTATTATATTTATCTTTAATAATATATGTTTTACATCCTCCTATTTTTTTAGAATATGTTATTATCTTGGATTCTATTTTATTATTATGTATTTGATACCATCTCAACATAATGTGATTGATAAGTCTTGATTTATATTTTTTATCTTGTTTAATTTGATCAAATGTGTTTTATGACCTATTTTTACATTTATAATATTATTTTTATGGCATTATTTTTGATAAAAAAATGGGATATTGTTAACTCTCTAGTTTTAATGATAAAAAAAGAATGTTTTTAATAATATTGATAAATTTTATGTTTCTAGGTATGTAATATTAATTATAAGAACTAGTGATAAATCTATGTATGTATGAGACACTGTTGAGTCAGACACCGTTAGTCATGATTTAGATGTCTCGGCTGCTACTGAAAAAATTGAGGCACACTCCCTCATGCAGTAGAGAAGATAAATATAGTCATATAGAGAATGACATGCTGAATAGAAGAAATTATGTGGATAGAACGATCTTGATATTAACTGAAAATCCAAAAGTATATGCTATTTAAAAACATAAAAGAGATCACCTACTATGAATGCTCGACTAAGGAAGTCAAATTTCAGTGGTTTCCTTTAGTTATAAAATGAGAGTTGCGACACTCTATTTTCATTAATATTATCAAAGAACTCGATATAATCATTATATCTAAATAAAATGAAGAGTCGCAAACTGCATTACAACAGACCAAGATTCTCTAAACTATATACTCTGATATTTCTCATTTTTGTTTATATTTATTAAATTTGAGCAGTGTATTATATACTATGTTTTATATACACACATTTTCTACTATGCTAAACCAGAATATAGACGATATCTTCTCAATGTCCCTACTTATTTGTTTTCCCAACATATAAGAGTGGTATAGGTTTTTGTGTGGCTTGTTTATCTGTACTCCCATTAATAACATTGGAAGAGGTCATGTGTAACCTGGATAGTGTTATATGTTATAAATCCTGATTTAGTTTTGGGACCATCTTGTTTATTTTTTATACAAACTATTTTAGGGAGGGTGATCACAAAGTGTATAGGACTATGCATCTACTTGAGATTGAACCCCTTAAATTCATTCGTTTTGATGTCTGTTTAAATTTTGTTTTATTTAATTTCCAATTTAAAACTGATTTTTTTTCAACAATATATATATATATATACATGGATTTTTTATCTTAATTCAGGTTCATATAATATCTTAAATAAGAATACTAATTTCAAAGGATCAATAATAGTGCATATTATTCATATGAGACTTGATAAATCCTTAATAAAATCATTAGAAAGACTATGATATACATATTACTACTTATTTTGATAAAAGAATATATTTTTAAATATTTGGTTGATTTTAAGATAATCAATGTATAACAGAAATTTTTATTGGGTTCTCAATTCACCCCCATCATGAGATACTCACACAGAACAACACAGTTCTTTCTCGATCCCATTTAACCAAAGACATGATCACAACATAATGTCCTCAACATTTTATCCAAAGTGATCTCCACCAAAGGAATTAACATTTAAAGGCTCCATTTTTGAGCCATAGTACATCTAACCACAGATTTGTCATACAAATCATGCTCTTAATCTTTTCAATAATAATCCGGGTGTTATTTTGAACATATCAAACTGTTGGTTCCCCATTAACCTCATTTATCCAGGTCAACCCAGAATTTTATAAAATTCCCTGGAACAAATAGATCACACTCATATACACCTGATGACAAGGCAGAAAAAATTACCCACTGAACTTTTACATCAAAAAATGGAAACCATTCCAAAGATTCTCAGCCTACAATTCCGGCATATTACAATTATAACAACAATGACTTCTTCCAAGGAACATTGTGTTTACAATGACCGTGTTATCCAAAATTCTTACCCAAATTATGGTGATGTTACTTGGCCAAACCATCACATTTCCATTAAAATATTCATGCCTCATCATGAACTATTTACTATTGATGGCTGTATAGTTTCAGAAAAACTGTGCACCATGTTTAGAGAACCCAAACATTGAGATTTTAGAGCCCATATCTCCCAAAAATAAATGAGACATCCGAGGGACCACCAATAATCTTACCGAGTGAACAAATGACACATTCAAGTGTCAAAACTCTCATAATTACGTTCCGATGCACAATTTTAAAAATGCCCATTGAGTAATAACCAAAAGTTCAATTTCCCTCAAAATATTACCTTGGATCAAAACACTAGCCATTGCAACCTCCCCGCCTTAGAGATTCTGATCTATAATAATCCCTCAAAAATAAGGAAAACATTACCCAACCTACAAGGGTTGTGAATTATTGTTCAAATTATTGTTTTTTGTTTCCACACGCCCAATGAACCTTAAATAATTTCATAATCATGCAACAATGAAGTTTTATACACTAGATACAACACTCATTTTACATTTGAAACACCTAAATGGGGATTAGTTGAGCCTGTTTATCCAAATACATGACCACGACATCATTTCTTGAAGATTGTTATCCATGGTTCTACCCACTCTCAGAATTTCCTTACAAAGAAATATCCTATGAATTTCAACAATGATTTTTACATGATTTTGATCATACCAAATGGTCGTTCCCCCATCGACCTTATATAGACAGGTCGAGCTAGCTTGTTATGAAAATCTTTGGTCAACACATAACACACTCATCTTCACCTGATAACATTCTAGAAACGGTTCCTCGCCAATTGTTTAAATCATGACAAGGGAAAAAATTTAATCCACTTTGGCTAAATATTCAAAAAATGTTAATCCTAAATGAAAAATATATTACAAATAGAACTGAAATTCCTTATTCTAAGGAACATTTCATTTAGAATAAGAATCTTCACAAAATTTCATATTAAAATTCCGATGACATTACATGGTCAAACCATCACCTGGACAATTAAATTTACATTCCATAGTAAGAATAAGGGTGTATCCAAGATCTAGACTACTTGAATTAGTACCCTTTAAACAACTCCTCTGAGCCTGAACCAAGTCTAGTATAACCTCATATTCAACCACTAGTGTCCATGGAACCAACCCATGGTAGTCTATAATCTATGATTACAAGTGAGGTGGAATTAGGCCACAAGTTCCACATCATATCATTGGATGGGTCTAGAGAACCATCCACCTGGAAGTCGAGTCAAAGGAAACTGATGTAGTCTGAGAGTCCATATGAGTCATTCTTAATTGGGAACCTAACTATCAGTCAGGACTAACCAAGCCTTGATAAAAACTATCTGTAAAATATGTAACAATAAGAAAACCACCCAAAAAATCCAAACAACTCTAAATATTTAGTGTGGAATAATACCAACACTCTCTTAGTGTATAAAGGATGATGTCAAGGTAGGGGATATGCTCATCACATAGTATGATACACTAAGTGGATTGTAATTATTTACAGTCATACACACCAGACTATAAGAAAAATTAACAATTGAACCTCAACTAGTCGACTTCATAGAAGAAGATCATCTTGACCTACTGGCACATCAACATTAACTAAACCACAATTCCTACCTCCACTTGAGGCATCTCGTGATCATTCATGCTTAAACACTGAATTCTTCAAATAAAAATAGTTTTTACAAATGGTTGGATTCATATCCAACCACATCAAGATCATGCTTCTGAACAGGCACCTACATGATTCCAAAATGAAAGCCTCAAAGGCATTAAAGCAAGAACAATCATTTCCAAATGGTCCTTCTTGGTTTGTTTCTTCTACATAAAAGGAAATTATCTCTACAACAGACACAACAATAGATAAAAACCACATTAGAAGTACGTGTGTCACTCCTCTAAGTCATGATCACATACATCAAAACATTGGCAAGTACGCCAAAACCGAATTACCGGTGTGCCAAAATACCGATTCTCTAAAACTCGTCCTAGGAATTGGGATGAATTCATTCCTTAAACTCCCATGCAAGAGAATTAACCCAAAGTCATATTTCCCCATATGACTATCAAATAAATGATGGCCTCCTAAGTCACCAAAGAAAAGGGATAGGGTTACGAGACCTATGAAGTGGTCGAACATGCCCAAGATATTTCTAACCATCTAAAATCGAACATTACATGATGCTTACGCCCATAACAAGGGTCAAGGTCACCATAACCACCCATCTGAACAAGGGTGTGATTTGATGCTAAGATACCTAATAAGGGGAATGGCACCTGAATGACACAAAATGTCTGGAAGTTCTCAATAGTTAGTAAAGAATTTTTCTATAACCAAACGTGGGCTAGCCCTTTAATAAAATAAAAAGTTAACCCAAACCCCAGGTCATGCCAAAAATATGTCACTAGGCTCAAAATAAGATCATATAATCCATTAGAAAAAAGTATAATTCCTATGGATAATGTTCTCTCTTCCATTCTAAGGCAATCGAAGAGAACTTAAAATTACCCATACACAAGGTTTTTAAACAGTGGAAACCACCTAGGGTTCCATTTTAAGAACATTACATTTATTTAAATTCAATATTTAGTCATTTAAAAATTAATCAAAACATCAATTACTATTTATAAAACAAAATAATTTTGGTAAAAGGTAAGGAAAAATAGTCTTGTATTATAAAACATCATTTGTAAACATTGGAAATTTATTAACACTACATAATAATTTGAAAATCTATCATATTAATTAATTTTTGTGGATAAATTGATTAAAAAGGTCCTGTTAAGCCAACCTAGGTTCATCAAAATGAAACCCAACAATAGTTGCTTAATTACCAAAGATGTAATCACCCATTATGGGTTATATTATAAAGAAAATGCCCCAGCTGACCTACTTTGGTCAATTTGTGCATTTTAGAAAAGTTGAAAAATCTATATGAGTTCAAAAATTTTACATATTTCACAAGTATTACCATTTCAAAATACACCAAATATTCAAATATATAATGGATTATTCATATGGGCTACCATATACCTATCTATAGAGCTCCAATGCACATTACAGTTTAGAATTTGGATCCCATTAATCACAACCAATTCATTTCTTTTTTAAATTAAAAAAAATTACATTTATAAAAAATTTCATAATAAAACAAATCCTAATTTTATGGTTAGATTATATGGGTTTCCATATCTTGATTCGTAATGAACCCATACATTCCATAAATTGAAATTTATCTCCCATAAATCGCAACCAATTCACATTAACATTTAATATTTTCAAGCATTTACTTTTTTATAATGGTATTTAATTATGTATTAAAATATAATGTTCTAAATGAAAAAGTTTCCTCTTTCAAATTATAAGGCTTCCATTCACCTCATAATTGAGAACTTTCTCCCGTTTGATCACAACTCATAAATCATCTCATGAAAAAATTGACACATTAACAAAATGAATCATTTTATAATAGGAAGTAAACATAAAGAAATGTGTTAAAAAACAAGAAGCATTGATTATAAAGAGGAAAGAAATTATAAAAAGATAGAAAGCTTGGAATAAAATCAAAATATGTGAGTAGTCCATAAATGAAACAACATGGCATGGAATATTATTTTCCTGTGAATATCTATATACATATAAGGATGTATGCAATGCTTCACCCTTTCCATAATGGTATAAGGGTGAAATTCCATAAATTTCATAAACCAATAATTAATAGAAAATAAACCATTCAATCAAGTTAAAATCATATCAAATATAATATCAAATAGTATAAAAAACAATCCCATCACTGAACACTTGGTCATTCCCCCATGGGTGGGGTGATCAGTCTGAGACACAATAATTTACCAAGCACCGACACATCCTTAGTCACTTTTATATCATCCCAAAACAATACGATAAATGAAAAATAATCCCATGATACAACTTTTTAATGTCACAGAGCAATATACCACTAAACTGGTATCTGAACCAGTGGTTCACATGGCCTTTAATGCACCTCCCCATATGCCAGATGCTATTGAATAGTAGTGAGGGTCTATGATGTTGATAGTGGGGAGACTATTCTCTCATTATAAAATTAAAAAAAATGAATTATTAGAAACTAAATTACAGAAAATAGCAGAAGCAATAATAAATGAAAGATAAAAAATTGAGTAACAATATAATAACTGAATAAAATAGATTCATGCATGTCCAGATAATGATTCATAACTAAAATAGTAGAAATATAATATAAATGATGATATAACAAAATTTGGGATCAAGAAAAATAAAAAAATTCAATAAGGCGATCTCCATGATAATCCTATGCTCCAACTTAGTCCTATGATCCTAACTCCTAGATCCAAGTAAACCAATACAATCTATCAGCCATGGTAATGAAAATAAGAAGGTCTACAGGGGTCCCATAGTTGAATAGGACACCGGGTCAATACTGCCTTCTTTGGCCGATAACCGGAATGAAATTTATAACCAATATATATATATAGTAATTATATATATAGTATAATTATATAGAGAATCCACCTCTATAGACCAAGTGTGTTTTGATGCCTAATAGCCATATACATGGAATAATAGTTGCTGGCTGGACTATGTCATAACTTAGATATCCATGACTTATCTAACGAGCCTATAAGCTCTAGAAATAGAGTACATTCCCTACATCCCAATAGATTGGGGTATGTCAAGCCCATCACTCGAGATGGAGAGTGTATACACCATGGAAAAAAAATCTAATCATGGAACATGGTGTATAAAGATGATTGCATATATCATATCACTATTACAAGATGCGATTCTCTACACACGATGTAAGGGAGTGTGATGTACCCATGATTAACACACCCCTTACCATAATCCACAACCCTATAAATGTGTATTAATTGTAATATAATCCATGAGGAAAAACCAATATTGAAACTCAGTAATCAAGAACATGTATATATATAACGTCCTGGATTCGGATTCCACTCATCTGGTGACCCGTACCTAGTTGGACACATGGACCCAAGTGTACTTACCCTAATTCTAGAGGCTGATTCCCAGTTGTGAGAGCCTAGGGTGTGATAGTGGTGAAACTATTCCCTCACTAGTAGAGTGTAACAAAAAGGAATAAATAATAATAAAATAGTAGAATCAGTAAATAACATACATATGAAATAAATAATGAAAGACTGATAAAATAAATAACCAAGCATCATTGCATGAAAAAGATGGTGCATAATGTTGTGTTCTAAGAAAAAAACAAAACAAGTATACAACAGGAATCCAAAATATATGTTCTAAAATAAAAAGAATCAAAGTAAACTAAGAAGCATCACAATCCTCAGCTCGATCCCATGCTCTCCAACTCCAAAATTGTATCTCAAGTACCTCTAGAAGGAAACTTTCCCATTTAGACACTTGGACAATATATTTTTTTGGGCCCAAACACATGATCTAAATAGGGTGTGAGAAAAAAATACTAGTAGGTGACAACCCATGATCTGAGCCTATATATCAATGAGTATATGAAACAGGTAGTGTACAAATAAAATTGTAAACTAGGGAGTACCAAAAAGTAAACAATCCTACAAGTCCTATTGTATCTTTTCATTAATTATTTTCGCTTCAACTATTCAATTACATTGAATTATATAATTCTTGATATCTAGCCTATGCCCGTTAATCCCCCTTATAAAAATTTTTAATAGATTCCATTGAAGGCTATCTAAAAACAATTACGTGAAGACTGAATCCAAGCTTGTGAATTGTCTTGGAAGATATTTCATAAGTCATTCCATTTCATTATTTTACTCAATATTTTTCCCAAAGATATAGAAAAATATTTCCCGCATGCATAAGCAATCGTCACCCTCAGTCATAACAAATACTCACACATATGCATAATAAATCCTCACCCACAAGTATAACATATCCTCACCTGTAGGTATAACATTCAGTTAGGGTCGAGCCTGACATATCAACATTTCAACATAATAAACAACACATTTAATTTACACTATTACATGGTTAACATAATAACAACTTATGTGGGCATCATACATAACAAGAAAGAAGTGAAATAATCTATCCCAAGGCATAAAAAATTATACTCACAAGGGAAAAATCTACATAAGAAGACTATTAATTAATCTAAACCATGATAAGGCCTTATAATGACCTAACTCACATGGGAATGTTCACATTTTGAGAAAAACATTCTCGGTATGCTTAAATAGGCATAGGCATAACATATGGAAAATGGGAAATCAATAATCTCAAACCCTTAACAAAATCAATCACAATTTATCACAACTGCAATTCGAGTATAAGTGTAATTCATACATTACAAGGTAATAAGGGAAATAAGGTATCCCTCATAGGAAACCTCTCCCAAACAACCATAAGTGGTCATTCTAATGGAAACACACCCATGGGGTGGCTGTTAATCAAACCAACAACCAGAAACATGCTTAAATTATTTTAGTTCATTGACTAATCATCATTAGGTGTTAATATGGGTTAATTTACATTCAAGACTACACCCTAAATATTGGATAATGGAACTACGACATAAATAAACAACGCAACATTGAACTAAGGTCACAAGGCCACCTACCTCATCATAATATGACTCTCCTCATCTAGACATAACCTCCAATTCATGATAGAACGGTGTGGACATACAAAATGATGATAAATGATCGACCTTAAACAACTTCATCAAGGTAAAAAATCATGAAGAATGAATCAAGTGGTATTTAGATATTACTGATTGCAGTCAAACCCCTCTAACATCGATTGAATTAGAGTTCAAACAAAGATTTATGATGAAATATCATGTTCTACGCTGCTTATTCATAAACCCAGGATAGCCGCTGTCAGTTTTAACAAAAATGTTGCTACAAACTAATTTAATGAAAAATAGTACACAACATGTACCTGAGACTATATTCCATGTCTGTATAGTTTTTGGAAAGACCTTTACATGGCCATGTATCAGGATTACATGGCATGTTGCCTGACATACACAACGTGTACCTATAAGTACACAATGTCTAGTTCCCAGTCATATTGTGTAACAAGCTTGATATAAGGACCTGCCTTAAAACATTACATAATCTTGAATTAAATGAATAATTCACACTGAGGATCTTTTCAGGTTTAGTGTTTTAGAGAATTAGACCATAATAATTACATCTCGAAAGATTACAAAGTAGACACTTCTACTCAGTTCCAATTTTTTTCATAAAATAAAAACTCTTAAAAAGAAACTTGCCTAGTTCCATGTTTTAGATATCATGTATTTCCTTGATCCTATCCTTGAACCTATTCATCTTTATGTCCAGTGGAAAACATTTCAAAAACATGGGATGAGCATAAAAAGCTCAGTAAGGGATACAAAAATAAGGAAAACTATTTGTTTCTCAAAACAACAAGTAGATCATGAAAACGTCATCATAAGTAATACTTTTAACCTTTATGAAGTATTAAATACTCTTCACTGAATAAAATATCATTGCTTACCCTTTTTTAACCTAAGGATCACCATAAAACCAATATAAGGAACAAAAAACATATAAAGGTAACTTGGGACATAAACATACTTAAATGGAATAACCATACAGTCAGCATCCACAGATGTCACTAAATGGAATAGCCATATGGATGACTTCCATACCCAATGCATTAGAGGTTATAACGTAACCACCCATCCCAGTTTATCAGGGCACTACCTTTCATTTGGTTTATCACATAACCAACCGTCAAATGTCCAAGTACCATTATAATATCATAACACATACAACAAATATAAAGGAATGAGAACATTTACACATTTCAATCACAATATATTGACCTAAAAAATCCATTATCAAAACCATTTTAAATAAAAATATAAATAAAAGAGTATATGATTTTTATTTTACTTTTAAAAACATTACAACATGTTAAGGAAGCCAAAGATCAAATGATACTTGTGGTGGCAGAAAGGTCGCTGTCACCTCGTACATTAAAAAGAAACATAATTTTTGTCATTTAATAAAATGCTTTGTAGAGAAAAGATTCTTTTTGAACAAAAGTAAATGTCAATGGGGTTTATACACCATATAAAAGAAATTTGTGTATAAAACAAAATATGACTCAATAAAAGGAGATTGAGATGAAGTCCCTTACAAAGACTGTTGGGCAAAAATACCTCAAGGTAACATTGTAGTACTTTTGGGTTGATTGTGTTTGTTGACAAAGTAGGTTTTCATGGATATTTGTCGAGTTCCCAAGAAGTTGATGACAATCCTTGTTGAAAAAGAACGATGACAATGGAAAAGGACGATCTGGAGGTGGTGAGTCTTCGCGATTACGTCAAGCTTCGCGAACGGTAGAGGTTGAAGCGCATCACGGCGGTGAAGGGCTTTGTGAGGGAGCTTCGTGGCGAAGGTGCGAAGGTAAGTTGACGATGATTCTTCATGACTACGTCAAGCTCTGCGAATGGAAAATTTCCGTGGTGATTTGCGATTTGGACAGAATTCCGACTGAAACTTTGGAGCTTCGCGATTTGAAATGACGTGGTGTTGACTTCACGCGGAAAGGTCGAGGGTCGATGGAATCGCCTATAAATAGAGGCCAACCCCCTCGAGAGAAGTAGAGAGATAATTTTCAGAGAAAATCCATTGTTCTCGGTTCGCAGAGGTGGTTCGCGAAGGTAGTGTGCTTCGCGAAAGGGGAGCTTCGCGGCGGCTATTCTAGCTTCGCGAAAGGCGTGTGCGCCACGTTGGCTCAGTGAGCTTCGCGGAGAGGCAGGAGCTCCGCGACGGCCTAAGCATTGCGAAGGTCTGTGCATCGCGAGAGTGATTCGCGATAGAGCTTCGAAAAAAGGCTGGAACTTCGCGAAGGCTTGTTTGAGCTTCACGAAATTGGGAGCCTAGCGAAGTAGGGTGCTTCGCGAAGGTCTTTCCAAAGGTAGTTTTCCTAGTGGATAGTGGCAAAGGGGTATTCATCTACGGGTGAAAGTTGAACTTCAATAGAGCATCTACATATAGAGAAAGATGCATTCCTTAATGAAAATGAAGAGACCTACAGGTCTATAAACTGTGAGTGAATCCCTTCACATAGCAGTGATCTTAGGACGAGGAAAAAGGTGATCCTCTCCACCGGCAGTGATCCAGAGAGAGAGAAACATGGAGTGACCCTTGGGAAAGCAGTGAGATGACCCTAAACCTTGTATAGGTAGTGATCCTGGGCATAGAAGTGATATATCCTGAACATTGTAATCCACAGCTAGTGAAGTTTAGTGGAATTGGTACGCACAACAACTTGTCGGCGTATGCTCCTTCGACGTAGCCCAGTGAGGGTGAACCAAGAAAAAATCTTTTTGTCTGCGTGCTTACTTCCCTGCAGTGCATTTGAAGCATCATCATCAGACAAAGAAGAAAATAAGTGATCATAATAAACACACAAGTGCAAACCAAGTGACCCTTGTAATAAAGAGTTCAAGATCCAGTGGGGCTGGAAGAATTTTGAAAAAGAATATCCATACCCTGATTCACCCCCCCTCTCAGGGTATATAGGCCCCTATTGGTCCTAACAAAGACGATATCCTTAGATTAAATACAAATCAATGGAATTATTGTGTGTGAAAATATAAATACCGAAAATATAAGTTTATAGTAAGTGTAAAATAATCATAGGTCATTCACACATATTCATAGCATGACGTAATCAATAAGTAGAGGTTTAACCCAAAGAATTGAAATTTGGTTAAGAAGTTCCCTTATAAAAATACGATAGCCTAACGGTGTCACATAAATTATTAGAAAAAGTGTTGATGAGAGATATAATGGTATCTCATCACATGGACATAAAATTTACATCAATAAGGATATATAAGAATATATCCCATCATAATAATACATAAATTAAAAGACATAATAAAAATAACCCTTTTAAAAAGAGGAGGGTGATAGGTTCCCTTACCAATTTGGTAACTTATGAAACATACACTCCATGATAGAAGGACCATACAATGTTGATGTAATTACCCATAAATGGAAGTTTATTACACAAAGGGTATACTAATGAGCAGTACATACACCACTCAAAGGAGATAGTGAAAATGTAGCATTTATCTCACGAGAATAAAAAGTGAGATAAAAAACCCCTTACCTCGTTGTAATAAATCATGTCAAATGACAGAAATATAATAAGAACCAAATGAATCATAAAATACCATGAATATAAATAGAATAATGATAATTTATATCAAATGTAAGTACACAATACACCACATACAACAAATAAGTTGCGAACAATGGAAATCTCACGGAATGAAAAGTGAGATAAGAAACACCTTACCACATGTCTGAATTGACTCACTCATATGTTCCGTGTTCTTCCTAAATGATAAACTTAAGTAAATTTATACTTGATTAAGAACCTTTTTCAAGTTTATTATTTCTTTTATATCACTTATTACCATGTTATAAACATTATGTAATCATTTAAGTTAATAACGATCATTTTGTCGATATTTGGTTCTTGAGTCAAAAGTGAACTTATTATATTTACAAGTTGTTCATGTAGTAAAATAAAAATTATCTCAAGAATCATATTAATGATGTATATATCATATATATCATATATATCCAGTATTTATATGTATTTATACCAGTACATAACATTTGAAGGATAGAAATGAAATGCACCATTCATGGAGACGGTAAGTCGTACGTACACATGAATGCTACTTTCATTTCTATTTAACATTTAATGGAATGAAAAAATTATGATATAAAGTAATATTATAATTCCAGTATAATATCATATATAATATCATTAACTACATCCTTTATACATCCCACATATGGAATTAATGATTCAAATCACTTTGAGGGGGCAGTTGTCTGCACTTCCTAAAATGAAATTATCACGTTTACCCATTATGAAAACCATAAAGGTATGTAATAAACGAAAAATATAGAATCATAAGGAAAACATAAAAATAATATATATATAATATATATATATATATACAGTGAAATCTTAATGGCCACCATGATAGGCGGTAGGAGATAATTGAACAATCATTGTTTCGTGAGGCAATAGTTCGCCGTCCACAGAAACATTATGTTCTTCACCCATTAGATAGAGGTGTGTGTAATTGTAGATCTAATAAATCTCCTATAAACATACTAGTATATTGAATATAGTGTTTTTGTCACAAAATAAAGGAATAAAAAGAGTTTAAGGGGTTAGAGAAGCAAAATAAAACGAAAGAACATAAGTGAAGACATTACCATTAAATCGGGTAACTCCCCTTGGTTTGTACCAAAAGGGCTACTTGATGTGCTTTCATCCTAAGGTAAGGATTATAAGATGAAGAGAGGGATCTTGGGAGCTCATTATAGTTGAGGTTGGATGAGGAAAAAGGCTTGAGAAGTGTGAGAAAGGTGTAGGAAGTGGAGTCTTTTTATAAGGGAGAGGAGGGGTGCTTTTGGAAAGCTTGAAAATATTATTTTATTATATAATGATTTTCAGTTTATAGAGGTCCGAAAATAATTAAAGTAGAATATAAGGTGTCCCATGTTAGAAATAAAATAATTCAATAATAATTGGACAAGTTTTGGATATTATTTTAAACATTATCTTCATATTTATTTAAATTATTAATTAATGACGTAAACACTGCATCATCATTGTGCCATAAATAATTTTTTTATTTGATGTCTAAAAATTGTTAAAAAATTACAATGATGTAGGAAATATTTTTATCTTTCTAATTAATATTTTAATAAAAATTATAACTTATATAACCCTATGTAAAAATTTGTTTAGTTAAACAATACATGTTTGTGACATTTTTATTTTTACTTTAAATAAAACGTTATTAATGTCATTATCATACCCTAGTGGCTCCATAAGGCCACCAAATTGACCCATGGATTGTATTTGTCTTCCATGACTCATCCAATTAGGTTATTACATGTTTCAAAGTATTTTTATAATTTTATAATATTATTTTTACCTTAAATTACCCTAATTACCTTCAATCACTGTTAATAAAACACAAAAGTAACTATTCACAAAAAAAAATTCATCCCATTGAACCAAATTTTAATTACTAATGACAACCATATATGTCATATTTTTTAAATTCAATTCACAAAAGTGGTAAAATTTCATTTAAATGAAAAATTCAGTTTTTAACAACTACTTAGTGGTTTCACTATTCATAAAAAATTGATGTTATTCAGAAAAATACAAAAAATTCATCCTAAGCTATATTTGATATTCCAAATTCAAAAATGATTTCCATTATTCCAAATTAAAAACATACATGTTTCATTAATTAATTTTATAATTAATTCCAGCTGTCAAAACAAATAACATGTTTTTAGGAAACAATATCTATCAAAAGATTGACACTTGTTTATGTCCAATTTCAAAGTGAAATTAACTCCAATTATCACCATTGGATTAAATGGTAAAAATATATTTTAATTACACTTTAAACCCAATTAATAAGATAATATAGCCATATAAATAAATTAGAATAAAAGGAGGTTTTGAATTAAAATACAACATTTTCACTATTCATTAAAAAATGTACTTTATCAGAAAAACAAAAAAAAAACATACTCAAAGTAAATTTTGATGTCCCAATTCTCAAGAAGGGTTTATTTTGTCAAATATAACATATAAAATTGAGAAAAATTATATTTAAATTTTTTTTCTCCATCAAAAGGTGTTTAATCGTCCTTTTAATGAATATTAGAATATTTATGCTTAAAATCTGATTCATTTGCCTTTTAAGCCTCTATCATTTATTGGGTAATTGTTAAAATATCTAACAAACATATATAATGATTTTTTAGTTAGTTTTGTTCATTCCCGCCATTTCAACAGTTAGGCATTAACTACCTTTTAAAATAATATTATTATATAATATGTGTGCAACATAAGTTTTCAAAGAAAATCATTGTTGCATATTTGGTATGACATCGAAAATAACATCGCCTTTAAAGTAATATTAATATTTTATTCACAAATATTAATATATATGAACATTTCTTATTTATTATTTACCTGGGATGTTACACTTTAAGCCATCCCTTGACCTATTTCCCCCCATTTTTTATGTATAAAATGAAAAGGAAACATCCATACCTCAAATGACGAACTAGGTTCTTACAAACTTCTCCCATAAAAAAAATTCTTCCTTGAATTTAATTTCCTTGGGTGATAAAGAATTATATGACAAAAACTCTAGCCATTATGATTGTATGTCAGCCTCCCTTTCCCATGTCACATCCTACACTCAACCATGCTGCAACAGCATTCATACCAAAGGAACATACTGAAAACAGAGAATCGTCATGCTATGATCCTAAATAGGATTGAGATGCTCATAAAAGGATGCATCTTCCTCCAACTCCACTTCATCGGGATGAAAGGTGTTAGGCGGGTCTGAAATGTAACATCACAACTGAGAAACATAGAGGATGTTGTGTATAGACCCAAACCTATTAGGAAACTATAATTTATAGGAAACTATCCCAACTCTCTCTAGAATCTTAAATGGACTGACATATCTCGATGAAAGCTTAATCTATCTTCCAATCCCCTTGTTCCCTAACCTTGATGGAACATGTAGAAAAACTTGATCCCTAACCTCGAACTCCAGAGGTTATCTGTGGCGATCAATATAAGATTTTTGACGAGACTGCGCAGTAGCCATCTGCTTCTGAATCTACTGCACCCACTCACAGGTCTCATGCATGAGACGTGGTCAAAGTAAAGTAGGCTCACCCACCTCTAGCCAGCACTAGGGTGATCGGGATGACCTATTTTACAAAGAGTCATAAGGTTCCATCTCTATAGTCTCTCGGAAACTATTTTTGTAGGAACTTTTAAACATGTGAATATACTTCTCCCCACATCCCCCATATTCTAGGGTGTATACTCACAACATGTCCTCCGACACCTTTATCGTATGATCTGACTATCCATCAATCTAAGAGTGCTATGCTATGCTCAAAATCACCTGTGTACCCATCACCATATGAAATGTCTTCCAGAAATGAGACATAGAGAAGATATCCTAACCGAAATGATGGAACAGGGAACACCATAAAGCCAGGCACCTCTTGAATATATATCTTCCCAATTTGATCATCCCAGAAGGTCAACATGACCAACAAAAAGTGAGAGAATTTCATAAGTCTATCAACCACCACCCACATCTTATTGTTACCTCTAGGTGACCTGGGTAACCCCATCACAAAACCCATCGTGACATAATCCAATTTTCAATCTGGAATAGGTAACTGCTGTAAAAGCATGATGGTCACTAATGTTCCTCTTTCACATACTGATAGGTGGAACACCTTGTAACAAAACCAGACACCTCTCTCTTCATTCATGGCCACCAGTACTGATAATGAAAGTCACTATACATCTTGGTATCTGTAAGATGTACTTCCCAAGCTGAATCATGAAACTAAATCATCAACTCCTCGTGTATTTCCACTGGAATCCAAACACTTCCATGGATATAAATGATATCATCATCACCTAACATCCAATTAGGAGGTGGATCCTCACCTGATACACTATCCCACATGATAAGGTAATCAAAATATGGTAGCTGTCTCATCCTCACTCTTCCCAGGAGGGTAGAAGTCATTGATAAAGTAGAACGAAAATTATTTTCCTAACTATTGTGCACATCCAAGTGGATCTAAGAGAACAACTCCATAAGATGCCACTCTCTAATGGACACCTACACTACATGCATCTGAGTCATCCTACTCTATGCGTCGACCCCTGTATTTCATTTCTAGGAATTTAAGAATGTTCGAAGTCTAAATACTGAAGGTAATCCAACCACCATCACTGCCTCAAATTTATACCATGATGAGTAAGGATGTACTTGAGTCCCTTATAGTCCATATACACCACAAATTCTCCCCAATAAATAATGTATCCAATAGAGTAAGTCAGAAAAAACAACGTCTAACTAGAGATCATGTGTCTAATAGTTACTCTTATGTTTCCTCTACTATTGAGACCCATATGCAATGACTTGACCCCCCTGCATAAGTACTGCTTCCCCGATACATGATATGTCATAGAATAAAGTGTCACTCCTGCCCGACTCTAGAATAATCCATATCATTGCAAACTTTAACTTCACTTTCGGCTCTTGAAAGACCATCTTGTAAGAATATTACCTCACAAACATCACACCCATATTAGTTAAGACCATCATCTATGCTGCTAAGCGTGAGACATCATATATGAAATGCCTCTAGTAACCATCCAGTAATAGAAAACTACACACCACAAATATGTTATTGGGATGATCCTAGGTAAGTACTACTCTAACCTCTCTGGTTCCACTTATAATCCTGTCTATGAGATGAGGTGACCCTGGATGTGAATCTGACCCATCCAGAAACAACACTTTGTGAGCGTTTCATATAACTGATGCTCTCTCAGTGTATTCAAAATGATCTCAATATGGTTGAAATGGTCATGTCAATTGTGAAAATACACTAAGATATCATCCATGAAAACTGCCATATAAGAATCCATGTATGGATGGAACACTCAGTTCATCAGTGCCTTGAAAACTTCTAGTGCATTCGTGAGATCGAATGGAAATACCAGATATTAATATAGAACATACCTTCTAAAAAATGTGGTACAAGGTATTTATGATGGTCAAAGACATACCTCGTGATATCCGGACCTATGTTATATTTATGAGAACACTCAGTCTCATCAAATATGATCAAATAGGTAATCTAAATGTGGCATGTGATATCAATTTTTAACCGTCAGCTAGTTCAGTTTCTGATAGTCTACGCATAGCCTGAGGGTACCATCCACCTTTTTTCAAAAAGGATTGGCAAACCCCATAGATAATTACTGTGTTGGATATAACTTATTGCCTTTAAATACTATAGTTACCTCTTAAGCTCCTATAACTCTACTATAGCCATCCTGTAAGGAGGAATGGATACTTGTGCATCTCTTGGAACTAGATTGATCATGAACTCCACCTATCTCATCAGAGGTAACCATAAAAAGTCATTCGGTAAAACATACCTGAAATTATAAACCCTTGGAGGGAAATATATCTAATGTGTTACATTTTAATCTAGATATAACATAGAAATATGTGTTGTCATCCCACTCAACCCATGTTTCTATGGTCCAGCTTGACTTTCCTCAACATCACACTCTCCCTTGGATAGAAACGATCCTCCTTCTAGATACATAAAAGAAACCCTATGACGATAGAAATTGAAAAAGCATTGAAAGAAGAATAACTATTCCATTTCGAGTATGACATCAAATCCTGTTATATCTAAGAAATAGAGGTCACTAAAGAAGTGACACCCACCAAACTCAAGGGGGAACTCCTTACATTGACATACACCTACTATCCTTATCCCTAATAGATTGTCAAGCATCCTAACATCATCAAAAGAGAAATCACATATCCCAAGGCTCTATACAATGGAAAAATATATAAAACTATATGAATCCCTTTAATCATATAAAGTAGAAGATAAAACCGATGAATATAGAATAGTACCTCTAACAATAGAAGGTACGAGATCTGGCTCATGTTGGGTATGTTGTACATCATAAGTCTGACCTGTACCGCGACCCCAAGACACTGCTTGGCTACCATAATCTGACCCACCCAACTGTCACTAAGATCCTGGGGTCCGTCTACCAGGACCATGACCACCACCTCTTCCTGAACGACCTGATGTTTTCCAAATTCCCAAACTAGTGAGAAGCTGCTAACCCTACTCCTAAACATGAAGCTAGTTCAGAACTTCTCTCGCTAGATGCTAGTGGAAACTCCCCATAGAAGCGTTATATATGGACAATCATGCCACAATTTCAACACATGAATGAGTATATGGGGCACTATGTTATCTAATTCCCTTATCTTCCACACTGGTAACACCACACCAGGAATCCAGAAGAAACATATTGATTGCTTGTATCACCTCTAGAAAGCTCTATACAACGCTTCTTGCCCTCGGTCAAAACAGTACCAGATCTTGGTGTCGAACCACCCAAGTTCGCACCTACAAATTCCTGTAGATTATGATCACAAATCAGTGCTTGATATAAGATGGAATATACAAAAGGCAGCCTTAAAAATTTCACCGATGATTAGATGTCATACCTGAGACCATTTTTAATTCTCTTAGCCCTAATTGTCTCTTCACCCATCAGAATAGGTGTGAATCTATGAGGCTCAGTGAAACATGTAGATTATTCCACAACTATCATATAGCTCTTATCTAGTTTCATGAAATCCCATGAATTATCAGCCCATAAAATCTTGGGAAAATTGTAGTCATAGAAGTCTGTCAAAAAAATCTCCCCATGCCATGTCCCGATGACACTATGTCTGAGTGATAACATCCCACCAACTCTTGACCGAATCACATAGCACATAAGTAAATAGCCTGAACCTACTCTTAGGATCCATATCATGATTTTTGAAGATCATAAGTAGGGACTCCATAAATTAATCCTCATCCTTTGGTTGACCATCCTCTAAAAACGTAGGCTGATGCTGCTACTTTAATACTCATGTCAATTCTTCAGTAGACATAGAAGCCTGAGGTACTCCTTAAAAGGTTTATATAAACCTCATAAATCATTCAAAAATATATTAATCAACACCTATGTTTGGTATAATAGATGGTACCACAACCTAAACATATGTAGGATCCTCTAGTATTCAATGGCCAACCACCTCTGGGGTATGATCATTGCCAGTCTTCTACAATACAATTGGGTGTTGTTGTAGTGGAATTACTCTATATAGTCAAGTACACACCTCAATTCAAGATTAGGATAATGGTTTTTAGTTTAAGAGTAAAATAACCAAGCATAATAAGAAAAACCTTAATATTTTATAAAATATTAGTACACGACATGTAAGAACAATACATGACATGTACACTTAATCCCTTACATGGCCGTGTACGCGAACTGGACTAGGAATGTAAACACCCTAGGTAAAAAACATGTAGGAACTATAAACAGTGTTTAAACTTATGCTCCTACATGGTTTTTTACTCCCATTGGCCTTTGCATGTAAACACCCCAGGTACACACAATGATAGTCGGGTACATGACATTCACACACGTCTTCCCTCCTGGCGATGTGTTTTTGCATGGCATCTGATTTTTAACAAGTGAATATATGATTCATGAGATGGAATACCCTCATCTCATTGGTTTGAAAAAAATATAACCATAATTATATTAATACTAAAAGCACAAAACAAGTGAGTCACCCAACATTTAAATCTAATCAACCGTAATAGCTCAAAATCTAAAACTTACAATTTTATTCATAGTAATTTGTCTTTACTATATATGAGGAGTAGATACTCTCGTCTACATATTAGTAGAAAATCCATTTAATTTCCATCACTTTACATGGTCACTAAACAAAAAAGCAAACAAAAAAGTAAAACTGCTATGATACGACTTTGTAACATCCCAGATCCAGATTCCACTCAGTTGGTGCCCCGTACCCTGGTGTCTACAAGGCCCGAAGATCATTTTCACAAATTCTAGAGGCTACCGACTAGCAGTGAGGGCGTAGGGAATGATAGTGGGGAACATATTCCCTCAATGTAAGAGTGTAACACAACATAATAAATAATAAGACAATAGAAGACGCAGTAAAAAGAATGCATCTGAAATAAACAGTGAAAGGCTGATAAGATAAATAACCAAGAATCATTCCATAAAAATGATGGTGTAGAATGTTATGTACTAAGAAAACCACCAAAATAGGTACAATTAAGGGATCCACAGTATATGTTCCAAAATAAAAAAACAATGGAAACTAAAAAGTATCCCAAGACTTGGCTCGGTCCCATGCTCTCCGACTACTAAATGACATATAATGTATAAGTAGAAGGGTGCTTTCCCTTATTGAGACCTAGAAAAATATAATCTGTTTGGTCCTAAAAGCATGACCTAAATAGGGTGTGATAAATAAATCCTAGTAGAAAAACACCCAAGATCTATTTCTATCTATTTGTGAGTATATACAACAAGTAGTGTACAAAAAGGGAAACTAGTAAACTATGAAGTAATTAGAAGTAAATAATCCTACAAGTATCGTTTCATATTTTCATTCATTATGTTCAGTTCAACAATCCAATTACATTGAATTATATAAGTCTTGATACCAATACTAGTACCATCAATCCCCTGTATAAGAATTCTATTTTGATACCTCAATAGGTTATCTAAAAAAATAAAGTGAACACAAAATCCAAGCCCATGCTTTGGCTTCAATGACACGTTATGAGTCATTCTATTTCAATATTCAACTAAACACCTTATCAATAGGGATAAAAACACCCTTCTCCCAGGCATAACCAATCCTCACCCTTAGGCATAAAAAATCCTCACCTATAGGCATAAAAAATCATCACCTGTAGGCATAACAGTCAATCAGGGTGGAGCCTGGCATATCAGCATTTCAACACAATAAATAACACATGTAACTCATGCTATTACATGGTTAACATTATAAACACTCACTTGGGATTCATACATAATAATAAAAAAGTTCATTAAACTATCATAAGGATTAAAAGATTATACTGGAATGGGAAGAATCTATATAACAAGGCCATTAAGTAATCTAAAACATTATCAATCCTTTGTGTAACCTAACTTGTATGGGAAGGTTCACAGTCCAGACATGCTTAAACAAGCATATGAATAACATGGGGAAAATGGAAAATCACTAATCTCAATCCCTTAACCAAATCAATCAAAATTTATCACAATTACAATTCCATTATAAATGGAATTCATATATGACAACCCAATAAGGGAACCAATGCATGCTTTATAGGATACCTCAACCAAATGGTCCTAAACAGTCATTCCAAGGGAAACTCACCCATGGCGTGTCCCTTAAACAAACAAACATGCTAAAAAATGCCTAAATTAATTTATTTCATGAACTAATCCCCATTAGCCAACAAAACTGTAAATTTCCATTAAAGGAAACACCCTAAACATGGGTTAACAACACTATGAAACATATAAATAACTCGACATTGAGAAAAAGGCATAAGACCACCTAACTCATCATAGTACGACACTCCGCATCCAGCCTCAACCTCCAATTCAATCTAAAATGGTGTATATCTACAAAATGATGATAAAATCTCAACCATTAATAAAATAGTTGAGAGAAATAATTATGAAGAACAGATCCAACGAAATGGAGAGCTTATTTATTAGGTTCAAAAACCTTTGATGGCGATAAAATCAGAGTTTGTAAAGAGAATCAAGAGGAAAAATCCCATTCAAATATGCTTGTTCATCATCTCTAGAGAGCCTCTATCAATTTTCACAAAACAATACTACTTTTGTATTTAATAAATAAAAAGTGAACATGGTATATACTTGAGACAACACACATACTCCATAGAGTTTCTATCAATACTATTGCGTGGTTGTGTATCAGGATTACATGGCATGTAGCATAACATACATAATGTGTACCTATAAGTACAAGTGTATTTAGTTCCATGTCACGCTGTGTAATAGTCTTGAAGCCATCCCTCGACCTCTTTCACCTCATTTTCATAAGAATAAATAGAAAAGGAAATATCCATACCACAAAAGAAGAAACAGGTTCTTGAAATATAAATAAAGAATATTCACATTTATATATTTAAGTCATATGAAAAAACCTCTCATGCAACTTTGAATACGAATTCAATTATAACGAGGGATAGTCATGTTCATAATTTGTTACATGAAAAATTAATTCACATATATCCCTTTATTCATGCTCAATTCCATTTAATCATTACAACTCATTTCAAGCATTGTATGTTGTAAACAATGGCCATCTTTTAACCATCCCATATCATCAATTACTTTTATTTCATTGAGGGAAAATCAAACCATCATGAATAAACCATATAATTAATGGCATGGCATTTAATCTATTAAAACATGAAAATTCATTTCATAAGGTCTAAGTAGGTACTTATAATGTAATATAAAAAAATATATATTCACCCAGTTGGTAAAAACCATTTATTAGTCAAGCCAAGCCCTTAGAAGTATCTTGGATGAATAGTCATTTATATAAGAAGGGGACAACTCAATTCAATGACATTCTTAAGGACCTAGTTATGATATTCCATATACCAAATGTTTAAATCAAATAATAAATAACTACAAAAGCAATAAGATAATCATGATTCGTATCACTAGTCAATATATATTAGTTTAGAAGAGCGCGCACCTCATCCTAGGGGTTTTATTATAAAAATATGAAATTATATAAGTAAGAATTTAATGGATCAAAAATGCTTTATACTCAAGAATTATTTTTAAATTTATCAGGAATAGTTTTAATAAGCTGTTTTAAAAATACCAAAATATAGGAAATATCCATAGATCACCTACCTCAAAGGGGAGATAAACAAGTTGAATAATTTGGCACTTTTCATTTCCATTCAAGATCACCGAGGCTATTGCATCTCACCTCCGAGTATGTGTACCTGAGCATATATATAAGAAAAACCATACCCTATGTATATATACCCATATCCATGAATATGTAAAAGGGGATCCTTAAATATATGCTTGTATATGTATATACCCATTTATACTTACACATGTATTCATTTCTCATATATATACGTAATACCACCAAGCTCCAGAATATATATTCATGATTCAATGAGAGAATATATATATATATATATATATCAGAGTTACTTACATATATATATGCCTACCTTTGCATATACAGGTAAGTTTCCTTTGACTCTGGTGACTCGAATCCACTCAAGGAACCAAAATGCGCTATGGAAAAATATTACTAGTAATTGAAAAACACTAAAAAAACCAAAATAAAACTATGATTTACAAAACATTTGGAGAAAAAACTACCTTAACTGATGATAGAAACATGAAAAGATTCAAAAAACGTTTCCTTCGGTGATGAACAATGAAACACGCAAGGAGGAGCACCAGGAGATTCACCACACACCATTATAATAGTAGAAAATTGAAAATACAACCTAACCATAGTGTTTCAAACAAATAGAAATCAAGTGTTCATAGAGAAGAAAAATGGAAACCAATTAAGGTTACAAGAGTCGGAGGCCTTACCAGGAGGTGATGATGGAGAATCCTAGATGAAATGAGGCCTAATATCTTAGAACATGAGGTCGATGGAGGAAGGGGCATACAATCATAGAAGAGAGGAGGAGGGATCCTGTGATAGATGTAATGAGAAGAGAGGGGTATTAGGTTTAGTTTTATATTATTTTAGGTTTATTTTAATTTAATAATTTACTTTTAATAAAAAATTACATGGTTTGGGTCACACAGTTTTCCAAACTAAGTGCCAACCATGTGTTGAACAGTGCGAGCATTCTGCCCATTTTGTAGTAACTGTGCACAACGTATGTGTGGAATTTATTATCCTTTGTTACAACCATGATGTTTTTTTCTGAGGGTTTCATGGTTTTAGAACCTCCATTATCCCTATTTAGAGCACACAAAACATTTGATTTTAGAGACCCCCACTCCCAAAACTCATAGATACGCCCAAGGGACCACTGTCCCTTCACCAATGTTAGAAAAACAACACATTAAAGTGTTCCAACTCTCAAAATTTCATTCTAATGATTGTCTTAAAAAATGGACCATCTAGTAATAACCAAAAATTCCATTTCCCTTGTTATTTATCCTAGGATCAACACAAATGATGGTTCATACACAGATAATGTTAAGGATCATGATGATCAATTATGTTACCATAGGAATAATTTCTAAAAGGTCTTGTAAAATGTAAAGTTGCAGAGACACGTATAATATAATGGAAATTTAGAAAATAAATATTTATTGTTTTTTAATGTCATTGTGTTAGAAGATATATTATTAAATGATAGTAATAAATCCTTATCCTATAAAAAATTTATAAGTTAGATATAACTTTTCAAATAGAATTTAACTATGAATTAGAATTGGATTCCTTTAAAAAAAGCGTGTTATTATTTTTATCGAACATTTAGTGAATGTAAATCCAACTAATTCCAAATGGGTATTAAAGAATGAGGTTGGAATGAATGTAAAAGGAAATACCCATAATATAATATTGACCATAATTAAATTTAATATAATTTAAGATATTGATTGTGATAAAACCATTCTCACCATTAGTGATGTTGAAATCTATTTTAATTATAAATGACATAGTATATTTCAATTATGATTATATTTAGCAGTAGAATTTCCAAACCATACCCCAAAATAGAAAATTCATAATGTTTATATTATATATAGAAAAAATGGTTTGTGACATGAAAAATGTCTAATATAATTTAAAATTTATAGGGATATATTTATGGATCAATGAATGAATTAAATCATGGGATGACTATTTTTATTTGATTCTACTGCCAATTAGTGTGAGAACAATGGATTTAAAATTTATATTTGTTTATTAAATTTATAAAAAATATTGTACATATAGTTACTCAATAATTATTTAAAATCCACAGTGATTGATATATAGGTTTCTTAAACTAAGTAATTTTCGTTAAATTGATAAGTCATTGATAACTACAATATGGAATAATTAAAGAGGGAATTTTTTTCTATTTTACATGGAATGAACATTTCTAAGATAATATGTTTAATACATGGAATAATTTTAAGAGGATGAGTATAACATCATGTGATTCAACGATAATATTTATCACATATGACCTTTTAATGTATAACTTTTGATGTTTACTACAAATAACGATTTTGAAAAATATGAAAAATATCCATGAAAATTGAATAGAGTAGTAATTAATCTAATATTTGGAAAATAGAGTTCTTGTGTTGTATTTTTATCCATAGTATGAAATATTTTATCTTATAATTCCATAACATGTGGCTTTCATTTGATAACTCTTTCAATTCCATTGGATTGAATGATTCTCATATTTACTAAACTATTTATTATATATATCATGTGATGTTTTTAAATGAAACTATATTATTTGAATTTAGACCCATTGAGGGAGAAAATATGACTATTTCTTTTAATAGAGTGCCAAATTAAGAAATATATTTTTTCATTGAATGAGAATAGTAATTGTTATTATGGTAAAGATTTATTATTAATATGAGATTATAGATATATTTCTATTTCATGTAAATATAAAAATTACAATTATATTAATATTAGATAGTTTTCAACCTATATTTATTTTATATATTCATCATTTAGGGAGAATTAAAATAAATTATAGACCTAATAATAATATCTAGATGGAGGTTTCCACCAATGATGTTTGATATTCAAAAATATAGAGAATTAATTGGAAAAGGGATATAGTCTTTTTATCTATTACACTTTAGGTAATTTTTGATGACTGTTGTTTCCACATATCTTCATATTACATTATAATTCATATCACGATTTGACATTCAAGTGTAATGATGTTTAAACAATAATGAACATTATAGAATTTGAATGAAACCAATTTGACATAAAGATTAAATTTACTATTAGAGAGTAGTTAGATGATCTCAAATTTTTATCAAATATTTAAAGGATTAAATATAAATTTCCCATGGAATGAGATAATTCATGTTATCCTCTTATCTCGATGATATTGTTGATTTTAATTTTTTGGAACACTATATTATGGTTTTAGAGATATTTTAGAAATATTTTTTGATGTCATTATTTATAAAAGTGTGATACACATTTTAAAAAAGTTTAACATTAAAAATGTTATACCACTATATATAATATAATGAAACATATATAACAATAATGAAAACATAATTATTCAACTTATAAATTAAATGTTATTAAGGAGAATGTTTTAAATGAATTATAACTTATTTCTAAGATTTATTATACCTAAATATTTATTTATGTGATAAAATTTAAATATATTTGATCATATAATGAGATAAGGGAGGTATAATAATTTTAATGCCAGTTGAATTTCTATCTCTCTCCTCAATGTTTTAGGTAGAACATGATAGAGATTGGTAGTAGTATAGCTATGTGTCAAATTTTAAGCTTATTATTATATGGATGAGTAAGGGTCATAAGGATATTCTCACTATATGATTGAGGCATTCTATGTGGGAAGCACAAATTTATATAATTGAATGATTAAATAACAATCAACATGGATATGTAACCTTATAGTGGGGTAAGGGAACAGGATTAGGGGAAAACATTGTTAATTTTGGGATATATGATAATATGATTATATGAACATCATTCAATGATATATGCATGAAGGTGGATTGTGATGTGGAAAAGTATAGTCTATTTGATAAAATAGTCAGATTGGTGAGGCTCCAATAGAGGTGGAATGACCGGATTTATATATTATTGTTCATGATTTATAGGTGAATATTTTTAAATACATATGGGGGTAGGTGAGGATAAATTTTTCTCATTAAAGACATTATTGATCTCTTTTCACCCTTTAAACCAAATAAAACACTTTTTGAGACATCTTGGTGATGTTAATTTTTGATATTTGACTTATTTATTCTAATATGGATCTTGAGATGGTAGTTACAAATATTTTTTTATAACCATTGATTAAATACTCTATTTAGTTATATGGATTTGTTTTTCATATAAATTTATAATCTTGAAATATTTACATTCTCTACTAACAATTAAGTTAATAATGATTAAAATTAAGTGGGTACAAATAAATTGTTGACTGACTTAATACGAAAATGATTTGGAATTATTATGATGAAATTAAATTAATTATTTTGAGGAGTATATTTATCATGGTGATGATGGAGATAAATTATGATGATGATATATGATTCGATAAATGATTTTTCATATTACATCTAATGTTGCGGAAATGATTTAATGGGGAATATTTCAATATTATCATTACTTGGTTTAACTGTGGTACACATAATAATGTTATTTATTCTACTTTAAACATGGGTATGAATTATGTTTTTGTAACTAATGTGTGATATAGTAAATGATGTGGTTGTAGATAGAGATGATAATTCTAATAATAATATAGATTTAACTTATTTCAATAGATTTTATGATTACTCATACTATGGAATGAAAATACTTTATGAATTATAGAATGAAAATGGACTAGGTAACATGAATTATAATTTTTATTAGAGTTCTTATATGTGTGCAATACAGTTCACTGTGAGTTTTATTTTAATGGTAGAAACACATTAATATATATATTCTCACTATCTCCCATTGTCCAAAATTAGAGGAAGGTGATTATATAATATAATATATATTCTCAATCTCATTCAATGTTATATGTTCTAGAAAATTGATGATTCCTATGGTTTTTATCACCTACAGTTTGAGGATTATGGTAGAAGTTGATAGTCCACCTATATTTAATCATTTCCTACCAACAAAATTGGGTTTCAGAAATATTTTCCATAGAGGTGCTACTCCTAATTAAGAAAACTTTTTATATTTAGGTTACTCATAAAATATTTTATTTATGGAAGGATGTTTGATATGATATAGTTATTTTATGTTATCTCAAATATGTGTTTCTGTGGAATGAATATTTCTGCGGTTTTTCCTAAGAAATACCAATGGGGAAACATTACATTATATGATGACTATCCACAAATGGGGAGGATGAGTTCCAACATCCATTGGGATTTAATTATGTGGTGAATCTCTACATGGCTAGAGAGTTATGTGTTTCCCTTATTTGGGTAACTTGAGGCTAAATTGTGTCATAGCCTAAGAGAATAGGTTCTTGATGGCCCCTTATAGTGTTTAGTTCACAGTGTCTCTTCATATTGAGAGGTCACGTTGTATGATTTTTATATTTATATAAATTTATTATTATATTGGGAACATGATTATGAGGAATTATGTGTATCCATTTCTGTGAAATGAAACATGGATATTAAAGTGATATAATGGATAATGGGTTATTGAACTGGAATAATTTTTACTCTATTACAGTCAAAAATATTTAAAATATTTTTTTGAGCTGATTTATTTTTTTAAACAATATATATTGTTTATAAAACTATACACTAGTTGTTTATGGGAGTTAGCATATAGGATGGTAAAAAATAATGAGTATTATTAATCACCCTTATATATGCACGTGCATATCTAGAATCTTGGGTTCATAAATATGAAAAGTTATAGTTATGTTATGTTTATTGACATTGTAGAATGATGAGAGAGATGATGGTAATTAAATTAAATTCATTAATGAGTAGAAAATACATGTTTCCCTATATTGAAATTTATTTTGTATATCATGTGTTTGAAATTTTTGTTGAATGATAAAGTGGAATTATTAATTCAAACAATTGAAAAAATTTAGAAATTAATTTTACCAAAGGGATATATTTTCATGAATAACAACTCAATGATTTATTATATTTTCTTTAGAATACAATATAGTTCATCATATGGTTGATCTCTCAAGGATCCTATACACACAAAACTATTTCACTATTTTCCCTAAATCAAACTAAAATATAATAATAAGATATACCATTAAATGATAAATAATATAATGTGGGTTTTATGAAATGACTGATATTAATATATATATATATAAGATTCTTAAAAACAAAAATAGAAAAACAAAACATAAATATTTCAGTAAGAAATTATGGTTGTCCTAGAATGTTCAGGAAGTTGATGTCATTGACATAAAATTATTCAATTACTAACATCTTATAAAATGTAGTGATGAAGAACTGTAACATTACACCCTCTATGTTTTAATTTTATTACCTCACACAAAGTCCACTTTATACAGAAAAATATTTTTCCTAAATATATCGTAGATACTTCTTCACTGAACAACACTATCTATTCCAAAATCCTCCATATGAATTACATAAATAATGAAGGGAAGGAATATTTGAAATAAGAAAGAAGAAGAAATATTAGAAGAAATTGAGAAGACACTTACCTTAATTGATTTAACGACTTTTTAAATTCTATGAATATAATAAATTGATAATTTGAAGTGCATGAACTCAATCATCCACCATTATTTTCCTTCGAAAAAACATTGATGTTAGTTCCCCATTTATATGGAGTGAATAAAGGATGATCAAGAAAAAAGAGAAAACAATATATAGAGATTAAAAATAATAATTTTTATTAAAAATTTAGAATACTATTATATCATCAAACCCCCTACATCTCTAAATAAAATTCCTAAATTCAATGAAATGAGGTAGAGGTACACATTTATTAGGAAGAGGGATGGATCATTTTTCCTCAAAATATAGACTCTAGAATTTCACACATGTTTAGACCATTATATAATAGTATCCTTGAATAATTTTTTCATTTTAGTAGTTCATATTTGTTTTAAATTCCCTCCTATAACATTTCACATATTTTTTCACATGAATAAAATTATACATCTAAATTAGAAAAGTAAACTTTTCTAGTCTGGAAGACTCTCATAACTCTAATTTATCAATTTCAAATGCATTTATGTCCATAATAGCGGATATATTTAGAGTAAACATAGTCTAAAATATGTTATATAAACTATTATCTATAATCTTATACAATGTATTCATATTTTATTGTCACTCTTGGAGATATGGTCTCATCCTGAAAAATTTCAAACATTTTGAAAAACGTTTAAGCCCCACAAGTGAGATACATTTAGGAATCCAATGATTGGATTAAAAATAATGTATATTTAAATTAAATGTATCTAAATTAACATTGAATATTATATATGTTTTTTTTTAATTTTGGATCCTTGTAGATAAATTTATGAAAAAAACTAAATAATATAAAAACACATAAAAATCCAAAATTAATCCTTTTTCACAAAAATGCCAAAAATATTCCTAAAACATAAAAAAGTTAATATTTCCTTATACTATTGGGATAAATGTTTTTATTAAATAATTAAATATATGAAAATATGAGATCACAGGGATTAAAAAAACTATTTCATAAAGGAATAAAATTACATCTTGGTAATATTGAGGAATAAAAGCATGAATTTATTAATACAATTAAAATACGAAGGAATAAAAACATTCCATGCCTCTTGAATATTATTTAAATTGAATAATACAAGTATAAATGAAGATTAAACAAGTGGATGATATGATAATTTATAATAGAAAGATATATATAATAAATCACCGCATAATACATATAAATTACATTGTAGTGACACAGGTGGTGGAAGGAATTTAAAAGATGGATCCAAATGAAATATAAAGTACATTATTTACTCTCTTAGATACCCAAAACATTTTATTTTATTAAATATTAATATTGTGGCATGGTATAATAAATTAAATTGTAATAGAGATCATATTTTTTCGTTCAATAAGGATACATAAGTGGAGTTTTCTAGATCTGAAGGATAAAATATAATTGTATTTTCTAAAATTTATTGATTATGATGAAACATTATTTATTATAGAGTAGTTTTTAAGACAATTGTTTTCATGTAATAATTGTATTTTTCTATGTTTTTATTTTCAGGATAAAACATATATTTCTCAAATTCGATTTTATAAATTTGGTAAATGAATTTTTTAAAGTTATGTATCACAAATTCCACTATTAATTCTGAACATCAATGACTCTTCTTAACATTTTAAATTCCTTAATATGTTTTACTTTATAATGATTTATTTTAATTCAATCATGAGTGGTCGTCGATTTATGGCATAAAGAATTAGTATTAGAAGGATAAATACATAATTTAACATTATGTTCACTTTTTAATGATTGATTTTAGTTTAGTATAACTTTTACATAATTTTCTATATTTTAATCACTACTAACTATTAGAGAAAATATTAATTGATTTTGAATAAAGGCATGAAAATTTATTTTTTTATTTGAGATAATTCTTGATACTTGTTTAACATATTATATTGGGAATTATTGCATCCTAAATAGTTTATGTTCATATTTGAATTAATAACTAATTTTTTTGGATATAATTAAGAAACCTCGATCTAATGGTTACTAAATAGACAATGAATATTTAAACTATGTCTTTATTATTTACAAGTCAATAAATTAATATGTTTAGTTATACTATCATATATAATTAATTTAAAATCCCTTATTTTATACCAGGAGAATAAATTGTTAAATTATATTTTCATTGAATTTTGGACATTAAAATTGATAGAATAAATAAGAGGAATGTTTTATACAATATTATATTGACATCCACTTCACTATTATTTTATATTTAAGTTCATTATAAATTATATAATAAATCTCATATTTTCATATATTTTATTATGTAATTAAATGATTGAATTCAAATTTTAAGTGAATATTATAATTTTACACACTTTAGGAATATTTTCTCAATTGTTGTAAAAATTGATTATTTTTTTATTTTTAAGAATTTTTATTTACTTTATTATTTTTCCATTAATTTTTTTATGATGACAAAAAATTGAGAAATAATTTTTTAAGATTCCATATTTATTGGGAAATTTTTCATTTAACTAGACCAAATGATAAATCAAACCATATACGGAGAAAATGAATCTAAAAAGTGGGATATTGAAATCTGTTTACAATGTGGATGAATTTTTATGATGAGACTGTAGGATCGATATAATGATATAGATGCTCAATATACAAGAGGGGGGGTGAATTATATACTTTATAAAATTCCTTTGGAACCTTTAAAGTTAGTTTTAAATAACTGTGTTTTCCTTAAGCAAAGGAAAGGGCCAATTTTAACAAAGTTAAACATAAGTAAATTCACAACACCTCTAATACCAAATGAAAACATGGAAAGAGATTCCGAAAGTAGGTTCCGGAAATATGGTTCCAGAAATTGAAACTTAACAAAAGATTACAAAATGAGATTCTACCTTAAAGCGTATAGAATCTAAATGAAACAGTGTACAAGTAAGGAAGTATAAGAAAGTTATAATTTTTTTACAATACAATATGCAGCGGAAAATAAACAAGTAGTTGATCTACAAGTAACAAGATATAAGTCTTTTAACCCAAAGAGAAGGGTATCCAACAACCTTGGATAAAGGTCCCTTGATTTTTACTTTTAAGTAATTCTGTCTTACCCACACCAAGGTAATCCCTCGATACGAAGATCGGAGTCTCTATCTTGTTATCCCCGCAAGCCCTCAACTTCAAGGTAGTTGGCAACCTCTGTCTTCCTCAGCAAGGAA
The DNA here is from genome assembly GCA_963277665.1 of Viscum album. NCBI lineage: Eukaryota > Viridiplantae > Streptophyta > Magnoliopsida > Santalales > Viscaceae > Viscum > Viscum album. The sequence continues at coordinate 229,842,182 of OY728125.1, forward strand.
GCCCTCGAACTTCAAGGTAGTCAGCACCTCTGTCTTCCTATCCCCGGAAGTCCACGAATGTAATCACTAACATTCGGAGTCACACGAAGCTTTGAGAGTTAATAAGAGACTCTCTCTCTAGAAATCACTTCAAGCATGTAATCACATGAGTCGAAGATTAGTCAGCCTTTCAGCAGCCTTTTTTCAGCACTGAGCTCTTTCAAATGAGCTCATTTTTATAGGAAAATTTCAAACGGTCAACTCCCTCTTCCAACGGTCATATTTTCCATGAAATTCGGAGGTACCTGTACACCTGTAACTTAGCCAACGGTTAGTTTATAACAGAATAGACGACATCGTTTTATAACAAAACAAGTGTAACAGAATGTACGACACCATTTAAAATCTAACTCAAAAGTTCGGAGTGAATGTTCCGAGTGTAAAAAATAATAATTTTTCAGAGTCTAAATAAATAAGGAGTGTATAAAACAAATATGGTCAGATTCTATTTAATAGGTGAATTCGGAATGAGAATTCAGAATGAGAATTCATCATCAGAATTTGTTATGAGAATTCATCATCAGAATTCGTAATGAGAATTCTTCATCAGAATTCGTAATGAGAAGTCTTCATCAGAATTCGTAATGAGAATTCCTCATCAGAATTCTTAATGAGAATTCATCATCAGAATTTGTAATGAGAATTCATCATCAGAATTCGTAATGAGAATTCATCATCAGAATTTTTAATGAGAATTCTTCATCAGAATTCGTAATGAGAATTCCTCATCAGAATTCGTAATGAGAATTTATCATTAGAATTCGTAATGAGAATTCCTCATTAGAATTCATATTGAGAATTCATCATCAGAATTTGTAATGAGAATTCATCATCAGAATTCGTAATGATAATTCCTCATCAGAATTCGTAATGAGAATTCCTCATCAGAATTCGTAATGAGAATTGATCATCAGAATTCGTAATGAGAATTCCTCATCAGAATTCGTAATGAGAATTCCTCATCATAATTCGTAATGAGAATTCCTCATCAGGATTCGTAATGAGAATTCGTTGTATAACTTTATAAGGATTTGTATCCTGAATCTGGAGTAAAACTGTATCCAGAATTCGGAATGAAACTTTATCATTGTTCTCATTATGGATTTCGGAGTGAAACTTTATCACATTTCTTATCCAGAATTCGGATCCTAAAATAGAATACTTCATATCAAAGTGTCAAGAAATTCCGAGAAAATAGAAATGAATCCAAATCTTATACTTAAGAAAAATATGGATGAAAATATGATAAGGATAATTTTTCTTACAAAAGCGATTTTCCTTATAAAAGCAATTTTCCTTATAAAAGCAATTTTCCTTATAAAAGAAATTTTCCTTAAAGATAAGGTGTATGTGATTTTCGAAACAAGAAATAATGGAAAAGTCTTAAGGAAAACCTTATTGACTCAACAGAGACAATATATCACAAATTACCAGTAAAAGTAAGCTTAAATGTTCAAGGAATATGGATATAAGCCCAAGGAAAATTTTATTCTACCCTTTATTCTCATTATTCAGATTTTACCAAGTAGTAAATATATAGGAAACTGGAGAATTAAAATTCCATGTCTTCTCTAAGATATAAAAGTTTAATTTTATAATTAAGTTATTAATTTTGATACATTCTTCCAAAAAGGTGATATTTTCTCAGTGGAATCAAAATACATACATGAAAAAAATCCATGAATAACAATTTTAAATATTTTCCCTTTTAATGGTCCTAATATACATGAAAATTTAGATTTAATATTCCAAGTAAACACAATACCCCTCTCTTCATTATAAATTTATGGTTGCACTGGATTTCAAAAAAGATCAGAATTTTCATTAGCTAAATAGGAATTCTATTAATGTTTTAGTATTATTCATTATATATATATATATATTATTCTTTATCTAACATTATTTTTTTACAATTTTTTCCCTACTATACTTTCTCAACTTTATAGAAATGGAAAACTAACATTAATGTTTATTCAGAGGAAAGTATTGGATGTTTCATGATCACTATTTATGATATTGTAATAATTTCAATGGTTGTAAAATTAATTATTGTGATTTGTATCTACATTATCTTTACTTTTTTTTCTTTATCCTCAATATCAGTATTTATTCTTATCAATATTATTTTTACATGGTGGAGTTTGGTATATTTAATGTTGGTTAGAAAAGAGGTATCCCATTCACATTTAGGATGAGTATTTACCTATTTATTTAGGTCTCAATGTGAGGTAATAAAAATTAAAATAATAAATTTTTAATGTGGTAGATCATTATAATTATATTTAACTAGATTTGGGAAATAAAATTTCATAAAAAATGATATCATCATTGCGAACTCCCTATGAAAATTTCCATTTTTCACTACCATCATTGTGTTTTTCTTTATTTTTTTAATAAATTCATTTATGTTTATATAAATCATTTCATAACAAACCCATTATACTAGTATATCATTTATTGTCACATTTTAGAAATATATTTTATTTATAAATAACTAAAATACAGAAACTTTGTTTTATGACTAGCCTCCCCATGGGATCAACATTAGGATACCACAAGATTGAATTTGTATGTAAAATAAGAAAATATTGATTTTAGAGTAATGAAAATTCCATCTTATCAACTTTTAAACATCCAAAAAGTCATCCTCAAGTTCTATTAGGATATAAATCATTGAAAAAAAGAAACTAGAATGTAAAAGTGTCATTTGTCATTCAAATTCATGATGATATGGTATAGACAAAATCAAAATTTTAAACTCTTATATATTTGAATGTTTTATTTTCATTAATAATATTTTTACCATTCAATATTTTAGAAAATAAATTCTCACAGGTGAAGTTTTTCATCAACCATGATAATAAATAAATATTTTTAATGGATAATATCTAAGTGACGAAAACTTATGAAAAAATAAGAACCAATCCAACAATATCAAATTACTCAAATTCTCTAATTTATCTTCCTCTCCAATGTAATATTTATTTATTTTTCAATCATACTCACGCTCACTTCTGAATTTCCTTATAAAATCATCCACTCATCTCTTAAGGATCATTTATATAGTGATATTATAAATCCTAATGTTCATGAATTCTATCAATAGGATTTCAATGAATCTAAATATTAGTTGTTTGATAAAGAATATTTACCCATCATGATGAATTATCACGTGGTATTTTTTAATGCAGAAGTTTGTTGGTGATGAGGTGAAAATTTAAAAGGTTCAATGGGGATTATTATCTTTAAATTTATATAATATTATATTAAACAAAAATTTTAACTTAATCACCCTATTTAAATAATTTTTCATCCAACAAAAATCCTTTTAGTCTTATTTAATAATTTAGAAAATTAAATAGATTAAAAAAATAATGATTCAATTCAAATTTACTTTTTTAAAATTATTTTTGGAATGAAATAATATTTTCGTTAATGAAATTACAATGTAGAATTACCTATGATCCTTTTTTCTGTGACCAACTATAACTCCTCACAATCCCCATTATAATATTTTTATTCATAAAAAAATCAATGAAACATACCATTCCCTCAAACATAGCAAAAATGGAATCATTAAAAATACTATGATATGGGTATTAGTGGAATCACACACTTGAAATGTGACTCATCTAACAAGGCAATGATGGTTTCTAAATGGTTAAAGATGGATAAAATGTAAATTTAGTATCAAATAGTTTATAATTTGTATTAATCACAAAATTATATAATCATTTTAATGAGACTTGATTATAATTTGTTAAATAAGAAACTAGGAAAAATCTATCAATTTGAAACTCTCAATAATCTCTCATGATATATGGTATTACAAAGAATTTATAGATGGGTTTTTGAATATATCATAGGAATGAGAGTTCAAAATTATTTATAATCACTTATGAAATGAACATTAAAAAATTTCAAGGGAAAAACATTTCTCTAATTTAAATAAATATAAATCACATTAATAATAATTTTAATCATAAACCCTGTTTTTAAATAAATATGAAATTTTATAAAAATTTCAAACCATATCAATTGAATTTATTATTATGATCTTTATATTTTCCAAACATATTTAAATTTAACTCATTTCAGGATAAGTATCCTTGATCAATATACATGGGAAAATTCAGTATATCCAATGACCCCCCACATATAAATTAATTATTATCCACAATGTTTATACATAATATAAGGGGTAATTACACTTTCAATGATAAAATTAATGTAATACTGATGAAGGTAAAGAAGAATTAGAAAATTATTACCTAATTTAATATATATGTTTTTCAATTATCTTTTGGTTGAAATAGGATTTGAACTTTCCATGAAATATAAGAGAAATTATACGAATTATAATTATCCTATATGATTTTTAAAGATATTATTACACTTATATAAATTTGTTATCATTTATCTGTCTAAGATGAAATGAAAATATAATCATAAGTCTATATTTGTTTTATAAAAAGTAAACGTGATAAAATATAGAAAAGTAGTACATATTTTGATATTTAATCATCTCAAAAGAAATAAATAATACATGGGATTACTAAAATATCTGAAAAACCATAATCATGTCAATAGAAAACAATTAACGATGAATCTTTATATTAAACATTAGTATCACCAAATCTACTATTGATATCCTCATCATTGCCTGAATTTTCATCATCCAAGAACATTACCATAATGGTATTATAATTGGATTTCATGGAATTGAATAAATCATGGTTGGGTGGGGATTCAATATGAAAGGTTCTATAAGAGTTGAATCTATATTAATTGATATGGGTAGTTCATGAACTATATTAACTAGAATATTATTCGTATTAAAATGGTTCTCCCTAATTTATTGTGAGTAGTTTTTTCTTATCTAGTTGATAAATATAACATTAATCCTTAAGTTTATCGATAATCCTTTCTTTTATATATACTAATTCTCTTATAGGTTTCTTCAAACATCATTAAAAGAGGTAATGAATTCATAAAATATAAATACCACATTAATCTATGAAATATTAACTAATTGTGTGTTTCTTTAGGGGATATATAATATAAGAGTATGAGGTGTGGAATGTTTAATATATAAAGTGGAATGTCAAATGATTTTCGGAAAATATATGTTGGGAATAATCAACTCTGGGTAATGATTAAGTGAGGAAGGTGGTATAACTGTTGTTGTTTGTGATGAGATCATGGATGGATCAATAGTGATCAATAATTTGATACAAAACATACCATTATTTTTAATTATATAAAATATATAGTCTATAAAAATATGATATTGGAATTATATATTTTTTATAGTAGAGGGATCAGATTCGATTAGGGTAATAGATTATTTATATCTTGAGGTAGAATATTGTCTAGGGTGAGTACTGGTATGTGGCATGTAATCATCATCATCATCCTCATCATTCTCATAATTAAAAAATTTATTTTCACATCCTTTTGTATTCCCTATTAAATGTGTAAAAAGACATCAAACACACCAAATATCTTGAATATGTAGGTTATAAAGTCACCTCCCATTTCAATCTCATTTCATTATTTCTAATACTGTAAACATTATTATTTTTTTAATATTTAAATTCCTTTATATAATTATGGAATGGAGTATAAGAATGTGAAAATTCCCCACAATTTTGTGGTTTTCACCAATGGAGATAAATGGATGTGTAATACCCCAATGATGGATTCTTATTAAGGATCATTAATTAGGTTTTATTTTTTTATATATTAGGTAAAATCATAGTGTATTTTTCTAGGTCAACCCACTTTTAAATGAATAACTCAATCTTTAGATCCAAATAATTATATGTGTACTTTAGGGTCTTGATGAAATTAGTTCTGTGAACACTGATATACACACCTAACTCAACCAATGAGATATTATAACATTTCCTTTTCAAACTGAATAAATTTGATTATGGAAGACATTATTCCCCAAATTATCAATATAACTCCTCCATAAGAGTTAAAATATACTATAGATAAAATATTTTGATATCATTTATAATCATTTATTCCATACCCATAATAATAAGGATGGTTATTTAAAAAAATTTAATACTGAATAAAGTCATATAAGGTACCTATATAAACATCTCTTAGTAGACATAGTTTGGAATATCAATAATGGGTGATGTTATGATAGGTATTTATATTTATTTTATGATGAGTGGTATAGGGGAGGGTTTCTATTGAGTTGGGGTTTATTTTGTATAATGGGTTCAGTTGGAGATTGGATTAAAAATTAAGACTCATATTTCATTATCCCTTAGTTCTTAGCTGTAGAGAAAAGGATATTGGGTGGTCATGAAATAATTTAATTAGTATTATAATAACATAAAATAATTTCTTTGTAACACTTATTGGTTTTTTAAGACTATAAATACATAATAAATTGAAGTGTGTTGGGATTAAAATGACTTTGAGTGTCTTTTGGGATGAATGCATTGGTTTATAGGATTGATTAGGGAAAAAGGGAGTATTAATGATTAAAAACAATTAGGGATCAAAATGATACATGATGTGAACTGAATCCACTAAGGATGATTTAGAATCAATATATTTACATTATTTGGATTCTACAATCAACCATATTCATAAAATATATTCAAAGGAGAAAAGGGGTGCACTGTTCCAGTGGTTAAAGCCCTGTTATAAATTAAACGTTCAAGACAAATTTTAAATGGATGTAACCCATTATGGTGATGGATAACCATCAATGAAAAAATTTATAGGGATAAGCATTACCATCTTATCCCTTTCACTCACATAAGAATCATTGTTTTTTAATGCATGATAGCATTTCTTAATTAAAATTTTAAAATTAGGACTTGAAAATTTTAACATTAAATAAATAAATAATATTTCAACATGTTTTTTGATTTTGAATAATTTATATAATTCTCAATAAAAGAATTGAAAACATTATAAATACATTATATTGTTATCTACGAGTGTGATTCCCCACACAAATGTTTTGTTTAGAATTAAAAACACACTTTATAATTGTTTTTCAAATTGGAAGATATGGATTTTTTAATTTATATTTATCATGATCTTGGGACTCAAAAAATTAGAGAAAAGAATATATTTCCCTTGAACTACCCAAAAAAAAATCTATTCCTATGACACTAAAATTATAAGGTGTGGATTTCATTGAAATTTGTTTCACTAATAGACCCACCAAAAAATTGATTATGCATATTTATTTATTTCAATATATGGTTCATTTTTGGTATTGGGATATGAAAATTTATGTGTCATGGATTATTTCTTACATTTCATTTTTTGTTCATACAAGAAATAACCTCTTTTTCATTACCCATTGTGTTCCAACTTTCTCTAAATAGTTTAATGTAAATTTTATTCAATATATAGGCGATGTAGATAAATTTGGTATGAGAATTGGATTCTATATATAAGTATCCACTAAAAGTTATAAAAACCATCATATTAGAACACTATCATGATTTCCTAAAAAGAAAATTAAATGAATTAATGGTCCTACAGCTGTACATAGTTTTCTTCCCAGCAAATGTTCTATTTAAAGTTGAATTCTTAATTTTATTGGGGTTTATTAGTCATATTTTTTGTTTTTAAACACATATTCAATGAGGCCACAATACAGTTATTTAATTTCTAACAACTCATCTTGAATTATGTACATTTTTTTTATTTTCATATTTACTACTCCATGTGGGTAGGCTTATACCACTATATGGGAGAAAACATAAAAACATGAGTTAATTTTTTAATAAGTGGAAATATGATTAAAAAATTAACACATTGTATATTGATTATGGAACCTTATTTAGAGTGTATCAATCATTACACATACTAGTATTCTTGTTATAAATGGATAAAATTTTATACGAATTTTATAAAACATATTCTAGATCATAATGGTATAACATCTTATTAACTCTAGATTTATCTCCCTACAAATAGATAACCTTTATATCCTATTATAAATTTTAATCTTACTTGACCAAAATATAAAATTGTTTCACATTTACTAACTAGAAGGTCGTATAAAAAAAGATGTAATATAGGATATGTAGTTTTACCATAGCACATCTTTAATTTTTTTCCCAAACAACTTTACTTATATGTACTATCTTTCCTAGAACTGTTTTTAATTTATCGAGTAATTCATCCACTTGTATTTCTATTTGAGGGAAACATGGTGTGGTCATGTTATAGAGTACTCTATATTATTAAGAAATCCACACTAAAAATGATTATTTAAATGGGTTTGGGGATCAATAATAAATAGTTTCATGACTCAAATCCTTGATAACATATTGTGAATTATAATTTTTGCTACCTAACTCATTGTATTAGGGGTAGTGGATCCCTATTTAAATTACATGGAAACATTATCAACATATGGAAATATGTATATATAATGAAAGGAATTAAAAATGGATCCCATTATATAAATTCCCTATAAATATAATACCTAATAATCTATGAATTTTTATTATATATTTTCATATAACATATATATATATGTGTTCTTTATTCCCTAGAAATTAATATAGTACACCCTGATATATATTGCATATTCATAAAATTTAGGCTAATGGAACCCTCGTCAATGTTACTTAGATAATATTTTATCTAGGTTATGATGTGCTATTATCGAGGAATCAAAATATTCTATTAATATATTCACCAATGAATCAGGAATACAATAAAAATTAATACATATCTAATTTTTTAAAAAAACTATAGGACAGTACCAAAAATTACATTTAATTTCATTAAGTAATTGTTTCTTCATCATGAAGGTGAAGTGTTAATATATTTTATTAATGTAAATATAATTAAAAATTTGTATAAAACATTTTTGATCTAGAATATGTACCTTAAAAGTTTTGTCATAAAATAAATATTTTTTATTTCAACCTACTAATCGAAAATCATGTGATTATATTCCATTATTGAAATAAGGTATGCATGATACTTATATAATATCTTTTTATACATATTCTTGATTAAAAAATCATTGAGAAAATTTATCCACCTAATCAATCATTATTTAATGTCTTTTATGTATGTATTTTATTTCCTAGTGGTTGTTATAGACAACCACATTGGATAATATTAGGTACAATCTTAAATTATCAAAATCATAATTCAAAATAATAAATTCATTTTCATGGTGGTGAAATTTAATTTAGATTTTATAATAGTTTAAAATTCATAATAAATATTACATAATATTTTATAATATTTTGGACAATGGACTATTGACATGATATAATCACTATTAAAAAACATTTATTCAATGGGATCCTCCTAATTTTGTGGTTCTAAAATTTGAGTTTTTACTAAATTCTAATTCAATGTATAAAACATCCCTTAAAATTTTCTTGAAAATATGATACATCTTACAAAACTAATAGGTATGTTAGAGATAATGATGTTTTGTATTTATCTATGATATAAAACTAATAAAATTAGTGTATCCATAAATGTTATGTTTCCACCTCACTAAAGAGCTATATGAAAACATTAAAAATACATTTATTTTAATGTGATCTGGTCGAATTCTATCCTCATAAATGAAATTCCCAACAACAATACCATCCTTGATAAAATTAATCTTATCCAAAGTAAGCTCTACTAAAATCTCTTCACTCAGCTCCATGACCATTCCATGATTTTTTATAAATATATTAAAGGATCAAGAATTTGACCATTAATTCATCTTAATCATATTCCTATATAGTATTGAAGATGTCCATTATGAACCATAGCTATGTTGGTTATTAAAAATACTAAATGAAACCCATTATTATGTAAATTTCAACAATGTAATGTAAATATTTCTTGACATTGGTCTTTGGGTTCCATTATAATATTATTTTAACCAGTGTATCCCTTAATAAAAGAGTATAATTAATATTTGTATATCTCTTTTATTGTTTTTTAAAAAAATGAAAAGAAAAAAATCCTTCATTTTGCTTTCTTTATATTTAGGCAGTTTATTAATGCACTCCACCATATTCACTAATGCTAAAATAGGATTTAACATTGATTTAAAGATGTTAGTTTTTTCTAAACTAACACGAAGAGTATGTGCGAGAAATGTTTGGCCTCAATTTTAGTAAAAACTAGTACCAAAATTTTTTAATAGTGGTTTGTGGAATATTGTTTTAGTATAACCAATACAAAAAACATCAAAAGGTATGATATACAGTGCTGGTATATCAAAAAATGAATCCCATAAATCAAAAAAAGGTTTTGGCATCGGTTTTTACAAAAACCGATGCCATTAATTGAAAACATGGGATCTTTCAGTGTCAATTTTTATGAAAATTAATGCCATATATTAAAAAAAAATTCATCGGTTTTAATGAATACCAAAGCCAAAAAATTTTAAAATAATATTTTCAAACTCTTCAGCGCCAGTTTTTGTAAAAATCGAAACCCAAAGTCTTTTAAAATTAGTCAGGATTGGGAAACCCTCATATTATTCATTCTTTGAAAGCTAAACTGTGGTGTCGCCTCTCAAGTCATGATGACATATATGGAATATATTTGATCTTTAATGGCCGTTATTTTTGATTTTCTTCTATTTTTTTGATCTACGGTCTGATTTCTTGATTATCTCCCTATTTTTCATCATTTATGGGTTATTTTTTCTTTCAAGACATATTTCTAGAAACATTCAACCACAGTTTTATTTTGGTTTGTTGTTCATATTTATTTTTCATTTTTAAAATCATTTTTTGTATAGATCATACGACATTTACTTTTATAAAACATTCTACAGAGCAAAGTTCATATTTGGATCAATTTTATGGTTAAACTCCAAATTTTGTAGGTTTTTTTTAATTTTGAAGATAAAGAAGTTATCATTTATTTTCATTATTTTCTTCAATTATTAGTTTAGAGTTTGTTATAAATTTTTTGAACATGTTTAATAGTTATCCCTGAAAGTGATCATCCTATATAAATTTAATTTATTTTTGTTTAATTTCTTTTATTCTATGATTATTAAATTAAATTCAAATTTGGTGGAGTTTATTTAGGCCAAGTTAGTTTGATTTGGTTCAACTCAATTCATATTTATTATTTTATATTCCATCCACTTGTTATTGTAGATTGAAAATCATTCCAAGGGTGTAACTTAAACCAACAAATTTAGATCCACTTCTTCAATTATAGTGAAATAAATTTTTAAATATTAACTAATAACACAACCTAGAAATTTTTACCTAGTATGAATATAATGAAAAAAATACTAGATTCTTTCCTCGATTGAAAACCAATAAATATTTTTTATTCTCAGAATCACAATATGAAATTACTCGTGGGACGATTACAACTGCAGCTTCATCTTTTTAATATATAAAAATTATAATTTTTTTATATCTATAATGACTCATATGCAAGTCCATGTGACTTATTTATTGCATAATATCAGTTATATGAAATGATAAATGACTTTTTCATGGGTTAATATTACTCCTAAAATGGTCCCAATTACCTATATGTTGTTTTCAATAAATCATATAAAAATTGAAATAACTCGAAAATTGGTCATGAATTTTCCTAGAAATGAATCATACCGAGTGAGTAATGGCTCATATATAGATGGTCCTCAATATTATATCATGATTTATAGAATGTAAAATAAGATATAAATATCATTTATATTCAGTTTGTATGTATTTATAAAATCTATTTAAGATAGAAAATATTAAAATGAATACACCATATATGGCGATGGTAGGTTATACATACACGTGAAAAAAATTTCCGTTTAATTATCATATTGAGAGAAAGAAGGTAAATAACATATATACATATGTATGTATGTATATATAATGATTATAGTATAATTATTATTTCATATATATCATATAATTTTACTGAACCCATCCTTAATATATTCAATGTAGTGTGTGAACAAATCACATCAATTTGAGGAGGTGGTAGTCCACACATCCCCAAAAGAAATTATCGGTTTTACAAAAAATTGAAAGCATGGAGGTATTTGTTACACAATTATTACATAAGTAGTAATTAATCATAAATATGATATATATATTTATATAATTATATAACACATTTTCAATCATAATTCCCAACCATGAGAGGTTGTAAAGGAAAAAACGAATATCATATCGTGAGGTGATAGTTCATCATACACAAGAATAGTAAGTTAATTAACAATTATATGGATTTGTTTGTAGGTTTAGTTAAAACACTTAGAATAATAAAATATAATTATATTTCGGATATTTAAGTTATTATATAAACATGGAATAAGAATAGTTTATGGGGGAAAAGAAATAAAATAAAACAAAGAGATAAAAGAAGGTTGTTACTTATTCTTTTTGTAACTCCTTTTGGTTTGCACTTCAATTCATTTATTACTAAATGGAGGATTCTAGGATTAATTTTTTTATCCAATGATATTTATAGGTGTGAATAAGTGGTATTTGTGAGTTCCTATTTTGTAGTGGGGGAGGAGTTTCTTTCATGTAAATATTTGAAAATGGAATTTGACCCCTAAATTTCCTATGAGAATTGGATCCAATAGTGGTCCAAATATAATAATTACGAAGATATAGTATAAATATGGACATATTATGTATTTTTAACATATGTAAAGGTCATTTTGGGTCTTAAGTTTATGATTTATTCCTTTGTTAAGCTATTATTTCTCTTAGTCACTATAATTAAAAGTAATAACTTTCAATGAAATTTTTGGTAGAAAGAAAATTTCACATAATTGTAAAATATAAATTATTTTCATTCCAAATATTCAATCAATTTTTCCAAATTAAAATCGAATAAGTGGAAAATTTTAATTTAAAAATAATCGCCCAGGCGTGTCACGACATCAATTTTTTTAGGAAAAAATTGTAACTGATTGTAATGTTTTGATTTCCAATTTCAATGTAAAATTCGATCCAATGGAAAACATAATATTAATATAAAATAAAATAATACCCTTAAACATTAAACCAAATTTAAAATATAATTTATTTTTAGAAATAAATTAGATGAAAAAGTAGTTTTGAATTAAAATTCAGTATTTTGACTATTCATCCAAAAATGATGTTTCTCAAGATAAATCCCTAAGATTTAAACTATGAAAATATAGACACTCTCAATTACAAAATGATAATTATTTTATCAAATTAAATTTCTAAAAGTGTTAATTTTTTTAATGGTTGGGGCTGAAGCCTCAATTTATTATTAAATCAAAGACCTCTTTAGACTGGGTAGAGGGTGACCCATTATATAGCCCGAAGGCCCAAGGCCAAGTGGTATGAATACATGGCATGAAAGCCCAATTCTTCGCCCAATGGACCCCTCGGTGAAAAGTAATACTACAGTACCCATGCTGATACAATACCTGCAATAGTACCTCTTCTGCAACAGTGCCTGCTACAGTCCCTCTACTGCTACAGTGTCACTGCTGCTACAACCCGCTGCTACTACAGTACTACTACAATACTGCTACAGTACCCCCATAAATTCTCCCCTACTTGGATTTGATCCTGGGTCTTTTGGATGCCAATCAGAATCCTGTACCCCAAGGGTACAGGCTCATTGACACTAAAAGTGTTAAGATAATTTTATTATTTTTCACAAAATGAGATAAAAATTAGTTTCTTTTAGAAAATTGTATTTTAAAAAATTTCTATAATTTACCAATATTACAGGTTTTATTTTCAATATTTTTTATTTATATAAAAAATTTATTAATAATATTTAAAAATAATTTATTAAAATTTATATCACTATGTTTAACAGTTAGGTTATAACTATATAATTTTAATAATTATAACGATAAAATGATGTTTCATAGAAACCTGATTTTGTGTGTAATATAATCCAAGTAAATGTTGCATGTAGACCAAACTTATATTGGTGTAGAATATATTTGAATTTGTACTTAGTGTAGCATGAAATCCATTAAATAAAATAATATTAATTTATTCGAAAAAATGTTCACAAAAAACATGTGTGTTACACCTCCAACATCGTAACATCCAACTAGTGATAAATTCTAGAATTTATGGTTGTGATTGATCATTATCTTTAATAATAATTTTTAGAATATTTTCAATTCAATGATAGTCCCATAAGTAATATGATTTATCCCCAAGGGCCTTGAATGGTTTATTTTTAACCTTGTAGTTTTTAAGAGAAATCTAATCAAACATGATGTAAAGTAAGTAATTGAAAGGAAATTTAAAAATACTAAAAAAATAAGTAAGAAATAAATTTCAAAGGATGCTACAATAAATGGAGACTACCTAATATAATTATTACTAGATTAAATTCACTAGATGAATGGTTTATCTAAGGTTACTAACTTATTTCTGTTAAATTCCATTGATTCTACCTATGTTATTGTTGATCGATTTGTTAAAGAAAAAAAAAATATAACTATGAAAACATGAATTTTGTTAAATTACTTTTAAATAATTATGATGATAAACAAGAAGAAAAAATTACACCATGAGGATCCCAAGGTTTTGTGTCTTAGGAAAACTCAGACCATACATAACTTTTAGAACAAAAAACATATACATTTATTTAATTTCATATTCTCTATATTCTTATTGGTGTTTGAGTTATCCTTAGTAAACATAATTAAATGAGGATATAAATAATAAATCGGTGAGATAAAATCCAAATAAAATGATAAGAAAATGAGACAATACAACATGGGGTGAGCATAATCATTATCCGCATAATAAATGGATGGAATCATAAACAAGATAGAAATAATTAATAAAATGTTTCAAATTTAGAAATTCATAAAAAATAAAACATCATGTCTTATTGGTTTACTTTCAAACATAATTTTTAACAATTATATCATCATGTTCATGCATTTTCACTTTATTCAGGAGGTACTTCACATTACCCAATGCATTGGAGCACTATATAATTTCAGGCACACCCGCCACATCCTAGAATTTTTATTATCATGCATGCCACATATGACATATATCAATTTTTAACATACAAAAACCCATGTAATTGAATGGGTTTCACATTATAAAGTAAAAATTCATAAAATTTGGGTACAAAAATGATATCGGGAATAAAATAATTGATACAAGAACCATCAACCATGAGTTAAAAGTAAAAGTTCTATTTTTGAAAGTAGAGTTATTTTAGAAAACATTGTGTTTCACATAAAATCCTGGGAAACCAATTATATCACATCAAAGGGATGATAATTATGAAGAAAGTATTTTTATGAAATAATAATACCAAAAAATGTAGTGAAAAGGGGAAATGTTGAAGAAATAAAGTTGGATTCGAGAATTCCCCTTACCTTGTGTTTGAACAATTTATTCAATTTAATGTCATATATAATGACATTACATTTATTAATAAACAATTATATAAGATTTTATACATTAAAAGTTTTCATTTTGGTTTCATTATGTTCTTTTATGGGCCTTTAGAAGTGTTAAAGAGTTAAATTCATTATTCAGAAGTGTTATTTTTCTCTGTTTTCATGAAGGATTCACTTATACACATGAATGGAAGTTCGTGTAGAACATGGATAAAAATCCATAATTTCTATTAAATGTTATTAATGATATTAGAATAGGTTAAATGATATTATAATGAATTTGGTTATATACCATGAGGATGAATCATCAGATAAAATTTAATGATGATTGATTTAAGTTAATTTGGATGGTTTTTAGATCACAATGAATATGTTTTGTTTTTTCATTTAGTATTTTTTATAAATGTCAATTATAGAACATAAAAGGGGATAAAAATAATTTTTATATTTTTTTTCAATTATTTACTGGTTTTATTGACATCCTTGACGGTGTTGAAGTAAAATGATGGTGCATCGCCCATGATCATGGTAAATTGATAGAACACAGGTAATGATTTCATTTAAAAAAATAAAATATAGGGACGGAGGATTTTAATGAATAATATTCCACTAAAATTATTGAATTCAAGTATATCAATCCTAATGGACATATCATGACATTTTTATAAGATAATTTTAGAATAATATAAGAAAAGAAATGAAATTTGGAATTATATTGAAAGAAAAGAGAGAGATGAATTACTTCTTGAATTCTATGCTTGAGATCCTCCTCAAGGGGCATCAGATTTGTATTTTAATGGGACCAAGAGATTCTGGGAACGGTGGAGGGTCTCGGGAAGATACCTGGGTAGAATTTTTACAAGGATTGAAGCTTTATAGGTGTGATGAAATAATGTTGTGAGGGGTGGTATTTATAGTGGAAGGGAGAGTGTGTTTCTCTATATTAAATTCATTAGTTTATTAATTTCTCTCAAGAAAGTAAATAGTGATGATTCCAAGACTGAATACAGTAATAAGGGAATGTGAGTTCGAACCAATGTCCATTTAAATCATCCATGACTTAATCATGATGCAAAAAAATCATTTATTTAGTATATTTTGTAAATTATCAAATTTAACTATTTACAGAAATAATTCATTTCATAAAAATATCAAAAAATTAAACCAACCATTTTTTGTCTTGTTGAATTAAAAATTGACCTCCATTTTATGAAAATAATATTCTAAATTTGAATTATTTATTTTTTGTTTGAAATAAAAATTTACTTAAAAAATAAAAATTCATAAAAAAACAACTTTTCTAATAGTTTGAAAAATTAATTAAGGTCTCATAAAATTATCATATTATAATATGTCATAAAAATTATTGTATATTAATAAATTTATGAAAACAAATTTTCTTTTAAATTATTAAATTAATCATTAAATATTCACGGCTTACAAAAATACCAACATTATAATTTAATTATATCATATTATCACCAATAGGATGGATAAATTTTATTTATACTATCATTTGTAAGGTTACTATTCACTTGGCCAGTTTACTATTCATAAGTTTCATATTAATATTCATAATGGTAACATTAATTTTCATAATGGTATGTTACTATTCACCAAAAATAACGTTTTTCCTATCGGACTCCAAACATCTTATTGATCACAATTGTGTATGTTAGAATTTCAAAATTCAAATCACAGAAGTGGAAAAATTATGTTTAATGGTCACATATAATTTAGTAGTTCATTTAGAAATGATACATCATTGTATTTCCTAATGTTATTCTTTTATTATACTATCTGAAATAATTATAAGATCATAATTACCTTGATAAAAAATTGGGTCATTATAATAACAATAATAAGTTTGATGTTAGAGAATAAGAAAAAAAACAAACTATCATTCACGGATTAATTCAATATACCTACTTGGAATTTCTCCCTTAACAAATCTTCTGGTCGAAATTCGATTTAATGAAGGGTTAAATATTACGTAATAAGTTAATTTATAATCCAACCAATTATTCATGAATGAAATCAATATAACATTTAAATTTCCCATTCTAATACTCTCACCCCTCACCCCTTAAGAAGTTATCCAACCATGGTTGAGATAAACAGAATCTGGTCTTACTCTGTCATCATAATAAGTGAGTTAGGAAGAAATAATAATGCTCAAATAAGTTTTAAAAGGAAATAAAATAATATAATTTAGGTATGTATCAAAAAAAGTATTCTAACAAGGTAAAAATATTTAGAACAAGATCCAAAAGTCTTCTAAAATTTGATTAACATATATAATTTATAGATTTCTGTTATCCTATGGAAACTTCATCTGATAATGAGAGTTGGAATCTCAACATGATCAACATATATTCCTTTAAAAACATAAATTAGTTAGATATTGTGGAAAAATCCAACATATTAAATCAGTCATCATCTTATCCTTCCACCTATTTTGGCTTATCATAGATTGAAAATGTAATTGAATATGGAATCATTCTTATGTATTTCTCTATTGATGTTATCCTCACCACATCCAATTGTAATATGTTTCCATTTTTTATTGATCAAATGTAGCTCGTGAAACTATATATCAATGTTCCACAATGTTGGAGCTTGAAGGACACTATCACTATAAAACGCACTAAATCTCTGATGCCACATATGATATCTATATGGGTTGGTGGACTCTTTATAATCCTTGATTCACCAATCCACTTCCATGGTTCTCACATGGTTCAACAACATTATATGAATTCACTTATTCCCCTTATTTATTTATTTTGATACCACCCTACTCTGTAGTTTTCTACTATCGAGCTATGCTTCACCTATGTGGTGTTGGATCGACTTTGGTGACCCACTATATCCTTAGTGTGTGAGAATTCATTGGGGTGGGGAGGGGTATGAATTTTTTTCCAGTATTTATATAAATAAAATTTAGTTTATCATGGAATAGGGGATTGAAAAATGATGGATTATTCAATGAATTTATATATCATTTTATATGGCATGCTCTATAATAGGGGAACCTAATACGGGCTCAGAATTTAATGTATAATATTTTTCATGCCATGGTACTTTTGTTTCAACATAATATTACATTGGTTCTTCAATAATCATATCTTATTTCACTTTTCACATCATTAAATTATTTTTTGTGTCATTATTATAATGTAACATAATTTAAATATTCTCTAGAGCTTCTAAAACCCATCTCTACCACTATTAATCCATAAATTTTTAAATAAAATAAAATTTGGCAATAATATGTTTTTTAATTGTGAAAATCAGGATGATTTTTTATTTAATATATATCAAATTTCCTAAAACATGTCCATTTTCATTCCCACAAGAAAAACACCTCAACAATGTTTTTAAAGGAATAAAACCTTTAATCGAGATAAAAGACACTCCAAGAATGTCAATAAAATAAAGGATCAACTAAAAATAATTAAATTTATATATACTCATTATTTATATGTGTTAAATAATTATTAATTATTTGATTCAAATTATAATTACACTTTCATTCCATTATTAATTCTAAACATTTCTATAAACATCCACAACCATGTTGTGATCAACCTTTCTTGAAAATGTTCCACTCTACACTCATGAATAATAAAAAATTTGAGTTGTGAATAATCATAAGTGCATAAAATATATCCATAAGAAAAAAAAATATCTCAAAATATAAATTTGAAACATAAATCCAAAATAATTAATATGTCTTTGGAATAAGGTTCAAATGAAATTGAGGTTTAAATTGGGTATTTCATGATGATATAGTTGAAAATTAAAGCTTGAAAAAGGTGGATAAATTACTTATGAAAAAACAATGATTTTCTATTTCATCTCATTGAAAAATAAATCTTTTCCTCTTTCAAAAAAACAAGACGTTCAATAAATATTCTCTTTCTTTAAGGATTCTCATCTTGAACATTTAAACACAACAAAATAATTTTACACCCAATTTTTCATCATTTTTCTTTATTTTTAATATTAATAACGAGGGGAATAAGTTTCGTATCAATTTTAAAATTTTTATTTGATATCACCATTACTATAATTGGAATATTTGTAACAAGATCAAAGGCCATGTATTAGTGGTCAAAACAATGTCCAAAATATAATGAATATAATTGATTTTTCATCCATAATAGTATAGGAATCCAATTTTCAAAATATAAAATAGCATGGAATAAAATCCCTAATTACAAATGGTAACATCACAACTCCCCATATATGGATTTACCACCCTATAGTCTATATATCACAAATAATCCTTGTGAATGTGAAAATAAAAATCATTAAAGTATACAAAAAATATATGGTAAAATGATAAATTAGATGGAATTTTTGTTTTCCTATTAATGAATTTCATGTTCACTATAGGCTGGAAAAGTATCCATATATATGATATTTAAAAAGAAAAAATAATTTTGAAAAAAATATGCATAATCAAATAAATGATGTTTTAAAACTATTCATGATTTTTTGAGATTAATGTTCATGTTCTTGTAATGATGCATATATTCTATTCCGTCATAAAAGTGGGTATCATGAAGAATATGAAAAAATTTATCAGAATTACTCTTGGAAATATGATTATAAAATAGTTACAGTAATCCGTGAAATGAATACTAGGTAATTCATTGATAAAAAACCTCAAAAAATTAAAATCATAAGAAAAGTTAAATTCTGATGTGATTTTATATATTATCCTAAAAATGAAAAAAATATTAAATATTAAATATTAATTAATTAAACCTACAATTTAAGTTTTGTTTCCTTGTTTATAAAGAATCTCTGAAGAAAAAATATAGTTTCTTATGAAAAGTCTTCCATTGATTGATAAATTCAAGAAAAAATTCAACCAAGAAAAAAAATCTCTCCACAACACTTAATATCAAAGTATGTCCTCACTATTTAAAATCAAGGTGATGAGTTATTAAGAATAAATAAAATAAATATAGTATAATAATTTCTCAAAATGTGAGATAGAACAAATTTATTACAAGATTTGACTAATATTAAATTCAATGTTTCTTGGTTATGCATAAATTTCTTAAAATGTTGGTATTTTGGTAGAGATTTTAACTTGGGTACTAAATTATGTGTTCAAGATGAATTCCACACAGGGCCTCAACAATATGCCCTTCCATATGAAAATAATCTATAATACATATTTCAATTGTATTTCTACATCAAATGACCTTTTTTTTAAATTCATCACAGCCCCTCCTAATATATAAGATTAGTAAATCAGAGAAACCGATGAAGGTGGTGCTATGATGGTTCCCTACTAAGATATTACTAGTGGGTTGGTCAGATTGATTATCTTTTGATGTGTGATTAATGTGAGGACTATTTATGTGAATTTTAAAGGGAATTCCTTGGTGGGGGTGTAGTTGGTGAATCCTTTTATCTATTTGTGGGGTGATCAGGTTGTTTTTTTGTCTATGGGTTGGTCAGTGTCTGGTTATGGATTTAGTTTTCAAAATTTTAGCTCAAAACATGTCAAATGTATATAAGGTACTAGAGGTTAATGGGGGAGGTTTTAAATGAGTTTTAGGGATTTTTTAACAATGGGTTTGATTCAAATGGTTTTGAGTTCATTTTAGGACATTTATTGGTATTGAGATCAACGAGTATGCTTGAATTGGGAGTGAAAAAATAACATTAGAGAATATCGAGAAGGTTTACATCACCATTATAAAATAATAGAATATGAAAATGGTTGAATTTTTTTTTTCACTAGATGTCTTTGAGTGATCCATATGAGATGTCAAAAACTTTTTTGGGTTTTGTGTTGAATATTTATAGAATTTGAATTCATTATGGAACCATCCCACCTATTATAGCATGAAAGTTTTAGTAATAAAACCATGAGATTTTTAAAATTTAGGCATATGAAGTCACTACACCTTGAGAAAATCCATCATTATGCAATCATATAATATCTTACCAAAAGTGGGGGATTGCGGGTTGATCTTGTGGCATAACACTTATTCCATGAATATTATGAGTTTATCTATTTTCTACACTTATCATGTTGTAGAATGATTCATGGTTTCAATATCCTGACCAAATTTGTTATATGTAGAAACGAACCAATGGGGTTATATTGAATCTGGGTTTTTATGAAATTAAAGTTGATATTTTATCTATTTTGGTCACATTCATTAATTATTACATTGTAGTAACCATGTGCCCTGATTTTTATTTAAATTATTTGGATAACTATTTGTTATGAAATGAAATATTTAGCTGCTCTGTGAGACTACCTCCCTAGATCAAAATTCCACTTACTCTCTATGTCTATTCAAATATATATTTTTTATGTTAATATTTTAGAGTACCCTAGAGTATATATAATACATTTAGTTAAGAATTCCATATATAACTTAAATGAAATGAATATTTGAAAAAGTTAACATACTAGGGTATGGATCCATCTGTCCCTTCATTTAGAGTCAAGATCATGAGATACCTTTGAGTCCTCAGTCAAATTTTAGTGAGATAAATCATGACTTATAGATTTTTTATATTTATATCCATATTCAATGTCCATTGACTTTGAATAAAGGTTTATGATTTCTCGAGATCTCAATTGATCCATGTGGAATGGGTTTGATTACAATGTTTGTCCCTAAGTAACGAAACATTAATTTACCTATAAGAAATATCAATCACGAGTTAAATGGAATTACATACTCTCTTGAGTGAATTTTTAATGATTGGTTCTTTTTTCATTACACCTATTGTTTTTCTAATGATCGATCTTTCATTCTGACACATGTCTATTTGGATGTCCTTCCATTCATCAACCTATAATAGTCCTTTCTTCATAGCATAATGTTATTCTATTTGAACAGTCCACATAGGCCAATATTCTAGATTCTCATGATCCATCCATAAAAAAATGTATTTCCATATATAATTTTAAATGGGTTTATTCAAATTAATGTTTTAAAAAATTTCATGTACACTCATTAAAAATTATATAGATTCTTTCTCCAAACATTCTAACTGGAAATCACTAATTTCCCTTGAATTTTATTGATCACATAGTTAGACAATTCCACCTTCTCAATAATTTATTGTTTATAATATGAATTAGTTCTTTATAAAACTATGTATTCTATACGTAATACCCTCAACAAGTGATTTTTGAATTGCATCCCTTTATCTCTAATGATTAATCAAGAAATTCCAAACCATTAAAAAATATTTTTCTAAAAAACTTGACCACCACATCAAATATGTTCATAAAAGTGTATTGAAATTAGACATTAATGATCAATTATTATAGTATCTATTGTCTTTTACCAATATTACATGTATTTTGGAATCGATCGCAACATCTTATCAAATTTATGACATAATTGTAGAGTATCATCTAGAGGAATCCACTTTGTAGTATCTTAGGAACTAATTCTATATCTAGGATATCCTTTAATCGATCATGAGTGAAATAAATTCACAAACACTATTATCTTAAATTAGATCAGGCGAATTTAAATTATTCATTCAAAATTTTGAAATTCTGAAATAAAAAAACTTTTATAGTTGAGTGGGAACCTTTAGAAGACAAAATAGAAATTGAAATTATAAAAACACAAAAAATGAAAACAACTCACCCAAGAATTCATATTATAACTATATCAATCAAGAATAATACATGTGTAATGGTAAAACTATATTGATCCTTGTGTCCATGCATTTCCTGAGGAAAATTGTATTGCCATCTTCTACTAAATTCTCTATTGAATCCCTCAAATGGGAAGAGAAATCCCTAAAAATAAACGATGTAGGGGCCGCTATCATAAGAAATGTGTTGGTTTGCTACTGAGATGATGGAGGTCCACTATCATAAATAGATTGAACCTAGGATAAGGGAACCAATTTTGGGGATCCTGGATTTGGACATATATATGAATTTGGTTTCAAAAACAAATTAATAGAACTCGTATGTGGCTCATATAGACCTCAACTCTCATTGCAAAGGGAAATACAAGGAATGGTAAAAGTGAGTGGTTCAAAAAATAGGTTAAATACTAGTATTCATATGTTGTAGTAGTATTGAAAGTAGACATATTACATAGTATAACTATCCATAAAATGCACATAATCACCAACATACTAGAGAAATTATGAAAAACCACTGTTCCCATTAAAAAACTTCCATGAGGGAGGATGAGCGATGGAGGAAGATTCATAAGAAATTTCTCTAAATTGGGATAATGTTGAGGAGGGTGATGGAAACTAAAATCCACAAAAACCGAATGAATTCAAATGTTGGAGTATTGGAGAAATATCCCTCAATGTATTTAAGGAGTTGAAACATGAAGAAAAACATACACAATATATCATGGCTATGAGATAGTTCCTCATAGATCATCTAGTAAATAGAGGGAAAGATGATACCACCAATATTTCCTAGATACAGATATTCCTAGGGGAAGTTTTCAAGGAGAACATAGAGTGGGAAATGAATTACATGGAGATGATAATGCGTTATTCACTACTTGAGGTAGGATGGAACCAATTAACCTGTGAAAATATCAAGTCCCATGAAACTATAATATTGGCCAGAAGCAAAAACACAGACACCAAGCATGGATAAACATGGTTGAATAGGATGAGTAGCAGAATACAACACTAAAATTCATATTAAATTAATAGATAATAAGATATTAATACAAAAATAATGGTCTAAAAGGGACAATATCATGGTTTAAATATGTATCTAACCACCAAGGGAACTGTAATACACCTTAGTGAGAGATCACCTACATTTCAACTTTTCCCCCATCCCCTAAATTCTTCCATCACCTAATTCTTTTTTAAAATAATATGGGTTTATCATAGAAACATTGTTTTTTATTGTCTAGAAGTATTTTCCTTTGTTAATATATAAATTTAATATATATTTTATCATTTAATATTAATTCTACAATTTCAATAAAACTTTTAATTGCTTAAAAATCATCACAGAATAATATTTCATTATATAACTCATAAATAATTTCAATTTCTATCCCATATTCAACATTTGTTAATTGAATTATAAAAAAATTATCATCCATGACATTATTTAATCCCTTTTTTCTATTATCATGATATAAAATGATCATAGTAATAGAAACCAAAATCTAGAGAAGATTTTAATCCTTTTATCAATACCAATACCTCAATGTGGCATGATTAGTATAGATAATTACCATAGAGGGGTCCAAATTTGATATAAACTTATAAAAATATAAAACCACTACTATATGTTTCTTCTATATGGAATTATAATTTAATTAAAAATCATTGAGTGAATATATTTCATTATATATAGATAAATAATTGTAATCCACATTCTATAATAGAGAATATACTTCAAATTAATCACTTGTGTGACACATCAATTCAATTGTTTTTGCAACTATTTGTGAACATGATTGGGGAAGAAACCAATTTTTTTTGAGTAGACTAATATTCCGTGAATGATTCAATGAAATTATATATACATTTATTTAATAAGAGGAGATTATGTGGTATATAAATCTTATATAAATCCTTAAAAAATAAATTATAGAATCCCATATATCGTTGAATGTTTTGAATCAGCTTTATTGTAGCTGGATCAGAAAGTTATTTTATGACATTACTGTTAGGTGGATAAACATATATGTCCTATTAATATAATCTATGCCCAATAATTACCCATCAAGAATTATTAAGTTATACACTTACAAATAAGAACTAATCATCTTATTTACATTGTCTAAGTACTCAATCACACTTTATCATACATACCTTAAAATATAACCCATATAAAAAGACTTATTCAATAAATAATTCAAGAAACCCCATCTTCATGTTATAAAATATATGATTCATATAAATTTTAACTGTCATTGGCGTATTAAATATATCAAATTGCATGAAAAGATAGGAAAATTTTACTTATGAGAAGGTGAAAGTTATATTTTCTTAGTTAGTTGGGTCCACCAATATTTGATTGTAATCTAAATATACATCTAGAATAGAATAACAAAATAGTTAGATAAACTTTCAAAAAATTGATCCATAAATGGTCATGGAATGTTATTATTCTAGGAGGTTTTAAATATTTTGACAGTCTAATAACACTCTCCGTACAATGAAACTTTTTATTTTAATAATATCATTGTATTCAATCGTGGTTATAATCATGCCTCACTTTTTGGTGTGACTTGTATTGTAAAAATACATTCACTATTCTTAAGTGAATAAATTATTCCCATATGGTGATGTGAGTCTCCATTGTGTTTTTATGTTTGGTTTAATTACTTTTCCAATTAGTGATTTTTGTGAGAAAATGGTGTGGAAAATTCCTTTGACGTCATTAATTCCCCATGAAATTTATATATTTTCCTTCATTAAAAAATGAAACAATTTTACCTTCCCATTATAAATTATACTATAATGATCCCTAGTTAAGTGTCATTATAACCAAAAATGAGTACTATAGAGTATTAGGTTGTGAATTCAACTCACGCTTTCATGGTTAGAAACACTTTAGTGGATGAAAGGTTTAATAGAACCATTCAAAGAAGAAATAACTTTATAAGTTCTTTGTACACTATATTGTTATAGTTTTTTGTTATGTAAACTCATATTTTCTTAAATGTTTTATGCTATCTCATAAATGAGTTGCATCAAACATTTTTCTTCCTCCTATTATAAACTAATATTGGAAGGGTGTTCTTAATTATCGAATACGTTATTGATGTCCTCCTTCTTGGTTATATGATTCATAACCTTTATTATATCAAATTTGACTTGTTAATAACCAAATAATAATATTATACTTCCTTGATTTAAATTGATTTATTTTTTCTAGGGTCTTAAAATAGCATCCTATGAATAAATGAAATATCTCCTCCAGCTTCTTTCATGATGACTATAAAGTTAGAAATCAAATCCAAATTTTTTTATTTTTGAAATGATAATTTTAATATTATATGGGAACCAAAAAAACCAATCATCCACCATGGTAAAATGATCCCAAATTTAATACAATTTCACATACATTTTTTTAATTTTCATCCAAAATAACACTATGATGGAAAAATATGTTTTAACATCATAGTTTTAACGTCATTTTTCACTTAATTGACTTTAATTGTGTCAAATAAAGTATTTTAAAGTTATTTATTCCAAAACACATTTTAATTTTTCATAATGACTATTAACATTGGTTATATAGGATAATGATGTTTACTGTAATTTTGAAAAACTTTTAATTCCCATTTTACCATAATGAACATTTAATTATTTTGAACAATCTAATACACATGGATTATCCTCATATTTTTGATGCACTCTTTCATAAACACTAATATAATAAAATAATTACTACAGTCCACCCATACTCGATCCACTTCATTACTTTTATTTTTATAACGTTTTATCATTATTTCTTAGTATTTCAAGATTTTTTCTTCTTCTATCACCCTTGACTTCATTCCATCTACTAACACACTAATCCACTATATTTGAGACCATGCTCTAAATTTTTTCTAATAAATTTTTACCAAAATCTATCCTCAACCTTGTATTGTTAACCCTACTTCCACTACCCTTAAATGAATTCATCAGCATTAAAATGCTAGTTTCCATTGTTATCCTTCATATATTTTAATTTATTTTTCAATTTTTAAAATATTTACTAATTATTTGTTAGTTATAAATTTCATTCATTTGTTCATTTTTTTATATGTATATCATTGTAAATTATAATTTTTTTATAATAATTTTTTTATGGTTATAGTTATTTATTGGTTATTTGTTTTTTATGATTGTAAATTTTTGGTATAATATATTTTCGGTTGTATTTATTTGTATTTATCAATTTCTTATCGTTATAATATTTTTATGGTTAAAATAATTATTGTTCAATCAATTTTTCATGTTATATTTTTTATTTTTCATTATTATTACTTTTGGAATATTTTTTAGTAATAACTTATTTTCTTGATATAAATAGTTTATTAAAATTTTTAATGTTAATACACTTATATTTTTATTTTATTAAATTTTTTCACTATATATATATATGTTAAATGTTATTATATTTTATTGTATTCATATACTATATTATTAATTGTTTTAATTAATCGATCATTATTGGATAAATTCATTAAGAACATGTGATGAATGTGATAAGGGATTTTTATAATTTCTCATAATTTTATGAATGAAATATTTAAAATAAAGATTTGTTTTTGATTTATCTGTTAAGGTTTTTAATATGATAAAATTAGACTACAGATAAATAATATAATGTTTAATTTTATATGGTTTTAATCCTAATTATACATGTTGGATATTAAATGGTTAATTAACAAAACAAGTCATGATTTATTGATGATGTAGATGTTTACTATGAGGAAAATGATTACGTTGAAGGATTATTCCAAGATGTAGATGTTGAAAGTATTGAGAGAAAAAATAGAATTTAACAATTGTATTAAGATAATAAAAAATGAATATTACTAGGTTTCACTAAATTTATATTGTTCTTAGTAGTGTTGAGATTAGTTCACTAGAATGAAAGAAATGGTTGGTGCGATAAAAGTTTCATTCAATTGCATAAATAATTAAAATAGATACTCTAAGAAGATAATGGGATTCCATATTCCAATCATGAGGCAAAAAATATTTTTTACCAAAGGGATTGTGTTATAAAAAGTATAAATATTAACCCAAAACCCGTGTTCTATATAGTAATAAATTTGAAAGTTCACCAGAATGTACTATATATGGGATATTATGTTATAAAATGGATATATATTCCTAAGAACAAAAACCAAACCTTTTTCTAAACAAATATTACATCCTCCAATAATTCCTTATTTAAGGCATCTATTAGCAAAATTAAATGATGAAAATAAAAAAAGGTTGAATACATATTAGAACATCTATAATGGAAACCTATGTCACCCTAAATATTCAACATAATTAAGGAGACTTGATCAAAACATTATTATATTTGTAAATTATGTACGAAATAAAATAATGATGATGTGCATAGATAAGACAAATCCATATAAGAGCATCAATAGCTAACACATTTTATGGCCTATTATTTGGGTTGTCAAAAGTTTTGAAAAAAACATTAATAAAGTGAAAATATGTGATGATGTGATTTATGATTTCTAGACCAAAACATACTACAAATAGTATTGATAGTTATCAAACCCCGTTGATTGATTATTTGAAATTTCTATTTGAGACATGTGTTATAGTATTCGATGCATACAAGAAATAGTAATTTATTTTTAGTGTTATAGAAATATTCACTATAAAATAATTTCATGCAAATTAAAACATATCTACATTCATTGTTAAAGGACAAAAATATTTTCAAATTTTCAAAAAATAAAAGAGTATAATTTCCCCAAACTATTTTCAACAAACAAAAATATTATAGAAACGGAAGAAATTAACGTCACATTTGGATCGAAAGTATTCTCTAGTCATCAAAAAAATACATGGAAGAAATATCCCATTTTAATTAAGATATCTTATTAAGAATTTTTATAGGGAAAACATAACACTGATGTTATATATGTTAAGTAAAACATATTTGATGATTTTATTCTAACATTGTTAAACATAAAAGGAAATAGAAGAGATGGATTCCATGAATGATTGGAATTAATAACCCTGGTAATATGTATGGATTTCGACCCCTCTATAAAAGTAAATGATAGATATTTAATCTGTCTTAGAATACATTTAGAAAGTGTGAGAATATGTGTATATATATATATATTCAATATTAGTATAGTATTAAATTACTATGTGGGTTTTTAAGAAATGTGATAATTCTGGTATTATAGAAGGATTTAAATTTAACAGGTATGAAATATCATAATTTTCTTGTATTATTGCAATAACTGCATCTAGTTATACTATGTCACATATTGTTGATACATATTAGATATTCTATCATCAGGCTTTGCTATATTTTCAATTCCATTTATAGAAAATTCATAGATATAAGATTTGTTAGAGAATGAAGTTGTATATATACTTCATCAAATGAAAAATAATTTTTTCCACCATCATTTGTTTATATAATGTTTTATATATTGATTAATTTTTTGCAAGAGATAAAAAATATTCATGCCTAATTATTTATATTGGATGTATAATTTTTAAAGATATATGAACATTTTGAAGGCATATATTGAGAATCTATATCAAACATGTACTTTTATTTTTTAAAAACA
This sequence comes from Viscum album, assembly GCA_963277665.1. NCBI lineage: Eukaryota > Viridiplantae > Streptophyta > Magnoliopsida > Santalales > Viscaceae > Viscum > Viscum album. The sequence goes on from OY728125.1 coordinate 229,871,867, forward strand.
TATATCATAAGTGGTAACTGAGTTCTATATTGATTATTTTTATAATGGTGATCACAATGATCTCCATATATCATGAAATTTGATAGTTGATATTGAAGGAAAAAAGATTTGTGGGTTAAATATAAATGTTAACTCCATGTGATGAATAAACATTATAAATTTTGTAACAAAATAAGTAAGGTCCAACTACATATATTATCACATATTATAGAATTGATGGTGTGATATATGAAAAGAAATAAAATTTTTTAATGAATGAATAATAAAATAAATTTTTTGTTTGTTTGTATATAAATTCAATTCTAACTTATATGTATCAAAAAAATGAAATTGTTAATAGGGGACAACATGATATTATGATAACATTGTATGATTTTGATATTATTGGATTCACATTTTACATAAAAAATTATTATAATAAGGGTATTGTAAAAATTATGGTGTAATACACATCATTCAAGTAGTTCATTTTTTTTGTGTAAATGATATTAATCATATTTCAGTATCAAAAATATATTTTTTGATTATTGATGATACATGGGAGGAAGATTATATTAAATTTGAGTACCAATTTTTATGTGAAATTAGTATGATATTAATAGTCGTGTGAAATATGATTATTATGGATTTACACTAACTGATTTGGAAAGATAAAGTTTCGAAGATAAACCATTTATCATAGAGGTGCATGAAAAAAATATTACATACTATTGAACCATTGAATGATCAATATTCAATCTTTTTAAAGTGATAAAAATTTATTTTGGTGGTGATATTTATTTTTTATTAAATTATTACCTGATTATAACAATGATCATGCTATAGACATTGTCAATGAAACACGAAATGATCATAAAAAACTGTTCTAGGAAAACTCATTATTACTATCTTAATTGATTAGGTAAATATATGTTTCATAACCTCATTCAATTAAATAATTATTTTTTTAACATTGAGTTAATAAAAAATATAAATTTTCAGAATTCTTTCAATTTTTTAATAAATTTTATAGTAATTAGATTCATGTAACATTTTTTTGGTTGAAAACATTTTCCTTCATCATTTTTTGTGACTATTTTCTTTATATTCCTCATTTCCAAGAATTCAGTTTCTTTAAAAAGATATGTATATTTTACTATCTATTATATACAATAAAATTTTTTCTTATAATTTTTTTTAAATTTCATAAATTTTAGGTAAAAAAATTAAATATTTTTAGATGATAATAATTTCTATCATTTCTTGTTAATTTTTTTCTTCATTGGTTTTAGTTACACAACATTTTCTTTGAAAAGTATAAAATTTAATTATTTGATTTCATTTATGAACACCCCATTTTTAATATATGAAAACTATTTAATTTTAATCAATTATAGGTAAAAATATTTCATTGAACTAACCTATATATTTCTAAATGAAAGACATGAATACAGAAGATATAAGGTTTATACATTTATTCATATATATATATATATCAATACTAATGTAATTATTTAATGAAATAAAACATATATTTTGTGAAATTATGTGAAAGAGTTCTTATCCATATAGAATGAAACCTATAGTTGGATGACGTGGGATTACATATTTACCAAAATATTCAATTTCATGGGGAGGTAAAAGGATGATAATTATGTTTAATGATAACAACCACCAAGTTTGAACACATTACAAACAATATAGTAACATTGATATAGAGAGTTGTTCTATGATACATATTTTCCTCTAATTGGTGGGTCATTGACTAGTTTCTCAAGGATCAGTTAGGGGAGTCTGTAATACTAAAAATTATACCCTTATTTATTTATTATTATAATTTTTTAAATATTATAAAATCATAGTACTAATATTTAATCTATTAAATTATAGTTTACATATATCTTTTATTGAATAAAGTAATTAAGAAAATATGTATATCCTTTATAGTAACCAGATTTAGATACATTAAGACAAAATTGACTTCGGATTAATTTTTTTTGTAGTAAAGAGAACAAAGATCAATGCCTTAAGAATCTGTTTATAGATATGGAGACATGGGAGAAATGTTTCAATAGTCTACTACTAGTATCCTTTATCATATGGAATTACATTTTTTAAATTGTATTTATTATATTAGTTTTAATTCTATGAAAAATTAATAGTTTTTCCTATTTAACATTTCTATAGGAATGAATATTAAAAATACAATCCCCAGATTTATACCCTCATACATTGACACACAAAGGGTATCCATTATTAGAAGTGAAAATAATTTCTAATGAAATTTGGGAATTAAGAGTCGATTTAAGTATAATATGAGAATATGTTAAATAAAACCTTCCATTTCTTCCCCTTATTAATAAAAATATAAAAATTTGAGGATGCAAAATGGGGTTTTATTACTAACCCATCAAAGGATATAGATGATAAGAATATATGTAATTAATTAATATTTTAATTCAATATTATTTTTTAAAATTCGTCTCACTTAATATAGAATTAAAAATATTTTTTTCAGATACCCTTTAGGAGAAATCAACATAGGGGACTATTATACCTTAGGGTGGGACATATATTCATACAATTATTTTAAGATGGATGGAACAATCAGGTTGAATCATAGTATATCAGGTGGATAGCAATATTTGAAAATATTTTGGCCACTACAAGTATTAAATCAGTGGAAGAAAATATTTAAGGGTGAAGTAGATTTATTGAAGGAAAATATAAAATAGGTGAATGTTTTGATATATGATAGAATTGAATCATATATATTTGATATTTTTATGGAAATTATGAGACAAACAAAACCAACATAGAATTCATACCTAGACCATACACATCCTCATTCAAACCTAACTGTGTACTGTGAGTTGAATTTTGGTGATCCCCATATACATATTTTAGTATAAAAAATTATACATAATACAGATGATTATGTACATAATGTTCTTATGAATATAGGTAAGGTATGAGTAGTGATAAATAATATTATTAATACAACTATTCCAGATCCACTGCCTACTAAAGTGGTGAATATAGTTAGATTGGGTATTCATTATTTATTATTTTTTTCAGGAAGTTGTTGTGATTAGATTACATATAAGTTATGTGTGTTTTTTTCATTTCTAATTCTGTATTAAATTCAAATAACTTATAATTTTTTATTACAGAAACCTTATATTGGAGTATTAGAATTCAAAGGAATTCCTATACGGGAAAAGAAAATTTCATGAACCAACACCTTTATATTCTCCTCATGGTCTTGACGGGATAACAAATTTACCAAATATTTCTCCTATATTGAATATTTTTTATAATTTTACAATGATTAGTGATATTTATGGTATAAATAATACAATAATATATTTAAAAAAGATATCATTGATGTTATAAATTCGGACAGTCTCATTGCACTAGTGTTGCATTTTTTTACCAAGTAATAGAATCTCATTTATGAATTTCTTTTATTTAAGTAAACCTATGTTATATTGAATAAAGTAATTAATTTTCTTATCATATATCTCCAAACTATTTAAATAAAATATGATTTTACATATTTATTTGGTTTTATGGAGCCAAGATACATTTGAATATCTCTCTAATACAAATTTTAATAATTCAGAATTCAATATATATATAAAATATTAAAAAAAATGTAGATTATATGTTGGATTCTTATATTCCTTGAGATTTAAGAATAAATCTATAAATTCGATCCATTATTCATATACTATCATTATATCAGAATTTTTATATTTCATTAGAGATTGGATGTTATGCATATTTTTTCCACTAGAATAAAAGGTGTTTTGGTTATGATTTTATTGGGTGGTGTTCAAAGAATATTTTAAATATTTTTAAAAGAGTAATTCTTAGTGTATTTTTTCTTTAATATTAAAATTTTAATTTTACATATGTTTGGATAATTAGTATCTAAATTTACATCAATCAATTGATGATGTTCAACATGGATCACTTTTCAACTATGGATCTGAACAAAATTGAATATGTGAAAGTTCAGGTTCATAACATTTATATTAGTAAATTATTATTTTTTCATAAATATATTGTGTTTGTTTTTAAAAAATATTTTTCCATAAATGAAATGTTATCATAGAAGAGGGGGTAATGAATGTGGGAATTATGTTTTTCAATTAATATATGATATAATTATGATCAATGTATTAAAATATTTTCAAATATTTATTTACATTATAAAACATTTACTTTTAAAAAATAAGATTTTGTCAGATTCATAACATTTTATGTTTTTATTGATTTTTGATTATGGTTCACTATGCACACCAAATTACTTGAACCACATTTTAAATTTATTTTCCTATTTTTTTTAAATTTTACTAATATTAAAATTTATTTAAAATTATTTTAATATTCTTTCTAAAATATGTTTTGAAAATTTTTAATGAGTTTTTCTCTTTTAATTTGTACTTTTTTGTGCTAATATTTATATTATTTGATGTATTTTTTCTTTTCTGATGATATTTGACAATATATTTAAAAATATAGTTTTTATAACATTATTGTAACAACCCTAGAAATGATAGAATAAATAATTTTCATATATTTATTAAATTTATTTGACATAATTATAATCAATATAGAAATTTTAGTTATTTTTTATTCAAAAAATGAAAAATCATTATTTCTAACTAAATTAGGTTATATACATTATATGGTTTTATATAAAAACAACATTTCCAAATTATAAAATGATTATTTGGAAAATTTAATTTCATTTTTGACTTCATAATTTCAAAATTATATTAGAATGTTTTCTACAATGAATTATTTTTCAATTTATAGTGAAAAAAAATTATTTTATTTTAAATTATTTATAAAATAATATTCAATTTTGAAGTAGTTTTAATATTTTATTAGTTCTTTCATATTAAAAAAAATCTAATTATAGTCTTTTTATTAAATTTTATAATTGAATTAAGTTTAAAATGTTTTGGTATTTAAAAGGGATTTTTTTAAAACAATTTCATCGTGTTTTTTGGACTTCTCCGCCTTAGCTTTCCTTATCACTGCTGTCCCTATTAGCCTCACTCCTACTTTGATGGATAGGGTTCTTCTGGTGGTGCGGTGATGGCTCTATGGACGAGCTCCTGCAACTGTGTCTGAGGATTTAAGCTTGCCTCTGGTGTTTGTGTTGGGTAGTCCGTTGTGGTACCTGAGTTGATTTGGATGGTAGTGATAGCATTTGGGTTCTTTTCCGGTGATATATGGCACTCGGGTGTCTGTTAAATGGGTGATTGTTTTTCTGTCCTTTATTTTTTACTTCATTTTTAGATTTCATATTTGGTTGCTGCTGTTCTTGTGTTGGTTTTGGGTCTATGTTTTTCTTGGGATTTATGTTCGGGGATATGGCTCAGTTCATCTTGAGTTCTTGTTGGTTCATGGGTTTTTGATTGATGGAGGGATTGAGGTTGCTTTGGGTTCCATTCTTACCCGGGATAAGGAATCTAAGTGTGGTTTTCAATCTAAAAGCTGGACAGTTTTGGTAATTCTTATTCCTAGAGTCGGTTCAAGTGGCATTCGTGGTTGAGTTATTGCTATTGCGGATACTGGAGGGTTCAATCAGTTCTCGCTGGTGAAGATTTTAATGCAACCATGTTCATAATTGGAGAATGCAAGACTGAGTCTACTCAGGCATGAATATAGATGTGAGGGGTTTTTCTACAGACTTTTTCGAATGTTTTTTGATGAACTTGCAGTGCCTTTGGATTGGGTGGTGTGGTTTGAATTTCCTGGTGGTATAGGGTTGAAACATGGATTTCCTTATGACGTGGAAAGGTGGTTTTGGTCTTTATTAGTCTGAATCGCTTCTGGCCCTGGGGCCTTTGTCCATGTGACACTACATTAAGTTCACTTTCTAGGGACTTCTTCAGAAGAGGTTTCGAGAAGAAAGTGTCCTCTTTGTCACCGCTATCAAAAATTGGATGTTTTGAGAGGGTATGGAATTTTTCATCGGTACCATGCCCATGCAGCATTGCACGAGACTACTAGCCGAGCAGTAATGGTTGTGAGGATGCTATTCATGTTGTTCTTATTGCCAGGGTGGAGCTTTTCCTTAGTCATGAACTGGACATTTTTTCCATGATGATCTTGGCCCATGGAGGCATGGATATGTTTTAAGTATTTCATGTCTTTCCGGTTTCCCAGTATTTCTCCAAAAGTTCTTCTGAAATAAAAATTTAATTTTCAATCAAATTATTACCTTAAAATTATATGTAATTCTGGCATAATATTTATTCAATTAAAATAAATATAAAATAAATGATATTCAAAATATTAAAAATTGTATAATTTGAAAGAAATATTATGATCCATGAAATTTTTTGATACAAATAACATTTTGTGGAAATTATAATTTGTAATATTCATATTAATTAGTTTTATTCTTTTTATTAAGGTCAATGTAATTGAATATTTCAAAAATTGAAAATAATAACATTTTATAGTAAATATTATTTAATTAAATGGTTTAACAATCCTAAAAATATTATATATATCCAAGTGATTTGGATATGCTTTAAAATATAAATCATGGTTCATTTATGAGCTTTCTTAATATTTTCCGTAACTTTCATGACCTTCAAAGAGTAAAAACCTAGTTATCATGGTAGGTGTGAAAAGGGATAATAGGGGTTGTGGGTCAAAACAAAAATATAATTGATAGAACATCTTCTAGAATTATACTAATTTTATTAGATGCGACAATTATGATATATCCTCATATTAGATTCTAAAATAGCATTTTGGATCAATTTTAGAATTAAAATTAACTTGTATTAATTTAATATTTTAAGAAATTTGAAGATTTCCCCCCTTATCTTATAAAAGAAAATCTTCTCTTCTGATTTATTAAGACTTAAAAATAACATTGTTTCTTAAAATACACACCAACATACCTTCCTTATATCTCTCTAAATATGTTATAGGCCTTAGGTTGGGTATAATACCATCCTTATATGTCTTAATGTGTAAAGAAATTGAGGTTGTCCAAATAATATGTATAGTTTTTAACTATGATTTTTTGTTTTATTTGTTCTTTCAAATCCTATAAATATTACTCAAACCAGATTTTATAATAGAATTTGTATCTACATAAACACATATTTTATTATTTTAATAGAATAACCTATATCCTTCTCCAATCTCGATAAAATGGGAATGGAATCCATCGTTCATGTGTAGGGGGGACTACTGCCTTAGAGAATGATGTAATCCGTTTTCCATCACCACCCATAAAAGATGATTATAATGATGAATTAAATGTATATATATATAAACTATATTTATTAAATATTTATCATTGTTTAAAGATAATATAACATCTATTTTAGTACCATTTCCTTAAATAAAAAATGGGAACATCATTCCTGCGTACGTGTAGACCACCACCTCCATGAAGAGATGTGGGTCATTTTTATCATCACGTCACATGAATTATATATATAAGTAAAATTAAAGAACTAATATGCTATTAATTATATTAAGATCAAAATACCAAGATATAATAATATAAAACTCTTCTCATAATGTTCATTGAAATATTGAAATGTTACATATACAAGAGATTGAGCTTCTATCTCCAATATTATAAAATATTTCATTATTTATAACCATATTTCTGAGAAATTTTAAAATTATATTTTTTATATAATAAAAATTATTACATTTTTATTATTATATAGATTTTGGAGTAATCTTCCTTTAGACCATAGATTACCCCCAAAGTAATTTTGAACTATCAGTCAAATATCATCAAAATGTTTGATGTAAACTTAAATGATTTGGTAATTATAAATAAAATTTCAATTAGTGAAATAAAATGTATAATAATGTTTAAAATTTTATAAATAAGTTAGATAATTAAAATAGGTTTATTATTTAGGAAGATTATGAACACATTTGATGAGTTAGACTCAAGGCAAGGTACCCTTTAACTTTAAACATCATTTTGAATAATTTAAAGATTTATTTTCTAAATAATTTTATTTTATATACATGTTCCGCTAAATATCTCAAGAAAATGAATATTTATTATTAAATCAATGATAAAGGTCATTTTTTACTATTTATTAATTTCTTTACATTTTTTTGTTAAATATAAATATTTTTATTGTTTTACATAAGAGACATTCTTTTAAACATCATATTTTAATGATTCCCATTTCAACTCTTTTTATTCAATTAACAAATATATAGAAATTATATTCAATGACATAAAATAATTATAAACAAAATTATATTTCTCTTTTGACTCCCTTTAAAAGGTTTTCAAAATAAATCCTTTTACATGTGTTATACAAAAAAATTTGACAAAAAGAGAAATAGAATTTTCTATTTTAATATAAATAGTTTCACCAAAATTTATCTACCACCAAAACCATTAGTTGAAGTTTAGATTCAATTAAAAATTTTCCTTATTTATTAAAATAAAACCCCTATTTTCATTTTTTCTAGAAGTTTTATATTTTAAATGGTTTTTTCATAAGATAATGGTATTTTGATATCCGAAATCGTTTTTCATACAAGATTAAAAGAGTTTTTTCAAGATTTCATTATTAAAAGGTGAAAGAATAATTTTTTTTAATTCATGATATGTTTCTTGAACACTGTAAATAAGAAATAGGTGATATTTATATATTTTATATGATGGGTTGAGCCCCATTATAGCTCATTCTGAATGAGTAATCTGAAAACATCATATAAGAAGTGTTAATCCCCCTTATAACTCCTAATGAATAGGTGATATAGATAAAAATTATATGACAGGTGAGCCCCATTATATATATCAAATGACCTATTTAAAGATATATTTCATAATATAAAATATAGGGAGTTAACAGAGGGTTTCTCTAATATATTTAACTAAACAATAGTGGTCATTGGCATGGGTTTAAACAAGGTGTGAATATAATATCACTATGTTTTTAAAAAGGATTTTCATTGATTTTTATGCGTTTTAATGGATTCATTTGAGTGAAAGTTATTTATGTTTTTCATGTGGATATTTTTTTCATTCAATTAAAGAACTTTGAGATAATGGTATTTCACATGTTTTTATGTTCTTTACTAGACTAAAATATTAATTTTGTTTTTATGTCCCTTACTTAGCTTGTTGTGCTCATAACAAATTTGGAAATATTTTTACAGGGTTTAAGAATGGCTAATGAAAAATAATAAGTAAATATTAAAATCATGAATATTTTACATTAAGAGAACATATGTATTATTTTAACTGTTATATATTATTGTAAAATGGATAAAAATTAAAAATTTTCACATTACAATATATGGGTTTTTTGTAAGTGTTTTGAACAAATTATATAAAACTAAAAACATGAAATGATTCTAAATATACAATAAAGTGATTTCATGAAAAAAAATCAAGATTATGTAATGATTTTAGGATATGTACTTATATTTGGTATCATAGGAAAGGGTTAGATACATTAGTGTTTAGGATAACTATAATAATATAATCTTGAAATTGTTTACCATATGTTTATGTTGAAACGATATCAAAGTAGAAGATTACCACATTTATTAGTATAAAATATAACTATGTAAAATAGTTTTCCATAGAATAAATAGGAAATACAATGTCGGAAGTTGTCGGGAGGACAATATCCTACCAAATAAGAAATCTCATATGGTAGGAATTAGAACAAATATGTTTTTTATTGTGAAAGATATGTTTATGCAGACAATAAATAGTGGTGGAATCCAGGATAGATAGTATCCAAATATACTATAGAGGTACATAAAGATATTAGATCATTGTTTGGGACACCATTCTCCCACATTTAGTGGATCTTCAGCACTAGTGGTGGATAAAGGATTGAGAAATTCCCTAGAAATGTTATTTGAAGTCAAGGTCTATTTGGAACATCAAAATGAAAACATTTAAATTTATAATTTTGAAGGAGAATATGATTGATGATGATTTTGGGTTAAGAATACCAAAAAGAAATATGACTTTGAATCCCTAGAATGAGAAATATTTAATAATATTTTAATTTAAATATATTTCTATATGGTTGTTTATCTCAGTATAGATAAATAATTATTATAATTAAAGAAAATGGATAAAGATATAGAAGCCACACATGAAGCTAAATATATATGATTTTCCAAGTAAGTACCTTATCTTATTCAATGCTGTGATTGTTAAGTTAATATATTTTACTAAGGATTTAAACCATGTCTATGATGTTCTTTTGAAACATGAGAATTTAAAATCAATGAGAACATTTTTCATTGTACTGAGAAAATTGAGATGGCATTTTCTGACAATTAATTTCTTCGAGATGAAAATAGTATGAAATATTCACGGTGGAGAGGAATTAAGAATGGGAAAAATAATAATTTTGATATTAATCCCCCAAAATTTCCCATGTGCAGTGAATGATATTTCATGGAATGATTGATAGGGTCTTGAAATTATTACCACTATGGTAAATTTAGTCATAGGGCTTCTGAATGTAAAGAAAAAAGATTGAGAAAATATATGAATGGTAAAATATATATGCATCTAATAGTAGTATGTTTTATTTTAATATGTTTGGTAATTATGTTAACAGATTTCTGAAGTGTTTAATACGTGATGGGAATAATCACGCTCATAAATATAGGGTTGTGAAAAATTCATTTTCTACTTCTAAATTTGATGTTTGAATATAAAATGAAGTTGAAACAAATATGTTACTTGTTTACTAAAATTGTTTAATTTTTTTTGGATCTTCTCATTCATGCGTTTATTATAATTTCTCAATTAAAATGGGAATATCCAAATATTATAATAAGTCACATTCTTTTTGAAAAATATGGGTGGAAATATTACGGAAACTAAGATTTATAGTAATTGCTATGTTTTTATTAATGGGATGGTCTTTCTTGTAAATCTTTTAGAACTACCCATACTAGAGTTTGATGTTATGTTGGGTAGGTATTGGATTTCAGTTTTACATGAAAAGATATTCTAAAAATCTATGAAAGTTATATTCAATGATTCCATACCCTTGATAACCTACCAAGAAGTTAAGAAATTGATCAGTGATGGTAGTGAAATTTAACTTACTCTTGTTCTTGATAATAATTAAACTATTAGATTTTGTGATTTACAAGTATAAAATAAATAAGTGGATGTGTTTATTGACTATTTGACTAGTGTTATTATTGATCAAAAATTTGAGTTTACTAATGAGTTAGTACTTGATGCCAATATTATCTAAACAACCCATTATCTAGTCTCTAATATTAAACATTGGAAATGAAAATGATGTAATAATAGTTTATAGATAAAAGTTTCATTTGTTCTATCACATCACCATGCAGTGATCCTATTTTATTTATTAAAAATAAATATATTTCCTTGATGTTTTTCTGTGAGTATTGAGCTTTTTGTGAAATCCATGTTAAGTTCAAGCAAGCTTGGCCTCATTTCGATGATTTATTTTGTTTTCTCAAGAGAGCATAGTATTTTTACAATACTGACCTCAGGTTTTGGTATCACCAGTAGAAGGTATAAGAAAAATATATTCAAAATATATCACTTCAAAATAGATATAGGGATTATGATTGTTTAGTTATTTCATTTGGGTTATTTAATATAGCAGCTGTATTTATGGACCTTATGATTTGATTTTTCCATGATTTGTTGGATAATTTTTCAATCGTGTTTATTTGTGAGATATTTATAACTTTTAAAATTCATATTTTTCATGATATACATTTAATGATTGTTTTTAAATCCATACAAAAATAGGATATAATAAAAATTTAGTAAGTGTGAATTTTGGTTTCAAAAAATCTATTTCCAGGGACAAATTATTTCTTAAGATAGTATAATTGTAAACTATACTAAAATAAAACTTTTTTAATAATGGATAAGAACTCACAATGTCATTTATATTTATAGGTTTCTTGGATTAGAGGGTTTCTACTTCTTGTTTTTTTAAAACATTATTCAGGTTTCTATAACACTTAATAACTTGACATAAAAATTAGATAAATTCATATAGATGAAAGAATGTGGTTATTGTTATTAGGAACTATAAATAATATTTCTGAACGATTCAATTTTATCAATTCCATCTGGAGATGGGGATTTTTTCATCTATAATGATTATACTTTTAATGAACTTTGTTGTGTTTAGATGAACAAGGATTAATTAATTTATTATTACTCACTTCAACTAAATCCTGATGATATATTATCCCACACATGATATGTAATTAGTTGCTATGGTATTTTCAAAAAATATAGGCATAATTTATACGGAGTAATGTATGAAATATATGTTTATGAAAAAATATTTAATTATAAATTTACTAATAAATATATGAAAATTAGGAATAGAATATGGATGGATGTGATTTATTATTATTACTACATAATGAATTACCATCCTAGAAATTTAATAAAAATATTTGGTTTTTTAATTCCAAAAAATAATACTACATTAACGTTTTTATAATTATAAAATGACCCTTTGGTTAATGATTTGATAAAATTTTTGTCCCGAATTTATGGATGTGGGAACATCCCCTAATTTTTTAATGTTTCAGTACAATCATTTCCATCTGAAAGAATTAATCAAGCTCATAAGGAGGGTCCTAATTTATTGGAAAATGTATAATATGTTTTGATGGGAATGTTTTTAGAGATTAATGCCGAGGAAAATGTTGTTATATGGTTTTAAAAAATGTTATATGGGCCACATGATTTCTAGTTGAGGGGAGAATTATTGAATGAAGCTTACAGTTCCACATTTTCTATTATTATGAGAAATAATAGGATGTGAAAATACATTTTAGTGTATTACTGGTGGGATGCAATGAAAAGAGATATTGGTGACTTTACCATCAAATATTTACTTTTTCAACAATTTAAATCAAAAAAAAATTATTGAAGTAGTTGCTTTATCTATTTTTATTAACAGATTTCAAATGGAAAGATACATTAATGTATTTCATTATTGGGTTAAAAAAATACATATTCAGGTAATAATGTGATTTGGGGTGTTGTTGATTAATTAACTAAATATATGCATTTCCTTCCCATTAAAAATAATATTTTTTTATATCATCTTTCTCAAATATATATAAAGGATCTAGTTAAGTCCCTTGGAGTTTGTCTCTCTATTTTGTATGACCATGATTCAAGGATCACTTATTATATTTTTAAAGGAAAGTAGTAGTCTTTCGTTACTAAAATAAATTTTGATATAACAATTATTCCTCAATCTAATTTACAGTATGAGCGAATAGTTATGACCTTTGAAGAATATATTTGATCATTTTAAATATATTAACATAGAATTTGGGATCAACATCACTATTTGGTTGAGATTTCTAACAATAAAAGTCTTCATACTAGTATAAAGTCAGTACCTTTTGGGAAATTATATTGAAGATGGTGTCAAAATCCTACTTTTTGGGATGAACTAGGGGAAAGAGATTTAATCAAACAAGATTCAGTAGATGAAATGGCTCAATATGTAATGAAAATTCAGTAGTATTTGAGGATGAGATAGACAATGAAGATAATTAGAGGAGGTATATTTGATTCACGTTATGTGATCAATTTTTTCTTAAATCCTCCCATGGGAAAAGTGTTATGTATTTTTCTAAAAGGGGAAGTAAGGTATGCATCTCATTGGACTAAATGAAATCCTATAGAAATATGGATCAGTATCTTATCTTGTGGACTTACCTACAGTTTTATCTATGTCACATGATGTATTTTATGTATTGATGCTAATAAACTATTTGTTGGATTCATATCATGTTTTGAGCCCTACTGTAGTTTAGTTGGAAGATAAACTTTCTTTCAAGGAACAATCTATTTAGAATATTAAAATAAAGAGAAATTATTTAAGAACATATTAATTCACTAGGTTATGGTTTTAATGATAAATCATATAGTTTAAGAAGAAATATGGTAATATGAATAACTTATTTCCGAATGATATCCTCACTTGTTTAATAAGTTAATAAAATTATGAGGACACAATTTAAAATGGGGGAACCATGTAACAACCCATGTAATGATATAATAAAAAAATTTAATATACTTATTAAATTGATGTTATATAACTAAATTCAATATAATAATATTAGTTATCTTTTCAATCAAAAAGGATAAATCATTAATTCTAGCAAAATTGGGGTTTTATACATTCTATGATTTTATTTAAAAACCATATCTCATAATTCGAGAATTTTTATTTGAGAAAATTAATTTCTTTTTTTAATTCATCATGTCAATATTATCTTAGGATGGTTTTTTATAATTTCTGAAAAGATTTATTTTTCAATGAATAGGGAAAATACTAGTCGTTATTGAAAATTATATATTTTTTTAAAGTATATATAATGTGAAATTATATTTTTTTTATAAAAATTTAATTAGATATTTTCTATTAAACATATTATAATTAATTTTTTTTCGAATTAATATTATGTTTTAAATTATGATAAAATCATTTTTGAACAAAAAATTCACTTTTCTGAAAAACTTTATTTTTCGTGTTTTTCATTTTAAATTAATATTTAATAATGAATATTCTGGTAATTTAATCTAAAAAAATGGAATCCATAGTTTTAATTAGTCATTGAAAAGTTGTTCAATGGTTCTATTTTATATTTGGACATTATGAATAGTAACCCTAGTAATTTTTGTTACGATGGTCATCGGTAAATCAAGTAATAAAGGTAAAATAAATAAAATGATAAGGGCTGAAAAAATGACCCTAACAATTGAATTAATATTATCGGATGACTATATCTCATTAAAAGTCATCCAAAAGTCATAAACATGGCCCCTTTCTATATGGATATTATTTTGACCTTTATAATATTTAAGTGGATATAAATAAAAAAATGTCACATTATTTCTTTTAATAAATATCATATTTTTGATAATAGATAAATACAGGAAATATTTGGTTACATATTACAATTTTAAAGATAAATTATTTTTTTATCATACTAATTTATTTTTAATTTTTATTGATTAATAATTATCTTAAAATATATATAATGCAGATGCAGTAATATTTCGAATAGTATAAAAATTAAATAAATGATTTTAAATTTTATAAAATTAACATTATTTGAAATTAGTATTTATAATCCAAGATTTCATTGGATAAAATAAAATTTTAAGTAATTTTTAATTTATTATATTATATTTCTATTATTATATTGATGTTTTAAAGTCAATGTAAGTTATTAGTTCTAAAATTGACATTAATGGTATTTTATAATAAATAACAGTTTTAATAAATGATTTAAAATTTCTAAAAATCCTATCTTCTATCATGTAATTGTGTACTTTATAAATTATCTACCATAGTCTTCTTAGAATATTTTTTCAATTATATTGACTATCTTGAGTCTCAAAGTGAAAAAACCTAGCTAACATGACAAGTGTGAAAATTGGTGACAAGGGGTTGAAAAATAATATAAGGGTAAAAAAAGCCTAAAATTGTATAAATTAAATTTAATGATATAATTTTGACTTATACATATTTTTAATTTGAGTATTATAAATTTAAAATCAATTTAAAATTAAATTAAATTTATATTAATCTAATTTTTGATAAAATTCTAAGAGTTCCCCTCCAATCATATAAAAGGGATCCTATTTTTCTCTTTTATTCACACTTGAAAAGCCTTTTGGTTTGGAAATTAAAAAAACAAATACCTTACTTATATCCCTATGCACTTATTATATGCCTTATTTAGGCCATGATACCATGATTAATGATTTTATGTTTTAATGGAAAGGAATTTATCTGAAGAGGGTGTATAGTTTTCACCAAGCATTTTTATTTTATTTATTCTTATACTATCATAAAATATTTATTAAACATGATTATATAATAGGATAAATTTATCATATATATATATATATTATTATTATGTTAATTTAATAACCTATATCTATATCCAGCGTCTATCAAATGGGAATATAATCCATCATTCATTTATGTGGCGGACTACCACCTCGAGGACATATGTAATTTGTTTTCCATGACCACATTTCACATACGGTTTGATAGATTTAATGAATATATATATGATGCTAATGAATTATTTATAATTGTAGAAAGATAATATAACACATATTTTCTTAAATTTTGGTTCACGAAAAAATTATAACACCGTTTATGCATACATGTGGACTAAAACCTCCAAGATGTGATGTGACTAATTTTTCATCACCACATCACAAGAATTATATATATAAATATATATTTAATAAAATTATATTTTATTTATTATATTATTTTTATTCTGATTATATTGTTTAATACTTACCTTTTTCAATAATGAATATTGAAAAATGGAAATGTTACACATGTATTTGTATGACCTACCGTCTCCATGATTTTAACATCATTAATTTTTCATAACCACCCTTTATGGTTGTTTTTAAATGTATAATTGATATATAAAAACAATATTTATGTCATTATTATTATTATTTAAATTATTTTATAATGAAAATTTTTAGCATATCTATCGTACCAAATTCATTTTGGACATATTAGCTAAATATCATCAAAACATCTAACATGAACTTAACTGATAATGTAGTTATATATAACATGGTAATAACTAAAACTAAAGGAAAAAACATGAAAATGTTTTTATATAAGAAAAATTTTAAAATAATTTAATTATTTAGTAATATAAGGAACATAAACATTGATTTGGGATTGAGTTAAGATATACTTTAACATCAAACCTTGTTTTAAATGTTTTAATGATTTATTTTCTTAATATTTTTCTTCAATGTACATGTTCTTCAAAATGTTTCTATAAAATTATTTTTCATGATTCAATGGATGATAAAGGTATTTATTACCATATTTTTTTTATTTATAATTTTTTGAGAAAATAAAAACCTTTTTAAAGTTTTAAGTAAGGGCCTTTCTTTTAATAGAGTACACTTTTAATGTTTCCCTATGAACAATTTTTCTTCCTTTTCCATATTTTTGAATAGTATTTTATAGGTTTTTATATGGAAATAATATAATTATAGAGGATATTTTATGTGCCTTTTGAATTTATTTCAAATTTTTTCAAGAGTAATATTTTTACAACTTTTATATATTTTTTAAAATGGTTGGGGCCAAAGCCTTATTTATATTAAGAAAATCGAATACCTCTTTAACTGGGTAGTGGGAGACCCATTAAATAGCCCGAAGGCCCAGTGGGAATTTAGCCCATTACATGGCCCATAAGCACAATTTTTTGGCCCAAATCCCATTATGTGAATATTAATACTACAATACCCATGCTGTTATAGTAAAACACATTACCCACCACTGTTACGTTACACTGCCATCGCTACAGTGACCAACAGCTGCTAGAGGGCCCGCCATTGCTACACTGTCACCACTACTTGAGTCCCTACACCCAATGGGTTTTGAACCCCCATTTTTCATGTATGATTTAGGGGTTCTTACAACTAAACCAAACCCCAAATATATCATCGTTTATATTAAACATTTTGAGAAAAATAAAAAAATTAATGTTATATTTTAACATATATAATGATATCTACAATTCCCGCTGCCACAATAATTATATGATGATAAGGTTTACTAAAAATATTTCATGTTTTATTAAAAATAAGTATACATTCCATATTAGAAGGTATCTTGGTGTTGTAAATGTTATTTTAAAAGAAAAACATATTTTAATATCTGAAAGTGATTTAAATACGAGTTTAAAAGAGTTATTAATGGTTTTATAATGAAACAATGAATGTGTACATTTTTTTATTCATGATATATTACTTGTGAAATATATTTGAGAAACAAGTGATCCCTATACAAATTATATGGATCATTGATCCCCGTTATAGCTTATGATGGACGTGCGAGCCCCATATAGCTTATACAATGGTTTGAGCCCCATTATAGCTCAAGATGAATGAGTGAGAATGATTTAACTTATATAATGGGTAATACCCATTATATCTCTCCAATGAAATGGGTAATGTTCTTTTTCCTATTAGGTATGACTGAGGGACTTACTTGATGTTTTATTACATGTATTAAACTGGGCTCCAATTGTTTATGAGATGGGTTTAAAATGTGTTATGAATATAATTGAACAATGTTTACTAAAAGTGTGTTTATTTTCATGGAATGTGATTTAATGATTTTATTTTATTCAAATTTGTATGTTTTTTTTCATGTGTAAATGATTTATTTCATTTTCTCAAAGAACATTGAGAAAAAGGTAATCATTTCATGGGTTTTCATGTTGTCCACTCGACTTGCTTATTTATTTATTGTTGTCACTTACTAATAATTTTATAGACATCCCTCATTTTAAAAAAAAATCATTGGGTTTAAGGATGGGTAAGGTATGATATTAAGTCAAGTTGAAAGGCATCAATATTTTATCTTAAAATAAAACTCAAATTATGTAAAAAATTAATATTTTTAGCAAAACTGGATACTGAGTAAGAGTGTACAATTTGTAAAATATGTGTTTTTTTTATATAAGAGTGATGAAATAAATATCTAAAACTATATACTTCAAAATAACCTCAAAATGAAGGAATTAAAATTATTTACTAAAATATGAGATTATGTAATTATTTAAGGGTATATTATTATTGTTATTAATGTTCAAAATCATTTTTTTGAAAAAATTAATATTTAAATCCTTGAAAAAAGATATTTATACTTTAAAAAATTGACATTGAGCGCCTCTTTAAATATCGATTTTATAAAACACCCTTGTAGAAAATCATGAATGAGGGATTTAAATGTGGTTTCTCTATAAAAAATACGTTGAAATACTTATTTTTTATTGACTTTTATAATAACATTAAATGTCAGTTTTATAAAAAGCAAGAAGAAAACCAAACATATTTACACTATCTTTATTGACATTTCATTTTAACTAACATAAAAAATAGCTGATATTAATGGTTTTTTTGTCACTAGTGAGATGAAAAATATGGAATAGAAAGCTATGTGGACCAATGTAGGTAAAAGGGTGTAACACCCGAGACTTTTATGTTATATAAATCATCAAAGGGATCTTTTTCTACACAACAATTGCTTGGCTTGCTTTACACGCAATCGCGACCTTCCTCGATAGCTTGCGTCGTACACAATACCGAGTTTCACTAAACAACAATATGCTATTAAAACTAGCCGTTATGAATAGTAATAACCACTTTTTGAAATTTTATAAATTTTATTTTTCAAAATGGACTTCATTTTTGGACTCAGAATATCGAAATTAGCCTAGGGTGAAATTTTGGTATTTTTCTGAAAACTTTCAATTTTTGATGAATAGTGAAACCACTAAGTGGTAGGTTAAAAACTGAATTTTGCATAAAACTTAATTTTACCGCTTCTGTGAATGGAATTTCGAAAATCCGACAGACACGGTTGATATCAGTAAGTAAAATGTGGTTCAATGAGATAAAAATAATTTTTTGGTGAATAGTAACTTTTTACTTTTTTTTACCGCGGTTAATAGTAAATAGGGTAACTAAGGGTAAATATGATATTAATATTACCCTAACACATGTCCTAATTCTATTGGACAAGTGTAATTCGACCAAAAACAAACTTAGGAATAAAATATGACCATTTAGGCCCACTTGGATTAGATTAGGACATTTATTATTAATTTATTTAAAGAAGGGTTAAAATAGTTAAAATCAAAGTTTAATAAGTAAATCATTTTTAATATGGGGTTATACATAAGATAAATTCAATTGTAAATATTCATTAGAAAGCTAAAACGATTCCCTACATGATGATATTTTATTTGTAATTTTTAGACATCAAATAATTTAATTTATTTATGACACAAAGATGATGCAGTAATTATCTTATTAATGAAATATTGACAAAATTGATAATATAAATACCAAAATAAATGTAATTTAAGACTTTTTATGAATTCCACTAATTTTATAGGTTACTATGATATATTAATGTTGATTTAATCAACTTGGTTCGAACATATAATTCTGTTATGACTTTCAAAAAAATCATATATCAAATAGTGTCAAAATTGACACAAAATAGTTTTTAAATCAAATATTATATTATTAATTGTTATTTTATTCCTAAAAATATAATGTTCGGCCAAATGACTTAGATAAGGATATATATATTAATAATAAACAATTTGGGGTTCGTTTGGCATGTTATAGTAAGTGTATTAACCATATAGTGAAAGAAAACAAAAAGACACGGTAAAAGTTAAATTAATTAACTTAGAGTTAAATCTAATTGATAAGGTTAAAATAATACCCTAAACTTGTATAAATCCTATTTGTTGATAGGATTTCGACCCATCCCCACTTTAGCTTCGAAATAAGACCCTTTGGAACCATTATAAACCGATTTTGACTTTAATATAAAATAATATTTTGAGATATTCCTAAGGTGCCCCTCTCATCCCTTATAAAAGGGCACCTCCTCCCCCTCCTCCTCACACCAATTTGAGCACTCAAGCTCGGCCAAACCCTGCCATTTTCTCCTCTCCACTTCCCTAGAATAATCCTAGAGGTCCTGGTCTTCTCCAAAGACCAATCTTAGTTCCTTAAGTGGAGGATTCAAAGAGGCGTTCCAAAGAAGAGGTAATATCCATTACCGATCTTTTCAATTTCTTTCTTCTTCAACTTCTTCTTCTTCAGTTGTTTCATGATAAAGTAATAACATCAGTATTACTTACATACTGATATATTATTATAAATATGAAACAACCCTAATTCACCTTCTATCCATCCTACGGAAAAATGAAATCACCGCGCGTGCGTACGTACGGAATACCGTCTCCACGCCGTGGTGTAATCTATTTTTCCACCATCACCTTACAAGGATGGTTATAATGGTGTAATAAGTAACTATATATGATTATTATGAAGTAATATTGATACTGAAATAATATATATATATACTCCAATACAATTCCACGATCATAGGAACGATATCATCACTCGTGCGTACGTACGGAATACCGTCTCCACGATGTGATGCGACTCGTTCTACATGATCTTCATTTCATAATGATTATATAAATTAATTGAATGAATTAATATGGTATATACTACATTAATACCATTCTGTAAATGAATTATCTATAACCTAAAGATAAGAATAAGAATTTATTCGACAAAACATGCATAAGAACAAAAAGTTATAAAGACCCGAGTAACAAGTAACAATGAAATATTACTAACA
Organism: Viscum album; assembly: GCA_963277665.1. Taxonomy (NCBI): domain Eukaryota; kingdom Viridiplantae; phylum Streptophyta; class Magnoliopsida; order Santalales; family Viscaceae; genus Viscum; species Viscum album. Next base: position 229,893,124 of record OY728125.1, read on the forward strand.
AGAAGCTAATAATATGACCATATATGATATCATATCAATATGTATGATTCTGGAATAAGTCAATAACATTATTTAAACCATTATACAGGAGCTTCGGAAACGAACAAAGCAAATCGGACCTAAGGTAAGGGAAATATCACAATCTCACTTTTATCCGAGATTGTATTTACTTTGGTAATTACTGGGGTGTATTTTATCATCCACATCCATGTTCCCTCAATATGTAATATTATTTCCATCCTTCTACAATAGTTTATATCCAATTTTACCCTTCGGTAAGTTTTTTTTTTGTAAAATATATGAAAGGAATCTTTTGTCGTTTTTCATACGAGGTACTTTTTGACTTTCCGACAAAAGTACGAAGAATGTTTTTTTTAACTTATACGGCATGAATGTATTTTTAAAACATTGTTTCCAAAAAGCTTCCTTTACAAGTTTTCAAGTTTATTTTTAATCAACTTCTTTTATTTTTAAGTTGTATGACATGTTATGAAAGGAAAAATGTTTTTTAAGAAGAAAGGATATTTTCCTCAAGAATGGAGTTCAAGTGTTTTATCAAAATGATTTTCCATCTAAGATAATAAAGGGTTCTGTTTTTATCCCTATTATTAAATTGATTTGTTCATGTTGTGATGGAATTATTTTTATGAATTCCTTTATCTTAAATGAATTGATTTATGATGTCATGATGTTTCAAGAATCCCATTTTTGTTACATGTGTTATGCGATGATGTATGTTTTATGATTAAGTGGCACACATAAGAAAGGATTCATTATAAGATGGGTGGGACCTATATCTCCCTCCAATGAATTGGGTAAAGATTTATATCTCATGAGATAGACATGGCTGGAACGGAAGGTTATTTCGGTTCAGTGAAACAGGACTGAAACGAGGAGTGAACTCGGTTCAGAAAGGAACTTTGTCCACTAAGATAGTCTTGGCAATGAGTCATGACTAACAAGAAATGATTTTCCATGATTATGTGTGCATGCCACAAAGTTTCAAGTTTTATGTTATGATTATGGGGATCTCATTTTCACTTTATGATTTATTCCATGTTAAGATATTATGATCTCTTTTGCAGGTTTTGATTTTCATAAAGATATGACATGATTTTTATTTCCTTTATTTGCCCTTGCTGAGCATTTGAGCTCACCCTTTTATGTTTTCTTTTCCCCAGGCCAGGAAGATGGATATTAAGTATAATATGCTAAAAGGGACCCTAGATATGATGAAATAAATGGGAGACACTGTAGAAGATTTATGAACCAGTTGTTTATGTTTCCCAGTTTCTAAAGACACTATACCTATACGGTCCTTTGTGGTTTTGTCATATGTTGTAATAAGTGTGCTTCAATTTCGAAGTATTAACAATGTATGTAAAGTATGGGTCGTTATAGTTGGTATCAGAGGAGGAACCCAGCCTTAAGTGCGCGGTGCACTGCCTGGGTTGAGATGTAGGGCCCACAACGAGGGCGTTGTGCTCTAAAGGGGGGGGGGGTGATTGTAACATCCCCAAATGATAAAGGGTTAAATGACTAAATGATATGACTCATGTCAACAAGGTGCACCTTCCTTTTCGGGAGCCTATCTGATTAGAACTCCACAGTTAAGCGTGCTTGTCCTGGAGTAGTGATCAGGATGGGTGACCTCCTGGGAAGTCTCCCAAGGTGTGTGTGAGTGAGGACAAAGCACACTGGAAAGGACATGTGTTGGCCTGTGGGGACTATCATTAGTCAGATGACCCGTTCAGGCACGTGGGTGGACCCTGGGGTGGGCCCCACGTGTCTGCAGGGGCAACTGGTGGTACATAGTGAGCTAGGACCCGACGACCTTGTTAAGGCGGGGTGTCTGTGCAGTCACCGGGGCCCGGTTGTCATAGTTGGTATCAGAGGAAAGGTATAGTCAACCTTTGGAAACTAGGATGTGAAAGCCTTAGTAAGAACCCTAAGGAAAAGTTTAAGCATAGAACACAATCTTAGTGTTTTAGAAATGGCCTTGAATAACCTAGGATAAGACCTTAAGCATGAAAATTTTATTCTTGAATTATGTGGTTTCCTATTATAATTATTGTTGCTCACACTATTCTTCTTGGTTTTAGTCAATGGCTGGAACCCGAAGGAACCGTGTTAATGCGGAATGCGATGGGCAATGCAATGATTGTCCCCCTGAGCAACCAAACGATATGGGAGCTGGAATGCAAAATCTTGTAGCCATGCTCACACAACTTTCTCAAGCTATGAATCATGCAGGATTTCCAAACGAGCAAAGGAGGGAGCAACATTCTGTTGAATCCTTCATGAGGCAGCGTCCACCTTCTTTCAGCGGGTCTACTGATCCATTAGTTGCTGAACAATGGATTAGTACTACTGAAAATATATTTTCAGTTCTTCAATGTTCTGAACATGATAAAGTCATCCTAGCAGTGTATCGTTTGGAAGGAGATGCTGATCAATGGTGGAATCTTGTTAAGAATACGAGGCAAAGGGATGAAATTGAGTCTATTGAATGGGACGAGTTCAAGAACTTATTTTTCAATAAGTACTTCCCTCGTATTCTCTGAACAAAGATGGAGAAAGATTTTCTTGAACTGAAGCAAAGGGATGATGAATCTGTTGGTACCTATGAAGCAAATTTTAAATGACTTACATGGTACGCTTCTGGTATTATTATCCAACCTGAGAGTAAGATCGATCGATTCTTTAGTGGATTAAAACCAAGTCTTCGAAGGGCGTTAGCCATAAGGGACTTTAATAGCTACGAGGAAATCGTTCGATGTGCTCTCAAAGTCGAGATGGAGATTGGAGTAACCCATCAGTCGCATGGGTTTGATAATAAGAGGAAGATGGAATTCAAAGGAAACTCTAAAGAGCACACTGAAAAGAAGATGAACTTTCCCTTATGCTCAAAGTGTGGAAAGAAACATGGAGGGAGTTGTCTTAAAGGGACATGTAAATGTTTTAAATGTGGAAAAGAAGGTCATCGGGCATTTGAATGCCGTGATAATGGGAAGAAGATGTCTAATGACGCAAACAAAGGAAGGGATACACAGAATGAACCTACTACACTTCAATGTTTCAAGTGCAAGGAGATGGGGCATTATGCCAATCAATGCCCAAATCCAAGGGTTGATGATGATGGTCGACGTCAACAAACTCTTAAGGCTAAAGACAAAGGAAAGTCACATGCAATTTCTATCAGCGATGTGGAGTACGATAACGATGTGGTGAAAGGTACACTTACCATCCACTCTAAAGTAGCAAATGTTTTATTTGATTCTGGATCCACCCACTCTTTTATTTCTGAAGACTTTTCTAAGGGTATCACCGTATTACCTCAACAATTAGATGTTGAGTTAGCTGTGACAACACCTAATGGCACATCAATCGCATCAAAAGTTTATAATTGTTCTCCGATCGAAGTTTGTGGGAAAGTGCTTCCTGCAAATATTGTGATCCTTCCTTTAGTGGAATTTGATGTGATTCTTGGCATGGATTGGCTTTCTCTACATGGAGCTCATATCGATTGCCAAAGAAGGGAAGTCACATTTCATATTCCAGATCAATCTACGATCGTCTATCAATGCAAGGATGAACATAACCTTCCAGTGGAAATTTCTACCATCTTATGGGTATTGATTCCACTAAATGACCGTTATTTATCTCAAATGGTTGGTGAGAAACTCACGATTAAGAATATGCCCATTGTACGGGAGTTTGATGATGTCTTTCCGGAGGAATTGCCGGGTCTTCCACCAAATCGTGAAGTTGAGTTTTCAATAGAACTCGTACCGGGTGCTTTGCCTATTTCAAAGACACCTTATAGAATGGCCCCAATTGAGTTGCAGGAATTGAAGAAGCAACTCCAAGAGAATCTTGATAAGGGATTCATACGCCCTAGTGCATCACCTTGGGGAGCACCTGTTCTATTTGTTAAGAAGAAAGATAGATCAATGAGACTTTGCATTGATTATCGAGAACTTAACAAGATCACTATCAAGAACAAATATCCTCTCCCACGCATTGATGACTTATTTGACCAACTACGCGGAGCTCAATACTTTTCCAAGATTGATCTTCGTTCAGGGTATCATCAATTAAGGGTCAAAAGGGAGGATATACCAAAGACGGCTTTCCGTACAAGGTATGGACACTATGAATTTATAGTGATGCCATTTGGTCTTACTAATTCCCCTGCTATCTTCATGGATCTAATGAATAGAGTCTTTAGAGACTATCTTGATCAATTTGTGGTAGTCTTTATAGACGATATTCTTGTCTATTCAAAGAGCAAGGAAGAGCATGAAGATCACTTGAGAATTATATTGAAGTCCCTGAGAAAGGAGAAGCTTTATGCCAAATTTACCAAGTGTGAATTTTGGCTTCAAAAAGTTGCATTTTTGGGTCATATAATCTCAAAAGAGGGGATATCTGTGGATCCAGCAAAAACAGAGGTTATCGAAAGATGGTCAAGACCAACAACAGTAACTGAGATCCGAAGTTTTCTTGGTTTTGCTGGATATTATCGACGTTTTGTAAAAGATTTTTCACGATTATCTAATTCAATCACCAAGTTGACTCGGAAGGGAGTTAAGTTTGTCTGGACAGAGGAATGTGAAGAGAATTTCAAGGAGTTGAAAAGAAGGTTATCCAGTGCACCTGTGCTCACACTGCCTTGTAGTGGAGAAAGGTTTGTGATCTACAGTGATGCATCCAAGAAGGGATTGGGGTGTGTTCTTATGCAAAATGATATGGTGATAGCTTATGCCTCACGACAGTTGAAAATCCATGAGCAAAATTACCCAACACATGATTTGGAGTTGGCTGCGGTAATCTTTGCATTAAAGATTTGGAGGCATTACCTTTATGGTGAAAGGTGTGATATTTATACTGATCATAAAAGTTTAAAGTATATTTTCACACAAAAGGAGTTGATTTGCGTCAAAGAAGATGGTTGGAGCTGATTAAGGATTATGACTGCTCAATCCATTACCACCCTGGGAAAGCAAACAAGGTGGCAGATGCATTAAGTCGACAAGACCATGCTAGTTTATCCATGATGAGGATCACAAAAGATCCAATATTTATGGATTTACAAAGGATGGATCTTGGAATTATAATGGAAGGGGAAAAATCTTATCTTTCTCAAATGAATGTTCAACCATCTATACATGTGAAAATTAAAGAGGCACAGAAAGAAGATGTCGAGTTACAAAAGAAGGTGAGAAATGTTCCTGAATTCAACCTTGATTGTGATGGGATAATAAAGTTCAGGAATCGGGTTTGCGTTCCTCCCATCCCCGAATTAAAGAATGAGCTGCTGGATGAGGCTCATAGTTCATCATTCTCTATTCGTCCTGGAAGCACGAAGATGTATAGGGACCTGAAAGAGTACTTTTGGTGGGATGGCATGAAAAGAGATGTTGCTGAATATGTCTCTCGATGCTTGGTTTGTCAACAAGTTAAAGCTGAGAGACAGAAGTCTAAGGGGATGTTACAACCATTACCCATACCCGAATGGAAATGGGAAAACATCACTATGGACTTTGTCACAGGACTTCCTAAAACATCCAAAGGTAATAATGCTATCTGGGTCATAGTTGATCGTCTTACAAAGTCTGCACACTTCATTGCTATTAGAGAGGATTTCTCTCTAGATCAGCTTTCCAGGATATATGTAAAGGAAGTGGTAAGATTGCATGGAGTAACACTTTCTATTATATCTGATCGAGATCCGAGATTTACCTCGAAGTTCTGGCGAAGTCTTCAGCATACTCTGGATACAGAGTTGAGTTTCAGCACTGCTTATCATCCCCAGACAGATGGTCAGTCTGAGAGAACAATTCAAACCCTAGAAGATATGTTGAGATCTTGCTCTATGGATTTCAAAGGAGGTTGGGATCAACACCTACCTTTGGTGGAATTTTCTTATAATAATAGCTTTCACTCCAGTATTCAGATGGCTCCTTATGAAGCTCTCTATGGAAAGAAATGCAGGACTCCAACTTGCTGGGATGAAGTTGGGGAAAGAAAGCTATTAGGACCTGATCTCGTTGATGAAATGGCAGAAAAGGTCAGATCTATTCAACAACACATAAGAGCAGCTCAGAGTCGACAGAAAAGTTATGCCGACAACCGAAGAAAAGACCTAGAGTTTGAAGTGGGCGATAAAGTGTTCTTACGAATATCTCCCTGGAAGAGGGTTATGAGATTTGGAAAGAAGGGGAAGTTGAGCCCTAGATATATCGGTCCTTTTGAAATACTGGATCCTGTTGGGAAGGTAGCTTACCGATTGGCGCTTCCACCAAATCTCTCTCAAGTTCATGATGTGTTCCATGTATCTCTCCTGAGAAAGTACATACCAGATCCTTCACATGTACTCAGCTCAGAAGTTGTACCGCTGGAGCAAGATCTTTCTTATGAAGAACAGCCGATAGAGATTCTGGATCGTAGCGAAAAAGTCCTACAGAACAGGACCACTCACTTGGTGAAAGTTTTATGGAGAAACCACCAACTTGAAGAAGCTACATGGGAGCTTGAGGATATGATGAGGGAGAAGTATCCTCATCTGTTTGTTGCAAAGTGACGAATTTCGAGGGCGAAATTCTTTTTAAGGGGGGTAGAATGTAACACCCGAGACTTTTATGTTATATAAATCATCAAAGGGATCTTTTTCTACACAACACTTTCTTGGCTTGCTTTACACGCAATCGCGACCTTCCTCGATAGCTTGCGTCGTACGCAATACCGAGTTTCACTAAACAACAATATGCTATTAAAACTAGCCGTTATGAATAGTAATAACCACTTTTTGAAATTTTTATAAATTTTATTTTTCCAAATGGACTTCATTTTTGGACTCAGAATATCGAAATTAGCCTAGGGTGAAATTTTGGTATTTTTCTGAAAACTTTCAATTTTTGATGAATAGTGAAACCACTAAGTGGTAGGTTAAAAACTGAATTTTGCATAAAACTTAATTTTACCGCTTCTGTGAATGGAATTTCGAAAATCCGACAGACACGGTTGATATCAGTAAGTAAAATGTGGTTCAATGAGATAAAAATAATTTTTTGGTGAATAGTAACTTTTTACTTTTTTTTACCGCGGTTAATAGTAAATAGGGTAACTAAGGGTAAATATGATATTAATATTACCCTAAAACATGTCCTAATTCTATTGGACACGTGTAATTCGACCGAAAACAAACTTAGGAATAAAATATGACCATTTAGGCCCACTTGGATTAGATTAGGATATTTATTATTAATTTATTTAAAGAAGGGTTAAAATAGTTAAAATCAATGTTTAATAAGTAAATAATTTTTAATATGAGGTTATACATAAGATAAATTCAATTGTAAATATTCATTAGAAAGCTAAAAAGATTTCCTACATGATGATATTTTAGTTGCAATTTTTAGACATCAAATAATTTAATTTATTTATGACACAAAGATGATGCAGTAATTATCTTATTAATGAAATATTGACAAAATTGATAATATAAATACCAAAATAAATGTAATTTAAGACTTTTTATGAATTACACTAATTTTATAGGTTACTATGATATATTAATGTTTATTTAATCAACTTGGTTCGAACATATAATTCTGTTATGACTTTCACAAAAATCATATATCAAATAGTGTCAAAATTGACACAAAATAGTTTTTAAATCAAATATTATATTATTAATTGTTATTTTATTCCTAAAAATCTAAGGTTCGGCCAAATTACTTAGATAAGGATATATATATTAATAATAAACAATTTGGGGTTCGTTTGGCATGTTATAGTAAGTGTATTAACCATATAGTGAAAGAAAACAAAAAGACACGGTAAAAGTTAAATTAATTAACTTAGAGTTAAATCTAATTGATAAGGTTAAACAAATACCCTAAACTTGTCTAAATCCTATTGGTTGATCGGATTTCGACCCATCCCCACTTTATCTTCGAAATAAGACCCTTTGGAACCATTATAAACCGATGTTTACTTTAATATAAAATAATATTTTGAGATATTCCTAAGGTGCCCCTCTCCTCCCTTATAAAAGGGCACCTCCTCCCCCTCCTCCTCACACCAATTTGAGCACTCAAGCTCGGCCAACCCCTGCCATTTTCTCCTCTCCACTTCCCTAGAATAATACTAGAGGTCCTGGTCTTCTCCAAAGACCAATCTTAGTTCCTTAAGTGGAGGATTCAAAGAGGCGTTCCAAAGAAGAGGTAATATCCATTACCGATCTTTTCAATTTCTTTCTTCTTCAACTTCTTCTTCTTTAGTTGTTTCATGATAAAGTAATAACATCGGTATTACTTACATACTGATATGTAATTATAAATATGAAACAACCCTAATTCACCTTCTATCCATCCTACGGAAAAATGAAATCACCGCGCGTGCGTACGTACGGAATACCGTCTCCACGCCGTGGTGTAATCTATTTTTCCACCATCACCTTACAAGGATGGTTATAATGGTGTAATAAGTAACTATATATGATTATTATGAAGTAATATTGATACTGAAATAATATATATATACTCCAATACAATTCCACGATCATAGGAACGATATCATCACTCGTGCGTACGTACGGAATACCGTCTCCACGATGTGATGCGACTCGTTCTACATGATCTTCATTTCATAATGATTATATAAATGAATTGAATGAATGAATATGGTATATACTACACTAATACCATTCTTTAAATGAATTATCTATAACCTAAAGATAAGAATAAGAATTTATTCGACAAAACACGCATAAGAACAAAAAGTTATAAAGACCCGAGTAACAAGTAACAATGAAATATTACTAACAAGAAGCTAATAATATGACCATATATGATATCATATCAATATGTATGATTCTGGAATAAGTCAATAACATTATTTAAACCATTATACAGGAGCTTCGGACACGAACAAAGCAAATTGGACCTAAGGTAAGGGAAATATCACAATCTCACTTTTATCCGAGATTGTATTTACTTTGGTAATTACTGGGGTGTATTTTATCATCCACATCCATGTTCCCTCAATATGTAATATTATTTCAAACCTTCTACAATAGTTTATATCCAATTTTACCCTTCGGTAAGTTTTTTTTTGTAAAAGATATGAAAGGAATCTTTTGTCGTTTTTCATACGAGGTACTTTTTGACTTTCCGACAAAAGTACGAAGAATGTTTTTTTTAACTTATACGGCATGAATGGATTTTTAAAACATTGTTTCCAAAAAGCTTCCTTTACAAGTTTTCAAGTTTATTTTTAATCAACTTCTTTTATTTTTAAGTTGTATGACATGTTATGAAAGGAAAAATGTTTTTTAAGAAGAAAGGATATTTTCCTCAAGAATGGAGTTCAAGTGTTTTATCAAAATGATTTTCCATCTAAGATAATAAAGGGTTCTGTTTTTATCCCTATTATTAAATTTATTTGTTCATGTTGTGATGGAATTATTTTTATGAATTCCTTTATCTTATATGAATTGATTTATGATGTCATGATGTTTCAAGAATCCCATTTTTGTTACATGTGTTATGCGATGATTTATGTTTTATGATTATGTGGCACACATAAGAAAGGATTCATTATAAGATGGGTGGGACCTATATCTCCCTCCAATGCATTGGGTAAAGATTTATATCTAATGAGATAGACATGGCTGGAACGGAAGGTTATTTCGGTTCAGTGAAACAGGACTAAAACGAGGAGTGAACTCGGTTCAGAAAGGGACTTTGTCCACTATGATAGTCTTGGAAATGAGTCATGACTAACAAGAAATGATTTTCCATGATTATGTGTGCATGCCACAAAGTTTAAAGTTTTATGTTATGATTATGGGGATCTCATTTTCACTTCTATGATTTATTCCATGTAAAGATATTATGATCTCTTTTGCAGGTTTTGATTTTCATAAAGATATGACATGATTTTTATTTCCTTTATTTGCCCTTGCTGAGCATTTGAGCTCACCCTTTTATGTTTTATTTTCCCCAGGCCAGGAAGATGGATATTAAGTAGAATATGCTAAAAGGGACCCTAGATATGATGAAATAAATGGGAGACACTGTAGAAGAATTATGAACCAGTTGTTTATGTTTCCCAGTTTCTAAAGACACTATACCTATACGGTCCTTTGTGGTTTTGTCATATGTTGTAATAAGTGTGCTTCAATTTCTAAGTATTAACAATGTATGTAAAGTATGGGTCGTTATAAAGGGAACCAATCAACACATCTATTATATAACCTAGGGTCAGACACCGAGTACCCTATCACTTGATAAAAAATGTAGAAATTGATATAAATATTCTCACCCTGTCTATAATGAATTCAATAATTCTTTGATGGTATTTCACTGATCTATGGGTGAGTTGGAGTAATACTCTTATTTTCTTAGTTTCATACAATCTAAACATTCAAAAAACACTAATGGGGTATTCGATTTAATATTTTTCCAAAATAATTGGGCCTTATCAAATGTCCAAGAACCAATTATGCATGGTATGGAAAATCCCTAAATATTTCATATTTATAGGGATATTTCAATGAACCAGAACTATACACTACGAGATATGACTCTTAGATACTCATAATTCCCCTTATTAGATAACAGCTCAAATTTCTCATAAGCTAACATTTTCAAAATAGAATTTTCAAATTGGATTTGGATAGAGAGTTTTATAAATATCTATTGTAATTTATTGTATTTACATTCAACTCTCCCCTGAATCATCCACTCTATGAAAGAAATAGGGGATCTATATGGTTTTGATATATTATACTATATATTTTTCTTTTTTTGGTTTTATTTTCACAATTTCCACAATCTCTCATTCTCATTTTCCTTTTACATTTTCTAATCTATTTTCTAATTGCCCTCCTCTTTTTCACCTTATATATTTTTTAACCATCATCTTCTTAATTATATATTTTTTCTTCATATATTACATCCACTAAATTTTAAAAAGTGTCATAGCTTCCATAAAATTAAATGTATTTTTCCCATATTACCCAATAGTATACCAGGTAACATTTTCGACACTTTTAATGATATTGGAACCACATGATGATTGAGGTTTAAGAGAAATGATTGTTTTTATTGAAAAAATAATTTTCATAGGTTTTAAACTACTAGTATGAATTTTAAATGAATGAATTAAACACTTACTTAAGGGAACATTTCAGTGGTTGTGATGATGGATTGTTTTGAAAATTTGATGGAGGAAGATTAAAATGAGGTTGAGTGGGTAGGAATGACAGGAATTTGAATGGGTTTTTGGCAGGGGAATGAATAATGGTGAACCTTGGTTTCAGTTGAAGAATTGGATACCTGAACATTGGTTCTATATAGGATTTAATTATGGGTTGGTTTGAGCAGACCTCCCATAGTTATATATATTTTGGTACAATTGAGGGACATGGTTTTGGATGACACAATTATAATTGAACAACTTATTTTATTTTTGGATAACATTACAGTATTGACACATATTAGTTCCTCCGCATATAAGAGAATAATGCATTTCAGTTGTAATAGTCTGTGGAGGTGGTTGTTGTGATTTAGTATCTTTTGTGGGATATTGGAAGCAATAAAACATATTTGTTGATTCAAATACTTAGTCAAGACAACAAATATTTTCATCCTCATGATGGATTATTATCCGAAGTGGAAACCTTTTAATTTTTCATATACTAGAATCATAATAGGTATCATTGATAATGTTATGGATGACTTTATATGTTGTAACCATATAGCCACTATTGGTTCAAGTATTAATCATGGATAAAGCCACAAAATATAAACCCAAATATATTTTTTAAAATTATATCTAAACATGGAGTGAATAATTATAGAACTAGTTCCATAGATCCTTATAACATTATCATCCCATAAATACATATATACTATCAATTTGGGTGAAATTATTGATGTTACTTATTAGCTTCCATGTTCTTACTAGTGAAAAATATTGATCAAGTACTCTCTTAGATATATCATCTTATGCTGTGAAAGAGAAATATTCTTGGATACTCAACAAATAATTATATTTATATTCGAGTGAGAATGGAAATACCTTTAACCATATAGTGTATGAGGTTTAATAATATGAATTAATTCTTTTCTTTTGAATAAAAAATTCTGGAATTCTCAAAACTTGATTCATAAGTTGATAATCAAATGACTCAAACATGAATACAACCACACATTTCCCACTAATATATTGATTAACATTATATGGATTAAATCATGTATTGATCGCCACCCTCCTGTAGTTCCTCATATGCCAAAATTTTGTATGTTATGAAATGAAACATCCTATAAAAATACGCTGTATTACAAAAGAAACCACTCTAATATCATAGTATATCAACTCATATAATCTCTAAATAATTATGGATATTACTTAATAACAGTTTCATGATGAAATTTAATGAATTTATAGTTTCACATAAAATATTTAATTTAAGAAAATTAATTGAAACATTAAAATATAATTTATGTATGATGGAATAATACAATAAAATATTAAAAATATTTCTAATTTTTTTAGTAATCAAATAAGTCATGATAAACTACTTCCATCTATTTGATAGACTTACATTTTCCAATATATCATAGTTGTTTATTTGTTTTGATGGTTCAATAAATCCTTTTCTATCTACTAAATCATATTTTGTCAGTGTTCTGTAAATTTAGGTCTAGCTATGCAAAATTTTATTATTTATAAATCCGAAACAAATTTATCTTATGGGAGTGATAAAATATTTATTCATATAGAATTCAACAGTTTCCAAAAGAAATTTATCTTACACTGATTCTTTTTCATAATCTTATAATAATTATCCTATTGAGTAAAGTTAGTATATGTGTGAGAGTATTAGTTTTTACTAGATTAATTTTTTTTGGAATATCAGTTTGGAAATTGTATCATACTCTCAGAGTAAAATATCTTCTATGTAATAAAAATTATCACCATCATTTTCAAATTTAGAATGCCAAATTAAAAGAAAATTATAGGAATTTTCTTAAGAAAATGAAATTTGTAAGAGGATAATCTATTGGACATGAGATTAATCCATCAAAATTGATTATCATAAGTCTATAAGATATTATCTTACAAATAAAAATTATCCTTTTCAACTATTATTTTATTATACCTTACACAATGTAGCTGTTAAAGAGAAGATTTATGTTTTTAAATTGTTTTGTAAATCATTTTACAAAAATAGTACAATAAGGAATTTATCTTACAAATAATAATATATCTTGTGAATCATAATGATTATATTTTTAATGTTGGTATGATCTCCTGATAAGTCAATTCATGTTTTAATGCGATTTAGAAAAAGATCTGCTTAAAAAAGTAATGATGAATTTAAACATGTTTCCTAATTTCTAATAATGGAAAAGATCCAATGAGGAAGACTTCGAAAATTACCATCACATACGTTTGTTATGTATTTGGAAGAGAATGAAAAAATTAATTATTATCTAGTCACAAATGGTTTTTAAAGGATTATTCACTCAACTGTTGTGATTATCAAGTTTTCTTATGTTTAATTAAAAAATAGATGATATAAATTAATGAATTTTCCATGACCTAAATTATGGATATATTAATTTGAAAAATTTAAAACTTGAATGAACTTACATAAATAATTTATGATTTGATACAAGATTCAAATATCTCAATAAGACCTCACTTAAATATATTATACATTTAATATGCATACAAGATCATACTTCCCAATCAAATAACATCCATAGATGTACATAGAATTATCTCATCTTCTATAGATATATCTTCTAACACATTTAGTTTATACTTGTAACTACATTTTATATCATTATTCCATTTTTTTATAAATTTTACCATCTTCAATCTTCATGATTGACTTCTTTAAGACTGTAAATAAGTCTTTTGAACACAAAGAGTGGTTTAAAGATATTGTACCCTTGTAATAGGTAACATCTACTTACACATTGTGGGGATCCCCTGTAACAACCCAAAGTTTCATTAATGGAAAATCCCTCTTGATCTAGTTAAATGTCTCTTTATTAAAAATGTTTTTATAAGATGTCAAATTCTTTGGTTTATGTTAAGAATTGTGACCGTTAATTTTATAGCCGTTGAACAGTGATCACATTACTTGTATAAATATAAGTCTTTATCAAATCCAATTTTACTCAAACAAAGGAAGCGATGGCCTCATCTAGTAGAATTGCCCCATACGAAGCCCATTTATCAGAGCTCAGAAAAGAAGTGGCATCCTTGGTCTTCTCTCTTGACCAAGCCCAAGATGAGCTTCACCATTTCAAGCTCGAATAGGACCGTTTACGAGAAAAGAGGAAGTTGATAGAGATTACCACTCGAGCGATGTTATCCGAGCCACCCCAAGAGTTTTTCACCATCACACACCTTACCCTTAGGTCTTATGCACCTGTTTTAAGGGTTTATGTAACAAATAAGTAGTACTATGTTCATGTACATTATTTTTGTATATAATAATGAATATAATTTCTAGTCATTTTTTATACATTGTAAATAGTTTTTAAAGTACAAATGGTGTTTTTAGTTATTATTTAATTAAGAAGTCTATTTAATTAAATTAAGGGATTTTTGAATTAAATAATATTTTAATAAAATAATAATATTATTATTAAATTAATTTTTATTAAATATAAATGATCTCAAAATTTTATGAATGCAATTAAATTTTTTATTAAGGTTCGGAAGCCATTTCTGTCAAAACCCGTGAATTTTCGATAAATGTTGGTTTTTATTTTAAAAGTGAAAATTAACATATTTAGAATTTTTTTAGATAAAATAAATGTCATTTCTGGAATCAGGACATCGAAATTATCCAACGGTGAATTTTTCATAATTTTATGAGACAGTCAAACTTTTGGGTAAAAATTAAATACCGTTTAAATATATAATGTGTTTTATGACATCATAATGACCCAATGGTGATGTAATAAAATACCATAATCCTTATGTTCGGCCAATATATGTGTTGTAATTAAAATAATGTGATTTTTGGTTTGTTTGACTTACTTTTCAAAGCATTAATGGACCCCTCAAGGCATATTCAACACTTTCCCTTTTTAAATTAATTTCCATGGGAGTGTGACTCACCTCCACATAAGCAACCTTATTATTTTAATAAGTTAGGACTTGGGCCTTATAAAATATTGTTTTCCTCTTCCCTTTTTCAAAAATCATGGGAAAAAACTATGGGATGGTTTGTGGTATGGATTAATTTAATTTAAGGGGACCCAAACATAAATAATAAATAATTCCCTCAACTTTCCTATATAAACCCACCCAAGCTCCCACTTCCTCATCACTCAAAGCCCTTGGAGTTCGTCAAACCTCTACCCAACTCTCTCTAGAATCCTTCCAAGGTTCCCCAAGCTCCCAATAAGCCTCTCACAATCCTCTCTCTAGCCTTTGGAGGCACACTTCCAAGTAAGGTTTTTTTCTTCCTTTCTCATTTTTGTCAATAATCATTAAGTTGTATTGCCCTTTTAATTTCAATTATGAATGTTGGCGTATGGTTTCACACCTCCCCCATACTACCCTATTATTTTTTGAATGATGGGAGACCCATTTCTCTCTCATTAAATACCTCCCATATACACCCGTTACTATGCCGAAATTCCGAAAGGAACTTCTCTCTCCTCTTTTATATTCAAGCAATACTTTTGTATCATGAATCTAAATTCCATTAAAATTGTTTGGACATGTATCTATATTCCCTAATTACTTTCCATTACATGTAAATATGATGAGGAACCCCTTTATCTCTCATCAAACTTTTTTATGAATTCTTATGTCACGCCGTTACGCTGCTGAAATCGCACCGATTTTCTAAGATAATGTCATTGTGTAGTGAATACCATGCCCATTTCTCCATCAAGGGTATTCACCTTTATGCATATTTACTTACTGATTGTAATGTTTCATGTATGAATTACACATTCCTTTATCGTGGAATAAATGATTATGTTTTATGAATCCATGTTTTATGATCCACATGGCACACTTATGCATGAAATGAAATGTTTAAGAAGGGTGAGCCCTTATAGCACTCCAATGCATTGAGTAAATTATAGTATCATGATACATCATTTGAAATGAGTGTTGACTCATTCTAATTCTAGTGCAATGAGGGTTTACTTTTGCTTCATGTTCAATGAGGGTATACTTATGATCTATGTGCAATGAGCCTCGGCCCATGCTAATTCAATGTTAAGTGTTATTGCCACATTTCCATGTTATGATTATAATGCTTTATCATGCCTTTATTTTCATGTTTCTCTTATTATCTATTGGTATTCCTATTTCCTAACATGTATTTTACTTCTCATGTTATTCCATGTGTACTCCCTTACTGGGCTTTATAGCTCACCCTTTTCTTATGCATGTCCTCAGGTTATCCCATGCAATGCTATGTGCGACAGAATGTAGTGGTCATATAAAGGATGTTTTCAATAAAGATGTTGTATTTCATGTTTTAAGATTTTATGTAATGATACTTATCCCCAAATATACTAAACCTCTTGATCTTCTTTGTTGTATCAAGTGATGTTTTATGTAATAAATCATGTTTAAGTTGTAATAAAAAGCAGGGTTGTCATAGTTGGTATCAGATGATAGGTTTAGTTATTTTTGGGATTAGGAAACCCTGGTAAAGCCTTAAAAAAAAGACTAAGTATAATAAAAACATCTCTAATTTTGGTAAATACTATGCAAGTGGTTTTTCAAACAAATACATCCCTGTCTGGATACGAGCTAGTAGAGGCAGCTCTGGCACAGATGTATCCTAGGGGTAAAACCCGAAAACACCGCTTTGAGCTAGACTCGAACGAGAACTGGTGCAGGACAACGGGCCTTGCTGCACTCTTGTTTACGATACTCCCGGGTGATATGTTTTGATAAATTCACAATATTAGTATGAACCCTTATTAAGGGAAAAATGCCCCTAATAATATATATGTTAGAAAGTAGATCATGAAAAGCCTAGATTGAAGCCTACAGACTTATGAGTTAAGGAAATAAAAGTTTATTTTTGAGTTATCAACTTTTGTATTTGTATTACCCTTTATGTGTTACCCCTAACATTTCTTTTATTCCAGCCAATGGCCAGTAATAGGAGGACTCGGGCTAACAACCGTTGTGAAGATCAGTGTAATGATTGTACTAATGAGATGCCAAATCCAATGGGAGCGGGAATCGCGAACTTTGTCACGCTTCTCTCTCAGCTAACTCAAGTTTTGAATAGAAACACGGGTCAAGAGGAACGTTCAACCCCACCAAGAAATAAAAAGTTGCTATAGAGAGCTTCATGAGACAAAGGCCTCCTACTTTTAGTGGATCATCTGATCCCATGATCGCTGAAAAATGGATCAACTCCATTGAAAAGATATTCTCCATTCTCCAATGTTCTGAACAAGTGATGGTTCTCCTGGATGCTTATCTTATGGAGGGTGAAGCTGATTAATGGTGGACGTTGATAAAAAATATGAAGCCTGAGGAGGAGATCGAGGCTTTGGAATGGAAGGAATTCCGGAAGATGTTTTTCGATATATATTTTCCACACACCCTCCGACTTAAGATGGAAAGGGACTTCCTTTCCATCAAGAAAAGAGTTGAAGAATCTATTGGAGCGTACGAGGAAAAATTCACAAGGCTTGCACAATACGCTTCTGGATTTGTCGTTACCCCCGAATGCAAGGTTGACCGCTTCTTTGGTGGGCTGAAGCAAGCTTGCGGAAAGAATTTGTGATCCGTGACTTGGAAAACTATGAGGAAATTTTCTGATGTGCCCTCAAGGTTGAAATGGAGATCGGAGTATCACAGGGGTATCATGGGGATATGAAGCGTAAGGTGGACTTAAATTCTGGTGGGCCGATGGATAAATCCAAAAACTTTAAGAAGTTCCATTACCCCACTTGCCAAAAGTGCGGAAAGAATCACCCTGGAAATTGCCTTAAGGGGACGAGAAAATGATTCAGGTGTGGAAGAGAAGGGAACCTAGCTGTTAACTATCGGCAAGGACCCGCGACTGAGACAGAGGAGAGGAATTCTCCTTTCGAACCTCAACGCATTGTTCAATGCTATAAATGCAAAGAATTGGGTCATTTTTCAAATCAGTTCCCTAATCCAAGGGTTATTAGAGGCAACCAACAACCTCCAAGACAGTAAGGAAGTTCTTTTGCCATCACTTCTGCTGAAGTGAACCCTGACAATGAAGTGGTTACAGGTATGCTAGTTATTCATTCAAGAATAGTGAACATACTTTTTGATTCAGGTTCTATGCATTCTTTTATATCTCGAAAGTTTAGTAGAACAATCCCAGAACCACCACAAATCATGGAAGTAAAGATGTCAGTGAGTACGGAAAATGGGGAAATCATTGCATCCCATGAGTATAAGTCCTCCCCTATTATAATCTGTGGATTGAATTTACCGGTGAACCTTGTTATACTCCCTCTGGTGGAATTTGATGCAATTATTGGCATGGATTGGCTTTCCTTATATAGAGCCAACATAAATTGTCGAGAGAGGGAAATCACACTCCATATGGAGAATCGACCCCTGATTCTTTACAAGTGTCAGGAAGAAGATGAATCTATTTTAGCTCCATCATCCCAAGCATGTATATTACTGCATTATGAGCATGCATATCTGGCTCAGATGATTGAGTCCAAGGAAGAAACCATCCTTGAAGAAATGCCTATTGTGAGGGAATTCGCGGAAGTGTTTCCCGAGGAACTGCATGGTCTTCCTCCAAGAAGAGACGTTGAGTTATCAATTGAACTTATACTTGGGGAGTTAACAATATCCAAGACTCCATATAGAATGGATTTTGTTGAGCTTGAAGAGCTGAAGAAACAACTACAGGAGAATCTGGATAAAGGGTTTATACGCCCAAGTGCTTCACCATGGGGTGCACCAGTCCTCTTCATCAAGAAGAAGGATGGGTAAATGTGACTTTGCATCGATTATCATGAACTTAACAAAATCATGATAAATAACAAGTATCCTCTCCCACAAATTGATAACTAGTTCGATCAGTTGCGTAGAGCACAATACTTCTCCAAGGTGGACTTGTGCTCGGGATATTATCAAGTAAGGGTGAAGAAGGAAGATATACCCAAGACTGCTTTTCGTACACGGTATATGCACTATGAGTTCATAGTAATGCCTTTTGGACTCACAAATGCTCCAGCAATATTCATGGACTTTATGAATAGAGTCTTTAGAGATTACCTTGAAAAATTTGTGGTAGTCATTATAGATGATATTCTAATATACTCCAAAACCAAGGAGGACCATGAGGATCATTTAAAAACCGTACTAGAGACTTTGTGCAAGGAGAAGCTCTATGAAAAGTACAGTAAGTGTGAGCTCTGGTTGAAGGATGTCTCATTCTTGGGCCATATCATCACAAGAAATGGGATATCTATGGACCCCTCCAAAACAGATGTAATTGAGGGATGACCGAGGCCAACATATGTAACGGATATCTGTAGCTTCTTGGGGTTAGCTGGATATTATTGACGATTTGTGAGAAATTTATCATGATTGTCCAACCCTCTTACCAAGCTAACTCGAAAGGGAGTAAAGTTTTCTTGGAGTGATGAATGAGAAGAAAGCATCAAGGAGTTGAAAATGAGGCTTATCACTGCACCCGTGCTCACTTTACCCACAAGTGGGGAGCTTTTTGTGGTATTTAGTGATGCTTCGAAGAAGGGCTTAGGATATGTGCTGATGAAGACTGATAAAGTGGTATCCTATGCCTCAATGAAGTTGAAAATCCATGAGCGAAACTATCCAATGCATGATATGGAGATGGTGGCGGTGATCTTTGCCTTAAAAATCTAGCGGCATTATCTATATGGAGAGAAATGTGAGATATATACTGACCACAAGAGTCTTAAATATATATTTATACAGAAAGAGTTTAATATGACCCAGAGAAGATGGATAGAGCTCATCAAGGATTATGACTTCTCAATACATTAACGCCCTGGGAAAGGGAACAAGGTGGAAGATGCCCTAAGTATAAAGGATCCAGTAATTCTATCAATGATGAGAATTGAGAAGGATCCAATATTCTTAGACTTGATGAAGATGGATGTGGGAATCATAAACAATGGAACATCATCAATCCTTTCACAAATGATTGCTCAACCATCTCTTTTGTAAAGGTTAAACGATGCTTAAAAGGATGATGTGGGAATTCAAGAAAAAGTGGAAGCTATCAAAAAGGAAAATCCTTAGTGTCTAATGTTAATGAGGAAAGAATTGTGAGGTTTGGGAAAAGACTATGTGTTCTATCAAGTACGGAGCTGAAGAAGGGACTTTTGGATGATGCAAATAGTTCAAAATTCCGTATTCACCCAGGGAGAACAAAGATGTATCGAGATCTCTGAGAATACCTTTGGTGGGATAATATGAAGAAGGAGATCGCTGAATATACATCAATGTGCTTGGTGTGTCAGCAAGTGAATGTAGAGAGGCAGAAGTCTAAGGGGATGATGCAACCATTGCCCATACCAGAATGGAAATGGGAAAACATCACCATGGACTTTGTCACCAGACTTCCAAGGACATCCAAAGGCAACCATGCAATTTGGGTTGTTGTCGATCATCTTACAAAGACTACACACTTCATTGCTATTCAGGAGGATTTCTCATTGGATCAACTGGTACAAATATATATTAGGGAAGTGTTAAGGTTGCATGGAGTACCACTATCTATTATGTCTGACCGAGATCTAAGATTCAACTCTAAGTTTTGGAAGAGTGTTCAATATGCTCTAAATACTGAACTGAACTTCAGTACGGCCTATCATCCTCAAACTGATGGCCAATCCGAGCGTACTATCCAAACACTTGAGGATATGTTGAGAGCGTGCTCAATGGACTTTAAAGGAGGATGGGATCAACATCTTCCTCTGGTTGAGTTCTCTTATAATAACAGTTTCCACTGGAGTATCCAAATGGCACCATATGAAGACCTATATGGGAAAAGGTGAAGAACACCGGCATGTTGGGATGAGGTTAGTGAATGTAAGCTGCTTGGACCAGAAATGGTCGAGGAAATGGTGGAGAATGTGAAAACCATTCAAAAGCATATCAAGGCAGCCCAAAGTTGATAGAAGAGTTATACAGATAATCGTTGATGAGACCTTGAGTTTAAAGTTGGATACATGGTGTTTCTACACATATCTCTGTGGAAAAAGGACATGAGGTTTGGAAATAAAGGAAAGTTGAGTCCAAGGTACATCGGCCCCTTCGAGGTTCCTGATCGTGTTGGGGCTACGGCCTATCGACTAACACTTCGACCTACCATGGCCAAGGTGCATGATGTCTTTCATGTATCCCTCTTAAAGAAGTACAAACCAGACCCTTCACATCTACTCTCTTCTGAGGTGGTACAATTGGAAGATGATCTTTCTTATGAGGAGCAACCAGTGAAGATCCTAGATCATAGAGAAAAAGTTCTACGAAATAAGAAAATACCCCTCATCAAGGTGTTGTGGAGAAACCACAAGATTAGATAAGCGACTTGGGAATCAGAGGATATGATGAAGCTGAGTTACCCACATTTGTTTTAGTGTGGGAAAAGGAAAATTTCGAGGGCGAAATTTCTTAAGGGGGGAATATTGTAACGACCCAATGTTTCATTAATGGAAAATACCTCTTTATCCAGTTAAATGTCTCTCTATGAAAAATGTTTTTATAAGATATCAACTTCTTTGGTTTTATGTTAAGAGTTGTGACCGTTACTTTTATAGTCGTTGAATAGTGATCACATTAATAGTATAAATATAAGGTTTTAACGAACCCAATTTTACTCAGACAAAGGAAGCGATGGCCTCATCCAGTAGAATTTCCCCATATGAAGCCCATTTGTTGGAGCTCGGAAAAGAGGTGGAATCCTTGGTCTTCACCCTTGACGAATCCTAAGCTGAGCTTCACCATGTCAAGCTCGAATGGGACCGTTTACGGGAAAAGTGGAAGTTCATAGAGATTACCACTCGAGCGATGTTATCCGAGCCACCCCAAGAGTTTTTCACCATTGCACACCTTTCCATTAGGTCTTATACGGCTGTTTTAAGGGGTTATATAACAAATAAGTAGTAATATGTTCATTTATATTATTTTTTTATATAATAATGAATATAATTTCTAGTCATTTTTGATACATTGTAAATAGTTTTTAAAGTACAAATGGTGTTTTTAGTTATTATTTAATTAAGGAATCTATTTTATTAATTTAAGGGATTTTTGAATTAAATAATATTTTAATAAAATAATAATATTATTAATAAATTAATTTTTATTAAATATAAATGATCTTATAATTTTATGAATGCAATTAAATTTTTTATTAATGTTTGGAAACCATTTCTATCAAAACCCGTGAATTTTCGATAAATGTTGGTTTTTATTTTAAAAGTGAAAATTAACCTATTTAGAATTTTTTTTAGATAAAGTAAATGTCATTTCTGGAATTAGGATGTCAAAATTATCGAACAGTGAATTTTTCATAATTTTCTGAGACAGTCAAATTTTTGGGTAAAAATTAAATACCGTTTAAATATATAATGTGTTTTATGACATCATAATGACCCAATGGTAATGTAATAAAATACCATAATACTTATGTTCGGCCAGTATATGTTTTATCTTTAAAATAATGTGATTTTGGGTGTGTTTGACTTACTTTTCAAAGCATTAATGGACCCCTCATGACATATTCAGCACTTTGCCTTTTTAAATTAATTTCCATGGGAGTGTGACTCTCCTCCACATAAGCAACCTTATTATTTTAAGAAGTTCGGACTTGGGCCTTATAAAATATTTTTTTTACTCTTCCATTTTCCAAAAACCATTGGCAAAAACCATGGGATGGTTTGTGGTTTGGATTAATTTAATATAAGGGTACCCTAACCTAAATAATAAAGAATTCCCTCACCTTTCCTATATAAACCCACCCAAGCTCCCACTTCCTCCTCACTCAAAGCCCTTGGAGTTCATCCAACCTCTGCCCAACTCTCTCTAGAATCCTCCCAAGGTGACCCTATCTCCCAAGAAGCCTCTCACAAGCCTCTCTCTAGCCTTTGGTAGCACACTTCCAAGTAAGGGTTTTTTCTTCCTTTCTCATTTTTGTCAATTTTCTTTAAGTTGTATTACCCTTTTAATTTCAATTATGAATGTTAGGGTATGGTTTCACAGCTCCACCATACATCCCTCTTATTTTTTGAATGATGGGATACCCCTTTCTCTCTCATTAAATTCCTCCCATGTACACCCGTTACTATGCCAAAATTCCGAAAGGAACATCACTCTCCTCTTTTATATTCAAGCTATACTTTTGTATCATGAATATAAATTCCATTAAAATTGTTTTGACATGTATCTATATGACCTCCTTACTTTCCATTACATTTAAATATGATGAGTAACCCCTTTCTCTCTCATCAACCTTTTTTATGAATTCTTATGTCACGCTGTTACGCTGCCGAAATCGCACCGATTTTCTAAGCCAATGTTATTGTGTAGGGAATACCATGCCCATTTCTCCATCAAGGGTATTAAACTTTATGCACATTTACTTATTGATTTTAATTTTTCATGTATGAATGTCACATTCCTTTATCATGGAATAAATGATTATGTTTTATGAATCCATGTTTTAAGATCCATGTGGCACACTTATGCATGAAATGAAATGTTTAAGAAGGGTGCGCCCTTATAGAGCTCCAATGAATTGGAAGTATAGTATCTTGATACGTCATGTGAAATGAGTGTTGACTCATGCTAATTCAAGTGTAACGAGGGTTTACTCGTGCTTCATGTGCAATGAGGGTTTACTCATGCTCTATGTGCAATGAGCCTTGGCTCATGCTAATTCAATGTTAAGTGTTGTTGCCACATTTCCATGTTATGATTATCATGATTTATCATGAATTTATGTTCATGTTTCTCTTATGCTCTATTGACATGCCTATTGCCTAACATGTATTGTACTCCTCATGTTATTCCATGTGTACTCCCCTACTTGGCTTTATAGCTCACCCTTTTCTCATGCATGTCCTCAGGTTATCCCATGCAATGCTAAGTGCAAAGGAATGTAGTGGTCATGTAAAGGATGTTTTCAATAAAGATGTTGTCTTTCATGTTTTAAGTTTTTATGTAATGATCGTAAGCCCCAAAGACACTAAACCTCTCGATCTTCTTTATTGTATCAAGTGATGTTTTATGTAACAAATCATGTTTAAGTTTTAATAAAAAGCAGGGTTGTCATATCCCCAATAAATAGGGATGACATAGTTAAAATCACAAAACTCTTGGTGTAGAGTGTTTTTAGAGCATAGTTTGGGAATCCTGTTCCCATAATCATATCAAATCGATAATGTTAAAAATTTTCCATTTGTGTTTTTATTTTTTTTGTTACCCACTTTTGTCAATGAAAGCATTGAATCTCACATTCCTTAAATATGGTAGTATTAATGTAAATATGTTTTTTAGAAAATCATTTTACAAATTCTAGAGTCTTTGTATTGAAATTTTCTTGGACAAAATATTGTATAAGAGCTCATGAATCATTATTTCTAAGTTATTAAAGGTTAATTTATAAATAACCCATTAAAAATTTTTGATTAAGAAGAATTTATTTCAATTGTTAGTGCTCCATATTTTAATTGTGAATGTTATATTTTATGGAATGAATGAAGGTTCATTTACATTAAGAAAATTGGTTATGAATGTTTATCTGAAACCAATGAAGCCTTATAAAATAATAGAGACATAAGAAGACACATTTGATGTGGAGAATGAATGGAGATGTAACCTAAATTCTAAGGCTATTTACACTATTACATATGGAAAAAGTAAAAATGATTTTAACTGAGAATATAAATTTTAAACGTCCCATGAAATGTGGACTACTATGCTTATGATAGTATAAATAATTTTTAGGCTCTTAGAAACGATACTGCCAAACAAATGTTGGTCACATTAAAAATGGATGAATTATGAATAATTACTCATTTGAATGTAATACTCATGGAAATTTTGAATTATGCCTCAAATATAGGTACACCAATTAGTACTCTAAAACAAGATTTTAAATTTTTAAGACATTTACCTCCTTATTGTTGTGGAATATTAGTTGCCATCAGATAATCAATGAAGTTCATGAATTTAAAATTTAAATGATCTCAATTGATCTATTATGATGAATGAGTCATAAATTAAGGATGAATCTGGAGATCATGACTTGGTTAATAAGGGAAATTATATTTTGATGGTTTTTTACTTCTAAATATATCAAAAGGAAAAATTGTTTTGAGAAAATTGAATTACCTAAATAAGAATATTCCTTACCCAATTTCAAATCAAATGATGGAATTGAATAGTTTATAATAATGTTAAAATAGTTTTATAACAATAAAATTGGTTTCACAAGACCTTTAAATATGTAAAATAAACATGATTTAAATTCCAAAGAAGTGAGATTCAATGATTCCAAATATTGGCCACATCAAGAAATATTATCCTCCAATTCATGAAAATAAAAATTATGATATTTTTTTCAAGAAGGTTTGGTGTAATATTAAATCAAAGGAAGCCCCAGAAATCTATGTGGGGTTACTCTTAAGACTCTAGAAATAAATATTTAGAATCCAAATCGGATGTGTCTGATCAAGTGGAAAACAACTATTTTATGGAACACTCTAATGGGATATACTTTTATTATTCTTATAATCATTATTTTGAGTTTGGAAACGAAAATTTATCATATGGATAATTGAATGATTATTGTAACATTTTTTTAAATTATGTATGAAATTATGAAGATGCAAAACAATTCCCTCAGAATTTGCCTCTAATAGAATTTTCAATGAAAATGAAAGACTATATAAATAAATAATTTATTTGGAAAACTAGTTGGAAAATTAAACAGCATCATGTATTGAACATATGAAAAAAATCAATGCTTACAAAAATATTTTAAAAATGTTAAATTTTCTTTAATTTTTTTACTAACGGGAGTTACTAAAATAAAAACCTTTAAAAAATCCATCCCAAATGAGAAACATATAATATATGATGAAAATTTTAAAACCCTATATTTATGAAATATATTTTATACCACATTCAAGAAAGAATCCATGTCTAGTATTACTTTATTTAATTTTGGAGTAAATGATG
Organism: Viscum album; assembly: GCA_963277665.1. Lineage (NCBI taxonomy): Eukaryota > Viridiplantae > Streptophyta > Magnoliopsida > Santalales > Viscaceae > Viscum > Viscum album. The sequence goes on from OY728125.1 coordinate 229,919,383, forward strand.
ATTTTTTAAATGAATGTTATCCAATTAATTTTTTATGTGTGAAATAAAGAATGATGTTATTTCTACAAAACATCCCAATTCCAATTTTAATTTTGGAAACTCAAAATAGGATTTTGTTACAACTTTTTTTTACCTAACATTCCTATACCCATTAGTTTTTTTGTTCCAAAAAATATTATCGTTTTATTTTTCATTAAAGGGAACTATACACATAAATAAAAATATAAAATGGTTGAAGGATATTTGTTTTTCAATGCATATGAGTGGATATTTATCCAAATTTCACTCATTAACTAAGAACGATGGAGGATATGTTACATTTTTTGACAATGAAAATATATATATTATTTTCATTGGATCTATTATAAATCCCTAAAATAAACTCTTCAAAAATATACTTTATATTGATGTTTTAAAGATTTGACTAAAAGGTATTTGTAACCTTTATTATGATTCTTATCTGGTTGATTTTTAAAAAAATGTCTTCTTAGTCCTTAGAGAAAAATGTAACAACTTTAAAGGATCAATAATAGATTTTTTATATACTGAAGATCATAATTAATTATCTAAAAATAATGTAAATTGTTCAAATACTAAAGTAAACGAATCTTAGATATGGAATAAATGAATTTTACAATGTAATTTTTACTTCTTCAAAAATTTATCTAAAAAATTTTGACTTTGATTTTTCCAAATATTAATTTTGTTAAAAAGAAACTATGTTGTGTATGTAAAATTGGAAGGAAACATAAGTAATCAATTAAACTAGATAGATAGGTTTAAAATTATAGATCCCTAGAACTATTTCATATTAATCTATTAAGACCTTTTACAATATTATCCTTTAAGAAAAATCGATTATCTTTGTGTTGGTTAATTACTTTTCATGATTTCCTTTGGTTTACTATTTGAGATTTAAAAGTGAGGCATGTTCCTCTTTCATTAGTTTCTGTAAACTTATGAAAAATGAATAAGATTCCAAAATTATGTCTTTAATAATTGATCAAAGAGTAAACTTTGAGGAATAAATTTAATCTATTCTAATAAAATCATTTTATTAAATGTACTTTTTCCTACCCTAGTACACCTTAATAGAATGGTGCTGTTGAAAGGAGGAATATTAACTTATATGAAATTGGTAGATCAATGTTATGTGAATATTACATGCCCACTCATTTTTGGGATGAATCTATATACGAAACAAGTTTTTCCATTAAAAGAATTCTCATATAAACTATGTTAGAGAAATCACCCTGTGAGTTATGGAATAATTATAAACTAGTAGTGGGATATATAAAAGTGTTTGGATTCATGGTTTATATTTTAAACACCAAAGAAAATATTTTCATATTTGATTTAAAATTTCACAAAGGAATCATCCTAGTTTATTATAATAGTTCCAAATATTAATTAGTTTTCAATAAACGGTAAATTATTATTGAAAATTTTCTTTTGTTTTATGTACCCACATTTTCAAAATTATATTTTTAAACATACTAAGTACTTCTACAGGCATAAACAATAACCTAGAGCATGGTATACGATATTATTCTCCATTATTTTATCAAATATTTTTAAGGATGCATTGGTATACACCACTCTTTTTAAGAAACAATATTCAAAAATTACATTTCCAATGAAAATATATGTTGACGATGTTATTTTTGGATCAATAAATCAAACAATGTGTAATGACTTCTCAAAATCTTGCAAAGAGGATTTGATAATATCATGACGGGTGAGTTAAACTATTTCCACAGATGTGAAATTAGTCAAAAAGATTTTGAAATGTTTTAAACCAAATAAATTCCATTCATTATTTAATTAAAAATATTGTATTTAAAAAAAGTATGAACTATTCAACTCATATGAGTTAAAATTTTAGAATTGACATTCTCAAGGCTGGAAAACTAGTTGATATCAAAATATATAGATGACTCATTAGAATTTTTCTATTTATAACTACAAGTTGGATAGATATAATGTTTTAAATATTAATTTATTCTATATTTCAATCTAATTCAAAACAATATCATTTAAATAATTCCAAAAAAATTAAGGCATTTAAAAGAAAATATTTCTCTTACTCTACTTTTTATAAAAAAACATTTACTTTAGTTCAACATAATATTCATATGATGACTTTAGTTAGTGTAGATTAGATAGGAAAATCATCTCAGGAACCTTTCATTTTTTGGGTATATATTTACTGTTATGGTCCAACAAGAAATAACAATTTGTGGCATTTCCAACTAATGAAGATGAATATATCATAGCTAGAATTTGATGTCCACATTTGTTTTGGATAAAACAAAACCTGATGGATATTAGATTGAATTTTAATTTTTATCCAATCAAATTAGATAACACAACTATTTTCAACATTTAAATTAATATAATAAATCATTCTAGAATAAATCACATTGATCTAAGGGATCCATTCTTAAGATATCATGCACAAAAATTTGACATCTCATTATAATTTTTTTCCTTGAAAATGAATTTCAATTTTTTTCAAAAACACTTTTCCTATTGATATATTTTATTTTTCCAAATAAAATTTAGTTATTTAAAATTTATATAATTTAATTTTACTACATTAAAAACCAATTGAGCACAAATTTATATTAATTAAATTCTTATTTGACATATTTCATTAAATATTTAGTGAAATTTATTTTAGTATTAGTCACATCAAAATACAATATATAGGAATATTCTTTCATGGGTACTATACACATCACAATATTTGTCCCTTTTGTTACCATAGAATCACATGAAAAAATATTCCTATGTGAAAATTCCAGGAAAAACTATGAATATAAGGACCCAAACATAAACATTATATAATTTTGAATTAAATGAATAATTAAAATTGATGATATTTTCAGGTTTAGAGTTTTAGAGAATTACGGCACAACTATTCTATCTCAAAAGATTACAAAGTAGACACTTCTACAGAGTGCCCACTTTTTCATAAAAGAAAAACTCTTGAAAAAAAGAGTCATTTCTAGGCCCATGTTTTAGACAACATGACTTTTCCTTGATCCCATCATTGACCCTATTCATCTTTAAGTCCTGGGAAAACATTTCAAAACATGGGATGAGCATAAAAAGCTCGGTAAGGGTTATGAAAAAAAGAGAGAGAATCATTTTTTCATAAATAAACACAAAAAGTGAACTCTTTTACTTACCACATTAAATAATAATATTTTATGAATAACAAAAAGAAATCATAAATCATAATGGTAACTTGTGGCATCCATAACATACTTATATTGTAGCTATCACAACTACATAGGGAGTTACATTGGAATAACCATCACAGTAATTTCCCATAAATCTATTAGGAGAAACATTTATGTTTACCTCAGTAACTTTACCCAATGCATTGCAGAGCTATCTCGAGCTCACCCATCCTAGGATTATCACGGAACCACCCGTATACATAAATAATTCCCAATAACCATAACATGACCATTTAACATAAAATAAGCATAATGGAAAGATAACATTTCCACATTGCAATAACAAAATATCATTTCAAGATATTGAAATAATAAATATATTCTCAAAATCATTTTCAATAACAAAATATGTAAAAAGAGTATATGGAATTTATTTTTCCTTTTAAAAAAATTACGGCTTGTTAACGAAGCCAAAGATCAAATAATACTCACGGCGGCGGAAAGTTCATTGTCACCGCTTACGTTAAAAAAATTACTTTTTTTCGTTTAGTAAAACAATTCATATAAGCATATTCCCATTTAATGGAATGAAAAGTCAAAGGGGTTTATAAATTGTATAAAATAAAGTCGTGCATAAAACTACAGAAGAATCAATGAAAGGAGATTGAGACGAAGTCCCTTACCTCGTGTTCGATTGGACTCGATCATTAATTGATCTCTTGAATGATAATATAAAGTTAATTTCTACTTGCTTAAGAACCTTTTTCATGTTTATTATTCCTTTTTTATCACTTATTACTATGTTATAAACATTATGTAATCATTTATGTTAATAACGTTCATTTTGTCGATATTTGGTACTTGAGTAAAAAATGAACACGTTATATTTGCATGTTGTCCAAGTGGTCAGTTTTCCATTATATCTAGAATGAAATTAAATATTTAGATATCATATATATCATATATATCCAGTATATATATATATATATATTTATATTTATAACAGTACATATCATTTGTTAGTAAGAAATGAAATGCATCGTTCATGGAGACGGTAAGCCGTACGTACGCATGAACGCTACTTTAATTTCTATTTCTTATTTTAATGGAATTAAGACATAATGATACATAACTATATTATAATTACAGTATAATATCATATATAATATCATTAACTCTGTCCTTTATATGTCACGCATATGGGATTAACGAGTCATATCACTTTGAGGGGGCAGTAGTCCGCACTTCCTCAAATGAAATTATTACGTTTACCTAAAATGGAAACCATAAAGGAATATTATAAAAGAAAAATAAAGAATCATAAAGAAAACATAAACATAATATATATCATATATAAATATAGTGTCATCTTAATGGCCACCATGATAGGCGGTAGGTGGTAATTGAACAATCATCGTTTCATGAGGCGTTAGTTTTCCATCCACAAAAATATTATGTTCTTCACCCATTAGATGGAGGTGTGTGTAAGTGTTGTTCAAATCCTTCTCATAAAAATATCCTAGTATATTGAGGATACTGGTGTTGTTACAAAATAAATGAATAAAAAGATTTTAGGGGTTGGAGAAGTAAAATAAAAGAAAAGAATTTATGAGAAACCGTTACCTTTAATTTGGGTAACTTCCTTGGATTGAACCCAAATGATTTCTTGAAGTGCTTTTGGCCTAAGGTAAGGATTCTAGGAGGAGTATAGGGATGTAGAGAGCTTAAATTTGTACTGATTGGATGAGACTAAAGGCTTGACAGGTTTGAGTATTTGGTTATAAGTGGTCTCCTTTTATAAGGGGGAGGAGGTACCCTTTAGGAAAGTGTGAAAATATTATTTTATTATATAATGATATTCGGTTACTAAAGGTCCAAAATCATTATCGTAGAAGTGAAGATGACTCATGGTTGAAATAAAATCATCCAATAATAACTGGACATGTTTGGGATGTTATTTTAATATTTATAATCTAATTTATTTAAATCATTTATTAATGAGCTAAATACTGCATCATTATTTTTTCATAAATATTTTAATTTATTCAATGTCTAAATTTTATAAAACAAATACCATGATGTAGGAAATATATCAAGATTTCCAATAAATATTTATAGTCATAAATATTACTTATATAACACAATGTAAAAATTAATTTACAAATAGATATTGTTTTATGTCATTTTTACTTTACTTTAAGTTAATTAAAATAAGGTGTCATTATGATTAATAAGCAGCTCCATGGGGTCCCAAAATCGGCCCAAATATTCCCATGGTCGTAATTGACCAAACCAATAAGGTTAGAAAAAGTGTTAAAGAAATTATTAATTATTATAATATTTTTTTTACCTTAAATTACCATATTTAACTTTAACCGTAGTAAATAAAAGTCAAAAGGTACTATTCACCAAAAATTATTTTCATATTTTTGAACCATATTTTACAAACAAATAACAAAAATTTAATTCATATTTTTTAAATTCAATTCACAGAAGTGTAAAATTTTCATTTAAATGAAAAGTCACTTTTTTAACTACTACTAAGTGGTTTCACTATTCATAAAAAATAGATGTTTTTCAGAAAACTACCAAAAATTCAGCGTAAGCTATATTTGATATTTTAAATTCAAAAATAATTTCTATTTTACAAAATTAATAACATAGATGTTCAATTAATCAATTTTAAATTAATTCTCATTGTTAAAACAAATAGCGCATTTTTAAGAAATAATAATTATCAAAAGATTGACACTTTATTATATCCAATTTCAAAGTGAAATTATTTCAAATGACCAACATTGGATTAAATGGTAAAAGTATAATCTAATTACACTTAAAAAAAATTAAAAGTATAATCTAACCATATAAATTAATTAGATTAAAATGCAGTTTGGAATTAAAATAACATATTTTCACTATTAAATAAAAAATGAACTTTATCGAAAAAAGTCCAAAACATTGCACAAAGTAAATTTTCATTTCTCCATTCTAAAGAAATATTTTATTCAGTTAAATTAAATTTATAAAAATGACCAAAACTAGATTTAAAGAGGGTTCTCTATTAAAAGGCGGTAAATCGACCTTTTAATATAAAATATTATTAAAATTAGAGACATTCATATTTTAAGAATCTAACTTTTATTTGATAAATGTAAATACATTTAAGAAACATATATAATCATATTGTAGTTAGTTTTGTTCATTCCTACCAATACAATGTATAGGAGTTAACTACCATTCAAAAAAATAATATTATATTATTAGTGTGCAACGTAAGATTTCAAAGAAACCTATTGTTGTGTATCGAGTACACTATCAAACATATCAACCACTTTAAAGTATAATTAATATTTAATTAAAAAATATTATTAAATATGGAATAATGGAATATGTCTTATTCTTTATTTACATAGGAAGTTACAATGAACCCTCATCTCCTTGCCTCTCAACACTCCTAGACAAAATCCTTCAAACCTTTACACCTTTGAAACTGATGAAAACCAATAGGACATATTATACTCATTATATTTGAGACAAGTACATAAGGTCCAAAAGAAAAGTGTTGAGTGGAAGATCAATTTAATTTATCTAGATGGATTGAATAAAAAATTTTCTTAATAAAGCCATAAATTATCAATAATGGTAGTTTCTATTTGATGATAAATGAGTAGTGTTCTTATAAAAGAATGAATTTTGTGAATTTTATGAAACTAAATTTTTTCAATTTTTTATTTTAAAGATATCATAAATGTGTATGTAATTGATAAGTGTATTTAGACATACTCCACAATGGTGGATGAAGTGTTTTGATACCCTCATTAATGTTATTCCGTTTTAGATTCCTTATTAGCATCTATTGATGATTCTAACCCTCCAGGTATAAGTAAATATTTATTTGGAACATATGATATATAAAAAAATCTAATGAAGGATTGAGAAATAGAACAAAAAGTTCTAATGATGTTTATTTAGGATCGAATAGCTCTGTGAAATGGGTAGTTTAAGAAAATATTATTTCAGGATGTTATGTTATTGTATATTTTTATGATATAAAATCATATAATCTTTTCATGACACAAGATAATGTATATGTGCTATATCTAAATAAATTAGTTAATATTTATACATTTGGAAGGCTATTTTCCCTAATTTTTTTTAAATCTATTGTTTGATTGGATGAGACCACAACCACCTTTTGACGTAGTTTATCTAATTTAAGTGAATATTTACTAAATCATAGTGTATTTTTTTCATTTATGAATATGATTATTTAATTCAGAACATAAGATGAAGTATACGTAGACGCTACTATTGTTGGGGGATTATTATCAAGGTGTGGTTGTTGAAGAAGTTCCATATTATGTTTTATTAAGTTTTACTACTCCCTTGGAGGAACCCATTGAAAGTGTAGATCGAATAGACCTTCTAGACAATGAAACAATTACAGAAATCCATAATAGTATTAAATTTTTTATTTCAATTGAAATTGAAACTATTGAGGGGATCATTCTGTTAGTTCATTTTGAAAACTATAATGTCTCTAATACCCATTCTATTGCAACTTCTCAGGATATCACCTTACACATTTCTACTACAAAGTAAATGTTTAATTCATCCATCATGATATTATTCAATGTTGGCCACGAGAAGACTATATCTACAATATCAAGATAAATACACCATTTTTAAAAACATTTGTCGAGGTAGATCAGTCAAAATATAAGAAGATAATCAATTAGCATTATTAGTTAGAGTGATATTGAAAATGAAAAAGAAGTAGATGAAGCCACTCTTCTTTTCTATAATAATTTTTATATCAGAATTTGGTTATCTTTATCATGTTGAGGAAGTTACATATGTTGTTGAAAATCATTAGGTTAATGAATAATATTATGCCAAAGTTTTCCAAGATATGTTTTCACCTATTCATTCACACCAAACATGCTATGAGATTCCTATAGTAGATTTAGTTTCTACTGAGGAAAGATTTTTAATGGGTCACAATGAGTTAACGAATGAAGTAATTTTTTATGAATTTTTTTATTTATTTGAAAGAAGAAGTAAGGAATATATCTAAGAAAATAATTTCTAGAAATGATATTGATGAGTTAAAGGATTCTATTTAGTTATTAATAATGAATTTTTCAAAAGATTTATCTGGATAATCCTTAGGGTAGTAATCCTTCAATCATGCCACGTAATAATCGATTTTGGAAATTATTTCTTAGGAAAACGTTACATTGAATGTTAACATAGTGCCTATACAGTGTGAATATATTTCAATAAACATCATACAAGATCCTCAGAGTGATTTGAGAACCGATTTCAGTGAAATTACTATAATATCATGAAACATAAAAATATATTTTGATCAATTTCATAAAGATATTATTTTAGTGAATAAGTACATAATTCTAGTGATTCAGGATGTCTCTCCTAAAACCACCAAAGACATTAGTTTTTTTATTTTTTGTTTAGGAAAAGTTGTTGGATTATTCGTGAAATTGTTTTTAGTGATTGAAGTGTTGTTTAGAAATATAAATTATCTAGTTGTGAAAAATATAAGATCATATTCTTCTTTAAAATATGAATATTACTCTTTAAAAGTAGAATTTTCTTTTTCTAAATCGCAAGAATGAAAAATTTTCATTTAAAGTTAAAGAAGATACAGTTTCACCATCAATTTAGAATTTATTATTTATGTTAGATGGTCTATCCAAGAATCAGTTGTATGTTTTAAAGATGTTTTTATGAATTGTACTAGAATGGGAGACACGTTGAACTAATTTTAGAAATTTTCTCAAAGGATGGAGAATGGTTTTACAATACTCTTATATTATTTCAAAAAATACATGGTAAAGGGAATTGACGTGTACCAAGAAGAACTGTATCATCATATAAGTAAGAATACTTTATAAACATCCATTTTTTATCACCATGTTTCTATATCTCAAATATTTAAAGAGATTTTAGATCACACTAAGATCTATTCTAGATAGAATCTCAGGTTTGTTGAAAATTTTTCCTTAACATTAGATGCCCAATCCACTATAATTATTTTCATACCTACAATTATCATTGATATAAAATGAGCATAGAAAAATATAATCAAAATCTATTCTTGCTCATTAAATATCATTAATGGAGATAAATCTAGACTTAGATGACCTGTTATTACCTTCACTGATTTTATTAGAGAAATTGTTGATTCTCCCATACCTACAACTTTCTTTACGGTCATCCAACCTCAATCCTTTAAAATTTCCCCACCAAAATATTGATCGGTACCACAAGACTATTATGTTTCATTAATGGGATTTTTAACTTCTCATTTTATTTCAAAAAAAATTCATTGGTTTTTAATTATATTTAGATTGAATTGTTTTTATCTATCTATTTTATAAAAATTTTATGTACTATTTTTAATCTTATTTAAACTATAACATTAGAATTTTTTTAATAATTATTTTTCCATGGTATAATTTCTTATTATTATTGTTATATGTTTCTTTATTATAAAATATTTATGTTACTATTTTTTATATCTTAACAATCCTATTTTTGAAGTCCAATTCTCTGAAAAATTATATACATATTAGTTTTATCTAATTTTGAGCATTCAAAATTGTTCCTATGAAACATTAACTATATTATTTTTCCATAACCAACTTATTTTTTGATTTCATAAAAAAGGGGGAGAAGAAAAAGATGATACAAAAATTAACACATTTTTAAATCATTTTTTCTTCAAATTTTTTAAACATTCAATGAGTTTTGTGATCATTAAAAAGAGGAATATTTTTAAAAAAACAATGTTATTACATTGTATCTTAGTTTTTTATATAATTTAGATTTATGAAATACTTTTTTATACATGGAAATTTTTTTATTAATTGATTCATAAATTTAGGTCTAGCTATTCACAAGTGTTTTTATATATAAATACTAATGTAAAATAACATACATGACTACAATGATATTTTTTTATTGGAATTCAACCATTTGATATTTAGATTTATCTAATACTTAAATTTTATCTAAAATTTAACATAATAATTATACGGAGTAAACATAGTATCTGTTTGGGAATTTTAGTCCGTACTAAAGGAATTTCTCTTATGAAGTCTTAGTTTGTAATGTTTATCTTACTGTGTCAGTAAAAAATATTACGAATAAAGTAAATTATATTCTTCATGTTAAAGGATAAAAATATCAATTAGAATTAAATGTTGAGAAATAATTTATCTTATAAAAATATATTTGTTAAAATATAATCTTTTGGACATCAGATAAATCCATCAATGTAGATTATTATATTTTAGTATGATATTTGTTGAGTCTATAAGTTTATCTTATGAATTTTCATTTATTTATGGTTTTGTGTTTTAAAAATCACAAACACTCTTTCTTATATTCAAAATGGTTTCTTAAGTTACATTTTTTTCATTTTTTTATACTTAATAATTATTGATCACTATTTTTCATTCTATTATACTTACAGATCTGTCCTTACAATATTTCATTCTGTTATACTTACAGACTAATCATTACAATTTGATACTATTTTTATGATACCGATTCTGGTGTATAACTAATTAAATTTTTATGACACAAATTTCGGTGTATAAGTGATAATATTTTTATGATACCAATTCCGGTGTATAATTGATACTATTTTTATGATACCGATTCTACTGTATAAGTGATACTAATTTAATTATACCGATTCTGGTGCAAAAGTCATTCCAATATCATGATTCAGATTTTGGTGCGAATGTAATAGTAATTTCACAATATGATTTACTTTCCCATAATAATCCATTTACATGACAATATTAGAGTTGTTTAATGTACTATTCCAATGTTATTGGATTCCAAGTTTTATTTTACATAAAACTTATCTTTAACTTAAGATAGTTGCTACTATTTGAAACAATGTCATACAATCTTTTACAAACTAACCATTGTATGTTTGACACGTGTCCAGGTCCCTCCACAATTTAAGGAAAATAAGACAGTTGTTGTGGAGCCGACTGTTGGTAAGATTTTCCTATAAATACAAGTCCATTTGAACGAGGAATCAAAAATGTAGAGTTGATGATCATGATGCATGTGATAAAGATATAAAGTGATTTTTAGAGAGAGAGAGGCTCTTAAAAATTTCATTGAAACATGAGGATGTCATGAAAAGCTTGTTCATGCATGATGAACTTGTTCAGAATTGCTTTGTGCAGACCCCGATCGGGCTGATCGTGGGCCTCTGTATTTGGAAGACAGAGGTTCCAATTTCCTTCAAAATTGAGGGCTTGTGGGGATATCAAGACATATACCAGTCTTTGGATTGAGGAATTACCTAGTATTGGGTAAGGTAGTCTTTCTTGAAAGTATAAATCAAGGAACAATTATCCGAGGTTGTTGGATACCCTTCTCTTTGGGTTAAAAGAATATTATTGTTACTTGTTTACTATTTCAAGTTGTTTTATTTTCACTATAATCTTACCTTTGTTAAATGTAGAAAGTATGCCATTCTTAAACTTTGTAATTATGTTACTCTAATTATATTAAAGATTCTATATGATTCAAGGTAGAATCATTCTGTTAATAAAATATTTCTTAAGTTTTTATCTAAAGATTGTAATATTTAGAAACGGTTTCTTTGAGAGGTTTTGTGAATGTTTTTTTAACTTTCCTTAAGAAAGTTTTATAAAATATCTAAAGGTTCTAAAGGAATTTTTAAATAATACAATTCACCCCTCTAGTATTTGAGCATCTCATTATACATATTCGATCCTACAATTGGTATTAGAGGATGTCTTTGAAATACTTATATCTATATATAATTTTTCTAGCTCAAGTTTTCTTTTTCTCAATTTTTATAAATTTTGTTATATATTTTTAATTCTAACAATTTTTGTGGAAAACATATTATTTTAGTATGGAAGGCATTCAAGTTGGATCTCTAGATAATCTCAATACTACTAGACCACCAATCTTCAATGGAAATGACTATAAGTACTGGAAGGACAAAATGAAGACCATTGTGATAAACATAGGTGTAGACAACTACATTATGTTAATTAGAGATTATAAGATTCCAAATAAATAACTTAGAACCTTTACTAATCCAGAAAAGGTGGAATACTAGCTAAATATTAAGGTATGAAATAGTTTAATTTGTTCCAAGACTAGAAATATATATAGCTAGATTTCATCTTGTGAAGTTCCTAATAGTATTTGAAAGATTCTATAATTAAATCACTTTGGGACATATAAAGTCTTTGAAAATAGAAGAGCTATGCATAGAGATGAGTATCATGGTTTCTTCTTCCCTTATGTAGAACCCATTTGTAAGCTACATCAAAGATTTATGACTGTTTCCAATAGCTTACAATAGATTTTTGAGAAAGGTTTAGATTATGATATTATTGTTGACAATATTATAGAAATCAAGCCTAATGAATGAGAATCCAAGAGGACAATTATAGATGAGAATATGAAAGTTACTTGAATTTATGTTGATGAACGGTATGTAACTCTTATTAAACATGAAACCAAAATTAAGAGAGATGATGTTGATATTAATTAGAAGAATGGAAATGGAATTTTTTCTTTTATAACTACTTTAAATCACAAGAAAGACAAGACTCCTGAGAAAATTACAACATCAAAATCCAAGAAGGTCAGTATTCAATCTGAATCTAGTGAAAGTGAAGCTTCAGAAAATGAGTTATAAAATCTTACTAAGAGGATGAACAATATTGTTGGACAGAAGAACATTTACTATAGATACAAGAAAAAAGATTTAAAAGATAATAATGATAGAGAAGTGACATGCTATTAATGTAGAATAACCGATCATATTTGACCTGATTGTGACTTTCTTAAGAAAAGATACAAGAAAGATAGAAATTATGAAAGAAACAAGAAGAAATTATACAGATCAAAGCATAAGAAAGTCCTAAATTCCAATGACACTTGGAGTGCCATTGGTGGAGATTCTGCTAATGATTCTTCAGAATATGAATCTTCCGAGAAAAAGAATATTGGACTAATAGTCAGATCTTAATTTCAAAACCATTATCTTATCGACGAGGTACAAACTTTTGAATCCTTAACCAATATGTCTTTAAGAGAAAATTTTATGGATAGAGGTTTTTCTTCAGATGAAGAATATTTTTCATCAGATAATGATAATCATTTTTCTTCCAATGATGAATTTTCTAGATTTGAGAAGTTTCATGAAAAGAGAAATTGAAAAGCATCAAAGAAACTTAAAAAAGAAAACTATATAGAATCTATGTTAACAAAATAAATTTCAGATCTTACCAATGATCTTGATAATAAAAATAATGTTTTAGAAAATCTTTCTAAGAAACCTGAGGAAGTTAATTCTGAGAAGGGTGAACTTTCTAAGGATCATAAAAATATGTTTTTCGAAAATCATGATTTAGAGATTTAACTTAACACTAAAGCTCTTATACTTAAGGATAATAATTTACTCCTAAGACTAAAATTTGAAATATATTCCTTGCAGAAACTTCTTGAAAATTTTACTTATGGTAAGGAAAATGTTGGCAAGATGTATTCTTAGATCCAACCTGATGGTAATAATAGGGTTTAGGTTATTCTCATGAAAAACCTATTTTCAGAAACAATTATTTTGTTCCTTCAAGAGCTCCTTTTTGTAAAAAATGTCACAATGGTAGACATTGTAATAAAAACTATTCTTTAAATAAATTTCAATTTCTTGGATTTCATAAATATTATTTTACTAAAAAAATATTGTTACCCAATATTTTATTATCTAACAATTCCGGATCCAAGTATGTTTGGATTCCAAAAACCTAACTCTTTCTTTTTCAGGATAATGAAGGAAGTACCATCAATTTATGGTACATGGATTGTGAATAATCCCGACACTTGACTGGTAACAAAGAAAATTTCAAAAAAATATTTAAAATAGAAGGTGGGAAAGTAACTTTTGGAGATAATTATCAAAGAGAAATTGTCAGTATAGGTAATATTATTCTTCTTGGTAAAGCTATTATTTTAAATGTTCTTTCTTTAAAAGTCCTTAGGCATAATATCATTAGAATAAGTCAATTATGTGATGAATGTTACCTTGTGAATTTTAAAAATGATAAATGTTAATACACAATTATAGGATTAGTTTATTCTATCTACCCTTCGACATAATAATGTGTACACCTGAAACTTATAATACCTTAGAAGTCAAGATATACCTTACCTTAGTGAATTTTAAGATCAATCATGTCTTTTCCATAGAAGACTAGGACACTATAACTTAATGAATCTTAGTAAACTTTATAATAAAGAACTTGTCCACGATCTATCAAAACTTAAGTTTGATTCTTAAAAAGTATATGACCATTGTTAATATGTCAAACAACATAAATCTATCTTTAAATCTATAAGTGAAGCTAAAAATTCTAATTCCATACAGTTAGTGGAAATGGACTTATTTCTCCTAACAAAAACTAGAAGTATTGGAGGCAAATATTGTCTGCTTTTCCTAGTTGAGGACTACAATAGATTTACTTGGGTTTATTTTCTTGAAAATAAATATGATAAGTTTTATTATTTTAAATATTTTACATCTCAATTTAAAAATGATAAAAATCTACCATTGATAACTATTCATAGTGATCATGGTGGAGAATTTGAAAATTCTAATTTTGAAACTTTTTGTAGTAAAAAAGGTACTACTTGAAAATTTTCAGCACCAAGAACTCCTCAATAAAATGGTGTTATTCAAAGAAGAAATTGTATTCTTCAAGAGATGACTAGAAAAATGTTGTGTGAATGTTATATATATAAACATTTTTGGGCTTTACCTATAAGTACTTCTTGTTATACTATAAATCGAGTTTCAATAAGACTGTTTCTTAATAAAACACCTTATGAGTTATGGACTGGCCGAAAACAAAATGTTTCATACATAAAAGTTTTTGGTTGAAAAGTATTTATCTTGAATACCTAGGATAACATTAATAAATTTTCACACCAATCCAATGAAGAAATTTTCTTAGGTTACTCTACTAAATCTACAGAAAATATATTTTTTAATAAAAACCCCAGCACTATGGAAGAAACAGTACATATTAATTTTGAAGAAAATAATCCTTTTATTTTCAAACAATGTAATGCCCCGACCCTAGTAACCCAGAGTCACTGCGTTACTTTAATACATTGGCACGATTACAAGGAATCAAGTCCCAATGGATCGATCAGTTTAGCAGTCTTGGAAAAGAGATTACATACATGAATGTTACATTCCACTTCATAACATACAAAACAACATAAATAATCCTTCACGAATGTCATTATTCCCTTGGCTTAACACTGCATATCAATCACTATACCCTTCTTGGAATCCTGGGAAAAATAAAACATAGAAAGGGGTGAGCTCAGATGCTTAGTAAGGATAACAACACAGTGGAAACTTTCATAAATAAGCATAATCATTTAAGGATATGTATAACTAAATCAAAATCCTTTTAGACTTGAACTTCAACATAATATGACAAAAATAAAATGAAGTAATGTCATTTACTTATTCACATGGATATTCTACTAGTCAAATAATCACATGAAATATCACTAACCAATTTTATAATGATGGAATGCATAATGTCGAACTTTAATTTCTGTGTCAAGGCCTCGTGCCAAGACCTAAGGTATAATTATAACCGAAACCCAACCCGGAGAGCCTCTATAACCAGACTCCAACCCGGAGTGCCTCTAATAACTGGACACCAATCCGGAGTTCCTCTAATAACTGGACACCAACTCGGAGTGCCTCTAATAACCAGACACCAACCCGGAGGGTCTGCTGTAACCAAACCCCAACCCGGAGGGCATACTTTTATCGGTCCCCAACCCGGAACATACTAGTCCAACACATTCATCTTAAAAAGAGTATGAAATATAACGTAAACATTCGTATTAAAACTAGGATAAGAAATTCCAAAACATTAATCATAAACCATTAATGGCATAAAGATAACTCATCCATAGTCAAACATATCACAAAAGCTTAAATACAATTTGGAATATTTGTATCATAATAAATCAAGTTGAAACAAGTGTAAAATATATCAAAGGATATTGACATAGATGAAATCAAGACTATTTGAGAGAAATATATCTTTTTCATGAAAACATTAAAATGTCACACAATTTGGAAAAGAATTCATTTAAAGACATTTTTGAATCAAACCGTCCCATACCACTTTGAAACTTTGGAATGGAATTAACATTTTAAAAACATTCATGTCCATATAAATAAATCCTTAAAAACCATTTTGAAGACACATACATTAATAAGAAAGATTTAGAAGAAAAAATATTTAAAATGTTTGAAATGATGTTTTAGTAAAAAGTCCCATAAAATAATCCCTTTGAAAACTCTTTCATAAAACATGGATATGGATAATAAATATGTCCCAGTATATACTTAAGTAAAAACAACCTCAGATAATAAAGAGGCTGTGAAATTAACCCTTACCAATTTGGTAACTTATGAAACATACAACCCATGAAAGAGGTACCATACAATGAATATGTAAATACACATAAATTAAAGTTTATTACACAAAGAACACAATTATTGGCATTACATACACCACAAAAAAGGTAATATTGGCAATATGGCATGAATCTCACGGAAATAAGGAGTGAGATGAAAACCCCTCACCTTGTACATTTCCTTGGTTGAGGGTAGGTTAACATCCTGTATAATAGTTAAATCATTGTTATTAAATTATATAAGAATCATATACCTAAATATGTTATCGTATATGATCTTTTAATATTGCTTTGTTAATAATATTTTAGTATTATCGTCGTTTCGGGTGTTAACTAATTCGTTTTCCTTTATATGCTTCGTTACGTAAGTCGTGTATGTTATGGATAGGTTGTATCTTTTTCATATCCAGAATGATATCAAGTCCTTAAAAATTAATTTTAATCATCAAATGATAATTATTATTGAATGGATATGATGAGGAAATGAATCTCATCGTGTTCGTGGAGACGGTAATCCGTATGTACGCACGAATGCTACTTCCATTTCATTTTTCATTTTAAAAGGAATAAAAACCAAATGATACATAGGGGTATAATTATTCCTGTATAATATAATATCATATATGTGTTACTTAAGTTCATTAACACCATCCTTTATACGTTCCATGTATGGTATTAATGAGTCATATCACTTTGAGGGGGCGGTAGTCTGCACTTCCTCAAATGAAATTATCGTGTATATATATACAACATGAAACGAATAATGGTATGATATAAAATGGAATTATAGAAGAATATATATAAAATAAATATCATTAATATCATATTTAGTTATAGTTCCATCATAATGGACACCATGAGAGGTGGTAGGAGATAATTGAACAATCATCGATTCGTGAGGCGTTTGGTTGCCATCCACAGAAAAATTATGTTCATCACCCATTAGATGTATGTGTGTGTAAGTTTAGTTATAATAATTATAATAAAAATATCCTAGTATATTTAGGATACTTGTTTTTTTACAAAATAAAATAATAAGAAGATTTTAGGGGTTGGAGAAGTAAAATAATAAAAAGAAGCTGACAGAAATTGTTACCTTTAATTTGGGTAACTCCCTTTGGTTTGAAGCAAAAAGGACTCTTGAAGTGAATTATGCCTAAGTTAAGGCTTATAAAAAGAGTATAGAGATGTAGGGAGATTAAGTGCTCAGAGGTTGGATGATCCAAAAGGCTTGAGAGGTGTGAGGAATTGGTTAAAAGTGGTGTCCTTTTATAAGGGGGAGGAGGGGCTCTTTTGGAAAATCTAGAAATATTATTTTATAATAGTTTAATATTCGGTTTCTAATGGCTAAAAAGTAAATTATTTAAAGGTTAAGGTGGGTATGGGTCAAACATTACTCAACCAATATAATTGAGACAATTTTGCCTCACTATATTAACCTTATATTTAAGTATTAACTCTTAGTTAATTAGTTTCACTTTTACAATGTCTCTTTGTATTATTTATTATATGGTTAATAAACATACTATATTCATTCAAGATACTCCCAAGTGGTCCATTAATGATACACATATCATGATATAAGTCTCTTGGCCGAACTTTAGATTTTTAGGAATTTAATATCAATTAATAATATAATATTTGTTTTAAAAACTCTTTTATGTCAATTTTGACACTATTCAATAGTTGATTTTTGTAAAACTCATAATAGAATTATTACTTCTAAAAAAGTTAGTTAAATAATTCCTAACATGTAATATGAACTTATAAAATTATTGTAATTCATAAAAAGTCTCAAATTATATATATTTAAGTATTTATAATATCAATTATTTTAATTTTCCACTATTATGGTAATTACTGCGTCCTCATTGTGTCATAAATAAATTAAATTATTTAATGTCTAAAAATTATAAATAATTTATAATTATGTAGGAAATAGTTTTATCTTTCTAATGAATAGTTATAGTTTAAAATACAACATATATAACCATATGTAAAATTTTGTTTTTGAAAAGATATATGCTTGTGTCATTTTTGTACTTATTTTAACTTAATTAAAATAAAGTGTCCCTATCACCTACAAGTGGCTCCATGGGGTCCAAGAACTGACCCAAAGCTTCCCATGGTATGACATGTATCAACCAATAAGGTTAGGACACGTTTTAGGGTAATTTTGTATTATTATAATATTATTTTTTAACCCTTATTTACCGGATTTACCCTTTAACCATGGTAAATAAAATATTTACCGAAGTAATTATTCAAAATGTCTAAAAAATAAAAGTTACCTATTTACAAAATTTGAACATCCTGATTCCAAATATGGAATCCATTTTTCTAAATTCAAAACACAGTAGTGGCAAGAATTTAATTTAAAATTAATTCCCGTTGTTAAAACAAAAAGCGTGTTTTTAAGAGATAATAACTGTCAAAAGATTGGCACTTGTTTATGTCTGGTTTAATTGTAAAATATTGTACAATGACAAAAATTATATTCAATGGTAAAAATATATTCTAAATATAATTAAAACCACTCAAATTTATAATTTATCACTATTAATTATTTCAATCAAAAAATCTGTTTTTAATTAAAATGTAGTAATTTTCACTATTCATCAAAATATGAGAGTTATCCGAAAAGTACCAAAATTTCACCCTAGGCTAATTTTGATATTACGAATCCAAAAATGAAGTCCATTTTGAGAGATAAAATTTATAAAATTTCAAAAAGTGGGTATTACTATTCATAACGGCTACTTTGATTGGTCGTGGTGTGTGTTAGAACTTGAAGTTGCATACAACACACGCTACTGTATTATTCAAAGAGAAGCATACCATAGAAGATTGGGGTGTTACATTCTCCCCTCCTTCAATAAATTGCATCCTCACAATTTATACTTGGTATTGGAAACATGGGGTTGACATTTCAAAATATCTTAGTTGAAATTCCACATCGAAAAATGGATTAATGAGGCCTCTATTGAAAATAAAGAATGGTAAGTATGAAGATTATAGAAAATAACACATACTAGGGTTACATGTAGGAAAATACGGATATGGAAGAGAAATACAACCATTAATATCTGATGGATAGTGGTAGAGAACATGGCTATGAAAAGGCCAACAATCCTAAAGCCATAAATTTGTGATTATCTAAGGTACCATCTAGGACAACATTTTTGTTCTATGTTCCTTTTCTTAATGTTGAGGAATTTATTTATGAGATTGTATAAGATCATAAGGAATATAATTAATTTATAATTAGAGTTTTATCCAGTAATAAATTTCTACCACAAACTCATCATTCACTACAAAACATAAGATAACTCAAAAATGCTCTTTTTATCCTAATCGCATAGGGTTCCAAATATAGTGAATGTATAATTCAAATATCAGACCCATTAAGAAAAAGGAAACAACATTACACAATCCAGGGAATTCACGTAGTCCAGTGGTAGGCGATAAATCCCAATCACACTATAGTTGTGGGTTCAATTCCCGCAGCTTTGACACGACGGGTTGTCACACGATTTGCATGTTGTCCTTTTATAAAAATCCAAAAATAACCTTTCAAACTTATCCATTACAACCTATAGACTTATCCAAAATAATACTATCCACACTCACAGTCCAAAATTTATAAGGAAGTTAAACACAATAAAGATCCTTTTTTCCATGTAATTTCCAAAAAGTTTAACTCACTGTAGAGTCACTTTTCATAGTATTATAAAATCTCAAGTCCTCAATGAAATAGTACTGTAGTAGAATCCTTATTTATTTTCATAACATCATTGATACAACACTTAAATGAAATAATTCCAAAATAACAACATAAGAATACTAGTCATTCCTCTTTATTTGTGGTAGTATCATAACATGATTATTATCCAATAGCATCATTTGTGGCATAGTCTGATGACTGGGACATTGGTTAGCGTAGTGTCCAAACTCCTTGAAGATGAAGCATTGTAAATTTGAAACCTTTTTCTTACCCTTGCATTCACGTACTTGGTGTCTTTTTTCTCCACACCTATAACATACTTCCATTCCCTTCAAACATTTCCCATGTTGATTCTTTCTATAGTTATCACATATGGGAAAATACTTCTTTACCTTATTCCCTTTATCTGTTCTTCTCTCTACCATCCTTTCCTTCTCTGGATTCCCTTCAAGTCTATAGGACTCTGAGAATTCTTTAATTATCTTATCAACACATGATACTATTTCTTCATATGATGATAATACGTCAGAGACTATATCCCTTCTAAATTCTGGCTTAGGACCATGAAAGATATGATCCTTCTTACTCTTTGGATCATACGTATTACCGGAGTTCACATTCCTTCTACTGGGCGCCATTTCTATACAATAGTATAAACTAGGTCAGTTTATGAATTGCAATGAATAATTCCAAACTTGTTAAATACCTAACACAAATTGAATAGTTTATGGATATAATCCGTAATCATAAAAATGTTTTCCTTGAGGAAGTATATACTCATAAACCCTTAATAATGGTTTATAAAGAAAATGATAATTATCCTAAGAATATCTCTCGGGAGTGTCGTAACTAAGAGTGCAGCAAGGCCCGTTGTCATGCACCAGTTCCCGTTCGAGTATAGCTCAAATCGGTGTTTTCAGGTTTTACCCCTAGGTACATCTGTGCCAGAGCTGCCTCTACCTGCTCGTATCCAGACATGGATGTATTTCTTGGAAAACTCACAAAGTCTCTACAATACCAAAACTGTAGGAAGTTTTCTACACTAATCCTCAAAGTTCATCTTAGGTCTACGTGCTCCAATTAGAGTTTATCTAAATCTAGTTTCCAAGGTTATTGTTAAACTTCCTCTGATACCAACTATAACATCCCGACCCTAGTTACCCAGAGTCAGTGCATTACTTTAATACATTGGCATGATTATAAGGAATCAAGTCCTGAAGGACCGATCGGTTTAGCAGTCTTGAAAAATAGATTACATACATGAATGTCACATTCCACTTCATAACATACAAAAAAACATAAATAATCCTTCACGAATGTCATTATTCCAGGGGCTTAACCCTACATATCAATCACTATACACTTCTTAGAATCTTGGAAAAAATAAAACATAGAAAGGGGTGAGCTCACATGCTCAGTAAGGATAACAACACAGTGGAAACTTTCATAAATTAGCATAAACATTTATGGATATGTATAACTAAAACAAAAGACTTTTAAACTTGAACTTCAACATAATATAAATAAAATAAAATGAAGAAATGTCATTTACTTATTCACATGGATATTCTACTAGTCGAATAATCACATGCAATATAACTAAATACTTTCATAATTATGGAATGCATAATGCCAAACTTTAATTTCTGTGTCAAGGACTCGTGCCAAGACCTAAGGTATAACTGTAACCGGAACCCAACCTGGAGGGCCTCTGTACCCAGACTCCAACCCGAAGTGCCTCTAATAACTGGAAACCAACCCGGAGTGCCTCTAATAACCGGACACCAACCTGAAGTGCCTCTAATAACTGGACACCAACCCGGAGTGTCTCTAACAACCGGACACCAACCCGGAGTGCCTCTAATAACCAGACACCAACCTGGAGTGCCTCTAATAACTGGACACCAACCTGGAGTGTCTACTGTAACCGGACCCCAACCCGGAGGGCATACTTTTACCGGTCCCCAACCCGGAACATACTAGTCCAACACATTCATCTTAAAAAGAGGATGAAATATAACATAAACATTCATATTAAAACTAGCATAAGAAATGCCAGAACATTAATCATAAACCATTAATGGCATAAAGATAAATCATCCATATTCAAACATATCACAAAACTTTAAATACAATATGGAAGATTTGTATCATAATAAATCAACTTGAAACAAGTGTAAAATATATCAAAGGATGTTGACATAGATGAAATCAAAACTATTTGAGAGAAATATCTCTATTTCATGAAAACATTTAAATGTCACACAATTTTGAAAAGAATTCATTTAAAGACATTTTTTAATCAAACCTCCCCATAACAGTTTGAAACTTTTGAATGGAATTAACATTTTAAAAACATTCATGTCCATATAAATAAATCCATAAAAATTATTTTGAAGACACATACATTAATGAGAAAGATTTAGAAGAATAAATATTTAAAATGTTTGAAATGATGTTTTAGTAAAAAGTCCCATAAAATAATCCCTTTGAAAACTCTTTCATAAAACATGGATATGGATAATAAATATTTCCCAGTATATACTAACGTAAAAACAACCTCGGATAATAAAGAGGTTGTGAAATTAACCCTTACCAATTTGGTAACTTACGAAACATACAACCCATGAAAGAGGTACCATACAATGAATATGTAAATACACATAAATTAAATTTTATTACACAAAGAACACAATTATGGGTAGTACATACACCACACAAAAGGTAATTGTGGTAATATGGCATGAATCTCACGAAAATAAGGAGTGAGATGAAAACCCCTTACCTTGTACATTTCCTTGGTAGAGGGTAGGTTAAAATCCTGTATAATAGTTAAATCATTGTTATTAAATTATATAAGAATCATATAAATAAATATTATATCATATATGATCTTTTAATATTGCTTTGTTAATAATATTTTAGTATTATCGTCATTTCGGGAGTTAACTGATTCGTTTTCCTTTATATGATTTGTTACATAAGCCGTGTTTTTTATGGATAGGTTGTATCATATTCATATCCAGAATTATATCAAGTCCTTAAAAATTAATTTTAATCATCAAATGATAATTATTCTTGAATGGGTATGATGGGGAAATGAATCTCATCGTGTTCGTGGAGACGGTAATCCGTACGTACGCACGAATGCTACTTCCATTTCATTTTTCATTTAAATAGGAATAAAAACCAAATGATACATAGGTATATAATTATTCTAGTATAATATAATATCATATATTTGTTACTTAATTTCATTAACACTATCCTTTATACGTTACATGTATGGTATTAACGAGTCATATCACTTTGAGGGGGCTGTAGTCCGCACTTCCACAAATGAAATTATCGTATATATATGAAACATGAAATGAATAATGGTATGATATAAAATGGAATTACAGAAGATTATATATAAAATAAATATCATAAATATCATATTTAATTATAGTTCCATCATAATGGCCACCATGAGAGGTGGTAGGAGATAATTGAACAATCATCGCTTCGTGAGGCATTTGGTTGCCATCCACAGAAACATTATGTTCATCACCCATTAGATGGATGTGTGTGAAAGTGTAGTTATTATACTTCTAATAAAAATATCCTAGTATATTTAGGATACTGTTTTTGATACAAAAGAAAATAATAAGAGGAGTTTAGGGGTTGGAGAAGAAAAATAAAAGAAAAGAAGCTAAGAGAAATCGTTACCTTTAATTTGGGTAACTCCCTTTGGTTTGAACAAAAAAGGACTCTTGAAGTATATTATTCCTAAAGTAAGGCTTCTAAAAAGAGGAGAGAGATGTACGGACCTTAATTGGTCAGAGGTTGGACGAGCCAAAAGGCTTGAGAGGTGTGAGGAATTGGTTAGAAGTTGTGTCCTTTTACAAGGGAGAGGAGGGGCTCTTTAGGAAAATCTGGAGATATTATTTTATAATAAATTCATATTCGGTTTCTAATTGCTCCAAAGTAAATTATTTATAGGTTAAGGTGGGGATTGGTCAAAAATAACTCAACAAATATAATTTGGATTGGTTTGGGTCAATATATTAACCTTATCTTTAAGTATTAACTCTTAGTTAATTAGTTTCACTTTTACAATGTCTCTTTGTATTTTTATATTATATCATTAATAAACATACTATATATATCCAAGAGACCCAAAAGTGGTCCATTAATGATACCCCAATAATGATATAAGTCTCTTGGACAATCCTTAGATTTTTAGTAATTTAATATCAATTAATAATATAATATTTGTTTTAAAAACTCTTTTATGTCAATTTTGACACTATTCAATAGTTGATATTTGGTAAAAATCACAACAGAATGATTACTTCGAGAAAAGTTAATTAAATCATTCCTAACATGTTAGATGATCATAGAAAATTAGTGTAATTCATAAAAAGTCTCAAATTATATATATTTGGGTATTTATAAAATCAATTATTTAATTTTTCACTATTATGGTAATTACTGCATCATCATTGTGTCAGAAATAAATTAAATTATTTAATGTATTAAATTATAAATAAATTATAATTATGTAGAAAAGCTTTTTATATTTCTAATTAATATTTATAGTTGAAAATTCAACATATATAAACCTATGTAAAAATTGTTTTTCCAAAAGATATAACCTTGTGTCATTTTTTTACTTATTTTAACTTAATTAAAATAAAGTGTCCCTATCACCTACAAGTGGCTCCATGGGGTCCACAAATCGACCCAAAGATTCCCATGGTCGGACATGTATCAAAAAATAAGGTTAGAACACGTTTCAGTGTAATTTTTTATTATTATAATATTATTTTTAACCCTTATTTACCGGATTTACCCTTTAACCATGGTAAATAAAATATTTACCGAAGTAATTATTCAAAATGTCTAAAAATAAAAATTAAATATTTACACAATTTGAACATCCTGATTAAAAATATGGAATCCATTTTTCCAAATTCAAAACACAAAAGTGGCAGAAATTAATTTAAAAATAATTCCCGTTGTTAAAACAAAAAGCGTGTTTTTAGGAGATAATAAATATCAAAAGATTGGCACTTGTTTATGTCTGGTCTAATTGTAAAATTATATACAATGATCAAAATTATATTAAATGGTAAAAATATATTCTAAATATACTTTAAAACCACTCAAATTCATATTTTCTCACTATTAATTATTTCGATCAAAAAAATTGTTTTTAATTAAAATGTAGTAATTTTCACTATTCATCAAAATATAAGAGTTATCTGAAAAGTACCAAAATTTCACCCTAGGCTAATTTCAATATTCCGAATCCAAAAATGAATTCCATTTTGGGAGATAAAATTTATAAAATTTTAAAAAATGGGTATTACTATTTATAATGACTACTTTGATTGGTCGTGGTGTGTGTTAGAACACGAAGTTGCATACAACACACGCTACGGTATTATTCAAAGAGAACCATACCGTAGAATCTTGGGGTGTTACAAACAACTTGAATATTTTTAGTATTTATTTTCTAAAAATGATCACCAACCTTCGATAGAAGATCTTCCAGAAAAGGATAATGTTCTAGAAAATATTTCTGGAACATTTAAATCTGATGATTTTCTACCCTATGTTGATTAACAAGTATTTAAAAATACAAGTCAGTTGTTACATAGGAATCATCCCAGTGATAATATCATTGGAAATGTTAATCAAACAGTAATAACTAAAATTTCATTAAAGAATAAAGTTGAACATGTTTCATTCCTCTCCAAATTGGAACCAAAGACTCTTGAAGAAGCCTTTGGTGATGAATATTGGATTAAGGATATGCAAGATGAACTCAATGAATTCAAAAGGAATTAAGTTTGGACCTTGGTTAAAAACCCTAAGGAATATTATGTTATTAGAGTAAAATGGGTTTTGAGAAACAAATGAGATGAAAGTGGTGTTGTTGTCAGAAATAAAGAAAGATTAGTTGCCAAATTCTATAACCAACAAGAAGAAATAGACTATGAAGAAGCCTATGCTCCTATAGCAAGCCTTGAATAGACTCGTATTCTTCTATCCTTTGCAGATTTAATTAATTTAAAACTTTATCAAATGGATGTAATTTGTTCTTTTCTTAATGGTTATGTACAGGAGGAAGTCTATGTAGATCATCCCATGGTCTTTGAAGAAAAAATATATCTTAATCATGTTTATAAAATTACCAAAGATTTTTATGGACTTAAACAAGCCCCAAGATCTTGGTATGATAGACTATCAAGATTTTTGCTTCAAAATAACCATGTTAATGGAATTGCTGATCCAACCCTTTTAATTGAGAAAAATAATAAATATGTTTTGATTGTTCAAATTTATGTTGATGACATCATATTCAGATCAACTAAATTATCCTTAAATAATTCCTTTGTAAATCTTATGAAATATGATTTTGAGATGAGTTTGATGGGTCAGTTAACCTTTTATCTTGGTTTTATAATTTCTCAAAAACCATAGAGAACTTACATATATCAACATAAGTATATCAAAGATCTTCATAAGAAGTTTGGGTATGACTACACTAAGAGTATATGTACTCCTATTAGAACCTCTAATACTCTTGATATTGATGAAGTAGGGAAACTCGTGAATCAAACATCTTATAGAGGGATGATTGGAAGCTCACATTACTTAACAGCTAGTTGACCTGACATAATGATGTTAGTATGCTTAAGTGAAAGACTTTAAGAAAATACAAAAGAGTCTCATATAAATGATATAAAAAAATTATCAGTATTTAAAGGTAACTTTAGATTTGGGACTATTTTATTTTTCTAGAAATGTTTTTTAACATAAAAGTTTTTCAAATGTTGACTTCAATGGTTGTAAAATGGATAGAAAATTTACATCTGGAACAAGTCATTTATTAGGAGCATCCTCATTTTCTTGTTCATGCAAGAACCAACATTTTGTAGCACTTCCCACTGCTGGAGATGAATATGTAGTAGTTGAAAGTTCTTGTACTCAAGTGTTGTGGATGAAACACACTCACAGACTATGGTATGAGTTTTACTAAAACACAAATTATGTGTGATAAAAAAAGTTCCATTTCCCTAAGTAAAAAACTTGCACATCAATCTCATACAAATCACATAGATATTAGACATCACCTTCTTAGGGATTACACACTTAAAGAAGATATTATTCTTCAATTCATTGGAACACAAGAGAAACTTACTGAAATTATTACAAAATATTTACCTTCTGATTGATTTGAATAAATTAAACGTAAGAAAAGAATTATCTCTGTGTGTTAATCATTCATATCTAATTATTGTTTAAATCATCTCCTAATATTAAACTACTCCTTATTTCAGGGGGAGTGCATAGTTTTTTTTATTTTATTTTTAAAAAAATTTATCTATCCTTAATGATTTTTTTCTTTTTAAAAATTTTATCTTTCTCTATTTTTTTTTTTAAATTTCATAATTTAAAATTTCACAGTTGAAAATTTCGAAATCTAAAACTTCCAAGAGAATTATAATAATAATGATAAATTCATTACAGTATTCCAAAAGGTAGTCTTTCTTACTCATTATTTTCTTATCTTATGTTTTAGTTGTTGATATTTCAAAATTTTAAATCCTAGTTGGCCTTGTTTCAAAGATCTGAATTCATATTATCTACATCCATCCTCAATAGTCAGATCAGATCATTTTATTTTCACCCGTTTTTATCATATAGAAGTTTAAAGGTCATAGCCTTGTCTATAAAATAGGTGCCTCATTTATAAGTGGTGCACCCTCCTTACTGATATCTGTTCCCAAGTTCTGTTGCCATCAAATTCATTGCTCTGATTCCTTTGTCTCTTTTACACTGAATGATTGTTGAATCATCAGGAGATTAGATGCCGATTGACAAGGAAATGAAGGTCTGCTCAATCTATTGATAAAGGATGGTATGCCCCAACTTATTTGAAAAATACGACTCCCTTATCTCTAAGGTGATAAGAACTAATGGATGGGAGAATGTTTGTGTGTCTAAGGAGAAAATTTAGGATCCTGTTTTCCTTGACCTGGTTATTCAGTTCTATGAATCCATTATTTTCATTCAGAAGGATGGAAAGGACTTTTTAAGGTCAAATGTTATGATAATAATTATACAGTTCCCTACAAGAAGGCAGTATATATTCTCAATATACAGTATGAAGGGGAAGCTATTATATGCTGTCAAAAACTTCCTGAGAAGGAAGGTTCTTTTGAAAAATCCTAGGCTCTGGATTATCTTTTTCATAATTATGTTATGAATCCAATTATTAAAAATCTTACAACGGACCACACGATGGTAGCTCTCTGGATGCAAGGATTTCTTATTCCAAGAATAGGAGATAAGGACTCTCTAAAAATAGGTGATATCTTTCTTTTAGACTTTCTTGTAAACTTAAGGGAGATCAACTTTGTTATGTACATCTGTCTCACCATTCAGGAAATACAAGGAAGAACTATCAGATCTCATATTATTATGTATACAGCAACTATATCCAAGATAATTTTTATGTGCCTTCAAGAGCTGTATGTCCCATGACGATCAGTTTCAAAGCCTTTCAAGATTTTTTTCATAGTGATGAAACTCTATGGAGGATGAAGGTAGAGTTTTTATAGGAATCCAAATGTTTTGACAAAATTGATGTCCAGAACAAGGGTGATGTTCCAGAATCTTCAAATTTGGTTCTCAAGAAAAGGAAACATGAATAACCAAGCTTGCCAGTACTAGTTTCTGATGTCCTGGTATCAGAACCTCCTCCTGCAAAGAAAATGAAAGCCTATTATGATGAAAATATTGCAAAGTGGAGAGAAATTAAAGATACCAGAAAGTAAAGAGATCATTCCATTGGCATAAATACTATAGAGGCTAAGGCCCTAAAAATCAAGCAAGCTGAAAATCTAGGGAAATAAAATAAGGAGAAGATCCAGAAGAAGAAATCCTTGGAAGATCAAGTGTGTCATTCTCTTCTAAAATATATAGAAAAGAAGTCTCAACAAGTACAAAAAACTCAAGTTTTTCATTTGAAACCAGTGGCCACTCTAGAAATCTAGAAAACTAAGAAAGTACTCAATTTATCAGATTATGTTCATGAAATGGAAGATCATATAGTTCAAGATGAAAATAATGATGTTTTAAAGGAAGTGGATGATTACATTGGGACTCCTAAAAGTATAACTTATAAATATGTTTTTGAAGATCAATATACTTGAGAATAAGTTGAAGATGAAGAAGAATAACAAGCCGAAGATGAAGTATAAGAGGAATAAATTGAAGAGCATGAACAAAAAAATGAAGAAGAAGAAAAGATTCTGGGAGAAAAATGTCTTGAAAGAAGTCAGGAAGAAGAACTTGAAACGAAAGAATATGAATAAGGATATCTAAATGCTACCCACATTTCAAATGAACAATCTCCAATTTGAAATCATGTCAAAGGCAAAAGTGTTTTGGTTGCCTCATCTGAAAAGTAAACACCTGAAAAGTCTTCTAAGAGAATCGAAAAACTGCATTCCTTATCTACAAGAGTAGCAAAGAAATGAAAATATGTTTCAAATTCTGAATCCTCATCATCTGTTGAACATAACATTGTCAAGATATCTATAAGAGAGTTGGTCAACATCATAATTGTTCTTGTAAATAAAGATTCCCGGAGTCAAATGATACAATAAAACCTGAATCA
Source organism: Viscum album (assembly GCA_963277665.1). Lineage (NCBI taxonomy): Eukaryota > Viridiplantae > Streptophyta > Magnoliopsida > Santalales > Viscaceae > Viscum > Viscum album. Next base: position 229,949,522 of record OY728125.1, read on the forward strand.
AAAGTTGGAATCGACCAAAATGCTTATGAACACGGTGGTCATGTAAGAAGAAGACTTCTGTAATCATTTGATTGATTAAAAAGCTCAGAAGTCTACATGAAAGAAAGTCTTTTACTAAAAAAACCATCAATGAATAGCTAAGGTAGTTTGGTGAATTAATGGATTCAAAAAATGGAGCTTTTAATACTTGTGAAACTGAGTTCAACAAGGTCAAGGAATCAATCTCTGAGAAGTATAGTCAACTCAATTTCGTTTCCTGATCTATAAGCAATGAGAAGGAAGTTAGAGCTGAATTTTAGAAAAATGTGGCTGATCAAGATGAAAGGATATTTTCTTTAGAAAAGACGAATCAGGATCAAGAGATCTTCTTGAAGATGTTTCATAAAGATCATATGGATGTAAATAAGCTTAAATCCTTTATAAAGAAAATGTTGTTTGAGTAGAAGAAGGATGGATGATTTTCATCACATTCCAATTTTTTCATTTAATCTAAACCTTATTTATAAAATTTTCTTAAGAATTTTCTTGCATGCCTTTATTTTGTTTTAGAATATATGTTTTCTTAAACTTATATGTACATTTTCACTTATCCATTCTTTTTGGAAAATCACAAAGGGGGAGAATTTAATTAGAGGAAGATTTTAATGAAGAATCCAAAGGAGGGGAATATATTAAGGGGGAGTATGGAAAGAAAGGATAATGTCCATGAAAGGGGGAGTTTTCTATTACGAAAAGATGTTTGTCTAAAGGGGATATATTTTCTTAAGAATGAAAACCAGATACTAATGATTAATAATACGATCCTAGGGAAATATAACCTAAGTTGGTGTTCATCGTATTTTTCCAAAATCTCTTTCAAAGGGGGAGAAACGTTTTTCATTCTTGTTTATTTAAGCAAATATATTATTCATTAGAAAAGTTGTTGGTGATTTCCAAATAGGGGGAGATTGTTGAGTCAATAATGTTATCAAATGACTTCTACTTTTCTTATGTTTTTATTTTTTTAAAATCAGAAACAATTTTTCTTAAGTACTGAATTATTTCTTATGTTAATATTTTTTTCATTCTGTTATAATTAAAGATTTATCATTACAATTTTTCATTCTATTATACTTACAAATATGTCATTACAATTTTTCATTCTTTTATACTTATAGACATATAATTACAATTTGATATTGTTTTTATGATACCGATTCTAGTGTATAAGTTATAGAGTTTTTACGATAATGATTTCAGTGTATAAGTGATACCATTTTTAAGATACAAATTCCAATGTTTATATGATAATGTTTTATGATACAGATTCCGATGTATAAGTGATATTGTTTTCATGATTCTGATTATGGTGAAAAAGTCATTCCAATTTCATGATTTAGATTATAGTGTGAATGTAATAGTGTTTTTACAATTCGATTTACTTTCCCTTAAGAATCAGTTTACATGATAATTTTATAGTTGTTTACTGTGTCATTCAAATGTTATCGGATTCGAAGTTTTATTTTAACTAACACTTCTCTTGAACTTAACATCTCTTATGTTACCTGAAATTATGTCATACAATCTGTTACAAACTAACCATTATATATTTGAAACATGTCTAGGTCCCTCTGAACTTTAAGGAATATATGAACATTGGAGTAGAGCTGATAGTTGGAAAGTTTTTCCTATAAATACAAGTCCATTTTAATGATAAAACAACAATGTAGAGAGTGGACGAAGTTGATGCATGTGATAAAGCTGTGAAGTGATTTCTAACGAGAGAGAATCTTACAACTCTCAGTGGTTCATTTGGATTTTGGTAAAACTTGTTCGGGTGTGAACAACTTGTTTAGTATTTCTTTGTGTATACTTCGATCATGCTAATCATGGGCTTCTGAATTTGGAAGATAGAAGTTATGATTTCCTTCTAAATCGAGGGCTATCAGGGATAACAGGACATATATCGATCACTTGAATGAGGGCTTACTTTGGATTGGGTAAGAGAGACTTTCTTGAAAGTATAAATCAAGGAACTTTTATCCATGGTTGTCAGATACCCTTCTCTTTGGGTTAAAAGAATCTTATTGTTACTTGAATACTATATCATGTTGTTTTATTTCTACTGTAATCTTAACTTTGATAAAGATAGAAAGTATAACCTTCTTATACATTGTAATTATGTTACTCTGATTATATTAAAGATTAAATATGCTTTATAGTTGAATCTTTCCCATATGAAAATCTTTCTTAAGTTTTTATCTTAAGGTTGTACATTTAAGAAAATAATTCTTTTAGAGTTTTTGTGAATATTTGTTTAACTTTCCTTAAGAAATTTTTATACCAACTTTAAAGGTTCTAAATGAATTTTTAAGAATATAATTAACCCCCCTCTTTTATTTTAGAATCTCATTATACATATTTGTTCCTACAATATTATCTTATGAATAATAATTTTCCTATAAACCACTTAATGAAATTTATCTTACACAACACAAAAGTCAATGATCTTATATATATAATGAATATTCTCTGTAAATATTCTTATGATAACAATAATACATGATATTTATCTTATGAAGAATAAGACATCCTATGGATCATAATAATTTTATTTTTATCATTTTTATAATATCTCGATAAGTTAATTCATGATTTTAAGTAAATCAGAAAAAAATTGTTTTCTAAATAAGGAATGATCTATTTAGACAGGTTTCCTTTTCAATGAATTTTAGAGGTCTAATGAAAAAAATTTATAATGTAATTTCTATATATTTTTTCCCTATTTTGAAAATAAAGACACATGCTATTAAAAACATATCCAATTAACATTTCAATAGTATTACATATTAGACAATTGTTATTTTTGAGTTATTTGATGTTCAAACATAAAATTGAATATATAAATGCCATATTTGTCTATAGCATTAATGATGGATGTACACATATAAAAACATGAAAACATGAAATTGTGAATATAATAAATATAAAATGTAATATATTCTTCAAATATATAATAAATACATCACTAGAATCTATTCTATATTTTTTTTGCTTAGAATATCATAGTTTTTAATAAAAAAAATTCAGATCTTAACGTATAATAATCTCATCTTCTCTTTATTTTTCTTCAACTACTTTCATTTTCTATTAGAAAATATTTGCCGCACCATTATTAAAAACCTTTTTTTATCATTTTCACTACCTTCAATTGGTGTGATCATGTGTGTTAATACTTTGTATATGTTTGGTGAAGGTAGAGCCTGGTTGAAAGCTCATATACCTTTTTAACATGTAAAATCTTTTTTCACTTAGTTGAGAGACCTCTAAAAAAGGGATAACATAGTTAAAATCACCAAATTACTACAGTTTATTTTTGTTGGAGTGGAATATGAGATTTTCCCCAAACTAAAATAAATATCCAGTGTTCAATCTTTTCTAATTAATCTTTTTATTTTTTCCTCTTCCTTCTTTTCTAACAGAAAATATTGGAACCAAATACCATGAAGATTTCGTTTTTAAAGTAAATACAATTTTCTAGAACATAACTAACCCCCTATTGAGCCTTTTCATATCCATTTTCTAGAAAAAAAACATCCATATTTTGGGGGAATGTGTTTAAATATATATTCTATATGTAGGGACGTGGTGTATTATTAGATTTTTAGAGATTTATAACTGTTAAAATTATCTCAGTATTCAAGGAAAATGATGAGGGATGGACAAAAGATCTTGAGTCCGTGGAAACATTTTGCTATAGATAGATGGCAGGGGGCGTTATTAATGTGATAACATGTGGTAAGTGTTATAAATTTATATTTTTTTATTTTTTGTCTTTGATTATGCTGATTAGTGGGTAGCCATGATGTGAAGTGAAATTTGATTATTGAAGTAACATAATTGAGAATTAGAGATTGGTCTTATGTAGTAGTAATACTATTATAGTTTGTAACCTTAAATATATGAGTATCATGTGTGTGTATTTGGTTATTATTAATAGATATATGTGTTTGGATTAATAGAAAGGATGAATATACTGTGTATAAATTTTCACCTTTTTATATTCCCAGAACCACATCTCCTCTTATGTTTATATTGATAAATAGTAATTTTTTTGAGATGTTCATTAATTATCAAAATGGATAGGTTAGATTGAATTAGTTATCTTTGAGTCTAAATTAGGGTAAATATAATTTAATGTTTTATCTCATGTTCTAGACATTATTGTTTTACTAATATTTTATGGTGTTTTATTAATTCATTATTTTTTTTATATGTTTAACATACAAGTGAAATTAAATTTTATTTCTTGAGGATTATATATTTATATAGATAAACTGATGATTATTTATTTATATCAATGAATATGTTGTTTTGTTTTTAACAATATATAATTTATTTTTTTGGGAAATGCCTCTCATTTTGTGAGTGGATATCTAAATGAAAGCTTATATCCTATATATTAGTTTAGACATGCATGGGGAATTCACTTACTCATAGTTCATGATGTCATGTCATATGTATATTAACATATTTTTGTTATGATTATTATTATTTGGTATTCCTCCTTTGGTATTTAGTTGAGTATGGTATCTCACAATGTACCCTATATTTACCTCAACTCTACTCTTATATTTGATTACTTTATTATCCACTATCTACATTGAAGTCCATTAATGAAAATGGTATCATAAGTTTCTAATGATTATTAATCCTATTTTTATTATAATTTTCCTAATAGTTTTCTTGGTATAGATTTGTGGATGTTGAATTTTTTTATTTATATGTTTCACTAGGTTCTACAATGTTAAAGATATTCATATTAAAATATTTTTTAGGATTCTTAATTAAACATATATGATTTTTGAATATAAAACTTTTAATATTGTTTCTTTGAAATTCAATGTGTTTTAAATGGAATTGAGTAGGATATAAGAGAAAACAACCAAATTGGGAATCTAAATCACCGAATGGAGAGACGGAAAATGATAATCATTATTGGAGAAATGGAAATGACATTATATACATATGATAGTTAATTCATGTTAATCCATATGTTGAATACAATAAATAACTATATATTTATAAGTAAAATATAGGTTTTATCCCATCTGTATAAAAATATTTATATTTATGTAATTAATTTAGTCTTAGATATATTCCTATATATAGTTTTGTTGCAAAGTAGTAAAATAGTACATAAGTGAGTTCAATCATTTCATTTCAAAAAAATATTACTATTGAGGTAAGGAGAAAATATAATTTCATGATAAACATTAGAGTAACATTAACATGGGATGAATAGCCTAATTAGTTGAATTAGATCATTGAAACCAAAATAATAATCACCAGACAAGGTAACATACTCATAAATCAAGGCATAGAAACATAAAAACATAAAATAGTAGATACGGTATCATAAGATATACCACTATAAGATAATAATCATGATTTATGGGGATATCTCATAGGAATGTGGGAAATATGTAAGTGTAGAAAACCATAACATATGTAACGTTTTACCACTACAAACATCAATACATTATTGATAAAGAATGAAAACAAGTTTCACATAAAATAGATGATAAGGTAGCACTAAATGTGTCCCCAAAAATAGTTGATTTTATATAAAAACATATGCCCCATTAAATAATTAATTTCAAATAATTACCCATGTCCCAAAATAACCTCATGAGATATAAATTTATACTGGATGCTTTAGTCAGACATATAATTCTGAACCCATACATCACATAATAGTAAACCACAAATAAGTGTGCCACAAGGAATCAAATATATATCATACATTGAGTAACCCATAAAAACTAAAATGGGTTACAATACATTTCCACAAGGCATCACATAAGAAAACATCATTAATTATATTGGATGATACCAAAAATTCAGTCACTGAAAAGAAATATATTATAATGGATCCTATAGAGTGAAAAATGAAATATATAAATAAGTAATAAATGATGGATCTTACATAGGAGGAAATTTAAATGGACAAGAAATAATAAAAATTGATTTATTTCGGCTTTTGTATTATTATTATAAAAATATATATATATATATATATATATAGCATTATTAATGTAATATTTAAATAATGGAAAAAGTTATATAAATCACTATATGAATAATAATCATCAAAAACAAGGATACTCTAATGTAAGTTATGGTAATTAGAAACAAAAAACGAACACATGATACAAAATGTATGGGAGGGAAAATAAAGACCATTTTAATAATTTCTCATTTCTTAAAAAAATACATATCGATAAACGAGATATAAAAGTTTATTTTTAAAAAAATAAAGAAAATTATAATAGTAATATAATAGAATATAATTTAAATTTAAAATTATGAACAATAATAATTTTTTTGAATAATTAATATATATAAGAAAGAGAAATACCCATTATAAATAGTTTATGTCTTTCTATAGAGCGATGTATTTTTATGAAGTGAGAAACAACCAAATTGTGTATTTTAATAAATATATTTTATTTTAATATAATTAAATTAATAATAATATTTAATTTATATAAGTTGTATAATATATAAAATATAAAATAAAACAGTCCAATAAAGAATAATATAATTCAATTGAAGGAGATCTAGTTAAGAAAATCCATGTGGCTATTGGAAATAAATGAATCAAATGCCAATAAAAGAGAGAACATAAAATAGAAGTATAATCCCATGAATAAAAAGTGAAATATGATAAAATAGGATAATATGGTAGTATATAAACTATATAAAACAAATTATGTGAATAATATGAAGCACATATTAAAGAAAGTAATTTAAGATGAAAACCCCTTTGCTATGATTATTGTTTTGTTTGGAAATGTTCTTTCTTCATTGAAATGTCAGATAAAATCTTAAGAACCATAATTAGAATGAATTATTGATGAGTAATTATAATAATTAAAACTATCCCAATGTGATAGAGTACTTTAGAGGAGAAAATTTAGGGAGGAATTTAAGATAAAACCAAAGAATATAAGTGGCTTTAAATAAGTATAGGGGACTACTTTTATCGATGATAATGGGGAAAATCTCTTTGGAAACACAAGTCTGGAGAAAGTTAAATCTCGAATCACATGAGAGATAGATGAGTTATGTTGGAAACTTTTGATTTTATAACTATAATTTACTTCCTCATGTAAAAAGGATATAATGTATGTGTAAATATAAATGTAATTTTCTAAATATACACCTTATCATTTTACAGGCTTATAAAACATTTCAATTTATTAAATTATTTAACCTGATAATTGTTTTTAACATAAATTATATTATATACCCTAATAGTAATTTTTTACCTTGTGATTAAAAATATGGATTCTATTTATATATATATAAATATATTCTATAAGTGATAAAAATGCATAATTTATAAAAAGTAGTTTTTATAAATTTATTTTAATTATTAAGAGAATATATTTTTATTAGTAATTAATTATCAATAGTTTAAAGTTAGTTTTTTATATATATTTAAATAATAAATTTTATTAAATTAATTATAACTATTATTGAATTAAAAAAATACACAACATATTAAAATTCACATTTTTAGAATATAAAATATTTTTTACCAATAAATCAGTATATTTTTATCTCATTTGAAAATTATTTATTATATGTTATTTAAATATTAAATAAATTATTTTTCATAAATTATTATCTTATATGCATGAAAATTAAACATATTTTTTATATTTATGGGATTTATGCTTATATAATGACTATATAATGGTTATATTACATGTTTTCATGCTTATATATATCATTATCTACTTCCCCAAAATATTCAATTATATTTACTCATTTCTTCTTCAATATCCCAAATTTTGATCTTTTTTTTATTATAATATTGTACATTAACGAAATAATATATTTTTTTTCTCAGATTGATTTTTTGTTTCAAATATGATATTAAACACCCATGTTTTATTTTAATAAAATTATCACTATAATTTTGTGTGTCGCGTTAGCCCATAAGAATTTTTTACCATCAAAACTTCTTTACTCAGATAAAATATTTAAATGGTTATTTTCTCTCATTACATCTTCAGACCCCCATATTGAATCTTCTAACTTAATATTTTTCCACCTAACATTGACCCGGTGAGATGTAATTTTCATATTACGTTTTCTATATAACCCATGATATGCACAAGTTTCTCCTCACAATAGATAAAATTCTCTAGTTATAGAGCATATAAGTTCTTTAAATATGATATATTAGGTATGAAATAACTTGAAAATTATAAATAAATCATATTTTTCTCTTATGATATATTTAGTGGAAGAACTGTGTGATAAAAATGGTCCCCACATGATCACAAATCTCAAAGGGGATAATGTATGCGAGGATTATCATTATCCGTATTTTGAATATCATGACCGTCTTCCATGGTGACATTTAAGGAAATAATTTTCGACTATCCTCAAAATATAGAACTCATCGATTATTATCACGATAGGTCTTATATTTAATTATATATCCTTTAATATATCCTTAAATCATTATAAACTACTCATCATTTATTAGGAATGATCATCCCCTAAAAGAATAGTCTCTTTGATTTCATACTATCATTTTATAGTTCTAAAACTCTTTCCATATTGAGCCTAACATAGTTCCATTTGGATTCTTGAGTGAAAACTATTTTTTTATGAAAACTAGACCAACATATGTTATTGATCCTAGAAAAATTTAAAATCTGATAAGAAAGATATTAAAATATCCACTAAGTTATGAGAAGTCCTTTGAAATTTATCATCGATTTTGATATGATATGAAGTGATAAATTTCAGCTATATATCCAATTCTTATTGAACACTTCCTTAAAAAATTTATATTAACATTAAATTTCAATGATATAAAATTAAATGTTGTACTCTATGTTTCATTAACACTTCCTTTATATAAATATTTATATATGTATCATGGTATGTTGATCGGGGGATAACTCCTCTTAAATCGAAATAATGTGCACTAACTGTATTATTCAATCAATGAAAACCTAGATGGAATTGTTTCCTTTATAATAATGATGAAATCCATGGAAATATTCTCCCAATTACATGTAGGTATGTGTAATTATTTCATCATCTACATAGGATTTAAAAATTTATCCCAAACTAATTGATAAACCAAGGTTTCAGATGTATACTCTACAATATGCCTCTAAAAGTTTTCATACCAGATGTACTCACATATATCTCTTTATAAAATTGTGATTTATGGGTGAATTGAGTATTTTGAATGATGTTCATCGTTAAAAATATTTTCTTTATATTCTATCAAGTATATGAAATATATTTTTATATATAATGGTATCATTCCATCAATTTAAATGTCGAATTATATGATATTTTCCACCTTATTTTATGACTTTATATCTCATTTTGTGCCTCATTGATCTTCATATATATATATATATATATATGTTTGAGAAATTATTTTGTAATGATATTATTTTATTAGTTATCTAAATATTTCTGTGTTTTCATTTTAATATCGATGATGATTGAGTCATATTCAATATTCATAATGTATAAGGTATAATGACCCTTTCAATTTAGAACATCAAATGCCTTATTTTCCTTCTTAAATATTAAATGATTAAGAAAGTATAATCCTAGATAAACTCTAACCATATCTATGAAATTTTGGAGCCTATTCTATGTGAATATATTCATTATTCTATTTTTTTAGTATACTTATCACACTAATCACTATAAAGGTAATTACTCATAATAAATAATATAAAATTGTTTTTCCTAACTCCAGATCATACATCAACAAATTTTAATTTATATATTTTAATTAATGAGCCAATAATATACCTCCTTATTGTTTTACATAAGAATGAAAACTAATACCATGTTTGAAGCATAATTTTATGTCACATAATCCTTATATATTTCATGAAAGTGTGAGGATAAGTGCACTAAACGACCTCTAATTGAGATATAGGAAATTATCTTCACATTCTACCATATAGAGGAACCTTACATTCTTTTTAGTTAACATGGTTATTAGATTTAAAAAATGTGAAAAATATCTCACAAATTATAAATGGAATATAGCCAATCAAATAAAACTATGAATCTATGTCACAAATATTAGTATTCTATATTCATTAATAAACTCCAATTTTATAATATTCATGAATTTACATTCATATATGATTACCTTACTAAAGAAATAAACATTTTTATCTAAAATTCATAATTTATGAATTTACCATATAGTATCTCTATTCATAATGTCATTACCACAATTCTTAAGTTATTTTTTTATGTTTTTCCTTACTTTTATAATATATTTAAATATAATTAATAAAAAACATTAAAAAAAGGTAATATATTAAGTCTCTATTAATAATATCTTTGATTATTTTTACTGGTTTTTATGTCTAAATTTAATATTCAAATTAATAGTTTCTAACCTTTTACAGAATACTATATTGGATATGCCCTCTATTTTCACCCTGAGTTAATGGTATCCAAATTGAATATCTATCTTCAATATGAATTTATCCCATTTGTTTTCATCAAAAAAATAATCAATATAGGGAGATGAAACTTGTTTTCTATCATGATCATATTAAGCTGATGATAATCATTAAAATAGAACTGAGCAATACTTCTTCATAATAAAGAGTTTGGGTGTATGCCATGGTGAGGAACATGGTAATAAAAAACCCATAGCCAATTGCTCTTGATGTTTCCAATTTAGTTCATCCAATTAAAATGTCTTTATTCTATAATAACTCTTTGATATTGTAAATGATCTAGGTTTGAGTACTATTGAAAAATCAAACTCACATTTCGAGGAAATATCAGGAAGCACTTTGGGAAATACGCCGACATATTTTTGTAGAGTAGGAATTTCTTCAATATTTAATTTCAACCCAACCATTTTATTAAAGTTTCCATCATGTTTTATTCCATGAACTATGTTAATGAATTAGTTTGCAACATAATTTCATAATCATCATTATATCACAATTTAAACATGGGATGATTTGGGACATGACATGGGACTTCTATATCTCAAAAAATGATATTACCTCTATGTAGGGAAATAGATTTCAGTCCCAATATCACATTGCACTTTTCCAAGAGAATGATAGATTAAATTTATAAATATATATTCCCACTGATAAATCCTTAACAAATATTTGAAGTTGAAAATGAATAATTATTTCAAACATTTATGATATAATAGAATGTGAATAAATAGAATAAAATAAGATATACATAGTTATAAAGTGAATGAGAAGTTTCCTTTTCACTTCTTTGTTATCATGATCCACATTTTTGGTATTGATTTAATAGTCTCTTCCTTAATTCATTAGTTTTGGAGGATTATATTACTGATTTTTTTTATAATCTAGTATATTGTGGTATTGAATATCATAATTCCAAATATATATAATTTCGAATCATTAAAGGGCGGTGTGAACATTATATGTGAACTTATTATCCTCTATTATATTAACTAGAATCTACATGTATAGTTGAAATTTTTTTCATGTCTGTTTCCTCATCTTTATATTAATCATTTTATTGTTACATCTACACAATTCCCTAGGGTATTCCTCCCAAATGTTTGGCACGTAGAAAGCTGAATTTTTCTTTCCTACAAGGGATTTTTCATTTTAGTTCTGATGAAACATTTTTTTATTTTTATTAAAATAATATATAGGATAAAAATTCTATTATACATTTTTAATTTAACATTATGTGTAATACCCGACCCCAGTTTTTATTTTATATTATTCTTTTCTAGGATTTAGTTTTTTAGTTGAGATTTATATTGAACTCTAAGTTTTAATTTTTGAGTTTTGGTGTTTACTAATAGATTTTTTTGCTTGTGAATAGTTTTTTTCAATGGTTTTTGGTTAAACTATGAAGCCTGTTGAGGATGTGGTTGTTTTCTGTTAAATTCCTTCTTTTATGTTTATCCTTACACAACATGTGCATTGTTTGGAGAAACTGTGAATGTAGTGGGTGAAGGGTTATGAGTTTTTTTATGATTCATGGTACACAATCCACCCACAGATTCCAGAAATACACAGCCAAACCATGTGGGTTTCCTTCTTCTATGGTAGGGTGTAGACGGTTGGTGTATGGTCTGTCAAACCAAGTGGCAAAATCATGCGAGCTTTCCAGTTTGTTAAAAAAGGAAATTCCTATTTTACCCCTCCCAGCTTTTAACCCCAATTAATATGTTTCCTCATTTTTAGTATATTCTCACTATGGGGATCTCAAAACCCTCTCTCCTTATCTCTCTCTATATCATTTTTCCTCCCAAATCATCCAAGTTCAACACTTATTATTTTTTGGGTTCTCATCTTTCTCTTATCTTCCACCCCATCTTTTTATAGGTTCTACCTTGGTGGGATTATATTTTGGACAAACCACCGAGGCTTGGGTTGATGTGTTGGTTGTGATTATCTAATGCTAGGGTGTGTGCATTGTGGCTTGATCTTATCTATTCATTCAATAGAGGATTTTTAAATGCTCATGTCATTTAGGTTGGTGTTTCTATCCATTTATTTCATAAAACAAGCCATGTGATTATTGAGCACCTCTATTTAATTTCAAAATGTTTTATTTATGGTTGTGATGGCTCATGTAAATTATTGTAGAGTTTTCATGTTGGACAATTGATGGAAGATGCGATTTCAAAGGAATACTATATTTCTACGTATGTATATATATGCATATAAGGTTTTCAATAAAATTTAACACTATCTTTGAAAATTAAATTGGGAGATTTGAGTATTGTTAATCATTTGGTTAGGTTTTTCTAAATTGGTTTTTATTGGGAATTTGGATTTGGATTAGGGTTTAAAGATACATTGTGATCTAGTGTTCAAGTGTCAGTTGTTTTGGTTGATGGTAATTCTTGTGGTGATTCATTGAATTGGTTTTTGGATGTTAATGTTATGTTATACAGTTGATGTATTTAATGTGGGAAAATCCATATGTGAACAAGCTGTACATATGTATGATCATTTAAATGATGATGGCCTCCTTTATAAAATGCCCCTCTTGAGCTCGGTTTTCTAAATGAGTTACTCTCATTCATCTTTTCATTTCCCTCATCATTCTCTAAAATGGTTACATCAAAAATCTATTTATTCCTAAATGATTCTTTTGTTTTAAAATGACTCAAATATCATTTCATATATTGAGTTAAAAATCATGATTTCTTCTACACTAGGGAATGTGGTTCAGGTGACCCAATTAAATAATTTCACGGTTAAAACATTGAGTGTGTTGTATATTTTCATAGGGGTTTTGGGAATGGATTTTTAGATGAAAGTGGTTTTTGAAACATATAAATGCACAGTTGGTACCTTGTGGTGTTTTGGGAATGATAGTTTTAAAATGACATGATGTGTAGGCCCATTTTCTACATTGTATGATGTTTTGAGTGATGGGAACCTCTAAGGTAGTCCCTTCGAAGGGAAATAAATTTTATAGGTGGTGTTAGTGTTTTGTCTAAGAAAACATGGTGCTATAGGGGTTATGGTTGAACCAAATGTGTGATGTTAATCCCACTCACCACAAACTATGATCATGGGATTCATGGGAATAATGTAGAGGGACGAAAAAATATTTCTTATTGATCCCTATTTAATGGGGTGGTACCCCATTGACTTGTTGAGAGGCCAGGTCAGACATGCCACGGTATTGGCTAGTTTAGAGTGTCCAATTGGTTTTAGACTATGTAAATTAAACATACAATGGTAGGGGGTCTGAATATAGTATTTATAGTGATTGTTTCTAGATATATTTTTTAAAAACCCATGATAATTTTCTATTTGTTCTATTTTATTTCTCTTGAATATATTTTCTGATCTGTTAGATTCTTCATTCATTCACTATCCCCTTTAATTTCAGGTATTTCTTATGCTAATTTGTTTTGGTTCTTCCTTATTGGTATTGGGTATTAAAATTGATTTTATAAATGGAAATCTATTAGGAAAATTGAAATTTGTGTGACTTTTTTAAAAAAAATTGGAATGATGTGTTTGGTTCATTAAATGGTAAAACCAATTTTTTAAATATATTTAAAACTATTATTTATACATATTTTTAGGAATTTAAATTTTTATAATCAATGGTTATTTCCTACTGATCTATTTATGATCACACCCTACATGTTCCACTCAGCATTGGTAGGCCCAATCTTTTTTGCAGGTTCAGGTCTCTGGTTTAGTTATGCCTTTGGAGCGGGTGACTCTTGTGAATTGTGGTGACCAAGAGGTCAAATAGGGATTTGTTTGTTTTGAATTGTTTTAGTTTTTTTGTAGTTTATATATTGTTATATTCCATTATATATGGATCTAGTTTTGTATTTATCGATGTTTTGTTAATATAGTTATTTTTCTGTTCTATATTTTTTGTTTTTTGATACTTGTTTTTACTATTCTAAATCATTTCAAATGTGATATCATTGATGACCATTGATAGTATCCATCATGATAGGATCAATAACTCCTCTTGGGGATTATCTTAGGCCAATTCAAGTGTTAGTTTTGATGACATCCCAGCCAGTTTTGGGAAACAATTGTATCAGATCATCCCTTCGTTATTCAAGGCATCATATAGATTCGAGATTTGGACTATTGGATCATAAAATTTAGGTACATTTAGTATGTCATAAACCATGATAATTATGATCCTAATATTTATAGGGGAATTTTGAGATCCAATTCTCTAGTTTTATTTACTTTACATGGATAGGGAATGACAGCGAATGTGATCCAGTGGGGTACGATTATTTTACATGGAGTGGTGACCCATTTAGGGATGGTTTTTAATACAAGTTATTCTTAGTGATTTAATATTTAGGGGGAATTGTCCACATTACCATGTGACTAGGGTTTTCTTCAATACTAGATCCAAATCCTTGTTGTTTAGGGTGAGTTTTGAGTCTGATTGGATTTGGATAGTGTGTGTGTATTTTGACATTAAATATTTTATTTGTATAGATTCTTTTGAATGGAAATTTTTTTTCATGATTTTTCTTGGTTTTTAAGGTGGTTATTTTTGTCTGAGTTGGTATTAAAAATGTTTTTTGGGGTAGGAGGTTTCCTTGTAAGGATGTTGTTTTGGATATTGAATTGGTAAATAATGGGTTTTTAAATGATTTTTTGGTTTTTTTGTGATGTTTGGTCTTCGATGCCGATGTTTATCATGAGGTGTTATTTTAGTTTAGTATTTATCGGGATTTTTTGGTGTTTTGTTTTATGATGATTTTTGGTTTTTTATTATTTTGATGTTCAAATTATTCTACCTAGAAATGTTTAAAAGGACTTCAATGCATTTTATCTTGTTCTCAGCCCTACTGAGACTCCTATTGAAGTTGAGGGATCTTGTTCATCATCGTTTTTTGTTGGATTACATTTTAATAGAGGTTTTCTAAAAGGCTTGGAGTGTCTTGGGGAAGTTGAAGGCGTCTTCCGATCATTGGGAACTCTCAATGCTATGAGGGTGTGAGCTGTTATGATTTTGATTGAAACATTATGTTTAGAGAAGTGAAGGATGATCATCCTAGTATTTTTGCAATATGGGATGTCTTGGTATGTTTTTAATAATATTTTTATCCAATGGTTCATTCCTTAAGATGTGAGGGTGAGGAAAGTGGCAGAGATCATGAGTATTAAGCAGAAGATGAAGGACTATGTGGACCACTTCAAGGAGATGATTTGTTTCCCCCCAAAAAGATAGATTCATAGGATTATTTGGAGATCCATTATTCAAATTGAGTCTTCATATATATATTTAAAATTGATTCACCTCATCCATTGAATCCCAGTTTGAAAATTTGTTGTAGGAGGCATTTCTACCAGAGTAGATTTCTGGAGTAAAGTCATTGGCGGTAGATGAGGAAACCATTCTTAGAGATCATTGAGGTTCCCTATCTTATGAGAGGTGTGTGTTAGAGGAAACCTTCCTTTATGAGTCTCCTTTTTTAGTTATATCTTCTTATTATTAAGACCAATTACTTGTGTGCTTTCATTGTGTCCAGTTTGGACATTTGAAGCAGTCTTGTTGTGATTCCCCAAATGCTTGTCGATGATGTGGTTGTTTGGGTAACATGGAGAAGTTCTACAAGGGTAATTTCTAGAATAGGAAGATTTAGTCAGAGGATTTCATCTCCTAACTATAGGGTAGTAGATGATTCTGGCATCAGAGCTCTAGTCACACTCTCCAGATTGAAGTTCTACATGCATTTAGGAATTATCAGCGGTATGGGTAACCTTGGTTAAAATCATGTCTCTAATATTGGAGTGGAAATGGGTTATGATTTCATATTTAAGTCTTCTTAGTTATTGTAATCCACTTAATTATTGTTTTATTTTTTCCTCAAAGGTTATTTATTGTTATATGTTTATCTTTACTATGAGAAGTTTCATGTATTTGTTTTTGTGTAGTTGGGGTAGTTGTTCCTTGGGGATGTGCGTCTTTAAATTCAAAGATTGTGATGATTGGAATTGGTTTTCAGTTTTTCTCTCATTAGAGGTGTTAATGTCATGAGGAAATGATGGGTTATGGGTCATTTTAGTGTTTGGATTTAGTTCCTTTCAAAGGGTTCCCCTTATTATGATGGGGGTTCATTGGTTCAAGTTGCATGTTTTTGGTAGTTATGCATGTCAGTTGTGTGTAAATTTATCAGATTTTCTTTTATAGGGATTCCATTGTGGGTTCTTGTGGTGTAAGTTTGGTTCTTACAGTGGGAGGACCCATTTCTTATATTAATTTTAGATTATCCATGTTGTGGTTTCCCTTAGAGTAGGACAAGTGTGATTGGTGAAGTTGAAAGTTTACACCAAGTCTTGTGGTTCTATCAGGATTCAATCTGTTTCAAGTTTTAATTTTGGTATTCGTTTAACTTGATGGCATTCATGGGAAAAAATGTTATTTTGGTGATAATTTTCATTCTATGACCCAAAATTTTCGTTTATTTTATTCATTCCATAGATTGGGTTCTTTTGGTTGAGGTTCATAGTGAGTTCCCAATATGAATTTTTGAGTTTTGGAGTATGGGAGGGGATTTTTTGATTATGCCTTGTGTACATAGATTTATGTTAAACCACACAACCTATTCATGATGGGGTATTTTTAGTTTATCTCTTTATTTCATGGTTATCCTTTTATGTTTTTTCATGGTTTGGAAAAACTGTCCTTGTCCGAGGATAAACTGTGGTTCATATGATTGTTGTTTGGGAAATGGTTCACGACATGCACACGATTAGGATAAACCATGAGGAATGAGTGTGAGGGGTTCTATAATTTATGATAGAGGTACTGAAAAAATTGGTAAATATCTTCCAAAACCATGCACCCAAACTATATGTGTGCGAACCATCTCTAGTAGGGTGTGCATGGTAGGTAGATGATATATGAAAATGTACTGCCAAAACTTGCGATCTACCTAGATCCTTTGAAAGTGAAATTCCAATTCTACCCACCCAAATTTTTACAAAAATTGTGATTTTCCTCCCATTTTCAGTCTATTTACACCTAGGGCTCTTGAAACCCCCTCTCCTTCGATCTCCCTCCTCCATAGTTTCCTTGAAAGCTTCCAATGTGAGTTATTCTTGGTTTTTTGGAGTTTTTATTTCCCTTATTCTCCTTCCCATATTTTTCATGGTTCCCATTTAGATGGATTATCTTTTCAAAAAACCCTATAGACTAGGTTTGATGTGTAGGATATGTTTCTTTGATTATAGGGGGTGTAAATCGTCCCTTGGGATTAATTCTTCCTTCCGCAAAGGTTTTGTTTCATGCACACATCACTGAAGTATGTGTTTTAGTCCATTTTCTTCCTAATACATTCAATGTGATTCATGATCACTTTTATTTTATTTTTAAATGCATGATTTAGGGTTGTAATGTGTTTTTTATTTGTAATTGTGTTTCATTATTGAGTCAATAATGGTTCCTTATGAATTTTTAAATCCTCTATATTTTGAAAATCACAAACTCTTTATCTTAAGACAAATTATTTTTTTCTAAGGATTATTTTCATAAGAAACATTTTTGTTCTCTAAGGAATTTGTTATCCTTAACATTGTTTTCACTGTTTCACTTTACAAACTCTCTAAATCAAACCCATTTTTTTACTAAGTCAAAAATTAGGATTATTATGTAAATCCACGAAATCTTATAATTCCTTGTATATTGAGTGTTCTATTTTTATATTCCAAATAATATGAAAATTAGACTCCAAATACTCTGAAATTAAGACTCAAAATTCTCTGAAATTCTGATTCTGACTTCTCTGTAACTCATACTTGAAATTCTCTAAAATTCAGACTCCGAATTCTCTAAAATTCAGATTCTGAATTCTATTAAATTATGTCTTTGAATTCACTGACATTAAAACTCTGAATTCTCTAAAATTCAGTCTCCAAATTCCTCAGAATTCTGACTCTGAAATACTCAAAATTCAGACTCTGAATTCATCCAAATTTAGACCCCAAATTCCCCATAATTCATATTTCTAATTCATTGGAATTCGTACCCTAGAATCTATAGAATTAGGATTCCAATCATTTTGAAAATCAGAGTCCGAATAATCATGTCTTATAGACTTTGAATGTCTTTTTTCTTAGACTCTGAACTTTATTTTTCCTAGACTCTGAAAAATAGATTTGATTAATCATCTTCATTTTCATTATACATGCTATTGTTATGAAAAAATGTCATGAAATCTGTTTCTAACTAACCGTTGATTGAGTGACACATGTACAAGTCCCTCCTAAATTCAATGAAAAATATGAACATTGGAGGAGTGAGTCAAACTTTTATTTTTTTAATATAAATAGGAGCTCATTTGAACAAGATCGTACTAGTTCAATCACTTTAGGAATTTCATGTTGTTGAAGTGATTTCTAGAGAGACTCTAATACTTTGTGCAGATCATAACATCTTGTTCATTTTTCTTTGGGTGAATCCAATTGTTATTGTGTACAATAAGGGCTTCCAGGGATAGGAAGAAAGAGTTCAAGAATACTATAATGCTGGAGGGCTTCCTTGGATATGAAGACAAAGGTTCCTACTATATTAAATATCAAGGGCTTGTGGGGATATCAAGACAGATTTTGATATTCCTATCGAGGTATTACCCTGGTGTTGGTATGACAGTCTTTCTTGAATGTATAAATCATGGGAACTTTATCCAAGGTTTTTGGATACCCTACAATTTTGGTAAAAATATTACATAATTGTTACTTGTTTTGTTTCAAGTTTATTTCCCCTGTATTTTGATAAAAGAATAAATTATAACTTTATTATACTTTCTTATTATTTTATGTACTCTGATAAATAATATTATATACGGTTTAAAGTATAATCTTACATAAGTTAACCTTCCTAATGTTTCATTTCTGGAACCATTTTTCCAAAACCTTGTAAGTTTGTTTTGTAGAACTTTTTTATGGTCTGTGAATTTACCTTGTTTAACTTTTTTAGACATAGTTTTTCTTAATGTTAAAAAATAATGTTTCTAAACTTATAATTCACCCCTATGGTAATTTATCATCTATATTCTTTTTTTATCCTAAAATTTGTATTAGAGGAGGTCTCTGAAATACTTATACTTATATTTGAGTTTTCCTACTCAAGTTTTCATTGTTCAAAACTCATTCTAGCTAAAATTGTCATGCTTACTTTTTAAAAAAAACTTAGAAACTTTTTCTATTAACAAATTTCTATGGAAAGATATCTTCTTATAGAATGTCCAAAATGAATTTGGTTCAATTGAAAATATAAATCCTACCAAAACATCAATTATTTATTGTAATGATTATGAGTACATGAGATATAGAATGAAGAACATTGATATTAACACTAGATTAGAAAATTTTGTAATGCCCACTAGAAACTACAGAATTCGAGACAAGAAAGTCAGAACCTTCACCATCCAAGAGAAATCAGAATATTGACTAAAATACAAGGTATGCAATATATTATTGTGTTCCATGACCAGAAATATATATATTAAAATTTATTCTTGTGAAGCTGCTGACTAGATTTAGAATAAACATGTGATTAATCATTTTGGTACTTCCAAAATTATAGAAACTTGAAGAACTATATTAAGATTATAGTATCATGGCTTCTTATTTCTCTATGGGGAACCATTTTACTAGGTGAAACAAAGAATTATGACTATTGACAATAATCTTCAATCAATGGGGGGAAAAGTTTTATACGATGAAGATATTTTGGATATGATTATAGAAATTATTCTTAATTAGTGGGAATAAAAAAGAATAGCTACTGATGAGAATAGGAAAGTGTCTCAAATTACTCCTGATGAGATTTTTGGAACTCTTCTTCGACTGGAGACAAGAATGGAGAAGGATGCTGATATGACTAAGAAAAATAATGGAAATGGAAGTGTATCTTTTACTACTACTAATTTAAAGATTCTTGGAAGGGTTAAAAGATCCAATCTTCAAACATTCACTACTCTATCTGAATCTAGTGAAAGTGAACATTCTAAAAATGAGCAAGCTAATCTGCTCGAAGGATGAATAAGATAGAAGGAAAGAAATACTTTCAATATATATATAAAAAGAAATAATTAAATATAAGAATGACTCCGAATTCACTTCCTATGAATGTAGAAGAGCAGGGCGTATAAGGCCAGATTTTCCAATGATTAAAAGAATAAACAGAAAGAAAAATAATTCTGAAATAAATAGAAAGATGTATTACAAGTCTACATCTAATAATGTCTTGAAGGAAAATGACATCTGGAGTGTGAGTGGTGGTGACTCTTCTGGTTAATCTTCAGAGTATGAATCTTTGGATAAAAAGAATCTTGGTCTTCCAGCTAAACAACCCATTGAAAATAATTATCTAATGGCTAAGGTACACAATGTCAAATCTATAACCAATATATCTTTGAATTAAAATTATACTGATGATAAATATTATGATTCTTCAGATGATGAATCTTCTTCATCAGAAAATAATAATTTATCTTCTTACGAAGAAGTGTATGTGTTTGATAAAATTATTGAGATTGAAAATTCTAAACCCAAGAAAAATATTGATAATGAAAATTGTAAAATTTATGTTTTAACTAAATAAGTATCAAATATTTATAAATATCTCTATAAGGAAATTTTTTATTTTGAAAGTATTCCAAAAAATCTTGAGGAAGTTAATTATGTGGGGGATAAAATTTCTAAGGAACATGAATATGTAATTTGTAATGCCCCAACCCCAGTTACCCAGAGTCGGTGCATTATTTCATAACATTGGCATGATACAAGGAATCATGTCCCGAAATACCGATCAATTTAGTAGCCTTGAAAATACTAGATACATTCACAAGTTTTAAATTACATTATAAAATGAAACACTAGAACAACATAGTGTCAATAGTCCACACTCATATCCCTTATACTATCCCTGCAGGTCAGTTATAATATATTTCTTCGCATCCTAGGAAAGATAATACATAAAAAGGGGTGAGCTCAAATTCCCAGTAAGGATATCAATATAGTGGAAACTTTCATAAATAAGATTAAACATTTAAGGAAATGTATACGACTAAAAAGATCATTTTCAACATAAACTTCATCCTAATATAGAAAATATAAAATCAAATAAATCCATTTACTTATTCACATGGATATTCTACTAGTCGAATAATCACATGCAATATCAATAGCCACTTTCATAATGATGGAATACATAATGCAAGATTTTATAACTACATAGTCAAGGCCTTGTGCCAAGACTACAAATAATATTTTGTCAAGGCCTTGTGCCAAAACACTAGTTTGTCTTCTAAGACCTACCGATGAATTGAAGAGCTATAACAGGATCCACCGATCACTTACAAAGTCAAATTCATTTCTCATATGAAATGGTTTAAACATAACATAAGCATTTGAATTAAAACTAGAATTCTAAATGTCAATACATAATCCATAAAACTTGAATGGTATGAAATTACACATCCATAGTCAAACAAGTAATAAAACCTTCAATACAATATGGAATATTTGTATCATAATAAATCAACTTCAAACAAGTTTAAAATCTATTAAAGGATGTTGATAGAGATGAAATGAAAACTATTTGAAAGAAATACCTATTTCTATTTTGAAACCATTTAAAAGAAAAAATTTAATTTTTAAATATTCTTATAAGATTGTAATGATGCTTCAAATGTGTAATAATTGTGTAGAATAACATCACTCACTGTATAAGTTAAAAATTGACATTCTTACATTAATTTTGTCAAAAAGGTCATAAAGTACCTTATTTGGAAAACTATGAAATGATTACTTTCAAAAACATATAAGGTCAAATAATGGTATAAATAACTTTAACCCACAGTCTATAAAATAGTTAAAATTATTTGAAATACATTTTAAAAGAAACACAGATGTGATTGATAAAGAGGTCCCAGTTGATAATTACATATAAACAACCTTGGATAATGAAGATATTGTAGAATTTACCCTTA
The DNA here is from genome assembly GCA_963277665.1 of Viscum album. Lineage (NCBI taxonomy): Eukaryota > Viridiplantae > Streptophyta > Magnoliopsida > Santalales > Viscaceae > Viscum > Viscum album. The sequence goes on from OY728125.1 coordinate 229,972,044, forward strand.
CTTGGTAATTTTTCTTGGTCGAAGGTAGGTTAACCTCATATATAATGGGGAAATTATTGTTATTATATATAAAACAACAATATACATTAATATGATATCACATATGATCTTCCAATATTTCTTTTTTAGTGATATTTCAGCAGTATCATCATTTTGTGTGTTAAATGATTCATTTTCATTTATATGCTTTGTTACATATTTAATGTTTGTTATGGATAGAATGTATATAATTAACATTCAGAATGATATAAAGTCTTTAAACATTACTTTTAATCATCAAATAAAAATTAACCTTGAATGGATATGATAGGGAAGGAATCTCATTGCATGCGTGGAGACGGTAATCCGTATGTACGCACGAGCAACAATATCATTCTTTTGATATTACAATTGTATATAATTGGATGTTATATCATATATAAAGAATCATTATAATTTTAAATTTATTATCTAAATCATTTATACTCATTGTTATTCCCATCTAAATGATAATGTGTTTGAATAACAAACTACACCACGACGTGGAGACGGTAATATGTTCATACACATGTTTGATGGCTTTTTTATTTATAGGATCAAGAGAATAATGAATATGGTAGTATAATTTTTATAATAACATCATAGTATATAGAATATACTTGTGTTATTATTTTATAATGGAAACAACAATTAAATAAGAAGTTGAAGAAGAAAATAACTTGAAAGTGGTGATGGAATATTTACCTCTTCTTCGGGTTATTCCATTTGATTTGATCAAAATGGCTCTATAGGTTGGCTTTATTACTAAAGTAATTCCTCTATGATTAAGGGAGGACAATTAAGAGGATATTTGGGCAGGCATTGACCGATCCAAATGTCTTTGGAGGTGTGAATTTGAGATAAGGGGAAGTACCCTTTTATAAGAGGGGAGAGGGGGACCTTAGGAAAGGATTGAAATATTATTTTATAATAAAATAATTTTAGTTTTATAATTGATCCTAAATGATTTGTTACGATGCTAAGGTGGGGATGGGTTGAAGTCTACTCAAAAAATAGGTTTTAGATAGGATTGGGTCACTATATTAACATTATCTTTTAGATTTAACTCTTAGTTGATTAGTTTGGAATTTACCATGTATCTTTGTATTTATATATTATATGGTTAATAAACATACTATAAAATTCCAAGTGAACCTAAAATGGTTCATTAATGACATATATAATATTATTTATCCCTTTGGACAAACATTATATTTTTAGGAATATAATATCAATTAATAATATAAAATTTGTGTTAAAAACTCTTTTATGTTAATTTTGACACTATTTGGTATTTTGTTTTCATTAAATTAATAAAATAATTATTACTTGAGAAAAAATCATTTAATAAACCCCAACATGTAATATTAACCTATAAAATTAGTTTAATTCACTAAAAGTCTCAAATTAGATTTAATTTGATATTTATAATATCAATTATTTTAATCATTCCTTAATAAGATAATTACTGCAACATCATTGTGTAACTAGTAAATTTAATTATTTGATGCATAAATTTTATAAATAAAATACCATTATTTTTGAAATATTTCTATATTTATAATGAATATTTATAGTCTAATTTATCTTATTTATAACCCTATATGAAAAATAGTTTAGTTATTAAACATTGAATATAACACTTTTAACTCTTTTTTAAATAAAAAAACAATAAATGTTATAATCTAATATAAGTGGACCAAAAATATCATATTTTATTAAAAAGGTTGTTTTTGGTCGAAAAACAGTCATCCAATAGAATTAGGACATGTTTTAGGGTAATTATAATATCATTTCTACCTTTAATTACTCTATTTACTTTTAACTGCGGTAAATAAAAGTCAAAAGATACAATTCACCCAAAATTATTCTCATCTTATTGAACCAAATTTTACATACTGATATCAACAATATCTCTCTAATTTTTTAAATTCAAATCATATAAGTGTTAAAATTAATTTTTTTTTCAAATTTTCAAATGCTCCTAGGTGATGAGTAAAAGATGGTAAAATGTTCCATAAAATTTTTATATGTCTAAACATCTTATAAAATTACTCCAATTAATTAAATTGAACATATATAGGTATTATGAATCTTTTTTGACATGAATAAATTTAAATAAAATAATTAATTATTTAAATAAAAAGTCAGTTTTTAATCAATAACGCAGTGGTTTTCACTATTCATCAAAAATTGAAAGTTTTCTAAAAAATACTCAAAATTCACCCTAAGATACTTTCTATATTCCGAATCAAAAAATGATGTCCATTTTTAATGATAAAATTAATAAAATTTCAAAAAGTGGGTATTACTATTCATAACAGCTATTTTGATTGGTTGTGGTGTGTTTGAACTCGAAGTTGCGTACAACACAAGTTATTGTATTATAAAAAGGGAAACGTAATGTGGAAACTTGGGGTGTTACAGTCCCCCTGCTTGAATACTATTTTCCTTGAAATTTATAGAATATTATTGCATAAAAATATTTGAACAGTTCTTCATCATAAGTTCCTCGGGTTCCCACATTGCCTCTTCCATCTTATGGTTTCTCCATTGAAATTTCACCAGACGAGTCATCCAGTTTCTCAACAATTATTCTCTTGTATCAAGAATCTTGAAATGCACTTCACAATAAGACAAATCAGGTTCTAGTTCAATTTCCTCAAACGTGAGAATAAGCGTTCGGTCAGGCATGTATTTTCTCAACAGTGATACGTGGAACACATCATGAACTTTGGAGAGACATGAAGGTATTGCCAAACGGTATGCTATAGCCCCAATTTGTTGTAGAATTTTGAAAGTTCTGATGTGCCTTGGACTCAATTTACCCTTTTTACTGAATCATATGATTCCCTTCCATGGAGATACCTTCAGGAAAACATGATCATCTTTATGAAATTCCAAGTCCTTCCTTCGATTATCAGCATAGCAATTATGCCTACTTTGAGCTTCATTGATGTGGGTTTGGATTACATTCAAATTTTCCATCATTCCCTTGACATATTCTAGGCCTATGAGTTTTCCTTCACTAACATCATCCCAACAGGTTGGTGTGAGACATCTATTTTTTGTATAACCCTTCATATGGTTCCATATAAATACTTGAATGGAAGCTATTTTTATAAGAAAATTCTACCAGTGGTAAATATTGATCCCACATACCTTGAAAGTCAAGTGATAAAGATCTCAACATGTATTATAAATTTTCAATAGTCCATTCTGATTATTATTCAGTAAGATGGTGGTAGGTGTTGCTCAAATGAAGTTCAGTATCCATGGATTTCTGAAGACTTTTCAAGAGTCTTGATGTAAAACAAGGATCGCAATCAAAACCAATCGATAAGGGTACTCAATGAAGTTTTACATCTTCATTAATATATTGTCTTGCTAAATGTTTAGGTGTTAAATCTTTAATTATAGCAAGAAAATGTGCTGAATTGGTAAGACAATCAATAATGGACCATATTGCACCATTCCATCTAGGATTCTTTGGTAGTCCAAAGGCAAAGTCCAATGTAATATTATCCCATTTCCACTTAGGTATGGGAAGAGGTTGAATGACTCCTCCAGGATGTTGCCTTCCGACATTCACTTATTGACAAAACGTACATCTGGACACAAAATTGACAATATCCCTCTCCATGTTGTCCCACAAAAAATTTTCCATAAAATCTCTATACATCATAGTGCTACTCGAGTGTATAGAGAAATTGGAGCTATGAGCGTCATATAACAATTCCCATTTTAGATCTGGTATATCGGGAACACAATGTCTCTACCCAAATTTAAAAATCTCATCTTTAGATTTGAAACCAATCAATCTCTCATCTTTCACATAATTATTTTTTTTTTGAAAATCCTCATCCTCATCCTGAGAACTTTTTATCCTTTCTAGTAAATATGGTTTGGAAAAAATTTAAAAAAGTATTGATGTTTCACCTTCCATGAATATTCCTATATCCATTTTTATTAGATAAATTTACATATGATCCCTTTAAACTCTCATCTTATACAGAACTCCATGATCCTTTCTTCTCAAATCTTCTGCCACCTTATTTTCCTTCCCCAGGTGGTAGTGTATAGTGCAATCATAATATTTGAGTAGTTAAAGCCATTTAATTTACATCATGTTGAGTTCCTTTTGTGATAAAATATACTTCAACCTCTTGTGATCAGTATATATCTCACATTTTTCACCAGATAGATAATATATACATATCTTCAAAGTAAAGATTATAGTTTCTAACTCGAGATCATGCATATGATAGTTTTTCTCGTGAATTTTTTTACTGTCGTGATACATAGGCAATAACCATATCATTCTGCATTGGGACACAATGAGGTCCTTTCTTTGATGCATCTCTATAAATAACAAACCCACAATTCCACGATAGTAGAGTCAAGATAGAAGCATTGACTAATCGTCTCTTCAATTCTTCAAAGAATTCTTCACACTCATTTGTCCAAACAAATTTAACCCCTTTACGTGTGAGCTTGGTAAATGGGTTATCCAATCAAGAAAAATTCCGGAAAAAATATCAATAATAACCTGCTAAACCAATAAAACTGTGTACCTTAGTTATACTTGTCGGTGTTGGCCATTCTTGTATTGCCTTTGTCTTATAAGGATCTACAGTGAATCCATCCTTAGAGAAAATATGGAAAAGAAAATAAATCTCTTGAATATAGAATTCACACTTTCTAAACTTCCTTTATAATTCATTTCTTCATAGAGTATTTAGTATCACGCGCAATTGATTTTCTTGAACTTCATAGATTTTGAAGTATACCAAGATATCATAAATAAATACCACTGTGAAGTCATCATGATATTCCATTCAAACCATGTTCATTAGATCCATGAAAATATATGGTGCATTAGTAATCCTAAAAGGAATTACTGTAAACTCATAATGCTCATACCTGGTTCAAAATAATGTTTTTGAGTTTTCTTCCTTCTTTACACACAACTGATGATATCAAAATCAAAGGTCAATCTTTGATAAATAATGAGATTCTTGAAGTTGATCAAATAAATCACCAATGCGAGGTAGGGGTACTTGTTCTTTATTGTTATATCATTGATCTAGATATAGTAAATTCACAACCTCATAGATCCATCTCATTTTTAGCAAAAAGAAGAGGGGCTCCCCATATAGAAATACTAGGGCGAATAAATACCTTATTACTAAATTCATCTAGTTGTTTCATTAGTTCCTTTAATTCCGCAGTAGTCATTCGATAAGGGGTCTTTGATATGAGGCTCGAACCAAGAATTAAGTCAATGGAAAACTCAATTTCTTCTTCTGGAGGATGTCTAGGTAAATCCTCTCGAAACACATAATCATATTCTTGCACCATAGGTACATCCTCTATTTGAACATTCCTTTCCTCACCCACATTTATTTCATTATCTTCCACCCTAATAATTGGATTTAGTTGAGCTACTGGGGGTGGATCGAGATTAGAATCAGATGGTGACGTTTCTTGTCTATAGATAAGGTACTCCTTTTCATCATCGAAAATTGTAACCTCCTTCTTCTTACAATAAAATTTTTCATCATTGTCCAAAATCCAATCCATATTAAGGATTATATCAAATATAATCATGGGTATGATGATGAGATCAGAAAATAAATAACATTTATATGCCTTGATAGGAACTGATTCACAAAACATTGTTGTATTGATACTTCCTTTTGGATTTTTGACTGACAACTCCCATGTTAAATCTAGTTGTAAATATCTAATTTTCATATAATACTGGGATTATATAAAACAATGCGATGATCCGGAATCAAATAAAGCATTTTTTAAACTTGAGGAAACCATTAAATTAACTAACACCACTTCTTTAGGAGCATCAACGTCAGTAGTAGTGATAGCATAAACTTGGCCTTGATCCCTTGGCCTTTTCTGAGGTAAGTTTCCTTGGCCCTTATGACATTCATTTTCATAATGCCCCCTTTCTCTACAATTGTAGCCTTCAATATTGACAACCACTTTCTTCCCCTTATAATCACAGGCTTGGTGTCCTTTTTCACCACACATTTAATAGACTCCCATTCCCTTCAGCAAAGTAATGGGGTATTTCTTCCCACATTCACTGTAGGATGGATATTCTACTTTTCCCTTCTTCCCCTTATTTCTATTCCTAGAGTGTTCAGTAGATCTCTTCTTCTCTTTCTTTACTTTAAATTCCTAAGACATAGATAATTCCTTTAATATCTTGATAGCACATGATAAAATGTCTTCATATGGTGAAAAGGATTGTGAGACTAATGATCCATAAAGAAATGGTTTTAACCCATCAAACAAATGATCAATCTTACTTATTGGGTTATGCATATAATCTGCAACATGCCTTGCTAACCTTGTAAAGTTACTTTCATACTTTGTGACATTATCATCCTCTTTTTTCCTCATACTCAAAAATTATCTTTCTATATCCACTCGATGGCCATGAAGAAATTATTTTTCTAGGAAATGTTTTTTAAACTACTTCCATTCAATACTTGATACTTCTCCATCCTACTTTTTGTTTTGATTTAATGATCACCATTGACCTGCATCTCCTGTGAGGTGATAAACTGCCAGGAAAACTTTTTCCTTTTTTCTACTCCCCAAAGCATAAAATATTTTTTCTATGGAATTTATCCATTGCTTAGCTACTAATGGATTTTTACTCCCATTGAATGTTTTTGGTTGTTTCCCCATAAAGTAGTCTAACATTGATCCTCTGCGTTGTGGATCAAGGTGTTCTATATGGGTAAGGTTATTATTCATTACCCAAGTGAGTTGTCCGAGTATGGTGATAAGCTGGTCAGCACTAGTTGCATCACTGACTCCACTATAATTATCTTGCTTAGGAGGTAAATCCCTACATGGATTAGGTACAATGATACAGTTTCCATTCATTCAACTAGGTGCCATGTCTAAATAATGGAATAGAGTAGATTAATTTATGAATCACAATACATAATTCCAAACTATTAAATTATTTAACATAAATTGAATTGTTTATGGATATAATCCAAAATGATAACAAAATTTTCTTTGGGGATGTATATACTCTCAAAACCATCATAATGGTTTTTAAAGAAAATTAGAATTATCCTAAGCATATCCCCTGGGAGTGTCAAAACCATAAGTGTAGCAAGGCCCATTGTCATGAACCAGTTTCCGTTCGAGTCTAGCTCAAAGTGGTTTTTTTGGTTTTTACCCCTAGGTACATCTATGCTATAGCCGCCTCTACCTGATCGTATCCAAATAGGGATATATTTCATGGAAAACTCCCAAAATCTCTACAGTTCCAAAATTATAGGATGTTATTCTATACTACTCCTCAAAGTCTATCTTTGGGTAATGTTCTCTAGTAAGAGTTTTTCTAAATCTAGCTTCCAAAGATTGTACTAAAATTCTTTTGATAACAACTGTAATTCCCTGACTACAGTTTCCTAGATTCGGTGCATTATTACATAACATTGTCATGATACAAGGAATCATGTCACAAAAGACCGATCAGTTTAGTATCCTTAGAAATACTAAATACATTCATAAGTTTTACATTACATTATAAAATAAAAAACTGCAACAACATAGTCTCAATAGGCCACACTCATATCACTTAGACTATCCGTACAGGTTAGTCATAATATACTTCTTCACATCGTGGGAAAGATAAAACCTAGAAAGGGGTGAGCTCAGATGCTCAGTAAAGATAACAATACAGTGGAAACTTTCATAAATATGCATAAACATTTAAGGTATTGTATAAGAATAAAACAAAATCCTTATCAACTTAAACTTCAGCATAATATGGAAAAGATAAAATCAAATAATGTCATTTACTTATTCAAATTGATATTCTACTAGTCAAATAATCACATGCAATATCAATAGCCTCTTTCATAATGATGGAATGCATAATTCCAGACTTCATAACCATATTTTCAAAGCCTTGTGCCAATACTAAAATAATATTTTTTTAAGGAATTTTTCCAAGACACTAGTTTGTCTCATGAGACCTACTGATGCTTTGAGGAGCTATTGCGAGCTCCATCTGTCACTTACTAAGTCCAATGCATTTCTCATATGAAAATTTTTTAACATAACATGAACATTCATATTAAATCTATCATAAGAAATTTCAATACTTTATCTATAAACCATGAATGGTAAGAAATAAAACATCCATAGTCAAACTTATCACAAAAAATTCAATAAAATATGGAAGATTTGTATAATAATAAATCAACATCAAACATCTTTAAAATCCATCCAATGATGTTGGCATGGAAGAAATGAAAACTATTTGAAATAAATACCTATTTCTATTTCACAACCATTTAAAGGAAAACATTGATTTTTTACATATTCTTATAAGATGGTAATGAAACCTAAAAGTTGTAATAATGGTGGAGAATAACCGCACCAAATGTATAAGTTAAAAAAAGACATTCTTAACTTAATTTTTTTAAAAAGGTCATAAAGTTCCTTGTTTGGAAAATGACAGAAAGATTCCTTTCAAAAAAATATAAGTTCAAATAAGGGTATAAATGACTTTCACCCAATACCTATAAAATAAAAAAAATGATTTGAAATACATTTTAATGAAACACAGATGTGGATGATAAAGAGGTCCTAGTAGATAATTATGTATGAACAACTTCAGATAATGAAGAGATTATTTAATTAACCCTTACCATGTACTTTTCCTTGGTTGAGGGTTGGTTAACCTCATGTATAATGGTTAAATCATTGTTATTAATTATAAAATAACCATATACATTAATATAATATCATATATGATATTCTAATATTGATTTGTTAATTATATTTCAGTAGTATCATTATTTCTGGTGTTAAGTGATTCGTTTTCTTTTATATGATTTGTAACATAAGTAATGTTTGTAAAGGTTAGGATGTATCTTATTCATATTCAGAATGATATAAAGTATATAAAAATTATTATTAATTGTAAAATGAAAATTAGTATTGAATGTATATGATGGGGAATGAATCTCATCGCGTTCATGGAGATGGTAATCCATACGTACGCATGAGGGACAAATTCATTCTTTTGATATTTAAATCGTATATAATTGTATGGTATATCATATATAAAAACTTATTATCATGTTATAATTATTATTTATATAATTTATACTCATTATTATTCCCATCCAAATGATGAAGTGTTAGAATAACAAACTTCACCACAACATGGAGACTCTAATCTGTACGTACGCACATATGGTGAATTTTTCATTTATAGGATGGATAGAATTTTTAATAGGGTTGTACCATTTTTATAATAACATCACCATATATAGAAGATACTGGAGTTTTTATTTTATAATAGAAACAACAATGAAATAGGAAGTGGAAGAAGAAAAGAACTCGAAAGAGCTGATGGAATATTTACATCTTCTTCGGGTTCTTCCTTTTGATTTGATCAAACGAGCTCTTTAGGCCGGCTTTATGACTAAAGGAAGTCCTCTAAGATGAATGTAGTATAGTTGAAAGGATATTTTTGTAGGGTTTGGCCGATCTAAATGGCTTTGTAGGTGTGAATTAGATTTAAGGGGAGTGCCCTTTTATAAGAGGGGTGAATGGAACCTTAGGAAAAGATTGAAATGTTATTTTATAATAAAATAATTTTCAGTTTTGAATGGCTCAAAAAATATTTATTTCTAGGATAAGGTGGGTATGGGTAGAAAATCACTGAACTTATAGGTTTTAGATAGGTTTGGGTCACTATATTAACCTTATCTTTTAGATTTTACTCTTAGTTAATTAGTTTGACATCTACCATGTCTCTTTGTATTTTTATGTTATATGGTCAATAGACATACTATAAAATTCCAAGATAACCTTGAGTGGTTCATCAATGAAATATATTTTATTATTTAATCCCTTTGTCTGATCATTATATTTTTAGGAATAGAATATCAATTAATAATTTAATATTTGTTTTAAAAACTCTTTTATGTCAATTTTGACACTATTTGGTATTTTCATTCTGTTAAATTCCTAAAAAAATTATTACATCAAATAATATTCTTTTAATCAACCCTAACATGTCATATTAACTGAATAAATTAGTGGAATTAATTAAAAGTCTCAAATTAGATTTATTTTGATATTTATAATATCAATTATTTTAATCTTTCATTAATAAGTTAATTACTACATAATCATTGTTTCATAAATAAATTTACTTATGTAAAGTATAAAAATTATAAATAATATAAAATTATTTAGGAAATATTTTGATCTTTCTAATGAATATTTATAGTCAAATTTATCTTATGTATAACCCTATATTACAAAAAATTTAGTTATTAAACTTTGAATTTAACACTTTTAACTCTTCTTTAAATAAAATAATAATAAATGTACTAATATAATTAAAGTGGACCTAAAGGATAATATTTTATTCCTAAGGATTTTTTGTCGAAATACGCACATCCAATAGAATTAGGACATGTTTTAGGGTAATAATAATATTATTTTTACCTTTAATTAATCTATTTACTTTTAACCGTGGTAAAAAAGTCAAAATATACGATTCACCAAAATTTATTTTCATCTTATTGAACCAAAGTTTACTTACTAATATCAACCATGTCTCTAAGTGTTTTTAAAATCAACTCAAATAAGCTGTAAAATTATGTTTTATGCAAATTTGCAAATGCTCCTAGGAGATGTGTAAAAGACGGTAAAAAGATCAATAAAATTTTTATATATCTAAACTCATTATAAGATGACTCCAATGAATTAAATTTAACATATATTGGTATTATGAATCTATTTTGACCTAAAAATAATTTGAATAAAGTAAATGATTATTTAAATAAAAATTCAGTTTTAACAAATAACGTAGTGTTTTTCTCTATCCATCAAAAATTGAATGTTTTCAGAAAAATAACAAAAATTCCCACTATGATAATTTCAATATTCTGAATAAGAAAATGAATTCCATTTTGAAAGATAAAATTTTGAAAATTTCAAAAAGTGGGTATTACTATTCATAAAAGCTAGTTTGATTGGTTGTGTTGTGTTTGAACCCGAAGTTGCGTACATCACAAGCTGTTGTACTATTCAAAGGGAAACGTACCATGGATGTTTGGGGTGTTATATAATTTCTATGAAAAATATTTCAGAGGATTACTCAATTTCTAAAACAAATTTTTCAGTGTAAAAACTAGGTTATTAAACTAAAGTTAGAAATATTTTCCTCAAGAAAATGTTTTTCCAAATTTACCTATGGTAAGGAAAACAGTAATAAGATGTATTCCTAAATTCATCCTCTAAGGAATCGTTCTAGTTTTTTTATTTCTTTTTATATACTAGTTTTTAGTAATAACTATTTTGTTCCCCAAAGTGCTCCATTTTGTACTAAATGTTAGTGTGGTGGATATTGGGAGAACAAAATTTCATTAAACAAAACTCAATCGTTAGGCTTTCATAAAGCTTATTTTTCTATGAAAATGTTGATTCATAAAATATTACATTCTAAAATTGTTGGATCCATGAAATAATGGATTCCAAATTTCTAAATATTTTACTTTCCAGAACACAACTAAAGTACTGGTAAAAATACATGGTATATGGATAGTGGTTGTTCCAGGAATATGTCCGGCAATAAAAAATTCCTTGAAAAGGTTATCAAGATGAAAGGAGGAAAAGTAACTTTCAGAGATAATTCTCAAGGAGAAATTATTTGTATGGGTAACATTGTTCTTCTTGAAAAAAAAATTAATTTAAAATGTTTTATTTGTTAAGGGTCTTAAGCACAACCTCATTAGCATATTTCAATTATGTGATAACTGTTACCTTATGAATTTTTGTAATGATATGTTCTTAGTAAAAAAATACAAGTAAGAATTTTTTCTTTCTTCCCATAGGCAAGAGAATGTATACACACTAAACATTGAATAACTTAGGAGCTGAGATCGACCTTGACATAGTGCAATGGAAGGTCAATCTTGGTTGTGGCATAGAAGGCGAAGACACTTTAACCTTTGCAACCTATGAAAACTCTCAAATAAAAGACTTGTTAATGATCTACTGGAGTATAGATTTGATTATTTAAATGTTTTTTATCCTTGTGAATATGGAAAGAAACATAATTCATTTTTTTAAATCAATCGGTGAAGTATACACTTGTTATACATTACCGTTAGTTCATATTAAACTTTTTGGTCAAACAAAGATTAGAAGAATTAGTGGAAAATTTAATGTACTTGTCATGGTTGATGATAACACTAGATATATGTAGGTCTATTTTCTAGAAAATAAGTATGAAGCCTTTTATTATTTCAACATTTTTATATCCCATGTTAAAATGAGAAAAAATTCCATTGATAAGTATTCATATTGATCATGGAGGTGAATTTCAAAATTCTGATTTAGAAACTTTTTGTAGAAGAAAAGGCATTACTCATAACTTCTCAGATCCAAAATCTCCTCAACAGAGTGGTCTGGTAGAAAGAATAAATATAATTCTTTAAGAGATACCTAGATCCATGTTGGTTGAATATTCTATTTCTAAACACTTTGCGGCCAAATCTATAATTAATACTTGTTATATTATAAATCAGGTTTTCATTATAAATTTCCTTACCAAAACCCCTTATACATTGTGGAATCACAGAAAACCATGACTTTCCTACTTCATGGTATTTGGTTGCAAAGTATTCATTCTGAATACTATAGATAATTTAAATAAATTCTCACCCAAATTTGATGATGTAATTTTCCTAGGCTACGACACAACTTCTATGTCTTATAGAATTTTCAATAAAAAGACTTGTACTATTGAAGAAATAGTGCATGTTAAATTTGATGAAACTAATTCTTTTGTTTTGAAAAACCCCCAACCTACATCTTTGGATGTGTTTTCAAAACTAATTATCAAACCCTGATAGAATATCCTTCTGGTAAGGAAAATGTTCAAGAGAATATTTTTGAATCATTCAACCCAAAATATTTTATACCATATATTGATGAACAGGTATAACAAAACACAAACGAGTTGTTTCTTAATAATCATCCTAGTGATAGTATCATTGGTGATGTAAATCAACCTTTAAGGACTATAAGTTCCATATGAAATGAAGTAGAAGATCTCGAATTCCTTTCCCAATTAGAACAAAAAAGTATTGATGATACTTTTGGTGATAATGATTGGATTAAATCTATGAAATATGAGATAAATGAATTCGAAAGGAATAATGTTTGTACCTTGGATGAAAGACCTAAGGGAAATTCTGTAATTTGAGTAAAATGGAACTTGAGAAATAAATGTGATGAAAATGGAATAATAGTAAGAAATAAAGATAGATTAGTTGCTAAAGGCTATAATCAACAAGAAGTAATAAACTATGATGAATCCTATGCTTGAGTAGCTAGACTTCAATCTATTTGAATTTTTCTTACATTGCATCATTCTTAAATTTCAAACATTTCTAAATGGTTGTAAAGTGTGTGTTTCTTAATAGATATGTTAATGAGGGAGTTTCTGTTGAAAATCACCCTAGTTTTGAAGACAAAAAACATCCTGAACATGTTTTTAATCTTACCAAATATTTATATGGAATTAATCAAGCCCCTAGATCTTTGTATGATAGACTTGCATAACTTTTGTTGCAAAACAATTATTTTAAGTGAACTACTGATTCAACTCTTTTTATAATGAAATATAAAGAAAATGTTTTGATTGTTCAAATGTATGTTGATGACATTATATTTGGTTCAACTCTTCAATATTTAACTAATTCGTTTGTGAATCTAATGAAATTTGAGTTTGAAATGAGTATGATGTGTGAGTTCACATTTTTCCTATGTTTTCAAATTTTTCAAAAACCAGAAGAAACTTTTATATCCCAATATAAGTATATTAAATATATTTATAAATAGTATCTATTTGACAATACTAAGAGTATAAGTACTCTAATTAGTACCTCAATTTTTTTTGATATTGATGAAGCTGGGAAACCAGTAGACCAAACATCTTTTAAAAGAATGATAGAATGTTTATTATACTTGACAATATGTAATATAGACATAAGGTTTTCATTATTCTTATATGCTACATATCAATCTAATCTAATGTAATCTCATTTAAAATTAGTGAAAAGAATTTTTTTCTATATTAGGGGGCCATGGATATAGGAATATTTTATACTTATAGTAATGATTTTGTATTAAAAAGTTTTTTCAAATGGTAATTTTGGTTCATGTATAATGAAATGGAAAAGTACATCTAGAACATATCATTTCATAGGAGATTATTTAGTTTCTTGGTCATGAAAAAAGTAACACTCAGTCGAACATTCCACTGTTGAAGCTGAATATGTAGAAGCTGGTAGTTGTTGTGCACAAGTATTGTTGATGCAACACACACTCACAGACTATGGCATGAGTTTTACCAAAACACAGATATTGTGTAATAATACTAGAGTCATTTTATAGAATCCCGACTTTTTATAACATAACTTTCATTCCATTACATGGAACTAAGGATCTTTAAGGTTTAGTGGCTTGGAAACAAGGAACATAAAACATGAAACAAGAAAAACATTATTCTTAAACACTGGAAAGGCTTATCCTCATGTTCACCCATGGCTCATTACTGCATCTCATAACCTGGGGACATACATCAAAATAAAGGGTGAGCAGAAGGCCCACCAAGGGAAAGAAGTGAAACATTTTACATATGAACTTGAGATACATCAATAATGTCATGAAAAGAACTTTAAGGCATGAAAATGAAATCATGAGGCATATCATAATAAAAATAAAACTTTTTCATAACTTGAAGATGTGGCTGCAACATTTAATATTGACAATCGTTTAGTTTCACCAAGGTCCATCCCCAAGGTGTCGTTAAAAATTACCAAGGTTATTCACCAAGGCGTCGTTAAAAATTACCAAGGTTATTCCCCAAGGCGTCGTTAGATATTAAGTCTTTACCCAATGCATTGGAGTGCTATCAGGGCGCACCCTTAAATTTTCCTTTATTATCATGTGAGCCACATATATCATCATAAAACATTTCATAAATAACCCATATAGCATAAAATAAATGGGTATCATTTCATAATCATAACGTTTTAAAAACTCTTTTAAAGACATGATCTTTACGTCACTTTAAACCCACGGAAGGGAAGAGCGGGTTTTATGTATGTAAATACCATAATTTAAAATAGAAATTTTTTGTATATATGTGAATAACCCTGTAGAAATAAGATCTTTGAGTATTCACTTAACAACATGAAGTAATTTTGAGAAAAAGAGAGGGGCATTTTGAGACTAAAATTCTGCAGCACAACGGCTACGTTACAGGGTTTTAGAAAACGTTGAAAAGAGAGGGGACATGGGTAAAACAATCATAAATGACCCATAAAATAGTAGAGGGATAGAATATAAGGGATTTAAGAACATGGTAATGAAATTTTAAAATATACCATATGAAATGAAGAACATGAAAGGAAGACAAAAATAAGATTTCTCTTATGAAAATTCGGCAGCCTAATAGCATTACATAAACTTCAACCAAAAATGAATTGATGATGTCAAATAGGTTCTCTCATCATATGAACATAAAATATCATTATGATAGATATATAGATCATACCCCAACATAATAAAAAGGAACTTGCAAGACTTGACATGGAATTAGAACTTTGAAAAGGAGAAGGGTGAAAGAATCCCTTAAAAATTCGGCAGCCTAACGGCGCCACTTAAAACATAAAAATACTGAATTAAAGAGATCAAATGGGGTCTCTCATCATATAAACATGAGAGTCCAGTATGATAGATATAGATATCATACCCCAACATAAGAAAAAGGGACTTGAAAGAATTTACATGAAAGTAGAACTTCAAAACGAGAAGGGTGAAGAACCACTTAAAAATTCGACAGCCAAACGGTGCCACTTAACACATCAAAATACTGAATTGAAGAGATCAAATGGGGTCTCTCATCATATGATCATAAAAGATCAGTATGATAAATTTAGAGATCATACCCCAACATAATAAAAAGTAACTTGAAATACTTTACATGATAATAGATCTTGAAAAATGAGAAGGGAGAAAGAATCCGTTACAAAAATTTCGGCAGCCTAACGGCGCCACTTAAAACTTCATAAAAAGAAATAATGAGAGCAAGAGGGGATCTTTAATTATATTAACATGAAAAGGGAAGTAAGAGGAGTATAAAAGAGCATCCTTTAACAAAAGAACATGGAGCATAAAAGAAATTATATAAAAGAGATTTCTTGAAAAGAAAGAGAGAGGTCGGATCCCTTACCTTAAAATGTAACTCTTAAAACTCAAAGGTTTGGACCTTGAGGGCTTGGGGGAACCTTGGGAGGACTCCTTGGGAGGTAAGGAGACCAGAACTTTGTTGGGGTAGATTGGGGAGTCTAATGGATGAGAGGATAGCTTGGTATTTATAGGGAAAGTGAGGGGACAAGGCGTTAATGGCCAAGGGACACCTCATTAGTGGTTTTGGAAAAACCATGGGCTTGCCTAAGGTATTTTCCCATGGTATTGGCCACTTGGGACACCTCATACCTTATCTTACTATTCATAAGTCGACCATATTTATTACATACTTAATACATCATTTAATGATGTCATTAAACACCCGTAACTTAAAAACTGTATTTTCACTATTCATCGAAAATTCAACTTTCTCAGAATAATCCCAAAATTTCACCTTAACCAAATGACAATGATCTGATTTCAAAAATGAAATCCATTTTATAAAAAAATTTTCTAAATATATTTAAATAAAATTTTAATTAAAAAACACTATTAATCCGAAAAAAACTAATACTTGAATAATAATTTATGAAACCGTTATTTAACCATTTTATTGAATCACATTACTTAATCAAAGTGCCTAACTTATTTTAATACTTTCTTTAAGTGAGATTATTAATCCATTTGGACACATTATTAATCCTAATCATAAAATAACTATTCATAATTTACTATTCATCAAAAAAACAAGTTGATCTTATTAGACTCTAAATTTCATACGGAACATAATTGTAGAAGACCATTTTTTGAAAATCATTACAAATTTTTAATTATTTAAGGTTTAGATAAACATTTTTAAAATATCATTTTTCTAAAATTCATCAAAAATATGCATACTATATTTATCCGGTCATTTGAAAATTCATAAAAGAAATCGAAATTTTTATTTAAAACAAAGGATTACACAAGACAGTTACGGACTCCTTACATAGCCCCTTATCACACCAGCATAGGACCTAAGTGTAAGGTGAGATAAGGTTAGAGAATCTGAGGGAGGCTCGGCCAACATCGCACGAGTAGTAATTTCTATCAGTTTGAACTTCTCGCGAAGGCGATCCTGTTCTAGCTTTATACAATAAAGTTCAGCTTAGGTTTGGTCCAGAGCAAAGCCCAGTAGTGCTACCTCCTTCCCAAGTTCTGTTAGATGAGCTTCGATCGGTCCAAGACTACTAGGTGAGGCCATCTAATCTTCTTTCCATATTAATTAACCATGATTACTTGTATTTAGAGACAATAATCAAAATGTTTAGTTTACAGCAGTCATATTAACCAATGGTCAAATAATGGTCAAAACCCAACAGTCTCATTTTAATTATACTCATGTTATCAAATAAAACATTTTTTTGAGTACAAAAATAAAATAAAATAACACATAAAATTAGGAAACAAGATTTTTTCAAAATTTTGGGTCGTTACAATCTTCCCCCCTTAAGAAATTGTGTCCTCGTAATTTTTAAAATTTGGTTTTGAAATTTCATTGAAAGTCCCACATCGGAAAAGGAGTCATTAAAATTATTACTTTAAAATAATGAAAGGGAAGTATAAAGGCCACCCGAGATAACCCACACTAGGATTCCATGTAGGAAAACATTGACATGGAAGAAAAAAAAGGGTCAAGTTTTGAGGGAGAGTGATAGAAAACATGATTAGGAGAAAGTTAACCATAAGAAAATCCCAATCTTACGATGTTTGTAAACGGTCTTTGATTACCTAGTAGAAAACGTAAACCGATAACGTTTTTGTTTTACATTCCTTTTCATAATTTTGAGGAATTCATTTACTACATAGAACAAAAACATAAGAAAATATACCTACCTTCAAGTAGAGTTTCATCCTTTAATAAGTCTCTACCAAAACTAATCGTTTCTCCAAATGATGAGAATTCAAAAACACTTGTTCTCATAAAAAGCACAAGAATCATCTTCTAAAGAATCACATAATCCAGAAAAGATTAACTATCTATTTCTTCTATCTTTAAACATTATCCCAAAAACAGAATGTTTAAGGTAAAACAACTCTTCAAAAAGAAAGAATCCCATATGAAGGGAAACAACTTTTAAATATTCAAAGTTCCATGGTACTACCCAAAGTTAATCATAGACCATTCCATAAATAACGGTCCTCAAAATTCCTCAAAATAAACCAAACTAAGATTGAAACCCAAATACAAGAAGAATTTGATAATATAGTCTTCCAAAACAACTTCATTGTTCATCTACAGACAACATCAACCACTCCTAACATCTTATAACAAAAGTAGCTAACCTAAACATATTTTACCCAATATAGGTTATTCATTCCCATAAGGAACCTAAATTACTATAAGTCCACCTTAAATTCATCAATTCTTCAAAATATAAGTCAACCTTACTCCTCAATGAAAATACTATAGTAATCTATTTACCTCGATCATATAGGGTCCCCAAAATAGTGAACGTATTCCAAAATAATAATCATCTTTTAATCCCCTAATAATCTATGTCATATTAATACGGAAATCATTGCATTTCCTATCACATTGGTTGTTGGGAAACGTTATTCCATTTCGCACCATTAACTAAGAAGAGAAAGTATAATTAGAGGCTTAAATACTTAACCAATAATCATGAAAAGGAACTTAAAACATATAAGGATAACTTGTAGAAGAAAAGTATACCCTAACTTGTGATCCCCTAGGTTCCCATATAGGTTATACATGATCATAAATTCTTATGTGAATCTTTATTTTATTTTATCTTTGTTCCTTTAACAATGGTTCATTCCAAGCTTATGAATTTACCAAAGCATATCCCCCGGGAGTGTCGTAACCAAGAGTGCAGCAAGGCCCATTGTCGTGTACCAGTTCCCATTGGAGTCTAGATCAAAGTGGTGTTTTTGGGTTCTAACCCTATGTACATCTGTGCCAGAGCCACCTCTACCTGCTCGTATCCAGACAGGGATGTATTTTCTTGGCAACCCTTTACTCAATACTCACCAAAATACCAGGAAGACTTCCTATATTTAAAATTTTCTATAGGTTTCTTCCTAAAGTTTTCATATCCTAATTTCCACAAATAACTAAACCATCATTTGATACCAACTATAGAATCCCGTCTTTTTATAACATAACATTCATTCCATTACACGGAACTGAGGATCTTTAAGGTTTAGTGTCTTGGAAACAAGGAACATAAAACATGAACCAAAAAAAACATTCTTCCTAAACACTTGAAAGGCTTATCCTCATGTTCACCCTAGGCTCATTACTGCATCTCATAACCTGGGGACATACATCAAAAGAAAGGGTGAGCAGAAGGCCCATCAAAGGAAACAAGTGAAACATTTTACATATGAACTTGAGATACATCAATAAATTAATGAAAACAACTTTAAGGCATGAAAATGAAATCATGAGGCATATCATAATAAAAATAAAACTTTTTCGTAACATGAAGATGTGGCTGCAACATTTAATATTGACAATCGTTTCGTTTCACCAAGGTCCATCCACAAGGTGTCATTAAAAATTACCAAGGTTATTCACCAAGGCGTCGTTAAAAATTACCAAGGTTAGTCACCAAGAAGTCGTTAAAAATGGTCATCTCTAGAGATTAAGTCTTTACCCAATGCATTGGAGCGCTATCAGGGCGCACCCTTAAATTTTCCTTTATTATCATGTGAGCCACATATATCATCATCAAAAATTTCATAAATAACCCATATAGCATAAAATAAATGGGTTTCATTTCATAATCATAACGTTTTAGAAACTGATTTAAAGACATGATCTTTACGTCACTTTAAACCCACGGAAGGGGAGAGCGGTTTTTATGTATGTAAATCCTAGAATTTAAAATAGAACATTTTTGTATATATGTGAATAACCCAGTAGAAATAAGATCTTTGAGTATTCACTTAAAAACATGAAGTATGTTTGAGAAAAAGAGAGGGGCATTTTGAGACGAAAGTTCTGCAGCACAACGACTACATTATAGGGTTTTAGAAAACGTTGAAAAGAGAGGGGACATGGGTAAAACAATCATAAATGACCCATAAAATAGTTGAGGGACAGAATATACGGGATTTAAGAACATGGTAATGAAATTTGAAAACATACCATATGAAATAAAGAACATGAAAGGAAGACAAAAATAAGATTTCTCTTATGAAAATTCTGCAGCCTAATAGCGTTACATAAACTTCAACCAAAAATGAATTGATGATGTCAAATAGGGTCTCTCATAATATGAACATAAAAGATCAGTATGATAGATATAGAGGTCATACCCCAACATAATAAAAAGGAACTTGCAAAACTTGACATGGAATTAGAACTTTGAAAAGGAGAAGGGTGAAAGAATCCCTTAAAAATTCGACAGCCTAACGGTGCCACTTAAAACATCAAAATACTGAATTGAAGAGATAAAATGTGGTCTCTCATAATATTAACATAAGAGTCCAGTATGATAGATATAGAGATCATACCCCAACATAACAAAAAGGAACTTGAAAGAATTGACATGAAAGTAGAACTTCAAAACGAGAAGGGTGAAGAACCACTTAAAAATTCGGCAGCCTAACAGCACCAATTACAACTTCAAAATACTGAATTGAAGAGATAAAATGGGGTCTCTCATCATATGATAATAGAAGATCAGTATGATAAATTTAGAGATCATACCCCAAAATAATAAAAAGGAACTTGAAATACTTTACATGATAATAGATCTTGAAAAATGAGAAGGGAGAAAGAATCCGTTACAAAAATTTCGGCAGCCTAACGACGCCACTTAAAACTTTATAAAACGAAATAATGAGAAAAAGAGGGGATATTTTATTATATTAAAATTAAAAGGGAAGTAAGAGGAGTATCAAAGAACATTCTTTAACATAAGAACATGGAGCATAAAAGAAATTATATAAAAGAGATTTCTTGAAAAGAAAGAGAGAGGTCAGATCCCTTACCTTAAAACGTAACTCTTAAAACTCAAAGGTTTGGACCTTGAGGGCTTGGGGGAACCTTGGGAGGACTCCTTTGGAGGTAAGGAGACCAAAACTTCGTTGGGGGAGAGTGGGGAGTCGAATGGATGAGAGTATGGCTTGGTATTTATAGGGAAAGTGAGGGGACAAGGCATTAATGGCCAAGGGACACCTCATTAGTGGTTTTGGCAAAAACATGGGCTTGCCCAAGGTATTTGCCCAAGTTATTGGCCACTTGGGACACCTCATACCTTATCTTACTATTCATAAGTCGACCATATTGATTACATACTTAATACATCATTTAATGATGTCATTAAACACCCGTAACTTAAAAACAGTATTTTCACTATTCATCAAAAATTCAACTTTATCAGAATAATCCCAAAATTTCACCTTAACCAAATATCAATGCTCTGATTTCAAAAATGAAATCCATTTTATAAAAATAATTTTCTAAATATTTTTAAATAAAATTTTAATTAAAAAACACTATTCATCTGAAAAAACTAATACTTGAATAATAATTTATGAAACCGTTATTTAACCATTTTATTGAATCACATTACTTAATCAAAGTGCCTAGCTTATTTTAATATTTTCTTTAAGTGAGATTACTAGTCCATTTGGACACATTATTAATCCTAATCATAAAATCACTATTCATAATTTACTATTCATCAAAAAACAAGTTGATCTTATTAGACTCTAAATTTTGTACTGAACATAATTGTAGAAGACCACTTTTTGAAAATCATTACACATTTTTAATTATTTATGGTTTACATAAACATTTTTAAAATATCCTTTTTCTAAAATTCATCAAAAATATGCATACTATATTTATCCGGTCATTTGATAATTCATAAAATAAATCAAAATTTTTATTTAAAACAAAGGATTACACAAGACAGTTACGGTCTCCTTACATAGCCCCTTATCACACCAGCATAGGACCTAAGTGTAAGGTGCGCTAAGGTTAGAGATTCCGAGGGAGGCTCAGCCAACATCGCACGAGTAGTAATTTCTATCAGTTTGAACTTCTCACGAAGGTGATCCCATTCTAGTTTTATACGATGAAGTTCAGCTTGGGTTTGGTCCAGAGCAAAGCCCAGTGGTGCTACCTCCTTCCCAAGTTCTGTTAGATGAGCTTCGATCGGTCCAAGACTATTGGGTGAGGCCATTGAATCTTCTTTCTATATTAATTAACCAAGATGACTTGTATTTAGAGACAATAATCGAATTGTTTAGTTTACAGCGGTCATATTGACCAATGGTCAAATAATGATCAAAACCCAACAGTCTCATTTTTATTATACTAATGTTTTCAAATGAAACATTTTTGTTGCGTACAAAAATAATATAAAATAACACATAAAATTAGGAAACAAGATTTATTCAAAATTTCAGGTCGTTACACATTTCCCTTAGAAAAACCCCTATTCATCACTCTGTTGAAAAAACATATAGATATTTGGAATCACTTTATTAGGGATCTCACAAAAAAAGAGATATAACTCTTCAGTTTATCAAGATGCAAGATCAACTTGCTGATTTTTTTTACAAAATATTTACCATCTTATAGTTTTGAATACATTAAACAAAATATAGGAAGGATCACCATAAGGTAATCTTCTATATTTTTTTTTTGAAACCTATCTCCTTACATTTAGAAACTTTTTTTCATGGGGGGGGGGTGATGGGTTGGGTGCGTACATTTTCTTGTTAATCAAATTTTTTGTAATCAAAATTTTCATAATAAAATTATTTTGTAATAAAATAATTTTTCATAATCAAATTATTTTTCAAAATCAAATTATTTTTTATAATCAAACTTTTCCTAATAAAAATTTTTCATAATTAAAATTTTTCATAGTAAATTTTTTTTCAGATTTCAAAAATTTCCATTCCATAAAAATTTTCAGAATCTAAAAGTTCTTCAAGAAGAATTTTCATCATTACTAAATATTTTCTTATAGAAATCTGGATTGCATATTACCTTAATTAAATTTACATAATCAAATTTTATTTGTTGGTATTTTCATTCTGTTTTAAGAAACGTTTTCAGATTAACTTTCCTTAAATCTGAATGTGTTTCTTAAAAACCTCAAAATATCTGAACCTACCAAAATCCTTCATCGACATTAATTTCTTCTATCATATTTTAGGAATATTGATTCATCCATTGGATCAATTTAGAAATATGGACCATCGAATAAACCCCTATATAAAGTCTCCTTAATTGTTGTCCCACATTATTTTTCAAGCTCTTACATGTTGAAGTTCTACCACTCTACATAAGGCATGTTCTGAATTTTCTGGTTTGCCCAAATCCAAATGTATTTGGAAGCATCCTTGAAAAAGAAAATGCCTTCACCTAAGGTAGTTTCTGAATGGAATATGTAAAAAGAGCGGTTAGTAGATCTGAATATTTTCTCTACGTATGATTCTCTTATTTTGACGAATATCAAATTTAATGGATGTGTGAGTATGTGTGTATCCAAACTGAAGGCACATGATCCAGTTTATCCAGAGTAGCTATTAAATTTTTATGAGATAGTAAATTTTTTCATTCAATATGGTAAAGATAAGTTTTGTTTTAAGAGTTATGTGTAAAATTATTCCCTTTCTTTTAGCTTGTCTACAAGCATTATTGGAATTCCGTATGAGGGGGAAGCTAAATTCTTCTCCCGTAAGCTACCATATATATTAGGATATTTTGTTAAGGAAACTTTCATAGAGTGAAATGGTTTATTATAAGTAAAGACACCAAAGATCAACCTTCTCTCTATGATCCTCAATATCAGGGAATTTTGGGTCCAATGATTTCTCTTTCCAAGAAAAGGTGATTAGGATACCATAAAGATGAGTGATATCTACATTTTGAAATTTCTAGTGAACCTCAGGAAGATCAATCTAGTTATGTATGTTTGGTCTATGATTTCCAACATCAAGAATAGTGCCCTTAAATAAAAAATAATCATGTATCTAAAAATTAAATCCAATATCATAGTCCTTTTCATGGATTCATTCAAAATTCCCATGCTGTTTTAAGACAAGGAATTTCAAGTTTATGTTTCTTAGTGATGATACCCTATGTAGAAGGTATATTGGCTTTAACAACAATTCCAGAAAACTTTATGACCTGTTTGAAAGTGAGATAGAATCCTTATATAAGAAATAGGAAGTATTAGATACTTCTAAAAAGGCTGGGAAAAGGCGATAGATGTTGGAATTAACAGCTATTGAGAATCCTTCAATTTCGAAAACTCAGTAAGCTCCTCCTAAGATTAGGATGAAAAAGACTCTCCAGATGAAGTTATTGATAAGTGGAGATAAGATAAAAAGAATAATATGGAAGGTGATCCTAGCTTTCTATTGGACCCTATTGAGGAGAAATCCTTAAAGATCAAGGCTACTGAGGATTATAAGAAGCAAAAAAAAATAGAAGAATCCAAAGAAAAAGATTTCTGAGGCCAAAATAGTTCAAGCTATTCTCAAGGCTACTGAGAAATATTCTTAACAAATCTAGGTACCAGAATCATTTATACAAGACTCACTTATAATGACTCTAGGTAAAAAATGGTCATTTTAGAACCTAATGAAGAGGAAGATACTATGTAGGAAGAGGAAGAAGAAGGAAAAATAAAATGAAAAAGGGAGAGATACAGATGATGTCTTAAGGAAAGTTGACGAATATCATGAGAAGGATATTCCTTTTGAAAAATTTTGGTTTCACACTTCTTAGAAAGAATATTATAAACTTTCTACCCTAGGAAAAGGCGATGAAGGTCATGATGAAGTAAAAAACCATCAGAAGATGAGAGAAGAAACCATGAATTGGTTCAACATGAGAATCTAGTGGCAGATGTTGAAAAGTAATATTTTGTGCATGATAAGATAGTTCACCTATAAGATAGTGAACATGAATCACCATTGGCCGATGAGATCATTCTAAGAGATGATAAAGGAAAACAAATTCTATTTGATACACCTAAGAAGGTCATGGTGGCTAAGAACATTGTTGGTCATCATCATCATGTAATTTTTTAATTAATGAAGGGAATAGTACAAATCGAAAAGTATACAAAGAAAAAAATAAAAACAAAATAAGGACATGGGGGAACACGCCTCCCCCCTTAGCCAAAAGGCCTTAGGTGGCCTGAAATTATGAAGACAGAGTGCATCCCCTTTGATACAGTCAATACCCTTAGGATGGATACTCACATTAGTGTGAAGAAATACCTCCTCCATGATATGGAAGTCTACTGAGACCACGTGATCCACAACCTTTTTCTCTTCACTCTTGGTGGGAATAATACTCACTTTGTTATTAATCATTATTCTACATTTTCTTATTATATATCCAATTGACCAAGGAGAAAAGTTTGTTACATTTCAAGGAGTTGGGGACATTAATGGATTCCATTTTGATTTCAGAGATTTCAAGACCATTTTTCATACAAAGGTGGAGGCCGGTGAGAATTGCTTTCCCCTCCACCTATAGAGAAGACCCCTGGTCCAGTCTAGCTAATAAATCTAGGTAAATTGAACCATTTTGGTCACGTACCACACCTCCTCTATGTTGGATCCGTTGGATTAATGATCAATCATTTAAAACTGTCCTCCATGGGTCATGATTTTGTAGTTATATCCCTGAAGAAATTGGTTGTTACAATTCCTCTATTTCCAAGTATTGATTCGATTTGTCATCTGCATTAGCATTCATTTAATCAAAAATCATATTATTATTCCATGATTATGGACAAATATTTCAGGATTGGGGCTGATTTTAAATCTTTCTACATCAAGTAATGATGATCAGAAGAGTTCGTGCAAGGAAATCTATAAATGATCCATGAAGAAAATTGAGGAGCCGAGAATCTTTGATGAAATTCAAGACATTGTGAAGGATGATTTTGATACCAAAGATATCAAGATCAAATATCTTACAACATGTTTTAATGAGAAGATCATTCTTTTATAAACAGCCCCAAAGCAGGAAGATAAGGATTTGAATGGAAAACATAATTCAATTTATTTAAATCTGAAAAGGTAAAGAGATCTCAAAATTGAGTTTGAAGAAAAAATCGATAATTCATAAGAGCTTTTGAAGACTCAAGAAGAAATTATTAAGGCTTAGGAAGAAAATATCAGATCTCTAGAGAAAAAAAATGAAGATCAGGATCAAATTATCAAACATTTGTAAGAGGATCGAAGGGACTATAAAAAGCTGAAGACTCTAGCGAAGAATCTTATACCAAAGGAAAAATAAAGCATGATTTTCTCCCTTAACTCTGATATTTTGTTTTATTACCTTCCTTTTACAAGTTTTTCCAATCATAATGAAAAATTTTGGTTATTCTTTAAGTCTTTTTTTGTATAGTACTAATATTTTAGGTAAATTTTTTCCCACTCCCTTTATTCCGTTATGAAAATAAAAAAGGAGATAAAGGAATTATAAAAATAACACTATGTAATGACGAGAATTCCCTAAGTAATGGGGAGTCTATCTAAGGGGGGGTTTTATCAAATAATATTTCCTTATGCAAGAAAAAGAAAAATATCTTTAAGTAAGTAAATAATATGATCCATATGGATTTTAAAACCTAAGGGGGAGTTACTCATATTCAATATGATCCATAAGTAGAGGGAGATATGTTTTTCTTTTATGTTCATAAAGAAAAATTCTATGTCCTTATATTCATTCTTATAAGGATGTTTGTGCTTTCCAAAAAGGGTGATATTTTTGAGTCAATAAGGGTTCATTGGGAATTTTTCATTCCTCTATGTTTTGAAAATCACACACACCTTATCTTAAGACAAATTGTTTTTTCCTAACGATTATTTTCATAAGGAACATTTTCCTTCTCTACGAAAATTTTTATCCTTTCCATTGTTTTCATTGTTTCATTTTACAAACATTATAAATAAAACCCATTTTATTTTTATGTCTAAAATTTAGATTCTTATTTAAAACCTTATAATCATATAATTATGTGGATATAGAGTATTACATTTTTAGATTTGGAATTCATTGAAATTAAAACTCCAAATTCTCTAAAATTCAGGCTCTAAATTCCCTGAATTTTAGAATCTATATTCTCTGAAAATCAGACCCCAAATTCTCTAAAATTAAGATTCTTAACTCTCTGAATTTTATATTCTAAAATATCTAAAATTAAGACTTTGAATTTTCTGAAATTAAGACTCTGAATCATTTGAAAATTTGACTCTGAATTCACTAAAATTTAGACTCATAATTCCTCTGAATTTGGACGCCGAATTCCGCAGAATTGGAACTCTGAATTCCTAAAAATTAAGACTCTAAATACCTAAGAATTCAAAATCCAAATTACATAGAATTAACACTCTAAATTACTCAGAATTCATACTCAGAATTCCTCAGAATTTAGAATCCAGATTCACTGGAATTCATACAATGGAATCAATAGAATTTAGATTCTGGAATTTTTTGAAAATCAGGATCTGAATTCCCTTGTCTTGTAGACTCTGAACGTATATTTACTCAGAATCCGGAAACTATTTTTCATAGACTCCTAAAAATAGATTTTATTAATCAACTAAGTTTTCATTATACATGCTATTGTTATGAAATGATGTCATGCAATTTGTTTCTAATTAACCGTTGGTAGAGTGTCACGTGTACATGTCCCTCTAAAATTCATGGAAAAATATGACTATTGAAGGAGGGTGCTGGACATTTAAGATGTGCCTATAAATTGGGGCTCATTTTAATGATCTCATATCGGTTCTATCACTCTAGAGATTTCATGTTCCTAAAGTGATTTCTAAAGAGAGAAACTCTCATGATTTTTATAGATTTGTATATCATCTTCGGATTGCTTTTTGTGACACTGATTGTTATTGTGTACAATTGAGGTCTTCCAGGGATAGGATGAAAGAGGTTCTTACTACCTTAAATATCATTGGTTTGTTGGGATATCACGACAGATTCTGATATTTTTGCCGAGGGCTTAACCAGGTGTTGTTAAGACATACATTCTTGAAAGTATTAATCGAGGGACCTTTATCCAAGGTTTTTGGATACCCAACACTTTGGGTTATAAGATTTCATATTTGTTACTTGTTTTCTTTTATGTTTTTTCCACTCAATTTTGATAAAGGAAGACAGTATAACCATATTATACTTTCTTTTTATTTTATTTACATTGAAAAATATGATTCTATACCCTTTAAGGTATAATCTTAGCTAAGTAAAATTTCATTAACCTTCATTTTCGAATCATATTTCCCAAATGTAGAATGTTTTTTGGTAAAAATTCTTTAGGGTTTGTGAATTTACCATTTTAACAATGTTAAACAGAGTTATTGTTATGGTTAAAAACGAATGTTTTAAAACATATAATTCACCACCGCTATTATAATTGAGAATCTATATTCTTATTTCAATTCTAAATTCATATGGGAAAATTGGTGGATTATGGTCATTTAAGATATTTCTTTATTTATTCACATATATATAATTATATGCATTTAAATTGATTGATAAAATGTAAAATGATCCATGAAAATTAAATTGAGAACACTCGGTTGTTTTTATCCTTGGTTATTGTTTGGTAAATTAGTTTTAATTTTGAATTGTGCTATCAGTGTGGTTGTAATGCCTCTTGGTGATCTAGTGTTCATGTGTTGGTTGTTGTGGTTAATGAAAATCCTAGTGGTGATTATATAAATTTGTTTGTGGATGTTACTTTTAAGGTATACCATTTATGTTAAATTGGTTTTGTAAATATTACTATTTTCATAAGGTTCGCATATCGATGAGCACACAAATGATTATTTTATTTCTTTAGAAAATTCCCCTCTTGAACATGTTCTCCAATTTCTTAATTCCCATTTCTATTGTCCATTACCTCCTCCATCTCAAAAATAGTTCCTTTAAGCCTAAATGTTTTCATTAGTGATTCTCAAGTTTTAAAATGTCTCAAATGTGGTTTCAAATGTTCTATTACAAATCATGTTCTATTTTGAACATTAGAATTTGTTTTGGAGACCCAATGACATATAGTACTATTAGGAAATTTGAGCATGTTGTATGTTTTCATCACAGTTTTAGGAATTGAATATTATATAAACTCAATTTTTATAAAATATAAAGGCTATGTTGGAACCTTTTGAAGTTTTGGAAAAGTTGGTTTTAAAATTACATGAGGTGTAGGCCCAATTGTCACATTGGATGATGTGTTGTTTGAGGGTAACCTCTATGGTGCTCCTTATTGGGATAGGGGAATCACATAGGTGGTGTTGGTATTTTTTCTAGGGAAGAATGGTGGTTTTGGGTTTCATTTAATCCATGATTTTAATGACCTCTAAAATAACCACATACTAATATCATAGGATTAATTGGAATCATATAAACTATAGAGTCATGATTTATTATTGAACCTAATTAGATGATTTGGTACCCCTAGATATGTTGTGAGGCTAGGTGGGATGTTCCAATGTATTGGTGACTTTATATTAGCTAGTTGTTTATTTATTATGGATATTCACCATACACCGAAAGGTGATTCCAAACTGAGTACGTCCAAGGATTTCATCTAGAGATATTTCAAAAGTGCCCATGATTATTATTTTTATATTATATTTTTCTCTGCTATACTTTCATTTCTCCCCTTTAGTTTATTCTTCCTTGAACTGCCCCCTTTACATTCTCATATTTTTTATGATCACTTGATTTGGTTCATCCTTTTTGGTATTGGTTTTTCAAATTTGGTTATAGAAATGAAAATATTTTATGGAAACTATTTTTTAAATTGAATTCAAACATCTATTAATAGATTATTCTGAGAAATGAGATTTATGGACTCTATGGTGAATATATATTGAGCTGTTATGATCACATGCTCCTTGTGCCACCCGGTGTCAGTAGAACCAAGATATTTTACAGGTTTTGGTTTCTAGATTATTTATGCATGTTGAGTGGGTGGGTCTTGTGGATGGTGGTGACCTAGAGCTCACATGAAGATATTTTTAGTTGCAGTTTGGTTTAGTTTTTTTCTGTTTATGTCTTGATATTTTTCATTATATCTAAATATGTTTTTGCATTTATCGATTTTTAGTTACTATAGTTCTTGTTGCATGATAGGTTTGGGTTTTTTGATCTTGGGTTTTATAGGGATAAATCATTTCCATTGTGATATCTTTGATTACCAACACTAGTAGCCAGCTTCGGAGGATTAAGAATTCCTCTCAAGCCTTGTCTCGGGCTGGGATAGGTGCCAGGTCGGATAGTAGCATAGCCTGTTTTGTGACAGTAAGATCAAATAAAAGAATTCATTTTGAGCTACTAATTCTTCTTTTGGTTAATTATTTTTAGGGACAAGATTTTAATCTAATAAAAACTGAATTTTTTTCTTTCTAGATCATTTAAAAAACCGGTACCATACATTACAAGTCTCATGTAGTTCACCTCATAAAAAATAATAGATTATTACTCCTTTTTCATACCACACCATTTGGAGGAAAATAATTAGGGGAAAATATTTTTAAATATTGTTTTCTTAAACTATTATGAATTTATAGATTAAAATCATTTTTAGACTCATTTTCTTTATCATGGACAACTATTGGATTGTTTTACATTTAAATGAAAAAAAATCGATACTAACTTCTCAGTCATGAGGCATTAAGTAATAGATGATATATTTTTGTAATTTGGATCCAATTTACAATAAATAATTGATCATAAGATCCACCAAAGGGTGGAGGACATTATCACATGATGGGAATGATACTGAGTGTATCAATATTTAGTACATTTTGAAGATCAACATATTTGTGTTTATTACTCATAACCTAATAGATTATAGTCATGAATTTATACACTCCATGTCCCATACCATTTGGTTATTCATTGGGATAATCACAACATTACCTATCACACACATTTTTTACATGGTTGATCCAGGTTCCATAAATTTCATAAAATAAAAAGGGTTAATAAGATTAGTAAATAATAAAATCTATATAAAATTTGAGTAAATAAATACAACATTAATTATAAAATGTCTAATCTCATGAAAACTTCATTTATGCCTACAAAACATTTAGTTAAACATTTAAATCTTTTGGTTTAACCTATAAAACATTATTTCAACCATGAAACAATTGTTTCACTATTATACCATCAATTTAACATCGATTTATTGGCAAATTACCATTTTACTCTCCTTAAAATGAAAAAATTAAATAAAAAAATCCATGTTTGATACCATATAAGATGAACCAAATACGATATTAACATATATTTTGAAATATTTCCCATGATTATATGTTACGTCTCAAAAATAAAACACACTCTAAGAACCCAAATATTTTGTTTCTTTGAACATTAGATAGAAAACCATCTTATTAAAAAATAATTCCATAACACCTTCCTCAAAATAGACCAAATGTGATTTATTCTTAGACATATTCATATGTAAATTTTCTTAAGGAAGTGGGAAACATAATTAAAGGATGACCATAAATTCATAATAAGAGGATAAGTTATATCATCTATGTTTGTAGAATGTATCATTAGATCATGAATGTGAGAGGAACACCAAAATAATATATTTGAACTGCTCAATTGAATAAGATAATCTAATCGTCAGGTCTAATAATGATGTGTGATAGAATAATCATAATTTAAATAAAATGAAAATGGAATTGTAAAATGTTCATCATGAAAACTTAACGTATACCATAACATATGAAGATATGGTAATATGAAAATAATCATGAACAAAGGAGACATACCAAAGGAATTAGGCACATACATAATCATAGAAAATTATAAAATTTGGGAAGGTTAACCATAAATACCATCATAACATAGTGGATTAGACATCAGTACCTATGATATATAAAATAGATAAGTGGGCATAAATTCCTAAAAAGTTTAAAAATAGTTGATAAAGGAAAAGTTCCCTTATCTAATAACATTAAGTAATAGGCATCACTATCCACATCCTATTGAATTATCATAAGATATAAACATTAACTGTGGTGTTGTGGGGATATATAATTTAAGGACAACCCATAACAAAATGATAAACCACACATTAGGGTTCAACATGTAATATAACATAAATAATAGCTTTTCTAATACCTTAAATAAGAGTTAACAAAACATTCTTATAATGTATCACATAAGGATTAATCAATAATTAGATCAAATGATACCAAAAAGTATATCACCAAAAAAATTAAAGATCATATATATGTATAAATAATGAAATAGTCATGGATGATGGATATTCCATAGTATAAAATGAAATTGTAAGAGGAAAACTGAAATTAGTTTTTATTATTTTTTTTATCGTTGTGGTAAAACCAAATTTTTGAGTAACATTGAAATTCATTTTTATACAGGGGAAGAAAGACAGTGAAAAATTATTTTAATAATAAATCTCCAAAAAATAGAACATTGACAAAAATAATTGTATGGAAAAATAAATATTGTTCGGAACAAATAAAATTTATGGATTTGTAAAGAAGTATATTTTTAAGTATTTTTATTTATTTAATGAAACCTACATTCATAAAGAGGCATAACAGTTCTGAATTAATAGATGTTAAGTGAAATAGGAGAGTTATATAATTGAATACGTATTCTACATTAAAAATAAAAATATATATTCTTGTTGATATATAACATGTTCATTGTAGAGAAATACCCATTTTTAATAGATAGTTTCTTTTATAATAACATAATTTTTTGATTCAAGAATCAATCAAAAAGCAGCTTATTTAAAAATAAAAAAAATATTTTGTGTTGAAGAATAAGTCAATGATATTACTTTTATAATGAAATATAATTTCTATAGAAATAAATAGAAAATATAATGTGATATTGATAAAGGGAATAATATATTAAAATTATAAGATACTAGAAAAATAATAGTGTATGATTAATGAAATGAAATTATGTCAATAAAAAACTTATAACTATATTAACACATGAATCAATTTATAGTGAAAGAGATAAAATGAAATAGATGTATAAATCAAATGAATCAAAAGTAAATTATTTTAAAATATTTAATTGGGTCACTATAAAGATTATATAGAATAAAATATGATCATTATATAAAACATTTCTCAAAAAAGAAAATTGAGATGAAAATCCCTTACTATGGATTCCCACATTATCTGAAGTGCTCTAACATTATTTAAACACAAAATATTCCCTATATAACCTTATTTCGAATTATGTATTGGGGACTTATTCCTTTTAACTAGATAAATAGACCATGAGAAAGGGATATAAGTGGGGGGAATTGGGTAGGGATTTAATATAAATTCAAAGGATAGAAGTGTCTTGAAATGGGTTGTGGAGGGGTCCTCTTATAAATAAAAATGTAGATAATTTCATTGGAAAACGAATTTTAGTGAAGGTTCAACATAAAAGCACATGT
The DNA here is from genome assembly GCA_963277665.1 of Viscum album. Classification (NCBI taxonomy): domain Eukaryota; kingdom Viridiplantae; phylum Streptophyta; class Magnoliopsida; order Santalales; family Viscaceae; genus Viscum; species Viscum album. Next base: position 230,005,811 of record OY728125.1, read on the forward strand.
TACTTAGTGTATGATTGGTAAGGTATTGTTGGTTATAATAGTAGGATTACTTCACAAATTAAACAAACAACTTCTAAGATGCATACATATCAATATAGTTGTTTAAAATTTTTTCAATTTTATTTTACCTTTCTTTAACTCATTTTACATGATCTAATTATTTACCATAATAGATATATTTTATAAAAAAATAATATATACCATATTACCTAATTATAATGTTATGATTCTATCCTTAGAGTCTATTTTATTAAATTCAACTTCAAAAAGTGATCAAAACATAATGAAAAAATAACAAACATTTTTTTTAAATTATAAAATGAATTTATAATTATTACCAACTAATAATCATTAGATGAATGTTATGTTATTTTTAAATAATTTAGTTTCTTTAAATTTCATTATAACAATTTTTTTAATGTTATATATTAAAAAAACACATAACATATAAAAATTACCATTTTTAGAAAATAAAATATAATTACCTCTAAAAATTATTATTTGTTTATTTCAGTCAAGAATGTTTTTTTATATATGAATTAACTTTTATGTATATTTTTTATATTTTACTAATTTCCATCCATGAAAATTAAAAAAATCATATACATATTGGATACCTATGTGTCCAATGATTGTATATCAAATGGCCATATAAAAGTCGTTTTTCCATTTAACATTCCTATATATAGGTTTAAATGCTTCTTTAAAATCATCCATCATATTCAATTATTTATTTATCTAGAATTTTATCATATTACTAATGTTATTTTACAACTTTTATAATTTTTTAAATTATATTTCCTTTATCTATATTATTATTTTTATTCCAATTTAATATTATAACTTGATGGAATAAGGTATTATTAATAATAGTTTTGTGTTTCATATAAGGAAAGCTATCAAACACATGGGATTTATTTAAATGTAAAATTTCTTACTAAAATTTAGTTTTTTTAATTCATATCTATAAATACATATTGTAACATTATGTAGAATTTTGATATGTACTTTTTGAACTTTTTTTGGTGTACATTCGGTGGGGTTTTATTTGGGTTGTTTCTGGTGAAATTTTGAAAATTTCAAATCTTTAAGGAGTTTGGATAGTTAGTTAATAGTTTTGGAAAACCATGTGGCTTGTCCTAGGAAATCATATAGATAATGAAGTGTTACTAGTTTGGGAGACATGATTTTCCCAAACAGTGTGACCACTCCCTCAAACTACTTGGTTTCGAATAGTGGGGTTTTCTATGATTGGTGTGTGTTTAAAGTAACCTTGCATCCATACCATATTACCCAAATAGAAGACTAGGTATGGATCATAGTTACAAATAACTATGAAACATATATAAAAAACCTTGGTCATATGTTATTGATCCCCTAAAAATTAATTTTCAAATCATGATTCCCCAAGTATAACCTCTAATCTACCCCTCTTGAACCTAATTTGATTTTATTTGTATTGAGGGATATTAAGAAGTATTTTTGGATCCCCAAACCACTTCACTTGGAAGTTAAAATCACAATTGATCTATTTTTATCTCCTTTAGGTATGTAAGTGTCCTATCATGTTGTTTTCTTCTAAACTCTTCCTCTTTCCTCTTAATATATTGATATATCATAATGATTTTGTTGTATTTAATATCTATTTTTAGGGATACTAATTCTAGGTTATGTTTCTTTATCTATTATAAATTTATTATATATTTATGGATCCCATTGTGGGTGTTTTGTTGATTTGATTACGTGATTAATGGAAGGTGGATCTGTAATTATTTAGTCTTAAATTGAAACCTTTAATTTCTTTACTAAACTGAAATTTTTTTATAATTTCCTTGAAAACCTATATTTGAGATTGTATGAATTTTATTTTGATATTAGAATAAAATTTAAGAGAACCCCATAATAATATAATTGAAATTGTTAGGAGAATTTTAGAAAATTGAACATTTGATTTGAAACATGGATTGATTAAATTTATTTGATGATGGAATTTTTGGAAAATGGATTATATTGAAAGATGGTATGAAAGGGAATGAATTTTATGAAACCTATGACATATTTCTGAAATTAGAAATTCATTTTGAAAACTAAAATTGGGAAATTTTAATTTTATGTTATTTGAAACGTTTGATTTCCCTATGATTGATTGGTAGATTAACAACCTCATATGGGATACCCTAATGGGTTTTATATTGGTTTTTTGATATGGTCACACTTAATGGGGGTTTATATTGACTACACAATGTGGGAGCCCTTAAAAGGTGCAGTTTGATTTCCTCATTTGGGCTCCCATTAATGTGGTGTCAATTTAATCCCTAAGATGGGATTCCCAAATGGGGAGTTGATATCGTCAGGAAGAAATATGTATTTTGAGCTGTGGTCATTGATTATAGAACTTTTTTATTCATGCAGACCAATTTTCATAAATTGTTTATTTAATCATATTTTGAGATATCTTCCAAAATTTCTATTAAAATACTTTTTAAAAAAAATATGAAAATGAATTTTCCATCCTTCTTTTATTTAAATTGATATCATAATTGAGTTTTTGTTATGGAATTTTTTATTTAACACTTGGTGAGACCCTACAGGTCTTCTTTTCTCAAATCAAACTTTTTTACATTGGGGCATTGTGGATTATTATTTTCCAATCCTAGAAAAAGTGAATGTGTCACTTGAATGTTGTGGGTACTCTTGATAATTATGGCCTATAGAAATAAAGGTAACTAATGGATATGTTATAAACGTGATACATGAGTTTTTTGAAAATTTATATTGGAATATGATGGCTACCATGATGATGTACTACAATGGGATTGTTTTAATTGTTTTTTATAGTACACCCCCTTTAAGAGAGTTAATCATACTAACTTATATATATATTATCATCCATTGTTTTATGTAAAAAACCATTCCCATCTATTTATTATCTGATTCCTTGTGCTATTTATTATACCATGGGGATCGAGAATTCCCTTCCGACTATGTCGGAACTCGCTTGGGTATCTGGGTACCAGAGTATTAGGGATGGTTCATGAAAATTTGATATCAAAGGTAGGTTTTCAAACATTGCATGATTTTTTATGATGTGTTTATTTCCTTTTATTTAAGAGATAGTATTTTTGGGTCATAAGAGGTAGTTTCAAGTGAGTTCCTACCTAGAACTCATCGTAACAAGCATTAAGTCACCTTCGGTGATTGGGGAAAGTTTCTTAAGAAATGTTTTGATCTTATTATAGTTTTAACATTATTGTTTTAGTGTTTTTAAATCCCAATATTAAATTCCTATTGATGGAATTATTTTTATTATATCCCCAATCATTGTTTCCTTGATCTGCATAATGTTGCTGACACATTTTGTGTTTGTTATAGATGTTATGCGACATAATTCCTCTGAGAATATGTTTGAAAAAGGACATTGACGGAAGTTACTACTAAACCAAAATGATAAAATCCTCCAGTGGACCTGGATATTTTTGATATTGTGATGTGTGTTGTCTTGGCTCTAGGACATGCACCGATACCCATTACTATAATTTAGGCTTTAGTTGTGGAACCAGAAGAGGAAGATTATTTGAATAATTCTTAATTATTTCTTCACTAGAATCCACTATCTTTTTACATATCTAAAAAACCTTCATAGGATTTGGATTGGTTGAAAAATATCAAGATTAATTTTGAGTTCTTGGAATCTCTCAATTCAATTAAGGTAAAGTGTACTACATTTATTCTGGGGGACTAGTGGGAGATGTTGGGAGTTCATGGTGACAATGAAGATGTATGAGGGACTGTAATAGAAATAATTTAGAGTCCTTTTAACTAATTAGTTATATATATAGTTAGTGGTCTTAGTAGATTCTTTAGAGTTTCTAAACCACTAGTAGGGTGAAAAGACAATTATGAAGTATGTGAACTATTTTGATAAGATCGTATATTATTCTCCTAAGGAAGTAAAAAATTAAAGACTAAAGAAATAAAGATTTGAGATGGATCATATTGATAAAATCCAATCAAAAGTCTTCATGTTGAATCTAAATTTTGCAGATAACAAACTTTAGAGAGCATCGATGGATGAGCTTGATCTGGCTAGTAAGTGATGTTTAATAGGAGTTCCTTTTTCTCCATCTGACAGTTCAATGAGTATCATTAAGGGAATTATAAAGTGGGATGAGTATAATGGTGGTGCTAGAGAGAATGATTCTTCCGTACCTTCTAAAGTTCCTCAAAATTTCCTTATAACTTTCTTCTAGTGAGGGAAGGACAAGAATTCAATGTGGGTTTGCATCGAGGTACCCATTAGATATAGATCATGTGGCCACTCTGGCCACCTACAAAAGTCATTCCATATCTTTTCTTCTCTGTGAAGTGGCATGATCTCATCATCAACTAAAAATACTATAGTGAAATCATGTGATTCATAATCTAAGGGTCCCAACTGAAGGCATAATAAATGATGCTTTTTTACAATATAAAAGAGTCTCAATAGGAAGTGGATGTTGTTCCAATGACCATGAGAGCTAACACTGATATAGATTCATCATTAATGATTTCTTTTTTTATAATGGTTTAACTAATGTTGTGATCATAAAAAATATTCCTATAAAGGATTTATATTATGATGTAGATTCTACTCCTCCCCTTAAAATTATGAGAGAATGGGGTCTTTAATGTCCTGGTTGTGTTTTATCATTATTATAGTTTGAACATACCAATGAATTTTTAGTTATTGATGTGAATCAAATTGATGAAATTATTATAAAGGATTTGTTGATTTCTAATAATTTACAAATTGACAATTATATTTACTGAATATCCTTTACTGTACCCATTTGGGTGTTCCATATATTTCTGGGAGATTAGGATATGAGGTTGATTAGAGTCAGACCATCTTTTTGAAAATTGGGAATGGTTGTGTCAGTGTTTTATTTTTAATAGGTGTTTGAATATTTGAGTAAAGATCATTCTCCATTAATAGTTGAGTTTATAGACGTGATTCAGTCTGATTTATCTGGTATTTAATCAATAATAAAGGTAGAGTTCTCTAACACATGGTACTCTTCTAGTATCTATTCCATCATATTTTATGTCACCCATAGAGTTAAAATAGGTAGATACTTGATTAGATGATATATTAATGATATGATTTATATTCCCAATTGAGTCACCTTAGGTGAACCTTTTCTATTTGAGAAGAAATATGATGGAATACTTTAACACTATATTGATTAATGAAAACAAAATAGATTTACGGTAATGAAAAATTATATGCTACCATAGATTGATGTTCTATATTTACATTTGAAAGGGGAGAAGAGGATCTCAAACATTGACCTTTGGTCTGGTTATCACAAGTAGAGAATAAAATAATTTAATATTCCAAATACTTCCTAATTCAGAAGGTATAGAAACATTGAGTATCTTGTTATGCCATCTATCCTGAACAATGCCCCTAAATTATTTATTTCTTTGATGAACATAATATACCTCGAGTACATAGATTCATTCATAGTGGTATTTGTGAATGAAATTTTGGTTCATTCCAAAACCACAGAAGTTCATGTGAGTCATCTAAGAGTAGTTCAAGAAATATTTATTGATCAAATAATTTATATTATGTATTTAAAGGGATATTTTTTTAATTGAGATTTTCATTTCATTGAAAACATGGTCTAAGCATAAACAATTTTAGTGGATCTAGAAAAGTTGATGGTTTTTATGACCTGGGAACGACCATGTATATTTTTAAAAGAATAATTGTTATTGGACTAGTTGATGTATTATAATAGGGTTGTTGAATATTTTTCAAAGTTGTATTCTCTAATGAATTACTTCCCTTAGAAGGGAGTGATGTTTTTTTGTAGTGAATATTTTCAGATTTTTTTTGAGGAGTTGGAACGCCTTTTGAATTATATACCAGTGTTGACCCTACTAGTAGTTGGGTTGGGCTTTGTGGCCTTTTAAGACACGTCAAGTTCATGTTTTGGATGTTTTATTGTGAAGGAAGATCATGTGGTAGAAAATTTTTCCAAACAACATACACCAAATGATAATAATTATCTACCCATAGTATTGAACTCACAACTGTGATTCATTATCTTAAGAGTTGGTAGCATTTCCATTTCATAAATAGGGTTACACTTTATTCCAACTAAAAAAGAATAATTTATATCATCTCTTAAATATATTTGAACCTTCTATAGATGCATTGGGTAGAGTACCTATATACTTTTGATTTTGACATTGCCTACACCAATGGGAAGGGGAATGCAATTGCTGATAATTTTATCATGAAACTTCAAACCTTGGCTCTAAAGGAATCATTAGAAGAGTGGAACATGATAGATCTTTTTGATATATTTCGTTTGTGATTCTAGGATAAAGAGGTCAATGATTTATAACAAAACAAATTCTTATGAGTTAATTTTTAAAAATAATATAAATTTATTTGATATCTCTGTTAAATGTATCCCTGATGTTTGGTTGCATTAAATGCGGAATTTAGTTTTAACAAACCATGATATATTTATATTATTATTGTTTAATTGTGACCATTACAACCTTACTGTTAAAAATAGATATATGAATAATAATAACTAATTTTTAAATATTATGTATAAAGGTTTTATATACATAAAACTTATTAATGAAATCTATTTAATTATAAGATATTTCTTTATATGTTTCAAAAATGGAATTAACTCCAAAAATGTTTTTATTTCATTTTTTAAAAAATAATAATAGAAATTTTTACCAATTTTAGAAAATAAATTATTAGAAATAAAATATAATTTATAAATCTAAAAGTCAAAATTATTCTATGTTGAATGTTTTGAGATTTTTCTAAAAATATTTTTTTATGGATAGTGAGTAATACTATTTTTATTAAGGATTTTCATTTCAATTAAGAATTTAAAACTTTATAGTTTTTGCAATATGGTTTTAAAAGTAAAATTAGTAAAATTATATGTATATATATGAATCCAATACTATCATTGCAATAAATTTCATATTGAGTTTTTATATAAAAATATTTTAAACATTATATCATTTTCTATTTGAAAACTCATTTTCTCATCGCATATGCATGTATAATTATAAATTAAAATTTTACTATTCTATAATAAATAAAATAGAATCTATATAGGTAATAAGAATAATTTATATTATCTAATACGATCAACATAATTTTTAACTATTATCAATAGTTAAAAAATAGTATTTACCGATGTTAAGGTAAATGTGGGTTTACTAGGGGTTAAACAAAAATTATAATGGTAAAACATGATCCAAAACATTTCTAAAACCCATTATCAAGAAATATTTAGACCATATAATTTCTATATCTCAATAAAATTCTATTTTTATCATTTTTTCATATGAAATTCATCGTTACACATTTTTTTCCAAACATTACACATTTTTTTCAAAACATTACAACAGTTCCTAAATTTATGTTTGAGCTCATAAATACAATATACGGAGGATTCAGGTTAAACCTATAGAGGTTGTCTGATGAAGTGGTAAAGTTTTTTACGATTCATTTATTATTTTACATCATCTGTCCAAATCCTTAAATATTATTATATTATTATTAAATAATTACATCATTATATCACATAAAATTATAATATATTATGTTAATTTCATATACTATATTTTCCCCACTTTCTTAAAATTGGAAAAAAAATCCTCATTTATGTGTACGATGAACTACCACCTTGTGAACTGATGTTATTTATTTTCAATCGCCACCTCTAAAACATGGTTATAATGATGAATTAATTGTATTATATATATATATATATATGATAATTTCATAATTATAGAATTATTATATCACATATACCTTATCGCTTATCATTTTGTGGGAATATTATAATGTCTCTTGTCTATAAGTTGATCTACCACCTCACAAAGTGTTGTGTTTCATTCGTGATTTACATAGAAGTTAAGAATGGTGGGTTTAATGAACCTATGAGATATATATAATATAGAAATAATTCTAAATGATATATATTATTTACCTTTATTTACATTAATTCTTTAATAAAATGGAAGCAACACTCATGCTGATGTACGACCTACTGTCTCCATGAACTGTGTACTTCATTTTTTATCTCTAACTTTTATAGATTACTATAAATTGATATATAATGAAGATATATGATGTTTATCTCATTATTAAAATTCTATATATTATAAAACCATGATCAAATTAATAGGAACAAAAATAGAAATTAAAAACATACACAAAAAACAATGCAATTATTGCTTGAAACCTAAATTATATATGGAATTGATAGTAAAAATTTAATAAATATTCATAAGTAAATCATATATTTAGGGATATATATAATTATGGTACTATGATATATTGATAATAAAATTAAACTTTTTACACAAGATTTTTTAATGTGTTTGATGCAATTGAACACTTATGGTAATATATTTTAGTCTCACTTTTTTACTTCTCTGACACACATTCCATATTCACCACATATTTCATTTATGTGGTGTATATAATTCCCATTAATTTATTTTTTTTCACACAAAAATTATGTGGATATTAATATTCAATTGAGAATCTCTATTTGATTGGGTTTATGATTCAATGTTAAAAAATCGTAATGTTTTTATGATACAATCTCATTGTTTATCAGAATTGTTTATGAATATGATTATAATGATAAAATCTTACGATATATCTCTAAATAGACACTTTAATTTTATTATACTCTTGTTATTTCATTAGAAAATATTTTCCCCATTAATTTTACTCTCTATATGTAATCAATAGTTGAAAATATTTGTTTTAAGAAAAATCGTCTTTATTTCACTCTTTGGTTGAAAACCTTATTTATTACTGATCCATATTTAAAAAAATAAAAAAATGTTTTTAACATTATAAAAATGATTTATTAAATGAAATTATTTTAATGTTTTAATTTTTATAAAAAAATAAAAAAATATATTCATGACTTTTTCCAAACTAATCAAATTTGGATTTTACCAAGAATTTGAAAGGAATATTTATTTTAATTTTTATATAATGAATGGAATTTAATATCAACATTTCCAATCAATGTTATAAAGATTCATTTTTATGTTACAGATCTTCTTTTCAAATCAGAGGATTTCAAAAAATTGTAATTAATTTTTAGTTTCAAAACGTGATTTTCAAATAAATGTTAGTTTATTTAAGAATTGTTTTAAGGGACCTTTAAAGCCTCATTTATGCATTTCCAAGGATATTTTCAAAGAAAAGTGTTTTTAAAATATTTTCTATATTGAAAATTTATTTTTAATGGGGAAAGTCTATTTTCTTCATGAAGTGTTCCATTTGATATTTCTAATTCATTTTCAATCAAACCTGATAACTTTTAATGATACTTATGCTTTACGAGGGATATGATCAAAAGATACCATTCTTATTATTTCTCTGAATGGTTTATATTTATGATGTCAATATTTTTATGAAACCTAATTCACTTCCACAAGTGATACAATGATTTTTTTTTGTGAAATTGGATTCGTATTGGATTGGTTATTCTATGATGAAATGATAAACTTATTATGAAACATTTTTATGTTTCATAGGTTATGTTATAAAGAAGTAATTAAAAAAACTGATTTATTTTCATTGGGTTTGATATGATGAATAATTTATGATCTTGTGATGACTGTATATATGTTTATTATTATATAACTGGTGGAACCAATGTCTCCCTCTAATTAATTCATTAAATATGCACAACTCATGGATAACATGTTATATGTAAACCAAATTACATGTTAATAGTATTATGTGTAAACCTGATCACATGTTCAAAATGTTAGTCTTGGACCTGATTAAATATTCACAATATTTGGAATGAACCTAATTACATGTTTATAGTGTTATCCATAGACCTGTATTTCATTCTCATAATGTTATGTATGGATAAAGTGGCATTTACATAAGTTTATCTGAGGGCATGATTTCCTGTCATTAACTCAATGTTTCAAACTCATTTTATTTATACATGTCCATAATTCTATAATATTATGCTTATCTTAAACCAATATGTTTAATGCCAAAGTTATGTTCTCATGGTTTACTTTATTTAATTATTTTATGATTCATGTCTTATGAGTTTGTAGGATTTATGCCATGACATAAGTTTATGATCCATGATATGAAGGCTATGGTTTACATATGTTATTATCAATCTCTCGTGGACTTATGCTCATAATATGTTGATATATACCTATATTACCCTTAATGAGAATATTATATCACCATATATTATGTTTTATTTCCCTAGGTTATGGTGAAATTTATTATATATGATATGTCTAAGACTGATGAAATTATAAAGAACTTAGTGGGAGATGATGTGGATCACTTATGGGCTAGTTTTTTACATATCCATAATTCCAAAGGAATTAAAACTAAATGATTATATAATGTATCATTATATTATATAGTCATTACATATCTATTACGATGTAATATTTATATATGAGAAGTTTGGGTATTCACATTTGGTACTATATAATGGTTTAGTTAACCTTTAGAAACTAGGATGAGAAAACTTTACGGAGATTCCTAGTTATATAACTAAGGATATATTTAGGGATATGTCTAAGGATAATTCTATGGATGGTTCGTAGTATAGTAATTTTTCATTTATTTTTAGTAAAGTATACAGTAAATGTTTTCCATGAAATTACATCACTATCAATATATTACAGCTGGATTTCACTATATTACAGAGGTATGTAGGGGTAATAAATCTAAAAATTGCACATTGAGTTCGACTCAATCATATCCAGGTTCAGGAAAATGGGCCTTTATCCACAACTAGTTTGACACACTTGGGGGATATATTTTTTAAATTACCAAACACTAATGAACCATCATGATGAATTTGGGTAATGACAATGAATGACCTAGGTTATGACTACAGTGTCATAGTTTGAAAATTATATGTCATGATTTTGACAAGGCATATATGATTTAACCTTATTATGTGGTTTTCAACAATGATCAGTGTTCCTTGCACTATGAATTTACGTTTTAGTCATTGGGTGGAGACTAATTGAACCATGTTAATATTAAATTCATTGTAAAGTTCAATGATTATCCTTATGAGAAACCAAATGTTATGGATTCTTGAATGAAAAAACTCATTTTAATACTCACACAACATTATGAATCTATAAATAATTCATAAATTCAACAAAATAAAACGGTGAAACAAAAATATATTGACTCCTTCATCATGAAACGTCCACAAACATTTAGTTGGTCTGTTGATAGACTAGTCACTAAAAAATGGATCAATACTAATTAAAATATATTTTCCATTCTATAGTGTTCATACCATGAAAATTTCATTTTGTATTTCCATCATTTGGAGGGAAACATAGATCAATGGTATATCCTTTTTAAGAAAATGAGTTAAGAGGATGTATATAACGACCCATACTTTACATACATTGTTAATACTTCAAAATTGAAGCACACTTATTACAACATATGACAAAACCACAAAGGACCATATAGGTATAGTGTCTTTAGAAACTGGGAAACATAAACAACTGGTTCATAAATCTTCTACAGTGTCTCCCATTTATTTCATCATATTTAGGGTCCCTTTTAGCATATTCTACTTAATATCCATCTTCCTGTCCTGGGGAAAAGAAAACATAAAAGGGTGAGCTCAAATGCTCAGCAAGGGCAAATAAAGGAAATAAAAATCATATCATATCTTTTTGAAAATCAAAACCTGCAAAGGAGATCATAATATCATATCATGGAATAAATCATAGAAGTGAAAATGAGATCCCCATAATCATAACATAAGACTTGAATCTTTGTGGCATGCACACATAATCATGGAAATCATTTCTTGTTAGTCATGACTCATTGCCAAGACTATCTTAGTGGACAAAGTCCCTTTCTGAACCGAGTTCACTCCTCGTTTTAGTCCTGTATCACTGAACCGAAATAACCTTCCGTTCCAGCCATGTCTATCTCATGAGATATAAAATCTTTACCCAATGCATTGGAGGGAGATATAGGTCCCACCCATCTTATAATGAATTCTTTCTTATGTGTGCCACATAATCATAAATCATACATCATCGTATAACACATGTAACAAAAATGGGATTCTTGAAACATCATGACATCATAAATCAATTCATATAAGATAAAGGAATTCATAAAATTAATTCCATCACAACATGATCAAATAAATTTAATAACAGGGATAAAACAGAACCCTTTATTATCTTAGATGGAAAATAATTTTGATAAAACACTTGAACTCCATTCTTGAGGAAAATATCCTTTCTTCTTCAAAAACATTTTTCCTTTCATAACATGTCATACAACTTTAAAATAAAAGAAGTTGATTAAAAATAAACTTGAAAACTTGTAAAGGAAGCTTCTTGGGAATAATGTTTTAAAAATCCATTCATGCCGTATAAGTTAAAAAAAACATTCTTCGTACTTTTGTCGGAAAAGTCAAAAAGTACCTCGTACGAAAAACGACAAAAGATTCCTTTCATATCTTTTACTAAAAACCCACCGAAGGGTAAAATTGGATATAAACTATTGTATAATGATGGAAATAATATTACATATTGAGGGAACATGGATGTGGATGATAAAATATACCCCAGTAATTACCAAAGTAAAAACAATCTCGGATAAAAGTGAGATTGTGATATTTCCCTTACCTTAGGTCCGATTAGCTTTGTACGTGTCCGAAGCTCCTGTATAATGGTTTAAATAATGTTATTGACTTATTCCAGAATCATACATATTTATATGATATCATATATGGTCATATTATTAGCTTCTTGTTAGTAATATTCCATTGTTACTTGTTACTCGGGTCTTTATAACTTTTTGTTCTTATGCGTGTTTTGTCGAATAAATTCTTATTCTTATCTTTAGGTTATAGATAATTCATTTCCAGAATGGTATTAGTGTATTATATACCATATTCATTCATTCAATTCATTTATATAATCATTATGAAATGAAGATCATGTAGAACGAGTCGCATCACATCGTGGAGACGGTATTCCGTACGTACGCACGAGTGATGATATCGTTCCTATGATCGTGGAATTGTATTGGAGTATATATATATTTTTTCAGTATCAATATTACTTCATAATAATCATATTTAGTTACTCATTACACCATTATAACCATCCTTGTAAGGTGATGGTGGAAAATAGATTACACCACGGCGTGGAGACGGTATTCCGTACGTACGCACGCGTGGTGATTTCATTTTTCCGTAGGATGGATAGAAGGTGAAATAGGGTTGTTTCATATTTATAATAACATATCAGTATGTAAGTAATACTGATGTTATTACTTTATCATGAAACAACTAAAGAAGAAGAATTTGAAGAAGAAAGAAATTGAAAAGATCGGTAATGGATATTACCTCTTCTTTGGAACGCCTCTTTGAATCCTCCACTTAAGGAACTAAGATTGGTATTTGGAGAAGACCAGGACCTCTAGGATTATTCTAGGGAAGTGGAGAGGAGAAAATGGCAGGGGTTGTCCGAGCTTGAGTGCTCACTTTGGTGTGAGGAGGAGGGGGAGGAGGTGCCCTTTTATAAGGGAGGAGAGGGGCACCTTAGGAATATCTCAAAATATTATTTTATATTAAAGTCAAAATCGGTTTATAATGGTTCCAAAGGGTCTTATTTCGAAGCTAAAGAGGGGAAGGGTCGAAATCCTATCAACCAATAGGATTTAGACAAGTTTAGGGTATTATTTTAACCTTATCAATTAGATTTAACTCTGAGTTAAATAATTTAACTTTTACCATGTCTTTTTGTTTTCTTTCACTATATGGTTAATACACTTACTATAACATGCCAAACGAACCCCAAATTGTTTATTATTAAAATATATATCCTTATCTAAGTCATTTTGCCGAACCTTAGATTTTTAGGAATAAAATAACAATTAGTAATATAATAGTTGATTTAAAAACTATATTGTGTCAATTTTGACACTATTTGATATATGATTTTTGTGAAAGTCATAACAGAATTATATGTTCGAAAAAAGTTGATTAAATCAACACTAATATATCATAGTAACCTGGAAAATTAGTGGAATTCATAAAAAGTCTCAAATTACATTTATTTTGGTGTTTATAACATCAATTATGTCAATATTTCATTAATAAGATAATTACTGCATCATCTTTGTGTCATAAATAAATTAAATTATTTGATGTCTAAAAATTACAAATAAAATATCATCATGTAGGAAACCTTTTTAGCTTTCTAATGAATATTTACAATCGAATTTATCTTATGTATAACCCCATATTAAAAATGATTTACTTATTAAACTTTGATTTTAACTATTTTAACCCTTCTTAATAATAAATGTCCTAATCTAATCCAAGTGGGCCTAAATGGTCATATTTTATTCCTAAGTTTGTTTTTGGTCGAATTACACTTGTCCAATATAATTAGGACATGTGTTAGGGTAATATTAATATCATATTTACCCTTAGTTACCCTATTTACTATTAACCGCGGTAAAAAAAGTAAAAAGTTACTATTCACCAAAAAATTATTTTCATCTCATTGAACCACATTTTAGTCCTTGATATTAACCGTGTCTCTCGGATTTTCGAAATTCCAATCACAGAAGCGGTAAAATTAAGTTTTATGCAAAATTCAGTTTTTAACCTACCACTTAGTGGTTTCACTATTCATCAAAAATTGAAAGTTTTCAGAAAAATACCAAAATTTCACCCTAGGCTAATTTCGATATTCTGAGTCCAAAAATGAAGTCCATTTTGAAAAATAAAATTTATAAAATTCCAAAAAGTGGTTATTACTATTCATAACGGCTAGTTTTAATAGCATAATGTTGTTTAGTGAAACTCGGTATTGCGTACGACGCAAGCTATCGAGGAAGGTCGCGATTGCGTGTAAAGCAAGCCAAGCAAGTGTTGTATAGAAAAAGATTCCTTTGATGATTTATATAACATAAAAGTCTCGGGTGTTACATTCTACCCCCCTTAAAAAGAATTTCGCCCTCGAAATTCGTCACTTTGCAACAAACAGATGAGGATACTTCTCCCTCATCATATCCTCAAGCTCCCATGTAGCTTCTTCAAGTTGGTGGTTTCTCCATAAAACTTTCACCAAGCGAGTGGTCTTGTTTCGTTGGACTTTTTCGCTACGATCCAGAATCTCTATCGGCTGTTCTTCATAAGAAAGATCTTGCTCCAGCGGTACAACTTCTGAGCTGAGTACATGTGAAGGATCTGGTATGTACTTTCTCAGGAGAGATACATGGAACACATCGTGAACTTGAGAGAGATTCGGTGGAAGCGCCAATCGGTAAGCTACCTTCCCAACACGATCCAGTATTTCGAAAGGACCGATATATCTAGGGCTCAACTTCCCCTTCTTTCCAAATCTCATAACCCTCTTCCAGGGAGATATTCGTAAGAACACTTTATCACCCACTTCAAACTCTAGGTCTTTTCTTCGGTTGTCGGCATAACTTTTCTGTCGACTCTGAGCTGCTCTTATGTGTTGTTGAATAGATCTGACCTTTTCTGCCATTTCATCAACGAGATCAGGTCCTAATAGCTTTCTTTCCCCAACTTCATCCCAGCAAGTTGGAGTCCTGCATTTCTTTCCATAGAGAGCTTCATAAGGAGCCATCTGAATACTGGAGTGAAAGATATTATTATAAGAAAATTCCACCAAAGGTAGATGTTGATCCCAACCTCCTTTGAAATCCATAGATTAAGCTCTCAACATATCTTCTAGGGTTTGAATTGTTCTCTCAGACTGACCGTCTGTCTGGGGATGATAAGTAGTGCTGAAACTCAACTCTGTATCCAGAGTATGCTGAAGACTTCGCCAGAACTTCGAGGTAAATCTCGGATCCCGATCAGATATAATAGAAAGTGGTACTCCATGAAATCTTACCACTTCCTTTACATATATCCTGGCAAGCTGATCTAGAGAGAAATCCTCTCTAATAGGAATGAAGTGTGCAGACTTTGTGAGAAGATCAACTATGACCCAGATAGCATTATTGCCTTTGGATGTTTTAGGAAGTCCTCTGACAAAGTCCATAGTGATGTTTTCCCATTTCCATTCGGGTATGGGTAATGGTTGTAACATCCCCTTAGACTTCTGTCTCTCAGCTTTAACATGTTGACAAACCAAGCATCGAGATACATATTCAGCAACATCTCTTTTCATGCCATCCCACCAGAAGTACTCTTTCAGGTCCCTAAACTTCTTCGTGCTTCCAGGATGAATAGAGAATGAAGAACTATGAGCCTCATCCAGCAGCTCTTTCTTTAATTCGGGGATGGGAGGAACACAAACCCGATTCCTGAACTTTATTATCCCATCACAATCAAGGTTGAATTCAGGAACATTTCTCACCTTCTTTTGTAACTCGACATCTTCTTTCTGTGCCTCTTTAATCTTCACATGTATAGATGGTTGAACATTCATTTGAGAAAGATAAGATTTTTCCCCTTCCATTATAATTCCAAGATCCATCCTTTGTAAATCCATAAATATTGGATCTTTTGTGATCCTCATCATGGATAAACTAGCATGGTCTTGTCGACTTAATGCATCTGCCACCTTGTTTGCTTTCCCAGGGTGGTAATGGATTGAGCAGTCATAATCCTTAATCAGCTCCAACCATCTTCATTGACGCATATTCAACTCCTTTTGTGTGAAAATATACTTTAAACTTTTATGATCAGTATAAATATCACACCTTTCACCATAAAGGTAATGCCTCCAAATCTTTAATGCAAAGATTACCGCAGCCAACTCCAAATCATGTGTTGGGTAATTTTGTTCATGGATTTTCAACTGTCGTGAGGCATAATCTATCACCATATCATTTTGCATAAGAACACACCCCAATCCCTTCTTGGATGCATCACTGTAGATCACAAACCTTTCTCCACTACAAGGCAGTGTGAGCACAGGTGCACTGGATAACCTTCTTTTCAACTCCTTGAAATTCTCTTCACATTCCTCTATCCAGACAAACTTAACTCCTTTCCGAGTCAACTTGGTGATTGGATTAGATAATCGTGAAAAATCTTTTACAAAACGTCGATAATATCCAGCCAAACCAAGAAAACTTCGGATCTCAGTTACTGTTGTTGGTCTCGACCATCTTTCGATAACCTCTGTTTTTGCTGGATCCACAGATATCCCCTCTTTTGAGATTATGTGACCCAAAAATGCAACTTTTTGAAGCCAAAATTCACACTTGGTAAATTTGGCATAAAGCTTCTCCTTTCTCAGGGTCTTCAATATAATTCTCAAGTGATCTTCATGCTCTTCCTTTCTCTTTGAATAGACAAGAATATCGTCTATAAAGACTACCACAAATTGATCAAGATAGTCTCTAAAGACTCTATTCATTAGATCCATGAAGATAGCAGGGGCATTAGTAAGACCAAATGGAATCACTATAAATTCATAGTGTCCATACCTTGTACGGAAAGCCGTCTTTGGTATATCCTCCCTTTTGACCCTTAATTGATGATACCCTGAACGAAGATCAATCTTGGAAAAGTATTGAGCTCCGCGTAGTTGGTCAAATAGGTCATCAATGCGTGGGAGAGGATATTTGTTCTTGATAGTGATCTTGTTAAGTTCTCGATAATCAATGTAGAGTCTCATTGATCCATCTTTCTTCTTAACAAATAGAACAGGTTCTCCCCAAGGTGACGCACTAGGGCGTATGAATCCCTTATCAAGATTCTCTTGGAGTTTCTTCTTCAATTCCTGCAACTCAATTGGGGCCATTCTATAAGGTGTCTTTGAAATAGGCAAAGCACCCGGTACGAGTTCTATTGAAAACTCAACTTCACGATTTGGTGGAAGACCTGGTAATTCCTCTGGAAAGACATCATCAAACTCCCATACAATGGGCATATTCTTAATCGTGAGTTTCTCACCAACCATTTGAGATAAATAACCTTCATTTAGTGGGATCAATACCCATAAGATGGAAGAAATTTCCACTGGAAGGTTATGTTCATCCTTGCATTGGTATACGATCGTAGATTGATCTGGAGTATGAAATGTGACTTCCCTTCTTTGGCAATTGATATGAGCTCCATGTAGAGAAAGCCAATCCATGCCAAGAATCACATCAAATTCCACTAAAGGAAGGATCACAAGATTTGCAGGAAGCACTTTCCCACAAACTTCGATCGGAGAAGAATTATAAACTTTTGATGCGATTGATGTGCCATTAGGTGTTGTCACAGCTAACTCAACATCTAATTTTTGAGGTAGTACGGTGATACCCTTAGAAAAGTCTTCAGAAATAAAAGAGTGGGTGGATCCAGAATCAAATAAAACATTTGCTACTTTAGAGTGGATGGTAAGTGTACCTTTCACCACATCGTTATCGTACTCCACATCACTGATAGAAATTGCATGTGACTTTCCTTTGTCTTTAGCTTTAAGAGTTTGTTGACGTCGACCATCATCATCAACCCTTGGATTTGGGCATTGATTGGCATAATGCCCCATCTCCTTGCACTTGAAACATTGAAGTGTTGTAGGTTCATTCTGTGTATCCCTTCCTTTGTTTGCGTCATTAGACATCTTCTTCCCATTATCACGGCATTCAAATGCCCGATGACCTTCCTTTCCACATTTAAAACATTTACTTATCCCTTTAAGACAACTCCCTCCATGTTTCTTTCCACACTTTGAGCATAATGGAAAGTTCATCTTCTTTTCAGTGTGCTCTTTAGAGTTTCCTTTGAATTCCATCTTCCTCTTCTTATCAAACCCATGTGACTGATGGGTTACTCCAATCTCCATCTCGACTTTGAGAGCACATCGAACGATTTCCTCGTAGCAATTGAAGTCCCTTATGGCTAACGCCCTTCGAAGACTTGGTTTTAATCCACTAAAGAATCGATCGATCTTACTCTCAGGTTGGATAATAATACCAGAAGCGTACCTTGCCAGTCTTGTAAAATTTGCTTCATAGGTACCAACAGATTCATCATCCCTTTGCTTCAGTTCAAGAAACTCTTTCTCCATCTTTGTTCGGAGAATACGAGGGAAGTACTTATTGAAAAATAAGTTCTTGAACTCGTCCCATTCCATAGACTCAATTTCATCCCTTTGCCTCGTATTCTTAACAAGATTCCACCATTGATCAGCATCTCCTTCCAAATGATACACTGCTAGGATGACTTTATCATGTTCAGAACATTGAAGAACTGAAAATATCTTTTCAGTAGTACTAATCCATTGTTCAGCAACTAATGGATCAGTAGACCCGCTGAAAGAAGGTGGACGCTGCCTCATGAAGGATTCAACAGAATGTTGCTCCCTCTTTTGCTCGTTTGGAAATCCTGCATGATTCATAGCTTGAGAAAGTTGTGTGAGCATGGCTACAAGATTTTGCATTCCAGCTCCCATATCGTTTGGTTGCTCAGGGGGACAATCATTGCATTGCCCATCGCATTCCGCATTAACACGGTTCCTTCGGGTTCCAGCCATTGACTAAAACCAAGAAGAATAGTGTGAGCAACACTAATTATAATAGGAAACCACATAATTCAAGAATAAAATTTTCATGCTTATGGTCTTATCCTAGGTTATTCAAGGCCATTTCTAAAACACTAAGATTGTGTACTATGCTTAGACTTATCCTTAGGGTTCTTACTAAGGCTTTCACATCCTAGTTTCCAAAGGTTGACTATACCTTTCCTTTGATACCAACTATAACGACCCATACTTTTCATACATTGTTAATACTTCAAAATTGAAGCACACTTATTACAACATATGACAAAACCACAAAGGACCGTATAGGTATAGTGTCTTTAGAAACTGGGAAACATAAACAACTGGTTCATAAATATTCTACAGTGTCTCCCATTTATTTCATCATATCTAGGGTCCCTTTTATCATATTCTACTTAATATCCATCTTCCTGTCCTGGGGAAAAGAAAACATAAAAGGGTGAGCTCAAATGCTCAGCAAGGGCAAATAAAGGAAATAAAAATCATATCATATCTTTTTGAAAATCAAAACCTGCAAAGGAGATCATAATATCTTATCATGGAATAAATCATAGAAGTGAAAATGAGATCCCCATAATCATAACATAAGACTTGAAACTTTGTGGCATGCACACATAATCATGGAAATCATTTCTTGTTAGTCATGACTCATTGCCAAGACTATCTTAGTGGACAAAGTCCCTTTCTGAACCGAGTTCACTCCTCGTTTCAGTCCTGTATCACTGAACCGAAATAACCTTCCGTTCCAGCCATGTCTATCTCATGAGATATAAAATCTTTACCCAATGCATTGGAGGGAGATATAGGTCCCACCCATCTTATAATGAATTCTTTCTTATGTGTGCCACATAATCATAAATCATACATCATCGTATAACACATGTAACAAAAATGGGATTCTTGAAACATCATGACATCATAAATCAATTCATATAAGATAAAGGAATTCATAAAATTAATTCCATCACAACATGATCAAATAAATTTAATAACAGGGATAAAACAGAACCCTTTATTATCTTAGATGGAAAATAATTTTGAAAAAACACTTGAACTCCATTCTTGAGGAAAATATCCTTTCTTCTTCAAAAACATTTTTCCTTTCATAACATGTCATACAACTTTAAAATAAAAGAAGTTGATTAAAAATAAACTTGAAAACTTGTAAAGGAAGATTCTTGGAAATAATGTTTTAAAAATCCATTCATGCCGTATAAGTTAAAAAAAACATTCTTCGTACTTTTGTCGGAAAAGTCAAAAAGTACCTCGTACGAAAAACGACAAAAGATTCCTTTCATATCTTTTACTAAAAACCCACCGAAGGGTACAATTGGATATAAACTATTGTATAATGATGGAAATAATATTACATATTGATGGAACATGGATGTGGATGATAAAATATACCCCAGTAATTACCAAAGTAAAAACAATCTCGGATAAAAGTGAGATTGTGATATTTCCCTTACCTTAGGTCCGATTAGCTTTGTACGTGTCCGAAGCTCCTGTATAATGGTTTAAATAATGTTATTGACTTATTCCAGAATCATACATATTTATATGATATCATATATGGTCATATTATTAGCTTCTTGTTAGTAATATTTCATTGTTACTTGTTACTCGGGTCTTTATAACTTTTTGTTCTTCTGCATGGTTTGTCGAATAAATTCTTATTCTTATCTTTAGGTTATAGATAATTCATTTCCATAATGGTATTAGTGTATTATATACCATATTAATTCATTCAATTCATTTATATAATCATTATGAAATGAAGATCATGTAGAACGAGTCACATCACATCGTGGAGACGGTTTTCCGTACGTACGCACGAGTGATGATATCGTTCCTATGATCGTGGAATTGTATTGGAGTATATATATATTATTTCAGTATCAATATTACTTCATAATAATCATATTTAGTTACTCATTACACCATTATAACCATCCTTGTAAGGTGATGGTGGAAAATAGATTACACCACGGCGTGGAGACGGTATTCCGTACGTACGCACGCGTGGTGATTTCATTTTTCCGTAGGATGGATAGAAGGTGAAATAGGGTTGTTTCATATTTATAATAACATATCAGTATGTAAGTAATACTGATGTTATTACTTTATCATGAAACAACTAAATAAGAAGAAGTTGAAGAAGAAAGAAATTGAAAAGATCGGTAATGGATATTACCTCTTCTTTGGAACGCCTCTTTGAATCCTCCACTTAAGGAACTAAGATTGGTCTTTGGAGAAGACCAGGACCTCTAGGATTATTCTAGGGAAGTGGAGAGGAGAACATGGCAGGGGTTGGCCGAGCTTGAGTGCTCAATTTGGTGTGAGGAGGAGGGGGAGGAGGTGCCCTTTTATAAGGGAGGAGAGGGGCACCTTAGGAATATCTCAAAATATTATTTTATATTAAAGTCAAAATCGCTTTATAATGGTTCCAAAGGGTCTTATTTCGAAGCTAAAGTGGGGAAGGGTCGAAATCCTATCAACCAATAGGATTTAGACAAGTTTAGGGTATTATTTTAACCTTATCAATTAGATTTAACTCTAAGTTAAATAATTTAACTTTTACCATGTCTTTTTGTTTGCTTTCACTATATGGTTAATACACTTACTATAACATGCCAAACGAACCCCAAAGTGTTTATTATTAAAATATATATCCTTATCTAAGTCATTTGGCCGAACCTTAGATTTTTAGGAATAAAATAACAATTAGTAATATATTATTTGATTTAAAAACTATTTTGTGTCAATTTTGACACTATTTGATATATGATTTTTGTGAAAGTCATAACAGAATTATATGTTCGAACCAAGTTGATTAAATCAACACTAATATATCATAGTAACCTGGAAAATTAGTGGAATTCATAAAAAGTCTCAAATTACATTTATTTTGGTGTTTATAACATCAATTATGTCAATATTTCATTAATAAGATAATTACTGCATCATCTTTGTGTCATAAATAAATTAAATTATTTGATGTCTAAAAATTACAAATAAAATATCATCATGTAGGAAACCTTTTTAGCTTTCTAATGAATATTTACAATCGAATTTATCTTATGTATAACCCCATATTAAAAATGATTTACTTATTAAACTTTGATTTTAACTATTTTAACCCTTCTTAATAATAAATGTCCTAATCTAATCCAAGTGGGCCTAAATGGTCATATTTTATTCCTAAGTTTGTTTTTGGTCGAATTACACTTGTCCAATATAATTAGGACATGTGTTAGGGTAATATTAATATCATATTTACCCTTAGTTACCCTATTTACTATTAACCGCGGTAAAAAAAGTAAAAAGTTACTATTCACCAAAAAATTATTTTCATCTCATTGAACCACATTTTAGTCCTTGATATTAACCGTGTCTCTCGGATTTTCGAAATTCCAATCACAGAAGCGGTAAAATTAAGTTTTATACAAAATTCAGTTTTTAACCTACCACTTAGTGGTTTCACTATTCATCAAAAATTGAAAGTTTTCAGAAAAATACCAAAATTTCACCCTAGGCTAATTTCGATATTCTGAGTCCAAAAATGAAGTCCATTTTGAAAAATAAAATATATAAAATTCCAAAAAGTGGTTATTACTATTCATAACGGCTAGTTTTAATAGCATAATGTTGTTTAGTGAAACTCGGTATTGCGTACGACGCAAGCTATCGAGGAAGGTCGCGATTGCGTGTAAAGCAAGCCAAGCAAGTGTTGTATAGAAAAAGATTCCTTTGATGATTTATATAACATAAAAGTCTCGGGTGTTACAATGTAATTGACTCCATTCAATAGGATGAGTTAAAGGGGTCATTTTTTAATATGTACGTTCCTAATATTCTATGATTATAGATGGAGAAGAAATTTCTTGAGTTCATGTGAAAAAATGATGAATATATTAGTACCGATGTAGATAATTGTTCAATTCTTTCAAGGTACTCTTTTGGTGTAATCATTAGTCAAGAAAGGAAAATTGATATATTATTTAGGGTATTAAGACCTTGTTTTCAAAAGGTGTTGGATATAAGGCACTTTGGTAGCTACAAACAAGTCATTCAATTGGAACTAATGGTAGAAATATAAATTGTAGATTCAGATAATTCCCATGGGTCTGATAAGAAACGGAAGATCGAGTATCATGAGAACTCAAACAAATCACATGGTGGAAAAAAATTGTTGTCAACTACAAGGATGAAATGAAGGAATAACCACGCAGGTAAATTGATGAATGGGACTAAAGGGTATTACAATTGTGGGAATCCTAACAATTGAGAAAAATATTGTATAAATTATGTAAAGAGGCTAATCAATGAAATGATGTAGCGAGACCTCAACAGAATGCAACACCCACATTCAAGTTCTTCATGTGAATAGATTTTTCAAATTATTTGAATTAAGTACCCAATCCAATGGCTAATGTGAATAATAAATGAGAAAAACCTATAAAGTTAAAATAAAAAAGGGAAATAATATGAATTTATAGTGGATGAAGTGAATCATGACAATTAGGTAATATTTATCCACCACTCTTAGTTGTGAATTTCATGTTTTATTTTGTATAAATGAGCGTTATGAAATATTATTGTTCATACTTTCATGATTTTTCATACTCTTTTATCCCTCTACATGGATTGAAGAATTATGAAATCATGTTTTTTTATCGGTATAAGGGTTAATCGAAGATTCAAATGAAAATATTCGGTATAAGACAAATCTTCTACAAGGAATAAAGGGTTAACTAAAATTTGGATGTCTATATGTATCCAAGTAATTATATATTATTATATATGGATACCATCAATGTTTATGAGATTAAGGTTGATCATAATTTCGATGTTATTAATACCCCCCTTTAGGTTTTATTTGAGGTTAGTTTATCAAGAATAATGATATTTTAAGAGACATTTATGGAAATACAACTTCTTGGGTTTGTATATGTTTTCTTGAAAAATCCATTTAAGGAGGATATTATTTAAAATTTGTGAGCATATGACTAATGTTACTGGTAACCTTTATGTTTTATCTTATCTTTGATGATGAGAAATTATGGGTTGTAACAAATTGCCTTAAATAGGTTGCACACTTCATTAATACTAGAGAATATTTATCTATTGATATGATTTTTAGAATGTAAATTGTGGAAGTGGTAAGGTTATATGGAATACCACATTGAATTATATCTAATCATGATCTAATTTTTACCACAATTTTTTGGGGAATTCATCAGAGAGATCTTGATATGAAGTTGAGTTTTGGAACTACATATCATCCATAGAAAAGTGGATAGTCTAAGAGAATATTTCAAACTGTATAGGATAGGATATGATATTTTTCTATGAATTTCAATGTCAATTTGGATCAATAACTTATTAAAGCTGAGTATTTATAAAAAAATTTCTTTTAGTCAATCACTCATTTTTCTCCTTATGAATACCACTATAGAAAAAAGTCTAGAATTCATACTCATTGAAATTAAGTTCCAATAAAAAATATATTCAGACCAGAGCTTACTGATGAAATAGAATTGAAGTATAGATCCATTAAAGAATACATAAGGGTAATGAAAAATTTATTAGAAATGTTATGTTGTTAATCATTGACGTGATCTATAGTTTGAATTTGATAATAAGTTGTTTCTATAAATGTTTTTTTGTTGAAGAATTAAACGAAGAATAAGGCTTAGGTATATTAGAAACTTTTAAATTATTGATCATATTTGTACCATAACTTATCACGTGGAACATTCACTAAACCCATATCATGTTCATGATGCATTCCATATAACTCTCATGAGGAAGAACATAGTTGATCTATCACATGTACCGAACTCTGAGGTCACACCAATGGAGCACAATCTTTCTTATTAGGAAAAACCACTGGAATTTAGGGATCATACAGAGAATGTTCAATGAAATAAGACCACTCACCTTCATAATGTTTTGTGAATAATCCACTAGTTTTAAGAAGCTACATGGGAATGTGAGGATGTAATCAGGATGAATTATCCTCAATTGTTCGTACTGATGTGAAAATGTTTTATGGAAAATTTCTTTTTAATAGAAAAATATTGTAACACCCCTTGTTTTTAATAATTATTACTTTTTGAATAAATTAAATTTATTTGATAGCTTTCATTACATTAAACATCGAGTTTTTCTAGTATTACATGTGACAATGAGTTTTCAAAAAAACTGTAATGTATTCTAAATATTATTATTTAAACAATACCGTTATAATGCATTTGTTAAAATACGTGACATTATTAGTATCAAATAATTTTTAAATACTATTTATAATGGTTTTATATAATGAAATTATATTTATAAAAAGTTAGTTATTTTTTAGAATAATATTGATTTGTTTTTGAAATACTATTTTCTCAAAAAAAGGTTTTTATTTCATTTTTTGAAAAAAATAATAATAATAGTTTTTACCAATATTATAAAATGTATTTGAAACAATAAAATTAATTTTTTAATTTTTTTTGTTAATCATTAACTTGGATAATTTTTTGGATAATTTTATTAAAAGATATTTATTTCGATGAATAATAAAAAATATATGTTTTTATTAAAAATTTTAATATTTATTAATTCATTTAAAATAATAAAAAATGATTTAGAATGATTTTAAAATAAAACATTTTTCATTTATATATACATTAATTCAATATTGGTCATTGGAATCAATTTCCTAATTGTTTTTTTGTATAAAATATTTTTAAACTGTTGAACATTTTCTCTTTGAAAACCCGTTTTATCATTGCATCTGTAGGTTTAATTTTAAAATTAATTCTGCCACAAATGTGGTTTGAATTTGGAAAAAAAAATTCCAAATTTTTAATCAAAATATTATTTATTATCTAATAAGGTCAAAATAATATTTTACAATAACAAATATTTAAAATTTTAAAACTTATTTACTTTGGGTAAGTTAAAAATTTGTTTACCATGTAGTTAAACCAAAAACTAATGGTAAAAAATGACCCAAATCCTATCCAAATCATGTTTTATGGCCAAATTTCACCATATAATGTCTAATTGTTGATAATGGTCCTTTTCCCATGTTTCTTATGAAAAATGTGGGTATACCTTTTTTTTCAAAACATTACAAGTATATCACTCACCTCAATTATAAATAGTCACCCCTTCTCATCTCCTAGTCACACCTCCAAAACCCATTCATTTAGGCAATCCTTACTAATTATTTTCATAAAATACCTCCACACATACTATAGGACTTTATTATATCATTATTCCAATATATTTAGGGTTTAGTTTAAATTAAAATAGGTTTTTCGAAGAAGAGATAAAGTTTATAACAATTTAGTTTTTACTTATTGTTATAACTCCTTAAAAAATTTAATATTGTTATTATATTAAAAATTTATCTACGATATACATATATGTTATTATGTTAATTTCATAACATATATCTAACTTCTCTTCCATAAAATGGGATACGAAATCAACATTCGTATTTATGGAGGACTGCCACCTTACGAACCAATGTTATTCATTTTCCATCAAAACCTCTCACAGATTAATATAATGAGGGATTAATTTTATAAATATTATATATATATATATATATATATATAATGTTATTATAGGTATATATTTATTATTACACATATACCTTCTTACATTCAATTCATTACTAGTAGGATAACATTGCTTATGTTTACGACAGACTACCGCCTTGCAAAGCGATGCGATTCGTTCAATCATTATGTGGAATTTAATAAGGACTTTTTAAATAACATATATGATATATATGAATGAAAGATTATTTTTCAATTTTATTATATTATAATTATTTATCTATGTCATTCCATTTAAAAAATGGAGGCAACATTCAAGAATACATATGACCTACCATCTTAGTGAACTTTGAATTTCATTTTCAATCGCTAACTTTTATGGAATACTAGCAATACATATATTCTGAATATATAATATATTTATATCGTGGTTAAAATTCAACAGATTATTGAACCATTATCTATGTAAGAAGACCAAAAATAAAAAAACAATACATGTACGGAAAAAAGCAGTTATTTCCCAAAGAGCTACTTTAATAAAGAATTGATAATAAGCGACTAATAAAATCTCATAAGTAAATCATATGTTGAATGACATACATAATTTTTATAATTTAATAGATTCATAATAAACTTTTACTTATTATAAATTATGTTATAACTTGTACAAATTTTTTTGAGACATAAGATAAGGGATTTCTATCTTAATTTTTATTTCTATGAGATCAATTCCATATTCACCACCTATTTCTTTTATGTGGTGTATATACTACCCATGATTATCGTTTATGGTAATTATGATTTAAATAATGTGGATTTACATATCTAATTGTGTTTCTTAATTTCATGGGGATTATGAGTCAACGTTACCAATGTGGAAATGGTCTTATGATACAATCACATCGTTTATCATAATTATTTATCATTAGTCTTCTAATATTAAAATCTTATTATCTATATCTCAGTAATCAAACATAATATTTTCATAAAGTCTATTTCTGTCATCATAATACTTATTTCCAATTCTTTTTAATTTATTTATATACTTCAAAAGTTAAAGTGATTATTTTTTATAAAAATCCTCTTTATTTATCTCCTCGATCAAAAACCTATTTTCTTCCAAAACCATGTTCTCTATAAATGTGTTCAAAAATGTTTTCAAAATTCTCTGAATGACTTATTAAAGAATTTTTTCCCTTCTTTTACTTTTTACTAAAAAAATTAATGGAATCTCAAAATCTTTTCCCAAACATTGTCCATTTGTCTTTTACATAAAATATAATAAAAATATTTTTTTAATGTGTATGGTATGAAGGGAATTATCTACTATAATTACCACTCAATGTTATTATGAATCCATTTTATGATTAAAATTTTATTTTCAAATAAAATTATTTCCATAATTTTTTGAGAAATTTTATTAATAATAATTAATATTTAGAAAAAGGTTATTTTCTATAAAAAATGTTTTAAATTATCTATAATGCTTCCCAAGGTAATTTATAAAGAATAGGATTTTGAAAATGTTTTATGTTTTGAATTAATTATAATATTTTATAATCTATTTTACTTCAGAAATGTTTCATGTGATATTTGAAAATCATTTTTCATTTAAGATGACATCATTTTCTGTTACGTATGTTTTATTGGTGATATGATACAAGAATAGAATTTTTAATATTTATCTAAATGGTTTATTTTTATAATGAAAATATATTTATGAAACCCTTTTCTATTAGATGAGTAATCCCACGCAAAAAGGATTATGACACCCACTTATTATTCCATGGGTTATGCTAAGATGAAATGGTTAAATGTTTATGAAACATGTTGCTTCTCCATAGATTATGCTATGATGAATTTGTTATGAAACTCATTCCTTTTGATGGGTTCTGATATAATGAATGTTTTATAATGTTGTGGAACATGTATGTATGAATTTATTTATGTGATGGGTAGTACCTATACCTCCCTCCATTGAATTGTTTAAATATGGATAACTCAAGTGTAAATAGGTAATGTGCGAAGCTAATTACTTGTTCAAAATGTTATGTTTGAACCTGATTATATGTTCATAATGTTTTGTGTGGACCTAATGACATATTCACAATGTTATACATGAAGATATTTTCATATTCACTATGTTATGATTGGGACAGAATTTCATGTCCATAAGGTTGTGCAAGGACTTTGTTTCATGTACTTAAGCCTATGTGAGGGGTTTTATTTCATTTCATTAACATAATGAGTGAGCCTCTTATAATTATACATGACTATAGAGTTATAAGATATTATTTATGTCACAAATCTATGAATTATTCCAGTGTTATGTTATCATGGCTCATGGTATTCTCTTCCATTATTATTAAGTATTATGAACAGTCATGAGTTTTTTCATGACTAATTTTTATGATCTATGATATAGAAGGTATGGTTTTGAAAAGTTATTCTCTTATTTTCATACCCTTATGCTCTTAATATGTTGATATCTCTCATGTTTACCCTTACAGAGCATATGATCTCACAATTTATTATGTTTCATTTCCTTCTTTTTTGATTAATTTTATTATATATGATATGTATAACATGGGATCTAGTTATGGTGAACATAGTGGGATATGAAATAGCTCACTTATGGACTAGTTTTTTTTCCATGTTTCCAAAGGCACTAGACATAAACAATTATGCAATGTATTGTTATGTTATGTAATGAAAATTAGTATATTAAGATATAAAATTTATGTATTAGAAGTTTGGGTCTTTACATGTTGTCTTGGAAAGGGTTATGTTGGCCTCCAATCTTTAGATGACGATTCTTCAAGAACAACAACGTGATGTTAAATTTTATAGCATTATGGACTCTCATTATGGTGGTGAGGCCATCTATTAATGAATGTTATCTGCAGAGGGTATACTATATTCCCAACACTGGGTTTTTGTAACTTTTTCCATGAGAATGGTTTTTATAGGGGATTTCCATAATTACTAGTTGGTGTAACACCATTGTACTGTAAAGATACTATTATATATGCAATGATAATTCTTGTGGTCGGGTATGAGATGTGATGTGGATGAATTGTTTTCATTGTTAAATCTACCAATAAGATAATGATAATCCAAAAAAACATATAGGTTTTCGGTATCCACTTCCAGTTCTAACTTGGATGTTGAATGAGATATTTATATACTTTCTAGTTTGGTTTCCATATACCTCTCATTGAAATAATTTGATATTAGTTATGATTGATATGCATACCAAATTGTTTCATTTTATACCAATTTGAGTTACAACAACAGCATATTAATTGGAGAATCTCTATGGGAAATATCTTATCATATTGAATGGAGTTACTTATGCTATAGTCTCTTATAGGTATCCCAACTTTACGTCTCATGTTTATAGGGGCCTCCAAGAGGCACTGGGATCTCATGTGTGTTCCAATGTGACATATGATCTATAGATGAATGTTCTAATAGAAATAGATATATAGATACTTGAGAACATGTTACTTACATAAATTCATGAATTTGGATGATATTGTAATGTCCAATTGGGACACATTAAAATTTCTTATAATAACATTCACCATTGTTTAGTATGATTTCTCTTTTTGATTCTTTTTATGATAGTCCCTGTAAATCTATGTTACGTTGGTTAGATATTGGTAAAACACCCTTGGTTGGAATGAGTTTTATTGAAGAGAAATAAAAGATCTAGTTGATTTGTTAAATAATGTTCATGTTACAATGTTAGTTAAAATCTTATGCTAATCGTCATCGATTATAATTAGTGTTTTTAGTAGGTGACCAGGTGTTATTGATAGTTTCACCTCATTTGGGTCACCTACATCTTGGGAAATAGGGAAAAATTTAACTGATTTTTGTGGGACCTTTTGAAATTTTTGAGAAGGTGGGGAAAGTGTCTTACCATTTAGCACATCCACCATAGTTTACATCAATCCATAATTTTATTCATTTTTTGGAGAATTGAATGTAACTCTCTATCCCTTCTCATGTTTTAAGTGGGGAGATCTTTATATTGTCATGGTTTATCCATGAATGAACACTCGATAATGATTCATGAATTGTAGAGATATTTACATTATCAGAGTACAATACCTATGGTTAATTTACTCTGCTACCATTGCTATGATTTGCATGAGATGTGGGAGTATAAGGTAAAGGTGAGAAAGCTGTGGAATCACCTCTTTGATATTAAATCTTATTGGCATGATTTTTGGGGACAAAACAATGCTTATGGTGGGGCAGATGTTACATACCATTACATTATTATAATTACTTATTAACCATTATTTTTGGTTTTACAATAGTTAGAATTTTAATTAGGTGAAATTTCAAAAATCATGGAGTTTAAATGGGTTATTCGCGCTTGGCACATGGTTAGGGAAAACTGTGTGTTAAGGCCCAGGAAAATATGTGGAAAAGAATCTTCCACTACAAGGGGTGAATGGGTTTTGAAATCTATTAGACCACTCCATCAAACCATGAAATATTTAATGGATGGCCATTTAATGATTGGTTCATGGTTAAAGTGGCTATGTGGCTAAAGGGTGAGCCCCAAACAGAATCCCATGGAGGGATCAAGGATAAGGTTCAAATTTACTACTCATCATGTAGCCCACATTTAAAACCATTTACACAAGTTTTAATCCCTTAAAAATTAATTTTAAAATCATGAGATGCTATTTTTAACCCCAAACTAACCCATCTCAACTATAAATCAATTTCCATGGTCATTAAGCCTCTTAAGAAGAATTTTTATTTCTTTAAACATCATCACTTTGTGGATCAATGTATAATTCATCCCGTTTGATATCCTAATTGTAAGAAGATCTTCCCTCATGTTGTTTTATTCCAATATCCTTTTATCTACACCATATATATATAATTATCATTATGATATTTATGGATATAATCTTTTTTTATGGATATTAATTCTATGTTGTTTTTGTTGATCTTCTATTCCTTTTTTCATTATCGGTGGATCCTAATGCGGGTGTTATACCAATTAGATTACTTGATTAAAGGTATGTGGTTTCGTAAATATTTTCCATAAATTGAATCCTTGAATTAAATTATTATATTGTAATGAGTTTTTAAAATATTTTAATCACATGTAATGGAGATGAGTTCTGTATTTTTTTTAGATTAGAAAGAAATTAATAAAAAACCAAAAATTTCAATGAAATGGAAATTATTGAGAATATTTGAGAAAAGGGATGGGTTGTTTTGAAAACATATTGGATGAAATTTATTTGAGGTTTATCCTTGAGGAAAATGTCTTTGATTAAAATATTATTTAAAAATCTATGAATTTTAAGAAACTCGTTGTTTAGTTTTGAAAAGAAAAAGGAATGTTGAAAACTAAAATTGGGAAATGTTATTTCTAATTTATAATAAATGATTGATTTTTACATGACTTTTTAGAATATTGACAACCATATATGGTATCCCCTAATGTGGTGTAGGTTGATATCCTGATATGGGATCCATAAATGGGGTAATGTTTTATTTCCTAATATGGGATCCCATAAATGGTTATAGATTTAATCGTCGAAATGGGATCCCCTAATAGGGTTATGATATGAGTATGAGAATATATGTTGTTTGAGCTGTGAACTTCGATTATATAATTTTTCATTCATGCCAACTATTTTATACAAAATATTCATTTAACCATGTTTTGAGATATCTTCCATCATATTCTTTCAATGACTATTTTTTTGAAAAAAAAATTCCACTCAATTTTATTGACATATATGGAATAATTAGTTTATTTTTATAGTATTATTTATGGAACACTTAGTGAGACCCTACTATGATATTTATATCACACCCATCATATTCCATTAGTCATTTATAGGATTCCTTATTTCTGTGACTTAAAAAGTAAAAGTAGCACTATGATGTGGTCTGTTTTCATGATCCCTTAGACCGTAAGTGATATGGGGGGATTAATGGTGATTTTATCCAATTGATTCAAGATTTTTTTTGAGATTTTATATTTGAATATATTGGTTACCTTGATAATGAGCCATTTTTTATTTCTTATACCTTTTTTTATAGTATGTCTTCTTGGGGGAGTGTTGATCATACAGACTACTATCAGTTATCTTCCATGGTTCTATAGAAAATTAATTCCCTTATATTTCCTATATAGTGAAATGTTATAGTTATAAACCCATTGGTATTTGGAATTCTCTTCGATCCAGGTCAGAGTCGGCTTAGGTATTAGGGTACGAGGATATCCATGTTCATTCATGACACAAAAAATTTCTTAAACTATTATGTCACTTTTTTTGGGTAATTGAGTCATGAGGATATGTCTAGTGGAATACGTCTGATGTTGGAGAGAAATTGCATCTATAACAATATGTTTCAATGCGTCATGACATGTTTCACCATGAAGAGTTAGTTGAAGTATAGGATTGTTATGTACTTTTCTGTATCATCACATAAAGGGTTGTGTTTCATTATGATTTTTGTAGTATGTTGGAAGTATCCAATTACAACATGAACGGTTTTAAGGATTTTTTTATTATATCTTAAATCAAATGAATAGTGGTATGGATTGTTTTTACATTAATATTACATGGTTCTTGTCACATTGTAATGAGTTCTATTCCATAAAGAATATTTATGAATTATTCTTACATAAGATCCTTCTGGGTTTCGTTCTGATATGAGATACCCAAGTTAATCTTCCATTGTGTGGTTTGTGGTCTGATCCTTCACATTTTTTCATGTGTCCTGGAAATTTGGTTCCTCAGTTCCACCAATATGATGTATTTCATGTCATGGTTCCTGTCACTGGTTTATGTAATGTCTTGGGGTTTGTATGGTTTGAGAGTATAAGGAAAATGATGATATTGTAATTCTTGAGAGTTCATTATTTATTATGTGGTCATCTTGGTTTCACTATCTCACACATTATTAATATAAAATTTAATTCATTTTTAATCAAAATATATGAGGGATATTATGTGGTTATTTTACAATTAAGGATTCATTACTGAGTGGTTACCTCTATTAGTTCAAGATTTTTTATTTTATAATAATGATTGAAAATCATAGATATTTATTTTGTTATATATTATTTCTCTAGTTTCTATGGGACCCTAGGTGACTCGAGGTTCCCTATTGGAGATCACTATACATCATTTTCTGGTTTTGTCCAAATTATTTAGAAGATCAACCTCTTTTTAATTCACAAAAATTTTAATGTTCTTTTCCTTGACCTTCATCATTATAGTATCGTCCATTCTACTTAAAATAAGTATTGGTAGTGGTTTTTATTTTATTTCATGAATATTTGTTCATTAGTTTTAGAGAACCTGATGTGTTATAGGCTATATAGAATCTACCATTGGTGTTCTTGGTGGTGAGTTCTTCTTTTCTCCCTCTCATAATTGTTGAACCTTCAATTGAGGCATAGGATCTGAAAATACATATTTTTTATTTTATATAATGATGTATTAATACTGATTTTTTATTTAAATGGGTGTAAGAGATGAATTTTCCAAATGAAGATAATTAATAGGAATTATAAAATGTATTTTCAATGTGGTGAATCTTATTTTATTTATGTAAAATTAATATTATTAGTCAATGTTAATGATACTTGATTGATATTTTTATTGTATAATCATTTTTTGTTACTTTTATTATGTTACAATCACCATCCATTATGGGTAAAATGTATAAAACTTCTAAGGGATTAGTTGTGTGGAAATTTCAAATTATTATTTGGATGTTTGAACATAGAATTCCCATTTAATTGGAATGAATTCTTAAGGATATTTTCCTGAAAGTGATTTTTTATTTTATTTATGGTTTTATATTGTATGTGGGGTATTTATTACAATGGTTAGAGTGTTATTAGATGGTTTTCATGGTTGTTTGGTTAGGTGAGATGTGTATTGGTTTTTTAGTGGTGTAATTGATTATTATTATTATTATAATATACTGACCCAAAATCCACTAAAACGGTGCCTTAAGCCAACCTGTCACATGTTGTCAAGAGCGTCTCCTCATATACCAGAGGATGCCGACTAGTAGAGAGGTTCTTGTGATAATTAAATGGGGAGACTATACCCATCATAATTAGAGTATTGAAATAGAGTAAGAGATAATAAATGAATCAATAAATTGGAAACCATGAAAAAAGTATCACTAAAGAATATTGAAACATAAGATAACAATAAAATGATAAGAATAGGACAGGATAAATACATATAACTATGCTGGTATGTCTAGATGAACTATATATCTAAACCCATAAGAATACAATATACAATATAGTACAATGAAATAATTGAAAAAATTAAAATAATTAAATAGCCTCAAATCTATATCCATGAGCATCCTAGGCTCTGTCTTAGTCATGTGCTATTGTCTCCCCGGTACATGCATAACATCACAAGAATAACCCAGTAAACTTGAACCAGAAATCATGAGATTTTCCTAGGTACCACAGTTAAATTGTAGCCTGAATAGGTTGTGAGATACAATTAGTTTTCCACCACCAACGATGTCTGTAGTTATCTAGTCTGTGAATATAAAATAAATCTGTGTGGAGGATTAATATGTAAGGAAATAAATAATTAAAATTAAACAATCTCTTTTAGGGGAAATAAGGGGATACCTAGCTACCTATAAATACTTCAGACTAAGATAGAATATCTTAAACTATGGGATACATATGCATATATAATCAGTATGTATAATTATAGTGTGTTTTCATATGAAAAAAAATTGTTCATGCCATAAAAGAAAAATACAAATATGGACCAAACTCAATAATTTTCATTGTATTGAGAGAAAAATCCTTTATTATTATAAAATAACATTTCTTATTTCCATAAAATGAGGAAATAAGTTTATTAATCAAAACGAATCCTAATAATTAATCATGGATGGAATCCTAAGCCCATACAAGGGAGTCCATAAACATTGACATATATATCAATCTAGGAGCACTATAAATACCCATCATTATAAGGTTTTGTCCAATATGATCGATAAATTAGAATCCAAAGTATCACTATTGTTATTGTAGAAAGGCATAACCCAATGAGCCCCACTCAGATATATCATGTAGGGGACTGAGTATTGACCAGGGTAAGGTATGACCACATTTCCACCATGATCATCTAAGGTGACTACCCTAGCATAACAATATTACTCAAATGGATAATAATCTCCATCAGATTATGATCCCATTCAAGGAATTACATCATGGGAATCTGAGTATCTCTCAAGGAAAAATAACTCACCCTAAGATTTCATCCAAGGAATTACTATAAGGGAATCCATGTATCACACTATGTATGATTTAAAATTGGTAACCTATTAGCCTGAACTAAACATTCCATATAGAATAACCCAAGTATATCTCAAGGAGTAATTGATTCATTTTATCAATTAAGTTCATTATCAAAAGAATCCATGTTAATAAATATTCCATATCATAACTCAAGTATACAAAAGGGGTCATTCCCATTATTTTATTAAATAATAAAATAAAGAAGGAAGGCCATATACTTAAGCTTTCCATCTATCCACTAAAAAATCCCATTCTTTTTACCATTTTTTTAAATAAGGATACATATCTCACGAGAGGTTTTATCATTAATCTTGGGAGATCTCATCATTATGTTTCATCTATTTCATGTAATTAACCCTAACATGAGGGATTTTTTATCACACATAATATAGTGGTCTAGAAGGGGAAAAATTATAAACATGATCATTTGAAATTTCACTAATAAGGGTGAACTAATTAATAAGAAGAGGATAACTCATATGCATATATGAACCATAACAAAATGGGTTATTTGGGTTTATGTGAGAATTATTTCCAAGTGAAATTAAATACACAAATTTAATTTAATTTAATACATCAAATTATAGATATTTAATTTAACAATTTAAGTGAATTACAAAGAAAATCATGCATTTCTCACAGTAGCGTATTTAATAAAAAAGATACAAATTAAGGTAAAGTCTATATAACACCTAATTTATAAGAAGAATGCTTCACATGTCCAACATAGAGGGTTAATCGAACTAGTTTTTTAGAAATAAATGAAATGAAAAAACTCTTTGAATACTAGGTGAATTATCTCACTCTAAAATATCTCCAAAAAAGGAAAGATAAACTAATATAGGAGGGAGGAGTAGTTATAGACTCACAAATATGCTTCTAATTTGAAAAATGATAGTTGAAACAATGTCTGAACTTTGAAGATTTCTCTATTCCTATAGAATGAGATGAAGATCTCCTAAAGATGGATTTTTCAAATGAGTAAGTGGATAAGAAACAGAGGAAAAATGTAATAACAAGTTAGGGTAATTTTGGTAAACATTCCCCTTTAAATGAGGAACATGGATTGGTATTATGATTGGACAAATTGTGTGCCAATCATGCAAGTGGTAATACCTAATCATGGGGATTTCATGGTTCATGCGAACAGTTAGAGAAGTTGTTCACAGATGGTGTTCTTTTAAACTGCTAAAAACCCTGAAACAAATTCATATCTGTGTTGTCTAGTGTTCATAGTTTGACAAAACTATGCAAAACCATTAGACTTTTCAAATAGCCTATGTGGTTTTTTGGAGGGACCCATAGTTTCATACAATCAATTCTCCTCTACCGTGCTTATTTTGATTTTTATTTTAGAGTTCCACCACTCTTGAAACCCAATGAAACAACTAATACCCCTCTCAGGCCTTAAAATATCTCAAAAATGAAAAATTTGAGTGTCCAAACAACGAGAAGTTCATTGTAAAGCATGGTTTACAATTTGGTCCATCAGGTAAACTGAATATTTATGTTTCTTCAGAAATTTTCATCTTATCCAAAACATGGTATCCAACCACCCCCTGGAAATTCTAATACCTAATAATACTTTGGGAACAAAAAAACAACACTCAACCTACTTGGGTCAAGAGACATCATTCCAATAGGTGGGTTGAATTTCCAAAATCTCAATGCACATACAAGAATCTATTTAATCTTATTGTGTATAAGTTGTTTAAAAATGAGATAACGATCATATTCCAAAATGGAAACATTGAGATAGTGCATACCCAAGCCTATCAAACGGAATACATTATCATTTCATCAGCTCTTTTACCATCTAACTTATGGCACTCCACATTATAGGTTCTATAAATTTTAAGGACAATTGAAAGCCGTACTATCTGTAGAATCAGAATTTCCTATCTTAACATTCTCTTAGAATTATAATGATACTCATGGCATGAATCATAGATTTAAAAAACTAACAATATTAATTTTTCTAAAAGAATTATAATGAATTTCATTATACTCACCTCATCCCAACTACATTCCATATGTGGTTAATAATTGACTGTATTTAATGAAACAATAGGAGAACAAGTTTAGACACTTCCAACCAACTATTCTCAAACCCACTCATCTTTGAAAACTGATGTATTTTACAAAATAGATATTGGTACCTCTAAAATTGGGGGCCTAATGATTTGTAGGATCACTTTCACTATGGCCCATAACTAGTTTCTGATGATATATTTATAATAGATATTCATTTATATGGTCACGCCCCATCCTGAACATGAGTGTATACCCGATCCAAGACACATGTATTCTCACCCTTAAATCATACAATACAAGCTTGACTAAAGTCTAGGTCAACCATGGAATCATCAACTGGAGTCCAAGGATATCATCCAAGGTTTTCCATAATCTAACATTTACAAGTGAGATGTTGGTACTAATATGAAATCTCCACATATCAAGAACATTCACTAAGCACAAAATAGTCAAGAAAAGAACTAGATAGTGTCCACAAGTCCATCCAAGGCATTCATACTCAATAAAATAGGTATCAACCATGGCTATCCATTCCATTATAAATAACCATTACTTTGAAGCACTTCCCATAGAGAGTCTATTTATCATCCAAATATCATTTAAATTCAGCACCACATATCACCTACACTCTCTGCCAATATACTCAGATGATGTCTAGATAGAGAACATGATCATTACTAAGACAAGGGTACACTAATGGGATTTACATGATTTCCAAAAATGGCCTGAGACACTCCAAAAACATGCAAAAAAGCACCTTATATGGTTTTGAACCAACTGAAATCCAAATATGCGTTGGAAAGGATAGTCAGACCACCTTAGGCCGATTCATTTAAAGAAGCTCAGTTGTACCCATCGATGCATCATCACAATCCTTAAACAGTTATGTCACTACTATGGAATATCATGATCATTCCTATATAAAATTTGATTTCCAACATAACTATTAATGTTTCTCAGTGGTTTCTTAATAGACAACCATGTCATCATCATGTTTCCTTGTAATCACCAACACATTTCAAGTTTATTAGACCCATGGAAATTTAAAAGAAGTAATAACCATTAAAATGGTCCAACTTGGTAGTGTTCATTATACATTAAAGGAAACACTTTTCTATGATGTATATGATGCTCCACACCATAAGAGTTTCTTTTTAATCAAATTATCATAAAATGTGAGCCCATCCATGGAATAGGCTTCATTGAACATTGACCATAGGTCCTAGATGTGGCCAAAAAGATTTTAGAAAGTGTTAAGCTGAAATAGAGGAAATCCAGCCTCTAAAATTCTTGATACATTATATTAAAATTTATACGTACACATGAAACTCTTCCTGTGTTATGTTCACATTAGTAATATAGTCGTGCCTAATTCCGAAACTAACTTACCAGTGTGTCAAAACACCCGATCCTTTTACGAAAACATCCTAAACCTTAAATATACTCCTAATTATACCTATGAACATTATATAACAGATCCTAGATTTGACGATGACCACCAAACTCAAATATTTCATTGTATTATTTAGTAACTTAATGGGTACCATGTGTATAAACATGTAATACACAGATATTTCATAAAAAACAGAACATCCTCTATACATTCCATTGACTTGTAATCCATATGCATCCCAATATAAAGTGGACCATAAAAAGAACAGGCTTGTAGTTGAACTATCTCATATGAGTGTAAATTTGGCTGATGACCACCTGAGTCATCAAACACTATTGTTGAATAAGAATATGGTTCACAATACCTGTTATGTAGCCTTCCATTATCTAGGAATGTCTAGTCCACTGAAACTAAGTATTATTAGATTCTCACACCTTTATTAATGCTCATCTTATTGAATGAACATTCATAAATACAAGGGTTTAATATTTAAAACTAGAAGTACTACACAGTACAAAAACCAAAATGAATGGTACCTCACAACAAGAGACTCATGAGAGCAATTTTTAATGTTTTAAAAATTCTCAGGGTGCCACTTACCACTCTATAGCCCCTTATAAGAACAAAAAACAAAGACCCTAAATCTTGGACACACTAATAATAAGCAACAAGTCTATATCACCTATCTTTTAGGTTCATGCTATAAAATAAGAGGCCTATGGAATATTCTAACGTTTCTCTTCCAAGGAAACACTCATGAGTAAATAATACTACCCTTTCTTGAGGTTTCAAACTAAGGAAACCAATTTATGGGTTTTTATATGAGAATATCCATTAAATTAACTTTTTTATTCAGAAATGTGTCACATAAATTCATTTTTACCCTTTTTATTTATCCATAATGTTCTAAAAAATAGACTTAATTAAATAAAATTTTCATTCCAATATATAAATGAAAACTCTCTTTTGGTTTTATTTCTCGTTTTAATTAAGAACACATCATAATAAATAAATCTCAAATGAAAATAAAAGGACTTTTATAAATTAAAAAGGGGAATGGTCATGAGAGATTCAACCATAAGTATATATGTATATACATATCAGCAGTTGTAGAAACATTAAATAACTATCCCTCTATAGCATAGATATAACCCAATGGGGTTAAGCACTAATTAATAACAAAACAAAGGTGACCAACATGGGTCCCAATCGTGTTGGAATTAATGATACCTACAAGGGTGCCATCATGTCATTTTAGGTTCTTCGAAAGGCAATCAAGAACATGTCAAACCTTAATACTTTAAACATCCATATTGGGTTCTATCACATAAACAAAATAATCCATGGATAACCTATCTGGGTCAATATAAGCATAAGATACATAAATAACTAATTCATTTCCTGTAAAAATTTAACATATTTCATATTTGTACATCAGTTTCTAGGTATTACAAGATCATATACAGTGGTTTGATTATTCAGGTTACGATTTCCCAATTTATAATGCATATATACACTTTATAAATTGTAAAATTGACATTATGATGTCTGAAATATATGTTTCATCCCATGTAGCCAATGGTCCGTGGATCATACATGTCATGATTGGTTAGTTAAAGTGGAACCGTGAATCTATGTTAGAAAACACCATTTAGGTTGATTCTGACACTTTAATATCCAATTTTATATCAAAATTATAACCATGTATTTTATAATAAGTAGATAATGTAGTACAACAAGCTAAATAATCAAAAAAGGAGGACAAAATAAATTTGGATATATAATTGTAGAATCAAATTGTACAAGAAAACATACTAGAAAAACACTTAGGATCATTATACATGTGAAAATTCTAATAAAATACCAAAATAAGGTATACCCCTAATCATGTTACTGAACTACCTAATATGGTATTTCATAATAATTCTAATAAACACGAAAGTCACATCAGATGATCTCAGACCGCCTTAAAATAAAATCTAGATGGTAGCACATATGTATGTCATGTGAATCTCTATGTGCCTATAATGATACTTGTAATGCTACTTCCTTTTAATAATGAGATA
Organism: Viscum album; assembly: GCA_963277665.1. Lineage (NCBI taxonomy): Eukaryota > Viridiplantae > Streptophyta > Magnoliopsida > Santalales > Viscaceae > Viscum > Viscum album. Next base: position 230,047,805 of record OY728125.1, read on the forward strand.
AGGATAGATAATATAAATCTCATCTAACCAATATGTAATTAAAGTACAATAATAAATCATGGTGATATCGTAGTCATCCATAACAAAACACAACATGAACAACAATCCCATACCTAGCCACTGGTCCTTTTCCCCATGAGTTGGTTGATACTCCCACACACGATTAGTTTCCATGTACCTATAAATACTAGTATCCCATATACAAACCCAAAATAGTAAAACAATAGAAGATAAACACATCTGGTACCACTTTGTAATGTTGTGACCTGAGAGCCACTAAAACGGTGCCCCAGGCCGGTCGGTCAAAAGGCCTCAAGTGCAACTCCTCGTACACCAAAGGCCACTGACTAGTAGCAAGGGTCTAGTGATATAATATGGGAATACTATAACCTTATAATTACAGTATTCCATCATTTTACAACATAATAAATGAGTCAATCAAAATAAAATAGTTGACGTAGTATAAATAATGAATAGTGCGTAGGGATATAATAATAAAATGATAATAATGGACAATTCCAGAAAAACATAACCATTCATGCATGTCCAGATTAACTACATTTATAATGTAGTAAACATATGGTAGAAAATAAAATACAATAGAGAACATAAACAAGGAAAATATATTAAAATACTCAAAGATATATCCATGAGCATCTTGATCTTGAGATCAGTCTTGTTCTCCTATAACCTAGGTACAATCATAACAACATAAACACAACCAAATAAACCTGAAACTATAATCATGAGATCTCATTGGTTAACCAAGTGAAGTGGTCGCCTGAACATGTTGTGAGATACAATTAGTAGGACACCACTAATTGTATCTAAATATTCCCATTCTATTAATATAGAATATATCATTTTTAGGTTTAACAGGTAATGTAGTAAATAAAAAAATAAATAGGTCAAATCTGGTCGCTTAGAGACACATGAATGACCATTCCTTATTTGACCAAAGCATAAATATATTAAACCATGGTCAACCTATATATATATATAATCTATAAATATAATTATTTTTCATATTTATAATGGAGAATAACTAGACCTGTCATGAAGTTTGAATATAAACATGGACCAAACCCAAGAAATTTCATTGTCATGGTGGATTTGTCCTTTAATCTTATAAAATAACATTTATTAGATAATTTTCAAGAGGCGTTAAGGATATTAATCAAAATAATTCCTACAAATTCAATATATATGCAATCCTGAGCCCATCCAAGGTGATACATACAGAAGAAACTAAGTATCAGTCCAGGATCACTATGAATACCTATCCCCGAAAGAGTCTTTCCAAGATTTTCCATAAAGAGGAATACCAAATATCACTCTTGATATGATATAAAGTAATAACTAACTAATCATATACCTAGTATCTCTGGTAGGGGACCAAGTATCACTCGTGGTTTGGTCTTACCATATTTCCATTGAGCATATCCAGTGTGATTCCCCTTAGGTACTAGAGTCAATCAAGGGAATAGTAATCCCAATCATTCCTTGATCATAGACTAAGGAATTCCCATGTGTGAACCCATGTACTACTCAATGAAAATAAATAAACTCACCCTATGATTTCTTCTATGTAATTCTTATAAGGGAATCCATGTATCATTCTAGGAATGATTTATAATAATTAAAATAGGGGCCATTATTTAGCATTCATAATGAAGAACCCAGTTATCCCTCAAGGAACACACAATTCATTTAATCATTTAAGATCAATTACCAAAGAGTATATTTTCATAAAAATGTTACATCAAATATAAATTACATAAAAGAGGTCCATGGGAATTATTCATAACAACTATAAAATAATGAATGAAGTCCATATAATTATGAATCCCACCTATCCACCCAAACAACCCATTCATTTTACAATTTAATTAAAGAATGAATTATAACTCATAAGAGGTTTTAATAATTATGCCAATTTTATCACATGATTTCTATTTCTATAATTTAAGTAATTACACCTAATATGAGGAATTTTTTATCACACCTAAAATTGTGGTCCGGAGGGAGAAAACGATTAAAAAAATGTTCATGTGAGACATCACTGATAAGGTTCAACTAATTAAGAAGATGAGGTAATGTTCATAATAATTTATTCACTGCACCCAAAGGACTGTTGAAGATTTTGGAGAGAATAATCTCCCTATTCAATTTAATATAAAAAGAAAATTTAATTTAAGACATTAGGTTCTACATATTTAATTTAATAATTTAATGGAAATACATGGAGAATCCAGAGTTCTCCACAATGACATGTTTAAGAAATGTGGATCACACAATTAATGTGCATTGTTTGAGAAAACATGAAAAAACTACAAGTTTATCCTATATTAAAAACCCTGAAACAAATGAACAAATATGTTGCATGGTGTTCATGGATAAAAAAATGAAACATACTCAAACTCTCTAAACATAAAACATCATTTCACCTGGAGGGATATACAGTTTCAAAAAATATAATTAAAATATTCAATTCTTCACTATATTTGAGTTTCTAAGGTCCATGATTTTTAATACTCAACAAAACACCTAAGACACCACTCAACCATTAAGGAACATTTAAAAACAACCAATTTTAGTGTTAAAACTCAGAAGACTTTATTTTTATTATATTTTAATAATTCAGTCCATCCACTAAATAGAAAATTCATGTTCCTTTAGAAAATTTCATATGGTACAAAACATTGGACACAACAGTTATTAAGTTCGGGTTGGTTTTATGGTTGTTATAAGTTTTATTTGAATGATTTGTGTAGTGGTTTTTTATGATGATAGTACAAATCGTAGTTGGTTTCGTACAATTTTTTCATTATTAGGGAATATGGTTGGATTGAACATAATCAAGAAGCTTAATAAGATGTAATTTAATGATGAGGAGATGTGAAATAAATGGAATAGAAAATTTCCAAAAAACATATATCTAATAAATGATAAAAATATTGAATAAATATGAATTATTAATAATATTTTTGATTGTGTGTAAAATTTTAATGAATTCTTGACATTAAACATGGGTAAATAAATGAATTGGGGTTGAAAATGATAAATATTATTTTCATGAAAGATAATATGTTAAATTTTAAAATCTTTAATTGTAATGTTGTATGAAATGGGGAGTTATAAAATGGTTTATGGTTATATTATATTTATATTTGATATTGGTTTGTTAAATAGTGATCACAAGAGTTATTGGTTATTAAAGGAATGATGTGGTGGTTGTTGTGGGTGATGTTAGTGTTTGTTTAGAGTGAACCCTTAGGTTTGTCTTATGTGATACTATTATTAATCTTGTATTTTCTTTTGATATTTTTTATGAAGAAATACTTATGTCAGATAACCTTATGGATTTCTAAATGATCTTGGGTTCCATGTGTTTTCCTGAACATCCTAGCTTTAGAGTATGGGGATACCTAATTACTCTATCTTCCCCACTCTCCCTTCAGTCATAGAATAGTGTGTGATGGATCACGGATCTCGATATATATATATATATCTCTGTGTGTGTGTTCTGTAATGGGTATTTATTAAAGTATATATATGGGCTAATATGGTTCATTATATGATATGATTAAATTGTGGGTCACATGCATGTAAGTAGGTGGGTGTGTTGTTGATTTCATTTATTATCACTATACCCTAATTTGATATGGAGATGTGTTCTTGTGGTATATGGCTATGGATATGTGGTTATAATTGGTATGTGTTTTGTGGCATAAGGGTATGTGGATATCGAAGGGAATTCATAATTAAACTCATGTTTTTTAAGTTTGAGAGAAATATTATTAGTAGGGAAGTAGATTTAGGGTGTCTTAGTAACATTTATTCTTTTTATATTACATTTTTATTATTTGATGTTATATTGGGTGTGTAATGAATGGCTATGTTGGGAAATAATTAACCTAACGTGGGTTCTTATTTTTTCTATTATTTATTCACACGGGCATTAATATAATTCCTCTAAATTTTTAATATTTTTTGAGGGAGGATCCAACTAAGTATATTTGAATGCTCACTAATATATATATATATATATATATATATATATATCTTATTTTCATTCAAGGTGCGTTTTGGTGATCAATCTGGACATTTCTTACATGAGTCTTAGAGTAGCTATCAGAGACATTATTGTAAGAGTTTCATTTTGGTATCATCCATTTTAGACCATGATTATATTTGAAATTTACATGCATTATTGATTGGTTTATTTTTTTCATATTATTATTACGTTTTCAATATGTTCTAGGAAAGTGTACTTTAACCCATTGGAATACGGTTAGTTGATAAGATTTGTGCATCAATGGTGGCTTTTTTTTCTTAGGGAGACTTGATTGTCAGCTATATCATGAAAATATTTTTGAAAGTAATTATATCTACAGTTTCATTCTTGGAAGTGGAATGGATAAAAGTGGATGGATTTTCTTTTAATTATGGGAGAATGAGAATGCTTCATCTTGGTATATGATTCAAGAACATTATGCTATGAGGTTACAATGAAGGTAAAATGAATATAAAAGAACATCATAAAATCTAGAACAATACATATTTCCTCTTTGAGGATCTCATTAATGAAGAGTCTGAATATGTTATGTTTTATTTAAAATGGTTTCCCAAAATGGATCACAGTTTTAATAATTTAATGTTTTACTTGATTGGTGTTAAATATACCATTTTGGTCTTATTTATATATAGCTTCTCTGAAAGAATTCGTTTTTTATTATTTGGGAAGGTTCAAACATTATCATTTAAAGTGTATTATTTGAAAATTAGAAAAAACTATAATATGGTAAGAGGCCATAGGATGATGTTTTGAGGCGTCATTGTATCTAGAAATTCAGTATCAGGTTATCCCATTCATGTTTCTAATGTATTTTTAGGACTTATCTAAGTCAGAGATGATTGAGAGGATGAATGTATGATCAAAATAATTATAAGTGTGGAAAAATCATAAATTATTAAGGATATGAGATACAGATGGAGGGCTTCATAGATCAGGGTTGTTTAGGTTTCAAATGGAAATTACAATGTTTCAGTAGTCATCTTCACTTTTTTTTCAATTATGGTAGTTCTCATGCCTCTTCTAGGAGCTCCACTATTGTGTTTGTTTATAGTGGTGGTCTTCATAATTAACTATTCTAGTACAAATCATTTCCAGTGGTCGGTGCAATGTGGATTGATAGTTCCTATCATAGAGTCATTTACGAATTCCCAAAATCATTTTACAATCCTAGATCAATAGGATTTTGGTCAATAGATGGAAGATAGGTCAAGTAAATTATATCCCCATGATTTCCCCTCCAATTGGGATATAGGTCTGAGAGTTGTCATATAGGTGGTATCTAAGTGGTCCAGTGATGAAAAGGAGTAGGGAAAGGTCAGATAGATGACATGGAGTCTCCATATTTCCCCCAATGGGCCATAAAACATCCATGGTAACATCTTCATATTTTCTATTATTCCATTGACTATTTTCATTTCATGATTTTTATTGTTTCTTTCACCCACCTTCTATGTGCCATACGATTAAATGTGGTGAGTCTACTGGTTCCCCCAGTGTTGAATATCCGATTATGTTTTCAGTCTTGTTTTCGTAACATGTGACAATATTGTGAGAATATTATGGTATATCGATAGTATTTACGTAGTTTCTTGTTATTATGGATATAACCATATTATATTTTTATGGGAATAAATCCGTTATACACCTTACATATGATTACAAATTTCTTCTAGTAAATATTAGCATTATGTGACATGGAAGTATAGTTTTTGGTGTTCATTTTTGAGTGGAACCATCATATGTGAGATAGGAATTTAGAGACATTGTATTATCAGTAGGAAGATTTGAAATCATAGTGAATATTTGTTTAGGAAGTGGTGTTTTCGTGGACTGTTAAGGATTTCTTATATCGTTTCCATGAAGAGTTGTGATTATACCCCCTAACATGAGATCATGTTCAAGAGAGAGTTACATCCCTTTGTCTCCAATAATTTAAAGGTTCCATTCTGGATGTAACTTTTTTTTCAGAAAAGTGGAGGATTTAAATTAAACATTTGAGGTAGAAGGGATTAATAGAGCATAGTGTATCACTTTTTTAGTGTTCTACTGTTATTTTAGAAGAATTTATACAGGATTTTAAGGGTGTAAATAGACTACTGATAGTTGAACTAAGAGTTGGTCAACAGAACCTATCCACTTCTTAGGATATCTGACATATTTCATCATTTGAAGGGATCTAGAAGGTTTTCAGTGATTGATTTGTAGTTATGACATCAAATGAGGGTTGAAGAGGAGGATTTCCCAAAGACTACTTTCACATGTTTTTATCGGAATTAGGGTTCATATATATGTCATTTCAGATCATAGAAACCCCAGATATTTTCATGGGACTCATGGAAATTGTGTTTTATATGTTCTTGGATCAGTTTATGTTGGTGTTTGTTAATGAAATTATAGTATACTCAAAGGTAGAGGATGATCATTCATAGAATTTTAAGATTATTTATCAAGACCTTCAATATCAAAAACACTATGGGAGGACAACAAGGTCTATGTTTTAAACATATAATGTACATTTTCATGGGTATTTATAGTCTCTATATGGATTGGTAACCTTTCCTTTATATATTGACATATTTGTTACTTGGGAATAACCCAATATTTTCCTAGAGGTTTATATCTTCTTTGGTTTTTTAATAAATTATAAGAGTTTTTGGTTTGATTTTCCATGATCATAGACCCTTTAATATCAATTACTAGGATGTACCATACATTTATAGAGATTGATAAGTGTTAAGTTGATTTCAATTAACAGAATTAGAAGTTAATCAATCCTTTTTTTTCTTTAATTTCAAGAGAAAGTAGCCATGTTTTAGGCCTTCTATGATTCATGTCATCTTAATTTGTGTTGCATGTTGATACAATAGTGGGAATTGATCTCATATTGTACATGAAACTTATTTCCTCATGAGAATAACTATGTCACCCATGATCTTATGTTAGAATGCATAGTGTTTTCATAGAATGTGTGGTAGAATAAATTCATTATTAAATTCCATATGGTCATCCCGAATCAAAAAATCATGAGGTATATCTTCAATTAGAAGTATTTGAATTAGTATCAACAATGGTTGATAATGTTATTGTAAGTAAATAACTTTGATATCACTAACACCTTGGGTATATGTATTTTAGTTTCCAATGCATTGAGAATAAATTATCAAGGATATTTTGGAAAGGAATCTAAAAATAGATGGTTTTTTTCAAGGGGATTGTATCTTTTCAACACGATATGGAGGAGTATTATGGTAATTGTTTCATATACTAGATTATGGTTCAATATCCCTTATAGTGTCAATAGTATAAGTATAAATGGAGATACTCTAAGGTATAGGGTCTCATATATCATTTCGTTTATTGTGAATCTATTATGAGATGGTTATAGGAAGACTGGTATCAACTATTGTTTTAAAACATGTTGTTCATTCCATCAGTAATATGAGAGGTTGTTCTTCATGAGTTTTATATATCACCTTTTGTTGTGTATCAAAGTTTATAAAAGATTTTTTATTTCCCAATGAGTGTTTTCTGTTATTTTGGATAAATTTATTTCTAAAAAATGTAATTTAAATCTCCTATGTATATTAATAGTAAAAGTCAGAGAATCATTTTATTGGATGTTTTTTGCAATCATTAGATTTATTATCATATAATTTGATGACATTCCAATAGATTTAAAGACATATTATCTTTGATCTCTAGATGAATGTGACACTATTTTTATGACTTGAGATCCATTTATAAATTCAGATCATTCCATTTCAATGAAGGTTTCGAGCATTGTCGATTCATTGTCAAGGTAGTGTGTGGATAAGGTAGTGAAGATCTATTGGGTTCTGATAATAATCATCTCAAAACAAGATCATCTCTCTATATCATGTGTCTTGGGAGGACTAAAATATTATTTTGGATCTTAATTATTCATTAACAGTACTTTTCAACCTCAAAATAACTGTCAAATAAATTATACTATCCAGACACTATGGGACAAGTGGAGAACAATTGTTTTTTCGATTTTGGAGGTTCATCGGTAAAGCACCTACCCTTGGTTGAGTTATCTTGTGTAAATTTCTATCACACTTTTATAAAAAATGTATCCATTTTAGGAATTTTAAGGGTGTAACTGTAAATCTCAGTTAGGTTAGATTGTGTTCCATGTTTCAGAGGTCCTTTGAATAAATGTGATGCAGATCACTACTAAGATGGTTCAAAAGCTTTATGAGCAGATAATGGTAGTGTAGGACCATCATAATCTTTATGTGTATTATAGAAGGAGGCCAATATATTTTTATATTAGTTAGAACCTGATTTTGAAGGTTTTCAATCATCATAGTAAATATAGGTTCAGTCATGAGATTAATATTTATCCATGGTTTATTATGCTCTTTGAGTAATTGGAGCACAATGGAATGTTGATGTATAGTTTATCCCTTCCTCCACAACTCGACCAAATCCATAACCTCTTCCATTGGTCACTACATTGATAGTATTTTCATGATGTCACATATGTCATCAGTTGGTGATATTTTGTTGTTTAGGATAATGTGATATTCATCGAGTCACCAATAAAGGTCCATGGTATCTAGAATAAGGTGTTACACAATCATTTCATTCCCTCTATTTATGTATTGATTGGGCCTGGTGGCTTGGATAGGTGTACATGAAAACTTGAGTCAAATATTCATACTCAATATCTCAGGATATTTTAAACCTTTTATTTAATGATGTTAGTATGATCAATTTTTCACTAATTTGAAGAAAATTATTTTTCCTTGTGTTTTGTTATCTTTTGATAGTTACGTTGTTCCTATTTGAGATATATCTTTTAGTGGTGTTAGAGTTTCACAGTTTGTATTTTCATCATTATTTTTATTTTTTACTCTCGTATGAGAATTATATAATGTGTAACTAGAGTTATGTAATGATCATTATTACAATACTACTTTTCATGTTTTAGGCTTTGGTGGTTTTTGAAGAAGGAAATATGAATGAAAGAGTTTAGCTGAAATTTCAGATTAAAGGATCTGTTGTTTCGTTACATGGTGTGTTTAAAATAAAGGGTTGGTTGGATCATAGTTTTTTCCTATATTTTAGTGTTCCATACTATAAAGAGTTATGATACAGTTGGATTTGGGTGTTTTAGTATGGCTTATCATGTTGCATCATCAAGTATTCTGATGTAACAACTCTGGTTTTCATACCGTGATTCTTTGAATATTTATTTAAGTATCCCTAGAATTTTACTGGATTTGGAACTATTTTTGGGAGTCTGATGACCATATAATTAAGAAATATAATGTATTAAATATATAAAAGTACACATGAAAATATTCTCAAAATTAATCAAATTTATATTCATCTGACCCTCGTATGGAAAATATGATATTGTAATTTCTTATGAAGCATTGGATTTACCATGGGAACAAAATAAGTTTAGTCCATTCAAGATTTTATCTAGAGGGAAGAAATTTGTGGGTGCATTACAGAAATTGAAAAATAATTTATTTAACTTTTTAAATGAAAAATGCAGATAAATTCTCATTACATACAGTATTATGAAAAATAATAAATTGTTACCAACATAACCATTAGAGATTATAAAATAGGAGGGGGATAGCCTCCACAGTTATTAACAAGCTCGGGACTACAGATAGATAGATAGTGACAAGAAGATTCCAGGGATGAGTGAAAAACACAGAGGGAACTTCAATTACATCGTTAAAGACAGTGTTATTTAAAAATGATTGATTTATTCTTAAGGTAAGGCTTTTTTATTTGTGTATTATTTATTCTTATTATGATTTCTAGAAAAAACAATTATGGATCTTTGATTATTCTTAATGTGTTTCATAATTTATTTGTCCTAATCCATTTATTATTTTATTATTTTGGTTTGTGGATGAAAATGTTTCAAAATTATTTTTTTCATGAAATGATGATAATTGGTCATTATTCATTGCCAGATGATGATACTCACTTTGATGGTTGTTTTCCATTCTTCCACCATTTTCAGGTTCTTCACCACCAACCATGTTTCATTTTTTGGATCCGTTATTATTTGACCATTTTGAATCCTGATCAAAAACCTAGATACAGATTTTTGCTTGAGTGGACGAACATGATAAACATAGTGCTTATTTATACATGATTTTTTAAAGGATCGAAGACAATTTTAGTCCTATGAGGGATTATTCCTATGTTTTGGCATATGTGAATGGTGTGAAGTGGTTGATGATTTATTTTAAAATTAAAAATACTTGGAATCCAGAATCTGACCATCCACTGAGGATCTTCAACTAGGTACCGGTGTTTCCATGTGATATTTTCAAAGGATTTGGAGAATTTGGTAACCACATAAAGATTTGGAAACTATACTTGATAGTTTATAAAAAACCAAACTACGTAAATTTTGTTTGGGAAAAACACATTCCATGTTTTCTGTTCCATACAGCTTCAAAGGTTTCAATACTGAGAAAAATATCACATTCCTTGTAGCTAGGATCACAAAACATTTGATATTACTGAAGTGGTTGAGCCATGTGTCACAAACACACACATGAGGCCCTGAGTGAGCAGATAGATAGTTTTCCCATAGGAACATGTCATGTTAAGGATCATGGCTACTTAAGATATGCCTAGGGAGTAACACGCCCAAGTCCTTGTGTGGAACTAAATGTCATGTTCCCTAATACACATTCCATATACCGTAACCTAAACCATTTACCTTTCAAATCTTCTTCTATGAGAAATTTTTTAGGTCCCACGAGTATCCCATTCTGAGTAGTTTTCCATGTAAGATATAATGATGTCCTTTGTTTTGGAATATGGGGTTTAACATGAGGTGAAAGGGTGGGACACTTATTTTAGTGATGTTTACCATATGAAAGGGATTTTGTTTGATAATCAGAGAGATTATTGGGTTGGTAGTCTCTTAAATCACCCGAGAGAGGGCCCCCTTTACTCTTTTTATAGCTACAATCGTTACTCAACCACACAACAGAGGGAAATTTCCTCTATCAACATAGTGGTACTCTATTGTCATCATGCTTTGTTGGGGATAAGGTCCTCCATTGGAGATAGTTCCCCCTAAAATACTGAACATAGAATCTATGAGAGGGCAACTATTTTGAATATTTTTAGGGGTCAAGTGGTTGTTGGTATACGATATGGGACTTTTGAACCTGTAGTCATACTCATCATTCTTAGCTGGCTATGTAAATTTAAATTCCTCCCATTTTTAACAACTTTTTTAGTATTAGAATATCTGATTTTGGGTTTCTTTTCCCACTTCGACTTTATGATGAATTTATTATTTTAATTTATTTATCCCCACTTAGTTTTTTGGGGTCTCCTACTAAATATGTTTATACATATCCCTACATGGTATTTTCCCGCACATTTCATGTATTATGTATATGACTTGCAGATAAGTATTGATTTTTATGGACCTTGTATTAGACGAGAATAACAACACTTGAAGGCACTGATAGTGTATAACAATTAATCTCATAGATTTCCATCTGATTCCCCTTCCGTTTTTATTATTTTTAGTCAGGGTTAGGTTGTGAATTCCCTTATCTCTAGTTTATTATTAATTTTCCCCTTGTACTTTTATTTTAACTTACCAAACTTTTATTTTTTTCTTGGGGTTACCATATGAATTGGATTATATCTATAGGTTTTTGTTTAATTATATCTCTATAATGTTCCTTGGAGTTGGGTGTGTTTGTGTGTGTGTGTGTGTTTCAATGCTTTAGTCTAGTGCCTTCCATTTTAGTGATACACCAACATGACACTTGTCTCCATCCCCTAGAAAACTGGAGGTGGGATTGGAGTGTCACACGTGGCTTACTGCCTGCCCAGGTGGGTCCCTAGTAGATTGGGTCATGGCATAGTGGTATCAGACTAAGGATTGTCTTAGGGTTGTTGTTCTGTAGTCAGTCGTGTCATGAAAATTCGTATGGGGACTTAGATAAATAATGTTGAAGTGTGTTGAGTTTAGCTATCAGGCTAGAGAAACTAGTAATTGGGAAGTGACCCATGTATCCACACACAAGGACTTAAACAACCTAATTATTGACTCGACATTCTAAGGAACAAGTTCTACGGAAAAAATATTTCATGCATCATATTGGATTGGGATTTTTTTTCATCTGTGTTCTTCACAAGATTGATCCCCAGATATTCTCATCAAATTGTGGAACATGTTTTTCATTTTAAGGATGTCTCCATGTTGATAGTATACTAGGTTACTAATAGATGGTCATGATAAAGTCCAATTAATTAATGAGTCCGGAGTAAAAGAACCCATTCTTGAGGTTCTTCATACAAGTGAACATGGATTAGTGCTCCCACATGATTGTGAATGCATAGACTCACCTATAGTGGTTATATATGGTTATCAACTGCATATTGGGTAGCCAATAGCTCTAGAATCCTAATGCTATGCTTCCCATAGTCTTATAATGTTGTGTAAGTTCAAGGAATAAAGACTGATCACATTTTATAGTGAAAATAACCTTATTTATAATAGGATCTTATTGAGATATTGGTATTAGTTTTTAGGCTTTTGAAAAACCCGATAAATTAGAGTTTTCACTTGAGGTGAATATTATTCATTTAATAGTATGGTGTGAGGTGGTTTTCGTAACTCAGAACCTTGATGTGATGATTATACCATGTTCATACATTTAGTGTGTTTTTCAAGAAAACTTTTTATCCTTAAAGATTGTTCAATGTGTAGATATAGAAGATTCTTGAGATAATGTAGAAAGATATGTCAATTGTTTAGTTTTAATCAAGGTTTCCTGACCTCACATGATACTCCCTTGATATAGTTCAAGATGGATACTTCCTGGTTCCAATGTTTTAGAAGTATCTATATAGGTTATCCATTCTATGTTGTTCTCCTTATGAATTAACATATATACTAGAGTGTTGGAGTAATCCTTTGTGAATGATAGGTTCTTAGAAGATGATATTAAAGAAGATTAGTAGGTAGTGGACCTCATGGAGATAAGTCAAATACAAAATCTGTCAGAAATCAGTCATCAAGTTCTTAGCACATGAGGCACACTCATACATGGTCTCAGACATGGGGATATATATTCTAAGAGTATTGAAGAGGTTCTAGTTAGCTTTCTGATAGATTAAATTATTCCTGTGATCGGTAGGGTTACATTGCTCATTGTTTACTAACATGATGCACTATAGATTGTGGTATGATGGTGGAAGAATCTCTATGGAAGAGGAAAAATCAAAATCAGGGATCTCACAAGAATCATTAGGGTGGTCCTAGAGAGGAAATTCTTACATAGGGGTAGGTAGATCCCCATATTGAGGTGTTACAAGTAGGGTATGTCACTATGACCTACTCCCACATGATCTACCACCAGGGGACGCATTCCAAGACTAAGGGAATGGTGGTAGGGTGTGTGGTCAGTTACAATATATGTAGGGATATAACCAACTTACTAATGAGATGATTTTAGTTATGATCTTTGTCTTATGTACTTTAGATATAGTACCTTTAGATATAGGAGAGAGTCATTCTATCATTTCTCTATCCCTTATTAAGGAGGTATAGATTCCAAATTGTGTATTTTGATAGTCATTTATTGACAGAGGTTCATATAGGGTGTGATTATTCAATATCGCACATCTACCAATTGTTTGAGTTGGCGCTCTGCAGAGGTAGATTTTCATGTGAAATATTTGTTAGTACGATGAAACCTTTTGAGACCATATTGGGTATGGATTGGTTTTCCATAGTGTGTGCCCATATATACTGTCATTGAAGAATATATATATACCTTCATGATAATGAGACAAGGTTCTCCTTCATGGGTAGGGTGACTTTTTGAAGATCAAGTTGGGACATTGAGAATTAATTTGTAATATATCATCTAATAGTTGAAGGACTTTCCCCTTGGATTAGAAGGATCTTCATAAAGTTGGATTATAGTTGTAATTGAGTATTATGAAGATATATTCCCTGATGATGTTATGGGACTACCTTCTAAGTGGTAGACCATCTTCTTTATTGACATGTTCCCGGATACTACACCAAAATATTTTGTTCCATATTGAATTGTCATATCTGGATTCTGAGAGCTAAGGGTGTAGTTATAAGACCTTTAATAAGATGGGTTATATCAGAACAAGTGTGTCCCTTTGGTTGAATCCAATGTTATTCATGAAAAAAGAAGATAGGATATTGAGGTTGTTCATTGAATTCCATTTCCTAAATAATTTTACGATCAATAAAATGTATTCCTTATCAAGGATTGATGACCTTTTCAACCAGTTTAAATGTGAGATGTGGTTGTCAAGGATATATCTCTAGACCAGATACCATCAATTGAGATTTAATGAGAGTGCCACTCTTAATACGGAAATCTTAGGTTGATATGATCTTTATGATTTTATGGTGATTCTTTTTGGTGTGATGAATGAACCAACTATGTTCACAGAACTTATGAACAAGAAATTTTAGCCCTTATTATAGAAATATTTTTCTTTTCTATATCAAATACATTATTATTCACACTACATATGGACATGATCATACATTGAAATTGAGGAAGGTATTATATCAAATACATTCTTATTTACACCTCTCTAATTTTCTTGGATTTCATCCACTTTTATATATTTGATCTGGATTGGGAAGCAATTTTCTAGAAGCAAGAATTGTTATAGGGTATTTGATGTGATAAGGAAGAATTTACCCAATGCTCCTATGATGAGGATTCTGGAGGAGGGAGTTGAATAAATGGTTCATTTTTATGCCTCTAGTTTTAGGATTAAATGGATGTTGATGAAAATGAATTAAGTGATTGATTATTGGTTGAGTAAATTGAGGCCCCAAAATAAAACTATACAACCCACCACTTTGAATTTGAACTGGTATTATTTTCCTTGAATATGGGGTGGAAAAATATTTTGGCCATTTGTTTACTATTTAATTAAACCACCAATCCATTATGTGAATCTTTACCAAGAGATAAATCAACCTGAGATAGTGTTGAATTTTTGTGTCCCCATATAACTATGAATGAAATATAGTATATACTCTAGGGAATGGAAATGTGTGGTAATGTTCCCTTAACAAGAAATATCATTCTTTCTTGGTAGGGGAGGTATCTGAGCAGTTGGCCTCATTATAGTTGACCATAGTAAAAGAGAGAGGTGAATGTTATTATTAGTCTATAATGGTGACTCCACCACTTTTCTATCATCTGGGGAAGGCTCAGTTGGGTGACATCAACTATGAATATTTGTTTTATTGGATATCCTTATAATATGAACTAGATATATTTTATGATTTTTTGGAGCATGTCATCCTTTTCTATGGATGGATGGTAGTTCTAGACAAGTTTCTTGAGGAGTTTTTGGGGGTGTTTCATGCATCGCCATTAGTGGTATATCATGGATTTAAAAATACGTAAAATTACCTTTTTTGGTAGTATTTTTGGGGTGAAATGAGGGAAGTTTTTCCAATATTGTTTCTCGATTCCTAACATGTTAGTTGGTAAAGGATAAAACTCAGGTACCAACAGGCCTAAATCAGTTTCTTGATATCCAAGAATGGAGTTGGGATGAAATATAAATGGATTTTTTGATGGGGATTCCATGGATAATAAGAGGCCAATATCATATGTAGATGATTTTTTATCGAAATAAAAAGTTAGAACACATCATTTTCAACTTGGAGTAGGGTTTAATAGAGATCATATGCTATTTTTACATTCATTTGATAATCTATATTAATGGGGCTCCAATAATGATCTTCTCCAAATGTTATTCTTTGTTTATTTCATGTTTATAAAGTTGTTTGGATGAATCATTTAGAGACCAGTTTTGAATTAACATTGAATTTCACCTATAAACTGATTGTCATACCGATAAATCCATCTTGGTTTTGGAAGATATATTAAGAGACTACATGTTTGACTTCATTCAAAGCTAGGAGTATCATTATCCATTAGTTAAGTGTGAATATAATAATAAATATCACTCCACTATAGGCATGAAAACATTTAAGGCACTATTGGGAGACCCTACAAGCCACCCTTGTATTAAATTGATATTAGTGAGAAAAATATTATTGGGATAGAAATTGTGAATAAAATGAAAGTTAATTTTTAGGTGATACATGAGTTTATTAGGATAGCCTATATTTGATAGAAATATTATGCAAATTGATGTCAAAGGGCATTGAATTTTAGGAATTGAGACCATATTTTTCTCAGAGTCTCACCATGAGGAGGATTATAGATGTTTTTAGGCATATCATGATATCCTAAATTATATTAGATTCATTCTAGATTTCTCATAGTCTTGGTGAGGTCTCTTACCACTTAACATTACCCGCCATAGTTAGACCAGGTTCATGACATCTTCTACGTGTCTTAGATGAGCAGATACCTGCATGACCTGACACATCTTATTGACTTGGGTAAGATAGAAATTGTTGATGGAAATACCTTATTGATGTACCTAATTGGTATTCCAGATCATTAGGATACGCTCTTGTGCTTTAGGTCCATTCATCTGAGTCATGTTTTTGGGCAGCACCAGAACATGAGTAGAGCTCTTGCGAGCGTGAGATCAAGATGTGGGCCCAATATCTTCACTATCTTTTCATGACTAGCCTTGTATTTTAGAGGAAAAACTATATGATGGTGGGGAGAATGTTACAAATTTTTATATAATATTTTGATCATTTGAATATAATTTTATTTATATTTTTTACCTCAAAGACTGTGATGTGTTCTGGGTGTCACAGGACACCAAAATAAATATATTGAATATATTAAATGTAATAAATAATGAAAATGAAACTTTTTCAATTAAATAGAATTTCTATTTATAGAATCCTTATATGGAAATTATAAGACAATAGTTATTTATCAAACATAAGGTTTACCCTTGGTATGATATATGTTTGGTTGGCATTCAAATTTCTTTTGAAGGAACTCATTGGACGGTGTATGAAATATATGAAATTAGTAATTTATTTACTCTATTAAATTAAAAAACCATGCTTAATTATCATTAAATACAACATTTTTGAAAATATCTTGGGTTAGCTATATAACCATGAGAGACTAGAGAGTTGTTATAGGAGATCCACCATTTTCCATGGATCACATAGTATCTTGGATTAATAAAAAATGATTGAGGATATTCATGGGATGAATGAAAAATGAAACAAAATCATCAATGAAATAAATATAGAACATGTAATTAACCAATTGTTGATATTTTATTGGGGTATGGATTTTGTTTTGTATTCATTTATTATTATTATTTTTAGAATGGACTTCATTATGTGTTATTATTTTCTATATGTTTTTTGTGTTAAACTTATCCCAACAATTGATTAGTTTATTATTATTTTAATTTTTGATGGTAGTTTTTCTATGATCTTTGATTTTCGCAAGGATGATTGTTTCTTGTGACACTTCATCTAATTATGGTGCTCTATTTGATAATTATTTTCCATTACCCCATTATTATTTACATTCATCACTACTGAAAATGTTTTATGTTATAGTTTGACTATCTCTAGACCTATTTGAATCATGATCAAACCCCTAGATTCTGATTACTTTTCATTAAGATGAATGTGATGAATGTGTGTATTGTTCATTTGAGAGACATTGGTTAAAATGAGATAAATGGAAGAATATAGATGGAAAATTTTCATTTTGGGAATATATGAATGAAATGAAGTTGTGATGGATCAATTTTCTGGTGAATTACAACTAGAATCTAGCTTTTGTCTGGCCATTAATAATGATAAACCTAGGTGCATGAATTTTCATGTGAAATTTGTTGTGGATTTGGTGTATCAAGAAAATTATTGAAGACTATAAAACTAGAAATGACTGTATAAAAAAACAATTATAGACCATGTGTTTGGAAAGAATAAAAATTTATTGGTTCATTTTTTGTTATGGATAGGGTTTCAATGATGAGATAAACATCACACACCATGTGGATTATCTCACAAACCACGTGATAATGATGGGTAGCCTAGAAGTGTTCCAAGATAACATTTTTGAGGTTCTAGTAGATCAAACATATCATTTCCCTGTAGGGACACACTATGTCATGGAACATGGTTTCCAGAGGTATGTTCCAGGAGGAACACAAGCTATTCCTTGGGAAATAACATACTCCATGTGTATGGATGCACCTTGTATTTACCATACCTAGAGCATTATTACTTTCATATATCCTTCTTATGGACATGTTTTTTTATCCACATGTTTCTTATTCTAGGTATATTTAAATTAAGGACATGATAATAGAATTTATTTTGGAATCTGACATCTGATACGGTATAACTTGAGGGGGATGATTCTTTTAACCACACTCAGGAGATTGAAGTGATTAGGTTTGATCATTGGAGTGGTTTCATCTTTGGTACTCCCTAGATATACTAATTCTTGGCCCCCCCATAATCTTTATACAGGCAGGGTTGGTACCCTCCATGCTACAATGTGTGAAGGTCCTTTATATATGGAGTGGTACTCCCCCATTATTGAGATCTAGTGAGGAGTGGGTCATCTATTTGATATTTTACCCCCTCAAAAATAGAAACATATAGAAAGGAGAGGGAATCGGTTTTTTATTTAGGTTTGGTTGTGTGTTGTGTTTTCCATCAGATATGGGACCATTTAATCAATAGGATGACTCATCATAATTAGTGTGCTATAGATATTGATTTTCTTCTCCATTTTAACTGGGTTTTTTTTTCTGAGAAAATCTGAAGTTGGGTTTCATTCCTCTATTTGAATTATGGGTTGAGATGAATATTTTATTTTAATTTTCCCACTTATTTTTCATTGAATCCTTATATATATTTATATACTCATCGATTCATGGTATTTTCCATTATGTTTCATGTCCTATGCTGTTGAATGATATATCACTTTTCATTTTTGTGGGCGTAGAATTAGAGGAGGATACTTTAACTTAGAGACATTGACTATGATTGGTACAATGTCTAAATGATTTTGATATATGATCCCTTTAGTTTTGTACTTTTTCATTTTAGGTATAGATAGGGCCGCCTTTATCACTTGGAAGATTTTATTTTTTACCTTAAACATTTATATTACCATACTTCACATTTATATTCTTCCAAGAGGACATCACATGAATTTTTTACACTCTAGATGTTTATGTTTTATTATATCTCTACTATATTTTATGGATATGGGATTATTGGTTTGTATATGTAGATTAACATTAGGCCACAAACTTTAATGATAATACTACTCAGTGCTTTTCACCAAATAATTTCTTATTGAAGGTGGTCTTCTGGTGTCACTCATGACTTTTTACTGGCCTAGGTGGGGTCATGGAGGGTCAGGTCATGACATTTGAGGAGTATTATTTTAATATTATATGGCATGAATTATGGTATGAAATATTTTTCAGTCACTATTACATTTTTCCCCACATTGTGATGTGTATAGTTTTTGGGTAAAGTTAGTGAGTTTTTGTTACGTGGTAGGCTTTTTAGGTTTAATCTAACATGGTATCCCAACATTAATTTTCACGGGGTGGTGTTTTAGTATGAAAAATCTCTTTATTATTTAGGGCATATAGATTTTGGTTCCATGGTTCTTCCCACGTTAATTATGTTGTGTCGTGGTACCTTTCATTACATAATGGTCTAATTTTCATAGTTTTCCCACTCATCCCTTAAAATTTCATTAGAAATATATTATTATTTATCATGGTATAATTACGGTTTCATTAGATATTACATGAGAATATCTAGGATCATTTTCAGATTCTTAGATATTTATAAATTTTGTAACAATCTCCATTCTCATAATATGACCTTTTTTTAATGTTTCATTTAATGATGTTTTATTCCTTAGAATTTATAGATTTTACATAGCGGATTTCAGCTTGGGGATGAATTTCTGCATGATTTTTCCCATCATGATGTAATTATTTATTTTCCTATAGTGAATATAAATATTTAAAAACTTCTAAATTATTTTTTATTGATTATTTGTCTTTTTAACCTTAGTTTACCAAAGGTGAGTCCTGGAGATCTCTGGCCATCCTTTAGGGATTTTGTCCCATGACTTTAGGAGATCAACCACTTTGTGATTAAATATGATTCTATTATTATATTCCTTTACATTTTTAATTTTTTTCTCACCCCATATTTTGGGAGGCTGTGATATGGTTTTGTAATCTAGTTTATCAATCTTTGGCCAAGGTTTTGATGAAACATGATGTGTTATATTCTATCAAGGTTCTTCAATTGGAGTTATTGTTGGGGTGAACATCTACATTTCATTTGTCATGAAATTATTGAATCTTTATTTGAGGTAATATATGTGGGGAATCTCTTTCATTATTATGTAAAATTATATATTAATATTTTTTTCCTTCTAATGGATATATTGTACGAATTGATCAAATGAAGATAACAAACAAAATTATTAAATTGAAATTGGGAAGTGTTGTATGACATGGGATTTATGTAAAATTAATTTCATTAATATATATTTATGATCCATGATTGATATTAGTTATATGTAAAACCATTTTTTTGTTATTGATATTCTATATTCACCATTAATATCTTGTTAATTAATTAAATTTGGTAAGGAATTGGTTTTTTGGAAATATGGAATTATGTTTTTTATGTTTTCACATGGAAATATGATTTAATAGAAATAAATATTATGTATATTTTCATCCAATAAAATTTCTTCAATATTTTAAAATGTTTATTTATGTATATAGTTTTGTTCTATGTATTGTTATAGAGGAAATAGTCAATTAAGGTGGGTATATTGGATCTTGAGGTTTAAATTGGTCATGAATTTGTTTTCATGGCTGTTTTTTGTGGGGAAATATTTTTTATTGTTATAGTGTCTATTGGTGTGATTTTGTTGGTGGAAATCCTGATGACGTGATCAGTTTTAGTTGGTTATCTTGTAGTTTTATAGTCGCATGTAATGTGGTTTTCATTAATAAAATTTGTATTAGGAAATGGAATACATTTAAATAATGATTGGATCTTAAATAAATAATGAATATGACTTTTATAATTATTATATCTAATAAAAGTTAAATGTTTCAATACATATGAATGATGATTAATGGGTGGAAGGTTGTATATTATTGTTTATAAAATGTTTTGACATTTAATATGAATAAATAAATAAGATGTGTTCGGTATTGACAAATTTATAATGCATTTAATATGATATGATAAAATGTAAAATATAGGAATTGTAATGATGAATGATATTGGATGAAATTAATATTATTATGATAGTCTTATGTGAACAGATAATACTTATGTGTGGAATATTGATGGTAGTGTCCATGAGGGTGAAAACAATTATGTGATTCCCATTCATGATGATTATAGTGTTTGTTTAGCATGAACCCTTATGATTGGATTATGTGACACTATTATAAATCTCTTATTTTCTTCATATTTATTAAAAACCACTACTTAACATAGTTAAGATTACCAATGTCCGTACTTGTTTTGGCATTTGAGTTGTTTTCCCTGATATCATGGCTATAGATGATACAGATGGATAACAACCACCTATTCCCTTCTCTCCCTTTATATTGTCTTTGGGTAGTTATAGATTAGATAACTAAGTATATATATATGGCATGTTTTTATATAGGTTATAATGTAGAAAATACATTTTTGTTAGGATTTGGTCACATGGTAGAGGTGATTCATGCTAGTATTAGGGAATGAGGTTGATTCTCTTCATGTTCACAATACAATATTATATTGAAAATTTTATACGTATATTTTATGTGTTGATGTGGTATGAGGATGCAGATATATAATAATGGCTATGATGTGTTATGTGGACATGTGGATATGTTGATATGAAAGGTATTGTAGCACATGATGTGTATTTTGGGGTATGATTATAATTTAATCAGTTTGGAACTAGATGTGGGATACCTTGTAGATATATATTCTATTTAAATTATGATATTATACTTTGATTCAATATTAGGGGAGTGAAATTTGATGAGTTCATTTAATAGTTCACCAAGAAATGGTGTATATTGTTTTTTGGGTAATTCACTAACTCATTAACGTGCTTCTAAGGAATTTGAATAAGATATTTTTGGGAGGATCCTACAATGTATACTAGTATTCTCACCCCTATATATATTAGATTTTTCCAAGAGTTTTCATGGGATTCAATTAAACATTACAAGCTTGAGTCTTTAAGAATCTATTAAAGTTTCTACAATCGGAGTTTCATTTTGTTATTTTATTTTGGTGGTCATGTTTATGTATGAAATTAAAATGTAATTTGGATTGGTTTTTTTTCTTGAAGATTATTAGTGGTTTTTTATATGATCTATGGATTATAGGATTAATTGATCATATTTATGTGTTATATACCCATAGTGCTAAAAAACCTATGGCCTATTACATGATTGTTTTATGTGTTATAAACTTATACTCTACAATCCTAGGAGGGGTTCCAATTAGTGTTATTCATGAAACATCCATTGTGTTGATATGTTACCATGATATTTAATTAAATCACCCATATGAGAGATATTTTATGGATATAATGAATGCAAGGATATGATATTGGTTATCAAAATGGGTGGTTGGTTTGGTCATATATAAGAGGATCAATACTATATTTATCACACTATGATGATAGGAGAACAAATTTTATATTGTAGTAAATATAGTATAATAATTCATGGAAATACTATTTATTTATTTATTTTAGTAAATTTAATTAGTGATAATAATTTAAATCTCTCTTTAATTATGATAAGGTTATTTAGATACATGAGATACACTATTCCATATTAGTATATTCTATAAGGATGGACCTATAAATCAGTCACTTCTAGAATGTCCCTTGAGGATATTATTGAAATGCCTGAGACACAGAGTTCTAATAATGTAGGAATAACAAGGATATTATACTATATCATTGTACTCTTTGTATGAACTACAATGAGGTATTTCATATGCATAAAGAATATTTTCAATCTATGTATAAAAAATTGGATGAACATATCAATATAAATTTTTTTACAAATAGACCAAAGAAATTATAATGTATTATGGTGTCTTTTATATGATTAATTTATTTTTATGTCATGTTAATGTTTATATTTCATACGAGACAAATTATTTATATTGAAATATTTTCTTACTTAATTATTATCAAAGTGCATTGGTTTATTTCCTTAATTCTCACTCATACTTGATATTTTATGTTTCATCAGATGATCATCATTTTTATCACCTTCTTTTGAATCAATATCATGTTTAACATCTCTAACATACCTCAAAATATTTTGAATTTCAATTCCATTGAATGGTTTGGTGTCATCGTATCCTATCTATTAAAAGTGGGGCTTTTTTTCTCTAAGAATATTCAATTTTTGATATTTTCATCCCAACATATTTCAGGTGTATTCTACATTATTTTCCCCCCTAATCCTTCATGTAACCCATACTACTCTTTTCTTCAGCTCCACCTTCAACCAGATTTGCATTAGGTATGGATGTTATTGGTCTATAATCAATAGGTGGGTACCTCCTAACTCTCTAGTTCCCTCTTCCTTCCATGTGTTTCTAGATCTGGGTTTGCTTCCTGGTGGGTCCTTAAAATTAATACTCATTGGTTTTTATCACATCCATCCTTGGTTTCTGCTTTGTCTTATATTGAATATTTCTATAAAACCATAACGGAGATAATTAGTTGATAATCACTCTATTATTTCCCTATCATTTCAGGAAGTTGTGGTGGAATAATACTACCATAGATGACCTATTATCCCATTGTTTTGGTGTATATCACCCATATATTCTATTTTTTTCTGTTATTATGGTTTATCTAAATTTTGATGGTCTTATTTTCCTCTCTATTTTGAATCAATGATAATTTTTTATTAACCTATTATCTGGGATAAATATCTTCATATACTTCTCTAGTGAGTCTCATCTATAAGATTAAAGGATATTTCTCAAGTTTCGTCAGTCTTGGTAATTCTAAAAGGGCAAGGAATCCTCTTCAATGATGATTTGGATTCTTCTCCCCAAAGTCCACTACCTTTTCCCTTCCAGGAGATTCCTATGGTAATAGGTGACGATTTTGTTCATGTGATTTACACTAATGAAGCTAGTATTCATATGGTGAATACCATGGTGGTGTGAATTTTCATTGAGATGGATTTTTCTTCTACTTTGTTGGATTATATGTAGCTTCAAAAGGGCCTTAGAAATTCCATTAGGAAAAATGTTTTCTGAGGCTAAATTATTGGTTTTCACCAATATTAACACTCTAGGTCACTCAGAATAAGATTTTAAAAATAGGAGTAAACATCTTTGTTTATCAGGAGAAATTTATGATGGTGAAACTAATGTTTCTTTATATATGTCCACCCATCTTCCCCAAAGGTGGGTATCCTTTTATTATAGGAGATTCTACCTAAGGACCATACAGATGTTAAATATTGAGAAGGATGGTATGACATGATGTTTGGTCCTCTATAATGTCCCATGGTCATTTCTCTAGTCTTCTATGGTTCAAAGTCACATTAATTAGATCCCTAATGTCTTCCTGATATATATATATATATATATATATATATATTGGTGTACAGTCTCGTCCACTACTACTCACCCCTAATGGGAATTCTTATATTAAATTATGATGAGGCTTGTCCCCCTCCTTATTGAGTTATTCCTAATGTTTTGGTTCCATGTGGAAGATATACTACTGAAATATCCTCTATTTTTATGATCATGCAATTATGTCATGTAGGTAATATAGATACACAATTTTAGGAAAGATTTGGTATATTCAATTTAATTGATGCTTTATAATACCCTAGTTTATATGGTTTTAAACCAATAAATCTTGGATGAACCAGTTGTATCCCTCATCTCATTTGGGATTTTATCATTTTTATGTGAAAAAACATTATTCTTCTCCTCCATATAATGTTTTTAAAGAAAAAATATGTCCATTAGCTTCATGTGGGGTGATTATTATATCAATGAATATATCCCGAAAGGGTACTTTTACCACTAAATCCCACATGAGGCCATATATTGGAATATGTAAGCAAACCAAAGGCATATTTTGACTCAGTGGATGATTCTGAGAGCCCCAAGGGTGTTGCTTACAAGATGTGGTGTGTGTGTGAATGTATGATGGCCATGGGAAATCCTCTGGCATTCTTTATGCGACATCCAACACTGTTTTTGGGCTCAAACCACAGAAATGGTAATGTTATATGTATAAAAGAAATCTCTTTAGCGTGCAAGGCTGAATCGCATGTAAAGGTCTTCCATGCCAAATGTGACATCAAATCACCTCTTCAACATGGGCCATGTTACGCGCTGACACTGAGATTTTTTCTTATAAATAATGGAGAACCCCGACCCTTAAAGGTAGTGCTCTTGAAGTTGAACTGTCTTTCCCATGCACATAAGACGACCCCTTTCATGACTGCCTAAAGGACATGATGGAAACTTAATAGATCTTGCACGATAGGCATCCCATGGGAACCCCTTTGGACATGTCTAGTAGGGATTGAAATGTTACCATTTCTATTTTTTTAAGTTAATTGCATGGAAATGATCCCTCTTGAATGCATGAATAACCCTTGTGCATTGCATCTTACACTCAGGGCCCCTATCCTTTGAGGGTCAAACTCTTATTCGGCATGCGCCCTTTGGTTTTGTGTGCAATCCTTCAATATTTTTAGCACCACATCTTATGTGCTCCATGTGTTTTAATTTTTCCAAATAATCATGTTTGAGATCCTCTTGTGTGCCGTATTTCTATCTAGAATGAACCTTCTCCATGAGACCATCTAGCCTTGTGCGCAGTGACTTCCTAGTCTCCTGAGTAGTGCCCCATGATTTGTTTACCTTCCTCATGCTTTTTCTCATAGGTACTCTAATTTAAAATTGATTATTAACATATCCATGATAATGTGATCCCCTATATTACCAATCACCCACCTCACTCCATTAGGTCATTGCTTGTGTATTCCCTCACCCATGTGTAGGTTGGTAAAAGTAATGTATGTCAAAGTGGTGAGGAGTGAGTCCTCATTATTCGAGCAACATGAAGTTAATTTTCCAATCACCCCACATCCTCAACACATGATTTTAAACTTTGATTGCTTCAAAAATTGAAGGAATAAGAGGATCTAAAGGAGAATGAGAATCAATTACATCCCTCTCTCCCCCCTTTGGTCTTTTTTGCCTTCTATACCATGGGAAACCTCCACATTATCCCCAGAACACCTTGATGTGTAGTTCTCTATTCATAGGGCCATAACCTACATGTACATGGAGACTTCCTCCTTAGGGACTCCCTACTGTATAATACCTAATATCCATCTCCTTGGGTCACACTCTAGGTATAACCCCCACACCATCCTTCATGGCTCCACCCTTTGCGACATGTCTATCTGGTCTACAACTATATCTTCTTTCTCACACCGAGCATGAGTCACATGGGATTAGTGTTTTAAAGTGACCCTGACATCCTCTGTGGGACACAACCCATGCATAAACCCCATAATCACCCATTTTTGACCTCTGTGTACTTCTATCCCTGTCTTCCAAATAGGGTATGTAGGTTTTCTCATTAGGATTCAAGGCCGACAACCCTTCTGACTGTTCCATGTGTTTCAAGTTGGTTCACCCTCATCCCACATGACGTTAAACTACAACACCCAAAATAAGTTTACTATGATACCAATCTTATAAATAGGTTACGTATGAAGCCTCTCCGTGGAATAAGCACCTCAATCCAAAATCCAATTGTTCTGACTACTTCATGTTGGTTCAATTTCACCCTGCATGACGATAAACTAAACCTTCCGAATGATGTGTGTTTTGATCGATTTCGGGTATGCGGGATGCCTCTTTGAGGTTCAATCCCAAATAATGGTAAACTATAGTACTCCCTCCTATGGATGTACCCTCCTGATGGGATACATTCTCTTTTTGTGACACATCCCATAGATCCACCTCCTTGAGGTGTTGTTATCCCCATGGGATGCTAACCGTGGATAATCCCCACACAACCCATACTCATCCAATGAATAATTTCCCTCTTGTGATGAGACACTAACCATGTGTAATCCCTATCATTTTTTCAGGTCTCTATCTTTGGTATAATCCTCAATTCATTTCCCTATTCTTGAACTATGTGGACTTTGATTCCCATCCACTGAGATACGTGGTATGCCTCCCTAGGGTTCAAGCACATAAACATTTTCCCATCATGGTCTTTACTTCGAGACATTTCACCTTTGGCAGATCAACCCAAGGTTCTACTTCCTTCATGTCCCTATCCATGCACTCCATTCTCACGAGTCCCACCTTAGGTGTCTTATCACCCCACCAGAACTACATGGACTTCGATCCCTCCCTTCAATGCAGGGTATCAAGGTAACCTCCTCGAGTTTCATGCCCAACACTATCATCTTCATGTTTCTTCAATCTCATTCATCCTCACCCTTCAACACTTCGTCTACATCCATCATTATCATACCCAGGATACCATATCCTAGTGAACTCATTACACCCATATGAGCCGCTAACCATGCATTATCCCCCACCATTTTCTCCACTATCTTACCCTAATCATGAAAAAATTTCATCTTCACTACTTTTATGCAGTGCCCGAGCTACTATCCATGTGTAATATTTAAATAAACCCATTAGATACATGGGTTTTTATCCTTTTCGTCTACACATGGTATGTAGGATGCCATACTGATGTTCAATCACAACCATTAATAAACCATGGTGACCCCTTTTCCAGGACCTTCCTTCTCTGATCCACCCTTTGAAGTGTCTATCATAGACTTCATGATTTGAAATATTTCCTTTTTTGGACCCACCATCATTCTTATTCCCTCCATAAGAATTATGATCCATCCATCCAGTAAACCTTCTAGGTTATCCCTTATAGGGACGTATCCATCTGATCTACTCTTGTCAGTGTTCTATTCAGTCTAGTCCGTCCTAGTAAGACATTAAACTTACAGAATTCCCCTATTAAACATAGGAAGATGAGGAAAACCTTAGTGACATGACTTTGGAATAATATTCCCCACATTCAATGTTAGATACATTGGGATTCCATGACCTTTAGAATCCCTCTAATAAGGAAAAAATCATGTTAACCAATGTTTATCATCGAGAAATTCCAGTAATTCCCAATGTGACTACTTACCTGACTACAGGTTGATACCCAGAAATTACCCTTAAGAATGTCTTGCAAGATTTAGTGTAATTAACTAGTATCCATAGAGAGGTGGAATTAGGAAGGGTTTCACGAACAATGTCTTAACCTTCATGGGAAACCAAGACTACCTGAAGAATTATGATGAGGAATCCTCAAAAGGAGAGACTAAAATCTCATCACCCCATTTGGATCAAGGAGAATATATCGATGATGAGATGATGAATTCTATCCTCCTTTGGAAAGTTAGGATGTATGGAAATATATGTATGTCCCCATAGACAATGGGTTCCCCAGTGGAAAGTGTTGGAAACATAAATGGTGAACCTGATGTGAATCATTACTCCTTCATCCATGGGGATTAGTAGCGTTTGAGAAAACAACACATAAGTGTTTCACTCGATCCATCCATCCGGCACCCGGTCCCACAAAGAAAATAGGGGGTCTGGAATGGAACTCACCATAATTTGAGGTAGTTAATCATTGGGAATTTTACCCAGTGATATCATCAATGTGGATCTTTCTATCCTTCCATGGAAGACTAAATGACGTTGGGGAACTGGGAACTACTTTACTACTATCTAAGCTAATAGCTGAATCTTCTTGATTGTAGGACCCATGCTACAAGAACCCAGTCATCTCCAACTTGTAGATGTAGGGGCAGGGGAAATGATAATTTGGAAATACAACACAGGTCCACCTCTTCCATGACGTCATCCACTACCATGAATATCGGGCGCCCACACCCCATATCACCCTTAGAGCTTATCCATGTAAGGGTGATTTATACTCTTAATCAACAATACAAATTTTAAGGGGTCATCCCAATGAGGCATATGTACTTCCATGATATATATAATTCTATGCCTCACCTTACCCATTTCCCCCAAGGGCCGTACCGAGATCCACTACTCCCCACTCCGACATTCATCCATTTTAGGAGCCTCTCCCTGGAATGCTTCCACGATTTTCTCCCCTAAGCCAATAAGGTAAGTGAAATTTGAATCATCATGGCTATGAATATCACCAAGGAGCCACAAAAGAGGGATCCCACTAGGTCGTATCTACACCACATATGATCCCCTGGGCTGTGGAGTAGGTGCTCTCTACCCCACCATCACTGGCCCTAGTTCAGCTGACCTGACATCAACGTCCGGTGGAGGCACAAGAAGACCCCCATCATGGGGCGTCATCTTCTACGACATCAGTGGTTTGTGTGACCACTAGAGTATAATATCACCTCCATGTTATTATAGATCATTGGCACCCCTATTCCCAATCAGGATTGATACCCCAACCACCCCATGTGAAATCTAGACAGACTCTTCTAGTCACTGGAACAAGCAATAGCATTCACAAGCCAGCCCATAATGTCAAGATCCATTATGGATGTCCTCCCCATACAATCTATAGTTCAGTATGTGGTATTCCCCATCTTTTTGATGTTGATAACAAAGTTCCTCCCTATTCTCATGATCCCAAATATGGGGATTTTACCCCAATATGTTTTGTTATCATTGTGAAGGTCCTCCTAGCCCCGTCACCCAATAGCACGTAGGTCCTCCCCATATCAAACTTGACCTGTAAAATGGCCCTCCTAATACTACCATATTCAATATTCGTATAGGTCCTTCCCATGCCATAGGCAGTTTGAATGGAGGTCGTCCCCATGTCCTTACCATCTCCAGCATAGGCCCTACATGTTCCAACACTTCCAACCATAGAGGTCCTTCCCACATGTCATGCACTCAATATGGAGGTCCTCACTACACAAAAGCTATCCCACATAGAAAAATTCTGTGTTTTTTATTTGAAATCTGCTCAGGCTCTCCTCTCTCCCTATTGAACCCATGAAGAGGTCATCCATGCTCTCACATATTACATGGATTCCCTCACCATGTCCTTATCAGCACTCAGATTGGGGGTCCTCTACATTCCCACAGGAATCCTAGTGAAGGTCATTCCCGCTACGATGACATTAGCCATGGAGTTCCTTCCCATGTTTTGACCTACTTCGGTAGAGGTCATCTACTCTCTATCACCATCCCGCATGGAGAACCTCCCCAGGTTGAAAATTTACCCTTCTATTAGGAACCATCCTGAGGTATTATATTTATTAGCTTCTTACTTCTAGAAAGTGACATTAACTATATCTCTGAGGCCCTTCATAGGTACATATAGGAGGAGGAATAATTGGTTCATTTTTAGGGTATTTCCATGTAGTCCTCTTTATCATCAGAAGGATCATTATATACCTCAATACAAGATTACAAAGAGTTGTTATGGTGTCCAGAAGATGGCAAGTACTACCCAGATTTGTCACCAACGACCATCATTATCTCTCATGAAACAATTGACAATATTATGTTCTATAGGGGTGTGATGATATAGTCCGTACCATCTCTTTGAGATGAACCAGTATGAAACAAATTTTCAAATTGTGTAGTATTATCTTCACTATTCATTCCTCCACCACAATGGTCCATATCAGTACTGTTACCGGTTCCTCAACCACCCCTAGTAGAAGAATAGGGAAACCAAGGGCTGGATCATGATTCTAAATTATGCAGCTTGGGGGAAATTATCACAGCAGACCTTTTTCCTGAGATGGTTTGGTTGATCTCTAAATAATACTTTGGAATTCTAGAGCCACTCAATCAGAATGGATTCATTTGTTTCTGCTGAACCATGGGGACAATTCACTTCGGTCTTTTTCATCATCGATTGGCATATCTAAAAATATTGGAACATTTTGATGACATTTTCTAGACATGAATTCAAGTAGAGTTATCCATACTTACCATGGATCATCACCATGCATTACTCGATTATTATCGAATGCTGCAACACTTATAAATTCAGATCTTCATTGTAGTTTACAGATTTATTTTTCAGAATTCTCCAAAAAAAAGATCTATAGCATGGGGTAGTATGTTTATCTTTACATTAGTCCCATCCTGCATCAACCTGACCTTATAGGTGAAATCACAGATATCCCAAAGTCTAGCCATAGTAAATATGGCTGACCATACAGAGAAGGACACTGAGGATGGACTCAATGAGGAGAAATTAGCCCATGGGTAAGTTCCACTTCTATTGAATCCCCCAATAATTGTCACTCACCATCAAAGACACTTATATGGAATTTGCGAACTCTACTAAGTCATTCTCCCTTAGCCGGGAATCCAACAAGAGTAAAGTATACACTGGGACTTTCTATCCATCAGACACATCTGGATCAACGCAAAAGACAAATAATGATCCTAAGAAATCCGCACTACTTGAAAATATTATGAAATAGAAGAAATGTTTTGATGAGATCCTTACTGAGTGCCTTGTGCAATGCCTACCAGACTATAGTTATCACCAGTATGATCCCAACCATCCTCCTCTGGGGAAGTAGAGGCATGTACTTGTTCCCCTCAATGATTTTTCCCCTATTGATCTCGAAAACCCTACATATCCTGAAAGGGTATAGGTCATAGATTATGGAAGGAATCCATGATATTAATCACCAGATCTTCCCATGCCCTGTGAGAATCTTCTTCAAGAACTATCTCTACATGATGTTCATCCAATGGCTCCCCAAGCTGCTTTGAAGGTTATCCCTTCAACTGTTCATCGTTTCATTATACCAGACACTCTATGAGCCGTTGGGACCAACTATCTTTTTGAAGAACCTTCTAATTCATTAGTGTAAATGGATCCTCCCCATAATAGAAACCCTTTCTAGGATTATCTGATGGACCATATCATCACTCACCTCAAGTCCCTTGAAACCCTATAGGTGGAAATCCCATAAGATGGAATTCCATATCTAGCATTGGCGGATGATATTACAATGACTTGGTTGTTGGGATTCCTACATTCTCTCCTTCATTGGGATTAGAAACCTCATGAATCATCTTGACCAATTTATCAGAAGGTGTAGACATAGGATAGAAACTCTATCATAGAAAGAGGCATATATGCGTCGGTGCATCATACAAAAACTAGAATGGCATGTGCTGGTATGGTAAAACTAGCAACCCATCAGTTCCATAACTGGTTGGGAGAATCTATACAAGATATTTCTATATCAGGTTGGCTCCACCACATGGAAGAAAAGAATCAATAACCTCTTCAAAGACAAGAAAATTCCATAAGAACATGTCACATACTTTTTTGTCATGTGTAATGTCCATACGTATTCTCTCAACATGCCACTGACTCAAAAGAAACTTTTGACAATGTGAGTGGGGAATGTGAAGATTTAACTAGTCCAATCTCTTATCACTCAAAACATCCCATGTGGATTCTAATATTTTTCTAACAATGCTCAAAGCCTTGAGGAATCCATGTCTAAAGACGAGGAATAATGCGTGTTGCCTCCCACTGATCCTATTATAATAAAATCCATGGTCGAGACCACTATTTTTCACAGGTAGAGGCCCCTAGTCCACTAGATTTGTTTCCAGAGAAGCCTCCTCTATAGACTCACCAAGGGATTTAGCCTTAGTCCTAGACTCAGGTTCAGTATCACCTTCCTCATAATCATCATGTTCTACTGCATATTTCAATGCCACCACCCATATGAGATAATCTGGTTCCACCACCTCGTCATGTTGAATCCCCTGTTAGATCTCGGCTCTGGGAGTCCATTATCTGGAAAAAAGAAATCAGACCTACTCGTTTAGAGAATCCCAACTCTCCAGTTATTTTTAGAGTTCTTTGGATAAGGTAATCCTATAGTTTTTAGAATATAGGACACAAAAAGTGGTTGATCTCACTAATGGCCCCAATTATTTCCCCTAACACCAGTTCCTTGTACATACTCTCAATCAGTGATATGTGTTCAAGGATTTGGTCTAGGAATATGTTGAAAAAAATATAGTTTGTCTTGTCCCATACCAGACATAGGTAGATTGTTTCTCTATAAATATAGATAATGATAGTTAGTGGGAATGCCAATATGTCTCCATCAGTGAGCCTCAGAAGTATTACAACTGGTTGGCCAATTGGGATGTCTCTCACACCCATGATATCATTTGGGCTAGTTTGAATCAACCCCACCCTTCTGAACCTATTTTAATTCTTTTCACTACAACCTTTTCATCCATTTATCATCCTTATTCCTTAGGAAATGAAATGCACTGATGAAACAAGGGAAATAAAATCACCCCATTGTAGTTGAATCCATCTCATATGCTTGGAAACTTCATGCCCATATAGATGGGGATGACCCCAGGAACTGTTCAACATTGGAGGATTATTCAAATGATGAATAGGACTATGAATTAATGAATATAATCATTATGGTGGAACCTTAATTAGTTCCTAGTGATGAGGAGTTCCAGGAAGATCCTCCTATTGTCCCCAGTCGACAAATCCATGGACAAATAAATCATCAGAATGTAACAGCCAGTGCCTTTATACAATACATGTAAACTACTAAAACTAGTAAGTTGGTTTAGTGCACAGTTCAACATGCTCAGTCCCCATCCTCATGTCTCATAATATTCACTGACTCCATTGTTAGTGACCCTTTATCAGGATGAGATGTCCTGGCCTCATTATGATCAGCCACGATTTGTCATTTCTAGACCAAAATCATCAAGAAATATGTTTTCAGTCATCCTACATTGTTTATCTGGTGAGAAACGGGATATTCCCAACACCGGTTGACACCTTCTGGTTCCACCATCATTATCCATCATAACACCTTCCCTAGAGAAACTCCCTTTTGGTAGAAATATTCACCTAGCACAGAATTATTATCTTCTCAAGAACCTTTCTAGCATTCCTACAATTATATTAATCTGAGAGGCTCCTTCATGTTTGATGATATGCATGAATCCCTCATTGAGGATTTGAGAAGCCCACTCCAGTTTTAAACAGATGTAGCAACTGCAGATGAATTCCACAGTGAGGAAATTGAGCATGCATAATTTCATACAATAATATAATTCTATAGCAAATATTATGGTTCTCCCATATAGGGTAATATCCACCCATTATAAATCACTAGACAGTTTAACATAATGGAAGTCCATCACTATCTTGTCAAAAAAATTATAGGATCAATCTCATCCCGACCAGGACACTCCACAAACTAGGGATTTCTGATGAAGTTCTAGGTCCCTTTGATCTAAAGATTCATGGTTATAACTAGATCAAGAAGAGGCTATGTGACAAGATCTATATAAAGAATTAGTGTTGGTGGCCTAATTTCCAGCACCGAATTCTGGGTCATCTCATAGGGAACTGCATATAATTTGTTGATGGATAGTCCTTGGCACTATCTGCATGCATCAGTTCCATCCTCATATCATCAATGCCTTATGTACTCCCTCATTAGTAAATAGGTCATGATCCAAGGTGAAACACCCCCATTTTCCTCTTTAGAATCCCGCTACATAGATGTCGACTATTAATGTAGTGAGTAAAATCTAGTTTTGGACAGTGAAGTTGAGCACACTACTATTATAACTAAGCCAAGGATGGATTTGGATGACGCCTTCATCCTCCCAATTTACCGGTTGGAGGCCATGACCCTAGACATGGGATAATACATTGTTTTCTCTATAAAGAGTGAGAAGTGTGTTCTGAGTTATAAGGAATGTCAGAAGATCTCCTTGCAATCATACATGAATCAGGATTGAGTCATGTTAGGTCCCCTTTCTTCTATAAGGTCATGGGACATTCTCCCATGGAATAAATAATAGGCCACACTTTCTTATTTTACCAGACTGGACTGAATTGGCTCAAGCCAATGCACCAATAATAATTTTATATTATCATGTTTGGTAATTGGGTTGAAGGGCTGATGTAATCTAGTTCAAAACATTTATAGACATGTTGTCCATGGGTTAAGAGTCTCATGATAATGTTTCTGCTACCAACCAAGATGGAACCAACATTCTGTTAGGATTAACTGATGTAGAAAGATTTATTCTTTTAGAAAAGTATCTCTCTATGGACGAGGATCAGGATTTAGAATATGCTCTTTCCATGTTTTAAGAAGGTGTCTCCACCATTGGAGATGAGTTGGTACATGTGAATCTCAGTACTAAGGAATATCAAAGACCAACACAGATTAATGACGCTATACATGCGGAATCGAAACAACAATATGTGGAGTTTATGAAGTAGCATCAAGATGTTTTTCCTGGAGCTATGAAAAAATGAAAGGAATTTACCCTTTTTTTTCCTTCCACTATCTCAGTTTCCCAATGAGTCACGGTGGGTTCAAAAAGCCTCCCATAAAGATGCAGCGCTCTTAAGGTGTAATGGTTGGGGTTGACATCGATAAGATCATCAAGGAAAACTTCATCAAGGACCTCTAGTACCCTAGATGGCTGGCCAAAATAATTCCTACTAGGAAGAAGAAAAAAATGAGAGTATGCATTGAATTTAGGGATCACAATTATCATTGTACAAAGGTTGATTTCACCCTTCTTATAACATATCTTTTGATCGATTCCACCACTAAATTCTAGGTTATCTCCTTTGTGGATTCATTTTCAAGATTTAATCAGAACATAAGGTCCCTTGAGGATAAATAATCCACCATATTCAATGTACCGTGAAGAAATTTTTGATACCATTTAATGCCATTCAAACATAATAATACGGAAGCCACCAATTAGTGTGATATACATGACATATTAAAATTAATCCTTAAGATGTTGGGGGAATTACACATGAACAATTTGGAAGTCAAATCCTACCTACATCAGGACCATCTCAAAGATATTGAGAAATTGTTTGGCTTCCTCCGCTCTAACCGTCTAAATATTAGCCCTTTGATGTATTCCCTCACGGTTACCTATGAGAATTTTTTCAGCATTTTCATCCAATATAGAGGCATCAATATTGACCTATAGAGGACCAAGGGCATTATTTAGATTCCCCCACTAAGAAACCTTCAAGAGCTCCAAGTCTTCCAAGGACACTTAGCATACATACTCCAATTCATTGCGAATCTGGATAGAATATGTAATCCCATATCCTGGATCATGAAGAATAGTCCCATCTACCAATAGGATGAATATTTTCAAACCACTTTTGAGGTGGTCAAGAAGTACCTGCTATGGCATCTAGTTTTGATTCCAACCATCTATGGTAATTCACTGATCCACTTTGTTACCTACCATGAATTAGCCCTCAGCACCCTTCTTTCCTAGAAAAATAAAAAAGGGAAAGAGAACAACTTGTATTATCTCAGTCGAATTCTGCACAATAGAGAGACCATATATTCGTCTATCATGAAGGTCTATCTCACATTAGATTTTATAGTGAAGTAGTTACAACACTATCTACAGCACCATGAGGTACCTTTGGTGTTCTATGTGGACCTACTAATGTACATTCTAAAACTACCTATGTTGATAG
The DNA here is from genome assembly GCA_963277665.1 of Viscum album. Classification (NCBI taxonomy): domain Eukaryota; kingdom Viridiplantae; phylum Streptophyta; class Magnoliopsida; order Santalales; family Viscaceae; genus Viscum; species Viscum album. Next base: position 230,084,540 of record OY728125.1, read on the forward strand.
GAAATATAGCTTGGTTTTCTGTGATCCTTTAGCTGTTCAACATCAGGTTTGACCCACAAAAAGATGTCATGGGTCAGGCACTGGAAGACTTCCTTACAGCCCATCCAGCTCCCATAAGAAATTATTTATATAATAAATTTATTGATGAGGTCATTCTATCAATGGACCTGAAAATTTCATGTTGGAAGATATACTTCGACTGAGCTTCACTACCTCAAACTAACAGAAGGCACAATGATGCCAGACTCATCATAGTAGGCCTATGTATCATCTTCATCAAGCCTAGTCATGTTGTTTTTCCCTACTCAATCTTATTTTTTGTAGCAATCACCAACAATGAGGAAAAGTATCAAGCTCTCATCCCTGGCCCAGAGTAGTGCCTCAATATTGATGTTCCCCACCTACATGTGAAGGGGGACTTTGAGCAGGTTATGAAGTATATCAATGGTGAATTATCCATCAAGAATTCGGAGCTCATTCCCCTATTAAAGTTCACTCTCTCGCTGATAGACAAGTTTCCCTATCTACCAGAGGTAACTGAATTTCCTCTATCATAGAATGGTCGTGCCAATTCTTTACTTATCCTTTCCACTTCTCTCCCCAAGACTGACAGGGATGGCATGATAATCCAGAGGGAACATCGAAGGGTTGATGCTCCTGTTATTTTAGAAAATAATGATATCCAATATTTAAGTCACCTTACTATGGATACATCCACACCAGGGCCTCCATGTCCCCTTGACATAGTATAAGAGACCCCTGGTAGGATGAATCCCATTGTTGAGTACCTATAACACCATAATATTTTGATAGACAGAGCTAAACGTGAGGGAATTTGTTGGCGTGTAGTAGAGTTTACCATCTAGAGTGGCCTCATCCTTGAGAAGATCCTCTAAAAACATGGGTTTAATGGAATTATCTTTTGTTTCATTGAAGAAGACAAGATTCCACATTTCACATAGGATTTCCATGCCAATTCTTGTGGAGCTCATTAGAGAGGGTCAAAACTCTCCCTACAGATTCAAATATTAAGCTACTTCTAGTCCACCGATGTCTGTGAATGTATCGAGTTGTCCAAGATGTTTCCCACGTGTTAGATCTTTGAAAAAATTTCCAGTTGTCCTCCATAACCCATCCATAATACGGTGTAATACTCACCCTTTGCATCATGGGGACTCGATGCAGTGGGACCATATCAACTAGAAACAAATCATCCCTTCATGTTTATCCTAACTATCCATAGATTTCTTTTCCATATGGGAATAAGCGATACCACACAAGGAAGTCATGGACCATTATATCGTTGAGTTTATTAGGTCCAACACCATCACCTAATTTCGATACCCTCACACCATTCTCACTAATAACAACACAAACATTCAAGTTTCTAAGCTAAAGAAACTGTATTCCAAGTACAACCCCTAGTCTAACCACACTTCATGATACGATAAGTAAGGAAATGGGTAGATAAAGCTATTGAAAATGACCATCTTTAACATTCTGTTGAAGATGGTAGGTCAGAAAAAGAAGAGGAGTTGTGACATGCTCCCCAATCCCCTTTGGGATTACAGGAAGATGACTCATAATTCCACCTAGGTGACCCCATATTCCCTAGATTATGGGGAAAAGTGGTCATGCCTATAAATATGTAGATGTTGTTACTCCACAAATATTCTTATGATTAGTAGACATCAAAAAATATAGCATAACTTTTTCTAGATGAGTAGTAATCCCTCAATGAGAATAGGCTCTGGGCCTTGCACAATCTAGACAGGCACACAAACAAGATAGATAGAGCATTCAAAAAAAGGTCCGTCCTCATTACATCCACCATGCTGATTTGTTATTGGTTCTAAGGATACCAATGATACCTGGAAGGAAGACACCAAATTTAGAACCTAACTTAGAGAAAACTTATATCATCTATATGGACTACCCCAATGGTGCATACTATTTTATCACTATGGATGGTGAGAGAATCACTCCTCCCAACAATTCCAAATTACTCAATAAATACTTCGCATGATGACCTTTCTCTCATTCTTCTAGGCTACATGTCGTTAAACTACTATGAATCACCATACCACATGACGTTAAATTGTACCTTAATCCTTACTGCATGACGTTAAACTGCACAACATTCAAGAATGACGTATGGATTGATTCCCATCCTTATGGGATATGTAGAATTCCCAAACCCTTCTTTCTCATGTCCGTCCCCAGGTACCATACGTCTTATTATATCTCTATCCTCTTGGACTAAGTATAGTGTCTTGGTATCAGGTGGTGTCATGTAGATTTTTAATTTCCCCATTCATGTTAGTTTTGTAATTATTTCATTATGTATCCAGGGGCCTCCACCTTCAAAGTACTTCCTTAATTCATGACGTTAAACTACATGGGCCTTTAAGAACTACATATGGATTGATTTCCATTCTTATGAGATATGTATGAATGCCAAGAATTTTCTCCTTCAGTTCATACCTCTGGTTCTTTGACCTTTCCAACTTTTTTTGGGACCTATGTAGTATGATTTCTATGACCTAAAATGATGATCCCTCCCATCCCACATGACATTAAATCATTGTTTCCTACATACAATACATTATACTGCATATATTTTATTTTCCTTCTACATGAACTTAAAATGAATCATTCCCATTTGTCATGCATGATGTAAAATATCTAATACATCCTTACAACTTGACGTTAACCAGAATGGGTCTTTAATAAGGACATATTGCATGATTCCCATCATTATGGGATACGTTGGAAGGCCTTTATTTGTTTTCTTCGGGTCAAGCCCCATATTCTTCAATTACCATTCTGGACACTTTGATCGAGTTCTTTCCTGGGACTGTGAAGGGTGTGGTGTGGACTTTTATTATCTTCATTCACATAAGGTTATTGTACCATGACATACAAATTCACCCTTTGGGATATGTCTCCCCCTTTATCTTAACCACAGGATGTTACACTTCATGGAATTTAAGAACTATATATGTCTTGATTCTCTTTCTAGTGGGATATGTAGGAAAACCAATTAATTTTGTCTTCGGGTCCAGCCCCAAGTTACTCACATTAGCTCCATCAGCATTTGGTTTCTTGCAAGAGCACTTGTTGTTGTGTGTGATTCTATTACCCTTATCTATGTTGTGTTTTAGTCAGTTTCACAATGTAACTCCCTTAGGAACACTTCTCCACCAACTACGTCCTTATCACATGACGTTAAACAACATGGGATTTTAAAAAGTACGTAATTATTTATTCCCATCCCTATGAGATATATAATAATTCCAAGACACTTTATCATCAGGTCTAGCCCCAGGTTCATCAACCAATTTTTTCCTTTTCTCCACTCATCTTCTCAGGTCATCTGCCCCTAGTTGAACCCCTTAACCTCTTTCCTTCCTTATTAACATGCTCAGATGTGTTGTTGTATGGGGATTGGAGTGTTGGATTATACATGGAAATTCTATCATTCCACCACCACGCTTTACATGCACATTTTTTGGGTCTTGATCACTTTACACATCCAAAAGTACCCCTAAATAGTATGGATGCTCAGCTTTAAGGATCTCCTACCATTCTGGGACAATGTCTTGATGGATCTTGAACAACACCATGGAATAAGACCCACACATATTTCAAATATGGTCAGAGGACAATCCACAATTTTTTGTCCCCTTTCAAGGCCACTTGATATGGATACTATTACTCAAATACGATCAACAATTATCCTCTGTCATTACACCAATCCCATTGCATCATACATACTGGTCTCATGATTCACAATCCATATCACATCCATATTTCTATATGGAATTAGTATACTCTTGGTGTCATCCCTACATGCACCATAACAGATTGAGTGAGCAGAGCAACATCATATGGTTGTCCTTGACTCTACACCGCCACTCCCCTATTGCATGCATTTGTGTGTTGTGAAGATATTCTCCTATCCTTATTTTCCACACCAAGCATGGATCTTGTGGGATTAGGGGTTATTGATATGGTTTATACACACCTGAAAGAGTCCCACACCCTATGGTCTGAACTATATATCAATAAACTGGGAGTTCAAGTCCTAAAGTCCAAACATCATGAACTTAAATTGTTTACATGTCCTCTCTCGAAAGATCATTTTCATGGTTTAAACTCCATTACATTAAATTAGGAGGTTACGTACTTGAAAGTTTTGTTGTTGTGTGGATTTCTCTTCTCCTCATTAACATCGGGATACCATATGGCCCAACTACTACACATTTACTATATGGGGTGGTCCAAACTATCTAACCTTAAACTAATATCATTAGTGTCTTGGTCCTCATTACATTAAACAGTGTAACAACCTCAATTTTATTTGTTTCGGTGGACATCGCTATGGAATCCCGCCTTTTTATTACATATATTTTAATTACATTTTAAAAAAAGAGGATCTGTAAACACTAGTGTCTTGGAAATCAGGAACAATATACATGAAAACATATAAAATTCTTCTAATCCAGTTATAGGGCATCACTATGAGTTCATCCTATGTAAAATTATTTAATCACATAACTTGGAGACATACATCAAATGAAAGGGTGATATTACAATTCATACATTACTATTTAGTTAAAAATAAGTTGATCTTATTGGACTCTAAATTTATTTCTGGTCACAGTTGTAGAAGACCATTTATTGATAATCATTTCATATTATTAATTATTTAAAGTATACAAAAATATTTTAAAATACCCTTTTTCCCAAAATTCATCAATAATATGGAACATCTATAAATTCATCCCATATTTATATGGACATTTGAAATACAAAATATTTACCATAATAAGAAATAAGAATTTTATTTATACAAATAGAATACACAATGTAACTAAAAAATTGTTACAAATCCAATTATTACACTTACATAGGACCTATGTTTAAGGTGTGCTATGGTTATAGAATCTTGGGGCAGCGTAGAAAAAATTTCCTGAGTGATGATTTCTATCAGCTTGAACTTCCCATGTAGGAAATTCCGTTCAAACGTCACTTGTTGGATTTTGTCTTGGTCTTGGTCCAGAGCAAATCCCAATGATGAAACCTCCTTTTCAAGCACCGATATATGGGATTCATGTGGCCAAAGTCTATTGGATGAGGCCATCGAGTCTTCTTTCTGTATTAATTAACCATGATCATTTGTGTTTATAAACAATAATTATAACATTATAGCTTCCAATGGTCATATTGACCGACATTCATATAACAGTCAAAACCCAAAGGTATCATATTAATATACTAACTTCATTAATTAAAGTATATAGTTTTGTTGAGTATAAAATAAAAAAACATAAAAAATTGGAAACAAAAATTATTCAAATGTTCAGGTTGTTACATTCTTCACCCCTTAAGAAATTTTTTCCCAGAAATTTTAAATCGTTCCCTTGGAAGAGAAAAGATGTGGGTACTTCTGCCACATACACTCCTCTAGTCCCCACATGGCTTCCTCAAATTTTTGGTTCCTCCACAACACCTTTACAAGGTGGGTAGTCTTTTTTCATAGAACATAGCCTCTATGATCGAGGATCTCCATCAGCTGCTCCTCATAAGAGAGTTCATGTTCAAGTTTTACCTCTTCTAGATTAAGTACATGTGAAGGGTCTGGAATGTACTTCCTCAAGAGGGATATGTGGAATAAATCATAAATGTGTGCTAGATTTGGAGGAAGTGCAAGATGATAGGACACTTATCCTAAGCAATCAAGGATTTTATAGGGGCCAATGTACCTAGGGATGAGCTTCCCTGCCTTCCCAAAACTCATGATTCTCTTACAATGTGAAATAAAAAGAACTACTATGTCACCAAAATAAAACTCCAAGTCCCTTAAATGGTAGTCAGCGTAGCTCTTGGACTCTAAAAAGCCTTAATGTGTTGCTAGAATGCATGTAATTTTTCTGTCATCTCTAGCACAAGATCAGGACCAAGAACCTTACTCTCACCAGCTTCATCCCAACTTATAGGAGTTCTATATTTCATCCCATAAAGATCTTCATAGGGTTCCATATGAATGCTCGATTGGAAGATTTTGTTGTAAGAGAACTCAAATAAAGGTATATGTTGATCCCATCCACCTTTAAATTTTAATGACTGAGTTTTCATTATGTCCTCGAGCGTTTTAACAGTCCTTTCAGATTTTCCATCCGTTTGGGGTGATAAGATGTACTAAAATTCAATTATGTGCTCAGAACAAGTTGAATACTTCTTTATAATTTTGATGTGAACCCTAGATCATGATTAGATACGATAGAAAGTGAAACACTATGTAGCCCTACCACTTCCTTCACATAAATCATGAAAATTTGATCAATACATAAATCTTGCCGAATAGAGATAAAATGGACAGTCTTGGTGAGATAGTCCATAATAACCCATATCACATTGTTTCCTTGGGATGTTTTCAGGAGACCACTGAAAAAGTCCATATTCATGTTGTACCACTTCTATGATAGTACGGGTTGTTGTTGCAATACCCCTTTAAGAAATTGTCACTCTGCCTTAACATGATGACATACTAGGCGCCTTGAAGTGTAGTCAACAGTCTCCCTTTTCATTTTATCCAACTAATAATGATCATGAAGGTCCTTATACATTTTTGTGCTTCTAGGATGTATAGATAATTTAGAGATAGGAGCTTCATCCATAAGCTCCTTCTTTATTTCCAGAATAGATCGAATACATTTTCTTGTATGAAATTTCAGTACAACTTCTTGATTAATATTGAACATAGAAAAATTTCCATCCTTTACAGCCAAAAAACTTATTATGTCACAAAGGGACTTCTTTCTGCGCTTTCTTGATCTTCTCTAGTAATTACGATTGATAAATAATTTGGGATTGGGTTGATGATGTAACTTCCCTTATAATTCCCATGTCCAGCCTTAATAGGTCATTGATCAAAGGATCTCTTTGAATCCACATCAAGGAAAGAACAAATGGGTGTTTCCTACATAATACATCAGTGATTTTTTTCTCTACTGGGATGATAATGAATTGAACAATCATAGTCTTTATGAAATTACAACCATCTCCTTTGTCTTATGTTCATTCCTTTTGTGTGAAAATATAATTCAAACATTGATTGTATGTGTATATATCACATTTATCCCCATAAAGATAGTGCGTCTATATCTTCATAGAAAAAATGACTGATGCCAGCTCTAGATCATGCGTAGGAATGTTCTTATCATGAGTCTTCAACTATTGAGATGCATAGGGAATGAATTTTTCATTTTTCATGAGGAATCATGCAAGCCCTTTCAGATATTTATCACTAAAACTAAAGAATCATTGTCGCTATAAGGGTATAGTTAAAACGGGTGCAGTAACCAATCTCTTCTCTCACTCTTGGAAACATTCCTCATACTTATTTGTCCAGATGAACTTGACCCCTTTTTGAGTTAACATAGTAAATAGATTATAATTTTGTGAAAAGTGTTTTACAAACCTCCTATAATATCATTATAATCCAATGAAATTATGAATCTAAGTTATTGATGTAGGCTGAGGCCACTCTTCTATAACTTTTTTCTTTGCAGGGTTAACTGTGATTCCTTCATTGGTAACAATGTGACCTAATAAAGCAATATGTTATAACTAGAATTTAAATTTTCTGAACTTCCAAAAAATTCTCTCTTTCCGTAGGGTTTGAAAAATAACCCTTAGATAATTCTCATTCTCCTCACGAATGTTGTAATATATAATAATATCATTAATAAAAACTACCATAAAGTTATCAAGGTCATACCTAAAGACCATATTCATCAAATCAATAAAATTTGTAGTTAAATTAGTCGTTTTGAATGAAATAAATACACTCATAATTCCCATATATTGATCATAAAGTAGTTTATATAACAACTACTTTATTCACCATCAATTGATGATAAATAGATCGAAGATCAATGACATAGAAGAATTTAGCCCCATGACGTTGGTTAAATAATTAATCAATTCTTAGAAGAGGGTATTTGTTGTTCATTGTGATCCCATTAAGGTCTCTATAATCAATGCATATCCACATTGATCAATTCATCTTATTCACAAAGAGAAGAGTTTCTCCCCCAAGGAGACACAATTTTTCAGATAAACCCCTTCTCCAAAAGATCTCAGAGTTATTTCTTTAATTCCTCCAGGTCTACATTTTCCATCCTATACAGGGTCTTTGATATCTAATGGGATCCAGGAACAAGTGCAATAGAGAAATCTACCTCTCTTTCTGGGAGAGGTCTGGGTATCCCCTTAGGAAATACATCAATTTATTCCTGGATTATGGGGACATTTTATATCCTTATACTCTCATTTCCTTCTTCTTGTTCACCAATCAACTACATAAAGAAGTATATAGGAGGTTCTTCTAGAAAAATATCATTTTGAGATATCTCTCCTTCAAAGATAACTATTGGTTTCCCATTCAAGACTACTAGTATTTCCTTTCTTATACATTTGATCTTAGCATTATACTTTGAGAGCCTGTCCATCCCTAGTATAATGTCGAATTAAAACATGGGACTGACTACTAGATTTGTGATAATATTGTGCTCATTAAAGTAAGTACTAGAGATTCCATGTAACACCCCATGTTTTCATGGTACACTTCTCTTTGAATAATACAATAGTGTGTGTTGTACGCAACTTTGAGTTCTAACACACCACAACCAATCAAACTAGCCGTTATGAATATTAATACCTAGTTTTTGAAATTTTATAAATATTATATTTAAAAGTGAACTTTATTTCTGGATTTGGAATATCGAAATTAGTTTAGGGTGAATTTTGGTTATTTTTCTGAAAACTTTCAATTTTTGATGAATAGTGAAAAACAATGAGTTATATTTTAAAACCATATTTTTTTAAATAATTATTTATTTTATTTAAATTTATTTTATGTCAAAATAGATACATAATACCTATATAAGTTCAATGTAATTAAATTGAATCAGTTTATAATAATTTTTGATATACAAAAATGTTATTGAAATTTTTACCCTCTTTTACCCACCTCCTAGGAGCATTAGCAAATTTACATAAAACATAATGTAACTAGTTCTGTTGGTTGAATTTCAAAATTCCAAGAGACATGGTTGATATCAGTAAGTAAAATTTGGTTCAATAATATGAAAATAAGTTATGGTGAATAGTAACTTTTTCCTATTATTTACCATGGTTAAAAGTAAATAGTGTAATTAAGGGTAAAATGATATTATTATTACCCTAAAACTTGTCCTAATTTTTTCAAATAAGTATAATTAGATAAAAAAACCTTAGTAATAAAATATAAACCTATTTGGTTCACATGTATTATATTAGAACATTAATTATTATTTTATTTATAGAAGAGTTAAAAGTGTTAAATTCAATGTTTAATAACTAAACTGTTCTTAATATAGGGTTACACACTATATAAATTAGACTAAAAATATTCATTGTAAATCTAAAACAAGTTTCTATATAATTTTATGTTAATTATAATTTTTATACATTTAATAAATAAATTAATATATGACACAATGGTGATAGAATAATTACTGTATTAATGAATGATTAAAATAATTAATGTTATAAATACCCAAATAAATATAAATTAATACTTCTGATAAATTACATAAATTTTATAGGTTAATATGAGATGTTAGGATTGATTAAATTAACGTTTTTCGAAGTAATCATGATTTTATGATTTTAACAAAAATCAATTACAAAATAGTGTCAAAGTTGACAAAAAATGGTATTTAAAACAAATATTATATTATTAATTGATATTATTTTCCCAAAAATATAAGGTAAAGAAAAATACATAAATAAGGTTATATATATTAATAATGAACCACTTGGGGTTCTCTTGTCTTGTTATAGTATTTTTATTAACCATATAATATAAAAATACAAAGAGACATGGTAAATCTCAAACAATTTAACTAAGAGTTAAATATAAATGATAAGGTTAATATGGTGACCTAAACCTGTCTAAAATAATAAAACCAGTATCTTCTATATAATGTGATGTTATTATAAAAATTTCACAACAATATTCATTATTCTATCCATCCTATAAATGAAAATGTCAACATACGTGTGTATGTACAGATTACTGTCTCTACGTCATGGTGTAGTTTGTTATTCAAACATTTCATAATTTGGATGGATAAAATAATGATTATAAATGATGTAAATATAAAATATAAAATTATAATTATTCTGTATATATGATATACCATCCATTTTTATATGATTTTAATATCAAAAGAATGATATTGTCGCTCGTGGGTACGTACGGAATACCGTCTCCACAAACGCAATAAGATTCATTTCCCCATCATAACCAATCAAGACTAATTTTTATTTGATGATTAAAAATAATGTATAAGGACTTGATATAATTCTATATATCAAAAATATACATCATGTCCATAAATAACATGACTTATGTAACAAAACATATAAAATAAAATGAGTAAGCTAACAGCCGAAATGACGATGGTACTAAAATATTATTAACAAAGCAATATTAGAAGATCGTATATGATATCATATTTATGTATGTGATTATTATATAATTTAATAACAATTATATAACTATTATACACGATGTTAACCTACCCTTGACCAAGGAAAAGTACAAGGTAAGGGTTAATTTCACAATCTTTGTAGTATCTGATGTTGTTTTTACAAAAGTGTCTACTTGGACCTCTTTATCATGCACATCCATGTTTCTTAAAAATGCATTTGAAAACATTTTTGATATTTAATATATAATGTTTTAAATTCATTTATACCCTTATTTGACCTTATACGTTTTTAATGGAATCTTTCTATTGTTTTCCAAACAAGGTACTTATTGACATTTTCGACAAATTTAAGGTTAGAATGTTTTTTTAAAATTGTACAATAGGTGCGACTATTTTCTAAAATTATAAAATCATTGATGATTTCCTTACAATCTTATAAGAATATCTTCAAAATAAATGTTTTCTTAAAAATTACTTGACTCCAAAATGATTTCAAAATAGAAAGTGATATTTCTATAAAAAAGGTTTTGATTTCTTCTATGTCAACATCTTATGATGGATTTTAAGATTATTTGACGTTGATTTATTATGATACAAATATTATATATTTTATTGAAGGTTTTGTGATATGTTTGACTATGGATGTGTTATTTTTATTCCATTCATTGTTTATGGATAAAGTATTGGCATTTTGTATGCTAGTATTAATACAAATGATTATGTTATGTTTAATTTTTTACATATAGGGAATGCATTGTACTTAGTAAGTGACAGGTGGAGCCCGCTATAGCTCCACAATGCATCAGTTGGTCTCATGAGACAAACTAGTATCTTGGCATAAGGCCTTGAAAAAATATTATTTTTAGTCATGGAACAAGGCCCTGACTATGTGGTTATGAAGTATGGAATTATGTATTCCATCATTATGAAAGTGTCTATTGATATTGAATGTGATTATTCAACTAGTAGAATATCAATGTGAGTAAGAAAAAGGAATTATTTTGATTTATATTTGCCATAATATGATGATGTTTATGTTGAAATGCCTTCTGTTTTAGTTTTATACAATTCCTTAAATGTTTATTCTTATTTATGAAAGCTTCCACTATATTTTTATCCTTACTAAGAATCTGAACTCACCCCTTTCTATGTTTTATTTTTCCCTGGATGTGAAGAAGTATATTATAATTGACCTACAGTTATAGTCTATAGGATCTCTGTGTTTTCTATAGAAACAATGTTGTTTTAGTTTTCCATTTTTTGATGTAATGTAAACCATATGAATGCATCTAGTGTTTCCAAGGCTACTAAACTAATCGGTCTTTCGAGACATGATCTTTTGTGATCATTCTAATGATACATAATAATGCAATGACTCTGGGTAACTAGGGTTGGTGTGTTACATTCCAAACACTGTGGAGGCTCGGATAATCATATAAGGAATATTGGCCAACAACTCTAATTTTATAAAATTAGGGGTTGATACTAAATTCATTTCAATACTAGTGGAAATAAAGAAATAAGTAGAACCATAATAAAAAAATATACATTCTAACATTGAGAGAACTGCAAGAGTACCTGAAAACACATCATTTGGTGCTTCAACTTCAGTTGTAGAGATTGAAAATGTACAACCTTGTTCCCTTGGCTGTATATTAGGTTGATGGTTATTCCCCTCCACTTCCCTCAGATTTGGACAGTGATTGGGGAAGTTCCCAAGTTGTCCACAGATATAGCATTGGACATCAGGTAGTGTCTACACCATCTTCCCCTTGTCGTTATTGTTGGGAAGTTGAGGCTTCACCTCACTATGACAATTCTATGCAATGTGGCCATCTCTTCCACACTTGTAGCACTTCCCAATCCAAAGTAGGCCGTCCCTAAATTGTTCTTCCCACATTTATTACACATGGGACATTTCCCTTTCTTTCCTCCTCTTCCCTGATTGAAGCTCATCCCTAATCTTGTCTCCATTGATCTCTTATTTTCATTGTATTTATGAGACCACTACGTCTCACCAATATAGAGTTCGACCTTCATCAGACACTGCACGATCTTCTCATAGCTATCATAGTCTCTTTTGGCAATATTGTTCCACATATGAGGTCTCAGTCCACCGAATAATCTGTCAACCATACCATTTGGATCCATGACAATGATATATGTGTAATGTTAAATCCTTGTTTAGTTCAACTCATAGATTCCCACAGATTCATTATCATTCTTTTTCAGCTCGAGAAACTCATTCTTCATTGTTGTTCTCATCGAACGAGGGAAATACCTATTAAATAAGATCAATATGAACTCTCCCCACCCTATTGCATCAACTTCCATTTTTGGCCTTGTGTTTTTTACAAGATCCCACCACTGATTAGCTTCTCCCTCTAAGCAGTAAACAACCAGTGTGACCTTCCCTTGTTCCAAACCATGGAGCATAGTAAAGTTCTTCTCAATAGAGCTGATCCACTGTTCAAAAATAAATGGGATGGATGATACACTATTGTTTAGTGGTCATTGATACCTAAAGGACCAAACAGAATGTTATTCCCTTTGTGGTGATATTGGTCTCTAAACATGATTCATGTTATTTCCCATTACATTAGTTAGGTGGTTTATCATTCTCATGATAGTTTCCATTCCGGATTCCATTGGAGGGCCGTTAGCGCAAGGTCCATTGTGGTCACAATTTTCATAGTTTCTCATATTTCCCTCCACACTATAATAGAATAAAACCATAGTGAGAATCTTATTTCATTTATGAATATTTTAACTATAAAGGATTTTATGACTTAAAACCTCATTCCTAAACAATTACATTTCTCTTTAAATCCTTCATAATGATTCATAAAAAGATTATGAATCCCCAAACATATCCCCCTAGAGTGTCAATCCTAGAGTGTAGCAAGGCCCATTGTCTTGTACCATGATACCCCGGGTGAAGCCCGAAACTCCTTATCGAAGTCTTCAATCCAAGGTACATCTGTCCCAGAGACACATACATTTGTTTGTATCCAGACATGGATTTATTTTTTCGGAAACCACTTAATTAATATTTCACGAAAATACCAAGAATATTTCTTATATTTTATCATTTATATAGGGTTCTTACTAATTTTTTCATATCAAAATTTCTATAAATAACTAAACTATACTTTGTTACAACTATGGAATTCTCCCTTTTTATTACATATATTTTCCTTACATTTTACAAATAGAGGATCTTTAAAATATGGTGTCTTGGAAATCAGGAAAAATATACATAAAAATGTAAAATATTATTATAATCCTCTTTTAGGGAATAATAATTAGTTCTTCTTATGTACATTTATTTCTTCTCATAACCTGGAGACATTAATCGAAGGAAAGGGTGAGAAGAAGGCCTAGTAAGAGATAACAAGGGTATCAGTTTACTTGTGATATCAATAAGAACACGATGATTTAAATAAAGACATGATAAATTGAAAAAGATGAATATCATAAAAAAAGAACATGAATAAAAACATTAATTTGTGGATACAACATTTAATTTAGACATTCATGATCATATAACAATGGTATATCCCCAAGGTGCATAAATATTACCAAGGTCATTCACCAAGGTTTTGTAAAACATGTCATCTCTAGAGATTAAATTCATTACCCAATGCATTTGAGTGATATTCAGAAACACCCTTAGTATGTACTTACTTTCATGCTATCCACATATATCATTATCAAATATTTCATAAATAACCCATAATTAGGAAATGAAATGGGTTTTACTTAAAAATCGTGACATTATATAGGTACTTAAAAACATGATCATTATGTCATTAATAATCAATCGAAAAGGAATGTGGGTTTCAAGTATGTCAATTATAGAATAAAATATATCATTTTTATGTTTTTATTAGTACCCCTTGAAACAAAAAAGTTTTGGTTATTCATATAAATAAAATAAAAAAATTTCATGAGAAAAAGATATAGAGATTTTAAGACAAAAATTCTACAGTATAACAGCTATACAACATGTTTTTAGAAAATATTGATAAGAGAGGGGACAAGGGTAACCAAATAATAAAAAATAATAATATATTATGGTTATAGAATAAGAAATATATATAATATAATTGTATAGATATTTTAATGACATACCACATGAAAATGAAACTTGAAAGAAAAGAGACGATATGATTTTTTTTATGAAAAATTCAACAGCCTAACGGCGTCGCTTAGAAATTCATAAAATCAGTTGTTGAGAGATAAAAAGGTATCTCATAAATTGTAAATGAAATTTATAGTAATAAGGATATATACGAACATACCCCCACATAATAAAATGGAAACTAGAAGACATAACATTAAGGAAGTCATGGCTTAAAAGAGGAGTGTGAAAAGTTCCCTAACCTTGAAGAGTATCTTGAAAAGATCATAGGTCGGGACCTTGGGGGTCTTAAGGGAACCTTGGGAGGAATCCATGGGAGGTTTAAAAACCATATATTCATTGATTCAGAATTTTTGGTGAACATAATTAAGGAATGGGTTGGTATTTACAGCAAAAGTGAGGGAATATTTTATTAATTTCTATGGGACACCTCATCGGTGGTATTTGCAATACCATGGGATTTACCATGGTATTTTCCCATGGTATTGGCCACCTGGGACTCATCATAAAATATATTTCTATTCAAAAGTCTACCAGAATTATTACATCATGATTACATCATTAATGATGTCATTAAACCCACCGAAACTCAAAACTGAATTTTCACTATTCACTGAAAAACAAAACATTTTGTAAAAATAACATAAATTCACAATAACCTAATATTGATGATCCAAATTAAAAAATGAACTCTGTTTGATGAAAATAATTTTATAATTATTAGATATTTAATTTTTAAGTAAAACACTATTTACCTGAATAAATACTAATACTTAACTAAGATGTTCTGAAAGAGTGATTTACTTATGTTATTATATCACATTACCATTCTAGATGTCTAAATTATATTTTATTTTCTTAAGTGATGTTACAATTCTATTGGTCACATTACTATTCATAAAGGTAATATTACTATTCATACATTACAATTCACTAAATATTAATTTGATCTTATAAGACTCAAAATTTCTTACTGGTCACAACTATAGAAGATCATTTTTTGAAAATCATTTCACATTTTTAATAATTTAAAGTATACAAAAATATTTTAAAATATCATCTTTACCAAAATTTATCAATAATATGTTACTTCAAAAAATTCATCCCATATTTATCCAGACATTTGATATTCACAATCTTTACAATAATAATAACTAACAATTTTATTTATTCAAAATGAATTACACAATGTAACTAAGGTCTCGTTAGATAGCCCCTTATAAAACCTACATAGGAACTAATTATAATGTGTTCTATGTGATTAGAATCTTGGGGGTCCTGGAAAACATTGCCTGAGTGGTGATTTCTATCAATTTGAACTTCTCCCGTAAGAAATTCCATTCAAGATTCACATGATGGATTTTGGCTTGGGCTTGGTCCAGAGCAAATCCCAGTGATGAAAAATCCTTTTAAAGCTTTGACAGATGGGCTACGGATGGCCCAGGTCTACTGGATAAGGCCATCAACTCTTCTTTGTTTATTAATTAACCATGAACATATGTATTAATAATCAATAATTATAATGTTATAGCTTCCAACGATCATATTGACCAACGATCATATAACAGTCAAAACCCAAAGGTCTCAATTTAATTATACACACTTAATTAATTAAAGGATTTACTTTTTCTGAGTATATAAGAGAAAAACACAAATTTTAGGAAAAATGTTTTATTCAAATGTCCGGGTTGTTACAATCACTCCACTTTGGCATTGATCATTCTCCACATATTCATTTGATAACCACACATGGACTGGTTCTCATCCTTATGAGATATATATGAACTCTTGGACCTTTTATCCATGGCTCATCCACTATCCATTCAATCATTATGGAATCTAGGTTTGGGATATTTTGAGAATACTTGTGTGTGATTTATCCTATTTTCCATATCCATGTCGGGTTTACAATAGACAAGCCACACACCTTCCTTGAGAGTACTCCTACCAGCATTCGCCCTTACCCCATGACACTAAACTACCAGGGTACCATCCATGCATCACATATCCCCTTTATTTGGGTCTCCAATGCTTTAAAAGTCCAAAATTACCCCAAAAGTTGTGGATGATCATATTTAATCCTCGCCTACCATTTTGGGCTAATGTGTCGGAAGATCTCGAACAACATTTTGAGATAGGCCCCGCTTTGCGAACAAGGTCAACAGTCAACCATTAGTTGTTTTTCCCATCCCATGTAACGTGATATAGATACAATGTTCTGAAAACAATTATTAGTTATCCCCCAGTGTTATTCCACCTAAATTATGTCCCAAATATCAAGTGTAGTGATTCAAATTTTGTAGACACACTGTTCTCCAACACCCCTAGTGTTATCCCTCTGAGCATCCACTACATTGAGAAAGAGTGTTGGCCATGTTTTTATTTTCCCACCTGATGATCCTCTTTCATTATAATTATCTCTCATGTGATGGGAGAATAATACCATCACCCCATATTTCACACATAGATCATGGATCATGTGGGATTAAGAGTTTCTGTAGGGTAATACCCACATATAGGGCTTCTCTACTCTATGGTCTGAGTTATATGAAATTAAACTATGATCTATTTTGTCCAATACATATGACATTAAACTAAGCTACCTTTTCCCAAATGACCTTAAAATGTAGTTTCATTACCATATGATGTTAAAGTACATGGACCAGTCCAGTCATATAACCTTAAATTGCGGCTCCATCATCCTGACTAAACAACAAAAAGTGGTACAACATTTTGATGTTCTCACATCAGTGGAATCACCATTGGAACTGGTAATCCACCATGTCATTTTTCAAGGCCTACATATGTATTGATTCCTATAGTGGCACTCTGAATTTTCATCCTGGGCTAGTTTTTCAAAAATTAATAAATATACACTGATAAAAGAACAAATAAGATATATATAATTCTTCTTTTCTCTCTATGTGGTTCTGACCTATGCACCCAGAAGAACTACATGTGTCTTGATTCCAATGATTAAATGGTATATATTGATGCTCGGATCATTAATATTGGGCATAACATCACCATTATTAACTCTTTTTTTATCTTTTGGCCTTTGTTCCCATTTGAGAATGTGTGTTGTGGTGTGGAATTCTATACACATTCACATTGGGTTATGTACTACACCACACTTTTATACTTTGGGGTCATCATTTCATATTCATATGATAATAAAATGTGTTGTAGTTTCCTCACTATATGATTTTAAACATCTTGGGTCCTCAATAACTACAAATGGCTTGATTACTGTCTTTACAGGACACATAGTGACACTCAGACACTTTTTCTTTGGGCCCAGCCACAGACTCTACGGTCTAAACTCTATGAAATTAAACTATGAAATGATGTCCTCTTCACATGAAATCAAACTACAAAATAACCCTGAACATGTTCATGATTCCCCATGGTAATTACAAGATGCTCTAACTTCCTCACTATAGAGGATTCCCCCACTAGTGTCGGTCACTAACCACACTATTCATCAAGAACTATGTGCGGATTGATTCCCGCCTTAGGAGGACACATTAAGAAACCCAGAAATTTTGTCTTTCGGTCTAGACCTAGTTCCTTTGACCACCCTAGAACTTCTCCCTAATTAAAATCTAAACATTATGACCATAAACTAGGAGCTTCATAGGATTATGTGGTGTGACTATCAATGATAGGTATTTTTGGCTTCTGTTCGTACCGGGTTTTTGTCCCTATCAAATCACATATGCCTATTTCTTTTCTTATAATCAAACTTTGTATGGTGTGTAGGACTCATGTGCCTCTTTCAAATTGGGTTTATTCCCTCTTAAGCTTGAAAACAATCCATGCATAGACATCATAGTTCGTACAACCCGATGTTAAACTATGAACTAGGGTCCAAACGGTATGAACATAAACTATGTGAAAACATCATGGTCATATGACGTTAAACTATGTACCTATCATCCAAATTTCTACGATGTAAGATATTAAGGAATTTTATAACTTCACTAGGGATGTCCAATCTAGAAGATTTGATCATGATTCAGACTTGTATGCTCACCCAGTGTGCTTTTCTCATGGTGGTGTAATTTATAGTCCATTGGAGTCCATTCAAACAACCCATCACTCCACCAAACTCTTTTTGTGCCCTATTATTTGGTTCCCCAACACCTTTTATTCCTGAAAGGACCCCCAATCAGTATGGATTTTTTGCCTCATTTCTCTCTTATTGTCCTGGGACAATGCTCTGGGGGGAATCAGATGACAGTTCAAGTTTTGACCCATGTTTTCGAATACGACCAGCATTTGGCCCTCATTTGTTCACAAAATTTTAGGTTTGTCACGACCCATCCTCGGGTCCTGTGTCGTGACTACCCCAAGCCCGCCTTCCATAGGCTAGGGGCTGGCAACCAGCACCAAGGTATAATTCCCAGTAAAAAGGGATGGCATTGCCTTTGTAAAGTAAACAAACACCACAGAGTAAGAAAGAAGAAGTAAACACTAAGTAAAAACTGGGTACAATAGTATGTGCGGAAAGTAAGTGGGCCAGAATAGAAACCCAAACTAAAAGTAAAGTACAACTGGAAAGTAAAAAACAGCAACTAAAAAGTAAAGCCGTAGCCTCAAGCCGTCCACTGGATGTCCCACCTGAAGTGTGGGTACAGATATCCTCCACAGCTCCTCGGGTCCAGCCATCCGCTTCGAGTACGTTCCGCCCAGTGGTCCACCTCTAGGTACCATCCTTCTCCGCAAGCCTCAACCATGATCAGCACTGTCCGTCGTCTGCAACCAACACAACGTAGTGCGGGCATAGCCCGTGCAGGGGTGAATATAAGCTACTCAGTAGGGACCCCGAGAACCCCAAAAGTCTCCCAGAATCCACAAAGGATAATCCACAGAGGAAAGATACAATCACGAAGTAACATCCGACACTACTTAGATATATGCGCATACATATACCTAAGTCACCAATTTCCAGTTTAGCTCTAACATCCGAACACAAGTTCGATCACATCCACACAAGATAGCACAACACAATCCACATAGCAAGTCATGATTCAGCTCACACATGTATACTTATTCATATGATGATAGAGATGATCAGATATAGCCATTGTTTCATCTAATCCATCGGGCCCACAAAGGATCGATAGGTAATAACCCCCGCAATGACCCACAAAGGATCTGACCCACACTGGATCGATAGGTAACTAACCCCCGCAATGACCCACAAATGATCGATAACTAACTAACCCCCGTAATGACCCACACAGGATCGGACCCACATAGGATCTATAGGTGATGGCCCACACAGGACCGCTGAGCACTGACCCACATAGAATCTGACCCACACAGGATCGGTAGCACTGATCCACGTAGGATCGCTGAGTGTTGTAGTCGTCGACGTCGAATCCACGAAGGATTTCTGCACAGTCATCATCGTCGTCGCAGTCGCAGCCAGCTCTAGGGTTCCCGCACACAGCAAGTTTGTTCGGGAGGGTCCACTCCACGATCCGAGGGGCTGATACATCAACTGACATGTAGTCCGAAGTTGATGTGTCCAAAAGTTCCGTATCGTCAACATGAACTCAACGACATAGACGACGAATCAATCGGATGCCCGGTCTGAGAGTTATTGGCTTTTTCGTCCCAGGGGCCCGATTGTTTTTTAAGTCAAAACCAACCCGACCATACTACAACTGTGTCCAAACCTCGATCGGAGTAATCCAAAAGGTCCGTCTCACTTAGAAGAATCCAACAAAGTCGACGGCACGCCAATCAGATATCTGGAGCTCATGTTATAAGTGTTTCTACTCCAAGGGCCCGGTTGGTTTCGTGTTCGAACCAACCCGGCCAAACCCAAATTTCTCTGAAGCCTTGAGTGTAATATACTGAAATGACTATCTCGATCCAAGGATCGCTACCCAACTGATGGTGCATCGATTGGAGGTCCGTATCCCAATTTATGGGTAACAGATCGAAAAAGTCCGGTATTAGGGGGTTCAGGCCCGGTCCGACCCGGCCCGGTACCCCCTGGGTCGGCCCGAACTGGGTGACCCGACCCGAGTCCGGGTATGTCCCGCTTGGATGCGGCCCGGCCTGGCGGCTCGGCCATAACGGCCGAGCAGTGAAGGGGGGGGGGGGGCGCTGCCCCCCTCATTGAGAACCCGTGACCCCCATATGGGGGGCCGCACCTGCTGGCCGACCGAGGGTTACAAACCCCTGGTTTTCCCCGGACCGGCTAGCCGGCTCTGGTCGGCCAGCTGCTACCACCATGAGACCAGTAAAGGCTGGTCCCTTTGTTCCGACACCGGCGGCCCGGAACTGGCCGCCGGTCCCCCTGCTCCTCCGTGGCCCGGAACCGGCCGCGACCTTGGTCCGTCCGACATGGAGCGATAGCGCCGCGCCCCTCTGCCACAGCCCCACTCCGGCCATGGTGCTTTTGTGGTTCTCCGGTGTGGCGCGACGGCACCGTGTCTTTCGTTCGTCTTCAATGGCGCGGCGCGACGGCACTACGCTTCTCCCCCTTTCTTTAATAATTCCCACACTGTGCTTCGGCACCGCGTTTCCTTGCTCATGCTGCAACAATATTAAACAACAAAAAGGGAGAGGTGGGTCGGTTGTGTTCGTGCTATCTAACCCCCTCCAGTTATTGCGGTAACAGCCAACTCCAATAGAGAAGAATAAAGGCAATGGAAGAATTCACGAACAACAATTAAAATAAATCCCTACCTCGTCGAATTCGATGAGTGAGGATTTGTCGCGAAAAAGAACATCGCGAAAGAAGGTGTCGCGAAAGGGGGATCGTCGCGTCGTGGAAGAAGCATCGTAGAAGAAGCATCGCGGAAGAAGCACCATTGATTTCCAAGGATCCGGCGTTCTTCACGTTCTTCGCATTCTTTTCATTCTTCTCGAGGAATAAAAGATCTACAGGATCCTGAGTGAAATCTCCCTAGCCTCTCAACACCACCGGCCTAATAAAAATAATAGTAGTCTTATTTTTATTTCACAAGCCTTGCATTTTAAAATTCAAAAACAAAAGAAACAATTAAGTGAATTAATTAAAATTATTAAACAACCACATTAATGAGGCATTTCTTAACCAGAATAAATGCAAGGGTTGACCTCATTAATAGGGGGAGTGCAGGTGCGTTACTTAAAAAGAAAATAAACGGTTTGGCTTGTGTGGGCCCTACCTCACAAATATCCTACCAAGTGGGTAGGATATTGTGGGTCCCACATCATCTACTTAACATAGGTTAAATAACTTAAATAAAATAAATGGTGTGACCAATTTATTTTATTCATTAACTTAACCCGGAAATTTAAAAACCACACCCGAGAAAACGCAACTCTGGAAAAGGTGTTTCTAAGAAATTACTAGTAGTGCGATTCCAACGGTGCCCTCGGAATCTGATTTTGAGCATCGGTTCAAAAGTTAGAAAAACCCGCTCGTTTGTTCACTGAACGTACCCGAGATAAACTTCGGAAAAAGATTCCGGGCACACCGGGCCTCCAAATTAGGTGCCGTTAGAAACTGCGTTCTTGTAAAATTTCCAAAAAAATTAAGAAAAAAAATTCCATGAATTCTTCAGGTCTTTAAAAGGATAATGGGATATGGATGTTATGTTTCAAATACAATAAACTTTTATCCTCCATCATCATGTTTCCCTCACTGTGTTTTGAATTTTGGGAATCATTATTCACACTTTTCATTCCCCTTTGTTCTCTTTGATTCCTTCACCCAAGGAATTGTCCTGCTCACGTGCTAGTTCACAATGGGAAAAGAGATTTGGCTATTTAGACATCCTTACTCTCCAGTCATAGC
The DNA here is from genome assembly GCA_963277665.1 of Viscum album. NCBI lineage: Eukaryota > Viridiplantae > Streptophyta > Magnoliopsida > Santalales > Viscaceae > Viscum > Viscum album. The sequence goes on from OY728125.1 coordinate 230,107,035, forward strand.
CCCTATCTTGGCCTGTATACTCTGAGTGGTCATTCAGTGATGATAGATCCTGGTTATTTGAAGGTTATCTGGCACTCTCATATGTAAAGTGGATAATTATGTGATCATCCCTTATTTCTCAGACTAGGAATGACGCACATGAGCTTATTGATTGATCATTAGTAATTTCATAGTTATGATCAAGGTGAAATTAAACAAAAAAATAGTATATCCATGCATTCAGTTTAGGATAATAAAATATGAGGGAATATGTGTTTCATGAGTTCAACCAAAACATTACCTCAATCGATCAAACCATTCAATGGACTACTTCTATTTTCCAACCTCTAGTGTGTAGCTTCTATGATTTTATTGTCGCTCCATGAATCCCCTTTCCTTATCAATAATCATATAGAGAAGCTCATCATCCCTGGAATGCAATTATTCCCACTAGGTTTGGAGTCCATCCATTTGATTGTTCGTTTTCCCTTGCTGATCTTAGGCTTTCGCTAGCTAGACTCTCAGTCATTCAAATAGATTTGACTGATTCATGAAGAATGGGGAATGTTAGCCTATTTGTTCATCAATGCATCTTATTTCCTACTAATCCTCATAAAATTTCATAATACTTTCTGATTTATTCCTATACCAGGCTACACCTATGTTTTGGATGATCTCCCACATCTTCTCAAGAATATTGTTGCAGATATTCATATAGAGGTAGTGAGAATGAACCCCTTCAGCAGAGAGGAAATGTATCCATGTACGGAGTGACCCCATACGACTCATCCATTATTCCTCTAGGTGATTGAGGATGTGTTTGATGCATGTCCATGCACTGAGCCATGTCATGTTGATCTACTCAGCCATGTCAAAATTAAAATCTGACAACTCTTCAGGATATTTAGGTCTGTATTCAGGAAATATGTCCATAAGTCCAATGGAAGGGTCTTCCTCTAGAATTATTTTTGATGGGATGGGCTCTATGATGTGTGGGAGACCATCTTATCTAATCTATTCCTCAAAATCTTCTCCCCAACCATCTTCATGTTCTACCCTGGTAGTGGCATCATTTGGGATAACAACTTCCTACCCACTGAGTGCAAAGGATGAATTAGTTTGATTGGAAAATTCTTCATGAATGGGTACAGTCATTGGTAGATCTCCCAAAGATGTCTTAGACTTTTATGTTTTCAATAATTCCAGTCACTTGATAATTGTATGGAGAAATGGTAAATGGGTTATCCTTAATTTCTGATAACAAATGTGTGTTTTTAATGATATATGCTTATAAGAGCTAGGAATCATGGGGTCGAGCATCTAGGTCACCATATGAGCTTCTTCTATAGGATATCCCTTCGTTTTAGTTAATTTATTATTATTGTAAACTACATATGAGTAGTGGTAATGGACTATGATACTATTGTCATCACTTCAGCCCTTTTTTCTTCTCCATCCCTGATTGGTCCTCCACCCTACTCAACCCCAAATGCAGGTTCAGGGGGATTTGATTCCATGACCGTCGACACATTTTCACCTCCTGTAGTGGAAACTCCCAGGTCATCAATGCCAATTTTTTCTAGGGTAGGACAAAGTGTGGTCAGTGGATTCATGTTATAGAAATAGAAGGGACTGAGAGATATAGGAGTTAGTGCTTACTTCGAGATGGTTGGATAGTTCCTTGACAGATCCTGTGATTTTTCTTCTCCCATGTGGACTACTCTACTGGGTTGTTTCCCCTTGAGTTCCCTTAGCTCAAGGACCCCTATCCTAAACCTCCTCTTTTTCCTATTCTGATTCTTCTTCCTCATATTCCTCACCTTCTCTTTCTTCTTAATCATTGTTTTCCTAGGGTATCATTTGTTTGTGGTCATTATCTTGAAAGGATTATTTTAACCAAAAAATGTGGTTCTTTATACCACCCCCGTTGACATGCATAGGAATCCATGGATATTAATTACGCATGTTGGTGCTGAATGTGCACCCTGTCTACCACTTGGATATGCCATAACTCTAGAATATCTAGCTTAGTGTGTACCAGTCTTCACCATAGTTCTTTTTCAATCATCGATTGTCACATCATTCTCCAATCTTATCATAAGGATGGGAAAATTGCATATGCAGTTATATATAAGAGATATATCAGTTTCTTCCAAGCAACCTCCCTAGCTATTCCATGAGGTCCCCTTTGAAACCAACCCTCTTCCAAAGGTAGAGGTGTGAACACACCTTGTGATGCTCCTGCAGTCGATGTTCCCAGTTGTTCCACCCTAGTCACCTAGTTCTCCACTAGCCTTGCATCCCCAATAACACTTTTCTTTCTCTCTCATCATCTAGAATCTATGTTCACTACCTTTATCTAATGAATTTGGTTCCATAAAATTACATACGGATATAGCATCACATAGTTGTCAGTATATTTTGTTGATAGGTCGACATCGACATCAGTGTGGGGGTAATGTAATTACTTCACAAAAGTTAGATTCGATGAACATGTGCCACAATTAGTGAAGTATTTCAGGAATCTGCTTCTACAAAACCATTGTATACACAATTTTCATCATCCTCTTCGCATGCCCAAACTACCTTGAAATGTGTGATGGCACGTAGTGTTCACAGATAATTTTGTCATCGATCCGAGCAACCAAAACACTACCCATGATACAATGTAGATACTACCTCTACTCTAGGGGGCCCCACAGGTCATCCACCATCTGACTGACCAGGGTTTGAAATGGGTAGCATTTTATGTTTTCATGATTTCTGAACCTGGTCTTAATCCCCCAATCATTAAGAGTTAGTGGATGAACCCCATCAAGGTTTAGAAGAGATAGTCACGAGATATCTCTTAGACAATGGATGGAATTTTGGAAATCGTACCTACCATAGTTAGCTATGACCTAGCCATGAGGAATTTGAAATTTTCCACAGATTCTCTTCGGTGTACTCCCTCTTGAGATGAACCCTCAAATTATGTACATCCTAGCTAATACAGACACTCCCAGGCTAACCTTTGTGATGGGCTTCCATGATCCTGACAATCACCAATGTCCATGGATGGATCCACATCCTCATATACCTTTTAGGCAACAACCACCCACATAGGAAGGTATTGAGGAAACCAGTGTATAGCTCATGAGGGTATCAACATTATTTCACACTAAATCCCCCTAATAGGTATGTAACTTATTCTCGGACCTCATATTAGGACCTGACCTTGCCCCTCTATGATGCATTTGGGTACTATTTCCCTCATTCTGGAATCTTTACCCATTAGTCCCTTTGGATAAATAGGTTAAACCATACTAGATTAGCTATGTCCTTCAAGATGTACTTGATCTTCAACCTCTCCATCACCATCTCCAACAGATGCCATGTCAGAATGGGGGTTTTCCCCAATCTCCCCATAATTTTTCTTTTGGATAGAATTCCTCATATTGGAACCCTTTCAGGGGGATGCCTTCAATACACTAGATGTCCCAAGGGGTGATTTCAAACACCCCATGGTGGATATGGAATCCATTGGTTTATAGAGACCACCGGCTTAACATCTTCGACCCTAGGTCCTTCTGATGGTATAAATGTAATTGTGATGTCTACACAACCTCAAACAATCCTATGTGTTGATGATTTTCCCCAAATTCCAAAAATATATGGCGTACATAGTACGACCATGCCCACCAACTTGTGAAGTTTACTCTAGGACGCTTTTCTGAATCATTGCGCTAGTGCTTAGTCTCATAAGTGAAACTGCACCTAAAGGTGATTTCAGAGTGTGTGGGTAAGTATTTAGCAACCAGTTGGCTTCCCATGATTGTCCTGGTCTTCATGATCATGACATAAACATCCATATCCCTTGTTTCACAGGTGGGTTTACAATTTTCTGTGATGTTGAACAGAGAAAGGCTATCCTTGTGAGTCACACACGACAATGGTGAGTCTATATCAAAGCCCTACATTAGCACCTCCTCTAGAATGCCAAAGTTATATAGTAGCAAGTTGTCACTCAAAACAAAATCCTTTTCATCCTATTTTATCATTCTCAAAAGAATATTATTGTCAGATAACACCCTTGTCACATGAATAATATGAGGGTTTTCGATCATCTAGGCCCTTCATGAAGCATAGGCGTCCTCCCTCTCAACACTAGCCTTCTGACTGACCATCTCGGTCAAGCCTCTAATGAAAAAGATTTTTTCAAGAATAATGGAGGCTTGACATGAAAAGTAGATAGTGGAATTGAAGAATAAAGATAGTATTAGAAGAAAAATCTGACTAAGTTAGAAGCACACAAAATCCAACGATTGAACATAAGGTACAAGAATAATTTTAGATCTTTTGCGCAGATATAAGGAACTTTCAAATATGATAGTTGATCGCCTATTGTGAAGAAAATTAAACGTACAATTCCTTGGCACCCACACATATTTATAGGAGCAGATCGGTCCATTCATGTGTGTGTTGGGTGACTTATGCACCCATTCAGACTTCTTTCATGCACCACTAGAAATGTATTGTGCTTTCTAGAATTTTCCATAGAAACCAACCTGATAGTTCCCTTTAAGATCTGATTCTGAGGGGGGGGGGATTTATCGGTACCAAATTCCAGTTGTGGTTGTATATTGTCATATTCGAGTGACCCAAAGGCATATTTCAAATCAGTAGACGATCCTGATACTCCCAAGGGTGTTGTGCCCATGGTGAGGTATGTGTACGCAAGTACCCTAGGGTCACGAAAGCCACTTTCATGTCCAATGGGATTTCACATGTTGTTATTATTATTGGACCTCCGAAATAGACAAGTCATATGCATGGAGAAATTGGGTCAGTGTGCAAGGTTCCGCCAAATATAAAGGAATTTTTTACCCAATGCGATGTCGAACAACTACTTATCTACCGAACACATTATGCACCACCGATGAGATTTTATACAATAAATAGGGGATTTCCACCTTCCCTTAAGGGTATCTGTAACACCCGAGACTTTTATGTTATATAAATCATCAAATGAATCTTTTTCTATACAACACTTGCTTGGCTTGCTTTACACGCAATCGTGACCTTCCTCGATAGCTTGCGTCGTACGCAATACCGAGTTTCACTAAACAACATTATGCTATTAAAACTAGCCGTTATGAATAGTAATAACCACTTTTTGGAATTTTATAAATTTTATTTTTCAAAATGGACTTCATTTTTGGACTCAGAATATCGAAATTAGCCTAGGGTGAAATTTTGGTATTTTTCTGGAAACTTTCAATTTTTGATGAATAGTGAAACCACTAAGTGGTAGGTTAAAAACTGAATTTTGCATAAAACTTAATTTTACCGCTTCTGTGATTGGAATTTCAAAAATCCGAGAGACACGGTTAATATCAAGGACTAAAATGTGGTTCAATGAGATGAAAATAATTTTTTGGTGAATAGTAACTTTTTACTTTTTTTACCGCGGTTAATAGTAAATAGGGTAACTAAGGGTAAATATGATATTAATATTTCCCTAAAACATGTCCTAATTCTATTGGACAAGTGTAATTCGACCAAAAACAAACTTAAGAATAAAATATGACCATTTAGGCCCACTTGGATTAGATTATGACATTTATTATTAAGAAGGGTTAAAATAGTTAAAATCAAAGTTTAATAAGTAAATCATTTTTAATATGGGGTTATACATAAGATAAATTCTATTGTAAATATTCATTAGAAAGCTAAAAAGATTTACTACAAGATGATATTTTATTTGTAATTTTTAGACATCAAATAATTTAATTTATTTATGACACAAAGATGATGCAGTAATTATCTTATTAATGAAATATTGACATAATTGATGTTATAAACACCAAAATAAATGTAATTTGAGACTTTTTATGAATTCCACTAATTTTCCAGGTTACTATGATATATTAGTGTTGATTTAATCAACTTGGTTCGAACATATAGTTCTGTTATGACTTTCACAAAAATCATATATCAAATAGTGTCAAAATTGACACAAAATAGATTTTAAATCAAATATTATATTACTAATTGTTATTTTATTCCTAAAAATCTAAGGTTCGGCCAAATGACTTAGATAAGGATATATATTTTAATAATAAACAATTTGGGGTTCGTTTGGCATGTTATAGTAAGTGTATTAACTATATAGTGAAAGAAAACAAAAAGACATGGTAAAAGTTAAATTATTTAACTTAGAGTTAAATCTAATTGATAAGGTTAAAATAATACCCTAAACATGTCTAAATCCTATTGGTTGATAGGATTTCGACCCTTCCCCACTTTAGCTTCGAAATAAGACCCTTTGGAACCATTATAAACCGATTTTGACTTTAATATAAAATAATATTTTGAGATATTCCTAAGGTGCCCCTCTCCTCCCTTATAAAAGGGCACCTCCTCCCCCTCCTCCTCACACCAAATTGAGCACTCAAGCTCGGCCAACCCCTGCCATTTTCTCCTCTCCACTTCCCTAGAATAATCCTAGAGGTCCTGGTCTTCTCCAAAGACCAATCTTAGTTCCTTAAGTGGAGGATTCAAAGAGGCGTTCCAAAGAAGAGGTAATATCCATTACCGATCTTTTCAATTTCTTTCTTCTTCAACTTCTTCTTCTTTAGTTGTTTCATGATAAAGTAATGACATCAGTATTACTTACATACTGATATGTTATTATAAATATGAAACAACCCTATTTCACCTTCTATCCATCCTACGGAAAAATGAAATCACCACGCGTGCGTACGTACGGAATACCGTCTCCACGCCGTGGTGTAATCTATTTTCCACCATCACCTTACAAGGATGGTTATAATGGTGTAATGAGTAACTAAATATGATTATTATGAAGTAATATTGATACTGAAATAATATATATATACTCCAATACAATTCCACGATCATAGGAACGATATCATCACTCGTGCGTACGTACGGAATACCGTCTCCACGATGTGATGCGACTCGTTCTACATGATCTTCATTTCATAATGATTATATAAATGAATTGAATGAATAAATATGGTATATAATACACTAATACCATTCTGGAAATGAATTATCTATAACCTAAAGATAAGAATAAGAATTTATTCGACAAAACACGCATAAGAACAAAAAGTTATAAAGACCCGAGTAACAAGTAACAATGAAATATTACTAACAAGAAGCTAATAATATGACCATATATGATATCATATAAATATGTATGATTCTGGAATAAGTAAATAACATTATTTAAACCATTATACAGGAGCTTCGGACACGTACAAAGCTAATCGGACCTAAGGTAAGGGAAATATCACAATCTCACTTTTATCCGAGATTGTTTTTACTTTGGTAATTACTGGGGTATATTTTATCATCCACATCCATGTTCCCTCAATATGTAATATTATTTCCATCATTATACAATAGTTTATATCCAATTTTACCCTTCGGTGGGTTTTTAGTAAAAGATATTAAAGGAATCTTTTGTCGTTTTTTGTACGAGGTACTTTTTGACTTTTCCAACAAAAGTACGAAGAATGTTTTTTTTAACTTATACGGCATGAATGGATTTTTAAAACATTATTTCCAAGAAGCTTCCTTTACAAGTTTTCAAGTTTATTTTTAATCAACTTCTTTTATTTTAAAGTTGTATGACATGTTATGAAAGGAAAAATGTTTTTGAAGAAGAAAGGATATTTTCCTCAAGAATGGAGTTCAAGTGTTTTATCAAAATTATTTTCCATCTAAGATAATAAAGGGTTCTGTTTTATCCCTGTTATTAAATTTATTTGATCATGTTGTGATGGAATTAATTTTATGAATTCCTTTATCTTATATGAATTGATTTATGATGTCATGATGTTTCAAGAATCCCATTTTTGTTACATGTGTTATACGATGATGTATGATTTATGATTATGTGGCACACATAAGAAAGAATTCATTATAAGATGGGTGGGACCTATATCTCCCTCCAATGCATTGGGTAAAGATTTTATATCTCATGAGATAGACATGGCTGGAACGGAAGGTTATTTCGGTTCAGTGATACAGGACTGAAACGAGGAGTGAACTCGGTTCAGAAAGGGACTTTGTCCACTAAGATAGTCTTGGCAATGAGTCATGACTAACAAGAAATGATTTCCATGATTATGTGTTCATGCCACAAAGTTTCAAGTCTTATGTTATGATTATGGGGATCTCATTTTCACTTCTATGATTTATTCCATGATAAGATATTATGATCTCCTTTGCAGGTTTTGATTTTCAAAAAGATATGATATGATTTTTATTTCCTTTATTTGCCCTTGTTGAGCATTTGAGCTCACCCTTTTATGTTTTCTTTTCCCCAGGTTAGGAAGATGGATATTAAGTAGAATATGCTAAAAGGGACCCTAGATATGATGAAATAAATGGGAGACACTGTAGAAGATTTATGAACCAGTTGTTTATGTTTCCCAGTTTCTAAAGACACTATACCTATACGGTCCTTTGTGGTTTTGTCATATGTTGTAATAAGTGTGCTTCAATTTTGAAGTATTAACAATGTATGTAAAGTATGGGTCGTTATAGTTGGTATCAGAGGGAGGTTATAGTCAACCTTTGGAAACTAGGATGTGAAAGCCTTAGTAAGAACCCTAAGGATAAGTCTAAGCATAGTACACAATCTTAGTGTTTTAGAAATGGCCTTGAATAACCTAGGATAAGACCATAAGCATGAAAATTTTATTCTTGAATTATGTGGTTTCCTATTATAATTAGTGTTGCTCACACTATTCTTCTTGGTTTTAGTCAATGGCTGGAACCCGAAGGAACCGTGTTAATGCGGAATGCGATGGGCAATGCAATGATTGTCCCCCTGAGCAACCAAACGATATGGGAGCTGGAATGCAAAATCTTGTAGCCATGCTCACACAACTTTCTCAAGCTATGAATCATGCAGGATTTCCAAACGAGCAAAGGAGGGAGCAACATTCTGTTGAATCCTTCATGAGGCAGCGTCCACCTTCTTTCAGCGGGTCTACTGATCCATTAGTTGCTGAACAATGGATTAGTACTACTGAAAAGATATTTTCAGTTCTTCAATGTTCTGAACATGATAAAGTCATCCTAGCAGTGTATCGTTTGGAAGGAGATGCTGATCAATGGTGGAATCTTGTTAAGAATACGAGGCAAAGGGATGAAATTGAGTCTATGGAATGGGACGAGTTCAAGAACTTATTTTTCAATAAGTACTTCCCTCGTATTCTCCGAACAAAGATGGAGAAAGAGTTTCTTGAACTGAAGAAAAGGGATGATGAATCTGTTGGTACCTATGAAGCAAATTTTACAAGACTGGCAAGGTACGCTTCTGGTATTATTATCCAACCTGAGAGTAAGATCGATCGATTCTTTAGTGGCTTAAAACCAAGTCTTCGAAGGGCGTTAGCCATAAGGGACTTCAATTGCTACGAGGAAATCGTTCGATGTGCTCTCAAAGTCGAGATGGAGATTGGAGTAACCCATCAGTCACATGGGTTTGATAAGAAGAGGAAGATGGAATTCAAAGGAAACTCTAAAGAGCACACTGAAAAGAAGATGAACTTTCCATTATGCTCAAAGTGTGGAAAGAAACATGGAGGGAGTTGTCTTAAAGGGACAAGTAAATGTTTTAAATGTGGAAAGGAAGGTCATCGGGCATTTGAATGCCGTGATAATGGGAAGAAGATGTCTAATGACGCAAACAAAGGAAGGGATACACAGAATGAACCTACAACACTTCAATGTTTCAAGTGCAAGGAGATGGGGCATTATGCCAATCAATGCCCAAATCCAAGGGTTGATGATGATGGTCGACGTCAACAAACTCTTAAAGCTAAAGACAAAGGAAAGTCACATGCAATTTCTATCAGCGATGTGGAGTACGATAACGATGTGGTGAAAGGTACACTTACCATCCACTCTAAAGTAGAAAATGTTTTATTTGATTCTTGATCCACCCACTCTTTTATTTCTGAAGACTTTTCTAAGGGTATCACCGTACTACCTCAACAATTAGATGTTGAGTTAGCTGTGACAACACCTAATGGCACATTAATCGCATCAAAAGTTTATAATTCTTCTCCGATCGAAGTTTGTGGGAAAGTGCTTCCTGCAAATATTGTGATCCTTCCTTTAGTGGAATTTGATGTGATTCTTGGCATGGATTGGCTTTCTCTACATGGAGCTCATATCAATTGCCAAAGAAGGGAAGTCACATTTCATACTCCAGATCAATCTACGATCGTATACCAATGCAAGGATGAACATAACCTTCCAGTGGAAATTTCTTCCATCTTATGGGTATTGATCCCACTAAATGAAGGTTATTTATCTCAAATGGTTGGTGAGAAACTCACGATTAAGAATATGCCCATTGTACGGGAGTTTTATGATTTCTTTCCAGAGGAATTACCAGGTCTTCCACCAAATCGTGAAGTTGAGTTTTCAATAGAACTCGTACCGGGTGCTTTGCCTATTTCAAAGACACCTTATAGAATGGCCCCAATTGAGTTGCAGGAATTGAAGAAGCAACTCCAAGAGAATCTTGATAAGGGATTCATACGCCCTAGTGCATCACCTTGGGGAGCACCTGTTCTATTTGTTAAGAAGAAAGATGGATCAATGAGACTCTGCATTGATTATCGAGAACTTAACAAGATCACTATCAAGAACAAATATCCTCTCCCACGCATTGATGACTTATTTGACCAACTACGTGGAGCTCAATACTTTTCCAAGATTGATCTTCGTTCAGGGTATCATCAATTAAGGGTCAAAAGGGAGGATATACCAAAGACGACTTTCCGTACAAGGTATGGACACTATGAATTTATAGTGATGCCATTTGGTCTTACTAATGCCCCTGCTATCTTCATGGATCTAATGAATAGAGTCTTTAGAGACTATCTTGATCAATTTGTGGTAGTCTTTATAGACGATATTCTTGTCTATTCAAAGAGCAAGGAAGAGCATGAAGATCACTTGAGAATTATATTGAAGACCCTGAGAAAGGAGAAGCTTTATGCCAAATTTACCAAGTGTGAATTTTGGCTTCAAAAAGTTGCATTTTTGGGTCACATAATCTCAAAAGAGGGGATATCTGTGGATCTAGCAAAAACAGAGGTTATCGAAAGATGGTCGAGACCAACAACAGTAACTGAGATCCGAAGTTTTCTTGGTTTGGCTGGATATTATCGACGTTTTGTAAAAGATTTTTCACGATTATCTAATCCAATCACCAAGTTGACTCGGAAAGGAGTTAAGTTTGTCTGGACAGAGGAATGTGAAGAGAATTTCAAGGAGTTGAAAAGAAGGTTATCCAGTGCACCTGTGCTCACACTGCCTTGTAGTGGAGAAAGGTTTGTGATCTACAGTGATGCATCCAAGAAGGGATTGGGGTGTGTTCTTATGCAAAATGATATGGTGATAGCTTATGCCTCACGACAGTTGAAAATCCATGAACAAAATTACCCAACACATGATTTGGAGTTGGCTGCGGTAATCTTTGCATTAAAGATTTGGAGGCATTACCTTTATGGTGAAAGGTGTGATATTTATACTGATCATAAAAGTTTAAAGTATATTTTCACACAAAAGGAGTTGAATATGCGTCAAAGAAGATGGTTGGAGCTGATTAAGGATTATGACTGCTCAATCCATAACCACCCTAGGAAAGCAAACAAGGTGGCAGATGCATTAAGTCGACAAGACCATGCTAGTTTATCCATGATGAGGATCACAAAAGATCCAATATTTATGGATTTACAAAGGATGGATCTTGGAATTATAATGGAAGGGGAAAAATCTTATCTTTCTCAAATGAATGTTCAACCATCTATACATGTGAAGATTAAAGAGGCACAGAAAGAAGATGTCGAGTTACAAAAGAAGGTGAGAAATGTTCCTGAATTCAACCTTGATTGTGATGGGATAATAAAGTTCAGGAATCGGGTTTGTGTTCCTCCCATCCCCGAATTAAAGAAAGAGCTGCTGGATGAGGCTCATAGTTCTTCATTCTCTATTCATCCTGGAAGCACGAAGATGTATAGGGACCTGAAAGAGTACTTCTGGTGGGATGGCATGAAAAGAGATGTTGCTGAATATGTCTCTCGATGCTTGGTTTGTCAACAAGTTAAAGCTGAGAGACAGAAGTCTAAGGGGATGTTACAACCATTACCCATACCCAAATGGAAATGGGAAAACATCACTATGGACTTTGTCACAGGACTTCCTAAAACATCCAAAGGCAATAATGCTATCTGGGTCATAGTTGATCGTCTCACAAAGTCTGCACACTTCATTCCTATTAGAGAGGATTTCTCTCTAGATCAGCTTGCCAGGATATATGTAAAGGAAGTGGTAAGATTGCATGGAGTACCACTTTCTATTATATCTGATCGGGATCCGAGATTTACCTCGAAGTTCTGGCGAAGTCTTCAGCATACTCTGGATACAGAGTTGAGTTTCAGCACTGCTTATCATCCCCAGACAGACGGTCAGTCTGAGAGAACAATTCAAACCCTAGAAGATATGTTGAGAGCTTTCTCTATGGATTTCAAAGGAGGTTGGGATCAACAGCTACCTTTGGTGGAATTTTCTTATAATAATAGCTTTCACTCCAGTATTCAGATGGCTCCTTATGAAGCTCTCTATGGAAAGAAATGCAGGACTCCAACTTGCTGGGATGAAGTTGGGGAAAGAAAGCTATTAGGACCTGATCTCGTTGATGAAATGGCAGAAAAGGTCAGATCTATTCAACAACACATAAGAGCAGCTCAGAGTCGACAGAAAAGTTATGCCGACAACCGAAGAAAAGACCTAGAGTTTGAAGTGGGTGATAAAGTGTTCTTACGAATATCTCCCTGGAAGAGGGTTATGAGATTTGGAAAGAAGGGGAAGTTGAGCCCTAGATATATCGGTCCTTTCGAAATACTGGATCGTGTTGGGAAGGTAGCTTACCGATTGGCGCTTCCACCGAATCTCTCTCAAGTTCACGATGTGTTCCATGTATCTCTCCTGAGAAAGTACATACCAGATCCTTCACATGTACTCAGCTCAGAAGTTGTACCGCTGGAGCAAGATCTTTCTTATGAAGAACAGCCGATAGAGATTCTGGATCGTAGAGAAAAAGTCCTACGAAACAAGACCACTCGCTTGGTGAAAGTTTTATGGAGAAACCACCAACTTGAAGAAGATACATGGGAGCTTGAGGATATGATGAGGGAGAAGTATCCTCATCTGTTTGTTGCAAAGTGACGAATTTCGAGGGCGAAATTCTTTTTAAGGGGGGGTAGAATGTAACACCCGAGACTTTTATGTTATATAAATCATCAAAGGAATATTTTTCTATACAACACTTGCTTGGCTTGCTTTACACGCAATCGCGACCTTCCTCGATAGCTTGCGTCGTACGCAATACCGAGTTTCACTAAACAACATTATGCTATTAAAACTAGCCGTTATGAATAGTAATAACCACTTTTTGGAATTTTATAAATTTTATTTTTCAAAATGGACTTCATTTTTGGACTCAGAATATCGAAATTAGCCTAGGGTGAAATTTTGGTATTTTTCTGAAAACTTTCAATTTTTGATGAATAGTGAAACCACTAAGTGGTAGGTTAAAAACTGAATTTTGCATAAAACTTAATTTTACCGCTTCTGTGATTGGAATTTCGAAAATCCAAGAGACACGGTTAATATCAAGGACTAAAATGTGGTTCAATGAGATGAAAATAATTTTTTGGTGAATAGTAACTTTTTACTTTTTTTACCGCGGTTAATAGTAAATAGGGTAACTAAGGGTAAATATGATATTAATATTACCCTAACACATTTCCTAATTCTATTGGACAAGTGTAATTCGACCAAAAACAAACTTAGGAATAAAATATGACCATTTAGGCCCACTTGGATTAGATTAGGACATTTATTATTAAGAAGGGTTAAAATAGTTAAAATCAAAGTTTAATAAGTAAATCATTTTTAATATGGGGTTATACATAAGATAAATTCGATTGTAAATATTCATTAGAAAGATAAAAAGATTTCCTACATGATGATATTTTATTTGTAATTTTTAGACATCAAATAATTTAATTTATTTATGACACAAAGATGATGCAGTAATTATCTTATTAATGAAATATTGACATAATTGATGTTATAAACACCAAAATAAATGTAATTTGAGACTTTTTATGAATTCCACTAATTTTCCAGGTTACTATGATATATTAGTGTTGATTTAATAAACTTGGTTCGAACATATAATTCTGTTATGACTTTCACAAAAATCATATATCAAATAGTGTCAAAATTGACACAAAATAGTTTTTAAATCAAATATTATATTACTAATTGTTATTTTATTCCTAAAAATCTAAGGTTCGGCCAAATGACTTAGATAATGATATATATTTTAATAATAAACAATTTGGGGTTCGTTTGGCATGTTATAGTAAGTGTATTAACCATATAGTGAAAGAAAACAAAAAGACATGGTAAAAGTTAAATTATTTAACTTAGAGTTAAATCTAATTGATAAGGTTAAAATAATACCCTAAACTTGTCTAAATCCTATTGGTTGATAGGATTTAGACCCATCCCCACATTAGCTTCGAAATAAGAGCCTTGGGAACCATTATAAACCGATTTTGACTTTAATATAAAATAATATTTTGAGATATTCCTAAGGTGCCCCTCTCCTCCCTTATAAAAGGGCACCTCCTCCCCCTCCTCCTCACACCAAATTGAGCACTCAAGCTCGGAAAACCCCTGACATTTTCTCCTCTCCACTTCCCTAGAATAATCCTAGAGGTCCTGGTCTTCTCCAAAGACCAATCTTAGTTCCTTAAGTGGAGGATTCAAAGAGGCGTTCCAAAGAAGAGGTAATATCCATTACCGATCTTTTCAATTTCTTTCTTCTTCAACTTCTTCTTCTTTAGTTGTTTCATGATAAAGTAATAACATCAGTATTAATTACATACTGATATGTTATTATAAATATGAAACAACCCTATTTCACCTTCTATCCATCCTACGGAAAAATGAAATCACCACGCGTGCGTACGTACGGAATACCGTCTCCACGCCGTGGTGTAATCTATTTTCCACCATCACCTTACAAGGATGGTTATAATGGTGTAATGAGTAACTAAATATGATTATTATGAAGTAATATTGATACTGAAATAATATATATATACTCCAATACAATTCCACGATCATAGGAACGATATCATCACTCGTGCGTACGTACGGAATACCGTCTCCACGATGTGATGCGACTCGTTCTACATGATTTTCATTTCATAATGATTATATAAATGAATTGAATGAATGAATATGGTATATAATACACTAATACCATTCTGGAAATGAATTATATATAACCTAAAGATAAGAATAAGAATTTATTCGACAAAACACGCATAAGAACAAAAAGTTATAAAGACTCGAGTAACAAGTAACAATGAAATATTACTAACAAGAAGCTAATAATATGACCATATATGATATCATATAAATATGTATGATTCTGGAATAAGTCAATAACATTATTTAAACCATTATACAGGAGCTTCGGACACGTACAAAGCTAATCGGACCTAAGGTAAGGGAAATATCACAATCTCACTTTTATCCGAGATTGTTTTTACTTTGGTAATTACCGGGGTATATTTTATCATCCACATCCATGTTCCCTCAATATGTAATATTATTTCCATCATTATACAATAGTTTATATCCAATTTTACCCTTCGGTGGGTTTTTAGTAAAATATATGAAAGGAATCTTTTGTTGTTTTTCGTACGAGGTACTTTTTGACTTTTCCGACAAAAGTACGAAGAATGTTTTTTTTAACTTATACGGCATGAATGGATTTTTAAAACATTATTTCCAAGAAGCTTCCTTTACAAGTTTTCAAGTTTATTTTTAATCAACTTCTTTTATTTTAAAGTTGTATGACATGTTATGAAAGGAAAAATGTTTTTGAAGAAGAAAGGATATTTTCCTCAAGAATGGAGTTCAAGTGTTTTATCAAAATTATTTTCCATCTAAGATAATAAAGGGTTCTGTTTTATCCCTGTTATTAAATTTATTTGATCATGTTGTGATGGAATTAATTTTATGAATTCCTTTATCTTATATGAATTGATTTATGATGTCATGATGTTTCAAGAATCCCATTTTTGTTACATGTGTTATACGATGATGTATGATTTATGATTATGTGGCACACATAAGAAAGAATTCATTATAAGATGGGTGGGACCTATATCTCCCTCCAATGCATTGGGTAAAGATTTTATATCTCATGAGATAGACATGGCTGGAACGGAAGGTTATTTCGGTTCAGTGATACAGGACTGAAACGAGGAGTGAACTCGGTTCAGAAAGGGACTTTGTCCACTAAGATAGTCTTGGCAATGAGTCATGACTAACAAGAAATGATTTCCATGATTATGTGTGCATGCCACAAAGTTTCAAGTCTTATGTTATGATTATGGGGATCTCATTTTCACTTCTATGATTTATTCCATGATAAGATATTATGATCTCCTTTGTAGGTTTTGATTTTCAAAAAGATATGATATGATTTTTATTTCCTTTATTTGCCCTTGCTGAGCATTTGGGCTCACCCTTTTATGTTTTCTTTTCCCCAGGTCAGGAAGATGGATATTAAGTATAATATGCTAAAAGGGACCCTAGATATGATGAAATAAATGGGAGACACTGTAGAAGATTTATGAACCAGTTGTTTATGTTTCCCAGTTTCTAAAGACACTATACCTATACGGTCCTTTGTGGTTTTGTCATATGTTGTAATAAGTGTGCTTCAATTTTGAAGTATTAACAATGTATGTAAAGTATGGGTCGTTATAGTATCACTCTGGAAGTCTAACTGTCAATCCAATGTGCATAGGATGACCCCTTCCATGGATTAGAGAAATTCATGATTCCACGGTGCTAGATCTTACATGACATTTCTCCCATGGTTGTCCCTTTGGGACGAACAAGTAGGGAATGACCATCAAACATTTCTATTTTTACCAAGTCATGTGCACTCAAAAGATCCACCTTTCATGCAAGAGTTACCCTTATGTAGTGCATCTTGTGCTCATTCTCCCTTTCCATTTTTCGTTAGACTCTAATATTAAATTCATCCATTAGTTTTGTGCATAGGTATTTAATCTTGTGTGCTCCCCATCCTATGTTCTCCAAGAGTTTTCCTTGTACCAAAGCATCATGTTAGAGCTCCACTTGCATGAAGTGTCCCTATCGTGCATCCACCTACATGCATACCTCCATGTTTGTGTGTAGTGACTTCCTAGTCCCCCCCAACTAGTGCCCCATGTTGTGCTTCCCTACCTCATTATTCCTCGTATAGGTACTCTAATAGATACAGATTCATTGTATATCCATGCTATCACGAGACCCTCAATTGACCACTCCTCCAACTCACTCACTTAGGGAATTGAATTTGGAATCCCACCCCCATGTGTGGGTTGGTACAAGTTATGTATGTCGAAAGGGTTGTGGAGTGAGTCATCACTATCTGAGCTGCAGGATGTTAAAAACCAAACCCCCTAAATCCTCAAAAAAAAATTCAAAAAAGATTCACACATGCGTGGAAGGCCTTGGATGATCCAAATGAGAATGATCATTGGCTCCATCACTCTCTCTCCCCATTGGGGTTTTTTCAAGGTGTGTTCCCCGAACAGTCTCCATGTAATCCCTGAAAAAACTTGGTAGGTTGTTCCATGTACATGGAGCTATATCATCCTTGTATATTAGGACATCATCATCAAGATTCCCTCCTTGATCAAGTACCAATCTTAATCACCTTGGTCCTCTCTCCATTCGCATGACCATAAACATCCTTATTGGTCACAACTATTGCGATACACTCACCTGGTCTACTATTTTCTCTTCTTTCTCACACCGAGCATGAATAATTTGGGATTAGATTTTAGTAGTGACCATGACATCCTATATGATTCACTAACCATGAGTAAGCCCCATAACCCCTCCCAATTTCCAAACTACATGGAATTGGATTCATGTCTACCAAAGAGGTTACGTAGGAATCCTCATTGGGGTTCAATCCCAATAACTCATCTAACTGTTCTATGCATTTCAGGTCAATTCACCCTCCTCCCACATGACGTTAAGAAATACATTCCAAAATATATAGACTATGTTCCGTATATTCAAAATAAGTTTTGTAAGAATCTCTTATAAGGTTAAAGACCCTCACTCCACAATCCAGCTATTCCGAGTACTTAAAATCAATTCACTTTCATTTTGCATGATAATAAACTGTGCCCTCTGAACTATGCCGGTTTTTATCGCTTTCAGGTTTATAGCATGCCTCATTGATGTTAAATCCCAACCAATGGTAATCTTTGGTACTTCCTCCTTGGAATGTACCTCCTGATGCAATACTTTCTTTTTTAGGGTGCATCCCCTAGATATTCCTCCCTATATTTTTCTGATCCCTATGGGCAGCTAACCATGGCTTGGCCCCACACAACCCATACTCCTCAGACCACGAGTGTCCCTCTTGTGATGGGATGATAACCATGTGTAATCCCTAGAATTTTCCATGGTCATTATCAATTGTGTATGCCCCAATTCATCACCTTATTCACGAACTATGTGGTATTTGATTTCCAGCAACTATGTTATATAGGAAACCTCCTTGAGGTTCAATCCCATCACCCCTTTCTCATCTAGGACTTTCCTTAGAACAATTTCACCTCGAGATGATTATGCCCCAACCCAAGGTTCTACTTCCTTTGGGTCCCTATACATGCACTCCATTATCATGATTCTCCTCATTAAGTGTCTCATCGCCCCACCAGAACTACAAGGAATTTGTTCCCTGCCATCAATGAAAGGTACGTATGAATACACTTCAAGGTTCAATCCCACCACCATCATCTTCATAGGTGTTCCATCACATTCATCTTTACCCTTCAAAAAAACCTTTATATCCATCTTAATTTTACTCAGGCTACAAAATCATTATGAACTCTTTCCATCCATATGGGCAGCTAACCATGCTTAAGCCCCTACCATTTTCAACGTTCTCTTATGCTCATCAAGGCAGGGTCACATATTTAGTACTTGTTTTAGAGCTCAGGCCGCTTTCCATGTGTAATCCCCAAATAACCTCCTTGAACTATGTGGGGTTTTTTCCATTTCCTCTACAAAGGGTACATAGGATGCCTCTATGAGGTGCAATCCTAACCAATGGTAAACCTTGGGGACCACTTTGCTGGGACATCCCCTCTCTGATCCTCCCTATGCGGTGTCTATATCAGTGTGACATCTTCCCCTTTTCGGACCTATCCTCTTGGGTCCACCCTCATTGGGTGTTCTGGTCTACCAATCTAGTAAACCATCTAGGTGATCCCTCATAGGTACGTATCCATCTGATCCATGCTTGTTAGTGTTCTGATCAGTTAGATCCATATTTTCATGTCGTTAAACTCATAGATTGCCCCGTGTTAAACATGAGAAGCTGATGAAAACCTTGGAGATATGCCTCTGGCATAAAATTCCCAGCATTGGGAATGTTATTCCTTGGGATTAAACACCCTCATGAATCCCTCTAATGAATGAGAAATAAGGTGTACCAAGGTTCCAATGTCCATACCTGCCAGCAATGCCTAATGTGACTACTTCTGTGACTGAAGGTTGATTCCATGACATGACCCTTTGGAATGTCTTTATAGAAGTATTGTAATTAACTAAAATCCATAGAGAGATGGAACTGGGTAGGGTTTCATGAAAATAAAATTTAATCATTAATGGAGTCTTATACTATGATACAAATTCTGAGGAGGAATCCACTAATAGAGAGACTCGTATCCCATAATCACGTTTCAATCAAGGAGAAGACATCATTGAAGAGGTGATGAATGTATCCTACCATTATAAAATTGTAATGTGGGAAAAAATATGTTTCCCCATAGATTTTGTGCACTCTAGAGGAAAGTGTTGGAAACATGTCTTCAGTCACACTAAGTCCAATTCATCTCAAGATTAGTGGAATCCCCCTCTTTCACCTTAGGAATTACATTATTAATAAAAATCCTATTTGAGTTGGTTCCTTATCTAAATATCAATATCTATAAAATGTTAATAATATTCAATAAAATATTCTTGTGTGAAATTATCTAACTCAATCTTATAAAAATGTATGTTCAAGAGTTTTCTATGGAACTAGCTATGAATTTTTTCATCCATGAGAGTCCTAACCACTCTCATATATTTTTCTTCGGGAATAATTGGATTTAAGTAGAGCTCCTTAATGTATCAATCAATTATATGACCATAAATTATAGTAAACAAATAATTTATTTTAATTTTTCTATCATATATGATAAATGTGTGGTTGGAAAACAAGAGGACACTGGAAAGTACATTTATCTGTCAACTCTGGTTTCAATTAATGGTTCCTTAGATGGAAAACTAATATTATCATTGACCGTTTAAAAATGAAATGATGGGGCATAAAATCTTATATTGTGATTTAAGATTTTCATTCATTTACTTACGAAAAAACCCCCTAGACCTGGGTTTAACTGAAGATAGTTACATGTGGTGAAATAATAGGCAATGTAGTATTAGAACATAGAATTTCTTGGATATGTGTTATCCCAATTTATATTTCCAAAAAAACATTAATCATCCATTTCCCTTGAGCCATATACGATAACTCTCCTTTACCACTCCAAATCAATAGTTATATGATTGTAAACTAGAACTTCAAATTTTTTTAAATATTGGATGGAGGATGAAGACTTCATGGATATGGTTATCTTATCATGGTATGGTCCCATAAAAGGGAATACAAGGGTAATTCTTCAAAAATAGCTCAAAAAGAACAAATGTGAAATCTGTGAGGACTTATTCCATATGTTGTTAACAATGAGAGGTGGGAGGTGAATCAGTGTTGGGGAATTTTTTTAATAAATCAATACTTATTATTTTTTTTCTTTTTATACCTATAAGGTTTTCAAATATCTTCTTCCAATTCATTATCATGTAAAAGTATTTAAAATAATTTAAAGGATGGTACATGATTTTTGTACAAGGTTCACCACTAAATAATAGTATCTAGACTTTTCCATGTTTGATGGTGACTAGTAAAAAGATTCTCATCTATTTTGAGATACCCATTTAATATGGTTTAGAAAACAAATAAACCTCTTATAAGGTGTGGTTCCACATACTATTTAAGGGGAGACATATAATATCCTACTTCCCTAGACTATTGTAAGCCTAGTATAAACTAAAACTTCCTATTATATCATTACACTTATTGTATATTCTATCTTCGAATTATTTAATTTCTTTATATCATTAAAAAATAACTCTACTATATGATACTTATTTGGAATGTGGTGGTGCTACCTTTTTATTCAATCCCTTTTTATTATATTTCTAATTAAACCAATGTGGGTAAGAAACTCTTCTTGTTCAAATATTTTATGAAGAGTAATAAAAACAAACATATTATTATTCACCACAGCAAACTAGAATGTTCCATTTTTATCACTAGTGTAGTAATAATCATTCTCTTTCTTTGTTCGTCACAGAAATTATAGAATGATTCCATTCCTTTAACTTTTTCTATTGTTTGGAACTTATACAATAGATTCTTTCATTCTATACATGTTCATGTGATGTTGTTCTTTTAGAACTAGATCATCTAATACCTTATTCTCATATTCATCTGATACATCCATAGTCAATTTTATTCATTTGGAATTACTTAATCATATACTTCACTAGTTTTTTCATTGATATATTTCTCCTTCTAGTGATCTTGGTCTGTATGGTACCTCCTCCTATATCTAATTCCTCATTATATATCTGGTTACTAAAACTCATTATGATAAATTGAACTGAAATATAATTACTCTCACGCTTCAATACCTACACCTAAAAAAGATATTTTACCAATTCAAAAAATCACAACTATAATAACTTGAGAAACCAACCAATTTTTTAACCATTCCATGGTGGACTGGATCCTATCTATAATGGAAATGTTTCTTTAATAACCAAGGGTAGAGATTAAAATTAACTTAAAATTTCCCACTCAAAATTTAAATATTCCAATAAAATATTTATTTTTTTGGAGTACGTAATACTTAATAGAATGTTGGAGTTAAACAAAATCATAAGAGCGTTCCATATATCCTTGGATATACTCTATCTTGTAGTACTGTATTTTATTTACTCTCAAATGTCTTCCGAACATCATGTTTTTGATTCACTCAATAGACATGTTAATCAAATAACTAATTGATCCTATTAATTAATCTACATTCTCTACATATAATATAATTAAGCAAATCCGACCTCATTATTCTTGAAAGGATTTATATTTTCAAAAATGGTTTTTCTAGAAAAACACTCCTTAGCCTTATATATGTTCATTATGCCTAAATTTTTTATTTCTGATACATTCACTTGTAAATATTTTCCCAATACTATTGAAGAGAAGCCTTAAGTCTGATTCATCTTCATTTTTTTCTTTTAAATGATTAATTCTTTCAAAAAAATTTATTCAATGTCTTTATTTAGAAATTTCTATCTTATAACTTCATTTGGAAAATTATTTTTGATGAAACTATTTTGAATTTTTTTAAAAAAATTGATATATAATGATCTTACAAATAATATTCTTATAGTGGACCCTATTTATAATATCTTGGTGTGGTAATATTTTTCCCAAAAATTAATCTAGTGGAATTGTTATGAATCCCATTGTAGGAAATCAAAACTCTACCATGTCACACCAACTTCTACCTTCAAACCCCTTTATCAATAATCATGAATACCTTTATATAAGAATTAAATTTAGAACGTTGATGATTAGAAAAGAAGTACCTGATTTTCATCCACTTATTAGAGGCTTTTATTCTCTCATAAATCTACATGAGTCATAACTACAAGGAATTTTAAGGGTTTGAATAATGAGAAAAACATCACTAAACATCAACTGTTATTATTTTTCTAATCACTCTCTCTCTAGTGTAACTATGAATACAATCAATCAAACAATTGTTTCCACACATTGATTATATGTATCAATACAATGTATAATCCACATATATCTATTAGATTCCATATGATCAAGTTAGAATATTGGACTCCTTATAATCTTCTCGGTCTATCAGACTCTGTCCAATCACCTCAATCTTTTGGACTTCTTATGGTCACCTCTTTTAATTGAACTCTGTCTGTTGCCCTATGTCCATTACAAATTTTTCAATACATTAGTATCTTATTTATCTATACAGAACATTAAATTTGTAAAATAGATTATATATTTAATAATTTTACTTCCTTAAATATAAAAAAATGATTATAGACATTAGAAATAGTTCACTGGTCATCATATAAAAACCCAATGTCTTCAAATAACTATCAACCTTTAAGAAGTGAATATATTCTAAATTATCCAAAATAAAGAACACCATTTATCATTTTATGAGTTAAAAATACTTCTTCACATAATATTACATCTTTATATAATGAATATATTCTCAATATTCAAATGGAATGAACACCGTCCATCTTCTTCCATGGTAACAAGACTTGAGCACATTTTCTCTACTTTAACATGCTTGGATTCATTATCACCACTTTTCTCATTTGACTATAAGATACATATTATTTATTAATATAAATGGTTACTTAAACTATCATTCTAATAGTCATCTTATTTACAACCTATCAACATATATAAATTAATAAAATTCTTATAATTTATTGAAAACCATGGAAAAAAATACAACATATCCTGAATGGCCTGAAGACATTATTTTATATTTTATTATGGATAATCCCCCTTTAAAGGGTCGAAGGGGAACCCGTATATGACCTGTTGGCCTAAGGAACGAGGCCCGACAAACTCGCAATATATGTCCCGAAGGACCAGGGGCATACCATGCCCAATACATGACTCGTAGGCCCATCCCACTTGAACTGCCCCTCCCCAGCTTTTCTTCATCATTGACCACCTAGCTCCCCAACTTGCATTGCTGATCGGCTAGCATTGCCATGTACTAAGCTGCACAGTGCCTGGTCTCAATTGTGCCAACCATACCCTCTCATTCATCCAATCTGATTAGCTCTACATCTGGTGGCTACAACTCCTATTGCTTTGATTCTCTTCTGGGGCTTGTTCTGAGGGAACTGAGCTACTCCATGGTCTATGTGGCCCGAAGGCCTTTAATGACCCGAAGGCCCTTGAGACCCGTAGGCCCAAACCAGTGGCCCAACGGCCCAAATCAGGTGAATAGTGCCAGTTTCTATAGGACAGAATAGTAACTGCTACAGTAATTCTATAGTGACGACTACAGTACTTCTACAGAACCAGAAATTTTCTGCCACCCGGTTTTGAACCTGGGTCTCTTGGATGCCAAGCAGGAGCCCTTACCACATTGTATATACCAGAAATACCTTAAAAATAATATAGAAATGAAATGGTTAATATGTTAATATTTATCTTGTATCACTTCCATTCTTATTAAAATTTCATTTCACTTTATCTCCCCCTTATCTAAAAGAAATACAATGTACATGGGAAAGGAATATTGGATCATTCTTAGGAAATAAGTCATCAATTATTTTACTCTTAGTCTGTAGGAGACTAGATCGATATTGAAAACAATATAATTTTACTAAGAAAAATAATTTTTCCTCTACTAATTGATCTTGATACCACTGGAAATTAGAACTTATAATCATTTTATTATAGATTTTCCACCAATATTATAGTCTAAAGGTACCAATTGTTTTACAAAAATGTTATATAATTAATTGACCTAGAACCCCTACACTGAATTCAAAAAAATTTCAGAAAAACAAGTAAAAAATTAAAGAAAATCCAACCCTAGTACACCTTAATTAATCTAATTTTCTCATTTCATTGATTAATTCAATTCCTCCCTCTTTATGTTATTATCTTTTAGAAACCAAGGATGATAGATTATAATATTCATTCCCTTTATAAGGAAATATAATCTAGGAAATTCCATAATAATTACAATTTCATGAAATTAAAATTTTTACAACTTATTTACTTTTATTCCTCTTAAAGAGGCATTTCTAATGATATTCATAATGATGAATCTCTACAATAGATATGAATCACGATATCTATATTAACAATAAACCAAAATGGATCACCTTTATGTGGTTGTTATGACTTTAAAATTTCTACATCATCACCATGAATGGCCTTATTAAATATATTCCACAATAATTCATGATGTAACATCAATCCAAGATAGGATTTTAGTAACCTAGTTATCATGAGTTAGAAAACCACTTCAACTTCATCAAACATAATCCCCTTATTATATTTTTTAGTATACCAATTTTTTAGATATTTTAGGATGATAAAGTATTTTTAATATACTATTAAATTTTAACATCACATCCACTATATCAGGTTGACCCTAGTGAGAATGTTTCATAATAAATTCCTTAGAATGAAGGAAATAGGTGAAATAAGTGATTTTGGGAATATGGTGTCTCTTTCATACTTCAAAATGTTAACATCAAGGTTGAGATATTTCTCTCAACTAAATTTCCTCATATCTTGCATTCATGATGATCAAAAATATAAATATTAATTCTCGTTGATACGAAATGGATCTTATCAACTTTTTAATTTCCTTATGTCAGAATTTCCTTTCTCAAGTGACATGAGAGAATTTTCATCAACTGATAAAACATTATTCTTCATTGATAATTATTTTTCATTTAGAATTATTATAGGGAAATCAATAGGAGTGTTTCTAGACCTGTTATACCTCAAAAAATACACTTTTTTAACATAATGATTTCCCTTTTTAACATCCTCTCCTAAAATTCCTCATATTCATGAAGATGTTACCATTTTCTGTTAGTAATTAGTTTCTTCCATTGATTTAACCATATTTCTTTCTATCTATGTATCATCTTTGAAAACTACAAATATATATTTGGAATTATTTCCATTCTTAATATATCCTCTACATGTCTTATTATGATTTCAAGTATTTACATTAATTATTTTGGTTATATAAATCTCCATCAGATTCATGTATCTAGATTTCAAGGTCTTCTTACATATCTTTCATGATATCTACACTAGAGTGTTCTTGTTTTCATCATTATACTATTTTATTCACAGGGTTACTTCTTATTTATTCATGAACGTATATGGTATTATTATATTATTATATTTTGATACTTGTTGAGATTAGTATTAACTAATCATGTGACCACCTAAATTACCACCATCATCTATTTTGTTTAGGAGTTCTAAATCAGATTGATATAGAAAATCTCTTCTTAATCATTGGATGATTCTTTCTCATATATGGCTCTCTCCCTTGACATGGTATTCCTCTAAGAGTTTTCATTTAAATGATAGTAAGAAAATATAATTTTTAATGCCTAAAAGTATTGTAGTACCATCATTATATCACAAAGCATGATCTTCTTATATCTAATACATGTGATCTAGATATTCCACTGGTTTGAGCATGTTGTTTTGAGTTTTCATCACAATATATTTTGATCTTAATAGAGAACTAAATTATATAATTATTTACCTATATACTAGAGATAAAATGTAAGGATTTTATTACTTTTATTCATATAAATTTATGCATATTTTTTTTAATCCTACACTATTCAGGAAGAAATGTTTATATAGTACATTATAAAAAGGTAAGGATAATACTTATTTTTGCACTACTACATGAGATAGATAGATCACCTAATAATTTAATAATATTATTGTCATATGTTATAGAAATTTCTACATCATAATCGAAAATTAATAATTTTATAGAAGTAGTAAATTTATACTTCTTTTGTGAATGCTCAATATATTCATTTTATAGATTAACTAATTTGGCTTCTAAATTCATATTTAGGGTTCTCTTATAATCCTAAATCTTACTCACCTTATCTTAATAATAATTCTTTATTATGTCAACTTATTCGTCATACATCCAAAATTTGTTTTGTAAAAATGACACATGTTCATTGTTCTTCTTATATTTCACTTCTAATTGAAAATCATTATAAAATATTCTCTTTTCCAAAATATCTTCAAGTTAATAGATATTTTCATCAAGTTCCATTATGACTTCATATTTATCTTCAAATTCTTTGATAATTTTTTTTCTTATTTTAATGAACATATTTCATGTTTAATGATTATTTTCTCAAGGGAAATGACCTCCATAGATAGATTTATATATTCTGGAATTTTTATTCTTGAAAATCATTCTTCGTGCTACTAGTTTTTTCTTTAAGATAAGTGATTTTTTCTTGAATAGTTTCAATGTCTACATCGATACAAGAGGTTTTTCTTTGGGGATAAAATAAATAATATATATTAATATACTAACTAATATATCTTTAGGATTTTAAGATGTATCAGCATCACCACTTACTCTTTCATTGACTTCTTAATGATATTTTGTAGAATAATTTTTACATACCTCATGATCACTTTAATTCCCTAATTCAATTGATCAAGGAATGTTATACTTAAACTTGGTGGTAATTTTTACCACCTTTTCATTACCTTCTAAACTATAAATATCATTATCATAACTATGTCATGGGAAAAATGAACATCCTTCTTCCTCTTAGATTAAGAGAGACATATTCTTCAGGATTAATTTCTCTTTGTTTATCTTATTCCTCATGGAATTATAGGAAATTTAATTCTACTCTGAGGTAATTTAATATTCAAAAGAACTAGACTCCATTGTAAAAATTTAAAGGAACTAAAATATTCAAATGAGAATATAATAGAGGACAACATTTTCACTAATACCAACTATGTGGAAAACATCATGATATTCATAACACTAAGGGGGTGAATTATTGTTGTGTACATTTAAATAAATCAATACTTATTATCCATTTACCTCTTAGAACTATTTGGATATAAAGTACGTTAATATTTATTGTTATACAATTCAATTATATAAAATAATTTCAATAATAACATGAAATGTTTAAAAGGATCACTACTATTTAAGAGTAGTTAGTTCTTTTTATGCATGGTGGTGATAATTACACAAATTATCCAATATAATGGGATACACATTTTTAGTTGTCTATCCATAAAATAATCCTATTTATAAGTATGTTTACCTACAATATAAGCGGGGATATAAAAAGACACTACTTCCTGAGACTAGTAAAGGCCAAGTCCAAACTATAGCTTCTATCTCGACACTTAAATAGCCTATGAAGTCCATATTAAACTTATTCAATTTATTTAAAACACTAGGAAAAACCTCCACTATATGGGAATTATATTGAATTTTTTAGTGATTATTTATTATTTAACCCATACACTTCTATTCTTACTTTCACAATAGTGAGAAATGAACACTTCTTCTTATTATCATGTATGAAATATAATTAACACCATCTTTTTCTTCTTCACATCATGAAACTGGAATGTTACTTTCCTCGCATTATTAAAGGAGATATTTTTTTCCTAATCATATTCTTCAAATCAATTAATAGAAATCATCCATTTCCCCCATTTGTATAAAACATTCTTATATGATTCTAACATAAGAAAATTTTATAATCCGAATTATTTTTCCAGAACTAGTTTTTCTATTTGCATTTTCTTCTTCTTCTTTTCTTGGTACTTACTCCTTTAATGTTTTTTCTTTTCGAAAATGTTAGTCTAACAATTTTACCTTTTACCTGGTTCTTTATATACCTATCTTATTCTACTACACCATTTAGTAATTCTTCATTTGTTTGATTCCTCATTCTCTATTTAGTTCCTCTTACTCTATCTGGTACCTCCACCCACAAGAGAATTACTCTAAAGCTTTTTTCATAACACTTGACTTGGGAACTTTTCTTCATAAATGATAATCATAACCACACTAACTTGAGAAAAAAATAGTTGAATCAATCATTATACTGAGAAATCACTCTTCTTTATATAGGTAAGGTTTCGAGAATGATAATTGAGGATAATACTATTCAAATTCACTGTCCCCCTTGAACATTTAATATACCACTAGAATATTCCTTTTTTGTACCTTTAAACTTCCTAAAAGATAAGAGTAAAAAACATTCATAGGAACATTCCTTATCACTCAACATCAATTATCTCTTCAAACATCCAAAAATTTTAGCTAGAATAATTATCCTTCATCCATGGTTATTCAACCCATGAATTTATAGCTTTGTATCAACAAATTTAATTACAATATAAAAATATTGTATTTCTCAATTAACCATATTCCAATACATATTCATAGTAACAACTTTTTCTGGTTGTACACTTCTTAATATAATCTCATAGGTATATCTAAATTTTTATGAATAAAGAAATCAACATATATCTCCAACATATAACTTCAATTTTCTCTCAATTAATTTGAAATATCCACCTAAAATATTCATTAGATCTTTTCATATATTTCTACTTAAATTTGTTTTTTTGTCATGAAATATTCTGGCTAGTATAATGTTCTTCAACCATTTATATAATAGATATATATAGAATATTTTATCAGATATATTCACTTGTAAACCTATATCAAATGATTATGATTTCAATCCTTCTATATTATATAACATCATTTGAAGCCTTCTTTTATTGTGACATTATTTAGAAACTTGGGTCATATTATTTCATTGTGATAGTTTTTTTCTAAAAACATTATTTAGAAACAATATTAAGATGAAATCATTCAGAACAATATATAACATTTCTTTTCTGATGATGGTATAAAAAAAATTCATCTTATTATTTCTTTCTAGAAAAGTTTTTACAATTAAATCAGACCACTAAACCTGGTCATGTGGCATTGTCTGAAATTCTCTATTCATCAAGCTTAGCTACACCAAGTCACACTAACATATTCCTTAAAACACCTTTATATAAATTCATGAATACTATTTTATGAATATAATGTTTATTAATTTTATGTCCAACAAAAAATTACTTACTTTCCTCCACATTATAAAGGATTTTATTCTCTCATAATTCTACTTGAATCGTAGCATCATGGAATTGTGATGTTTAAGCAATGAGGAAAACATCCCCAAAAATAAACTAATATTGTTTATCTGATAAATCTAAGTTTATTTTAACTATAAATATTGTATGTTAAATTATTGGTTCCACTCTATATACGTTGTATATTTTCATCATAGTATTATCTTCTTGGTCATCTCTATCTGTTAGAATCTGTCTAATCACCTCGGTCCATTTGATGATGTGTGACCATCATAGTTCGGTGGACTTCTTATAATAACCTCACCCTATGGGAAATCATCCATTCACCTTATATAATTAAACTCCTTCTATTTTACTCTATACACTAGACTTTATGTGATCCACTAGACACTTATTTCTCTATCTAGATCACTCTTTCTGAAAACTTCAGTATTTTGTCAACAAATGTGGTTCTCCAAATATCAAAACACTTGTTTTAGACCATATAATTATCTCATATTTCATCATATGTAATCTAAAATTCATTAAATAATTTTTCTTTTCATTTAATAAGAATACATATTATAAATTTTCTGAAGGAATGAAAATAATTTTCCTTCTTCCAAGATAACAAACCATCTTCAAATGTTATTTATTCTTTAAGTCATGATTATATTCAAAATAATCCAAAGAAAATAAAAAAAATTATATTATTCCAATATAAAATGTCATGAACCCCTAATATACTCTTTACAAATATAGTATTATTCATAAAAACCATATACATTTGACTCCAAGCTCTATATTCTTCATTAAAATACATAT
The DNA here is from genome assembly GCA_963277665.1 of Viscum album. Lineage (NCBI taxonomy): Eukaryota > Viridiplantae > Streptophyta > Magnoliopsida > Santalales > Viscaceae > Viscum > Viscum album. Next base: position 230,137,873 of record OY728125.1, read on the forward strand.
ATATTTCAACCAAACGTCTGAGAATCATATTATTTAAAACTATTAAATCTATTAATACCAATGAAATAATTTTAATTCATTGAAAACCAATAGATAAATCATAGAATAAGTGGGATCATCAATAATTGAATTTTTAATAGATATCAATCACCGTCCAATAGTTCTATAGAACAATTGAATTTATAGTTTTTTAACATGATGAATGGTTATAGGATAATTATTATATATGGGAGATATAAAATATTACAAATTTACATTCTTCAAGTAGGGATAAAAAATTCATTAAGAATCTTAATTTTCAATTTCAAGATGGTTATATCAATAGTTGTGTGAAAATTATCTCTCTGTTTATAGTTTCCCATTTCTCAGAATTAATTTTTGATCCCAAAAGGATTTTATTACGGAGATTAAAGTGGTTGGTGTTGGTGATCAATTCTTCTAGAATATTCCAGGTTGAGTTTAATATTAATAATATAATCGGATAAAATTCATCCTTGAGAAATCATATATCTTTGAGGTAATTAACAGTCTCAATATTGATTTTATGCAAGGATCATACATATTTTCTAGTTTCATATACATCATCTCATTATACTATATCAAAAATAGGTCATTGAACTGGTTCAAAAATATTTACAAGGAGGTAAACTCCCTAGAGACACCTTAGTAAAATTTATGATCTAAATCCCCAAAGTTAATCAACGAAACAATATTGGTCAATTCCTTCCCATTAATATGTTTAATTATTTTTAAAAAATTATTATTTCTCTACTTTAAAAATGTTTCCCCATAATTCTTACTCACTAAATTTTTTGTGAACAACACGGTTTCATAAAGGAAGAAATCTTCAAAGGGTGATTGGTATTTATTATGAAATGATTGCACCACAAACAAGAGAGTTGTTGGATAAAAAATCATGGTGAAGGTTGTTAAAGAAATGTATTATGATATATTGGAATAGAGTTACATATTCAAGGGCTTAAAGATGTGTGTATATTTAGTGTGAGTATGTGACCTTTTTTATGTTATAACACAATCCATTGTTCAAGATAAATATTATAGGTCAAAGTTTCTGTTTATTTATATTAACTGGGGGCCTTCATCAAGAAGAATCTGTTTTCTGTGCTTGGAAATATTGTATTAGGATGTTACTATAAGGAACATAAATTATGTTACTTCCAAAGGATTGGTTAAATCATTTAGAGGTTTCTACGGATTCATTGACATCATAAATGTATTTTTTGTGGCTAGAATTTTTTTCTTCATTAATGATTGAAAAATTCAGTTCATAGGTTTGTGGTATGTTCTCATTTCCATTTAAATATCAGTTTTAAATCTATAAATATAAAATAAATTAGTGTATATATGTCTAATAAATTCATAATTTGATGATCTATGATCAATTAAGAATGGATTGAAATTTCATAAAGGGACATTTAAAATATTTACCATTATTCACCACAATCAAATGGAATGATCAATATACATTGATTTGTTGATATTATTTACACAATCAGTAGTATAATTATAAATTGTAATGTCTACACCACTCTTTCAGGTGTAGGACCACTATTTCTAACAACATGGATTCTCAAATTCCAATTTATATCATATCAGTAGTTTGGGATCACCAAATTGTGCTAAGAAGTATGAAACTCATTCTAAATAGACTTAAATGGGACTCCCAAAACAAAGTAATTAATTATTGTGATAGATGGTCTTGCATAAAAAATCTGACTATTTAAGGAGTTATTAATCTAGGAATAGATGATGATTATATGTAATGCGCACAAACTAAATTATTTTTGGATATGTTTTCAAGTAAATTTATTTGGTCCAGTTTCTTAAAAAAAGTGAAATATCATCTTTCAATTTAGTTTATACAAGAGGAATGGTCTCTTATCTATGGAGAAGTATTTTAGATACCCATTTTATTTAATATTACAAATCTCAATGGTTTTTTGTAAGGGGTGACCTTGCCTTCAAGAATGACCACTGGTCAGGTATTTATCTCTATATTCCAATTTTATATTATTTGGAAATTAGTTTTTTTGGAAGGCCTTCATATTTTCAGGACACACTAAAACTATTCTCAAGGATGTTCAAAAACCCATATTAACCAACATTTAAATTATTTAGGAACTTAAACAGTTCATATTCACTCATCTATATCGATATTAATTAGTGTCTTTTAGTAATGAAAGCTAACACATGTTCATTTAATTTATTATGAAATGATTAAAAACTATAGTGAAATTATCTCTCTCCTGAGTGAAACTTCTTTATTTGGTGTATTTTTAACCAATAAATGCTCGTATATTTTGATGTCTAGAAGAAATTTGTTCATCTTGCCTAAAAATTCATGTGATGTGTGAATAAAAAATGTAGTTTGAAAATTTTTGTTTATCGAACTAGAGTCAGTGTACTTCAACTTATTTAATCATATATAATGAAGGAGGGGGTGATCATTTCATCTCTATAGACAAATTCAATGGATTGAAACATCATGTTATGAGTCTATAAAATTGTTACTATAATGTTAAATTTTTTCAATAAGTAGTGTACCTCAGTTTATTGTGAATGAACATTTTCTCCCTTTATCTATTATTGAGACAAGTCCTTATGCCATCTATCCCAATACAACTGCTCACATAGAGGTTCAAGGAAACTAGGTGGGTAATATACCTTCTATTCAGGGCCCCAATCTAAATATATATGGATACTATTTTATAAGTGATGTGTGGGGATGAGGTATTATTAGTTATTATTAGGGATCATGGATTTTTCTCTTAAAAAGTTTTCTATAGTGAGGGTAACTCTCCTATTATAGAAGATCAAATACTCTTTGCAAATTCTTCTCTTTACAAACAGTAGAATATTATTCTCAATAGTTAAATTTGATTCACCATTGATAGTTCAATTCTTATTAGTAGTCTACCTTAGCCATTGATGTTTAACTTATATATTTACATCATGTCAAAACATGCTACATCAAGTATTGGAGATTCTTTACGCATTACATGAGGGTAATATGGTTGTCAATATTATTGCATCCAAATGATACCATATATAGATAATTATTTATTATACATTTATTGATTCCATACTATAGGATTATAGGTTCCTTAAACATGGGTATTCAATTGGGATTTATTATTTAACTGTCTTAATCTATAACAGACTCATTTCATTTTAGAATAAAAAACTAAACATTTTTAGTCATGTGTCAGTAAAAAACCAATAACATCATAACATGTTAAAAATTATATATATTTCCAGATTATTAATTTCTATATACTATTTTCTATTTTACTCAAATTTTAAATGTTCATTGGGTATTTAAATAAAATAATTTTAACATTTATGTCCATTTAAATGTATTAGTAGTATTAATCTATTTCATAAGATATCTATTAAAGACCAAGGTGGGAATTTTACTTTATTATTCTAATTGATTTTTATTATTTTCCCTAGAATGGAATTGTAAATTTTTATAAAAATGTATGTAATTCCCAATGGCATCATTAATTCTAGTTTTCTATTAAATTTAGAATATTGGAATAATGATTAATCCTTCACTACACTACTGAATCATATAACAATAAGAGTCAAGTACTTGAGATGGCGTCTCATTCCCTTGGATATCATTTATTATCTAGGTTTCTTCTTGTACCCTTATAGGGTTTTTGAATCCCTCCTCGGTCTAATGGGTTCTCTTCTCTTCTCCAACATCTCTTGATTTCCTATTTTCAGCATCCAAGAGTATTTATTTGATCCGATACTCGCTATTATGAGTATTTTTCCTCTTTTATTTTGGTTTATCCAATCATGTTTTCCCCCATTAATGGTTTGGAATGAAGGTGAGAAAATCTTCTTTGGATATGTTGGTGGTATATCAAAATGAAGAGCCATTGAGCCCCATGGTACCAACTTCTTCCTTCTTGGTTTCTTTTGTCAAGTGTCTCTAGAGTGTTCCTAGATCTATCACATTCACCCATGCTCTACTATCTTGCTCAGATAACCATGATTCCAACTTTTGTTTTGGTGTCTTTAGGATGATTTGGGATTCTGTTGAATGAGTATAGGTGATTCACACATCTTCTTAAGGTGGTTTCTCGCTTTGTTATTATTTAATCATTTTTATCTAAATACCATTGTTTTATGTTTATATCATTGTTTCTTCCTTGATGTTGTTTTTTTCACATAGATCCCATAAAATATTTTATCAATTAGTGTAATTTTGATTGTTTTTTTGGTTTATTCAATCCGTGTTTCAAATTAACTGGTTTCATGGATTTGTTCAATGTTTATTTTATGATCAAAATGATGGTTCTTGGATTATTTTTGTGGTAGTGTCTCCGAAGGTAGGGTTTTGGGTCCATGGTAATGTCCATTCTCATTATTGAGGCCTAATCATGCTACTTACTATGGTATTACTCTTAAATTTAACCAAAACACTCCCATTAAGACATGCCTGGTGGGATTTCAAGGTGTTCTGGGATGTAACGTTAGAGAAATCAATGATTTTATAGGAGGTGCCTTCAGTGGTGGCTTTATCTCAGGCATTGGGTTTCTGTTGGGATCTTTTCTTCATAGTGGTAGTGTAATAGCTTCATATTAATTTATCTAGAGGTATTCGGTGATGTATTATGGTGTTTTTTTAATGACGATGAAGGAATCTGGAATATGGTTATCTCTAGTGAATTGAAGTGGTGATAGAATATTGACGATGATAATGGTGATTGTAGAGACTTGAAGCTTGACGTACATGGACATTACATTACTTTAAAGGAATACTTAGTACATAACAAAAACACACACACAAGGATCGTAATAGTTTAGTGCCTTTGGAAACTCGGAATATAATCTTCTAATCGTGGTGAAAGATCTTCAACATCTCCCATAATGATATTCCTTTTTTTACCTAAAACCTTTATTTATATCATGGGGAAAAGAAAACATAAAAGGGTGAGCTCAAATGCTCAGTAAGGGTAAAAAAAAGATATATCAATCACATCATATTCATAAGAACATAACATTTTGGAAATCTTAACCTGCAAAAGAGAGCATAATTTCATAATATGGCATAAATCATAGTAGTGAAATTAAATCCCAATAATCATAACTTAAAACATAAAACTTTGTGTCATACACACATAATCATTTAGAATCATATCTTATTAGTCAAGACTCATTGCCAAGACTATCTTAGTGGACAAAGTCCATTTCTGAACCAAGTTCATTCCTCGTTTCAGTCCTGTTTCACTGAACCGGTATAACCTACCGTTCCAGCCATGTCTATCTCATGAGATATAAAATCTTCACCCAATGCATTGGAGGGAGATATAGGTCCCACCCATCTCATAATGAAACCATTCTTATGTGTGCCACAAAAATCATAAATCATACATCATTGCATAACCCATGTAATAAAAATGGAATTCTTAAACATCGTGACATCATAAAACAATTCATATAAGATAAATGAATTCATAAAAATAATTCCATAACAACATAATCAAATCAATGTAATTATAGGGATAGAATCAGAACCCTATATTATCTTAGATGGAAAATAATTTTGATAAAACACTTGAACTTCATTTTTGAGGAAAATATCCTTTCTACTTCAAAAACACTTTTCCTTTCTTAACATGTCATACAATTTTAAAAGAATTTGATTAAAAATAAACTTGAAAACTTGTAAAGGAATATTCTTGGAAATAATGTTTTAAAAATCCATTCATGCCGTATAAGTTAAAAAAACATTCTTCTCATACTTTTGTCGGAAAAGACAAAAAAGTACCTCGTACGAAAAACATCAAAAGTTTCCTTTCATATCTTTTACTAAAAACTTACCGGATGGTAAATTAGGATTTAAAAAATTGTAGGTGAATGGGAATAATATTACATATTGAGGAAACATGGATGTGGATGATAAAATATACCCCAGTAAATACTAAAGTATAAACAATCTCGGATAAAAATGAGATTGTGATATTTCCCTTACCTCAGGTCCGATATGCTTCGTAAGTGTCCTAACCTCCTGTATAATTATTTAAATAATGTTATTGACTTATTCCAGAATCATACTTATTGTTATGATATCATATATGGTCATATTCTTAGCTTCCTATTAGAAATATTTCATTACTACCTGTTATTCGGGTGTTTATTACTTTTTGTTCTTATGCGTGTTTTGTCGAATAAATTCTTATTATTCTCTTTAGGTTATAGATAACTCATTTACAGAATGGTATTAGTGTAATATATATCATATTCATTCATTCAATTCATTTATATAATCATTATGAAATGAAGATCATGTAGAACGAGTCGCATCACATCGTGGAGGCGGTATTCCGTACGTACGCACGAGTGATGTTATCGTTCCTATGATTGTGGAATTGTATTGGAGTGTATTTATACTATTTTAGAGTAAATATCACTTTATAATAGTCATATATAGTCATTACATACACCATTATACCCATCCAAGTAAGGTGTTGGTGGAAAATAGATTACACCACGGCGTGGAGACGGTATTTCGTACGTACGCACGCGCGGTGATTTCTTTTTCTGTAGGATGGATAGATGGTTAAATAGGGTTGTTTCATACTTATAATAACATATCAGTATATGAGTGATACTGATTTTATTACTTAATGATGAAACAACTAAATAAGAAGAAGTGGAAGAAGAAATAAAGATGAAAGAATCGATAACGGGAATTACCTCTTCTTTGAAGCGCCTCTTTGAGACCTCCTTTTAGGGCACTAAAATTGGTCTTTGAGGAAGACCCGAACCTCTAGGTTGTTTCTAGGGAAATTTATAAGGGAATTTGGCAGGTTTTGGACGAGCTTGAAGGCTCAAAGGGGTGTGAGGAAGAGAGGGAGGAGGTGCCCTTTTATAAGGGAGGAGAGCGGCACCTTTGGAATAACTAAAAATATTATTTTATTATAAATCCAAATTCGGTTTTAAATAGCTCCAAATTGATTTATTTCTAAGCTAAGGTGGGGATGGGTCTAAAGCCTCTCATACAATAGAATTTAGACAAATTTAGGTTCCTATTTTAACCTTATCATTTAGATTTAACATTAAATTAAATAATTTTTCTTTTACCATGTCTTCTTGTGTTCTTATACTATAAGGTTAATAAACTTACTATAAGCAGCCGAACGAACCCCAAGTTGTTTATTATTAATATATATAACCTTATCTAAGTAATTTGGACGAACCATAGATTTTTAGGAAAAAAATAACAATTACTAATATAATATTTTTTTTAAAAAATACTTTATGTCAATTTTGACACTATTAATAATTGATTTTTGTGAAAATCATAACAGAATTATTAGTTCTAAAACAGTTAATTACATCAATACTAACATGTCATAGTAACCTATAAAATTAGTGAAATTCATAAAAAGTCTCAAATTACATTTATATTTGTGTTTATAACATCAATTATGTAAATATTTCATTAATAAGATAATTACTGCATCATCTTTGTGTCATAAATAAATTAAATTATTTAAAGTATAAAAATTACAAATAAAATATCATTATGTAGGAAATATTTTTAGATTTATAATGAATATTTATATCCGAATTTATCTTATGTATAACTCCATATTAAAAATGATTTACTTATTTAACTTTGATTTTAACTATTTTCACCCTTCTTTAAGTAAATTAATAATAATTGTCCTAATCTAATCCAAGTGGGCCTAAATGGTCATATTTTATTCCTAAGGTTGTTTTTGTTCGAATTACACTTGTCCAATAGAATTAGTACACGTGTTAGGGTAATTATAATATCATTTTTACCCTTAATTACCTTATTTACTTTTAACCGTGGTAAAAAAAGTAAAAAGTTACTATTCACCAAAAATTATTTTCATCACATTGAACCACATTTTAGTCCTTGATATTAACCGTGTCTCTCAGATTTTCTAAATTCCTCTCATAGAAGCGGTAAAATTAAGTTTTATGAAAAAATCAGTTTATTTTAACTACCACTTAGTGGTTTCACTATTCATCAAAAATTGAAAGTTTTCAAAAAAATACCAAAAATTAGGCCTAAGAAATATTTGATATTATGAATTAAAATATTATGTCTATTTTACCAAATTCAAAACATATCAGTTGCATTAATTATTTTAAAAATTAATTCCCGTCGTCAAAACAAATAGCGTGTTCTTAAGAGATAATAACTATCAGAAGATTGACAGTTGTTTATGTCTAGTTTAAATGTGAAATTACATCCAATAACCAACATTGTATTAAATTGTAAAAATATATTCTAAATATACTTTAAAACCAATCAAATTAATAATTTATCACTATTAATTATTTCTATTAAAAAGGTTGTTTTTAATTAAAATTTAGTAATTTTCACTATACATCAGAAAATGAAAGTTATCCGAAAAGTACCAAAATTTCACCCTAAGCTAATTTCGATATTCTGAATCCAGAAATGATGTCCATTTTGAAAAATAAAAATTAAAAAATTTCAAAAATTGGTTACTACTATTCATAACGGCTAGTTTTAATAATATTTTAATAGCATATCGTTTTTTAGTGAAACTCGGTATTGCGTATTACACACGCTATCGAGGAAGGTCGTGATTGCGTGTAATGAAAGGCAAGTCAAGGATGCGTGTTGTGCAACCTCCTTTTGGTGTAGCGTACAAAACAAGACATTAATGAAGTTAAACAGAATATTTTTCATAAAATCTCGGGATGTTACATTCTACCCCCCTTAAAATTAAATTCGCCCTCGAAATTCGTCGGGGTTATAAATGGTTTACTATTCGAAAGATTCATTAATAGAAATCCACATCATAAAAAGGAATACCAAAACCAATATTTAAAAACAAAAGTATGAAACGTAATGGTTACCCAAATAAACTAATCACTGGGTTTCCACATAGGTGAAAATATGGATATGGAAGAGAAATCTAACCATCATGTTCTGATGGAGAGTGGTAGAGAACATGGCTATGGAAAATCCAGCAATCACAAAGCAATAAATTTGTGACGATCTAAGGTACCATCTGATTCATCAGATATAAGAGCACTAGGACAACATTTTTGTTTTCAATATCATTTCCCTAAAGTTGATGAAATTGGAATGAGAAGAAATACGTTCATGATTTTGGTATAGTCTCACCGTTTGTCGTTCTTTGGACAATTTCCACTTCATCTCTTAAAGAAATGAAGTTGAATTTTTCAATCATGATGTGTTAGCAGATCATGTGATAGAATGATGGGTCATTCCATCTGTCTCAAACAAAAGGTTAGAAAAGTTATCAAAAAATACATAAGTCCATCTATAGTGAGATTAATCATATATGGTTCCTAAAATGGACTTATACTTCATATATCATACTGCTTAATATAATAAAAATAGTTTCTGCTAAACAGGGACTTCCTGTAGGCCAGTGGTAGGCGATAAAGGCCAGTCGCGCTTCGGTTGTGGGTTTGATTCCCACAGCCTTGTCCGACGCGATGGGCTGTCACCCATCCTACAGGTTGTCCTTTTTCTAAAGAATCTCATCAACAATATCAAAAAAAGTTTTATCCTTAAACAATACTAACTTATGTCCAACATAATCCATTCCAATCTTTAGGCTTATCTAAACTACTTCGGTCCAAGCTCATAGTACAAAGAAAATGATCACGTGAATGCCATCATTTATCCCCCATATATCATAAGATATATCTTGTTGGTCAAATTACAAACATGTGAATACCTTAATCATGTATTCTCTTGAAGAATGAATATCCATTGAACCTTAGTGAAAACATGAATGCAGTTAAAAGTTAACACTTTCCACATACCAAAATCCTCAAAATTCTATATCCTCAAACCATGATTTCACTTAGTCTTATATCAATCATGAGCTCATGAATACTATCAAACATATTAGAATCTATTTATCCCTTCATTATGTGCATATCATCTGCTTTCCAAAAATATTTCAATCACTTTTCATGGTTACCGATGCCATAAATTTATTGAAAACCATAATAGACCAAAACATAAATATTCCAATATTCCAAGATACTATATACAATATTATTCTGGAATCCCATTACATAAACACTTAATCATTCCACCACATCGTTTTCATATTCAACATCACTAATGGTGATCGCATGTGACTTCCCTTTGTCCTTTGCCTTAAGTGGTTGCTCATGTCGATCATCACTAACCCTTGGATTAGGGCATTTATTAGCATAATTCCCCATTTCCTTTCACTTGAAGCATTGAAGTGTAGTAGGTTCATTCTGTGTATCCCTTCCTTTGTTCGCATCATTAGACATCTTCTTCCCATATTTGCGGCATTCAAATTCCCGATGACCTTCCTTTCCACATTTGAAACATTTACTTGTCCCTTTAAGACAATCTCCACCATGCTTCTTTCCACACTTTGATCATAATGAAACATTCATCTTCTTTTCACCATTATTATGAGATTTATCCTTGAACTCCATCCTTAATTTCTTGTCAAAACTATGAGATGGATAAGTAACACCAACTTACATTTCTACCTTGATAGCACAACGCACAATTTCTTCATAGCTACTGAAGTCTCTTATAGCTAATGCCCTTCGAAGATTTGGTTTTAAGCCACTGAAGAATCGATCAACTTTACTTTCAGGTTGGATGATAAATCCAGATGCATACCTGGCAAGCCTTGTAAAATTCGCTTTGTATATACCAATATATTCATCATCCTTTTGCTTTAGTTCAAGAAACTCCTTCTCCATCTTTGTTCGAAGAATATGAGGGAAGTAATTATTGAAAAATAAGTTCTTGAACTCGTCCCATTCCATGGACTCAATTTCATCTCTTTGCCTCATATTCTTGATAAGATTCCACCATTTATCAGCTTCACCTTCCAAACGATATACTGCTAAGATGACTTTATCATGTTCAGAACATTGAAGAACTGAAAATATCTTTTCAGTGGTACTGATCCATTGTTCAGCAACAAGTGGATCAGAAGACCCACTGAAAGAAGGTGGATGTTGCCTCATGAAGGACTCAATAGAATATTGTTCCCTTATCTTCTCATTTGGAAGTCCAGAATGATTTATAGCTTGTGTAAGTATAGCAATAAGATTTTGCACTCCATCTCCCATAACATTTTTTTCTTCATGAGGACAATCATTGCATTTTCCATTACATTGATCAACATGGTTCCTTCGGGTTCCAGCCATTATCTAAAACCCAAAAATAATAGTGTGAGAGGCAAAAATCATGATAGGGAAAACAACATAATAAAGGGGGAGTACCTTCAATATCTAACATCTTAGGTTTAATTCTATTATCGTTAGCATAATTCTAGTACTATAACCTATACGTATGCTTAACCTTAGGTATATCCCCAGACATACCTTAGAAATATCTCTAGGGATCTCACTAACGTTTTCGCACCCCAGTTTCCAAAGGTTGACTAAAACATTCCTCTAATACCAACTGTAGAGACCCAAAGTTTGACGTACATGGACATTACATTACTTTAGCGGAATACTTAGTACATAACAAAAACACACACACAAGGATCGTAATAGTTTAGTGTCTTTGGAAACCCGGAATATAATCTTCTAATCATAGTGAATGATCTTCAACATCTCCTATAAAGATCTTCCTTTTTTTTCCTAAAACATCTCTTTATATCATGGGGAAAAGAAAACATAAAAGGTTGAGCTCAAATTCTCAGTAAGGGTAAACAAAAGAAATATCAATCACATCATATTCATAAGAACATAACATTTTGGAAATCTTAACCTTCAAAAGGGAGCATAATTTCATAACATGGGATAAATCATAGTAGTGAAATGAAATCCCAATAATCATAACATAAAACATGAAACTTTGTGGCATACACACATAATAATAGAGAATCATATCTTATTAGTCAATACTCATTTCCAAGACTATCTTAGTGGACAAAGTCCATTTCTTAACCGAGTTCATTCCTCGTTTCAGTCCTGTTTCACTGAACCGGTATAACCTACCATTCCATCCATGTCTATCTCATGAGATATAAAATCTTTACCCAATGCATTGGAGGGAGATATAGGTCCCACCCTTCTCATAATGAAACCATTCTTATGTGTTCCACAAAAATCATAAATTATACATCATTGCATGAACCATGTAATAAAAATGGAATTCTTAAACATCGTGACATCATAAAACAATTCATATAAGATAAATGAATTCATAAAAATAATTCCATAACAACATAATCAAATCAATGTAATTATAGGGATATAATCAGAACCCTATATTATCTTAGATGGAAAATACTTTTGATAAAACACTTGAACTCCATTCTTGAGGAAAATATCCTTTCTACTTCAAAAACAATTTTCCTTTCTTAACAAGTCATACAATTTTAAAAGAATTTGACTAAAAATAAACTTGAAAATTTTTCAAGGAAGCTTCTTGGAAATAATGTTTTAAAAATCCATTCATGTCGTATAAGTTAAAAAAACATTCTACTCGTACTTTTGTCGAAAAAGTCAAAAAAGTACCTCGTACGAAAAACGACAAAAGATTCCTTTGATATGTATTACTATAAACTCACCAGAGGGTAAAATAGGATTTAAAAAATTGTAGGTGGATGGGAATAATATTACATATTGAGGAAACATGGACATGGATGATAAAATATACCCAGTAAATACTAAAGTATAAAAAATCTCGGATAAAAATGAGATTGTGATATTTCCCTTAACTCAGGTCCGATATGCTTTGTAAGTGTCCGAACCTCCTGTATAATGATTTAAATAATGTTATTGACTTATTCTAGAATCATAATTATTGTTATTATATCATATATGGTCATATTCTTAGCTTCTTATTAGAAATATTTCATTACTACTTGTTATTCGGATGTTTATTACTTTTTGTTCTTATGCGTGTTTTGTCGAATAAATTCTTATTCTTATCTTTAGGTTATAGATACCTCATTTACAGAATGTTATTAGTGTAATATACATCATATTAATTCATTCAATTCCTTTATATAATCATTATGAAATTAAGATCATGTAGAACGAGTCGCATCACATCGTGGAGACGTATTCCGTACGTACGCACGAGTGATGATATCGTTCCTATGATCGTGGAATTGTATTGGAGTGTATGTATGCTATTTTAGAATCAATATCACTTTATAATAGTCATATATAGTCATTAATTACACCATTATACCCATCCAAGTAAGGTGGTGGTGGAAAATAGATTACAACACGGCATGGAGATGGTATTCCGTACGTACGCACGCGCGGTGATTTCTTTTTCCGTAGGATGGATAGATGGTGAAATAGGATTGTTTCATACTTATAATAACATATCAGTATATGAGTGATACTGATGTTATTACATCATGATGAAGCAACTAAATATGAAGAAGTGGAAGAAGACCCGAACCTCTAGGATGTTTCTAGGGAAGTGGAGAAGGGAATTTGGCAGGGGTTGGCCGAGCTGGAAGGCTCAAAGTTGTGTGAGGAAGAGAGGGAGGAGGTGCCCTTTTATAAGGGAGGAGAGGGGCACCTTTGGAATAACTAAAAATATTATTTTATTATAAATCCAAATTCGGTTTTAAATAGCTCCAAATTGATTTATTTCAAAGCTAAGGTGGGTATGGGTCTAAATCCTGTCATCCAATAGAATTTAGGCAAGTTTAGGTTCCTATTGTAACCTTATCATTTAGATTTAACATTAAATTAAATAATTTTACTTTTACCGTGTCTTCTTGTGTTCTTATACTATAAGGTTAATAAACTTACTATAAGCAGACAAACGAACCCCAAGTTGTTTATTATTAATATATATAACCCTATCTAAATCATTTGTCCGAACCTTAGATTTTTAGGAATAAAATAACAATTACTAATATAATATTTGTTTTAAAAACTATTTTATGTCAATTTTGACACTATTTAGTAATTGATTTTTGTGAAACTAATAACAGTATGATTAGTTCAAAAAAATCTAATTAAATCAATACTAACATGTCATATTAACATATAAAATTAGTGTAATTCATAAAAAGTCTCAAATTACATTTATTTTGGTGTTTATAACATCAATTATGTCAATATTTCATTAATAAGATAATTACTGCATCATCACTGGGTCATAAATAAATTAAATTATTTAAAGTCTAAAAATTACAAATAAAATATCATTATGTAGGAAATCTTTTTAGATTTCTAATGAATATTTATAGCCGAATTTATCTTATGTATAAACCCATATTAAAAATGATTTACTAATTTAACTTAGATTTTAACTATTTTAACCCTTCTTTAAATAAATTACTAATAAATGTCCTAATCTAATCCAAGTGGGCCTAAATGGTCATATTTTATTCCTAAGGTTGTTTTTGTTCGAATTACACTTGTCCAATAGAATTAGGACATGTGTTAGGGTAATAATAATATCATTTTTACCCATAATTACCCTATTTACTTTTAAACGTGGTAAAAAAAAGTAAAAAGTTACTATTCACCAAAAATTATTTTCATCTCATTGAACCACATTTTAGTCCTTGATATTAACCATGTCTCTCGGATTTTCGAAATTCCTCTCACAGAAGTGGTAAAATTAAGTTTTATGAAAAATTCAGTTTTTTTAACTACCACTTAGTGGTTTCACTATTCATCAAAAATTGAATGTTTTCAGAAAAATACCAAAAATTAGGCCTAAGCTATATTTGATATTATGAATTCAAAAATGATGTCTATTTTACCAAATTAAAAACATATCAATTGCATTAATTAATTTAAAAATTAATTCTCGTCGTCAAAACAAATAGCGTGTTCTTAAGAGATAATAACTATCAAAAGATTGACAGTTGTTTATGTCTGGTTTAAATGTGAAATTACATCCAATAACCAACATTGTATTAAATTGTAAAAATATATTCTAAATATACTTTAAAACCAATAAAATTAATAATTTATCACTATTAATTATTTCTATTAAGAAGGTTGTTTTTAATTAAAATTTAGTAATTTTCACTATTCATCAGAAAATGAAAGTTATCCGAAAAGTACCAAAATTTCACCCTAAGCTAATTTCGATATTCTGAATCCAAAAATTAATTCCATTTTGAAAAAAAAAATTAAAAAATTTCAAAAATTGTTTATTACTATTCATAACAGCTAGTTTTAATAATATTTTAATTGCATATCGTTGTTTAGTGAAACTCGGTATTGCATATTACACACGCTATCGATGAAGGTCGCGATTGCGTGTAATGCAAGGAAAGTCAAGGATGCATGTTGTGAAAGATCCTTTTGGTGTAGCGTACAACACAAGACATTAATGAAATTAAAAAGAATATTTTTCATAAAATCTCGGGGTGTTACAGTGATAAAGTAGCAATGGCGAAAATGGTGACTCTTGAAAAGCATGGCAGGAAATGTGACATCAACTAACACATGTGACTCATGTATCAAGGTCTCCTAAGGTACTATTTTCTTATTGTGATTTTTGAATTTTCAATTTTGAATCTCGCCTACTTGGATTCCATATTCTATGTGTTGTTTTGGTTATCTGTCAACAATAAAGAGGCTATTTGAAAAATAAATAAAAAATATAATATTCAGTATTCAGATAACAATAATAGTACGATGTTAGACCTATGAGGAATACAAGTAATCCTGGTGATATTTGTGTTTTTAGTTTTTTAAAAAACTAATTCATATGAAAAAACATGTCAATCATAATTATATGTGAGAATTTTAAAAAATATAAAATTAATCAAAATATAAATAAGGAATCAGATTCTATATGATTTTCAATAGAAGAAAAATATTTCTTTAAATCATGAAATCATCTAATTTAATAACTAAAAAATAATTCTATTCTTATGAACTGTTGTGGGGTCTTGTATATTGATTCAACGTATCCAAATATAATCCTCTTGGTTGAATAACTAATCTAAGTTTAGCTTTTTTAGATTATTCATATAGATTAAATAAAAATACAATCTACTTGTTATCTTTCAATTCAATAATTCAAGTTGAAGTTGTTCCCTTAATAAATAGTTTAGTTCAAGATGTATTATGGGATGAAATAAAAAATTATGTATCATAGTAATTTCTAATCAAAATAAATAAGGATGAATGAAATTGATATAATAAACGAAACACCCATTCTTTAACTCCAAATCCTGTATCCCTCAAGTGACATGCCATAGAGGCTTAGATGAATATCAACCATGTTTTTCTTAATCATATTTAAAATTCATCCAAAATATAAAATAATGAAATAAAAATATATTTGAAATAGTAAAATTACGTGAATGTTTTACCAAAATGTGATACATAACTTGAAGGAATGAAAAAGGACTAAAAAGTGATCAAGAAAAATAATGAAGTTCTGAGAGAATTCTAAAATATAACCTTGGATAAAACATAACTTTTATGGAAATTTATTCATTCATTATGAAAAAATATCTATTCCATTATTTAATGATTAATCTGATATAAAATTACATATCTATTATCTTTAAAAAACACATTCACATTGAAAATATTGACTTCACATCATAAATAATCTATCCCCAAATATCTAATCTCTTACCCCCAATGAATGAAATTTGATCATTAAAATATTTGATAACGAAACCTTAATAAAATTCACACTCATAAATTTTTTATGGTTTTATGTTATTCCTATATTATGAATTAATATTTGGGTCTCTCTAGTTTTTATCAATTAATTCGACTACAACATGTGATTGACAGTATCAACATGAACACTTTTGTGTTTATCAATTCTTAAGTATGGTTAAACTATTTATGATACAAATATATTGTTGAAATGTAACACCCAATATTTTCATTAGAAATATTTTGTTTTTATGTTATATACATCATCAAAGGAATCTTTCACTACACACAACACTATATTGGCTTGCCTTACATGCAAACCCATTTCAAAGACACCTAATAAAATGGCCCCAATTGAGTTACAGGAATTGAAGAAGCAACTCTAAGATAATCTTGATAAGGGATTCATATGCCCTAATGTGTCACCTTTTGGAGCACCTGTTCTTTTTGTTAAGAATAAAGATGAATCAATGAGACTGTGCACTGATTATCAAGAACTTAACAGGATCACAATCAAGAATAAATATCCTCTCCCACGCATTGATGACTTATTTGACCAACTACACGGAGCTCAATACTTTTCCAAGATTGATCTTCGATCAGGGTATCATAAATTAAGGGTCAAAAGGGAGGATATACCAAAGATGGATTTCTGTACAAGGTATGGACACTATAAATTTATAGTGATGCCATTTGGTCTTACTAATGCCCCTAATATCATTATGGATCTAATGAATAGATTATTTAGAGACGATCTTGATCAGTTTGTGGTAGTCTTTATATACAATATTCTTGTCTATTCAAAGAGCAAGGAAGAACATGAAGATCACTTGAGAATTTTATTGAAGACCCTGAGAAAGGAGAATCTTTATGCCAAATTTACCAAGTTTGAGTTTTGGCTTCAAAAAGATGCATTTTTGGGTGACATAATCTCAAAATAAGGGATATCCGTGGATCCAGCAAATGCAGAGATTATTGAAAGATGGTCGAGACCCACAAAAGTAACTGAGATCCAAAGTTTTCTTGGTTTGGCAGGATATTATAGACGTTTTGTGAAAGATTTTTCATGATTATCTAATCCACTCACCAGGTTGACTCGAAAAAGAGTTAAGTTCGTGTGGACGGAGGAGTGTGAAGAGAATTTCAAGGAGTTAAAAAGAATGTTATCCATTGCACATGTTCTCACACTACCTTATATTGGAGAAAGGTTTCTGATCTATAGTGATTCATCCAAGAAGGGATTGGGGTGTTTTGTCATCCAAAATGATATGGTGATATCTTATGCCTCCCAACAGTTGAAAATCCATGAGAAAAATTACCCAACTCATGATTTGAAGTTAGTTGTGGTAATCATTGCTTTAAAAATATGGAGGCATTATCTTTATGGTGAAAGATGTGATATTTATACTGATCATAAAAGTTTCAAATATATTTTCACACAAAAAGAGCTGAATATGCGCCAAAGAAGATGGTTGGAGTTGATTAAGGACTACGACTACTCAATTCATTATCACCCTGGGAAAGCAAACAAGGTGGCAGATGCATTAAGTCATCAAGACCATGCTCGATTATCCATGATGAGGATCACAAAAGGTCCAATATTTATGGATTTACAAAGGATGGATCTTGGAATTATAATGGAAGGGGAAAAATCGTATATTTCTCAAATGAATGTTCAACCATCTATACATGTGAAGATTAAAGAGGCACAAAAAGAAGATGTAGAGTTACAAAATAAGGGGACAAATGTTCCTGAATTCAACCTTGATTGTGATGGGATAATAAGATTCAGGAATCGGGTTTGTGTTCCTCCCATCCCAGAATTAAAGAAGGAGCTACTGGATGAGGCTCATAGTTCTTCATTCTCTATTCGTCATAGAAGCACGAAGATGAATTGGGACCTGAAAGAGTACATCTGGTGGGATGGCATGAAAAGAGATGTTGCTGAATATGTCTCTCGATTCTTGGTTTGTCAGCAAGTTAAAACTGAGAGACAAAAGTCTAAGAGAATGTTTCAACCATTACCCATACCTGAATGGAAATGGGAAAACATCACTATGGACTTTGTCACCGGACGTCCTAAAACATCCAAAGGCAATAATGCTATATGGTTCATAGTTGATCATCTTATAAAGTCAGCACACTTAATTTCTATTAGAGTGGATTTCCCTCTTGATCAGCTTGCAATGATATATGTAAATGAAGTGGTAATATTTGATTGAGTACAACTTTCCATTAAATCTGATCGGGATCCGAGGTTTACCGCAATGTTTTGGTGAATCCTTTAGCATACTCTAGATACAGAGTTGATTTTCATAACTTCTTATCATCCTCAGACAGATGGTCTGTCTGAGAGGACAATTCAAACTCTAGAAGATATTTTAAGAGCTTTCTCTATGGATTTCAAAGGAGGTTGGGATCAACATCTGCCTTTGGTGGAATTTTCTTATAATAATAGCTTTCACTATAGTATTCATATGGATACTTATGAAGCTATCTATGGAAATAAATGTCAAACTCCAACTTGTTGGGATGAAGTTGGGGAAAGAAAGCTATTAGGACCTGATCTTGTTGATGAGATGGCAGAAAAGGTCTGATCTATTCAACAACACATAAGAGGAGCTCAAATTCGACAAAAAATATATATCTATAACCGAAGAAAAGACCTAGAGTTTTAAGTTGGTGATAAAGTGTTCTTACAAATATCTCTGTGGAAGAGAGTAATGAGATTTAAAAAGAAGGGAAAGCTGAGCCCTATGTATATTGGTCCTTTTGAAGTATTGGATCATGTTGGGAAGGTAGCTTATCGATTGACGCTTCCACAGAATCTATCTCAAGTTCACGATGTTTTCCATGTATCTCTCCTAAGAAGTTACATACTCGATCCTTCACATGTACTCACATTAGAAGTTTTACCGCTAGAGCAAGATCTTTCTTATGAAGAACAACCGATAACGATTCTGGATCGTATTCAACAGAACAAGACCACTCACTTGGTGAAATTTTTAAGGAGGAACAACCAATTAGAAGAAGCTACATGTGAACTTAGGTATATGATGAGGGAGAGGTATCCTCATCTGTTTGTTACAAAGTGACGAATTTCTAGGGCGAAATTCATTTTAAGGGGGGTAGAATGTAACACCCAAGATTTTTATGAGAAATATTTTGTTTTTATGTTATATACATCATCAAAGGAATCTTTCACTACACACAACACTATCTTGGATTTCTTTACACGCAATCGTGACCTTCCTTAATAGCTTACGTTGTATGCAATACCGAGTTTCACTAAAAAAAGATATTATTAAAACTAGCTGTTATGAATAGTAATACCCACTTTTTGAAATTTTAAAAATTTTATCTTTCAAAATGGGCTTCATATTTGGATTCAGAATATCAATATTAGCCTATGGTGATTTTTTGGTATTTTTTTTTGAAAACTTTCAATTTTTGATGAATAGTAAAAACACTGGGTTACTATTTAAAAACCAACTATTTATTTAAATAATTATTTATTTTATTTAAATTTATTTTATGTCAAAATAGATAAATAATACCTATATAAGTTCAAAGTAATTCATTGTAGTCCTTTTATAATAATTTTAGATATATAAAAATTTTATTGAACTTTTCACCGCCTTTTACCCACCTCCTAGGAGAGTTTGAAAATTTACATAAAACATAATTTTATCAGTTCTTTGAGTGGAATTTCGAAAATCCAAGAGACAAGGTTAATATCAAGGAGTAAAATTTGGTTCAATAAGATAAAAATAATTTTTTGTGAACCGTAACTTTTTACTTTTATTTACCACGGTTAAAAGTAAATAGGGTAATTAAGGGTAAAAATGATATTATTGTTACCCTAAAACATGTACTAATTCTATTGGATAAGTTTAATTAGACCAAAAAAACCTTTGGATTAAAATATGACCAGTTAGGTCCACTTGTATTAGATTAGTACATTTAATATTATTTTATTTAAAGAAGAGTTAAAATAGTTAAAATCAAAGTTTAATAACTAAAACATTTTTAATATAGGGTTATAAATAAGATAAATTCGACGATAAATATTAATTAGAAAGCTAAAAATATTTCCTACGTAATGGTATTTTATTTATAAGTTTTAGACGTTAAATAATTTAATTTATTAATGACACAATGATGATGTAGTAATTACCTTATAAAGGAAATATTAACATAATTGATATTATAAATACCCAAATAAGTGTAATTTGAGAATTTTTATGAATTAAACTAATTTTATAGGTTAATATGACATATTTTTATTAATTTAATAAACTTTTTTCTATCTAATCATGCTTTTATAATTTTGACAAAAAATCAATTACCAAATAGTGCCAAATTGATAAAAAATGGTTTTTAAAACAAATTTTATATTATTAATTGATATTTTATTCCTAAAAATCCAAGGATCAGTAAAATGACTTAGATAAGGTTATATATATTAACAATGAACCACTTGGGGTTCTTTTTTCTTGTTATAGCAAGTATAATAACCATATAGTGTAAGAAAACAAGAAGACATGGTAAAAGTTAAATTATTTAACTTGGACTTAAATCTAAATGAGAAGGTTAAAATAGTAACCAAAACTCATCTAAAATATATTGGTTGAGAGACTTTAGACCCCTCCCAACCTTAGCTTCGAAATAAATCAATTTCGAGCTATTAAAAACCTAATCTGACTTTATAATACAATAGTATTTTATGTTTTCCTAAGGTGCCCCTCTCCTCCTTTATAAAATGGGACCTCCTCCCTCTCCTCCTCACACCACTTTGAGACAGAAAGATCGGCCAAACCCTGACAAATTCTCTTCTACACATCCCTAGTAATATTCTAGAGGTCCTGGTATTCTTTAATGACCAATTTTAGTGCCCTAAGAAGAGGTTTCAAAGAGGCGTGTCAAAGAAGAGGTAATATTCGTTACCGATTCTTTGAAATTTATTTCTTCTTCTACTTCCTCTTATATAGCTGTTATAATTATGAAGTAATAACATCAATATAACTCATATACTGATATGTTATTATAAATATGAAATAACCTTATTTCACCTTCTATCCATCCTACAGAAAATGAAGTCACCGCGCGTGCGTACGTATGAAATTCCGTCTCCACACCGTGGTGTAATCTATTTTCCACCACCACCTTACTTGGATTTGTATAATGGTTTACATAACAACTATATATGATTATTGTAAAGTGATATTCATTTTGAAATGGTATAAATACACTCCAATACAATTCCACGATCTTGGGAACGACATCATCGCTCTTGCGTACGTACGACCTACCGTCTCCACGATGTGATGCGACTCGTTCTACATGATATTCATTGAATAATGATTATATAGATGAATTGAATGAATAAATATGATATATATTACACTAATAAAATTCTGGAAATGAGGTATCTATAACCTAAAAATAAGAATAATAATTTATTCAACAAACCACACATAAGAACAAAAAGCAATAAACACCCGAATAACAAGTAGAAATTAAATATAACTAAAAATAAGCTAAAAATATGACTATATATGATATCATAACAATTATTAAGATTCTAGAATAAGTTAATAACATTATTTAAATCATTATATAGTAGGTTTAGATACATATAAAGCAAATCAGACCTAAGGTAAGGGAAAATCTCACAATCTCATTTTTATCTGAGATTGTTTATACTTCAGAATTTATTGGGGAATATTTATCATACCCATACATGTTTCCTAAATATCTAATATTATTTCTATCCTCCTAAAATTGTTTAAATCCAATTTTACTCATTGGTGAGTTTTTAGTAAAATATATGAAAGGAAACTTTTTTCATTTTTAGTATGAGGTACTTTTTGACTTTTCTGGGAAGAATGTTTTTTAAACTTATACGGCCTGAATGGATTTTTAGAAATTTCTTTCCATGAATCTTACTTCACAAGTTTTCATGTTTATTTTTAACAAAATTGTTTTAGTTTAAAATTTTATGACATGTTAAAAAATAAAAAATGTTTTTGAAGTAGAAAGGATATTTTCCTCAAGAATGAAGTTCAAGTGTTTATCAAAATTATTTTGCATCTAAGATAACATAGGGTTCTGTTTCTATCCCCATTTTTACATTGATTTGACTATGTTATGATTTAATTATTTTTATGAAGTCCTTTTCACTTATATGGATTATGTTATGATTGAATTAAGTTTAAGAATTCCATTTTTATTACATGGGTTATGCTATGATATATGCTTTATGATTTTGTGTCACACATAAGAATGG
Source organism: Viscum album (assembly GCA_963277665.1). Lineage (NCBI taxonomy): Eukaryota > Viridiplantae > Streptophyta > Magnoliopsida > Santalales > Viscaceae > Viscum > Viscum album. The sequence goes on from OY728125.1 coordinate 230,160,812, forward strand.
TATAATTATGAGATGGGTGGGACCTATATCTCCCTCCAATGAATTGGGTAAAGATTTATATCTCATGAGATAGACATGGCTGGAATTGTAGGTTAATTCAGTTCAGTGATACAGGACTAAAACAAGGAGTGAACTTGGTTCCGAAATGGACTTTGTCCGCTAGGATAGTCTTGGCAATGAGTCTTGACTACTAAGAAATGATTATCTATGATTATGTGTGTATTCAACAAAGTTTCATGTTTTAATTTATTATTATTGGGATTACATTTCACTACTATTATTTATCTCATGTTATGAAATTATGATCTCTTTCTCAGGTTAAGATTTCCAAAATGTTATGTTCTTATGAATTTGATGTGATTGATATTTATTTTGTTTACCCTTACTAAGCATTTGAGCTCACCATTTTGTATGTTTTATTTTCCCCAGGTCAAGAAGAAGGTTATTAAGTAAGATATGAAAAAAGGGACTCCATATATGATAAAATAAAATAGAGACAATGTTGATGCTTTATGAAACAGTTTCTTATGTTTCCCAGTTTCTAAAGGCACTATACATATATGGTCCTTTCATGGTTTTGTTATATATTGTAATAAGTGTGCTTAAATTCTAAAATAATAACAATGTACGTAATGTATCGGTCGTTATATCAAACATACATTCACTATACCAATTCAAAAATTCCTTAAAAAAATTGAACTCTATTTTATGCTTCATCCATAATAAATTCCTGAAAAAACATACTAGAATATATAGTGTTAACTTCATAAATTAAAGAATAATATGGTGAAATAATATATATAAAACGTGTTATAAAATTACCCCCTACTTGAATATTTTCTTATACTCAAGAAAAAGATCCAAATATGTATTCTAAATATGAAACAAACCTAAAACAGGAGAAACCCATTACCAAGAATTTAAATAAAAAAATTACTTAACAGAATATTATCAAAATTTTACATAGTTATCCTTATTAGTTGACTATTGATTTCTTATCATTTAATTAAAAGTTTGATTTATTTTTCTTCAATAATAACCACTTAACCTTTACTTAAACATCCATACCCATAATAAATATATATATTTAATATTTTTAATACAACATAAAATATCATTACAAAGCTATATTTATTCTAAATATCATGTTCAAGAAGTCTATCCATAGACATTCAAAATATCTCAATATCTACTCTAGGGAAATCAAACCACACCAACCTAGAATGTTTTCTGATTTGGTTATAATGACACTTAGTATGAAGGTGGGTAGTTTATCATGTATATGTAAAAAAGTGTTAAAAAGGATTTTTAATTATTTAACCTCAATTTATAATTTTAATTAAACGTAAATGAAAATTTTATGCTCTTTATCTTACTCAAAAAACATCATCCCCCATCAATCTCATCTTGTCTTAATGATTGTCATATTAAATAATCAATGTATTGACATTGTGTTCTTCATTTCTTTGTTTTTTATTTTCATTATAGATTTCCAAATTGAAAATATCAATTACTTGTTCTTGGACCAATAAAATTACCTTTTTTAATCTCTTCATGAATTTTTTTAATAGTTTTAACAAGATCATTTTCGAAGTATAGTTAATCACCAATGCATCTAAAATTCATTCCATTGTTTCAATTTTAAACCAAATATATTATAAAAACCATGTAAAAATGATTTATTAAAGCATGGAACTATTATCTAATCACCAAGAACAACTACCACACTATCCACTTTAATATAATAAATATATAGTAGTTCTATGAATTATGAATATCCTTCATGAAACATAAATGAAAAATAATTCAACTATACCAAAAAATACAATAAATGAAGGATAAATTGTATTGAAATGTGTCTCCCCTATCATGGATTTTCAATGATTTTATTGGATAAAATAAGTAACAAAATTTAAATTGCATGGATAAATAGGATCCAAAACAACAAAAATTAATCAATCATATCAATGTGTTTTTAAAAAAATTTCATTTTTTAAAAATATTAAAGTATATTTTCTATTAGCTTTGTATATCAGGAGTTCTCTCAAAAAAGAATCTATGAGAAATAATATGATGAAAAAGATAATAATAAATTCCAACAAGTAGAATATAAAATAGTGGACTATCACACATGGAATGAGTTATAAGTGATCGATGAATTAATGAAAACATATAAAAATGAAGATCATATGAAAATACAAGTCAGTAACCATGTCATATTTCTACCTAAAGTCAGACAAGTAATTGATTTTCAAAATTTTGTCTTTAAAAATTCCAAAATGAATTACATGATTTTTTTTAATTTTTCTCAATTAATCTTATTTATTCTAAGAAAAATATCACATAGACCAATAATTTCATGAAACAAAATCATTTGGATTCCATTATCCATACCATAAACTTAATATCAAACAGTCTTATCATTGTTTTAAATTCCAATGTGATAGGTACATGTGAATAAATGAATGTTTTTCTATAAAAGTAATAAAATGAAATATAATAATTAAACGAAGTTATTCCCCCATTTAGGAAATATTTCCTTCATTGATAATTGGTTGGAAGTGATTACATTGAAGTATGGTGTATTGTTTTAGTCTTTTGAATTCGGTATATTAAAAATGATCAATTCATTTTTGAAACATTCACATAAAATAATATATAAAAAAACGACTCTTTAAGAAATTATAAGATTTGAAATATAATATTCAAGTATTGCACGAAAAAAATATAAATAAGATAAAAAATAATCTTATTTTGAGATGAAATTGATTAAGCAAACAATATCTGACAAAACATATAAAAAGGCACTAAAATTAATAATTTGTAGGGGAAAATCCTAGTATATAGTGGTATCCTTCTTATATTCTAACTAATATTATACTCATCCTTTGGGGTTTTAATCATTGGTAGAGGGAATTCATGAAGATTTTTCTCCTAGAATTAGTGAATCTTATCATCCATCACCTGAATGCTTTCGAGGGATAATGATTTTTTAGGAAGGGAATGAAATTTATTCATACAATGGGTTTGAATAGAAACCTTCAGTATTTTTCCCCAATAATGTGGGAATATAAGAAAAGTATGGGGGTGGATTATTCTAAGTAAGAGAAGTAAGGTAACTCTTTATGGGGTATAAGGGTAGTGGTGGAATCTACGTAGATTATAGGAAATGGGTATCCACTATTGATGGGAATATCATTGAACCATTTCCTTTAAATTTATGAATCTATGAAATTCTCCCTAAACAAGAATTTTTTTCTAGTGGGTTATTAATAGGGGTTGTATTATAAGGTAGGGAATGCATGATATAAGGTGGTAGATATTTATCTTGCACCGAGAGTATTTATATATGTCATTTTACTAAATCAACAAGTGAAACCACGTTTAAATTTGTTTCCAGGATTTATCTTACCTTCCATTATTCAACTTAATCAACATATTTCTATGCATCATGATCTATATGAAACCTCATTATATCAATTGGAATATGAAAAGTATTGGGAGGTTTTTATTGATATATGATAACTATCTGGGCTAGATTAGTATGAGAGGCCTATGCAGATGAGTGTCCATGGATTAAAATTGGGGTGGGTATAAATCCTAATGATATTTCATTAATATGGTGGTTCTGTATGGGATGGTGGTGATTTGGGTGAATAGACATAGGTTGGGACATCTTGTTTTAGAATGAGAAACCCTAGAAACTAGCACCGAGTGTGTCAGAGTCATGTCACATGCTATAATACTATGAAAATGGAATGATTCCACTAGTACTAAGGACTGGACAGTGATTGTTTATCAGTTGGTGCATATATGTGTCTACATAAAGGTTTTGGTGATGATCATGAAGTGATTGCGGTCAGTGAATGTCCCTTAGTAGCCTTATCCTCATTTCAATCAACATAACCCTAGATTTAACATTTTCCTTCCTTTTCCAAGAGTCTTATTTTATCTAGTAGGGGAATTTTAATTAATTTAATATTCCAATGATATTTAAGAGTAAGTGATAGATCAACATTACTAAGTGTTTAGAGAGAGGGGTATTGCAATTAAATCCAATGATGGTCTGCTTTTTCATTATTTTATTGGACCTCAATGTATAAGGTCAATTTACATTCCATTTTAGTTTTATTGGTAATAAAAATAAATTTCAGAGTGAGTGAATCCAGATAAATTAATGATTCCAGGGAGGTACCCTTGGCCAGCAAGGCATTTGTGATGGAGAAAGGAATAAATTTGAGAAGAACATTTTTCAACTAGGTTCTTTTTAGGATCACCATATTGTGGAAGATCTTTGGATCCTAGTAAAATGAAATATAATTGGAGTATATGTGATATATTTTAAACATTAAATTTAACTGACGAATCTCACAAGTGTGAATAATCATAGCATAATAAAGGTATATAAAATCAAAAAATATATACTATTGATAAACCAATATGGGATATTCTTGGATCAATCCTCACTCCAAGATGTGTGATAATCAGAACCCATTTTATGGGTATGGGTGTGGGATAGTTAATATCAATTTGTTGGGATGGGGGAAGGAATGAGTGGTGGCATTGGTATGTTGATATTTTTCGTATTTGAAGGTCTTAAAAGCAACTTTTCAGTGTATTGGGGAAGTGTTCATTTAGATTTGGGTAAGGATTTGGTTGCAATCACTAAAGAAATGGTAGGAATGGTTGGTAAATGGATTTTAAAGTGTATTTAATGGTTTTTAAATGATTCTAAGTCTCATTTTGGAAGGGTGCTATTGATTTTATTGGATTTTGGAATGTAATGATTTATATGGGAGGAAATGGTTGGGAGTGGGTTTCATAAATCAATATAAATCAGATTAGAAATAGAAATAAATAATTTAAATATGTTTATAATTGATTATATTACTAAACAGAGAGCATGAAATAAGGTTGGTAGAATATCCAAGCGTATTATTTAGGAAACCATGTTATACTTATGAGAGAGACTTCACACCACATACTAGGGTTTCTGAAAACTTTTCATAAATATTTAATTTATATTTTTTATCCATTTTTATTACTATATAATTTTTTTTAGTTTAAAAAAATAATTTTGATCTTCTCTAGTTTAATTCAATTATAGTGTAGTTCTTTCTATACATAATTAAGGTGATATGTTATTGTCACATCAATAGAGGTTTTACAAAACATCTGGTCGGTGTTTGGTATTGTGAAGTCTGTTTTAATGTTTTGATTCAATCCATAAAAGGATTAATTCTATAAGGAATATAGTCCATGATTTTTTACAGCCATCAAAAGAAAACTTTGGTAGATGGGTGACATTATTTGAAGACTACAACTTCTAATGGATTAATGGAAGGTTATAATGGTGTTTTATTTGGATAGATTGACTATTGTGGTGGCATATATAAGACATAAGAGGCTTCCTGATTATTATTAATGTGATTTAGAAACATTAAATGGTCATGTAACCTATTATAATGGTTGAAAACATTTATAATAGTAATGTGGGAAAACCAACACACATATATTGGCACCTTGTAATTGACTTAATAAATAATTATAATATAAAAAATTAATGATTTTGAATTTTTTAATCCTTTTATCGTATGGTTAATAAATTTTGGTAGTATTCTCTAAAGGACATATGACTGAATGTCCAAACCATTTTATTCTTGTGTGTTCCATTTACATTACTTTTTTTATTGTATTGAATTTTTTTCAGTAGTCATTTGAAAGAGTTTGGGATTGTTTTGACATAGTGTAATTAGTGGGGGAAAAATAATTCTCATCTTTGGATACTCTATGTTCATGAGAATATTTTTTTTTGTTTTAGTTCTACTATGCATAACATCCTGTGTGTTTCATATTCTCGTAGCCTAAATTTCCATGTTTCTCTGATTGAATAGGTTCCTTTACCGGTAAGTGGTCTCAAATGTTGTAGTTATATCTTATAACACACCTGATAGTAGTTAAAGTAACATTCTCATGATTTCATTCATGCTATATAAATTTTTGTTTGTTTTACATTCATTAGAACATATATAATTATGATAATGGAATCTGTTATTTGATAAATTTTATGAAATGAAGATGAGTTTCCCGATGATGAAGGTGGAAGATTATCTAATCTAAAAGTATTTAGTTATTTTTTCTGTTTAGTCTGTTGATAAAATGGTGAAATGTGAATGGGAGTTATTTTAATAAAAATAATAATATTAGATAGGATATCATTATTTTATAAGATGGAATTTAAATTCAAAGAGAAGAAGACATCAACTATGTTGATGTCATCGCTTATGAATGTATAAGGGAAACCTATATCACTTAACAAAGTATTTCTAATTTAATGATTTTACAACATTAGGTTATCATATGTTAGTCTAGTGGAAGATCATGTGATTAATTTCAATAGATATTGATCCATCTCAAATTAGTGAAGTTATCATTCTGGAATGATGTTTGTACAATTATTCTATAGTCATCACTGCCAAAAATTTGTAATTGAAGGATCATAATAATGTGTAATTCATCAATGAAACAACACTTATTGTATGAAGAAATCTTGAAATTGGTCTTCATTTAATAACATGGTAGAATTGATGATTATGTTCCTTCCAAAAATTTAATGAATGGTGATAAAAGGTACAAATCACCCCAGAGGGAAATTTAGTGGTGATTGAATTCTAGATATAAAAAACCCAAATGTAACTTGTAAGTACCTAGTCCAACATTTTGTCACGATAGATTATTGGGCCATATTAATAAGAACAATAAGAGTTTCAAGGAAGTATCCAAAAAGTCAGATTTCAAAAGCTCAAATTTTTTATTCCCTAATGTGAGAGGAAATGATCAATTTATTAATTATAATATTTAGGTGGCTTCATTAGCTATTGTTAGTAGAGAGTATTTCAATAAAATTGAAGACTGTGAGTGTTTGGTCAATTATTTTTCCATATATTTAAATATTGTTCATTTAGAAGATGATGATACTTTAGAGGTCACTCGAAAGGGAGATTATATCATATTGATGAAAGATAATGGATTCCTTGGACTGAGATGAATTAGGCACATCCCAAGGCTTTGAATGACCTTATTTCCAAATGAAAAATTATGAGAAAGTATAAAGAAAGCTATTTTCCAATGGATTATAAAAAATGAATCAAGGGTATATGGTGGTGATGTGAGGAGTAAATAATGGAACACTCTATCTGAACAAAATATTAGACATAAGTTCAATGGTTATATAAATAAAATTAAAAGATCTAGAAGTTTAGAATTGCAGTCTTGATCATCTCATTGAGAATAATATGATGTTTTAAAATGGAAGATGCATATGAAATCTCAATCACATGGATGTTAGACATTGTGAGCGATGTGTATTGGGGGAAACAAATGACAATTTACATTTATTCGAATGGTCAAAATCTACGATAAGAAAATATAGATCTTATACACTCTATCTTATGGGGCCCTACTCTATACCTATCTCATTATGGATATCCTTACTTCATTTTATTCATTGATGGTTGAATTTGAATGGTATAGGTTAATTTAATTATGTATATATTCGATGTCTTTAGTTCCTTTTTACTATGGAAATCCACTGAGGAATTTGAAAGTGTCTAGATTATAAAGTGACTTATATTTTATAATTTTGGATAGTAAACTGATCAAATCAAAAATATAATTTACCACATTAAAATGGTCTAGACAGAGAATATCATTCTTGGAACACTATTAAAAATGGTATAGTATAAAGAATTAAGTGGACTTTGACTCAAAATATGTAATGCAAGCATATGAATTCTAGAATTCCCAAGGAAATTTGGATGGAATAAATTACCATGAATACATAATTAACCAACATAATTTTTCATTTAGTATGGAACTGATTCTAATAGAATAGATCTATTTAGGAAACATACCAGAAGTTTTCCATATGAATGTATTTGGAATTTTGGAATATGTTCATATTTATTCTAATGAAAGAGGAAAACTTGAATCCATGTTCAAGGTTTCTTTTCAGTATTGAGTATCAAAATGAAGACTTTGGTTTTGAAATATGGGATGACTATAAGGTAAAATCCATATAGTGTAAAGATGTTATCTCCAATGATAAGGCTCAATGGAAGGGCCATAAGATGAATGTATCTGAATTTGTTCTTAAATAGTCAAATTTTTAAGTTAATGTTGATTTGTATGAAAGAACTAAAATATTATAAGTTCTGCTATGTTTAGAAATAATAGTAGATTCCATAGAAGTAATAAAAATTTTATATGTACCCAAATTCTTAAGGAATTTTAAAGAGCGATGAAAAAATTTCAAAGTTAAATAGTTGGAAGTTGGTGAATTAAAATATACTTCAACGGAAAGATATGTAATAAAAATACATGGATCTCAAATTTAATTCATATTATAATTTATAATCAAGCTAATATGGATTTCATTCTTCAAATAGATGAAAGAGAACCTGAATTCTTAGATGAATAGGTAAAACATAGTGACTCAGAATAGTGGGAGTCATCAATGGAGGAATATATTACTTCCATGAAGATCACATAAACATAAGATCTAATAGAATTAATTTTTGATAAATGAGAACTTGAGAACAAATGTATCTTTTGTGTAAAGCAATAATTTGTTAGAAGGATAAAATAAAAGGAGTGGTTGGTGGCGAAAATATTCAAATATAAGTAGGATGCTGACTTATTGGAAAAAAAATTGATGAATTTTTAAAGATTAAATAATCTATATGGTGTAATGTTTAGTTTTGTTAATTTATCCACACATAGAAAAAATTGATTTAAAACATTTTTTCCTCATGGAATTTTAAGGATTTTATTTACAAGAATCAATCTATAGGATTTTAAGATCATTACAATGAGGTTTTTTTATAAGTAAAATGAAATCCTCTATACCTAGAAACAAAATCAAATATAGTGGAATATAAAGTTAGATGCATTCATTACATATGTATATTTCCTGATGAGTGTTGATGATCATTATTGTTATGATAAGGAGTTGAATAATTATACATACATTACATTTGTTTATATGGATGAAATGTTACTAGGTAGACTAAAGGTTTAAATGAATCTGGAGATGAATAGTAAGATTTCCAAAATTTTTAATATGAAATGTATTATACAAGACATTAAAATAATGGTGATGAGGATAGAGAGGGATATAAACACTGATACATTGGGTTTATCCTAGAATTATTATATCCATAAGAGCAGGGAAATTTTTTATATGTCCGTATGTATACTTATTTCAACACCACATTCCAAAAACATTATCTTTTCATAGTATAATGTGTAGAGGACCAGAGAGTTTTCGTGATACATAGTGAATGTTTTATTTTCATTATCAATCAAAGGATATATGTATGTGAAGATATGTACATGAATAAAAGTTATAGGGTCTTTAGATTTTACATTTGATTACAAGAAGGGGTGGCGAATTATAGTTTTTATAATAAATAAAATTTAATTTAATTAATATTTTATATGAATGTAATGCAGACAATGATTCTATCTCATTTAAATGAAAGTACCCAAACAAAATTGTGTATTGATATACTTTATTATAATAGTTTTGGAATATTTTATACTATCAAAAATATTATTTCCTTAATACATGTACAATGGAAATAAACTTTTGAAAAAAAGTAAATAAAAACATATAAATTGAGTGAATAAAAGCATACCTAACAATATAAATAATATACACACCTTTATCGTAATTGTTAAATAATTCAATAAACATGAAATTAGTTATCCATCGTTTTATACAAAGTATAAAGGTCTGTCATCCTTAAACAAGGATGATCTATGTACAAAGAAATCAATAAATCCTATTTCCCTAGAACTAGGAACCCTCAATCTGCAAGATCAGAAAAATCAATGCCATTCTAAATGATAGAAGCCCTCAATAACACAAGATTAGACAAATAGAAAATAAAACAATAAAATAAAAAATTACATTAAAAACATTATCACAATCATATTACATAATTAAAAATATATAAAGTATTTTAATGAAGGCTTCACTTGTACTAATATACTACAAAATATAGACATAAATATATAGATATTTCAGATTCAAAAGGAATCCTTCTCTTCAAATACAGCTTTTATTTCTAGGAATTTCTCTAATTCTAATATTATGCATTATTAATAGGTGGTTGAAATGAATTAGTGAGAACTCTCTCTTCTCTTTAATTTTTTAGAATTATACACATCTTATGGTAATCTTGGTAGGACCATTAAAATAATTAATAATCTCATCTGATATAAAAAATATTGTTCTTTTAGTGGAAGAGAAATATTTATCTCATATATTTGATAAACATTCATCATGAAATAATGTCTAACACTGTCCAATAAATTTTAGCCTATTGTTTTGGTAATACATCATTTGACAGACTTCTTTATAGATCTATAGAGGGATTTTTTTAAAACTATATCTGATGATGTTTTGTAATCATCTATATGATTTAAAATACAAGAAATATTTATCATTAAATGACTTGACTTAATGGATAGATTTTTCTAGGTCTAAAAAAATCATAAAGAATTGTCAAAAAGTGTGGGATGTATAAATGTTAGTATAATTATTCATTTAAGGAAGTGTGTTGTGATTTTAAAAAACTAAGGATATAATGTTTTCAAATTATACTTTCACCTAAATAATCATTACAATTTTAGTGTGATCATTGATTAATTTATATCAAACCCTAGAAAATAACATGGGGATGTCATGAAATGGATTATCAAATACCTCAAAAGATCAGAATATGTTTCCCTATGTTTTAGGGAATATTATTTTTTACAAGGTTTCATGGATGGAAATATTTTTAGAGATATATATAACATGATGGGAAAGAATGAATTTGTGTTTACCTTTAATAGAATGGTATAAAATTAGATATCACTATTACAACTAGTGTTTAAATTATCTTTTACAAGTGAATAATACATAAAATGTATATAATCTATCAATTCATTACTTTATGTAATGATTTTATTGAATGATCATTGAAGGATTATTGGAGTATGAGTATTATTTGATGATAGTCATTATCCAATTAACAAGGACTATAATCTCGTGTTTCATTCGAGGATGAAATAAATTGACCTAAAATTGAATTTCATCTAGAATTTGCTGGAGGGTAAAGAGTTTATATTGCATAAGATATCAATAATTTTGAAAATGGATGATATGTTATTGAATTTAGTGTCTAGTAGAATGATAAGATAATATAATTCTATGAATATACGTGATTGAATTGGAGGATAAATGGATATCATTACATGTATGTGAGATAATGGTGATTGTCAGGTTTTGAAAAGGGATTTATGTATCTTTGATATTTAGTTGGAAACATTATTTCATGGAGGTATTGCTAAAAATTGGGATTTTCATTTCTATATACTGACTTAATAAAATGAAAGGATAAATAATGGATGGTTCATTATCCATTATGTCTTCTTCGATCAGGAAAAGGAAATTACAATGAATGGGAAATTATATAAAAAATATACATATTTTTTGGGTTTATAGAATGTAGAAGGGTGGTTTTCCTAATGTAGTGGTTAAAATACTAGAATCAAGGAATCAATGGTTTCTAGTTTGGGGGGATGTTCTCAAAAAACATTAGATAGTGGTCTAACCTATTCATCCAAACTGGGAAATTATATAGTCAACTATTTAATTTTATTTCATGTTTCAATTTTCTTGAACGTTTTTGTGTCAGTTATTTAGAAGAGTGTGTTCATGGTTCAATTTAGTGTAGTGGGTATTGTCTATCAAATAATCATATTTTGATATACTGAGATCCTTGTATTTTTTGGAGGATTACGTACAAATCATCTGATGTGTGTGATCTTCTAGTGTAATAAAATTTATGCTTCTAGGTATTTCAAATGGTGAAATTCCCATCATTATATTGTGTCATAATTCTTTGAGGACTAATATCTTGTTTGTTTTTGGGGTTCCTTTTTTGTAGGGCTCATTCCCTATAGAAATATAGTGGTAATATATTTTTCTATCTAACTCACCTCTATGTTGTGCTATATATATCACACCCTGATAAGTTTACATAAAATATGTTATACTAATAAATTAATGAATGACCATAGAATCTATGTTGTTCTAATGAATCTATTTGTAACTTTTAAATGTTCTAAATATTTTATGGAACGTTTTTGGAGTAACATTCTAAGTAAACATGGGATTTCAAGGCATGTCATGGATTGTTATTGATATAATAAAAATATTAAATATATTATATAATTCACATGTAGTTTTATTGAAATAATGTAATAAATCCCTAGGGGAGGGTATTATGGGAAATCTATGGCATCCTTAAAATCAATAATACGGGATTTACCCTAGGTGCATATTTTTTCACCATTTGGTGCTTTATTAAAGTGAAGTTGTGGGTGACAATAATAAAATAAATTTATTTCATTATTATATAATGACTTTGAACTAATCCCCTAATGGAAATTCAATGTTGTATATGAACCCTAGGCTTATCAACATAACCCTAGTGTTCTTGAGAGGTCTATATAGGATACCATTGTGGCATCGACGGATCGTGGGGAAATGATTTTCACCACTAGGATCGTTTATGTCAACGGAGTCTATGGATCATGCTAACGACAATGACCTTGAACCATTCATTATCAACGATCAATCCACAACTGAAGTAGTGAATTTTTTATTTTTAATTATTATTACTTATTTTTTACCTAAGTCGAACGTGAATAAATTCCCCAATAATGTAATTTGTGGGTCAATCATTGGATTATGGTGAATGAATCTATCTTCACAGGATTAAGAATTGATTATATTTGTCTTTTCTTATGTATACACATAGTTTATTGGAAAACCAAAATATATTGAGGCCACGCTTAATAATGGATGATTTCCATTCATCTATTTTATATTTTCAACAATTTTTTCAACTATTCTTCACACGTTCATCATTGAAATACCCTTTAGATAGAAATTCAATAAATAGTCTATGAATGATCATTATGCAGTCATTATTTGGCCCAATGGATCATTACCACAGGTTCTTATTGAGGAATGATTTCCTAAAATAGGTATGATGTTAAATATGGGAAATTTATATTTATATAAGATACCCACATGTCACATTTATTGAAGTTCTAGTGATGCAGTTTTATGGTGGGTTTTTATAGGGTGAAAGGGATAGTAAGATTCTGGCCACATGAGATGATTTAGGTTCATTCAACTTAAATCCATATTTATTGGGGGGGAGATTGGTGGTTGGATGAAAGTAGGTTTATGATAGAATAATCATATGGAATAGTAGTGGGTTTTATAAAATCCTGGTATATAATATGTGTACTTTGAATAATACACATCATGTGAAACCTTGGCTTTGACGGCATGGGTTTTTGAGAAAACAAAATATCAAATGTCGTTTGGCACCTAAAAACTATTTGACCCATAAATAGAAACCCATCTTCTACCCTAGGGTTATATGGGAATATAAATATCTATGTACAAGAACTTGTCTAGAGTACAAGGGAATGACCATGTACTCAGTCTTGGAATGGTAAATATGCAAGGCCAATGTACACAAACAAGGACAAAGAACACGAGAATGAGATTTTGATCACTATCATGGAAATAGGAAGGACTGAACATAGAATTATACATTATTACCACCTAGTAAACACTGTGTACTTTCACTTAGGTAGTTTGAGGCCCACAATATTTTCAGTGTAGGCCGATATCTCTATGATTGATTACCTATATTCGTCCCTATGAAGGTACAAGGAGGAATAATTTCATGAGGAAAGGATGTAATAACCTCTATGAGATTAGTCTCAAATAGATTTCATGTATGCATCAATGTGGTTTATGTTGTGATCCTTTATCATTTATTCATATTCTATAGTTGTGGTTTTAGGAATAATCATGAACAAAATACACAGGTGTATAATACCATTCCTAGCACCTTATTCAATATAAGTTCAGGAATAACTCACCAAACTGTAGAGAAACACATTATATGTGTATCAATATATTCTAAGTAAAACATGAAATTCTTCAAGGTGGTCCTAATAGACACAAACTCTCAGATGATTTCCATCAGTGTTATCATACGTGTAGAATTTTCTCTCTCATATAAACATTACTTTAAATCCTTTAGAAGAATATTTGGAAAGCTAGTTGGTTATTAATTTACCTTAAGACATAGTGTGTATCTTGAATATATTTGGGTTATTATTATATGTCTCATACTTTGATTGACATTAATTTGTCATGGTGAGTTTAATAATCTATTGATTCTTTTGTTTGGTGATTTTAGGGTTTCTTATGAGGAATGGATATACTCACACCATCATGGGATCTACCAAATCATGTCTTGTCTTATACAGACTAGAATATTTTCTTTGGACTCATAGGGGGACCGATAGTATGCATGGAATAGTTGATTTGATAGAATATGAGTTTTACCATAAGATTAATTTCATAGGAATCCACTTCTTCTTAGTAGGTTGAACTCTCTTTACATCTTTGGTGGAATTTTATTCGGTCCTTTAGGATTAATTGTACTTGTTTCATACTGTGATATTGGACATATATTTATACATGCATTGTGGTACTAGTGTTGGTTTCCTACCATGGATTATTAGAGGTGGGCTTGGGGTTCCACACTCATCTTACCATCCACCAGATGGGACCCAATGGGTCGGGTCATTAGAGAGTGGTATTAGATGGAAAGACCCTTACCCTAGTATTTACAAGTCAGTGCCTTACTTTTCTACATTGTCATGGATACAAGAGTTGAATCCCAAAGGATTGAACAGTTAAGTAGTTTTTGAAGTGAGATTACATACATGAACTTTACACTATATATTAAAACAGAAAATACAACAAATAGAATACATTTAGAACACCCTTATTCTCCTAGATTAACCCTACATATCATTATTAATATACATCTTTAAATCCTAGGAAAAATGAAACATTAGAAAGGGGTGAGTTAAAATGCTTAATGTGGTTATGAAATACAATAGAAGATAATATAAACATGAATGATAAGGCTATGTGAATAACTAAAACACTTTACATTAAAACATAATCCTGAGCATAATATATAAGGAATAAAATATGACTAAGGAATTTTATATAAATAATCAAACGAGAATAAAACATTACCTTGGATATTCTACTAGTCTATTAATCACTTGGGGTAAAAATTAAGAACAACATAATGAGATAATGAATGATGTCATACATCATAAACAAACCATCATGGCCTCATCCAATAAGTATACATAAATGGGTAAGGCTTCAGCCAAATCATGTTCCAGTTTATCTGATGAGACCTATTGAAGCATCAATGGACTATAATGGGCCTCACCTATTACATACTAAGTCCAATTAATTCCTTATATTTCAAATCAAAATATATAATTAAATCTAATTTTACCATTACACTGTTAAATATTTTAATCATAATTATATATGAAAGTACTCTAGTAAAATCATTGACAAATTCTTGAGAGAAATACCATTTTTAATTTTATAAAGAAGAGTTTGTTTTGGAGAATTCACTTTTATTTTTTAGAAAATAATATTTTAACATGTATATAAAAGAAAAAAGGGGTGGGAAAAATAAATTATAATCCTACCATAAATGATTTCCAATTGAAGTGAAAAAACATAAAAATAGCTTTTAAGAAATTTTCCACTATAGTGATGTTTAATGGGAAATTCTATAGTATTTAAAAAATAAAAAGTTATAATTTTATTATAAAACAAGAATTGAAAAAAAATTATTTTTTCATTCTTAAAATATTTATTTTAGAAATATAATTCTGGCTTAGAATAAACTATGGTGTGCACCTGAAAATGCGTATAAAACTAGGAAGTTCCCTTAAATTGTTATTGCTTATCAAGAATAATTGGGAAGGGAACCGAATAAAATATTTTATATCCACTAAAATAATAGTAAAGTGATCTACATACATATTTTTGGAAAATATAAATCGAATTTCTAAGAAATATAAAAAATTAAATTGGAATTTGATTTGGATAATGAAAGAAAAATGTAACACGAATGAAAAAATGGAGGTTTGGGAAAAATCCCTTACCCATTGGAAAAAAGTCAATCCATATGATCTATAGAATTAATGACCATAAAATAATATAGTTGGTAGGAGGGGACACTCAATAGGGGGGTGAATTGAGTTCAAATTAAAAATTTCTGTTTAAAAGATTTATATTAAAAATCCATCACTTTGAATAATAAGGTAAACTGTATTGAATTTGTAATACAGTAACAGATCAGTTAGGTTCTAAAGAGATTGATCAGTTCTTAGTTAATCAAATCTAAAGATTATATTATATTTTGAAATTAACCTAATGGGTTACAATAAATACAAACAATTTCTAGTATAACTATCAGAGTCACTTTAAACAAGATTTGTATTTAAAGTACCTAAAAGCGGAATATTCAATATAGTTTTAACCAAAATAAGTAACCACAATAGTTTTAACCAAGAGGTTTAGTCTCAAGTTTAGAGGTAGTCCTCTCAAACAATTTTATATAAATTATAATCCACACCCTGGATCGGAGTTTACAACAATACTCAGACTGTACTCGTCCTCAAACCTCTACCACAGTTTTATATAGGAAAGAAAAAATAAAAATAGCTCACAAGTTATCCAGGTCCTCATACCTCTACCACTATCCACAGTGGGTCACAAGAGTGTAAGGGAAATATTGATATAGGATTTATAAATCATGTAGTTAAGAACATGATACAGTGTGTGCCTAAAAATACAGAGCACACACACTGCTCAAAATGTAAATGAATGAAATACAATAGAGTTAAACAAATAGATATGAGTTTAGAATTCTCTATGTGATTTGAGTGAAGCTCTGGACTCCTCGGATTGATGCAGATGAAGCTTTGATTCCCTCTCTAGTTTTTGTAAAGAAAAATAGTGTGTCATTTTTGTATTTAACTTCCAGGTCCAGGTTGATCAGCTTGATTAGGTTGAGTGTAGATGAAATTATTGAAGCTCTTTACTCCTTGAATGATCAGGTTCTACAGATTCAATATGTATTCTTCCTTCTACTTTTTGCGTGTAAGTCCTTGTGTATCTCAACAAGATTGTATCATATTTTCATGGAAATACTGACAAACCTGTCTTAAGTAGTTTGAGGTTCCCATATATATATCTCCAGCTTTGTCAATGGGAATTATTACCTTTTTCCAGGTACGAGGTATGGTTCCTGATATTCCAACGACTATCATTAATTAATAGTAGATTCATTAAAAACATCAAATATAACCATTTCTAAATGAAAAAAATAGAACTAGAGTTTAAATAAACAGTGACTGGTTTCCATCAGTGGCTCTTAGTATTAGTGAGCTTGTATCGGTGGACTTGATTCAGTAGGACTGTATCAGTTGCAGTTACTCTTTATAACGGTAGACTATATATCAGTGACAGTGTCTCTATATCGGGATCTACTCTTATCAGTATCTATTTTGTGTTGCTAGAATTCTTGTATCAGTGGATCTCTCCATTGGTAACTCACCTATATCAGTAGTTACTTGTATAGGTGTCTTTCTCTGTATATCAGTGGACATGTTTCGATGGGTTTGTCTGTCTGTATCGGTAGACTTGTATCGGTAGGTCTGTTTTTTTATCAGTCGACTTGTATCGATAGACTTCCTATTGGTAGCTATCTGTTTGTATTAGTAGCTCCTAATTATAACAGTCGATTCTGTCTATCAGTGATCTTTTCTTATCGGTAGACTGTGTATCGGTAGGTCTGTATCAGTGATTCAAAAACATAATACATATCTATTCTATGAAAATCATATTCAGATTAAGTTAGTATTATTTCAAAAAAATTATGAACATAGATAAACATTGATTAATATATTTCAATGATTATTTTGAAATTTTTGTCAACTCAATATTATGATGACATAATTCAACATATATATAGGATTATCAAAACATAATGAAACATAAATGAGATTATCAAAACATGTGAGGTCAAAAATCTCTCCCTTTTTGATATTCACAAAATATGGTATTCTAATCCAAAATAATCATTAATATAAATGTATAAAATACATTGGGTCTCACTTCTCAGTGTGAGTAATGGCATTTCCAAATGTACCAGAGAATAGGGTTTTACATGAAAATGTATCAAAGGTATGAAACAACTGTATCATAGGTAGGATATATAATGCTCATATTTCTCCCCCGCTTGTGATTAGAAAAAGTAGTAAACAATGGGGGAGATAAGTAACAGAAGTTATATCATATATATTTCTTGGGGCCAAAATTATAGAGAAATAAAAAATTGAGGCAAAAAGAGTACAAGAGATTCTTATCAAATTTTTGAGACACTATTCAATCCACCTCCACATCATGTGATTTGTATTTTCCCCTGCAGTCAGAAGTGGATTCAGGCTGGGATGATGCAGGTGGAGGGTTGGGAACACCAGTGACAATCAGAGGACGCTGAGCTACTTATATAGTGTATGGCCTATAATGTGGATTTCTCTGGGTGATCATAGGAGAGAGACATCTAATTACATGAGCTGATGTTATATGAGGAATGGAGGCAGACTGAGTAGAGGCAGGAAAGGATGGAGGTACAATGATAGGGTTACTTTCGACATGAAAAAATAGCTGCAACAAATTCCTAAAGTCCATAATGATTCCTCCGCCTCTTTCCATAGCAGAGATAAAAAGTCATCCCTATTCTCCATAAACTTGTCTAGAGCAGGAGTCAACTCCCTGAGCTTGCTTACTTGTTCTCTGAAATCCTGAGTGACTGTAGGTATTTTCATGTTATCTAAGAAAAGTTTGAAGGGATTGTTCAACTGATGATTAGTGTAGATCCTTTGGAAAAAGTAATCCACTTTGTACATTACTTATTTCTGAGAAGCAGTGGCCTCTCTCATAAAATTATTAACAATTTTCCCTATATACCTAGTGGTAGTCACTACTTTGGTCAAGGCAGCAGTTTCTACAAAGCCACTGGTGGAAGAATGTTCAATCTCTTCTCTCATCACAGCTCAAATTTGATAAATATCCAAAGAAGGCCTGGTAGTACTCAGAGGTGCAATAGTTATGGCTGCTATTTCTTTAAAAGATTTGGTCATCCCACTTATGTGATTTTATTCAACAGAGTCCTAGGTGCTGACATGATACCCCATGGAACTCTTAAATATCTCAATAAATGATACCATCTGGCTAACTACACTTTTTAAAAATGCCAAATCCTTGTCTACTTGAGATTTAGAGCTCATATAAGACTCCATTGAAATAACTGATTTCTTTAGAGATTCAACATCCTCTTCCAAGATTGAAATTTGATTCTGAATGCCTGGACGTCATCCACAACACCAAATACTAATTCATTCCTCACATATTGAATAGATGATATTAATGAGGTTTCCATTCTTCTAATATCTTCTATAAAATAGGTCTTGAGATCAGACTTCAACTGGTTCAAATCATATTTTCTTACCATATCCTCAGGTAAATTTTCAGAAAGGAGATTATAAGTTACATGAGGTCTATTTGTGGGTGTCTCATCTTCTGAATAAGGATAGTCCAATCACAAAACTAAAAAACCTAGGTATTTGGCCTAGTCTACAATCTCATGAGATACTAAAATAGTACCATGTTTGATGGGATTCTCCCCCTCAATCTGTGCATTCACCTGAACATGTATATTAACATCAGCTTGAACAGGAAGGTCATCCTCAGAATAATCCTCCACAACAATCTCCATTTCTGCAATAGGAGGCTCATTAGGAATAAGTGTAGGTTCTGCCATCTCAACAAAAACAACCACTTCAGGCGTAGCAGAATACCCAATCAGTGGACTTAAGCTCAAAATAATCTCATCTGATCTATCAAAAACAGGTTCTTTATTTTCATATACTTTTTCCTCTTTATCTGGAGTAGGCTGGTCTTCCTCATCAATAGGGGGTTTTCATTGCTTACTCCCAACATAATTTCTGTTCCAGATGATACAACTTCAGAAACTGGACTTGGAGGAAAGTTTGGATTCCTTATATCAGCTACAGATGTATCATCCTTTTCATTATCATCACTCTACTGAGGTTCCTCTTCATTAGATCCTAGACCTGGATCTCTTCTATCTATTGGCCTATTGGGATGGTCAACAGGGTTGAACTTATCACACACCCTATCATCATCAATAACACATTTCCTTCTCCATGGGTTCCAACCAATCTTCATATACTTAAAGATTGTGCTTGTGATGCAAAAAAATTTCCTCACAACTATAGTCTTATCCTGAGACTCAGCTACTTCTTTCACCATGATCGTTACAGAAATAAACTTTGCAAAGAATATAGAATTGGATTTTGACTTAGGCCTGGTCATATCCTCAATTTGGATCCCCAATAGCCAACACAAATTTATTTTGACACCATGAATTAGCAAATTGAACAAATAAATATCTTGGTATCTCATATTTGCAAAGTCCCCTCTTCGTGGACTTTGCACATGTTGGATTAAATTAAATAACAACTGGTTTTCTCCATCCATCTCAGTAGCTACTACCTTTCTTTGTGTGCCACTACCAGTGAGCTCTTCCAAAATAACCTCAAAGTCAAAAATGTCATTTGTAGGAGGTATGGTCTTTGAGGTATACCCAAATACACCCTCATTAGGGACTTTCAAACATTTATCCCATTAAACTGAAGAAAAATAAATTTCCTTGCCATTCACAAATGAAACTAATCGGTTTTCTTCTTCAGTCTTCTCAAAATGAAAAAAATCATAAAAAATCTTAACCAACTTCGGATAATGAGGTCCATTTTTGTTTGAAAAACATTCAAGCCATCCTTGTTCTTCCAATACTCTTAGAACAAATGACTTTCTAGGTAAGATCCATTCCACAATGAGTTCCTTTTTGATTACTACTTCTTTATTATGAAAATACATGTTCACTACACGCTTCCCCGACCTTGTTCTACATTAACTGCCACTAGCCTCAGGTCTTGTTTTCCATTTCTTCTCAATTTTCACATCCCTATCATCCCTGACTATCGGGAGTTTTGTTCTTTACATATCTAATCAAAGAACATAGAGTTACACGTAATGTGGGGTGTTCGAGAAGTGAGGATTTAAGAGAAGAGAGTTTGTGGTGGATTGAAATGTGACTATGGCATAGTTTTTATCATTGAGGAATCAAAATGTAATAAACAAAATTATACTGAAATCAATAAGATTTTTGGCTAAAGA
Source organism: Viscum album (assembly GCA_963277665.1). Classification (NCBI taxonomy): domain Eukaryota; kingdom Viridiplantae; phylum Streptophyta; class Magnoliopsida; order Santalales; family Viscaceae; genus Viscum; species Viscum album. The sequence goes on from OY728125.1 coordinate 230,182,110, forward strand.
AAACTAAAATTAGACAGTGCATGAAATATCGATAATAATTACCAGTAAGAACCATGACAGTGAGTTATATCTATAGTTGTGGTCTATAGCGGTGAGGTTTTCTAGCAGTGAGGTTTTCTAGTGGTGAGGATTTCTCTAATGGTGAGGATTTGGCTAACACTGAGGATTTGGCTAATAGTGAGGATTTGGCTAACGGTGAGGATTTGGATAATGGTGAGGATTTTTCTAACGGTGAGGATTTTTCAACGGTGAGGATTTGGATAGTGGTGAAGATTTGGCTAATGGTGAGGATTTGGCTAATGGTGAGGATTTGGGTAGTGGTGAGGATTTGGGTAGTGGTGAGGATTTGGATAATGATGAGGATTTGGCTAATGGTGAGGATTTCGTTCTACAAAGTATGTCATTCCTAACTCAAGTCTAATGTAACTTAAGCTATCTAAACATAATGGCTTGGTGAAAAGTTCAGCTAACTGATGTTCAGTACCTATAAATTCAAGAGTAATATCACCCTCTTTGTAATGATCTCTCAAAAAGTGGTTCCCTACATCATTGTGTTTGGTCCTAGAGTGAGATATTTGATTCTTAGAGATATTGATTGCACTAGTGTTATCACAGTTTATAAATACAGGTCTAAACTAATATTTGTAGTCCAATAATGTATGTTTCATCCATAAAATTTTTTCACAACAACTACCAGCAACAAGATATTCTGCTTCAGCAGTAGACAATGCAACAGAGTTCTGATTTTTACTAAACCAAGATACCAGGGAATTACCTAGAATATTACATGTTCCCAAAGTCCAATTTCTATCTAACTTGCAACTGACAAAGTCAGTATCTGGATTACATATTAAATCGAATGACTTTCCTTTTGGAAAACATATTCCTAAGTTAGTAGTATGTTTAAGATATTTTAAAATTATTTTCATAACAAGCAAGTGTGAATCTTTTGAATTAGATTAAAATATTTCACACATACACACACTAAACATAATATCTGGTTGACTAGCAGTAAGATAGAGCAGACTCCCTATCATACATCTATAGTTGGTTTGATCCAATGGTTTTCCAGTTTCATCAGCATCCAACTTACAAATAGTACTCATAGGTGTATCACTTTCTTTAATACTATCCAAACCAAAAACATTTTAAAGGATCCTTTTTATATTTACTCTGATTTAAGATAATACCATTTTCATTTGGAAAAACCTAAAATCCGTGAAAATATTTGAGTTCTCCCAATAAACTCATTTCAAATTCATTTTGCATACTCTTTTAAAAATCAATACCCAAATAATTTTTAGAATATCCAAACATAATATCATCAACATAGATTTATACTATCAAAACTTCTTTGGAAATTATTTTAATAAAGAGTGTTGGATCAGAAATCCCTTTAGAAAACCCATTTGAAATAAGTAAACTACTATTTCTATCATACCAACCTCCTGAGGATTATTTTAAACCACATGGAGCATTATAAAGCTTAAAAACTCGATTTGGTAAATGAGGATTAGTAAATCCAGGTGGCTATTCAACAAAAACATCATCAATTACAACACCATTTAGAAAATCACATTGAACATCCATTTGATATAACTTGAAATTTAGATGAGTATCACAAGCCAGTAGAATCATAATACCTTCTAATATAGCGACAGGTGTAAAGGTTTCCTCATAGTCTATTCCTTCCTCTTGAATATATCCTTGTTCAACTAGTCTTTCCTTGTTTCTAATTATATTTCCTGATACATCAACAATATTTCAAAAAACCCATTTAGCGCCTATGGTCAAAGTGTCCTTAGTTTTGTCAAATAATACCCATACTTTGTTTCTTTGAAATTTATATAATTTTTCTTGCATAGCTATTACCCAAAATTCATTATTGATTGAATAATTGATATTTTTAGGTTTGACGTTGAACATGATTTCTTAGAGAAGCTCTAGTTTGGGTACCTCTATCTAAGTTTCCCACAACAACATCTAAAAGATGGGTCTTTAGAGTCCTAGTTGGTCTGGTCAAGGTAGGGCTAGAGAATTTAGTTTCTTCTGTAGGTTTGGTTCCAAGAGAATCAAGTTCTGAAAAATTTCTAGAATTATGTGTTTTTATAGTAGGTTCACTACTTTTATCATTAAGGTCCAAAATAGACAAGTCTTCTTCAGGATTTCAAGAGAGGGCTTAGGTTCATGCGGATCATTTTCATCAAATTTGATATGTACTGATTCTTTTACACATTGGGTTCTTTTGTTAAAGACTCTATACGATTTACTGGTTTTAGAGTAACCTAGAAAGATTCCCTCATCACTTTTAGAAGCTAACTTGTCAAGATTATCCTTAGTATTGCGAATAAAGACTTTGCAACCAAAAACTCAAAAGTAACTAACATTAGGTTTCCTATTATCCCATAGTTCATAAGTGGTCTTATTAAGAATAGGTCTAATCAAGACTCTATTTATAATATATCATGTTGTATTTACAGCTTCTTCCCAAAAGTAAATAGGTAGGTCATACTCATTAAGCATAGTTCTTGCAATTTCTTGAAGGGTTCTATTCCTTATTTCAACTACACCATTCTGTTGAGGTGTCCTAGGGACAGAGAAATTATGATTGTATCCATTATGTGAGCAATATGATTCAAAATCATTATTTTCAAACTCACGTCCATGATAACTTCTTAGGGCCTTATTATTAAGTCCACTAAGGTACTCTATAGACTTGGAGTATTTAATAAAATAAAAGCACGCTTCACTTTTGTGAGCAAGAAAGTATACCCAAGTATATCTAGAAAAGTCATCTACTAAGACATAAACATCGTGTTTCCCATTCAAACTATGAATTCTAGAAGGTCCAAACCAATCCATGTGATCCAACTTGAGAGGTTTAGAAGTTGAAACCTATTTCTTTAATTTTAATTAAACATTATGTTTCATTCCCTTTTGATAGGGAGTAAAAACTTTGTATGATGGGAATTTTAGTTGAGGTAGGTCTCTAACTAAATTTTTCTTAGTCAGTTTCTTAAGTGAATGAACATTGTAATGTCCTAATATTCTATGCCATGACAAATAATCTTTATGAAAATCATTTAAACAGGTAACCATTTAGTTGGATAAAGAATTTAAATCAATAGCATATACATTTTCATTTTTTAAGGTAGTAAATACAAAAGCATTATTAGAATCAAATACATTGCAAGAATAATTTTCAAATTTAACATTAAACCATCATCACATAACTGAGACATGATTAATAGGTTTTATTTTAATCCATCAAAAAATAATACTCTAGAAATTAAAATTGAATCAGTGTTACCAATATGGCCTAGGCTAATGATTTTTCCTTTTGAATTATCACCAAAGGTGACATGTCCTCCAACATCTTTGATTAAACTTTTGAAAAATGAGTAATCTTCAGTCAGATGCCTTGAACATCCACTGTCCAAGTACCATTCCTTATTATAAGAACTCTTAAAGAAAGTCTCCTACAAAATAGGTTTAAAAAGAAGATGATTTTGGTACACATATTTTCTTGGGTCCCGACAGGTTAGCAAGAAAAACCTTATGCATCCATATTTGTTTGATTTGTTTCCCATAAATATCAGATTCAAAATATTTTGAATAATATATTCTGTATTAACTAGTATAATATGAAAATTTAGATAAAGCAACAGAATTTCCAAAACTGGAACTAGCACCAAACTGTCCAGTTTTTGGAAAAACTTTATTCTTAACAAGCTGCCTCTGTCCAAGTTGGTATCCTAAACTGGTAGTGTACTTTTGTGCAACTTGTTTCCAAGAATTTGATTTAGAATATTCTTTCCATTTGTGAACTCCTCTAAGTCTATTCTAAGTTGTTCATTGGACAATTTAAGTTGGCTATTATCCTTTAACAGTTGATAATTCTTTTCTTTTTCAATATTAAGATCATATTTAACAGTACTAGTCAAGGCATACTGTTTCTTTATGGACTTGTAATTATATTTAAGCTCATTACATATATCTTCTAACATATTACAGTATGCAAACAACTCTTCACTATACATATTCTTATAGTTAGAATCATCTCTAGAATAATAAAAATTTAAAGCAGGTGTATCAAATGTTACCTCAGATGTGTTTTTCATGAAACACATATTAGTCTTTTCAGATCTTTCATCCCAAGTGGAATCAGAATCACTTGAACTGTCTTCTGAAGCACTCTAAGTTTCATTCATAGTTTTCTTATATTCTTTTTCCTTGTACTAATATTTCTTCTTGTATTTTAACTTGGGATAGTCAGCTTTCACATGTCCTTTCCTCTTGCATTCATATCAGACTATGCCATCACATTTATCAGTCCCTTTCCAATCCATCTTCCAATAACCACAGTGGTCAAACATACACTTATAGTTTGGTTTTATGAAAAATTTCTTCTTCCTATAGAATTTCTTGAATCACCTGGTTATTTGAGACATTTCATCATCACTGTCTGAATCTAAACCTCAACTTTTTGAGCTTTCAGTAGGTGTATGAACATTCTCCTTGTCCTTGCTCTTCGAGGCAGTAGAATTAAATGCCACTAATCTCTTCTTAGGTTCATAATCATCCTCTTTTATTACCTTTAGTTCTTATTCATATATCATCAACTTACCTATCATCACCTTGACATGTAGTGAACTTATAACATTTGACTCTCATATTGATACTGATGTGCCTCTCCATCTTTTAGGTAGACATCTAAGTATTCTCATGATTTTATCCTTTTCTGGAACAACATTCACCAATGAGAACTTGATATACATGTCAAAAATAGGTTCATCATGCCTCATTTTAAAATTTCCATATGTAATAGTGTAAGTGTTTAATCTCATTTCTTTCACATTGGTTGTTACTTCCTAAGAAACAACCAAAGTATCACAGATTTCATGTGCTGTTTTACAAGAAGATATTCTGTTAAACTCTTCTTCTCTTAGAGAGCAGTAAAGTGCATTAATGGATTTGCAATTATTGTTGTAATCAAATTTTTAGCATCATCCCATGTAGATCTAGCAGTATTTTGAATCTCATACTCAGATTCTATAGTGGTACAAATACCAAATTCTATACTTTCTAAATGAATTTTCATTTTGATTTTACATTTGGCATAATTAACACCATTAAATAAAGGTGTCATGTTGGTAACAACACCTTCTAATATATTATGCAAAATTAGATTTTAGAAAATATATTGAAATAGATAAAATTTATAACTAATAGAAATTGAAGATCTTTAAGAATCAACTAAAATCATAGTTGAAAAAAATTGTTTGGAAATCCTTTATTAATAAAAACCTTTGATACCAAATGTTGGTTGGAGTGGACACTCAAGAGGGGGGTGTGAATTGAGTTCGAATTAAAAATTTATGTCTAAAATATTTATAATAAAAATCCCCCAATTTAAATAACAAGATAAAGAGTAGTGAATTTGTAATACAGTAAAGGATCGGTTAGGTTCTCAAGAGATTGATTAGTTCTCTGTTAATGTAATATGAAGATTAGATTAGATTTTGAAACTAACCTTCTGGGTTATAATAAATAAAAACACTTTCTAGTTTAACTATCATAGTTACATTAAAATAGATTTGTATTTAATGTACTTAGTGGTGGAATATTAAAGATTTTTTTAACCAAAATATGCAAGCAAACCAGTTTTAACTAAGTGGCTCAGTCTCAAGCTGAGACTTATTCCTCTAAAAGAGATTTATATAAACTATGATCCACATCTAGGATCGGGTTCTACAATAGTACTTAGACTGTACAGGTCCTCAGACCTCTACCACAGTTCTATGTGGGAAAGAAACAATAACAATAGCTCACAGGCTGTCCAGGTCCTCAAACCTCTACCACTTTCCACAGTGGGACACAAAAGTGTATTTGAACGATTGAGTGAGGTTTTAGAAATCCACTAGTTCAGCACAAGAGATAGTGTGTGCCTAAAAATAAAGAGCACACACACTGCTCAAAATGTAAATAAATGAAATGCAATAGAGTTAAACAAATAGAGATGAGTTTAGAATGCTCAATGTAATTTGAGAGAAGCTCTAGATTCCTTGGATTGATACAGATGAAGCTTTGAGTCCCTATATGGTTTTTGTCAAGAAAAACAGAGTGTCATTTTTGTATTTGACTTCCAGGTCCAGGTTGATCTGCTTGATTAGGTTTAGTGTAGGTGAAATTGTTGAGGCTCTTTACTCTTTGAAGGATTAGGTTCTACAGATTCATTATGTATTCTTTCTTCTTCTTCTATGCATGTAAGTCCTTGTATATCTCTAGAAGATTGTCTCGTATATGCATGGAAAGACTGACCATCATGTCTTTAGTAGTTCAAGGTTCCCTTATATGTCTCTAGCTCCGGAAATGGGAATGATTACCTTTTTACAGGTACGAGGTACGATTCTTGATATTCCAACAACTATCATTAATTAATAACAGATGCATTAAAAACATAAAATATGACCATTTCTAAAAGAAAACAATTGAACTAGAGTTTATAGAAATAGTGATTGGTTTCCATTGGTGGCTCTTAGTATCAGTGAGCTTGTATCAATGGACTTGAATCGGTAGGACTGTATCAGTGGTAATTACTCTTTATATTGATAGACTATATATCAGTGACAGTGACTCTGTATCAGTAGCTCCTATTATCAATAGCTCTTCTGTATAGCTACCATTCTTGTATCGATGGATGCCTCTATCTATAACTCACCTATATCGGTAGCTGCTTTTATTGGTGGCTCTCTCTGTATATCAGTGGACTTGTATCGGTAGGTCTGTCTGTCTGTATCGGTAGACTTGTATCAGAAGTTCTGTCTGTTTGTATCGGTAGACTTGTATTGGTAGACTTCATATCGTTAGTTGTCTGTTTGAATCAGTAGCTGTTGATTATAACAGTAGATTCTGTCTATTAGTGATCTTTGCTTATCGGTAGACTATGTATCGGTAGGTCTGTATTAGTGATTCAAAAAAATAATATTATATGTTCTATGAAAATGATATCCATATTGAGTGAGTATTATTTAAAAACATGTATAAACATAGATAAAAATTAATTAACAAATTCAAAAGGCTATTTTGATATTTTTTTCAACTCAATAGTAGGATGACATAATTTAACATATAGATAGGATTATCAAAACATATTAAAACCTAAATGAGATTATCAAAACAGGTGAGGTCAAGAAACACCTTGAATAACATGAAAATAAATAGATTTAGGATATGATACATAAATGGGTAGTATAAGTAAACCAAACACCAAAGATAGATGTGATTAAGGCATATCTCATAGAAATAAAAGTAAGTTGATAAAACCCTTACCTTTTTCTGAAAGTGTTCGACACGTATACTTAACATCATGGATAATCAGATAAAATCCATTAATTAGTTAATTCCGAATTTTTTTTTATTTTTTTTATTATAATTTTATTCAGTTCATTTATGTACGTCTTTATGAGTTATATGATAAACAGTTATCATTTGAGAGTGTTCATTTCTTTAGTCTTCATGATGGGTTTACTTGTATAGATTTATGATAAATCATTTAAAATGAGAATAGTTTCCTAGAGTAGAAATTATATTTTATTAATGAACATAAAAAATATTAAATTTTCATACATTTCATTCTCTTATATGGTATTATGATGAATCATTAGATAAATGTTTAGTGATAATCGTTTATATTTTATTGGCATTTTTTTGATCATCAAGAACAAGTTTTGTGATATTAGTTAATATTAGGTTTATATACAGGTTAACAAATATTAAATAAGATTTATTGAATATATTATATTCTTTTATAACCATAAAAATTGTATTATGACCATTCATGCAGGCTTAATTGAAAAATGAAAATACGTTGTTCGCGAAGGTGGAATATCGGTACCCACCAACCGATTTTTTCATTTATAGAATAAAAGGAAGATGAGAAGAGGAATGATGGTGGATTTTCAATTGAAATAAAAAATTAAAGTATATATAAGATAATATAGTTATAAAGAATGTTTTTATTGAGTATGTGAGTATAGAATAATAAAGTAAAATAAATTGAAAAGAAATTAAATGGAAATGAAATAGGGTTTTACTCTTGAATTGTTCTCATTGAGAACCTCCTTAAGGGGCTTGGTTTTGGTATTTTGTTGAGATAAAAGGATCTTATATGTGGGAAAAAGACTTGGGAAGAAGATTTTATAGGAATTGGAAGAGATTAAAGGAAAAATAGGTTCCAGGAGAAGAGGTGGTGAGGGGTTGTATTTGTAGTGGTGGAAATGTGTGTTTTCTCATTGTTTTATTTATTAGTTTATTATTTTACATCAAGAATATGAATAGATTGATCTTTATCCCTAAATATGATAAAATAATGAAGGATAGTTTGAGATTATGGGCTTACATCTTCCATATATCAACTAAAACTAAATAAATCATGTATTTGTTAAATATCATAAATTATTGTATTGCACTAATCATAAACAAATCAATAATTTAAAAAAAATTAAAAAATTACCCTAAATTTTTTTTAATGTTTATATTTTATAAAATAACTCCATTTTTTGAAAATAGTTTTCTAAATATTAGAAACTTTTTTTACAATAAAATCATCATTTTTTTGAAAATTACAAATTCTAAAATTATAACTGATTTTATTACACTTTAAAAAATTAATTAAGGTCTCATAGAATTGTCTTATAATAATAATAGAAAATAATTTTAATTTATTAACATATTTTATTAAAATAATTTTTTTAATTCAATCATTATATTAATTATAAATTTTAAATTAAATTTAGGTATCAAAAAAATACCAACACTTAATTTATCATTTTGAAAAAATGTATTTACTTATGTTATGATATAAATATACCATATATGAATTTATAAGATACGTAAATATTATTTATACATTAATAGTTTATTTTATTGTTATAATGGCCACATTACAATTCCTAACATTCAAATTATTATTCCAATAGCTATTCAACAAAAATCAAAATTATCAGAAAAATAAAAAAATTAACCAAAGTATCTTTTTATATAATTATTTCAAAAATATTGTTTATTTTTTGAAATATAATTTATAAAATTTTATAAATTTAAATTTAAAATAATTTCTCATTTAAAGGACGGTAAAAATACATTGAAACAAATATATCCTTTTAATATGTAAAATTGGATTTATTTTTATCTTATATCTCTAAAAATATTTTGTATGAATGTATAAATATTTGATTAAATATATTATACTTTAATTTCAATATTATTTTTAATTAATATATTTTAATAAAATTTCATTATAGTCATGAAAATAGTTTTTTTAAAAACATATCCTTTATGTTAAATTAGTTTTCATTTATAATTAATTAGTAAGCAATGAATTAATTGCATACACATGTGTAGTCTATATTGCCATAATTTACATTATTTCATTCATTTATGCCATTACCAACATAGAGGAGAATATATAATAATTAAATAATAATATTTAATCAAATGTTAAGTTCATATGTTATCAATGTTGTTAAATTTTAAAACGGGCATACTGTAAAATCTTAGGATGTTACATTCTCTCCTTCAATAAATTGAATCCTAAAAATTTGAGATTTGACATAAAAATAAGTGGTTGAAACATAAAAATTAGTTTATGGGAATCCCAAATTAGAAAATTAGGAAAAATAAAATATCTTTTTAAAAATTTGGATAGGGAAAAGCGATTGTCACTATGAAACTAGGACTTCAGGTAGAAAATAATTTGTGTAAAGTGATTGCATGGACATTGAAGAGAAATATATATATCAAGTTATGATATAGAGTGATAGATAACATAGTCCTTATAATGTTAAAAATAAAAAAACCATAAATCTTGATAGGGGATAAAAGAAATTGTTTTTGTCAGAAAGATAAGTAAACAGTTAATTTTTTGGTTTCAAAATTGTTTTCATAGATTTTTCAGATTGTACAAGTATTTAGATAAACTTAATGGATTACTTTCAATGTCATAGGTATAATCACATCCTATGGTTGTGATTATATCTATTTTCACTTTATCCTTTTCACCTTTAAATAAATGTTAAAGAAGAATTCTTCACACCTGAACCATTTTTAACGAATCATATTGTCCTTAAGTCATTCCTTCAACCAAAAAAATATTTACTGAAACTAATGAGGTTAGAAAATTTAATCTATTAAAAATAATTTACAAAGTTTTAATTGATCCATTCCTCATGTACATAACCTTAATACTCATCAAAAACATGTTTGTACACATTCAACGACAAAAAAATAGAAGGAATGTCAAAAAAATTCCAAAATAAACATAACACTGGATTCTTCAAATAGTGTATCTATTAATCCCGCATACCAAATATATTATTACCTTGTTCACAATTAAAACATTATAAAACATGAATACTTTATAGAGTAAAAACTCAGGTTTTCCTTAAATCCCAACATCTAATTATTCCAACAAAAGAGAACCCATTAGATAACTAACCACATTCTTGGTCACCAATACTATCCCATTAACAACTATTAAATATTATATCATTATAAAGAACATATTTATCATTATATATCTAAAGTAACATGTTTTCAATATGTTCAACTTACAATAAAATCAATTCTCTAGATTACTAGTGTTATTCTTTACATGCTTCAAATTCCTTAAAGAATAAGTATTATAGTACAATCCTTATATATATCATGATTCTTATAGCCAAATAATTATTGAGAAAATAATATAATAATATAAAATTTTAATTAAAACACAAGAATATTAATCATTATTCTTTATCTATGGTAGTAGAGTAAGCTTGAACATGATCAATTATCTACTTTTGGTTCATATTCCATTGATGATTAAGACATTGATTTGTGTAGTGTCTCATATCCTTAGAGTTGAATCACTAGAAATTGGATAATACATTCATTTCCCTATAATCATGATCATGGTGGCATTTTTCTATACACTTGAAGAAATATCTCTTTCCTCTTAAGTATATACCAATATCATTCCTTCCATAATTATAATATGTGGGAAAATACTTCTTTACCTCCTTACCATTATATATATTTTTGCTTCTTTTCCTATTATTCTCTTACTTCCCATTAAATCCATAATACATGAGTAATTCTTTATCAATTATTTAGAACACGATATTTTTTACTCCCATGATGAGAATATTTGGATGAATACATCCCATCTATGTATTTGAATAATCTTATAAATTTTTTTATTTTTCTTACTCTTTAAATCACATGCATTGGTTAGGCTCACATTCATTCTACTAGGTTGAATTTATAAACAATGGAATACACTAAATTTGGTTATAAATTATAATTTATAGTCATGAACTATAAAAAAAATAATATAAATTGAAAATTTATGCATAGAAAATATCATATTCATAAACATGGTTTCCATGAAAACATATTTACTTATAAATCCTTCATTATGATTTTAAAAAATGTTAATTATCTTAAGAATATCACTCAAATGTGTCAAATCTGGTGTGTGGTAAGGCCTGTTTTCATGTACCATGTTATGCTGCGTCAGTCCCGATACACCTCATTGGAGTTTTTACCCGTAGGCACATGTTTTATAACCATTTCCACTTGTAGTATCTAGACAAATACTTTTTTCTACAAATCCCCACGTAATATCTTCCTTACCAATATTCTTGGAAGATATCATATGCTTATCCTCAGATAATATATTAGGGATATTTTCTCTAATATAGGATTTACAAATCCTATTTTCCAAATTCTACAGTAAACATTATATAATACCCATTATAAAGACCCTAACCCCAATATCTTAGTTCAAGTTCTGTACTTTATTAAATTGGCATAGATACAAGACTCTAATCAGAAAAGATTGATTAGTTTAGAATTCTTTAATGTAAGATTACATAAATTAAATTTAAACTACATTTTCAAATATAAATCAGAAAAAATATATTCCTTTTAAAACACCATAATTATCCTAGCTTAATCATACATTTAATTCATAATATACATCTTTTCATCCATTGAAAATAAAACATAAGAAAGGAGTTATCTTAGATTCCCAATAAGAATAGGAAATAAATTGGAATATAATTCAAATGTGAAACATAAAAAATGGTGAATAACTAAAAACACGTTCCATTAAAACATAATATTTAGAATTATATGGTAGGAATGAAAGCTGAATAAATAATTTCATATAAATAATCCCATGTTAATGAAACCTAACCATGGACACTATACTAGTCAAATATTCACATGGGATATCAATTATGAATATCCTAATGAGGAAATATATAATGTCAAACATTATAAACATACCATTAAGACCAATACCAATAAGTCTACATAAATGGGTATGTCCTTGAACAAAACCTAGTCTAGTTCCTCTCTTAGGACCTATTGATGTATTAAGGGGCTATAACAAAACCTTTTCATAAAATACTAAGTAAAACACATTATTATATGTTGAATAAGAATATATTTTTAAATAAACGTGTCTCTTACCACATTGGAATATTTTGATCATAATCATTGATGAAGGTACTCTAATAAAATGATTGTGAAATTCTTGGGAGAAATAAAAAAAATCACTATAAAGAACGGTTTTTTTGGAGAAATAATTTGAATTTTTCTTAAAATTAGATAGAAATATGCATATCCTAGAAAAGAAAATTCATGGGAAAAAATTATATTTTAGGAATAAATGATCTCCAATTGAAGTTAAATCATGTAAAAGTTGCATTTATGAAACTATTAAAATGATCATCTTTATTGTGGTTTAATGGAAAATTCTAAATAATATATAAAACAGAAAAAGGAATGTAATTTATATAAAACCGAAAATGAAAAAAGATTATTTTTTCCTGATTAAATTAGTTATTTTATAAAAATAATGGGGTCTTAGAATATATTATATAGTTCACAAGAAAATGTGTTAGAAACTGGAATCTTCCCTTAAATTGGGCTTTCTTATAGGGAAGAATTAAGAAGGAGACCTTATAATATCATGTATTTCACAAAAAATAAGGATAAAATGATCTTGATAAAAGATTTTAGTACATATAAATGGATTTTAGAATAGGTATATTAAATTGAATAAGAAATTAATTGGTGTAAAGAGAGAGAAAGCGTAAGACGAATGAAAAAATGGAGGTTCGACAGAATCCCTTGGCACTTTGAAAATAGTAAAACCATATATCCCATAAACTTAATGACCATTGAATAATTAATTATACCATGAAAATAAATAGATTATATGTAATATATATCAATGGAATGTATAAACAATATAGACAAAATAAATTGTGGCAAATAAGGCATATCTCGGAGAAATAAACGTGAGACGAGAAAACCCATACCTTATGTCTCAATGCATTCTACACTTGTATATAAGATCATGTATAATCAGATTAAATCCATTAATTTATAATTTCAAAAACATATATACGTTTATTTTATTTACAATAATTTTATTATGTTTATTTATAGCCTTTTATATAAGTTAAAAATACAATTTTAACATTTCTGGTCGTTTGTTTCTTTTGTTTTCATGATCTATTTACCAGAATTCATGAATGGAAAATAATATAGAATGGGAATAGTTGTCCATAATTGAAATTATATTTTTTAATTAACTTCCACAATATTAAATGTATATATATTTTATTCAGATATATTGTTTGAGGATAAATCCTTAGATAAAACATTAGTGATAATCATTTAGATAATTGAGGCGTTTTTTCAATCATAGCGAACTAGTTTTATTTTATTAATTAATATTATGTATATAAAATAATTATAGAAATTAAAATAAGCCTCATTAAATATAATATAATATTTTATAACTATAAAAAATGTTTTATGACCATCCTTGAAGTTGTAATTGAAAAAACAAAAACACGTCATCCAAGAAGGTAGTAAATCGAGACCTCGAAGACAATGTCTTCATTTTTAGAATAAAAGGGAGATAAAAAGATACTTGTTGGTCAATTTTACATTTATAGAATATAATTCTAGTATATATAACAAATTATAGGTATCATACATATTTTGACAATTTAATTGGGGATAGAATAAAAAAAGAAATGAAATTTGAATGAAATTAAAAGAAAAGGAATGGGATTTTTACATCTTGAATTCTTTCTTGGAAAAATCTATTTAAGAAGTCAGGATTAGATATTTGGTGCATAAAATGGCTCCAGGGCATGGAAAAGATAAATTAGAATAATATTAGTCTGGAATTGTACAAGATTAAATGTATAATTGTTTGAGAAGAAGAGGTGGTGGGGTGGTATTTATAATGGTGGGGAGGGGTCTTTTCTCATTATTTTTTATTAGTTTATGATTTTGCATTAAGAATATTATCATTTTCAGAATTATAAGTAAATATATTAAAATAATTACTTATAGTTGACTATTATGCTCTTACATCATCCATACATCATCTATGACTTAATAAAACATGTATTTGTAAAATACGACAAATTACCGTATTTCACTATTCTCTAAAAATAAATTTTTTAAAAAATATCCAAATATTTCACCCTGAATTTTTTTATGTTTATAGTTAAAAAATTAACTTCATTTTATTAATATAATTTTATGAATATGAGAAATTTATGTTTCATTAAAATCATCATTTTTTTTGAAAAATTCCAATTTTTAAACAATAACTGACTTTGTAGTGAGTTGAAAAATTATTTAGGGTCTCCTAAAATAATATTATAATAAAAATAACAAAAATATTAATTTTTGAATCCATTTTATTAAAATAAGTTTTATTTTAAATCATTTTATTAATTATAAAACTTTAAATAACAATTATTTATCACAAAAAACCACCACTTAATTTATCATTTTTAAAACATTTATTTACTTATTCCAGGATATAAATATACAATATTTTCATTTATAAGATAAAAAAATATTATTTATACTTTAATAGGAAATATTATTGTTTTAATTTCCCCTTTAATATTTTTAACGATCAAATTATTATTCCAACGGTCACATTACTATTCATAAAAAATGATACATATCAAAAAAAATACCATAAATTGAACCAAATTAAATTTTCATATAATGATTTCAAAAATAATATTTATTTTCTCAAAATATAATTTATTGATTTTTAGAAATTTATTTTTAAAATAATATCACTGTTAAAAGGAATAACATCTACGTTTAGAAAAATATTTCCTTTTATGAGTAAAATTGGATTAATTCTTATCTTATGCCTCAAAAAATATTTTGGATGGATATAAAAGTATTTGAATGAATATATAATATAAAACATTCATTAATAAATTTCACTAGTATTGTTCAATAAAAGTTCTTTGTTGTCATAAAAATACTTTTTCTAAAAATACATCTTTTATGTGCAATTGTTTTTCATTTCTAATTAATCGGTAACCAATGAATTAATTTTATAAAAATGTGTAATCTATATTTTAATAATTTACTTAATATAATTCATTCCCATTATTCCTAAAACCTTGAATAAAAATATTATATTTAAATAATAATATTTAATCATTTTTAAGATCATAAGTTATCATAGATGTTAATTTTAATAAAAGGCATACAACAAAATCTTGGGGTGTAACATTATAAGTGGGTATTCTTAGAATAGTAGTTTGGATATTGTATGGTTTGGAGGATTATTTTCGGAACTTTTAAATCCATGTTAAAGTAACTTGAGGTCATCTCTTATGTAAATGATTCTCGTTTTGGTGCATCAACGAATATATCCATTCACCATGAATCTGATAACCTTCTTATGATATAGTTAAATATAAGAGTTTATTGTATGGACGTAATTAGTAAATGCATCATATATGAATAGAGTGTGGATTCAATGACCATCATGAGTTAGATCCAAATATATACTCTCTAAATGTTGTACATCTTGTCTATTTCACGATTCCTCCTTTATGAGAGCAATTTGGGATACCATAGTAAGATCATTAGGATGATTCACATAGTGATAAGGATTACATACAAGGTCCTATATATGTGGGTGTAGCTATGGGTGGTTTTCTAGAAATCTACCACTCGTCGTGATGCAGGTTTCCCTGGAAGTGTTGGATAGAGATGTTTCTAGGATGTACCTGCTTTTTGAGTTTCAGATACACTGGGACCAAAAAATACTGGATGAAACATATTTCAGGACGCTACGGAATTTCTTAAGGTAGTAACTTGATTTTATCTTTCTAAGACACATCAAGATTAGATGGTGATTCTAGTGGATTTCCTTCTTCATGGTCCAATGGGGTGGTGGTGGAGTATAGTGAATCTAATTTATAATGAGGAGACTCTTTCATGGATTGAATATGACAATATATATTGTTATTATTTTTATACAAATAGGTTTTAATTTGTGTGTATAAATGATATTCTATAGATTTTTTGGGGCATCCTGAAAATAATAGAGTATTTGACGAGGTTCACTATCATCTCATGATACTCCATGGATATGGTTTAAAATGAATTCCTTCAGGGAGGAACGATCAATTATAGTTACCACATATATATCAAGTAAATTGTGGTCTATCGTTTCCTTCCTACTTATTCAAGAGTGATTAAGTGAACTTTAGTAGTTGACCGATTTTTGGTAGTACAGCTACCAGCAGCTACTATTGGTATTAGAAACTCTAGAGTTTATATATCCTTAGATGGTACATGATGTTAGAATCAGGGATCTGGGAGAGCTAGGTTATTCCAGAAAATGTCACTGTAAAGAGGTTCTATAACTCAATGATCTTGGTATGTGTACTGTTAGCTGATGAAGAGGTAGTGCTACTCTTGAGATGGTTATGGTCATCTCATGCAAGATTGTCTGAGCCACCATACAACTGATTAAGAGATAAATGATGGGATTCCTAGGTATAAGTAGTGGTTATATTAGGGAGGTATTCTGGGTGGATGATGTGGTAGAAGAATAGAGAGACTTTCAAGAGGTTGATGAAATTTTGATCTATTATGACAACCCAACCCAGGTGGTTCACAACATGCTTAGGGGGTTGGTGACTAGGGATGAAGAAAACTACTGATAGTGGTGGCCTATTAACTATAGGCTACATCAATGATTATAGATATGGTATTTATCTTTTTTAACATAGTTAAAATGTTTATAGAAATAATATCTATCCATTCATTTCTTTCCATATATCTTTTTTGAGATCTAGATATTCCAGTTGAGTCTTTAGCATGAACCATGTGATTAGAGACTCCTATTGGAGGAGAATCTGTGGGCACACACTTTTAATAGTGGTGTGACCTGAGTCATGGATAAGAAATATTCATTTTGGATAATTTAATATGATTCCTAAGGCCTTCCGATGTCATTATAGGTATGGGATAACTCTCCAGAGTTCCTGAATAGGTCGACTATTTTAGGTGGAGGATGTATGTGATGATGGTATGAGAATATCCTTAATTGGTGAGAAGGAAACTCAATAAAAGAATTATGGAATAATACATAGGATCATATAGACGATTAATATTCAATTATATAGTAT
The DNA here is from genome assembly GCA_963277665.1 of Viscum album. Taxonomy (NCBI): domain Eukaryota; kingdom Viridiplantae; phylum Streptophyta; class Magnoliopsida; order Santalales; family Viscaceae; genus Viscum; species Viscum album. The sequence goes on from OY728125.1 coordinate 230,199,644, forward strand.
CTCTTTTAGAGAAATATATGGATTGGGATTTCATATTCCTATAGTGTTGGCATAGTTTGAGAGCATATTCCCTGATGACATGTTATGATTACCTCCCCATTACGATATATACTTATTCAAAGAAATACACCTAAGAACTAAACTAATGTCTTAGCCATCATCTTAAATGTCTCTCAGAGATCCTCATGAGATGATGTTGTAGTTGGAGATGTTTCAGATGAAGGGATTTTTCAATCCCAGTTTGTCTTCCCTGGGTAGCCCTATTGTTGTTCACCAAGAATGCAGACAAGAGTTTGAGTTTTTGTGTGGATTATTGTCACCTGATGTTTTTTAAAGTTATTAATAAGTATCCACTATTGATAATCAGTTACCTCTTAGTGTGGTTCAATGTTATGGATTTTTTCTCAATTATTGACCCTAGGTCACGCTATCACTATCTTTGAGTTTAGGAAGTTGATATACTGAAGATGGAATTTCAATGTCAGTATAATTATTAAGAGTATTTGGTGATGTTTTTTGGATCATATAAATACCTAGTAGTGTTTATGGAGATCATAAACCAGTTCTTTCACTCATTCATTGAATATTTTGTAGTATTCTTCATCAAATAAATCCTATTGTACTCAGTATTAGGGAAGGAGCACATGATCAACTTTAGAATAGTCCATCAAAAATTATGAGATCACCGGCTTTATAGGATGATCTCAAATTGATAGTTATAAATTGAATTTATCCACTTCCTGGGACATGTAGTCTTATGGTAAGAAGTAGTAGTGAATCCAGTGAAGGATGATACAGTGAAATCATGGGATCCACTAAAGAGTATGACTGGGGTGAAAATATTTATTGGGCATTCTTGCAACTATTGAAGATTCATACCCTATTTTTTTCAGGATTGTAGCACCCATGGATATTTTGAATCAAAGGGTTTATCATTTCAGGAGGGATGAAATGTTATATAATTATTTTACCGAGGTTTTTATAAAGGCCAATTATAACCCCCATATCGATACAATCATAGGAGGGTGTACAATATGTTTTGTTTCGCAATGCCTCTCGTACTAGAAATGGATTTTCAATGATGCAGAAGTCGATAGTGATTATTTATGGGTTTAAAAAGATAATAACTCATGAGAAGCACTATGTGATCCATGATATATTTTTAGTAGTAGTGGCCTTTACCCTAAATATGTGGAGACACTCACAAAAGGATTAGTGGTTCATCGTCTATTATGACCACATGATCCGGATGTATTTTTTTCCCAAAAAGGATATTAACATGAGAAATAAGAGGAGGACACATTTCCTATAGGATTATTACATTGATATAGTCAATTATCATGGGAAGGTGAATGTGGTGGATGTTTTTCTCAGTAGGAGATTTTGTTCATAGTTGTTGAGCAAGTCATTGGAGTAGTTATCCTCATTACAATTGTTGTTGTTGGATGAGGATGGTGTGATGTACCTCCAGTTTATTTTTATTACCTCTCATCTTCTATATCATGTTAGGAATTATTATATTAGAGATATTAAATATTACATATTCCATTTTTAGTTATCCACTATACATTTTCTAGATGTATTTTTGTAACCTGAAATGGATATCATATTTTTCCTATGACATACCATGGTACTAATGGCATGGAATGAGGAGATTATGAGGGAGTTTTATACATAAACCTTTGTGGTATATCCAATTATGGAAGAGATGTACCTGGACCTTCAATGAATGTTTTGTTGGCCTGTAATAAAGACTTTTGTAGCTAACTTCATCTCACGATCTCTCACTTATCAACAGGTGAAGGTTGAGAACCATGTTCAGGTGGGTTTAGATTAACCCCTTGAGATGTAGGAGTGGAATAGGGAACATATATCTATGGGATTAATAAATTGTATTTTATTATTGTATATAGTACAATATGCTATTTGGGAGATCATAGAACAACTCACCAAGTCAGCCTACTTCCTATCGATCTTATAGAATAGTTTAGTAGAGTGATTGGGACCCCATTATGTGCATAATATGGTCTAGCATTATTGATATCCCTCAATAACAATTTTACTCCATGATTCTGAAGTGACATCATGATTATGTTGAGGATTGTAAGAGGTCTTTGGGATATAACATCATTTGAGAAATTTGTTTTACCCCTAAACTAACAGTAATGTTGAGCAGGGCATTCATGTCTTGGATAACATATTGTAGTCTTTTATGATGGATTTTGGTTGTAGTTGGGAGGATCACTTGCTCTTGGAAGAGTTTTATACCATAATAGTTACCATTTAACCATAAATATGGTATAATTAGAGGCCTTATAAGGGAGTACCTATAGGTTACCACAATTCTAGACTAATCCATGAAATTTTACAATCATCGGCCTAACATTTGTGAGGGTGATAATAGAGATAGAGTATTGCATATTGGAGAAAATGTGGACTGCACAGAGCTATGAGATGTATTATTATAATTGATAGATGAGGATTTTGGTGGTCTATGAGGGAGACCATGCGTTCTATAATGTCAAACCTTAACGAGGAATGTTGAGATTTGTCCAAGTTAGCATGTAATCATTGAGATTCATTTTCCATTTCTATATGTTTTTTGTGTTTGGAATGTTGGAATACCACTTACCCTTACCTCCATAATTAGACTGGGTACATAGTTTCTTCCATTTATTGTAGTTGAGGAGGTATGTGCATTACCCGTCACATTTTATTGACTGGGATGACCTAGAAAATGATGACAGAGCCACATTAAAAATGTACCTGATGGATACCTAGGATTGGTAGGAGAAGATCCCAAATGGGAGAGTGATTCCCTTAGTGTGTGTCTGATGGATGCAAGGAAATCTTCATGAGAGTACAAGGGAGTGGTAGAACAAGAAGTGAGCTCAATACCCTCACCTATTAATGTAGTTTTTTTGGGAAAGAAAATACCTAAGGATGAGAGAATGAAACTACTCTATATTTTCTGTTAAAATATTGAAATAATTTAAGGAAAATTGCCAATACTAGGCATTGAGTCATCATGGGATTTTGGAGCCTGAGGGTGCTCTCTATTAATATAATGTAAATATTAAATATATTATATCAAACTAATAGTTTATAATAACTACTAGAATAAATCCCAAATTTCGTTTCAGAAGATAAATATTATAGAACCATTAAATTTGGAATATGGGTTTTATCATTGGCATGATGTAATCTTTCTCGGTGTATTCCATTTCAATAAAGAGATGTTTCAGGGAAAAAATAAAATTAATTGATTAATTAAAAAACTTTTTATTTAATCATCATGACCTAATCCCCTATTATAAAATACTTGTTATAGTAAAACGCTTGGGTTAGATACATTACCCTAGTGTTCCAGAGATGGAATTGTAGGATAGATTTGTGGAATCAATAGATTATAGACCAATGATTAGTACTACTAAAATCATCTACTTCAATGAGGTTCATGGATCTCACCATTGGAAATGACCTTAAAACGTGCTTCATCAAGTAATGATAAAAAATAGAGGTACATAATTTTTTTACTGGGTTAATTCTATATTTTTTTACCCCATTTGAATGTGAATAAATTCCATAACAAATAAATTCATGAGTCGATCATTGGAATATATATTATGAATTTATCTTTTGTGTATTAGTAATTAATTATCATTACTAATTCTTAATAATACTCTATATTAATCACCCCATGAAAATGGATTGAGGACAAAATTAACAGTGGTTGGGGATTATTTCCTATGTTTTTGTTTTGTGCACTTCTAAAACCATTAATTATATGTTAATCATAGAAATTTCCTTCAGTTAGTAATAAACAATAATTGGTGAAAGATCATTTCAAAATTGTTCTTGGGAGAAATGGATCATTACCAAAAGTACGGATTCAATATTGACGGATTAAACGATGTGCAATGATCATGATAAGTAATTAAGGCCCATATCAGAGACCCATTATTAACATGTACTAAAGTTCTGGTGATGAGATCTGATGGTGGATAATTATCAAGGGATTGTAATTTCCATAATATAGCCACCAGTGACTATTAGAATTTGGTCAACACACTTCCACATTTCTATAGGGAGGTTCATAGCTTGATTCGGGGGGGGCGACATGAGTGAAACCGTGTGGAGAACTAATGGGTTCTGTAAAATCCCAATATAAAATATATGTATTCCAAATAACACATTCCATGTGAGAACATGGATATATAGTCTATGGGTTATAGAAAATGATATATCACATGCGGTGTGGAAGCTACCACATAATTTGTGACCCCTGACTGGAGAATCGACAAGTAGCCCTAGGGTGCATGGGCATAGACATGGATAGTTACATGGGAATGGAAACAATATGTGGGAACAACCATGTATTCGAATAGCTAGTGTACTCATACATGGGCCAGTACACAAAAACAAACAGTGTACATAGTAACATCCAATGTACATAGGAATGAATATGAGAAAGTATGGACATAGTGGGACAAAGTGTGTTCTCCCAGTACACACCATATAGAATCTCTGCTGTAATTTGATTCCATTTATCACTTCAGTATATACCAGTACAACTTTGGTTTATTCCCTAGGTCTATACCTATGAGGATATAGTGAGTCATCACATCGTGAGCATAGGATGTGATTTCCTATCTTATATTTGTCTTAGATGGAGTTCAGGTATCCCTCTATGTGGACTGTGGTTTTTTTCAATGGAAATAGGTACAATAATTTTGGGAAATGGAATGGTCTAATGGATACTAGTTAGTACATCCATTTTATATTGTTAGAGATATTCCATAGTTAAATTCATTCACATTGAGTTGAATATTTTTTTTGTTTCTGATGGATTTCACAACCTGTTACAATTTTCATTTTCTGAACGGTTTCTAATAGGTTAATTCATGGAACCAGATACACCTATTGGTAATATATCTATAGGGACCTACTATCCTATGGAAGAAACACGTTAGATATTATGATCCATGATGCTTAAGAACACGTATTGGTTGAGAGGAAGGGTGGTCGAACTCATCACAGCCTTTAGGGGGAATTATTGTCTCCTCTAGGATTATTTTATAGATTAAAGATATGTTCATGAATTCTTAATTATTTCACAAGTATTATGTGCTTCATCCCAAATTAGTAATCAATTATTAGAATGTGTGGAATTCAGAGTCATCTATATGCATATGAGGTTCTTCATTTATAGAGATATCTATATGTATCTCAGGTTACCCAGTAATGGAATCCTCTCACATACTATATAGAGATAATTTGGTAATTATAATTATGATGATAGTTTTCTAGCCACAAAATGGGAAACTTTGGAGTTATTATCATCAAGGTAGAAGTAGTTCATTCTGGAGTTTATCTTTATCCAGGTAGAAAAATTTTTCTCTAGAGTTAATTGGAATATAGGGAGATGAGGATTGTTTTATGTTGGGATCAATCCAATAAATTTGATTCCTATGTATCCTTGTGTAATGAACCATAACCCATGTATTTTGGTTCCTATTAATAGTTCACATAATACCTATTAATTTCCTATGATGAGGACCTAACCCTACTGTTTAGCATCATGTGGAAAGGATATCTAGGAAGAAGGTGCCTAGTCAATGTTTAGTGAGGGACTTATATTGAAACACCACCTAGAACATGGAAGGGATACGAGTTTACAAGTTGAAATAGATGCTACTAGGAATATGTACCAATTGTTTAGGTATGGTTTAGGATGTCTGGATTGAACCTCTAGGAGGCTTCCTACAATCCCATTGGGATGGGAATCCAATCCTTCATAGTTTGTTAGTGATTACCCACGCCTATGTAGGCCATCAAGTATATGTCTCATAAGGTATTATGGATCATTAAGATGATATGTTGGGGATTAATCCAAACGAGGATATCCCTTATGAAGGATCCATGATGTATATATTCACTCATGGTTATTTGGGGGATTAACTCGGGGTTTACTTCTAAAGAGGATACCTAAATGAAGGGAATTATTATTGGGACTTATTCATTTCGAGGATTCCCACTGATGTTGGACCATAAGTGGGTTTCCAACATATCCTGGTTAATATGAATCATAGGTATCATAGTTCAATACTTTTGGTAAATTATGTGTTAGTCATGATCATCACTAACCTCTATGACCATGTGAGTCATGATCGGTGTGAGGAACAAGAGGAAGCAATAGATTTGACAAACCACGCACTTTTCTTCCTTCCTTGGTGGATAAGTTTGGGGCTATAGAGGAATATCCAAGGAAACAAAGGAAGAGGTCGGGGCAATGACGGATGATGATGGGTCTACAAAACATCACACTCTTCACTATATATTTGATGAGATTTAGAGGTAAGGAATGAATGAAGGTGAAGGATGTAGAGTTAGGAAAGGGAAAGGCTAAAGCCTACTATGGGAATGACTAAGGGCTTACACCATAATGGATTTCCTATAATTTATTCCGCATATGAAGGGGGATCTAATCTTATTGAATGGAAAACCAACATTGATCATTTCCTCCCAACTAAGACCTATAGGTTTTGGGTCTCAGAAATAAGAAGGCTCAGACATTGTACAAACTATAATCTTCTAGACTGAGAACTCCCCAACACTGTCTATGTGGTAACGGTCCTCATTACCCTAGGTATACAACCCCACAGGAACCCTGAGGACCCTGACTGTCCACATGGACATGTTTGGGTGAACCTCTAGCCATAGGAATACATACCCCAATGGAAGATATGCTAGTGTCCCACTCATCATGGTTGGGTAAATTTGGGTGTCATGGTTGATGTTTCATCTCGGTCCCTTTTAGGAAAGGTAATCTAGGAAAGAGGATCCCCGCTATAGTTGGATCTGGAAGATAGATCAATAGGTTATTCCCGTAGGTCCTCAGAATAGGTGCTTGAAGCATGTGTGCTGCAAATGTGTGTCCTGTATGTATGTCACACAGGTATGGCACACATCTTTTCCCTGTAGGGACATGGGGGAACTAAAAGGGATCTGCATAGAAGGAAAATGGATGCGAGAGTTGAATACTCCTTGTTCAATAGATTACCTTGGTGAAACAACATGGGTGAATCCTTAACCTAAACACCATGGGTCTCCTCTAGTATCCATTGTAGAGTCTATCACTTGTCCTTTCTCAAGGGATGAGACTCGATAGGTGAATTATTCTTATAGAAAAAGGATGCTTGAAAATGTGTCTTATATTTTGGACCCTAAAGAGACATTGATCTCTATTATTCTCATAATTTTCTCTTCTATCTTGATTTACAGGGAAACCAAATAAATTTTTCAGGACCTAGGAAAAGGTTTTTCATGATGATATCTCTATGGTTTCTTCTTTAAATTTTTCAGTTTTTCCATTGAGGATCCCAAGGATCATATTAATAGGAATGTAAGGGACTTAGTCAAAGGATATTTCTAGTTTAGATCCACCAAATATGTCCTCCTCGTAGATGTCCCACATAGGGTAAGAATGATTACAGGGAAACACAAGTCCTCAGAATAGTTGTACCATGAGTATGTGGGACAAATGTCTTACATTGGTATTCAGCATAGGGGGTTTCACTTTATGGGATGTACTGGACAAATCTACACTAGCCTCTTGATTCACAATTTGTATACGCGAAGGTCCATTGTGACAGGTCTCTTGGTTTCTCTTAGGATTCATTGATACTTTAACATCTTCAAGACACTCTTCATTATCTTTTTTACCTCCTTTATGAAAATGGAGTGAATGAAGTCCTTCCCACAATATTGGGTCTGAAATGAAGGAGGAGGGTATATTCCTAAGGTAAAAAGAATTGGGAAATAGTATAAAGGATAAAATTATATATCATGAAATTGGATCTCACACCTTCTTCATGTAGGGTTCCCACATAGGTTCTTTGCATAGGGTATTGGGTGAAGGTCAGAAAAACCTATATGTACCCCCTATCCTTTGGTGTTTTCCTCACCTTGTGTTTTTGATTTTCACTCTCTCTGTATAGCTCGTTCACCAAGCTACATCACATTGTACATCCGCAATGGTCCCCAAATGATTTTATCAAGGTATAGAGCTGCATGAATAATGTTATTATGCGGATTCACCTTGGTCGAAATTACTGTGTTGAGTCACCTTGTTGAAAAGGACACACTGGGACACCTTTTCAAGGTACCTTTATGAGTTCACCTTGTTTAAAGGGTTCTGTGGGGTCATGATATCGAAGCTTCTTAGCAGGGATATTCATTTTCAAAACTCTTGAATTCTTCTAAGTTAAAATTTGAACTTTCTTAAGTCAATATTTCCTCATAATGAGAAAATTTGATGCCCTGTTTCAATTTTTCAAATGGAATCCCTAATGGATCAAACTAATAAAGATGTTTCGTGACAAACTGAGATGATCAAATCCATCAAGCTAGATTATTATGATGTTTTTGAGACTACTCCTCCTAAATTGGAGAACTGTTTGTTTCCATATCAACACGATTATCCATTAAGGGACTACCAACCTCTGTATGGGCATGGTCTTCTGAAAGATTCCCATATTCCATCATTTAGGAAATTATTTTTAAAAACTTTATTGGTAAAACATATCAACACTCCCTCTTACAACATCTCTGTGAAGGGTGTTCCCATCAGGGAAGGAATGTTCCCTATTTGATGCATTTGATGTCAAAGTAGCTGAACCGCTGATATATTGAAACATATTTTAGATACCATAACTCATTGTTATGAATTTATATTTAATTCTTCAAATATATATTAATCTTAGGGCTCGAAATAATCTGGGATCTCCACTCTAGAGGGAAGTAAGACCTCAGTGGATGTGGTTGTTTTGGGTCTTCCAAACTTGTGTGTAGTTTAGAAAAGCACTACATGATATCAAATATTAAGCGGTTATTTCGATAGGATAGACCTATATTTACAAAATTCCTAATATCATTCCTGAATTTTTTATTCAATGGAGTGCATAAACCAATTTATTTCAATTTACGCTTGGTTAAGTAGGCATAAGGTTGTGGGATGCCTACTAAGTATGCGGAGCTCCCATTATTGGGGAAATATATAATGAATTTACCCCACCAAAAAAATTTGGGATGATATCGAGAAGATTCCATCATTTACCCGTAAGCTAATAAAAATGTGAAGAATATGTAGAAAAATAAATATCCTCATCGTAGGGATGATGTCCATACAGAAGCATGGATGGGGACATTATTAGATCTAACGAAGGAGAAGGGCCTTATTTTTAGGCACCCTACTATTTTCTCCACTACTAATAATTGGGGTGCTTTAGGCACAATTTCGAACCATTATAGAATGGTGAGTATAAACATTGCGGTTATAAGGATAAATCCATGATTAATTAGAAGGTCACCTTGCTGGTTTCCTTTCCATGTGGCAAATAATTTATCAACTCCTAGTCTATGTTTTTGGTGGTAGTGTGAGGACATGTACTTTTTCTATTTCAAATAAATTTGGATTGGGGAATCATATTGGGTTAGATACCCCAGTTTTAGAATGAATCTATTACAGCTTGTAGCATTTATACAATGGGAAGGACATGTTTAGACTTGATGGACAATTCTAGGTGTTGTGGTGAAGGATTGTAGCACATTTCAATTCATATTTAGTGCTAAATTTGATTCATATCCCTATTAGTCGATATGGGCCATTTGTGTAGAAAGTCATTGGGATTCACCCTTTGAACTTAAGACCTGATGAGGTGTTGATAGCATTGAATGTATCTATAGAATTTATTTTCTTTCCATTTGGTTACCCCCAAATCGGTACATTTATCTATAATGGTAAGTAAGATAATTATGAGATGAGGGTGTCTATGATAGCATTCAAGGATAACAAATTGGTATCCTTGAATGAAAGTGAGATTCTCTTTGAGGATTATGTTCCTTAATATTTTGATCTCTAGTTTAAATGTATCCAACAATTAATAACCTTTCTCCATACACATGTTAGTAATGAGAAGAACCCAATGCTAGCTCAAAAATTATATATGATTTTGTTTCCAGAGGTATCAAAACTATCATTCACTATACCTCTGTCAGAGCTATCAATCATACTAGTGGTCAAATATTCCAAGTCTTGGGTTTCTTTATACCCTCAGGGGGAGTTGAAAAAGGGGAAAATCATGTAGATTCCAAAACAATGGGTGGTCATGGAATGCACAGAAAGAAGACCAGAACCAAAGATGATGTAGAGGATCCAGAACTATCAAAAAGTTCTCACACAAGGACCAACATGAAATCTATGGTTAAAGAGATAAAAACTCATTTTCCAAAGTGGTCTAGTCCCCATTGTCCAGAGGAAGTCTTCGTATCATCCCCTCATTATTATAAAAGATAATGGATACATGAAGAGGACTTCCAATTTAAGGGCTTTGAGATATCTACATAGTCATCCAAATTAATGTCAAACAACATGTGACTCTTAACAGTCCAATATTGGGAAATAATGGCTCGTAATGTTAGGGATGTGTGGGAGTTTCTCCAAGATGGCCTTTTAATCCAAAATTTGGGTGATATTATACCACCCTCAAATTTTAATCCTTAAAACAGTTTGGCTGGGGTAACAGAGTTTCTTAAGGAGCTAGAAGATTCTATATAGACAACTGATGATCAAGGATTTGTCCTGAAGTGAGTATCTAACATGGTGGATTGAGGTGTACTTAAAGGAATAATTGTTTATCCTGGGTGGAATAATAAATTTTCAATGAAACAGATGATGTACTAATCTGTTCTTATTTCTCCATTCTGTTGTTTTATCCAAAGTTAGTAATAATGAATGGATTTTATTTTTCATCTTGACATAGGAGAAGTTGGAGTAGCATTAAATGTTCTTGATTCTCTAAATTATGTGCCTACGAGTACCCTTATTGACTCTGTAGATGAGGACTTGGGGTCCCTAGATCTATCTCCAGGTGGGAAGACTATGATGGAAGTGATGGTGATATAAATTCCTCAGTTTTTACCTCAAGTCTACATTTCCAAAAAATATTAGTACAGTATCATCACCATATAATGAGTGGAAGTGAATAAATGAATGAAATTTGGTCTAGTGAATAAAACATAGTGAGTATTCATTATCCTATCTAGTATTAAAACTTTCTTGAAGAACCTTTTTAAATAAAATTATATATTTCTCGTATAACTCACTTTTCCATCCACTCTAATTGGATCTAGAACTGGACCTTCATGAATTGAGAAGGATACTCTAGGGGAGGAACAAATTTTTGCTAAGGAATCTGTCACCTTGATAGATGATGATTCATGGGGAGAAACTGCATATGTTCCTACCTCTTTAGAGATGGGGCTGGTCACAAAAATGTTAGATGAATTTCTTTTTGCTTTCATATGCTATTTAATAATTTCCTCTTCTAATAAAATTTAATATTTTCCAAATGTACCACATGGCACTGTTGAAATCAATGTTGATACCCTTATTGTTTCATAATGTACGAATGAGGATCTTAGGTAGTCTGAGGAGGGTGTTGATACTGGTCTTGATTTCAAAAGACCTGTGAATGTCATTATGGTTGAAGAGATGGAAGATAGAAATGTCAGCGAAGCCAATAATGGTCCTAATAAACATTTCATGGATACCCTAAATGGTTAGGATGATCTGATATACAAAGATGTATATAATTAAATAATGGAATCTATTAATCCATACATTGATATAACTGGTTTTATCAAGGATTTTGGGGAATTTCAAAAAAACTAGAAGTATATGAGCCTTCTATTCTTTAAATTTCCATATAAAGTTGTTCTTCTTCTATATGATATATCTCATTGAAGTTCAACCCATGCAGATTTATCTAAAGAGAAATTTTCAAAGGCCCTTAAATATAAGGGAATATCAATCCATCTTAACCCTACTGTTGAAGAGGTACTAGATGAGAATCCTAAATTGGGAGTTTCTCCAGAAACTTTTAATATAGTGAATAAGAAAGATCATAAGAGTTTCCTTTTCTGAGAGGCTCTGGCCCAGACTACCAATGTAGGGAATGTTGTCGATGAATTTATTCAAGATTCCTCCATATTACCATGTGAATTTCACTGAATATATTAATATTTCTTCATTATTTATACTCCTTTGAAGAAAAAAATGATTCTAATTCATTATATAGGATTATCATTTTCTATTTCCAGATTCTATGGTGAAACTTTTTCATTATCTCGACAAGAAACAAAAGGTGAGGCATTTTTTGTCTCAGAAGTAGTGGAACAAGGTAGTTCATTGAGTGGTTTCACTACAAAGTAAATCTCACCCCCATGATGGTGGTTCTAATTCAAAATTATATATGCATGTTGCTCTCAGTTTTATATGTGGTAGGACATGGCAGATCATCTAGATAATGATGTCTGAGACATCTCTGAAAGACTTTCCTTCACAGTTTGGTCGACATTCAACTCTAATTTTTATCATGGGATTTGAGGTATTTTATTATTCTCTAATCAAAACTTCTTTGAATGAGGTAGTTCTCCATAGGGTGAAATTAACTTCAACAAGATCTTAAAAGGGGCACACTTATCCCCAACGTTGTTGGTTTTTTAACTTCACTATCCCCAGAGGAGATCACCCACAATAGAAAGCTGAAAGGAATTAAATATCATTGCAAGGATAAGCCCATTGAAGTTTCACATATTCATGTAGAATTGGATATCACTTATGGATAACTTGAAAAACTCCACTATTAATTATTAGAATCCAAAATGGAAGCGGAAACTACCATTGTAGCTACTAAGGAAATTCTTCATCAGGATATGGAGAATGAGGATTAATGACAGACTGAGCTTCAACAAGAAACTGATGGGGCTTAGGAGGACAATAAAAAGGTAATGAGGTATGTTTAAGGACTATTTTAATATATGATAGAGAGTCTCTATTTTGTGGATGTTCATCTTATTTTTATCTATTAATGAAATTAATTTCATTTCCAATCATATATGTCATCATTCCTACATTCCTCATATAATCATAATTCCAAATCTAATTTCTATAGCATTACATCTTCATATTATCTGATCATAATTACAATGATATGGATGGGGAATATTTAACATTCACCTTAACTATGGGTTTAGTGATCATAGTTTGACTGTTTCCAGGGTCATATGGAAAACCATTAATACATTGTATCTTTTTTGTCATCACCCTAATTTCTACCTATGATCAATATGAAAGAGACTAAGTGTGTGTGGCACACATTTTTATGAGGCCTCCCTTATGTGTTTTTATCCCAATTAGTTTAATCTATTTAACTTTTAGTCACTCGATATTGCCTAAGCCATATAGAGAGTATGTCTGGAGAGATGAGACTCAATTCTTTCCTAGGGTTCCCTTTGCGTGTTTTCAACCTGGTGAGTATTGTATCTATTTTTGTGGGTAGTTTAAATTAATTCATGCTGGACTATATGGTTTAGTATTTTACATCAAAAATCTTTGACCATGAATTTTTAGGTGATAAATAAAACCAGGATTGGTGACTAGGAATGTTATAATATTCTTCAGATACTTCGATGGGGAATTTGAAGCCATGATTATGTGGATCTCAAATTTAAAACCTGATATTCCAGATTAGATAATGTATCTCCTGAGAAATAAGTTACAACTAGTTGAAAAAACCATCAAGAGGGTTGTTGTATGCATGTCCAAATGGGTAACATAATACAAAGTCATGCAGTGGAATCCTTAGGATGACAGGCCCATTATTGTGGTGACTTATGCAAGGACAATATGGGAACATACCATATAGTTAGGTAAAGAATCTCCTGTTAAATTTTAAATTCTATTTATATTTGGTTAAGGATGTTTATGGAGATTCAAATTTGTGAAGACCACAAGTGGTGGTTTAAACAAGGTAAGATGTCTGAACATGAATGTAATATCTATTTCAGTGAATTCCATGAATGAGAAACCACTACTACTTGAATTTGATGTGTAAAGGAGGGTAAATGTTTTTAACTAACTAATGTCAGAGGTAGAAGACTCATTTTCTAAGAAAGTATTAAGTAATATTGGAGTTAAATTTCTTGAAGCTAAGACATTATGATGTGCAGTTTAATGTCATGTAGAGAGGAAATAATGATGTGTAGTTTAAAGTCATACAAGAAGGACATTAGACTATGTATTATAAATTTGATTAGTAAGGAACTTATGTTATACATTTTAAATTCAAGAAAAAAAGATATTATGTTGTGCAGTTTAAAGTTGTGATGTAAGGAAATTATTTTATACAGTTCAATTTCATGTTGTAACGAAATTATGTTGGAAAGTTTAAATTCATATAGAATAAAATTATATTGTTCAATTTAATGTTATGCAGCAAGGACATTATAATGTGCTGTTAAAATTCATGCAACAAGGACATTATATTGTGCAATTTATTGTCATGCAGTTATGACATTATGATTTTCAGTTTAATGTCATACAATAATGACTTTAGGTTGTGCAATTTAAATTCATGTAGAAAGCACATTATGTTGTGCAGTATTATGAAATTAAGAAATGAAAATTTTCTCTACAATTAAAAGTCATGCAATAAGGAAATTAGGAGGAGGATATAATATAAGGTCTTTAGCTTTTACTGAAGGTTTGACTATTCTCTGATTATTATTAATCAATCTAAAAATGTTCTAATTTATTCAGGTATAGGTGGATAAAATTGTAATATGTGATATAGGTATTCTCGGATCTGAAGAGCGATATGATAAAAAGGGATGGTGGCACTAGAGGAGTTCTCTCCCCATAATAAAGTTTCCATTGGCTGAAATCCCTTTTATAGGGATGTTTTATTCAAGGACTACTGGGGAACGTACTATATAGTAAATAGTGGAATCATTTGGTTGATATCCCCATTATGGGGGGAATTTATGCATGGACAACATGGGTATCTATTTTTTTAGGGAATGGAGCTCTCATGAATTATGACTTTCTATTACTAAATGTCATTGAAAGCTAATGGAGAATCATATTTTCTGAATCACATAGTTTGGTTTGAGGATAAATGTACCTGAATACAGATTGGGTATTACATGTTTTAATTACCAAATAATTAGAGAAATGGATTCTTACACCAGTATGACCAAATCCTATGACATATGCTACCTATATGTTTAGTTAATACAACTAGGACTATAAGATTGTAAAAATTTAGGATGGTATGTGGTCAAGTGGCCTATGATTATTCCAATATTATTTGAAAAATATGATGATGGTAAATGAAAACCATGGTCTTTGAGACATTTTGATATTGATAAAAGAAATGGTAGAAATATGAAGTGGATGACCACTAATTTATAATTGCGTGTTCCTACATAACTTCATCAAAAGCATAATGGGACAGGATATGATACTCTTAATAAAAAGTTACAAATTTTTAGAAACCTATTATGAGGGAAAATTTATGCAAAGCTAGATGGGGAACTTGTTTCATATCCAAATATTGGAATCCTTTGGATGATAGGTCCATTATGGTGGCGGTTTATGGAAGGCCAACTGGGGAACATAATGCATGGTAAGGAAAAGGAGCTCTTAGGTTTCAGACATTATGAGACCAAAAGTTTAGTAACTATTATGAATATTTGAAATTATTCAATATTAGGAGTATAAAACGTGAATAGGTGTATTGTTATTTTCATGAAGGAAGCATTGGAATGATACATGACATGAGTTTGGAGTTCATTGTCCAGAGATGTCTCATATGTGGGAGAGGGACATATGTTGTTTCATTGGTGGGTTCTCTAAGGAGAGGACCCAAAATTAAATCTCCTGTATAATTTTTTTGGTATGTAGGATAGGTAGAATAATATTTTACCCCATTTTTGGGGCTAGTTCTAAATATATTAGAATCATTATGTATCTAAATGGATTGAGAATCTATCCATAGGTAGTTGTAGATGAACCTTGAAGTTTGATGTCATACAGTGAGGTCATTGGTTGTGCAGTTTAACATATTACAGAAAGGATGTGGGGGATCCTGACGTGAAAGGGAATATCGTGGTTGAACCATGGTCTAGAGTCTAAGAATCTCTATTTATCTTGTTAGAGAAATAATAAATACATGAGTATTTCTAACATATATGGGTTCAGGCGTAATGTGGGAACTAAAATTGGATCTTTACATGTAGATCTGACTCATACATGGGAGAGTAGGGAATTTTTCTACATTGTGTTGTGGCTAGGAAGAATATTGAAGATATTGGATTCAATTCGTATCTCTAATAGACGATAATGAATCCATATGAAGTTCTTGAGATACCCTATAGTTTAACATCATGAGGTAAGGAAAAGATGAACTGATGTGAAGGGATGAGAACATTGGGGCTGAACCAATCTATATGTCCTGAGGATCTCTATGTTTCTCATCGGGATAAGAATAAAGCCTCATGTGGTCCTTGAAAGGTTCCTTATGTAGATCAAATTCACTCACCAAAACAAAAGGTTTCATTATGATATAATTTTGAATCAACTAGAGATTTGAGTTCTGGGCATCGCTACATATATCAATAGGATAAGAATCATTCCATGCATAGTTCTTGAAGGTTCTTCCCCAACACCAATCAATATATGATGCGGGGAAGTAGACATTTGATAACTTTGAAAATGATGGCCTATGATCTATGTGAAGAACTAGTTCATTGATGGGGAAAGAGAGGGTGTATTTTATTTTCCAAAATCACATCTAGAACTAGGATTGGAGATCCATGCATCACAATGTATCTTAATGGGATGGGAATAAAGCCACATGCAGTTATTTTGATGCTCCCTCAGAAGGATTGATTCATACACACAACGAGGTGAAGGGGAATTTATAAACAGTGTGTATGGACCCATGATTGGAGATTTAGGTGTCACTACATATCTTGTTGAGACATGAATCAATCCACATGTAGTTCTTGATAAAGTTTCCCATGCTGTTATGATCCATACACAATGAGTGGGGGATTTTTTTAAATTTTGGATGGACCCAATAGTGGTGATCTGGGTGTCACTACATATCTAAATAAGGTAAGAATCAAGGAATACTAGTTCTTGTCAATAGTTCCCCACACCCACTGAGGTTTGATGTGAAGAAGGGGGTATTAATATTTTTGACATATTTTCAAGAATACTGGTTGGGCTCAAGACACAAAATGGTATGATAATCAAGCCATATGTTATGTAGGAGTTCGTAGTACAGATTTGGTTCATACATAGGGAAAATAAGAATTGTTTCTTTTGTGGATGCAACATGACCCAATATTGGGAATATGGGCATCACCACGTATCTCATTGGATTCAGAATCAAGTCACATGTTGTTCTTGAGTAAGTGTGTAGTTTATCATTGTGCAGTAAGTATATGTGTTTGATAATAGGAAATAAACATCGCAACTAGATCAGGGGATAACATCCAGATGTCACTATATATCATGATGGGGAAATAATCAAACCCCACATATTTATTGACAGTTACTCCTCGTTTAGGTATGATGCAAACACAATGATAAATTGAGTTCAAGTGCCACTACGGAGTGGAAATGATGTGAGTGAGGTTTTTATATGGAAGGTGCTCATATTTTGAGGGAACACAAGGAGTGTATACTCATTGTATCTTGGGGATTTCTTTATTTCAAATATGGGAGACATTAACCATATAGTTTACTTTTATGGGTGATGGAAAATGGTGTTGTGTAGTTTAATTTCCTACAGCTAGGTCCTCATGTTGTGTATTTTACTGTCATGTGACAAGGATGATGATGTTATATAGTATCAAATCATGAAACATGGATGAAAATGGTTATTGGAAGCTTAACATACTACAACTAAGATTAAATATCTATGATTAGACAAAGTACTTCTTTGGGAACCTTGCATTGGTTGGAGTTGTAGTGAGTTTTCCATCTATTGTGATTAAGGATTAAGATTCATTTGAGATGACCTTGTGTTTGGATTAAGGTCCCTTCTACATTGGATCATGATTCAGATGCTTCTTTCATGGTATCATCAGAGTTATAAGGACCAATACCAATTTTTCATAGAGGAATGAATGAAGACATACCTTCTTGTTAAATGCATGTGCTATCCAGTTATGATATATCTCATAGTGATACAAGGTATGAAATCTCTTTTCATCCATATGCTCCGGCTCATCCAATCATTTCTGGTATTTCTCATTTGTGGATAGTTGGTCCCAAATGAAAATACAGAGTTATGGTAACTAAATCTCAATTGGATTGAATTCTTATCTTATGTACTCCAATGAGAATGTGGTTTCCCACATTATAGTATGAGTTGTAGTTTGATAAACCCAAATATAATTGAAGAGATTGGCATGGTAAAATTTATTATCTTTATCCACCTTTTTCTATAGTATTTTCAACAGGGTATTGTTAAAAGCCTCTATATATTCGTTGGCCACTGCATGATAGTAGAAAAAATGGTTGGATTTGAAATTTTATTCCTAAAAGATATTCTCCACCTTATCAGAGTATAAATTTGTACCACTATTCATAAAAATGGTATGATGGACACCAAATCTAGTAATGATGTTATCATTGAAAAAAATTCAAATGATTTTTTCTCTAACTTATTTTAAAGGTATGGCATCGTCCCCTTTGGAGATGAAAGCAGTAGCAGTAACGATGTTCCTAAACTTCTTAGCTGTAGCTAGAGTATATAGACCAACAACATCCATTACCCTTTTGGAAAATGCGTATGAGTATTTAGAAATATGTAGTAGCTCCGGGGGTTGGTGGATGATATTATAATTCACTTGGCAGTGATGGAACTTCTTATTGATTTCTTTGTAATCATGCATCCTTGATGTCAATATGTATCCAAACATTCAGGTTTGATCAGAAACCCTATAACATAATTGGTGGGGCCCATAGTCTCATGCATGTACTTTTTCCATAACAACCATTGTCTCCTCCACATCAACACATTTAAAAAGGACGTCATCAACCCCTCACTTGTAGAGGAACTATTGCTGATTTGGGCCTTCAAAAATAGTAAAATTAATTTGTCATGAGATGTCTTCTCTCTTCTAACCCCATCCGATGAAAGTACTCTACCTTAGTGGTATTCCATGATGTGTTTCAACCATCTCTTGGAAGGACCATATGTCTCAAAAATATTCTTAATTTCATTAGTTTCTTATATTCTGGTTTGAAAAAAGGTGAAATAATTCAATTATGGGAAATATGAATGATCGTTTCATTCCAATTTGGATCTGAAAATGCTATAACTGTATTTTCCTAGACATCTTCTAGGGAATTATTTGATCATAGTATTTGAGTCAATATTCGATCTGAGGGGAATACCACCATTAACCATCAGAAAAAATCACATAGGTGGATTAACTCTTCATTTTTTAGGGTATAATTCCCATTGATCAATTTGATTATCAATTCCATATCACCCTTCAACCCTAGGTGGTTCACTAGTACATGGAGTTCTAATTCCATACCTGTAATGAGAGAATGCTATTATACATCATTATTGTTACAAAATCTTGATAACATGAAGGGGTATGAAAAATTTTCCCTCTCTAGGGAGATAAGCAGAATTCCTAACCCAAAATTTTTTAGCTTATGGTATTCCATTATTTTCCCCATTGGACTCTTAGAAGCACCTCTAAAATAGGTTTCCCATGTTCTGGGGCTGTCCTACGTAGAGAATATTTCTTCATTATATAGTTTAGTATTTTATGACATCTTTTTTATAGATGGGTTCTCTATAAAAAAATATACCAATTCTCATCCTTTTACTACATTATAAGGCACAAAATGCTTGTCAAACTACTACAAGATAACTTCCCACCATGTTAGAAGTCCTGTTAGTACAGGATTATAGAGGATAAATTTGAGCAGCTTATTGTGGAGACCATGTGGAATTTGTGAATCTTATGATAGTGGCTCAGCTTTTGAACTTCAATAATTAACTCCATGAAACTCTCCTCAATATTTGAATATACTTTCTCTTCATCGATCATGGAATGACAACAATAGTAATGGTTGTTATCATTCCTGGAATCATTGTTTTGTTCATGGAATAAACCCAGTGTTCTATACAGGGTTTTCACATAGAGAATGAGTGGATTTCCATGAATAGGTGGGATCTATACCAGTTGACTCAATAGTCATTTCTTGAGGGAATCAAATTCTTCTTGATAGTCATTGATCCACTAAAAAGTGACAGCTTACTTCATCAATTTGATTATGGGTAAAAACATGTCTATGATGTTGGATATGAAGTTCATAAAGTGGTCCAATTTTTCTTTTACATTCGAAAAACTCTTTCATGTTTTGAGGTAGTGACATTCCAAGGACAACTTTACTCTTCCCATGAACAATTTTGTTGCCATGATCACTACGAAGAAGCCAAACAAAATTCCAAATGTTACCCCAAAAGCATGTTTCAAGGGTTTCAAATTCATATTATGTTGTTGAAGGTTGATGAATATCATTTATATGTTTTCCACATGATAATATAATTTCTGATATTTGACCACTAGATCATCAATGTAAAATTCAAAAAACTTCCCCAAAAAGGGTTTGAAAATGTGAAGGATAGCACATTGGTATGTGGAGTTGACATTATTCAAGCCAAATGGCATTAATAGATAGTAAAATATTCCTTGGGTGCCTTTTAATGCTATGGATCCATAATATTCTAGGGCCATATAGATTTGATTGTACCCAAAGTAGCCGTCCATGATGAATTGGGCTTGACATCCAGTTGTTGTGTCCATCAAGAGTTTTGTGATTGGATCTTTGAAGTAATAATTGGTATAATTCAAGTTGAGATCTCTCCCATTTGTATTTTTCATTAATATGATGTTGGATAGATATTTGGGGTAACAACCCTCTCAGATAAAATCATCCATGATGAGAATTTCCACATCCGCATCAATTTTGGAGGCATGAGTTAGGTGTGTCCTCATGACTTTCTACTTGTATCCATAATGACTTTCTAAAAGACCTAAGGTATGGTTTTCCACGTTGGGTTTGAAGCAAATCATCTCGGAGTAATTCTAGTAAAACACTTCCCAGTGATGCTTTAAGAATGAGGTGTATACCTCTTTTTTCTTCCGGAGTTATGTTCACACTAATTAGAGTTGGGTGAGGATCTTCTTTTGTACAGAGATATGTTTCTCTGATTTCATCCACGGTGGTGCAGACAACTTCCTTGATGTTGGAGTTGAATCCATGAGATCTTCTTCTTATTCTTCCTCTTACTCTTTCTCTACATATTGTAATTCTTACGGGGGAGGAAATGATAAAAATAAGTTCCTCTGATAGAAGTGGGGAGTCACCATTTGGACATCTAGAGCATGAGGAAATCATTTCGCTCTAAATTTATAAAAATAATCCTTTTCAGAGTCCTCAAAGTGGGATGAGGGACTATATATAATGTTCTTCACTTTCTCTGATAGTGATGAGCGCTTATTTCAATTTGGCTGGTAGTACCAGGATTTCATGAAGATCGGGGGGGAAATAAATTCATTTTCAATGATGTTTTTTTATTTGGATATTTGATAACTTCTTCAATTCCATTGGGATAAACTGTAATCATTTAAATTATGGAAGTTGTACTATGAATTTGTGAATTTGGGCCCACCTTCTTAATTTGGTTAATAGGCTGCACACAATCTGAACAGAGTTTCTTGAAAGGGTTAGATGGGATCATATCCAAGCTATTTGGAGAATTGATTTGAGTAATATCATCTTCCATGGAATGGTTTATTCTATTGTGATAAATTCCTTAAACAATTGAATGTGTTTCACAAGATTGTAATGGGGAATTATCGCCATACAATGTTCCAAATTGACCATTGATAGAATATTTGAGACATTTTGTGTATGACGATAAAAATTTTTCATGATGATATAACCAATTTCTTCCCAGCAAAACATTGAATTTTGTGTATTTTAGGACTACCGGGAACCCTAAGATAGACACAACATCTCCAAACTGAGTTCTTAGTGTGCAATCACCGATAGGTTTTTTCTCATTCTTGTCATAACCCTATAACATCAGAGTGGAGGGAGACAAGTGAGATTCATTAAGACCCATTTGATGATTTTTTCAGACCAGGATGCAGTTGAATCCTAAGCAATTATGGATGAAGGATCATTTGAAATAAATGTTGTTTAACCTGCCAAATTTATATAAGGGTCTAACATGTCCATGTATGATATGAACATCGTATTGTGGGGTGAAAGAGCTGATTTCATTGAATTATATAGAATAATTATTCACATGATATACTTAAATAGTATAGACCTCAATATCAAATTATTGTGGGCTTAAAAATGCATCAATTAGTTCTTCTTGGAGGTCTTTTGATATACATAGAGAATCCAGGATTGATAACATGTTCAAAATACATGCTAATTTCTTCAAGACATCATATTTTGATCTAGAGATCAAAATTTTCCAAAATTAATATTCTCATTTTTAGGAACACTAGGAGATGATGTTCTTGTTATTGATGGATCATCCATTGGGATAGAATCTCGAAGTGTACCTATTCGTGGTTGATTAGGCCTTCTAGGTCTGCCTACCTACTAATGAGGTGGTGGAGTACACCTTAACCAGTCTTTCAAGATTACCATGTTAGGGAAGACACATTAATGTGTATAAGAGTTTCTTTATTACTGTTGTTCTTGTGGGAGGGATCTCCTATTTGTTACAGCCACATAAATGGTTTGGACATGGGTTTGGTTGATGTAGTTACTCATAGTATGACCACATCTTCCCCTATAATGTCGACATTGATGACCTATTCCCCCAGTTTCCCAATCAAGTGATAGGAAATCAGGTTCACAATCAAAATAAAAATTTGATTAGGGAGTTGTTAGGTGAATAACATTAACATAAGAAAAGATCAACTCCACCATTTATAGGAATTCTACCTGGGGGTTTGACTCTTGTTTCACCATTTGGCGAGGCATTGCCCCTGCTTTTGAGATGGTCTGCTTGAATTCTTCTAAGGCCATGGTCAACATATGCCTTAACATGACCTCATTATCTTCTTTCTGTTCCTTATCCTTTAAACCATGTAGCATTTTTGAGGATGGACCTTCATTGGAATGGGGTCTTGGTGATGGTGGATTTTCTATAGCGGGAGTAGGCATAATTTCTTGTTTCAACTCTGTTTGTTGAACGAAATAATTTTATTGATTGTTTTTCCAATCATCTAGTCACTAAACATCTGCGAATTAATTATTTTAACTTATTTCTACTCTCCATCATCCTTATTATTGGTAAAAAATCATATGCCACCTAGGATGGTGAATTATTAAATTTCACCTACCCCGAATCATTCATATTTTATAGCAATTCATTGATAACAATGCACTCTTGGATGGGATTCCGAAGAATTTAATGGAAAGGGAAATTTTTCCATAATTCCTCATCACCTTCGTTTTCAATAGTATCTGGGATTGGTAATAGGACTATGTTGTTTTCCAAAGTTTAGTGGAAGTATCCAAGGACATGGTATTGTCAAAAATAATAGAACTTGTTTTTAAACTCCTCAAACTGTTTACACCTCTAATATCTTTACTCATATAGATGAGGCAATCATATTTATTTACATGCAGGAGGTGGAGACCAATGGTATGTTGCAGGCTTTGAGGTATGAGTGAGTACAGGGGCCTGTTTATGTGTAACATTAGTAGATTATTCCTTTACTATTATTCCTCCTTGAATTGATTATAGTACTCGGGACTTGGATGTGGTCTCTATGATGGAGTTTCGCAGATTTTGACAAATTTTGGCTAGATCCTGAAACCCTCCTGTCTATTCCATAGAGATGAATGATGTTTATAGCTCGTCATTGAGAATTTCTACACAGATAGTCTACATCTCTTCTTGGGGGGTGGTAGGTTAATGGAGTATGTCAATCCTTTCCACCTAGAAATGAAATTTGAGAGTCTTTCATTCTTTATTTGTTTATTGTTCATAAGATCAAAGAATATTGTCTTCTGTATCATTGAAGTTTACTAGAAGAGGAACATATGATGAAGATATTCCCATCCTGTGACTAATTATCACTACAAACTCTTGTACCATACAAAGGCTAGTCCCAACAATGTTTCACTTAGAATATGAGTTTCACTAATTCTGGTTGTCTAGTGGTCCCCATCATGGGATCACAATAAGAGATGAAATGTGTTAAGTGTATCTCTAAATCCCCTGATCCATTAAAAAACAGAAATATAGGATTCCAAGTACTTTTTTGGTAAAGTGTCAGATCTACCCATTCAGGGTGAGCCTTATTTTTTTTGTTATACCACCCCACGCCATCCTTCCATAACTTCTAATTGATTCCTTAATGACTCGATGGTATTGATAAAAATTAGAAGAATATATGGATATGTTAGGACATGAATATTTGTGACAGATAAAGCAGGAATGGGTGTGGCGACTAGAAGGACTACTGGTGGTGGTACCACTGGTATCTTCCATTGGAACACAATAGTATAAGTCCAGTAAGGCTACGGCTGATTATCTTTTGTCTTTATTCCTAGTGGAGGGAATTCTTGATATTCTATTATAGTATCCCAACTTATTGGTAGTTTATGTCCCATGTTGAGGGATTATCCCTATCATTAACACATCATTCTTCCACAATACATTTCCCTTTGAATAATACAGTAGCTTGCGTTGTATGCAACATGGAGTTTTAACACACCATAACCAATCAAACTAGCCATTATGAATAAAAATACCCATGTTTTGAAATTATATAAATTTTATTTTTCAAAATAGACATCATTTTTGGATTGGGAATATCCAAATTAGAATAGGGAGAAATTTTTGTATTTTTTATTAACTATAATTTTTTGATGAATAGTGAAAAACATTGCTTTATAGTCTAAAACTGACTTATATTTAAATAACTATTTATATTATTTATTTTAAGTAAAAAATGGATACATAATACCTATATTAGTTTAATTTAATTCATCGGAGTCATTTTTATATTAAAATTTGATGTATAAAATTTTATTGAACTTTTTACCGTCTTTTACCAACCTTCTAGGAGCATTTGGATGTTTGCATAAAACACAATTTTACCACTTATCTGACTTGAATGTCCAAAATCAGAGAAACACTGTTGACATTAGTAAGTAAAATGTGGTTCAGTAATATGAAAATAATATTTGGTGAATATTAACTTTTGACTTTTATTACCACGATTAAATGTAAATAGGGTAATTAAATGTAAAAATGATATTATCATTACCCTAACACGTGTCCAAAATCTATTGGACAAGTGTAATTAGACCAAAAACAACCTTTTGAATAAAATTTGATCCTCTTGGTCAACTTATATTATATTAGTACATTTATTATTATTTTATTTAAAGAAGAATTAAAAGTGTTAAATTCAATGTTTAATAAATAAACTATATTTAATATAGGGTTACACATAAGATAAATTAAACTATAAATATTAATTAGAAATATAAAATGATTTCAAACTTAATTCTATTTTATTTATAATTTTTATACATTAAATGATTAAATTTATTTATGACACAATGATGATGCAGTAATTACCTTAATAATGAAAAATTAAAATAATTGATATTTTAAATATCCAAATAAATGTAAATTGAGAATTTTGATAAATTAAAAAAAATATTGGTTTATATGACATGTTAGGGTTTATTAAATGACTTTTTTTCGAATTAATCAGGTTTTTTGGACTTTATCAAAAATTAGATACTAAATAGTGTAAAAATTGATATAAATTAGTTTTTAAAAAAATACTATATTATTATATTATATAACAGTCCTATAAATACAAGGTTCATCCAATGGACTTGTATAATAATATATATGACCTTAATGAACCACATGGGGTTCTCTTGGCATTTTATAGTATGTTTATCAACCATATAACATAAAAAAATAAGGGGACATGGTAAATGTTAAACTATTTAACCAAGAGTTAAATATAGAAGATATGGTTAATATAGTGACCTAAACCTATCTAAAACCTATTCGTTGCGTGTTTTGAAACCCAAAACCACATTATCATCAAAATAAACCATTTTTTAGACAATAGAAACCGAAAAATGATTGTATAAAAAAGTAATATTTCCAGTTTTTCTAATGTGACTGTCACCTCTCTTATAAAAGGGTACTTTACCTTCTCTAAAAATCAGACCATAAAAGCTATTTGACTCCACCAAACCCTACTCAAATATCCTCCAAACTGACCCACTTCTACCTAGAGTCCATAATTTTATCATAAATCCATCCTAAGGATCCCTTTTGATCAACTCAAAAGGAAACACCAGAAGATGAGTTGATAATTTCCCCACCCTCTTCCAAGTTATTTTCCTCTTCCACTTCCACTTTCTTTGGTGTTTCCATACCAAAATAATAAACCTAGTACATTATACATACTATTATGTTATTATAAATATGGTACAACCATATTTGTTATTATATCCATCCTATAAATGACAAAGTCACCATACGTGCGTACGTACGACTTACCGTCTCCACATTATGGTGTAGTTTGTTATTCCAACACATCATTATTTGGATGCATATAATAATGAGTATAACGGATGTAAATATTTAATATAACTTTTTAATGATTCTTTATATATGATATACCATCCAATTACATATTATTCCACCATCAATATAATGATATTGTCGCTGGTGCATACGTACAGATTACTGTCTCCATGAACGAGATTAGATTCATTCCCCATTATAATCATTCAAGAATAATTTTTATTTTATGATTAAAAATAATGTTTATAAACTTAAAATAATTATGTATATGAATTAAATACATCCTATCCATAAAAAACATTGATTACGTAACCAATCATATAAAGGAAAATGAATCTGTTAACACCCGAAACGACGATACTACTGAAATATTATTAACATAGCAGTATTACAGGATCATATATGATATAATATTTAGGTATATAGTTCTTGTATAATTTAATAATAATGTTTTAACTATTATACAAGATATTAAAATACAATTGTCTAAAGAAAAGTATAATGTAGGGGTTAAGGTGATAATCTCTTTACTTATCTGAGTTTTTTAATACATAAGTATCTACTGGGACCTCTTTATCACCCACATCCATGTTTTCTTAAAAATGTATTTCAATATAGTTTTTATATTTACTAGACTATGGGTTAAATTCATTTATACCCTTATTTGACCTTATATGTTTTAGAAGGATTCTTTCTATCGTTTTCCAAACATGTTACATTATGAACTTTTTGACAAAATTAAGGTAATAATGATTTTAACTTATATAGTGGGTGAAACTATTTTCTACCACTATAAAATATTTGAATAATCCCTTAAAATCTTATAAGAATATTTTAAAAATAAATATTATCTTTTTTGATTATGTTAATCTTAAATTATTTCAACATAGAAAGAGACATTTCTCTAAAATAGTTTTGATTTCATCTATGTCATCATCCTTTGATAAATTTTACACTTGATTGAAGTTAATTTATTGTGATTAAAATCTTCCATATTGTATTTAAGGTTTTGTGATATGTGAGACTGTGCATGTGTTATTTTTATACCATTAATGGTTTATGGTTAAAGTATTGACATTTCATATGCTTGTTTTAATACAAATGTTTATGTTATATTTCATCCTTTTCATATGACAAATGTATTAGACTTTGTGAGTAATGGGTGGAACCCACTATAGCTCCTTAGTGCATCGGTAGGTCTTATGAGACAATTATATGTGGAATTCGAAGAGGCCTTTCCCAATTTGATATATGTTTTTGGCTGATGCCTTAATCATTTTTAGACATCTAGGATGAGGCCCTGGCTAAATGATTCAGAATGTCTCACATTATACATTCACTAACCATGAATATAATATTTATGGTTTATATGGTTGTTCAACTAGTAGAATACCTCTGACTATGTTTTATTATGGAATTATTTAATTATCTTATATTCTTGCAATAAAGTGTTAATGTTTATTATTTTTCAAGGCAGTTGTTTTCAATTATTCACAATGCCTAATGTTTATGTTATCTTCCACTTTATTACTTACTCTTACTAAGAATTTGAGCTCACCCCTTTCTTATGATTCATTTTCCCAGGATTTGAAGAAGTTAGTTATTAGTGACTTGTAGGCTTAATTTAGGAGTCTTAGATATTTATAATGGAATAAATTAGTGTTGTATTTATTTTCAAGTTGAAATGTTGAACTTATGTATGTTTCTTCTTTCCAATAATACTAAACTGATCAGTCATTCAGTACATTATTCTTTATATCATGCCAATGTTATGTAATAATGAACCGACTTTAGGTAATTGGGGTTGGGGCGTTACAGTTGGTATTAGAGAAAGTTTAGAAAAAACCCTAGAAACTAGACATAGAAAAACACTGATTAGTGAACACTACCCTAAGATAGACTTTGGGGATTAGTATAGAATAACTTCCTAGAATTTTAGAAATGTAGAGATATTGTAGGTTTTCTAAGAAATACATCCCTATCTGGATACAAACAGGTAGAGGTGGCTCTGGAAAAAATGTAACTAGGAGTGAAAACATTGATATGAAGTTCGAAGCTTGAACTAGGGAATCATGGTACATGACAACGGTCCTTGCTTCACTCTCGATTATGACACCCCCGATGGATATGCTTAGGTTAATTCACATTTTCTTTTCAACTCCTTATAAAGGATTTATGAGTACATACTTCCTCAAAGAAAACATTTTTATTATTATGAATTATATCCATAAACTATTCCATTAATGTTATGTGTTTTACAAGTTTGGAATTATATATTTCAATTCATAAACTAATCTAGTTTATTCCATTGTTTAGAAATGGAGCCTAGTGGAAGGAATAGAAACTGTATCAACGCACATAATCCATGTGGGGACTTCCCTCTTACTCGAGATAATTTTATTGGAAATTGTGATGCAACTGGTACTAATCAGCATATCACCATACTAGGAAAACTCACTCAGGTTATGAATAATAACCTTAAAGGCATGGAGCACCCTGATCTAAAACGTGGAGGATCATTGTTCTACTGCTTTATGAGGCAACAATCACCAACATTCAATGGGAGTACAAATCCATTTTTAGCCGAGCAATGGATATGTTCCATAGAGAAAATATTTTATTATTTGGGGCATAGCGAAAGGGAAAACATTTTTAGGGCATTTTATCACCTCATTGGATATGTAGATCAATGGTAGTCATTAATTCAAAACACTAAGGAGGATTAAGAGGTATCATGTATGGAATTGAGAGCGTTTAAAGAGATTTTATTTGAAAAATACTTTCCTCGTGACCATTGAGCGGATATGGAATTAAAATTTCTGTTACTGAGGCAAAAAGAGGATGAGAATGTCTCAATATATGAAGAAAAATTTGGAAGTATAGAAAAGGATGTTGCAGATTATATACATATCCCAATAAGTAATATTGAACAATTTTTTGATGGTTTAAAACCATTTCTCCATCGAGCATTAGTCTCGCAATCCATCTCATCATACGAAGATATTGTCCCATGTGCTATCAAGAAATAAAAAAGAATTATATAGGTCTTACACCATTAAATCAAAGAATGAGAAGAGAGATATTCTCAACACTCTGGGAAAGGAAAAAATGATACACAGAAGAATGGAAGATTTGAATTTCCATAGTGTGATAATTGTGGAAGGAAGCACCTTGGTGCCTATATAAATAGAAAATGAGTATGCTATAAATGTGGACAGAAGGACCATCTTGTTGGTGATTGTATGGGGAATAAAGAAGCAACCAATGTTCAATTCTACAATTTCAGGGAGATGGGACATTATGCACATTAATTTATTAAGTTCCAAGGAAACATACCTCAGAAAAGGACACGGGAGAAAGGCCAAGCTAATACGATCACTGCTACTGAGGTTGAAGCTCAGAATGATATGGTGGTAGTTAATTTAATGGTTTTCTCACATTTATACGATGCATTATTTGATTCTGGATCATCTCACTATTTTACATCTTCCCAGTTTTCCATGAAAATTAGATATTTTCAATTTGACTTAACAAAGGAGTTATTAGTAAAAACACCAAAGGGATGTATCATTGCAACAATGTTTTGTGAAACAGTTCCCATTAGGTCACATAAATGTGATTTATCTTCTGATCACATCATCATACCCATGATTTAATTAGATATAATCCTCTGTATAGATTGGATTTCAGACCATGATACAGAAATTTATTTTAATAATATGGAGGTTAAAATTTTTGATAATGGTAAGGAGTACCTAAACTTTTGAGAAGAAATGTCACTATCTGATTCTTATCTAGATCCACTCCATTCACTCTATTAAATTAAATTTTTTAAGAATAAGAGAATTAAATAATTGAGGGTGAGGAAAGGAATGTTCAAATAGAGGATGTTCTTATTGTGAAAGAATTTGTTGATGTGTTTCCAGAGGATTTACCTAGACATCCTCTAGAATGGGAAATTTAGTTTTCCATTGACCTAATTCCTGGGTCAAGTCCCATATTGAAGACCCCTTATATAATGGCCACTTTGGAATTAGTGGATCATAAGAAACAACTTGAGGAATTGAGTAATAATGGATTTATTCCGCATAGTGTTTCTCCATGGGGATCCCTTGTCCTTTCGGTTAAGAAGAAATATGGATCTATGAGGTTGTGCATTGACTTAAAGGAGATTGATGTTATAATAATAATGAAAAAGTATCCCCTACCTCACATTGATGATTTATTTGATCAAATTCACTAAGCTCGTTATTTTTTAAATATTGATCTTTGATCTGTATACCATCAGTTGTGCGTGAAGAAGGAAGACATTCCAAAGACAGCATTTCAAACCAGATATGGGCATTACGAGTTTATAGAAATGCCTTTTGGGTTGACTAATGCACCCTTTATATTAATGGATATAATGAATATAGTTTTTAAGGATCATCTTTATGTCTTTGTAGTGGTATTTATTGATGATATCTTACTCTAAAATCTATAAAGTTCATGAAAATAACTTAGGCAGTATTCTGAAAACTCATAGAAGAAATGAATTTTATTGGAAGTTTATCAATTGTGAATTATAGCATCAGGAGAATTCTTTTCTTAGACATATTCTCTCTCATGATGGAAAATCTATTGATCCATAAAATACAAGAGAAATCCAAGAATTGCCAACACCGAAGAGTATAATTGCGGTACATAGTTTTATTTGTTTATCTAGTTAATGTCGGCGTTTTGTCCAAAATTTTGCTTGATTGGATAACCCATTAACCAAACTCACACATAAAGGGGTTAAATTTGTTTGGAAAAAAGAGTGTGAATAATTATTTGAAGTGATGATGAGAATATTAGTCAATTATCCTATCTTGGCTCTACCATCGGGGAATGATGGGTTTCTAATTTATAGTGATGTTTCAAACAAAGGACGTGGTTGTGTCCTTATAAAGAATGATAGAGTTATTGACTATGCATCACAACAACTAAAAATTCATGAAACAGACTATCATACTCACTATCTTTAGTTAGCAGCAGTAATCGTTGCATTGATTATCTGGAGACACTATCTCTATGGTGAAAAATGTGAGATATATATTGATCACAAGAGTTTGAAGAATATTTTCTCACAGAAAGAACTCAACATGAGGAAAAGGTGATGGCTTTAACTACACAAAGATTATGATTGCACTATACATAACCACTTGGCGATGTAAAATAAGGTGTAAGATGCTTTGAGAAGAATGGACCATGGATTTACGAATGAGATGAGAGTTGAAAGGAATCTTATGTTCATGGATCTAGTAAAGATGGATATGGTAAAAATCATAGAAGGGGAAACATCAGTACTTTTTCAAATGGTTTCCAACAAATAATTACTAGAAAGGATAAAAAGTTCTCATACTGATGATGTGGAGTTTCAAAAGAAAATTAAAGCTGTGAATGATGGGATATTGATAGACTTCGTATATGAGAATGGAATTTGAAAATTTGGGAAGAAACATTGTGTTCCTGATATACCTGATCTAAAAAGGGAATTTTTGGATGATTCCCCTAACTCCAATTTTACTATACACCCTGGTAGCAGTAAGATGTATAGATATTTGTAGGAAAATTCTTCGTGGGACAAAATGAAGAGAGATATTTCTGATTATGTGTTAAGATATATGGTTTGTCAACAAGTGAAAGATATAAAACAACATAATAGAGGAGTCATGCAACATCTTCCCATACCATAGTGTAAATGGGATGATACTACAATGGATTTTGTCATGGGGCTACCAAAGACTCCTGGAAGGAATGACACAATTTGAGTCATTATTGATCGTCTTACAAAGTCAACACATTTTCTTTCTTTAAGAGAGGATTTACCACATGAATGTTTAGTAAGACTATATATTAATTACGTTGTAAGAATTCATGTTGTACCCCTATCAATTGTTTCTGATCATGATCCCTATTTTACATCAAGGTTCTGGAAATGTCTTCAGAAAACCTTAGATACTGAAATTTGTTTGAGCACTGCCTACCACCCTCAAACTGATGGACAATCAAAAAGTACTATTCAAAATAGAGAATACATGTTTAGATCATTCTCATGTGACTTTCAAGGTCTGTGGGACCAGTATTTACCTCTTTTTTAATTTTCCTATAACAATAGCTTCCATTCAAGTATTCAGATAGCACAATGTGAAGCGTTATATGGGAAGAGATGTCGCAGACCACCTTGTTGGGATGATGTTTGTGAAGGAAAACTCATAGGCCTAGAACTTGTTGAGGAAACAATGGAAAATGTTAATATTATCCAAACCCACATCAAATCAGCTCAAAGTAGGAAAAAGTGTTGTGCTGATTATCGAAGGAAGGATTTGGAATTTCAATTAGGTGATCATGTTTTATTGAAGGTATCTCCATGGAAGTGTGTTATACGTTTTAGTAAGAAAGATAAATTGAGTCCTAGGTAAATCAAACCTTTTGATATTCTAGAATGAATTGGAGTTGTAGGTTATCGTTTAGCAATGCCACAAAGACTCTCCAATGTTCTTGATGTGTTCCACACATCACTGTTGAGAAAATATATGCCCGACCCAATTCATGTACTCCCCAATGAAGAAATAGAAATGGAACCCGACCATTCTTAATCCAAAAAGCCTATCAGAATTTGTGATACTAGAGAACAAGTGCTAATAAACTGGATGACCAGTCTGGTAATAGTTATATGGAGAAACCATAATATGGTAGAGGCAACATTGGAACTCGAGGAACTTATGATAAAGAACCACCCAAATATTTTTATGCATTAATATTAAATAAATATTGAGGATTAAATATTTGAAGGAGGGGAGAATGTAACACCCCAATCATCCACAGTATGTTTCCCTTTGAATAATACATTAGCTTGCATTGTACGTAACTTGGAGTTTTAACACACCACGACCAATCAAACCTACAGTTATGAATCGAAATAACCATGTTTCCAATTTTATAATTTTAATTTTTCAAAATTGACCTCATTTTTTGATTCGTAATATCAAAATTAGCTTAGGATGAATTTTTGGCATTTTTCTGAAAACATTCAATTTTTGATGAATAGTGGATAAAATTGCGTTATTGTTTAAAACAGAATTTTATTTAAATATGTATTTATTTTATTTATTTTAAGTCAAAATATATACATAATACCAATATTTTTTCAAATTAATTCAATGGATTAATTTTTTTAATAAAATGAGATGTAAAAATGTTTTTTGAACTTTTTACCATCTTTTACCCACCTTCTAGGAGGATTTTAAAATTTGCATAAAACTAAATTTTACCACTTATGTGAGTAGAATTTCAAAAATCTTAGAAACATGGTTGACATTTGTAAGTAAAATTTGGTTCAATATGATAAAAATAATTTTTGGTTAATAGTAACGTTTTACTTTTATTTTACCGTAGTTAAAAGTAAATATGGTAATTAAAGGTAAAAATTATATTATAATTACCCTAACACATGTACTAATTCTATTTTATAAGTTTAAATTGACCAAAAACAATCTTATTAACAAAATATTATCCTCTTGGTACAGTTTTATTAGATTAGGACATTTATTATTATTTTATTTAAAGAAGATTAAAAAGTTTTAAATTCAATGATTAATAACCAAAACAATTTTAATATAGGGATACACATTAGATAAATTCCACTACAAATATACATTAGAAATATAAAAAAAATTCCTACATAATAATATTTTATTTATAATTTTTATATTTTAAATAATTTAATTTATTTCTGAAATAATGATGATGTAGTAATTACTTTATTAGTGAAAAATTAAAACAGTTGATATTAGAAATATCGAAATAATTTTAAATTGAGACTTTTGATGAATTAAAATAATATTAGAGATTAATATGACATGTTAGGGTTGATTAAATGAATTTTCATTGAAATAATAAGGTTTTTAGATGTTTAAAAATAATCAAATACTAAATAGTGTCAACATTGACATAAATCAGTTTTTAAACAAATACTATATTATTAAATGATATAATAGTCCTAAAAATTATAGTTTTAGAAAAATTAAATATATAACAATATATATGTCATTAATGAACCACATGGGGTTCTCTTGGAATTTTATAGTTTGTTTATTAACCATATAATATATAAATACAAGGAGACATGGTTAATGTTAAACTATTTAACCAAGAGTTAAAACATAAAGATAAGGTAAATATGGTGAACTATACCTTTCTAAAACCAATTTATTGAGGGTTTTTCAACCCATAACCGACTTATACTAAAAATAAATCAACTTGTATCCATTATAAACTGAATATAATTGTATAATAAAATAATATTTCAAACCTTCCTAAAGTGACCCACCCCGCTCTTATAAAAGGGTACTTCCCCTTCTCTCAAAATCACACGTCCAAATCCATTTGGATTAGCCAAACCCAATTCTAATATCTTCCTGAATTCCCTAATTTCTTCCTAGAGTACATAATTTTATCAGAAATCCAACCTAATGATCCCTTATGATCAACTCAAAAGGAAACACCCGAAGAAGAGGTAATAATTTAACCACCCTATTTCAAGTTCTTTTCTTCTTCCACATCCATTTTCTTTGTTGTTTCCATAGAAAAACAATAACTCTATAACCTTTATAAAAATTTATGATATTATAAATATTGTACAATGATATTCATTATTCTATCAAACCTATAAATGACAAAGTCACCATAAGTGTCTATGTACGGCTTACCGTCTCGACATCATGGTGTAGTTTGTTATTTAAACACTTCATTATTTGGTTGGGTATAATAATGAGTATAACTGAGTAAATAATGAATATATCATGTTAATTATTCTTTATATAATATAAAACATCCAATTACATATGATTTGACCATCAATATAATTATATTCTCGCTCGTGCGTACGTATGGATTACCGTCTGCACGAACGTGATGAGATTAATTTACCATCATAATCATTCAAGAATAATTTTAATTTTATGATTAAAACTAATTTTTAAGAACTTGATATCATTATAGATATGAATCAAATACATCTTATCCATAACCAAAAATAGATTATGTAACCAAGCATTTAAAGGAAAACGAATCAGTTAACACCTAAAATGATGATACTAGTGAAATATTACTAAGAAAGCAATATTAGAGGATCATATATGATATAATATTTATGTATATAGTTATTTTATAATTTAATAACATTTTTTTAGCTATTTTAAAGGAATGTTATCATACTGTATTATAAGGAAAATTACAAGGTAAGGGTTAATTTTACAATCTCTTAACTTCTCTGAGGTTGTTAATACATAAGTATCTACTGGGAACTCTTTATCACCCACATCCGTTTTTTCTTAAAAATGTATTTCAAAACATTTTTAATATTTACAAGAATATTTTTTAATATCATTTATACCATTATTTGACCGTATATAATTTTAAAGGAATCTTTCTATCATTTTCCAAACAAGGTACTTTAGGAACTTTTGGACATAATTAAGGTAAAAATGGTTTTTTAACTTATACAGAGTGTGAGGGTAATTTATACCATTATAACATCATAGAATATTCCCTTACAAGCTTATAATAATATTTTAAAAATTATTGTTTTCTTTTATAATTATGTGACTCTTAAATTATTTCAAAATAGAAAGAGAAATTTCTCTCAAATTGATTTGATTTCATCTATATCAACATCCTTTGATATATTTTACACTTTTTTGAAGCTGATATATTATGACACAAATCTTCCATATTGTATTTAAGATTTTTTGATATGTTTGACTATGGATAATTTATTTTTATACCATTCATGGTTTATTCTTAAAGTATTGACATTTTGTTTTCTAGTTTTAATACGAATGTTTATGTTATGTTTCATTATTTTTATATGAGGAATGTATTGGACTTAGTAAGTAACGGGTGGAGCCCTCTATTGCTCCATGGTGCATCGGTTTCATCATGAGACAATTAGACATGGAATTGGCCAAGGCCTTTCCCAATTTGATATATGGTTTTGGCTGAGGTCATAATCATTTTTAGACGTATTGGCTGAGGCCTTGCCAAAATGTTTCAGAATGTCCCGAATTATACATTCCCCCATTATGAACATAATATTTATGGTTCATGTGGTTTTTAGACTAGTAAAATACCCATGATTTTGTTTTATTGTGTAATTATTTACTCATCTCATATTCCTTCCATAAAGTGTTATTGTTTATTATTCGTAAAGTCATGTGTTTTCAATTATTCACCATGCCTATTGTTTATGTTATGTTCCACTGTATTTCTTACTCTTGCTGAGTGTTTGAGCTCACCCATTTCTTATGTTTCAATTTCCTAGGATTTGAAAAAGCTACTTATGAGTTACTTGCAAGCATATTCTCAGAGGCTGGGATATTTCTAATTGAATAAATTATTGTTTTATTTCCTTTCAAGTTTTAATGTGAACCTATGTATGTATCGTTTTTCCAAAAATACTAAATTGATCGCTCTTTCGGGACATGATTCCTTGTATCATGCCAATTTTAGGTAATAATGAATTGTCTCTAGGTGAATGAAGTCAGGGCATTACACTATCAAATTCACTTGTTGCGGCAAACCCACTTCGTTGAGGTGCCCCAACTGGAAAGTGAGTTGAGGGTATTTTTGTGTAGCATGTCTAGGTGGAGCACTACCTCGTAATAACTCTACATTGAGTATTCTCAACTTTCTCATTTCTACCTATTTCTAGGAAAATAGTTTCTCTAGTGAAAGGGATTGGCCATGTTTGAGGGAAGTGGGGGACATGGTATGACCCTTAATATTTGCCCTTGTAGGTTCCTTTTGAGGAGGTAGAGGTTGATTATTTTCGGAGATTCCCAAATTTTGGTTGATCTTCTAGTTTTAGGTACTCATGACTCCTACATTCATTTCAGTGTGGAGCATCTCATGAATAATATATTCTTCTTTAGAATCCTTTAAATTAGCCATTTTTTTCTTGAGGAGGGGAGTCTCCAATGATAGTATTTATGACATTTACAGATGTGTAATGCATTACTGACTTTATATGGGAATCTTTAAGATATATCCTTATTTTTCACACTCAATGAGACCTCTTCCAATTTGTAGTTGGTTACCTAGGAATTGTTAGATGGATAGTAACCTGAAGGTAATTCCCAAAGAGATCAATCAAATGTGTTATTAGAGAATGTATTGGATCAAGAGAATGGAAAAATTGTGAGGATTAAAGATGTGGAATATTCCCTAACCAGGAAGAGATTGGTTCCTTATGAGGAGGAGATTATGTGGTGAAAAAAACCCCAAACCTAGGGGTAGGGGCAATTCATGTCCCACATTTACAACCCTCCAGG
The DNA here is from genome assembly GCA_963277665.1 of Viscum album. NCBI lineage: Eukaryota > Viridiplantae > Streptophyta > Magnoliopsida > Santalales > Viscaceae > Viscum > Viscum album. Next base: position 230,237,544 of record OY728125.1, read on the forward strand.
CCTGGTTAGATGATCTTAAGGGTTGGGTTAAAAGATCCCATAGCCCTATAGGCTGGGGTTGTTCTGAAACTATTGTGGCTGATATTTCTACAGCTTCTCTTCTAATTTTAAAAATTCTAGTCAGAATGTGGGAAGGTGAGTTATTCATAACACACATAAATCACCCATTTTAGAAGGTATTTTTGTTATTTATGAAATTTTATGAATCATATGGATAACATCCTATAAGTGAGATTCCTTCTAAATGTCCTCATATGCCTGAATCAAAATTATCTCAACAGTTTTCTCTCTTCTGGCCTGAAATTGGTGAAAGTCAGTTAGAGAATGTTTTGGTCTAGTGTATATTTAGTCATGAACTGATTTTATTTGTTGTAACTGACCTAGGGTAATGACATTTCATGATCTCAAATTTTGAGGGAATCTTTTTATTTTGAGTGAAATGAAATTCAATACTCCATGTATACCCCATCCATTAATAGATAAACAATTTGGGGTATCTGTAATCTGTTTTTTTCTGCCTAATTAATGAATCAGGGAATTCAAATTGATGGTCTCCTTACAACTTCTCAATCTTTGTATTTTACGAATCAACGAGAGATACTAAGTCAATTTGGAAATGTAACCCTTCTATTACATCCAAATGAGCATGATACTAATAAAAATATAATATCTTTTTTTTAGTACAGAAGAGTTTTCTATATGTTAAGGTAGATTTCGTGCATACAATATTCCATAAAAACCTTTGGAATGCTATATTGAGAGGTGGATAAAGGGAAAAAAATGAGTAGTGTGTCTTCATTATCCATCTATTTCCTTATTATTAGAAGATCATATTGGTATTTCACTAGAGGATTCTTAAACTTATTTGATCAGAGTGGATGCTTCCCTATTCAGTTACGAAAATAAAAGGGATTGGTTGGGATTTTCTTTTCTATAATGGATGGAAAATGACCCAAGGGTGGTTAAAAGAATGACTATCACCATGTATTGTCTTCCAATTGATAAAGGATTTCACCGGCCAGTGAAAATGCATCAGACAAGAATGGCCTTGAATTTTCAAGCACCTCATTTTATGAGGGATTTATTGTCAATACATTGTTTGTTGGATAATTATTTGGAAAATGTGAATCACTACTTTGGAGAGAATAGTCAAAATGATCACCATAATTCTAAGGAACACCATGGGAGATTCTATCAAGTGCAAGAACCTCATTCTCCTTTATCTTGTGCCAACATGGAGGGTGGTGGTGGATCTCATCAAGAGATAGGCTCTCAAGATCAAACAAAATGTTTTCATGGAGAAGACCTTCATGGTGAAGTGTCTAATGTGGAGCTTCCTAATTGATTTTGCTACTTCCATAATTTGGTAATAATAGGGTAGGATCTTGATCTATAAAAGATAATCATCCGAGGGATTCAAGAACTCTTACATCAATAGAATCTTGATCATAGTTTGACCCTTGAATTTCAATTGATTTTTTTATGAGTCTTCTTATTAGGTTCGTTCTAATGCATGATTGGGGACACATAGTATGGGGGTGGTCATTATAGGTAGGTTTCTAGTCCTTCCTTGGAGTGGACATTGGAATATTCCAATTAGATCCAATTGGATCGGGTGTATGTTCACAATCCAACTGTCTATATAATATTGGAGAGTTTTCACCACAGCCCTACTATATGAGATAAGAGGTGTGTGTTTACCTTGTAGTTTTATACTGTTGAACCACTGCATTTGTGGGGATAGATTTATGTGTATGTCCCATTAGAACTACTGTTGTCACTGTGATGATATACTAGAAAGTGTTTAAGATGTGGGCATGAATTTATGTCTCTTATTTTACCATTTCCAATATAATCTTGTTGGCTTTAGGCGCCAGAATAAGGATATACATCTGTTTCGTTTACAGAGTCGGTGTATGTTTATGCTTCGATCTTCCCTTTACTATAATTGGACACTAACAGTAATCATGTGGGGGGGGGGAATTGAGTGCTCCATATTCCTTTCATTAGTACTTTCATACTGAATTCACCATGTGTTTCCAGGAAAAGTTACAAGGAGTCATGATAAATGTTGGCATGTGTGTCTACCCTCTCACAATTTGTTGTTAAACATCGTTGGAACACTTCTTTTAGTGCTGTAAGATGAGTTTTTGGTATGCTTGGTGATCAAAATAAGGTTTATGTTCCTTCTTTTAAGTTTCCTCTATATTTGGTTGGAGGGTTTTCTTATTTGTCTTTAGGAGAGTCTGCTGGCTAACTAAGTGAAGGAAAAAATATGTATGTTTCTTCTCATTGTTTTCCACCAAATTGGGTTGGTGGGGTTATTTTGAGGTGAAAAAGGCATGAACCTTCTCCCTAATGTCTGGTTTGCACCCTTGGTGGGTCATCTTGCATGCCTGGGTTTGATGGACCTGGGTCAGTTAGTCGAAGGTGACACCCTCATCGTGTTTAGGGTTCACTGCCAGAGGGTGTTTGTGACTATGATTTTTGGAAGGATCCCTTAAAAAGGACACTCATGTCTTCATAAAGAGTCCATAGGTTTCCTCTAGATCTGTTTAGATAAAATATGGGAGGAACTCATCATTGCATTCTGAGGATGAGCTTCTGAAATGGACGAAGACAGTGATCAGCGTCGTCACTCTCTGGACCACCAGTTGTTATTGACTAAACTGTTGGTTGTGACTGATGAGTTTCAAGGCCTGTCGGCAGCCTCTAGTGTCATGATGGTACTGTGTTGATGGTACACTCGAACTAGTGCATTAGAGACCGATTATTGAAGATTCCGAGTCGGTGATGACATCCTTCGTGCAGATGAAGATCCAACATGTGTAGTAGTTTTGGTGTTCGTAAGTGAAATCTTAAAGGAATACATTAGATTAAATGGGGTTCTATTAATATTTCATGAGGATATATGATAGATATCATCAATATAACCCTATTAAATTAGTTTATTTTTTGGATGATCACAAACATGACTGATTTCCTTATCTGGCCCACTTTTACAGAATGTAGAAGGGGCTTGACATGCTGGTCATATCATCATCATTGTGAAGGATTCACATCAGGTTCACCATATTTTGTTTCTAACATAAAATATTACAATCTTTTGGGGAAATGGAATGTTCTGACAAAGACTAGTCAGTAAATCCATTTTATATTGTTATAGAGAATCCATAGTTTATTTCGCTCACATCGGGTTCACTATTTTTTTCAAACGAAAAAGGGTTCAATAATTTTGGGAAATATAATGGTTTTATTGATATTGGTTGGTACATAGTTTCTATATTGTTAAGGATATTCCATATTTTACCTCATTCATATCAGGTTCACCATTTTTTTATGTATTTTACACCCCATTAAGGGTTTCTATTTTTGAACAGCTTCCAATAGGTAAATTAGTGGAACCCAAAATGCCTAATGGTTTTATAACCATAGGGACCTAGTTTCCAAATTCAGGTTCTCATTAAGGATTTTGATCCACGGCGCTTATGAACTCGCATTGGTTGAGAGGATTGAAATTAGGGATCATCACATCCTTTGTGTAGGGAATTATTGCCAACTCTGGTACTCTCTTATAGATTTAAGATATGGTCATGAATCCTTTCTTAACACCCTTGAATAATGCAGGTCATCCAAAATTATCAATGAATTATTAGCTTGTGTGGAATTCATGATCATCTATATTAATCTAAGGTTCTTTATTAATGGAGATATATGTATGTGTCTTCATTTCTCCATCAATGGTATCCTATCATATACTACATAGAGATTCATTGGTCATTATTACAATAATGATGGTTTTCTTTCCACAAAGTATGGCACCCTCCATTTTATTTTCATTCAGGTTGATGAAGGTCACTTCAGAGTTTATCATAATCTGGGTAGAAAAAGGATACACTCAATTTTATCATCATCCAAGGATTCATGGATTGTTTGATGTTGGGATCAAACCCATAAGTGGGATTACTATTTATCCTTTTGAGATGAATCAGAATGCACATAGTTTGGTGAAAGATAATGGGGTACATCATACCTTTTAAGGTAATTTGATGGGGGAACAACCATGTAGTTTAACATCATGTGGCAGGGATGTTTATGTGGAATGTTCCTAGTCAATATTTAGTGTGTGACTACTTTGGAAACAAGCCAAGGAACATTGAAGAGATATGATTTTCCAAGTTGAATTATACCATGTTGGGGATATGGCCCAAAAGAATAGTTTTGGTTCAGGATGTTGGTTTTGAACCTCAGAAAGGCTTCATACGTATCATGTTTGGATGGGAATAAAAGCCCACATAGTTCGCTAATGAGGACCCACACCTATGGATTCCATCAATGGTATGTATTACAGGGGATAATGTCCTTTAATATAATATTTTGGGGATTTATCATTAGATGAAAATTCCCTCTATAGAGTCCATGAAGGATTTTTTATCTCATTTAGATTTGGGGGATTAACTGACGGTTTATTCCTAAATTGGTCACCTAGATTAAGGGAATTATTATTGGGGATTATTCCTAAGGAGGCGGCTCCTTACACTCAGAACCTAAGTGGGTCTCCTACGTATTTTTTTAACATTAATCAAATTTATTGTAGTTCAATACTTTATGTGGATTTTGTGGTGGTCATGATCATCACTATCCTCTAATAACACATGATTCAGGCTTAGTGTGAGAAACAAGAGGAATGGAAATATTTAATAAATCACACAATTTCCCTCATTCGCTGGTGGAAGAGGTTAGGGATTCGATGAAAGAGGATAGAGATACAGTAGAAGAGTATGTGTCTACGATGGAATATGTTAATCATATGGCACATCCCTGAATTCACATTAAATTTGATTAATGATTAAGGTAAGTAATTAATGCAAGTGAAGGATGTGGAGGTGGAGAGGAGCAAGATTGTGGCCTCCAACAGCAAAGGCGATAGGATTACAATAGGATGGGCTACCTATAATATGTTTCGTAGCTATAGGAGGACCTAATTCACCATTTAATGAAAAAGAATGTGTGATCTTTATGATCCCTTATGGGAACTGGTGGTTCTAGCTCTTAGAGACGAGGCAAGTTTGACATTTTCCAAACCACAATCCTCTATATTGGGAACTCCCCAACATTATCACTAGGGTAAGGGTCCTCGTGAAGATAGGGATACATCCCCACCTTAAATCTAAGAACCCTAACCATCCAACTGGAAAATTTATTTGTACCAATGACCATATGAATTCATATTCAAGTAGAGGGCATGGTAGTATTCCACTCATCAAGGTTGTGTAAATCCAGAGGTCATGGTGGGGGTTTCATCTTGGTAAATTTTAGGAAAGGGAACCTAGGAGAGTGGATCCCTTAAATAGATGGATTTGGAAGAGGTATCAAAGGGTGACCATAACCTAAACACCCTAGGTCTCCTCCAGTGCCCTTGGGAGAGTCTAGTGCATGTCCTTACTTAACGGTAGGGCCTCACACATGTTACTTATTTTATGGGAAAAGGATCACCATATAGGTATGTGGTATTTTATACCCTAAATCTATAGATATCTCACTCATCCCCTTATTTAACTCTTCTATCATACTTTAGAGTTCTACCTGAGAAATATTGGGGGACCTGGGAAAAGGTGTGGCATGATGGGAGCATCAGGGTTTCTTATGAATTTTTAGTTGTTCAGATGAGGAGCCCAAGGGGCCCTATTATTTGGAAAGAAGGGTACATGGTCAATAAAATTTGTTGGAAAAGGTCCAGTATATGGGTCCTCAGTGTAGCTATCCCACACATAGATTTAATGATTACAGGGTTGTGTTGGTCCTCATTGTAGTTGTCCAGTGTATAGATAATCCTAAATGGAATGGCCACCCATAGATGATCCTAAATTTATTTCTAACAATAAATGTTCCAAAGTCAACATGATATACCCATTGATCATCATCAATATTTTTCTATAATCCCTACACCTTGAACTCATGGTTTTCTCCAGAATTCTCTGGATATCTTGGTTGAATAATTCTACATACCAACTTGTTTTGTGTGATTAGTAGAGAAGGCTCTTAATTGAACTCCATACATTTCAAGAAAACCATTCAAAATGAGATTGTTTAAGTTTATTACTTGATAAGTAGGTATTAAATAAGGAATGTAAAACTAATAAAATATTTTATTCCTTAAATATATGATCAACACATTTGGTATGTTTTTGGATGTATCCTCAACTATTAATAAATTTGGGAAAAATCCACAATGAAAACTATCTATGTGTTTTAAAAATATATTGTTAATGGTCTCATGAAATAAATTCTCCACATAATTAACACATTAATTTTAATAATTTGGTGTTGTGACATCTCTTGAATTTTGATAATAGTTCCTATTCTCCCCCATTGATCAAAACATCCTATGAATTATTTTTCAGTATTATAAAAAGTGTGGAAGCATTTTCCAATTTGTAAGATCTCACCCACTGTTCAATATATTCCTATATTTTCTTATTATATGTAATGAATGTAACAATTACAAAATGGTTTTCAAATTATATTTGATCACACATAATCGAATTAATCTATCAACTAATTTATTTATTAGTAATATTTGATCTAAAAGGATGTTGAATAAAATAAAAACATCTTCCTTTATTGGTATATATAGAGAGGATAAGATATTATATTTTTTATTTTGTTTTCAATTTTTGAAAACAAGATATGAGCTATTAGATTACTATATAAAAAATTATGATATGGGAACTCATCATCAATATCCATATCTTCAATAACATCCACATTCTTCAGTTGTAATCTTGACAAGAATTTAAATATTACATTCTCTAGTTACGTAATACATTTGATCATAATATCAAACTCATTGAGTAACAAAATCCAATCAGTTTATTCATGGATGTGTATCCTTTTTCACTTACATTTATGGTAACATGACATGATCAATGTTGATGATTACTATTGCGAGCACTAAATGTGATAAAAAAATTAAAAATAAAATTCCACAACAAGAATTTCATTCTATATTCTAGAATAATTTATTTATTCTTATTTGAGTGTACATATTTCATAACATATAGATTAAAATATGTGGTGAACCAACTATCCTATAGGATCACCTTAGTGAATTATCTTGCATTTGATATTATCTCAAAATTTTTCTCCAAATTTATATATATTTGAATTGTGTTTTTCCAAAGAAATTCAATTTAACAAAGAATTAATTTTACAATACATGAAATTTGAATATAATCTCCATTTATAGAATATGGTTGAGTATCATAGTTGTTATGTATATATTTTTGACCAATTAGTAGTATAATATTTCATGTCTATGAATGCATGGAATCAATTTTACTATAGTTGGATTATGTCACTCTTGTATTAACTTAATCATTTTTGGATTAACTTATATTCCCTATATGGATATTCTATTCATAATGATGATCCCTTATTGAAAAATAAAAATATAATTTTCCCAATTTAGATGTTATCACTTTTCCTAACATCTTTTATGTTCCATGTTAGGTTTCTCAATGAATTCCATGAACAATATCTCATAAATTAAAAAATCACCCATGAATATTTCAATATATTCCTTCATCATTCCAAAAAATATTTTTTCAATACACCTATTAAATTTCATATATACACTATATATAATAAATAACATTCTATGATTGCAAAAAGGATTCACATGGGAAGTTAAAAGTCATCAATTCATGGTATGTAAGTTCCATAGGTATTTTATTGTATCCAATGTTTCCATTAAATAAAAAAATAAAACTCCTACCTAACAAACCTTTTGATCCTTCAATCAAAAAATATAAGTAGAAATGGATACAATGTTATATCAACAATTAAATTTGGGTAATCCAATCAACTCTCTATCTTCTAATTTCCCTTATAGGGATGATATCACTTTCTATATTCTTAATCAATGGAATGCCTCAACTATTGGGAAATAATTGAAATGGTCTCATCAATTAATTTATTTATATTTAAATTATAATACACACATCAAGGATTTTGATAACTTCCTTCTTTACCACCTTTTTCATTGGTGGTGTGAGTCTCTTTTAAATTTTTCATCATGGTTTACTTCCTTCTTCCTATAGTAATTTGTGTGTGTAATGCGATGGCCAAATTCCCTTGATGTGGATGATACATCAATAAATTTCATTCAATCTATTTTTCAATACTTGTAATAGTTTCAAGATGTGTTGTCTAGATGAAAAATTGTTTCATTTCCAAGAAAAATCCCTCGAAAGGTTCTCTATACATTTCATATATTCAACCTACTCTTTATATTCTATACTAATATGATCTTCCATGTTATCCACTACATCATAAATGATTTACATAAAAAAATTATTCTTCTTGGAATAAAAATATTATGGATGGCTATTATTTTATACATAATATGGAATGGAAGTCCTCTGACATAGTTCCATTTTTCATAACATTTATTAGATCAAAGGTTCCTTTTTATCACCCAATTAAAAAATTAGTATCATGTAGTTGAAATTTATTAACACATGAAAAACTAAAAGGAATAATATCAAAAGAATAATATGAATCTATCCTTATACTTCCATATCAGGGGTAAAAAATTAATCAATAAAGATATTTTTTCATACATTAATAAGAACATATACATGAATTATTTATAGGTACTTCACTGATTGATTGAAAAGTTAATATGTGACTCACACTGGCTTAGGCTAATCGAAACCAAGCTTCTAAAACATTATATGATGATTTATATTTTTAATTTATACCAAATCCTAAAGTTTCATTCCAACTTTTCAAGATACTATTGTGGAAGGTATGAAAAGTATCTCTATATCATTTATATTTGGAGGTATCTCTTTTAACACAGCTAAACATTTTTCTTTATGAGATATGTGTTCTAGATCATCTAATTTATTCTTAATTGAATGAAGATGCTAAATTGTTTTATCCTACTCCAATATTTGATAAAATGAATCTAGAAAATTGATGTTTTTATGGAGTTGTTAAAAATTATGGAATAATTTATTATATTTCTATTCAACACACCATTTCTTTATCCTCTCTAGGAATGTTATAGGATATCAATATCGTTACTTCTTCTTATACACCTCATTCACTATTTTGATATATTTTTAGCCATTTCTAGATTCTCCTTTTCCTTTTATTCTTCCTTTTAATAATATTTCTTCTAATTTTACTCTTTTTGACTATTTATTCATCCTAATTTTCCTTATATCCCTCTAGGCCCACTATTAATTTTCAAATACTTCAGTTCCTCTAATTTATCGATCTTTATGTTAATTGATAGAGTACAAAGTAATATCTATGAAGTAGTTTTAAAAAATTTCCCCAACATTTTATAATTCATTATATAGGTCATTTTTATTCATCAATTAGTTCTATTGGATTGTAATCAAATGATTTTATTCTGAATAAATACATTATTCATGTCCTCATGGTAAATTTTTGGATTTAGGAGGGTGGTTATTGAAACAATTTATATACATGCTTATTTAATTGAGGCTGAGGTGGTGGATAAGCATCAAAATGTCTCGAGAAATTTTATTTGGGTATAACATGGTATTATCCTATTTTTAGTTAATTTTTAGATTACCATGATATTGGTTATAGTTGGGATTTGATTATCTAATATGTTGAATTGATCTCCATTGGTTATTATAGTTTTAAAATTATTTATGGGATTAATTATAGATCATGGAATTACAATCTAGTGGTTTATATTCTTGATATATATAACATTATTTACAAATATCTCATAAATCAGATTCTAGTGTGAGTGTGGTTGGTAGTGGTTGTTGCAGGTGGGTTGGTGCAATAAGAAATTTAATTCTATCTAACCATTTTATTAAATTCTCTACTTGGGTATCTAAGAATGTACTCTCCTCCACTAGATATAATACTCATTTATGTGGATCCCTTTCAATTATTCATAAAATAGTATTTAGATTTTCTTATCAAGTATTTATCATACAACATTTAGAGTTTCCATCATAAGGACTCTGTCAAATGAATAATAAATCACAAATCATTCCATCAATTGTAAACCATAATTGTTTTTTTCATATATAGCCAAAAATATTATCCATGATGTAATATATTCTTCATAATATCCATTAATATTTCCCATTCTTTGAATACACATTCTCTATTTATTTGGGAAAAAATTATAGATGTCACTTCACATCTTCCATACTACTTTTGGATGAAAATATTTGTGATAAAATCACATCACCAGCTCATCGTATGTCACTATTAGTCTTTCTAGTGTTCTATTTAGCTAAACAAATACATGATATTTGATTAGGGAGGGGATAACTCTCAATCATATGGTATCCAATGTTTATCCACATTTCATAAATATAACATAAATTTATTGAAAATTGGATAATTAGATATATTGATCTTTACAATATAATTTGTTAAATTTACATATATTTTGGATCATTTTATGATATTTGGTTTAATTTAAAAGTTTTTATCTTTAATAATATTATTATTAATGATTTGGTTATCCCAATTAATGGAGAATAGACCATATTCCATGATAGTTCTACACACAAACTCTTTTTGTGATGTATTTTATTTGTTCTTCATAGTGATGTTAATATTAAATTTATCATGTTTTGTGGTATGATTATATTCTAATATGATAGGAAATTAGTATAAAAATAGTAATAGCCCAATAATGATAAAATATTATAGGGTTTCTCATGATTCTACTAAATTTACAATTTTTTTTGAATCCTTATACTGCACTGATCCTCTTCCAACAACAAAATCAACACAGGGCAGGCACATAACAAGAAAACCCATAGAAAAAAAATGAAGGATTAAAATGTCTTAATCAACAAAATAATAATATATTATTATAATTATGATCCTCATCAATAGAACCAAGAAATTTACATTCCATAAAACATCGTTAATTCCTCCAATCTATAAAGTTTATAATTTATGAACTATGCTAGATTGGTCACTATAATACTAAAGAATAGAATAGTGATAGATTAAGGTCTTTACAATTAAGAATATATGTCCCTAAAAAGATCCTAGTGTGATTTAATTTTAAAAAAATCATTTTTAATAAAAAAATATATTTAATAGAATTTTATTTTTGGATTTAAGAAAAAACATAGTGAATTAAAATAGAAGGAATTAATTTTCAAGGATAGTCCAACAAAATATGAAAGGATCTTTTTGTCTTGAACATATCAAATTTGATGACTAAAATATCAATATATGATTAAAAACCTCTTTATGGTCAGGTCCTTTGATTCTATCTTGTTCAACATAAATCTATTGGTTAGACATATAAATAAACATAACCACATTAAGCTAGATCTTAGAGATAGATTAAAATCCAAAATACAAGTAATACTTTAACGTTATTAATAACCTTTGATTACCTCCCTTAATAAATATTTTGGTTTAATACATTATGTAAAATGAAATAGAAATTAGGTATCAATTTAATTTTTAATCAAAATGGATTTTTAGGAATGAGATTGATAGAATATATTAATAACTCATCTTTTTTCTCTTCATCCCTAACTATTCATGTGACTTTACATTATGGTAAAAAAGATCACAACCATTAATTGATTGATAATTTTATGAATTGTTAAAAAAGATAAAGAATAAATTAAAAATAAATGAAATATAATTAACATTATTAAATTATGGATCAAAATGAAAAAGTTGTTTATTTTTAAATAAAACAATATAGAAAATGGTTAAATAAATATTGGGAAGTATAGGGATAAATTAAAATGTAAACCTATAATATGAAATCACCTAATATAATTATACATTTTCCCATTAACAACACACCACTAATGCTTAAATAATAATAGGATAGATCTAGAATAAAAATCTCACTATATTCCATATTTTACTACCACCACGTCAAACTATATGTCTTTATATCTTAAAAATTTTACCCTTGGACTATAGAATCTTCAACTCCATGAATAATGAATAATGATACCCAATTTTTTAGAAATGATCCAATATTCTATATCCCTATGCCAAATCTGTTGTGCAATGAATTTATTCTTAGTTAGGGTGTATAAATATGGTTCTTAAATGATTGTCTTTTTTTCAAACATGATATAAAATAGTTGGTTTTGGAATGAGCACTTTTGGGTTTCACTATTATCAACAATGGTGTAACTATTAATTATAAAAATTCATTAAAAGCCATCAAAAAATATTGAAAAGTTTATATAATTCTATTTATTATTTATCATTGAAATACTAATAAAAATATACTAGAATAGTCTTTATTATGTTGATAAATTAGTGAATAACATGATAAATACATATACATGACTAGGAGTATCAATGGTCACATGTTATATTATTGGGTTCATTAGGAAGTTGTAGGAATTTTTAATTATTAATTCACCAATTATGTTTTATGGGGTGAAAATATACTGTATATCCCATGTTTAGTGTACTACTGAGAGGGGGTGAATCACTGGAATATTTTTATGAATATTATTTTATAATATAGCCTCTGTGTTTTGTTAAAATCATGAGACTCTATTTCTTGATTAACACAACCTCACTTGATTATAGTGGAATGTAAAGAGAACTAAAACAGAAGTATTTTCAAGGTACTACCTACAATCCTACTCCTTTCATGATAGGTTAGTCACCCCAATAATAGATTTTTCATGATATTCATAATTTGTTGCACCGTGGACAACATCAGTCCAATGAACATACAGTTACACTATTTTCTTGATCCCAAGTCATTCAATAGGGTTTTATAACATTCAAAAACCCTTATGTAAATATTTTATCCAATGTAACAATGATCTATTTTAATTTTAGGTTGATTCTACAAAACACTAAAAATTGATCTTCCTTGATGAACAAAATGAATCATCCAGTTCGATCATGTACACTTCTTCATGTATATACTATCAAGACTAAATTAAAAAATATATGTCTATATTTATTATCATTATCAAAAATACAGACTATCTGTTTTATTCTTATAACATTAAATAATCAAGAAAAATTGGTATCATCCTCATAGAATTATTCTTAGATTCATTATCATCCTCCTCTCTTCAATATTTTGATGTATGGTTCTCTTAGTTCTACATATTTATTTCACTTAGTATTTACGAGTTCTCCCTCAATATTAGTTTACATGTTTCAAAATTTTCCGATAAATATATATTCAACAAATAATATTATGAATACTGGTTTTGAAAATATAAATTTTCAAACTCCCTTGATCTCTGGATACAAAAGAAATATAATCTTTTAAATGGGTCAATAGATTCCAAATTAATATTTCATTCATAGTCAACTGAATTCTCATTCATTAATTCGTTTTTAATTTGCAAAATACATTCATGTTTTGTCTTCTTAATTATTCTAATAAATATACTACACCAATATTACATGAATTATCCATCTGTTCATGGAACTATGATGTGAAACCTCTGTATTGTGATTGGGAACTCATCTTAATATCCAACATCTCCCTTGGCTAGTTTCTAATTAATCCCCACCTAAATCATGAAACACATAGGTTGAGAATTAGGTTATAATCCTTTAATATCATAATATTAATTGGTTTATTTATTCATATATTATTTATAATTCATAATTCTAAAATTCAAAATTTATTCATTTCACATGACATTATAAGTCGTATGAAGTGAAAAATTCATATGGTGCTGAAATAAATTCACGAATCTTACTAAAAGTTGTATAAATTAATCAAAGTCATATCTGACTCTAAATGTTTTACGTGATCTTGGAGAAGTCATACATGAATCCCAAATATATCCAACTTTCATTTTCTCTCGAAAATGTCATTTGTTATTATTCTTGGAGTTATATGTGGCATGTAAAGTCATATTTTAGATGAATTTTAATTCTGAAAAAATGCACACAGCTGTAAAAATTCATATTTGGTACCCTTAAATTTTTACATACAATGATATACATGGTTACTAAACTCTTACACTATACGGTAAAGTATTATATAAAGAAAACATCTTACACTAGATAATTTCTATAGAAAAATATTAAACTATTATGGAAGAGGATGAAGTCCAGCATTTGAAAAATATCTATATTTTCCTTATTGAGATGTTAATTAAATTCCATCATCACATCTTTAACTCATTTTGATGTGTTCTGAACAACTCGAAAGCAACTAAAAACATCCAACCTTATCCAAATTTCTCTGTTAATATGGAAATTCTTCTTACATTCTTTATCACTAACCTTATAAACCACAAAATCCAATGACAACTCTCTACTAGCTAGAAGCTTCCACAATCCATTCACAACCTCATATCAATATATTTTGACTAATTAACCAAAAATATAATCCATCAAATGGTTCATTCAAAATAACAAAAAAAATTGTTTTTAATACCACCACACACATAATATTTCAATATCTGTTCTCATATTCCCTCTATTGAAAAAATATAGTGAATATATGACAAGGTCTCCTCATCTAAACATTCCTCAATTAAAACCATTTCCTTCAAGCTTTATTAAAACTGATTAAAATCTCATTCCACTCGACAGAAGGATGAAACCATAAAATTTATTTATCATAAGACATTTAATTATGAAAATATATGTTTATATAGGCTATCCCTTTATATAAAAAACTATTTCATAACAAAGGATAAAAAGTTTATCCATAAATATATATACATGTGATACCAATAACAAATTCACATTTTATGAATGTTCAAAAATATTTTTCTTAAAGAATTTTATCTCCTTCACACACCTTAAAAATCACATCAAATGGTTCATGTAAAAAGTATACAAATACCCCATTTTCTAATACATTCTTCTACTAACACTCTCTCAATAAAAAAATTAATTTAAAAAAAAGCGAGTAACTGTGATTGGAAAAAAAATTATCTATTTTTTCATAAATATCTATAATTTGAATATTCATTTAATGATATCTTCTTAAAATAATTTTTTTCACCCCATTAAGTTCTACACTCATCACCCCCAATTAATTATAGATGAATGGATCCAGAAAGAAAAACTTCTTTTTTCCACTTTGTACAAAACTGAATTTTCTTGATCAATTATCTGCATGATATAAAAAATAAAAAAAAATATTTTAGGGCATGGGGGTGGGGGAATTTGTTACATAGTTTTAAATCTGAAGATGATAGTATCCTTTGAACCTAGTCTTCTCTTTGATTAAAAACTCGACACTTATTTTACTATTAACTCCACTAATATGTAGATTACCTAACCTTTTTCAATAATCTATCCACACATATTAGTATGTATTATTTAACATCATAATAATGGGAACCACATTTCAATATACTAATATCTTATTTCTCATATAATTTTATTGAACCTGTAGATTGTTTACATAGTTTTTCATTTCTTATGTAACCTACCAACATATATCTCACAATGTTTCTAGGATTTTCAAGTCACAACATGAGGATAAATTCTCATGTTTCATATGAACATTCTTATTTTCCTCTAAAACCACTTTTGTTCCCTTATATAAAGCATCAATCTATGTTTTCTCTAGTTTTAGGTCAATCTCAATAGATCTAGAGAATATTAAAGGCATTATTTCTTGACCTTCTCAATATTTCATGACTTTTATTTTTTTTAAATTGGTATGTTATTATATTTTATAGAATAGGTATATTGTATAGAAATTATAATTATGAACTCATTGGTTTTATGATGTTCTTTCAGACATTCTCCACATTATTCATTTATATATAAACATCTATTTTTAGTAGAAAACTTAAATGTACTTGTGTCTATAGCTTGATTTATTTGGGATTTGTTTGACATTATCTCACTATAGCTCCCTATTAGTTCATTTTTTTACATTATAATCAAATATTATACAATAAATTATATGAATTTTTTCTTTACCTTTATCATCAGAAACAAAATACATGAAATTTATGCCTCCTCAAATAATTCGTGATCTATCTAGAATGATGTCGTTGTTGTCCTATAGTAAGTTGAGCCTTTTTTTCTTAGGAGTAGTGGTATTCTTGAAATTTTATTATCATCCCATTATGTGGGATTGTATCCCTCAGATTTATTCTTAATCTATTTTTTTCTTACATAAAATATTATATATAATAGTTCCATCATAATAATTGTTAAAAGGAAATTCTACCTAAATATTGGAGATTTTAATTTCAACTTCTTGAAAATATTATCCTTTAAAAGCAGTCCCTTTTTTGAAGTCATATTTGATTTTCTTCAATGTATTTTTTCCAACTAGACACATGGTTTTCATCTAAGAAGGACCTATATATCTTCCAGCTAACAATTCTTAAATACCATTGACCATCATCTACTACTTAGTTGTCATTAATTTTTCCTCTTGATCTAATTAATTCATGTCACTTCCATTTGGAGAAAATATTATTTATTTGTTTATAACTTGTAATTTTCAATATCTAATAATTTTTACTTTATTAAATAGTTTATTTTGTTAATAAATAAATCTATACCACTTTCTATATACTACTCTAGCATTAAATATTCTTTAGTATAATCAATTTTAGATGTATTAAAATTGTTTCCCATTAAAGTCAAAAAAACAAAACTTTATCATAAGATTGGATTCATGATTATAATGAGTCTATATTATATTTTTTTCTTTAAATCTATCTTATTTCTAGTTATCTTCATCATATTATTCCCCCTACTTCTGGTTTTTTGGTATTGTTTCCTCTGTTACTAAATTAGTATCTCCAGCCTTATTATATGGCTGCCCAAAAGAAAAGTATTCAATGTTAATATAATCGCATAACCAAAATATTTTATTATTTTTTAATAGAAAAATGAGATTATTATTCATTTTAAGATAATGGGAAATTTTTTGGAAGTATTCATCATCCTCATTATCATCTAAATTACATGATTCTGTAGTTTCCTCTCCTTTTTACTTTTTTCATTGACTCAAATTGTATATCATCTTTATCATTCCTTTCATATTATGGATCCTTTCTCATTTTACATGTTGTGATATTTTTTTAATCCCATACAATGAAAAATATTCCTTGCCTTCATAGGATGAAATCCTATGATCAGTTCATTCTATAAAATTCCTCCTTATTTTTTTTGGAAATGGTGGAATCATCAAACTTCTCACCATACCCCCAGATGTTACCAACAATATGATTGATTTTTTTAATGAAATGTTCAATATTATAATAATAATCAAAATTCATGTCATAGATTCTACTCCTCATTCATTATAAGATAGCTTCCTTACATTAAATATTTCTCTTATAACTACTCTTCAATATATATAAAATATCTTTGGTAGATTAAATTACCTTTACTTTATATATATCTTCTCTAACAAGGACATCAGTAATCTATTGTATGTTTTCACCAACCTTCTTATTTACATTCTCATTTAAGGGTCTTAATATCACCCTCGTTAATTGGTGTATATCACACGATTACTATATCTCTATATTTGAAGAAAAGTGATAAGTTGTTTAGAAATAACATATTCTAAATGTTTTTAGATTTTTATCCAACAATGTAGGGACACCCATATTATTTGTAGAATTAATACTATCTATTCTTTGATATTTTCTTATATCTTAATGGGGAATATATATTTTATTTCATACAACTTGTAAACTCTAGGTCATGGGGTACCACTAATGGGTGATGAATCAATGGTATATTTTTAAAAATTTTATTTTGAAATCCAAACTTTGTTGCTAATTAAAACCACAATCATATATTTATTGATTACGCCATCCTCACCATATTACAATGGAATATAACGATAATATAGGAATATGAATTTAAAAGTTTTTACATTAAATCCAACTTCTTTCCATAGTTTTTTTTTGTTTTCATAATCATAGATTCTATAAAATTAACACAATTGGTTACACTATGGAACATCGTAGTCTAATCAACAAAGTTTCACACTATATTTTGGATCTTTAGCCACAGAAAATATTTTTTCTATTTTTCACTACCAAACTATAATTTTATGATCTCATGTAATTAATATCTCTATTGATTACTAATTTCTTCTACACAACATTGAAAAATGAACATCCTTCATGAATAATATAGATCAAATGTTCTACTCAGGTACACTTCTTCTTTTCTATATGGACAGGTCTTCTTCATTACATTAATTTCTTACATTCCTATCTTTCTCTAAAGTCATTCAATATGGTTTCTACATATAAATTTGTATACTTCAGGAAAAATATTTTTATTTCTCTTAAAATAACACAATACTTCGATATTAAAATTATTTCTTTGATGTTTTGAATCACTATGCACTCAATTATTCCAAATTCTATCACACGATATTTTGAAGTTCTCTCCAAATATTTTTTCTCACCATTACTTTTTTATAGAAATATATATTCTGAAAATAATATCATGAATAATTTATTTTAAAATTGAATTTTCAAAACTCATTTGATATTTAGTAGAACCAAGGATCTCTTCATTTAAATAGATTAATGGATTTATAATTTATCATTCAATCAAAATCATCTGAGTTATATATAAATAATTATTTTTAAATCTCTAAAAGTTTTTTGTGTTTATTTATCTATGAAATCAGTTAAATCAATCATCTTTAAAGGATCCTTAAGTATATATCAATCTATTATGGAACCTCCTTCTTCTAGTTTTGAACTCAACCCAGCATCTTGCATCTCTCTTGTATGGTATTGCTTTAATATCTTCACTAATAATAAAACACTTTTAGTGATAGTGATATTTTAATCATTGAATATTATAGTAATCAATGACACATTTAACTTACTTTAATTATAAATTTTGTGTTATAAAATACTGAAATTTATCATTTCATATGACATTATTAAAGGTTCCGGGCGCAGCAGAAGCACGTGGGTGGATGTGCCCAGTTTGCTTTTTGTCATTAGCAATGATCAATCCGGGATCAATACGACGATAAACGCCAGTCTCCACAGATCGAATCACAGAAAAAGACAAAGAAGATGGTTTGTCCCGGAACCACAAACAAGGATCATGACATGTTGATTATAATTAATTTAATTAATTATAAAGAAATACCTTTTTGGTGTTCTTTTTTCGTTGATGTTCTAGGTCATGTTGTCGATGTGATCCGTCGTTGCGTCGCAGAAGCCATGTGTAGACTCCCACTAGCGGTGATCCACAAGTGTACCTTGTATCTCTGGACGTCGCCAAAGGATTCTCCGGGTGCTAGTGTGGAGAAGCCTTTTCATGCGTTTTCCACCTTAGATTGTCTTGATCTGATGGAAGAGGATCTCTCTCGGTCTTGAGAGCATTCTTGGAGGAAGAGGTTCTTTCGGCCTTGAAAGAATTCTCCAGAGATGTTGTGCACAACGATTCTGTTGTGTGTAGGAAAAGAGTTGGGGTTGTGAGGATATTTATAATCGGGTGTGTGGGGTTATACAGATATGACAATAAATAAATGCATTATGCGTTTGATTTATTTCATTGACTCTTTATTTAAAACCTTGTGTCGAATAAATAATTCCTTGACATGTTCCCATGCTGATTATAATAAATATCATTTAAAACAATATTATATCCTCAAAATATCAACTGGAAAAAGTACACGGCGTGTATTAATAAATACACGGCGTGTACATTTTTTTCATTGAAAACTACACGGTGTGTAAATTAAATGTACACGGCGTGTATATCTTGTTTTTCATTTATTCATTTCCTTTCCAAAATAAAACTACACGGCATGTAATAATAATACATAGCGTGTACTTGTTTTATTTTATTTTTACTCCATCATTTATAACAACTTAGGCTTCCTTGAATAATTATTAAACCATGTACAGGAATAATCTTTATTCAACTTGAGATACTTGGATACACTTAGTGTGTGACCCTCTAGGCCTCTTTCTCGTTGGCATTAGGCGGGCTTGCCTAAAGTCCAAGATTACTATCTAGCAACGGGTCAAGGCACCCAAGAGAAAGAAGTTGATGCCGCATTGACGTATCACCTCATACGAATGATTACTGTGTAATTGAATCCCTTTGTCTGAATATCTCATCAAGTAGGTTTCAGGGCAATGTCATAAACCTATATGCTTGATATGTCGTTCTTTGACTACCTGAAATAAACTCATCGTTTACACCATGTCCATGGAATTTAATGTAACAGTTCTATTTAAATCAAAGGGCCGAGATATCAACTTAAATAAATGGAAGGGACAAATCCTTTCCTCGACTTATCCATTAACAACATGTCACTCATGACGCACCCAACGTACCCTACTTCCCTCCAACTGTCTGCGTGACGGTTTTCGTCAGTAAATCTAAGTGCGCGAGTCATGACATGAGTTAATGATAATCTTCCAGTCTAAGGACCATTACACACGCTCGTAGATAGCAATATCCGATGACACCGAGACATGCGGAATTACTACTGGCGGGTCTGTTCTCATAATCTCCCATCTTGGAGATTACCAAGTGCGAACTCCATGAGAGAGAGTCTCGTCTTCTTACAAGTACCCGCACATGACTTTATGTATACTATGTGTCTTATCATAGTATGTCATCCAACCACAAAACTTTATTTAAGAATATTGTTATAGAATTTCAAGGTTCTCATCATAGCGGGGATCTTCTATGACCTTATTAATGCAACAAATATTCCAGGACATTATTATATTATAGTCATGCAGAACAATGAACAATATATAATAAGTGAACATTTATGTAATGAAAGTACAAAACAGTTGGTTCTGAGGACACCAACCCTTACAAACTCCCACTTGGACTAGAGCCAACTACCTACAACTTTTAGTCCGCTAGACCTCACATGATGATCATGTTTTTGCTGAGTCAAGGCTTTAGTCAATGGGTCCGCCACATTGTCTTCCGTGGAAATACTGGTTACTGCAACTTCACCTCTCTGATAAAAATCCCTCAAGAGATGATACTTATGAAGTATGTGCTTTTTCCGCTGATGTGACCTTGGATCTTTTGCAAGTGCCACCGTTGCAGTATTATCACAATAGAGTGTGATAGGATCTTTACTGCTCGGTACAACATCCAACTCTTCAATGAAGCTTCGCATCCATACTACTTATTTAACTGCCTCAGAAGCTGCGATATACTCGGACTCCGCTGTAGAATCTGCCACCACACTTTTTTTTGAGCTCTTCCAGCTCACTACACCTCCATTCAAACTGAAGATGTATCCAGTCTGCGACTTCATGTCATCTTGATCAGTCTGGAAACTATCATCTACATTTCCTCTTATGACTAGTTCCTCATATCCTCTATAAACCAGGAACATATCCTTAGTACGCCTCAGATACTTAAGGATAGTCTTGACTGCCATCCAATGGAGGTCTCCTGGATCAGCTTGATATCTGCCTACTGCACTTAATGCATAAGAAACATCTAGCCTCGTATGTAGCATAGCATACATGACTGACCCAATCGCGGATGCGTACGGGATCCTTGCCATTCTCTTTCTTTCCTCATGTGTCTGAGGACACATTTTCTTGGAAAGATGAATGTCATGTGACACTGGAAACAATTCCCTCTTGGACTATTCCATACTGAATCTCTTCAGTATCTTTTCAATGTATGTACTTTGACATAGGCCCAGCATTCTCTTGGATCTATCACAATGGATCTTGATCCCAAGAATATATGCCACCTCGCCCAAGTCTTTCATGGAGAAGAATTTATTCAACCATGCCTTAACTGACTATAAGATAGGTACTTTGTTTCCAATTAGCAATATGTCATCAACATATACTATTAGGAAAACGACTATACTTACACTAAACCTTTTGTAGACACAAGGCTCACATTCATTCTTAAGAAAGCCAAATTCCGTAACAGCTTCATCAAAACGAATGTTCCATGACCTTGATGCTTGCTTTAATCCATAAATGTATTTTTGCAACTTGCATACCTTATTGGCATCCTTTGGAGTCAAAAACCCTTCAGGTTGTGTCATGTAGACATCTTCCTGGAGGTTCCCGTTAAGGAAAGTTGTTTTGACATCCATTTTCCAAATTTCATAGTCATGGTAAGAAGCAATGGCCAATAGGATTCTGATGGACTTCAGCATTGCAATCGGTGAAAAGGTTTCATCATAGTCAATTCCTTGACGCTATCTAAAACCTTTTGCAACCAGTCGTGCCTTGTAGGTGCTAACTTTCCCCTCCATATCCAGTTTCTTCTTGAATACCCATTTATTACCAATAGGCTTTACATCAACTGGAGGATCTACCAAAATCCAGACTTGTTTTTGGTACATGGAATCCATTTCAGAATTCATAGCTTCTTGCCACTTGGCAACGTCTGTACCTTCAACTGCTTCCTTGTAGGTAAGAGGATCATCATTGTCAACCAATAATGAGTCACCATCCTCAGTGACAAGAAAACCATATCATTATAGTTCTCACACCTCTCTCGTACTCCTACATAGTTCTTGTGTCTCTGGAACAGATTGTTCTTCCACGGGGCTTTGTGGAATCTGTTCTTGTACCAACTCATGTGTATCTTGAGCATTGACTTCATCGAAGTCTATCTTGCTCCCACTATCTCTTTTGGAGATGTTCTTCCTCTCAAGGAATATGGCGTGTCTTGCCACTGTAACCTTTTTTCTGAGGGGTTGTATAGGTAATATCCCCTTGTTTCCTTGGGATATCCTATAAAGATACACTTTTTGCCTAGAGGTGCAAGTTTGTTACCTGAAGAGTCCTTAACAAATGCTTCGCTACCCTACATGTGTAAATTCAATAACATGGCTTTGCATCCACTCCATAACTCGTATGGAATACCATTTATCGATTTAGTTGGTACTTGGTTTAGTATGTGTGCTGCTGTTTGTAATGCATATCCCCAAAAGGATAATGGAAGACTCGCATGACTCATCATTGATCTCACCATGTCCAATAGGGTGTGGTACCTCCTTTCACTTACACTATTCCACTGCGGTGTGTAAGGAGGAGTGAGTTGAGATAGAATCCCAAACTCCTGTAAGAAATCAATGAAGTCTTGATTAAGATATTCTCCTCCTCTGTCTGAGCAGAGTTTCTTAATATTCTTACCAAGCTGGTTCTCAACTTCATTCTTGTATTCTTTGAACCGATCAAAAGAATCTGACTTATACCTCATTAAATAGATATATCCATATCTACTAAAATCATCAGTAAAAGTTATGAAGTACGAGAACCCACCCCTTGCTTCAACTGTAAATGGTCCACACACATCTGTGTGAACTAATTATAGAAGCTCTTTAGCTCTTTCACCTTTCCCGCTAAATGGGGCTTTGGTCATTTTGACTTGTAGACACGCATGACAAACACCAAGTGGTTTTAGTTCAAAAGAATCTAAATACCCATCTTGATGTAATTTTGTCAAACATTTCCCATTGACAAGACCTAGCTGGTGATGCCAAAGTTGGGTGTGGTATGAGTCATGTGAATTAACTTTGTAATCGATTTCCATTACTTGGTTTGGGTAGTCTAACACATAAAGGCCATTATATAAATGTTCCCTACCAAAACAAATGTTATCTTTATAAAAGTAGGAACATTCATTTCCAAACTTGAATATGAATCCATCAGTATCTAATATGGATAATGAAATAATGTTTTTGGTTACAGAGGGTACATAATAACATCCTTTCAAAACCAAGACCATCCCAGTAGGCAATGTGAGGTGTTAGTCCCCGACAGCTACAGCAGCAGGTCTGGCTCCGTTGGCTGCTCGTAGATCTATCTCCCCTTGATCAATCTTCCTGAATCTACATGGTTCCTGTATTTGGATACAGATGTGAGCACCACAAGCAGTATCTAATAACCAATTAGTAGAAACAGATAGATTTCATTCGATAACAAATGCACCTGAAGCTTCCCCTTGCTTCCTTGGATGGGTGCAGTTTTTCTTCTAGTGGCCCTTCTTTCCACATGCGAAACAAACAGCATCCTATTCCTTTTCCTCCCCTTTTATCTTCCTTTTCTTGGAAGGCCTTGAAGAAGCTTTGGGATTAAAGCTCTTCGCCTTCCCTTTCCTTTTATTCACTATAAGGAAAGAAGGCTTTTCACACTTCATGTCATTGTCCACTTGGCGAATAAGGATAAGAAGATCAGATAGAGACTTCTCAATATTGTTCATGTTAAAATTAACAACAAAGTTTGAGAAGCTCTGGGGGAGTGATGCGAGAATGAGAGCGGTACCTAGTTCTTCATGGAGTTTAAACCCTAGAACCTCCAAGCGCTCAATGTATCAAATGAGCTTGACTACATGAGGCCCAGCTGGGGCACCCTCTCCAAGCTTGCTCTGAAACAGAGCCTTGGAGATCTAAAACCTTTTATATCTTTCTCTCTCTTGGTATAAACAATGGAGGTGCTCGAGCATGCTGTAAGCATCCATGTCTTCATGAGACTTCATGAGCTCACTAGACATATATGAAGGCATCAAACATTGAACGTCAAGAGCATCATTCAAATGTTGATCATAGACTAGGAAATATTCATCACTTGCCCCTGGGGTTGGAGAATCAGGAAGTGAGGACTCCAGTACGTAAAACATCCATTCATGGCGCAGGATAACCCGAAGGCGCCTAAACCATTCTTGAAAGTAACTGCTGATGAGGATGTTGTCTTTATCCAGAATTGATCGCAGAGATAATGTGGTTGATGTGTTTGTCATATTGATTCTACAATTTAAAAGACCAGATTCATCATTACTTTCTTGATTACATTTTATTAGAAATAATAAATTTTATTAAGTCTCCCACTATTTTATCAAGTCCCAATAGCCCTCACCATTGAACTCGGAATGTCCAGTTTCTTTGATATTCTAGTGGCAAGGATCCATATTTCCCTTCGCATAAATCCAACAAGGGTTGGTCAAGCTATTTGAAGGTATTTAGGTAGGCGGGTCTTTGCCAACTGTGAGCTTATAGTTCCTTGATCTGTTGAGTGGACTCCCCAATCCTGAAATCCTGACTTGGATTACCTCAACTCTTGGCTCCAATATTACATCAATTATAGCAAGGGCTACTTCTCTTGATATAATATAGTTAAGTCAACCTGAAACCTTTCATAAGGGCTTCCTTTATAAAAGTAAGTGTCCTAACAAGGGTTGGTCAAACATATAGTTTTATTGAGTCTTGCCCTTAATCAAGTAACGGAAGGCTTGGTCTGACTTAATATGGTATTTGAGGGATTTTATTCTTTATGCGTATCTTTGTATTATCACATGCTTGTTAATATTAAGCGATGCTTGATTAAGAGATTAACCATGTTCCGATAATGTTTACGCATAGACCGGTTTTTATTTTATTCCATCTTTGCATGCTTGTTCCTTTTATTAATTATGTGATCACGACAACACATGCATAATAAATAAACCATGCAATCAGACAGAAATAAAATAAGATGGCATGATCATGAGATCTTATTTGGTTAGCTTATCTAGTAGTTTTGATAAGCTAACCCTGACCTAGGGAAAACACCTTGAACCTGATGGTTCATGTTTTGAAGCTCCCACATGTCCACATTTGTATCTTCTTGTGTCGGTTTTTCCTCGGCTTCGGGATTTGAACCGTATCCTATGGCTTGGGAGATCCTCCATTACATGGGTTTACATTAAAGAAACCATGGGCACGTAGGCCCTACATTTTATTGGAAGAAGGCTCGTAGGCCAACAAATTTAAATTAAATAAATTTAAATGAAACCATACACATACAAAGGGTCTTTGGTCTAGCTCATGATCATCCATAGTATGCAACGACATTTACGCATATTTAGAATTCAAATTCTTTTAATCGTTCTTTTATTTAACATAAGACACGCTCGAATTCAATTAATTATGATCTTATAATTAATCAATTCTTTATCTTAAATTCCTTTATGAATTTCCTTGAGATTCTTCTCATCCATATTCCTTGTATGGGACTTTGTACATTGTCGGAAACCTACTGAAATTCCATTTCTGGAAAGTACACGGCGTGTAGTTTATAATTACACGACGTGTATTTTATAATTACACGACGTGTATTTTTCTTTTCACCCTTTGTCCAAAGTACACGCCGGGGCTTTGGCGTGTTTTCTGTACTTTGGAAATTTTAGAGTACACAGTGTGTAGATGAATCATACACGGCGTGTACTTCCTTGTTACACGGTAACCGGCCTGGCGATCCTGTGTATGCGGTACGCGGCTTATCTTTGTACACGGTTTCACTTGGGTCGGAACGGACTACACGGCGAGTTGTTCCAACATACCCGCCGTGTATTCCGGTTTCCACGCGCCGTTCTATTATGGTCAACACGGCGTGACTAAAACTTAGGCATAATCAATTCACATGGCGTGGTTTGGCGGACCAGTGTCGGTTCGTTGAACCTAAGTACACGGCCTGTAGTTTTAGTTACACGTCGTGTAATCCCGTGTTGTACAGACAGAAAGAGCGGCTCCTTCGGATGAGTTCCTCATTTTTATTTTAATCAAAATTAAAATTAAAAGGTCGTTTCTATGATATGAATTGAGAAACGAATGAGGAAGAATAGATCTCGTTAATTCAGATTTATAGAAAGTTTTATTTCAAATTGAATCAAATATAAATGCGTAAATTATCAACAGAAATTAAATAACTATAATCAACATTGTAACCTCCCTCTGATACAATTTGAAGGTTCCAGGCGTAGCGGAAGCATGTGGGTGGATGTGCCCACTTGGCTTTTTGTCATTATCAATGATCAATCCGGAATCAATAAGACGATAAATTCTAGTCTCCACTGATTAAATCATAGAAAAAGACAAAGAAGATGGTTTGTCCTGGAACCACAAACA
The DNA here is from genome assembly GCA_963277665.1 of Viscum album. Taxonomy (NCBI): domain Eukaryota; kingdom Viridiplantae; phylum Streptophyta; class Magnoliopsida; order Santalales; family Viscaceae; genus Viscum; species Viscum album. The sequence goes on from OY728125.1 coordinate 230,264,404, forward strand.
AGGATCGTTACAGGTTGATTATAATTAATTTAATTAATTATAAAGAAATACCTTTTGGGTGTTCTTTCTTCGTTTATGTTCTCGATCACGTTGTCAATGTGATCCGTCGTTTCATCACAGAAGCCAAGTGTAGACTCCCTCTAGCAGTGATCCACATGTGTACCTCGTATCTCTGTACGTCGCCAAAGGATTCTCTAGGTGCTAGAATGGAGAAGCCTTTTCTTGCATTATCTGCCATAGATTGTCTTGATCTGATGGAAGAGGATCTCTCTCGGTCTTGAGAGAATTCTTGGAGGAAGAGGTTCTTTCGGCCTTGAAATAATTCTCCAGAGATGTTGTGCACAACGATTCTCTTGTGTGTAGGAAAGGAGTTGGGGTTGTGAGGATATTTATAATCGGTTGTGTGGGGTTATAGAGTTATGACAATAAATAAACGCGTTACGTGTTTTATTTATTTCATTGACTCTTTATTTAAAACCCCATGTCAAATAAATAATTTTGTGACATGTTCCCACGCTGATTATAATAAATATCATTTAATACAATATTATATCCTCAAAATCCCAACTGGAAAAACTACACGGCGTGTACTTGTTTTTCATTGAAAACTACACGGTGTGTACATTAAATGTACACGGCGTGTATATCTTGTTTTTCATTTATTAATTTCCTTTCCAAAATAAAAATACACAGCATGTAATAATAATACACGGTGTGTACTTGTTTTAGTTTATTTTTCCTCCATCATTTAAAACAACTTAGGCTTCATTGAATAATTATTAAACCATGTACGGGAATAATCATTATTCAACTTGAGATACTTGGATACAATTAGTGTGTGACCCTCTAGGCCTCTTTATCGTTGGCATTAGGCGGGCTTGCCTAAAGTCCAAGATTACTATCTAGCAACGGGTCAAGGCACCCAAGAGAAAGAAGTTGACACCGCATTGACGTATCACCTCATACGAACGCTTACTGTGTAATTTTATCCCTTTGTCTCAATATCTCATCAAGCAGGTTTCATGGAAGTGTCATAAACCTATATGATTGATATGTCATTCTTTGACTACCTGAAATTAACTCATCGTTTACACCATGGCCATGGAATTTAATGCGACAGTTCTATTTCAATCAAAGGGCCGAGATATCAACTTCCATAAATGGAAGGGACAAATCCTTTCCTCGACTTATCCATTAACAATATGTCACTTGTGACGCACCCAACGTACCCTACTTCCCGCCAACTGTCTGCATGACGGGTTTCATCAGTAAATCTAAGTGCGCGAGTCATGACATGAGTTAATGATAATCTTCCAGTCTAAGGACCATTACACATGCTCGTAGATAGCAATATCTGATGACACCAAGACATGCGGAATTTATACTGGCGGGTCTGTTCTCATAATCTCCCATCTTGGAGATTACCAAGTGAGAACTCCATGAGAGAGATTCTCGTCTTCTTACGAGTACTCACACATGACGGTCTGTATACTATGTGTCCTATCATAGTATGTCATCCAACCGCAGAACTTTATTTAAGAATATTGTTATAGAATTTCAAGGTTCTCATCATAGCGGGGATCTGCTATGACCTTATTAATGCAACAAATATTCCAGGACATTATTACATTATATTCATGCAGAACAATGGACAATATATAATAAGTGAACATTTATGTAATCAAAGTACAAAACAGTTGGTTCTAAGGACACCAATCCTTACAATTATAAGGTGTACAAAGTGAAAATCTTATAAGTTGTATAAATAAAGTAATATGTGGTACTCAAAAATTGTACATGATTTTAAAAGTTTTACACAACACTCAATGACATAATTAAGCCTGGGGAAGTAATATGTGAGTCCAATACATGGCCTAATTTAGCTGTATCAGGACAAAATCCCAAGAGATTCTTCAAAAAGTCATGTATATCAACTAAATCCATACACCCTGAAAAGTATAATGATGGTAAAATATATGCATAACTAAAAATTAATATGTGACACCCTTAAAGTCTGACGTGAAAATACTTATATAACCATTAAAGTTATATGCTTGACCTTAAATCCTGATATAATTCCAAAGTATTATGTTATATAAGTTATACACTCAACTATTTTATTCATGTGTATGATAACAAATACTTATAAATAGGACTTATACATAATTTCACGATTTATAAACTTCCATCAAATTCTTTTAGTACTTCTTTAACTCCTTCTGAGGGCTTCTCAACCACTCAAAAAAAACTCAAAACATCAAATCATAACCAAATACTCTCTTATCACATAAAAAGACTTCATAATTTATCTAATAAAATCCTTATCAATAATTACATCCAATGACAACTTCCCATTACCTAGTTTTTTATAACTTGCATTGAAAATTTTCTATCAAAACATATTACCTTATTTAAAATAAATAAAATTCATCTAATGAGAAAGTTATCAATTTATGTCTTATTATTAGTTATTTTTTCGATAATATATAATTTATAGGTAAACTTTTTTGTTTTTCATAGGTTAAACTAAATTAAAATAATTATACATATACCTTGCACACTAGATGTTATCCATATTCAATTAAGGAGATACATAATGCCTTAGAGTGGTCTTTCGGCTGTCTTTTTTATGAAAAACATAATTAAGGACATAATAAATGTCATAAAAGATGTTATATGATTTTTTAGGGTTTTTCACATACCATGATATATGGTTTTCATAGAAATATGGTGGTATACTATAAAAATGCATGATCAATATTATGATAGTGAATCTTATTTTACAAGGCTAGTTTGATAAAGTGAACAATATAACAATTATTTCAATTTAATTAGATTATTGAATTCATTAATGTTATTTTACCATTTTACTTATGTATGTGATAGAGTGTTTTCAGTCACTATGCATCTTGTATATGCTTTCAGTGACATTAACATACATTCACATATATAAAATTTATTTTATTGTAATAAAAAAATTATTTTGGGGAAACCCAAAAAATGTAAATGATTCAATATTAATTAAATGTTTTTTATATGTATTTAATACTTTTCAATTTTTTTAATAATAATTTTATTGTATATTTGAGTTTGAAAATACATTATAGTGGCCATATATATCCAGATATTTATTTAATGCAATTGGGAAAGTCATTTTTAAGTTTTTTAATTATATAGTACTAATATTAATTATAATTTTCCAAAATTTTAATTTTAAAAAATTTAATACCACAAAAAAATAGTTATTAGTTGTTTATAACTACCCCAAAATATGAAATTAAAGTGATGAATTAAAATTTTAAAATAAATATTCACTGTTTATATGTTCTATGTTCACAAAATGGGTTATGTGACCTTCTAATTTAATGTTTTCTGTTCACTGAACACATAAACACAAATATGTATTTTGAATATTTATTTTTAATTTAATTTATTCTCCTACCATATTTATTAAGGGTTTAGTAGGGCAAATGTATATCCCAAAATGTAATGAATAAAAGAAAAAAATTCATTCACATAATCAACCATGATAGGGACTGAAAATATGAAATTCAAACTATAAAACATACATATCACATAAATCTATTAATTAATCTTTTCTAGTCACAAGTTTGATCAAGTTACCTTAGTATAAACCAAATTATTCCTTGCGATAATTGTATCTAGTGGCTACTGGAAGAACTTAATTATTTTTTGGTACTCTTTTTTATTCCAAGTAATGTTATATCCTCTTTATTAAAATAAAATATTGATAAATGAATTGGGAAATACTCAAATATTTGAAAAGTCACCATGTGTAAAAGATTGAGGAATGAAGTTTTTAATTTATAGTCTAACTTAGTTAAACAATGGTATTATTATTTAGTAATCAAAAACCATTAATATATAAATATTAATTTTTTTTCTATGAATATTTATTATATAAAATTACCTTCAATATCAAAACAATTAAGTTTTAGTGTTTATGGTAACTTGGATATATCAACAACTGGTATATAAAATATCTAAATCATCTTCAACTTAGTTCTTAAGACCGTGAACCCCTTCATAGTCATATAATACATAAAAACATTCTCCATATCCTTTGGAAAAGAAAACATAATAAAGGGTGACTTAAGATGCTCAGTAAGGGTAGATATGGGAGTTATTAATAAATGATAGTTTGTAAGAAAAACATGAGCATTAGGGTGTGATAATATGATATTAATATTTTAAAACCAATACCAAATATTCATAGATAATAATCAGAATTCATGGAATAAATCTTAGTAATTCATAAGACATGAATCATAAAGAAGTCAAATAACGTGATCCATGAGAGCTTAATATTGGAATAAGATCATGTCAAAAAGTGTGGCATGATCATAATCATAGAAATATTATATCAAGGCTACCCACAGAGACCTTCATGACATGTTAGGTCTGGGATGAAAATTTGAGTACCTGCTTATGGCTTGGTATAGACCAGTGTGTGGCCTCTTTTTGAATTTGGATAATATTCTATATACCCTTTCCGGTCATTGGAAATCCCATGTGTACCCACTTTAAAGATTTGGATAAACAATCAGGTACCATTTTGTCTCATAAAACATTAATTTTTCCCAATGTATTCATATGATATATACATTTGGGACAACCCATAACATAGTCTTAATCCTTTCACACGTATTACACAAGATCATGAAAACATTTTCATTCCATCATTTCTTTACCTGAAGAAAAGAAAACTATTTTAATCAATATTTAATCATCTTAATAATAAACCATGGAAAAAATAAGGATGTTATCTTAGAATTATATCCCCATGGAAGAATAAGTAACATCAAAGGATATTACCATCGATGAAAAAATACATGAAAATATCATTGTAGTATTTTTATGTAAAATAAAATTTTAATTTTGAATTCAGTTATTTTAAATCTATATATTTCTAAAATATTAAGGGAAAAATTTCTTTAAAAACAGACATGGAAATTTTTAAAAGAATCTTTAAATCATTTATAGTTTTTGAATTCGAGAAATTAAGTTCATGTAATGAACAACAAAACAATTATCCATTTCACATTTTTAGTAAAAAGTTAAAACAACATCATTTCAAAAATAAAAAAGATGATTCCATCTAAAAAAGGTATATAAAGTAAAAAGTTTTCAAAATGATGTAAAAAATCATAAAAAAATATTAAAATAATTTTGGAAAACATATTTTTCAAAAAATAGAGATTGAAAAAAAAATATATCTAACCAATGAAGAAAAAATGTATGTTTTTTTAAAAAAACATTTTCTCAATAATTTAAAGTACCAAAGAGAGTAAAATTGTACCATTAGATAAAATTTCTATGAAAAAAATAGGAGAATAATTTCAAATTCATTTATTAGATAATGATAAAATAATTTAATCAATATAAATTCTAGAATTAATAACCATGACTAAAATTGGATGAAACACAAATCACTTACCTCATGTCTAACTTGCTTAGTAAGAACTCTACCAAACTTTTCATCATGAAACATACTTTGGATTAGCCATTAATTCTTGAAAGGATGGTATTTTTGAAAGGCCAGAATATGTATGGCATGGGGAAGGAATCTAATATGTAATTGGGTATGTAATTATCTAAGCTAGAGTTCTAAATCTTTGTGAATAAGGGAGGATATGATGTTCATACTTATAAATAATGGTAGAGGTACCCTTGGAGTTACATAAAGTATTAAATTAATATAAATTAATATTCATGTTAATGTTTATAATAATTAGAATATTTATAATATAGGATAAATAAAATGATAAAAACTCTCATATGATAATATTTATACATGTTTAGGTGAATTTTTAACACTTTTCTTTTTGTCTTAAACCCTAATTAACCCTTTTTCTCAAATACAATGATATCGATGTTTTTAACTTTTTAGGGGTAAATAATATACTTAATAAAGAAAAAGTGGCCAAAAATTAGACAAATGAAATTTTATTATTGACCATATCCCACTAAAATTGAAAAATATAATATTTTTATGAATATTTATTAATTTAATAATATAATATTTAACATAAAATAACTATAATCCAATTTTTAAGACTATTGACATATTTTGAATTTAAAGACATTAATACATATACAGAATTAAAATATAAACTACATTTTGCTAAAAAATTATTACTCATAATAAAATTATTGTGATTCAATAATTCATCTAAACAATATTACTTTGGATGTTTTTAAATTCATTTACTTGATTTGTTAACTACTTGAACCAGCACTATGTTGGTGTTGCGTAAGCGTTTAAGGTAATTATTCAATCAACAGAAATTAAAATTAAATTACCATGATAAAAAAATATTTAGTATTTAAAATAGAAATTTATTACCAAATATAACATCATTTTATCTATAGGAAAAAATAATAGAGATATTGAATCAAAGAGAGCATCATTTTATATTTATTCGTCACATAAAAAAATATATAATTCATTATCAATGGAAAAAAGAACAAAAATGATATATATTAGATGTAGGTATGATTATGATTTGAGTTATCTAAAAAAATTAAATCAATTTAAGTTTATGGTTTATTTTGAGACCTTATGTCAATATTTTTAAACTTAATTACTTGATTTATCCTTACTAAGGTGAAAATTATATACCAAGGTTAATATTCATAAAGAAAAAAATAAACTTTACCTATTTACTGTATTAGAACACGATTATCAAGAATATGAAATAAATTTTATCATATTCATTCCCTATTATTGGAAAAAATTAAATTTAAAATAAATTCATAAAACATAATCAAAAAACAGTTTTATATAAAATGTGTTTTTAAGAATAAAAATGAACTTATAAGAAAATAAAGTATATTACAAATTTCTATGTAATTAATTATATTATTTACAATTAAATGGGTCTTATTTTAGTTAAATATTAATTTGAAAATATAATTGTACTTTATAATAACATCATTGTTTGAAAATAAATGAGATTTCCACAAAAAGAAATATTTTTCACCATTCACTTAAAAATCAATCTTTTCAGAAAAATCACAAAATTAAACCATAATCAAATTTAAATATGTTGATTTCAAAAATAGAATACTCTTTATAAAATATTGTTTCCAAAATTGGGATAAATTATTTATAATATACCCACAAAAAATTTTATAAAACCATTTATGAAGAAATAGTATTTTTGGTGCATAAAATTACTATACTAAAAATTGAGTTATCATTACCAAATATTTTTTCAATTAATTTGTATTGAATAAGAATATTATACACATATTTCATAATTTAGATACTCATATTCATTCCCACAATTTTAATGGTTCTTTTAATGGTTATATTTAAAGAATAATAATTTTATATTATATTGTAATTACCTTTTAGATACATGTTTCATTTTAAGCAAGGAATAAATCATATTATTATTTTAAACTAAATTATTGGGGGTTTATATACAGAGTATAACATTTAAAACATGGATATGCAAAGTATTTTATTTTTAAAACTCTTATTAAATCTATCTCATTGATTATGTTATAGTTTGAATTCTTTAAAAATCAATAGTGTATCAAAAATCATTAGATAATTTGTTGTTAAGAAGCATTTTAATGATAATTACCATAATATTTTTTAAACAATTGAAATCCTATTGTATTTCAATATGAATATTATGATGTGGTTTCATAGATATTTACAAAACATAAACCACAACATCATGATCCTCACTATATTATGGTTATTCCTTTTTTTATTTTCAATAATTCCCCACTTTCACTATAGCCTAAAAATGTTTTATACTATTTATAAAATCATAAATAATTGTTTCAATATGATTATTTTATAAACATTCAAATTTTGGTAAATATTTTTTCCAAAAATTAATCATCATATTAGGATCTTATGTGTGACCATATGGGATAGTATAGCATTCAAAAAAATTATAAATTCACTCTTCTATAATTCTAAGTAATGATTGGCCTCAGGAAAAACATCTTTACTACTGAAGCTACGCGGGGGTTTAGAATGATCTAAATCAAACACACTCATATATTATTAGGAACAAGTTCCCTAAAATTTATACCTTAATTTGTAATATTCATGCCTATAAAGTCCATTTTTCTATGAAAATGAGTGACCATTAAATGTGAAACATTTTAATATAGATTATTTCATCAAATATAAACAAAATTCACTATAATATACTTAGGAATATTAATTAATACATCACATTTCATTCATCTATGTCGATGAGGACATCACATGTCACTAAAGTAAACGTGTCTAGGATTTTTATCAAACTAATTCAATCCTAGGAATTGATGTCATTTTTTTCATACAATAGGAAAAATATCAACTTGGTTAACCGCAAATAAATATATTATTTACAACATACATAGCAACATTTTTTACCTTAGTCTTAAAAATGGAATCATAAAGGTATTAATTTATTATGGTTCACATGATAAGTATAATGTCAACCTTGGGTAATGGGGATTTATATTGAGCATAATACCCTATTTATATCAATGAAAATATGATATTTCATATGATATAATTTCATAATCTAGTACATATAATAGAATATCCACTTATTATCTCATGACGTTACTTTATACCATATATAACCATCTAATTATTATAATTTTAATATATGTTCGTAATTAATAATACTAAATGATGATTATCGATTGGTAAAAACTCAATTTCCTTATTTGGGTGAATTTTATATTCAATTGTTTATGTAATATATATAACACAACTAAATGGATATTAAATGGGTATTTCCATTATTTATAACCATGATATATTTAAATTGAAAAATTCATAACATAATGTACCTCATGTATATAATTCCATGAGACTTTAATTTTCTCTCATGCTTTTATAATGATAATTGTATTTTCAATGTATTTATTTTATTTCCATTAGTTGTAATTCCCCAACCCCAAAATCTAGGAGATGCTACATTATTTTAATACATTGGAATGATTTTAAGGAATCAATTCATAAAGGACCGATCAGTTTAGTAGTCTTGGAAACAGGATACATACATAAGTTCAACATTACAACTTGAAAAAAAACAACAGTAAATTATTCTATTAGGAACATTCAAGATTCCTAGATTATGCCTGCAAGTCACTCATAAATAAATTCTTCACATCCTAGGAAAATTAAACATAATAAAGGGGCGATCTCAAATGCTCAGTAAGAGTAAGAAATAAAGTAGAAGATAACATAAACATTATGCATGGTGAATAATTAAAAACACATGCCTTTACAAATAATTAACATGAAAACATTATTGTAGGATTATGATATAAGTAAATAATTCCATAATAAAACATATTATGGGATATTATACTAGTATAATGAACACATGAAATATCAATATCTAATATCATAATGATGGAACGCATAATGTCAGACATCAGAACCACATAGTAAAGGCCATGTGCCATGACTAAAAATAAGATTTTGTCAAGGCCTTGTTCCAAGACACTATTTTATCTCATGAGACCCATCGATGCATCGAGAATATATAGTGGGATCCACCTGTAACTTACTATGTCCAATGCATTCCTCATATGAAAAGCTTGAAACATAACACAAACATTCGTATTAAAACTAGCATACGAAATGTCAACACTTTTTCCACAAACCATTAATTGTGTAAAAATAGTACATCCACAGTCAAACTTAACTCATTAAATACAATATGTAAGATTTTATTGTAACAAATTAACCTCAATGGAGAATAATGAAAGATATTGACAAATATTAAAATAATTATCAAAACCATTTGAGAGAAATATCCCCCTTTTTCTTGAGAACTTTTTAAAGTCACACAATTTGTCAAGAAGCTGTTTAAAAATAGATTTTAGAATCAAAGTTTCCCATAACACTTTGAAACTTTTAAAAGGAATTTTAATTTGAAATCATTAATGTTCATATAAATACCTCCTTAAAACCATTTTAAAAACATGGACATTAATGAGAAATATTTAGTAGAAAAAAAATTTAAAACATTTAAATGATATTTTAGTTAGAGTTCTTAACCAAATGAGAGATTCTTGAATACCAATAATTGAGGTAATAAAAACATTATAATATCATGAGAATAAAGGGATTCATTATATACTATGTCTATGTAGAGTATATACACAAAATAAAATTGAATTGGCACAAAACCACAATGAAGTCTCAGTGGAATGTAAATTGTTATAAAGTCCCTTATAACAACGGTATCCTTAGGTTAAGTATTAATAAATGACATAATTATGTGAGTAAAGTATAAATACACTCAATATGAATGTATATTCAGTGTAATTCAATTATAGTACATTCACCCATATTATTTTAAAAACAACACCGGTGACTTGGATGTTTAACTCAATGAATGGAAATTGAGTTTAGATTACTCTTATCATGTTCATATTAATGACTTGAGAAATTATAAATTGAGTGATTATGTGTATAAAAATTATACCAACAAAAAGGGCAGTGGAAATTACTGAATAAATAATAAATAGTGATTCCACAAATATTCTTGAAGTAAAAACAATCAATGAAGTGTGTGTAAAGGCCAATGAGTGGAAATTGAAATTTGAAATTACCATACCGATTTGGTAACTCACAAAACATACACACCATGAATGAATGATCCTAAAATGAATATGTAAATACCCATAAATTAAATTATATTACACCTATAATACATTCATTGTTTGTACATACACCACGCAATAGGAAATAGTGGCTAATATAGCATGAATCTCATGGGAATAAAAAGTGAGATGAAAAACCCCATACATCGTTGTAATCAATCGAGTCTTATGACCAAAAGTTATTAACCACCAAATCAATTACAGAATTCCATAAATATACACAGAATCATGATAATATATATCCAATGGCAGTTCCCAATACACCACATGCAATAAATAAGTGGCGAATAATGGAAATCTCACGAAATTAAAAGTGAGATTAGAAACCCCTTACCTCAAGTCTGACTTGTCTGGTATATTCCTTATTCATCATGAATAATAAACTTAAGTTAATTTATACTTGATTAAAAACATTTTTAAAGTTTATAAATCCTTTTTTATAACTTATTACATTGCTATAGGAGTTATTAAATTTTTTGAGTTCATATAGGATATTTTATCAATGTTCAGAACATGAGTCCAAAATGAACTTGTTATAATTACAATTTTTCCATGTGGTCAAAAGTCCATTAACTCCAGAATGATATAAATTATTTAGATATCATATATATATTATATATTCAGTATATAATTTTTTTTTAAACAGTACATAACATTTTGGAGATAAGAAATGAAATGCACCGTTCATGAAGAAAGTAAGTCGTACATACACATGAACGCTACTTTGATTTCTATTTTGTATTTTAATGGAATTAAAACATAATTATACATGGTTATATTATACATACAGTATAATATCATATATAATATCATTAACTCCATACTTTATACATCCCACAGAAGTCATTAACAAGTCATATCACTTTAAGGGGGTGGTAGTTCTCACTTCCTCAAATAAAATTATCGGGTTTTACCCATAATAAAAACCATAAAGGTATGATATAAATTAAAAATACAGAAGTAAAAAAACATAAAAATAATATATATCATATATAAATAGGGTTCCATCTTAATTTTCACCATGATAGTTGTTAGTAGATAATTGAACAACCATCGTTTCGTGAGGCGTTAGTTTTCCAACAACAGAAACATTATGTTCTTCAGCCAATAAATGGATATGTGTTTAAGTATAGTTAGAATCATTCTCATACAAACATACTAGTATAATGAGGATACTAGTTTTATTATAAAATAATAGAATAAAAAGAGATAAGGCGGTTGGATAAGTAAAATAAAAAAATAAAACAAAAGAATTTAAGAGAAACTGTTTCCTTTAATTTGGGTAACTTCCTTTGGTTTGAACCAAAAAAGCTTATTGAAGTGACTTCTGCCTAAGGTAAAGAATATATGTGAAATACATGGATCTTTATATAATATTTGGGGAGGTTTTGGACAATCCAAGGGGGGTGAGAGGTGTGTGGAATAGGATAGAAGTGGTGTCGTTTTATAGTGTGGGCTCTTTAGGAAAGTGTGAAAATATTATTTTATTATATAGTGATATTCGGTTTCTAGTGGTCCAAAACTAGTTAAATTCAAAGATAATATGACTCATAGTCGAAAATAAAATATTCCAATAATAATTGGATAGGTTTTGGATATTTTGTTAATATTAATAATCTTATTTTTTTTAATCATTTATTAATGAGGTAAAAATTTCATCATTATTGTGTCATAAATAATTTAATTTATTTGATATCTAAAAATTATATAAAAAGTTAACATAATGTAGGAAATATTTTTATATCTCCAATTAATATTTATAGTCTAAAATATGACTTACATAACCCCATGTAAAATTGATATACTAAAAGATATTTGCTAATGTCATTTTTGTCTTTACATAAAGTTAATTAAAATAAAGTGTCATTATCACTCTTAAGTGGCTCTATTGGGTCCCAAAATTTACCCAAGGATTCCCAAGGTCTTTCATGACACATCCAATAAGTTTAGAACAAGTTTTAATATAATTTTGTAAAATAATAATATTCTTTTTACCTTGAATTACCCTATTTACAATTAATCGCGGTAAATAAAAGTGAAAATTTATTATTCACAAAAAGTTATTTTCATCTTATTGAACCAAATTTTACTTACTAATAACAAACATGTATGTTGGATTTTTTAAATTCAATTCACAAAAGTGATAAAATTTCATTTAAATGAAAAAGTCTATTTTTTAACTACTACTAAAGGTTTTTTCTATTAATCAAAAATTGATGTTTTTCAGAAAAATACAAAGAAATCAGCCTAAGCTATATTTTAAATTACAAATTCAAAAATTATATCCATTTTACTAAACTCAAAACATATAATTTGCGTTAATTAATTTAAAATTAATTCCTGTTGTTAAAACAAATAGCATGTTTTTAGGAAATAATAACTATCAAAAGATTGACACTTGTTTATGTGTAATTTCATAGTAAACATAATTCCAATGAGGAAAATTGGATTAAATGGTAAAAATATAATCCAAATATACTCAAAAACTATTCAAATGTATAATTTAACACTATAAATTATTTTTATTAAAAAGGTTTTTTTCAATTAAAATTTCGTATTTTTCACTATTCACCTAAATATGAAAGTTATCAGAAATACACCAAAAATTTATTGAAACAAAATTTTTATGTATAAATTCTAAAAAAGAAGTTTATTTTTTCAAATTGAATATGTAAAAGGGTCAAATATTGGATTTAAAAAGGGTTCCCTAGTAAGATATGGTAAAATTGAATTTTTTTGAAAAATACATTTTTATATGAAAAATTGAATTTTCCCTTGTAAATTGCCTAAGAAACACATAGTACATAAGTTAAAATTATATGGAGTATATAAAATTCAAAATCCAGTTAATATTATTCATAAATACAATTGAACAGCTAGTTTGGTGAGTCGTGGTGTGCTCGAACTCAGTGTTGCGTGTATCACATGCTATTGAATTTAAAGAAAATAATGTACTATGAAATCTTGGGGTGTTACATTCTCCTCTCCTTCAATAAATTGTGTTCTCTAAATTTGAATAGTTTTTCTAAAATAAAAGGTTAAAAATAGCTAAATACCTTTGAGGAAATCCCACATTAAAAAATGGTTTAATAAAATTTAGTCTTAATAAGAGGGAAAGGGAGATGAAAAAGTCCCACCAAATTATGATCTCCATTAGAAGAACATTGGTGGAAGTTAGAGACACATAATTAGAGGGAAAATTTTAATATTTAAAGGGAGTGATTGAGGTTATCAGTCACAAACAAGTGTAAAATTAAGGGCCTCAAAGCCATCAATCTATGACGATTTAAAATATCATCGGTTCAACAAAACATAAAGCATTAGGATAAACAATTTTTGGTTTTAAGATCCCTTCCCTAAAGTTTAATAATTAATTTACTCATATTATAATAAAACAAAAATATACTTGACACGTAGTGTTTTATCCTTCATCTAATTCTTACCACAATCTCTTCTGTCACTCCAAATGATGTGTATTAAAGATGATTTCGTCACACCTGATGTGCTAGAATCAATTTATAGAGAATCACATTATCCACAAAGGATGAATTATATATTTCCCTTTAATTTATAGATTAAACAAAAACCAAAATGTTTAGTAAAATATCAGATGATCCCAAAAGGATAATACTTTAGAGAAAGAAATACTAATCTTAATTTCTAAAATTAAACCAACAACACCCAAAGTTCAGTAAATACCATTCGATTAAAAATTCCATCAATATAATCCTAACTAAGATTAAAACCCAAAACTAATATTGAAACCCAAAACTCAAAATAATCCAAACTAAGTCCAAAGTGTGCTTGAAATACATCAATATAATCCTAACTAATACTGAAACTGAAACTCAAAATAATTTGATTACGTAGTCTTCTACGTTAAATAGTATCTCCAAATAACATCGACTACTCGTAAAGTCACATACTTAAAAGCAATCAAACTAATCACATATTCTCTATGATAGGGTAGTCATTTCCATAAATAACCCAAATCACTATAAATCCACCATAAAAACATTGAAAAATATCCACCATTACACCTCAAATGAAATCCCATAGTATTCTATTTTCCATAGGCATATAGTATTCCCAATAGAATGAACGTCTTCCAAAATAAAATCTATCACTTAATCACCAAATCATTTTCAAAAACTAAGGATATCCATTTAATAATACATAATGTCCAAAAATCAACTTAATAAAATTATTTAACTAAAAATAATTATTCACACTAACCATGGACATCAGTGGAAGGTGATATATCTCAATCACACTCTGGTTGTGGGTTCAATACCCACATCTTTGTCTGACTAGATGGGTTCTCACACGGTCTACGTGTTGTCCTTTTTAAAAAACTATATTTTATTACATTACCAATATGAGATAAATTCCTCAAAATAACCATATCATAATTTTACCAGAAATGTTATCTCATACCTCACATTTTCGTCCCAAAATTTAATAACATGTAATTGCCTCAAATTCAAGGATCATATAAAACCAAATGGTTATTTATAACTATATCCACAATAGAAAATTTAATTCTTCCCCAAATATCATTTTCCCATGATAAATTGAAAGGTTACACATACAAGAGAAAATTCTTCCAAATTAATCCCATCAACAAAGATCTCTAATACTTTTAAATATTTCACCAACCATTTATTTCCACATAGCTTCTTCTATGACCAACAGGATATCCTATAGAATTGGATATTCACTTGGGTAATGGCCAGGTCCTCTACATTTATGGAAAATGACTTTAAATGGATCCTTGGGACCATTTCTATTTTCAACCATAATACACTTCATTTTTTCTTGATAATTATTTTCTTTTTTTCTTCTATCCCACACATAAATTATTTATTTATTCCATTGATACACACTCCTGGGTGTCTCCTTCCACATTTCCTGCATGATGGTAATTGACGTTTCTTTTCACTATGGTCTTCACTGTTGGAGCTATTCTCATTCACCGCTTTTATTTTCTTTGTTGAGTCTGGGAGTTGGTTAATATATATCTTGTTGATCATATTTTTGGAAAACTGATTCGGCATGAACACGATATCTTTTACACCTATCAACATTCCATTTTGTTGCTCATTTCCACCACTGTTCCAACCCTGTACATCATGCTCAAAGTTACTATGACTTCCTTGGAATCCATCCATTGACTAAAACTAGAAAGCATTGTGTGTGTAACAATAGTCATAAAATCATTTAGATAATATCATGACACATTATTTTCAATTTAAAACACCTTAGGATTAACCAAGTCATTTATTCTCATCTTATATTCAATTCCTTCAAATCGGTTTGTAAAGAAAAGGTAAATTATCCTAAGCATATCTCCCGGGAGTGTCATAACCAAGATTGTATCAAGGCCTGTTGTTGTGTACCAGGATACCCCAGGTCTAGCCCAAAACTCCTTGTCGGAGTTTTCACTCCTAGGTACATATGTGCCACAGCCGCCTCTACCTGCTGTATCCAGAAAGAGATGTACTTCTTGGAAAATACAAAAAATATTTACATTACCATGATTCTAGGAAGTTCTTCTATACTAATTCTCTAAGTCAATCTTACGGTAATGTGATCTAATCAGATTTATCTAAATCTTTTTTCCAAGTCTTGAACTAAACTTTCTCTGATACTAACTATAACACCCCAACCCCAGAATCCAGGAGTATGTGCATTATTTAAATACATTGGAATGATTACATGGAATCATATCCTAAAGGACTAATCAGTTTAGTAGTCTTGGAATCAAGATACATACATAAGTTTAACATTACAACTTGAAAAGAAAAACAACAGTAAATTATTCCACTAGAACCATCCAAGATATATAGATTATGCCAGCAAGTCACTCATAACTTACTTCTTCATATCCTGGTAAAATTAAACATAATAAAGGGGTGAGCTCAAATGTTCAGTAAGAGTACGCAATACTATAGAAGATAACATAAAAATTAGGCATGGTGAATAATTGAAAACACATGCCTTTACAAATAATTAACAAGAACACATTATTGCAGGAATGTGAGATGAGTAAATAATTCCATAATAAAACATAGTCGTGGTTATTCTACTAGTCTAATAACCATATGAAATATCAATATATAATCTCATAATGATGGAATGCATAATGTTGGACATCATAACCACATAGTCAAGGCCTTGTGACAATACTACAAATAATATTTTGTCAAGACCTTGTGCCAAAACACTAGTTTATCTCATTAGATATACCGATGCATCGACGAGAAATAGCGTGCTCCACTCTTCACTTACTAAGTCCAATGTATTCTTCATATGAACAGTTTAAAATGTAACATAAACATTCGTATGAAAACTAGCATACGAAATGTAAATACTTAATCCACAAACCCTAAATGGTATAAAAATAGTACATCCATAGTCAAACATAACTCATTCAATAAAATATGGAATATTTTATTGTAAAAAATTAAGCTCAGTCAAGAATAATGAAGGATATTGACATAGATGAAAATAATCATCAAAACTATTTGAGAGAAATATCCCCCTTGTTTCTTGAAATCATTTAAAAGTTATACCATTTGTCAAGAATCCATTTAAAAATATATTTTTGAATCAAAGTGTCCCATTCTAATTTGAATATTTTCAAAGGTATTTTAATTTGAAAACATTAATGTCCATATAAAAACATCTGTAAACCATTTTTAAAACATAGATATTAATGAGGAAGATTTAGAAGAATAAATATTTACAACATTTAAATGATATTTTAGTTAGAGTCTTAACCAAATGATAGATTCTTGAATATCAATAATTGAGGTAATAAAATAATTATAATATCATGAGAATAAAGTGGTTTATGATATAATATGTTGAAGTACATTATATACACCAAATAAAAGTGAATTAGTACATAACCACAATGTAGTCTCAATGGATTTTAAATTGAGATAAAGTCCCTTATAAATATTGTATCCTTATGTGAAGGATAAATCAATGACATAATTATGTGTGAAAAGTATAAATACACTCAATATGATTGTATATTCAATTTAAATCAATCAGAGTACATTCTACTATATTCTTGAAATAACAACACCAATGACTTGGATGTTTAACTCAATGAACGGAAATTGAGATAAGATTACTCCTATCAAGTTCATATCAATGACATGAGAAATTATCAATTGAGTGATTATGCATATAAAAAGTATATCCACTCCAAGGGGAGTGTAAATTACTACATAAATAATAACTAGTGATTCCATACATAATCTTGAAGTAAAAATATTCAATGATGTTTGTGTAATTCCCAATGAGTGGAAATTGAAATTTGAAATTACCTTACAGATATGGTAACTCACGAAACATACACCCCATGAATGAATGATCATAAAATGAGGATTTAAATACCCAAAAATTAATTTATATTACACCAATAATACTTTCTTTGGCAGTACATACACCACACAATAGTAAATAGGGGCTAATATACCATGAATCCCATGGAAATAAAAAGTGAGATGAAAACCCCCATACAACATTGTAATCAATCGAGTCATATGACCAAAAGTTAATAACCACCTAATTAATCATAAAATACCATGAATATACATAGAATCATGATAATATATATCAAAAGGTAGTGCACAATACACCACATGCAATAAATAAGTGGTGAATAATGGAAATCTCAAGAAATTAAAAGTAAGATAAGAAACCCGTTACCTAATGTCCGACTTGTCTTGTATGTTCCTTGTTCTTACTGAATTATTAACTTTAGTTAATTTATAATTGATTAAAAACATTTTTAAATTTTATTATTCTTTTTATATCACTTATTACCTTTCTATAACAATTAGTTAATTACTTGAGTTCACATTGGATATCTTATCAATGTTCGGAACTTGAGTACAAAATGAACTTGTTATAATCACAATTTTTTCATGTGGTCAAAAGTAAATTATCAACATAATGATATAAATGAGTTATATATCATATATATAATATATGTACAGTATATATAAGTATTTATAACTGCATATAACATTTGGAGATAAGAAATCAAATGCACTGTTCATGGAGACGGTAAGCTGTACGTAAGCTTAAACGCTACTTTCACTTCTATTTTGTATTTTAATGGAACTAAAACATAATTATACATGGATATATTATAATGGAATTATAATATCATATATAATATCATTAACAACATACTTTATAATTCCCACAAAAGTCATTATCAAGTCATATCACTTTGAGGGGGCGGTAGTCCGTATTTCCTCAAATGGAATTATCGTGTTTTAACCATAATGGAAACCATAAAGGTATGATATAAATTGAAAATATATAAGTACAATGAGAACATAAAAATAATATATATCATATATAAATATAGTTCCATCTTTATGGCCACCATGATAGGCAGTAGGAGATAGTTTAATTATCATCGTTTTGTGCGGCGTTAGTTTTCCAACCATAGAAACAGTATCTTCTTCACCCATTGGATGGAGGTGTGTGTAAGGTAGTTCAAATCCTTCACATAAAAACAACCTAGTATATTTATGATACTGGTGTGGTTATAAATGAAAATAATACAAAGATTTTAGGGGTTTGGATAAGGAAAATTAACCAAAATAAAACAAAAGAATTTAAGAGAAAATGTTTCCTTTAATTTGGGTAACTTCCTTTGGTTTGAGCCAAAAGGACTTCTTGAAGTGACTTATGCCTACAGTAAGGCTTCTTGGTGTAATAGAGGGATATTGAGAGATTATTTGGGCATGTTTTGGATTATCCAAGGGGCTTGAGTGGTGTGTGTAATGGGTTAGAAGTTGTGTCCTTTTATAAGGGGGAGGAGGGGCTCTTTAAAAAAATGTGAAAATATTATTTTATTATATAGTGATATTTGGTTTCTAATGGTCCAAAACTAATTAAATTTGAAGATAAGTTGGCTCTTTGTTTAAATAAAATCATCCAATAATAATTGGACAGGTTTTGAATCTTGTTTTAATATTAATAATCTTATTTATTTAAATTGTTTATTAATGAGGTAAATAGAACATCATTATTGTGTCATAAATAATTTAATTTATTTGTTATCTAAAAATTTTAAAAAAAATAATATTGTAGGAAATCCTTTTATATTTCCAATGAATATTCGTAGATGAAATTATTACTTATATAACCCCCACGTAAAAATTGATATACTAAAAGATATTTGTTGATGTCATTTTTGTCTTTCCTTTATGTTAATTAAAATAAAGTGTCATTATCACTATTAAGTGGCTCCATGGGGTCCCAAAATCGACCCAAGGATGACCATGGTCGTACATGACACAATCAATAAGTTTAATAGAAGTGTTATGTTAATTTAGTAAAATTATAATATTCTTTTTACCTTTATTTACCCTATTTACCGTTAACCTCCGTAAATAAAATTGAAAAGTTACTATTCCCCAAAAATTATTTTCATATTATTGAACCACATTTTACATACTAATAAAAAACATGTATGTAGGATTTTTTAAATTCAATTCATAGAATCAGTAAAATTTCATTCTAATGAAAATTTTCAGTTTTTTACCTTCTACTAGGTGGTTTTACTATTCATCAAATATTGAAGTTTTTCAGAAAAATACCAAAAAATCAGCCTGATATATCTTTGATATTCCAAATTAAAAAATGATGACTGTTTTACAAAATTGAAAACATATAATTTGCATTAATTAATTTAAAATTAACTCATGTTGTCAAATCAAATAGCGTGTTTTTAAGAAACAATAAATATCAAAATATTGACACTTGTTTATGTATAATTTCAAAGTAAAATTAATTCCAATGTCCAACATTGGATTAATTGGTAAAAATATAATCTAATTATACTTCAAAACCATTCAAATGTATAATTTAACACTATAAAATATTTTGATTAAAAAAGTTGTTTTCAAATAAAATTTGGTATTGTTCACTATTCACAGAAAAAATGAAAGTTATCAGAAATACATCAAACATTTATCAAAAATAAATTTTTATGTCCCGATTCTTAATTAGAAGTTTATTTTGTCAAATTGAATATGTAAAAGGGTCAAATATTGGATTTAAAAAGGGTTTCCCATTAAGATGTGGTAAAATTTATTTTTTTTGAAAAATACATTTTTTATGAAAATTTGAATGTGTTCTTATAATATGTTTAAGAAACACATAATACATAAGTTGAAATTATAGGGAGTATATAAAATTTAAAATTCAGTTAATAATATTTATAACTTCTTTTGAACGGCTAGTTTGGTGAGTCGTGGTGTGATCGAACTCAGGGTTGCGTGTAGCACAAGATATTGAATTTAAGGAAAATAACATACTATGAAATCTTGAGGTGTTACACTAGTAGCTACACAATAGGTAATTAAGTCACCTATCTTAGTGATTTATTAAATTATATGGTATTTTTGAAATTTTTTGTGGTCCATTGTTGAGATCAAATATTAATGGAATGATTTAATAACTATACTATTTTCATTATAAAGTATATTTCCTCTTATAATTACATGAGCCACATCGTGTTTATTGACGAACTCTTTTATCAAAAATTATCCCTTTATATTATATGATGCAGTGATGTACATTTTATGATTTATTTTGCCTTTCATGGTGTATTTGTTAGAAATTATTCAATATATTAGTTACATAAAACTTTAAATCATACTGATACCTTATATTATTCTTGTTGGTATGGGAACAAGAAACTATGTACCCCTTTACAATGATATTTTTCTCACTTCTAATTACCATGACCATATACTTACTTCTACTGATGTAAGAAATGACGTTATTCATAGAATCATAGTTACTCTCACTAATATTATGTTGATGTATTCATGATTTTATAAAATCAAAATATATTACTCCATTGATTAGGCAAGGAGATGAAATCATGTAGGAAAATCATGAGGGGGTGATTTCAAACTCCCATACCAATGCCATCATTCTAATGGATTCATGAAAAGATTATTAAATCATGGAAAACCCATTTATTAGTTTGAAAAAATATATGTTTGAAAACGAATAGAATAATGGTGTAGGAATTAATAAGATAAAGGTGATTAGTTAAATGACCCTCATAAATAGGCATTTATGCCTTTTGATTTTATATTATCGAAAAAAGAGAAAACTATGATTTTTAATGAGGTAATAATGATTTCGGATGTTAATGTAAATTATATATGATGATGATTGAATAGTTTTAGGCTCACTATTCAGGCTTAGTCATACTCATGTAAATATATTGAAGTAAACGTTCATACATAAAATGTAAACTAAATGAAGAAAATAATGTATAATTTCCATATGGAGAAAAGATAATGAATGGTTATGAGGTTTGGGATAATAAATACCTATATAAAGTATTATTTATTGAGTAGAATATAATATCCTAGAAACATATTATATTTTTATGAGAATTAGTAAGAGTATCTAATAAAAATATCTAGAAAACTTTGAATACATGTAGTGCCCTCTTTCTTATGAGATAAATAATTCTATATGCCAATAAAATCTTCGATTAAGGATTTAATTTAGAAATTTTTTATCCATGGAATTTCTTCTACTAATGATTGTAAATAGACAAATTCTTAAACACAAAACATCATCTATCAAATATGGTTAATAGACAAGTCCAAATCCTTATGAATGTTTATGGGGTGATTCTAATAAATGGTTCATTTTATCTTTTTTATTTGTAAAAAATATATGTTTAAGGTATAAATGAATTGAAAAAAAGGATAAATGCTAAATGAAATTAATATTCTCTTCAAAAGAGTGAGATAATAAGATTAAAGGGATTTTTCACAATGCATGATCTTTTTTCTATAATATAATATTTACTCTTTTTTTGACTTGTATCTCATTTTAATCATCTGTATTCTTCCCTTTATGAATTAAAACTAATTATCTCTTTGAAATGACCTCTTATGTGATCTTTAAATGGAGTTGTAATCAGATCATTGGTAAATTTATTTATTTATATTTGATAAAGTATATCATCTTCCCAATAATCATTTGAGTATTTCTATTATCTCATATTCATCATTTTCTAGATATTTATTAGATAATTACAGATTATTTGAATTTACTATGATGATTTTTGTACATGTATTTAATTTATACCGTTGTGAAAATTATTTTATTGTCTTCATGAAATGATAAATATTATATTTAATTGGTGGTTGATATATAGAAAAATATATATCTATTACACTTACATTGCCTATTTTTATGATCATTATTGTCAATTTATTTCATTGGTAAATAATATTTTTTTACATCATAGGAGTTTAGTGCAATAATTAAGTCTATGTTAGTCTTATAGATTTTCTTATATTCAATGAGCTTATTATGTTATGCTTTGTAGATAGAATTTTGTTCTGGTAAGTGATGTTCACATGATGGGGATGACTCCATAAATATAATTACCTAATTCATGAAATCCATTTTAGTGAATCATAATTATTTTTTTGGTTATATCACTTTATATTAAGTTTAATAGCCTAATGGTCATGTTATATTTCTAAAAAACTATATTTTTCTCTTCATCCATTCCTAATATGTTCCACTTTTAGGTTTTCTAGATGACGTCATTCGATTTTGTTTAATCGTATTTCAATCATTCAGAAAAATATAATATTTTTTAACTAAAAGAATTATTACCCAATGATATCTATATCTCATAATTCCATAGGATGATATTATGTAATATAAATAAGGTACAAAAATATTCTTCATTTAATGATCTGAAGAAATGGTAAATAAACTAATAAAATAGTAAAGTGATCTATGTGATATGATCACAAAACAACAAATCTCTATAGGATAGATTAATTTTATCTAGAGGATGAGCAGACAATATCATCCTTTTGATGAACATAAGACATAGTACATTAAATCCTATGACTATAGGTTAATTGATTATGGTTAGATAAATTATGTGTCAGTTGAAACTAATATGATAATCATGATATATATTCTAATTATATATTGATTATAGTTTCAACTAAACTCTCCCCATTTTATTTTTCTAAAAGATATGGTAAGAAAAAATTTTATCATTACATTCTCCCTTAAATGATTCAACTATACTCACATTTTTCTTTATGATAAGTGAAGAATAATCATAGAAACAATATGTGGATTTTAAAATTATAAAAAAGATGTAAATATATAATCAGTGTGAGTTAAGACTCCCCCAATAGAAATCTAATTCTATATTGAGAGTAAAGACCAATAATTAATCCACATATAGAAAAACTAATTTTGAAAAAGAGATATATTTTTGTAAAAATATAGTCATATATCGAAAGAAAAACAAGGAAGGAAATAATTTCAAGGAAACAAAAGGAGATGGAACATAAGAAATAATAAAATTATATAATTTTTATCATCATTTTCCATTCTAGGACCTAAATTTTTTAATCAATATATTCTTACTTTATTTAGTATATATTAGACAAATTAATTTCATTAGAAATTAATTGAGTATATGTATATTCTAAATTTATTTGGTTCATATTTTATATATTTAGTTAATGAATTTTTAATGCATTTCGGAATTTTTAATTTCGATTTTTAATTTAATAATTATGTATTATACTATTCAAATTGTTTTTACAATTAATTGGTCCCTGAAATTATGGGTCCTTTTTGTTTATTCAAAATGAATATACATGAAAAGTCAAGAAGTTCATTTAGGGAATGTTTGATTATATTAAAATTTATTCTACAGATTTAAATTATATATGGTAAAAATGAAAATATAATTGAAGGATGAGAAATAATAACATGTGGTGGTTCATATATCCTTATCTTTATCTATCTTCTTAACTCATTTATATTTTTCTCCCATCATATTCATTTCACAATTATGAATCGACAGAATCACCCCATACCTCTCATCTATAAAATTTGTCCCCAATTGTTTCTTAGAAGAAATGGGAGCTGAACTGGATACAATTTTCCAACCCTCCCAACTCCATGTATCTAATTTTATAATCATAAATATCAATGGATTTAAAATGAAAAACAAATTACAATATAATACTAGGAAAAGGAAGGAATGATATATAAAAGAATACGGGTTTATATTCCTACTGGTTATCTGTCATCTATTCATTTTCATCGAGTATCTTATCCATGTTATACTCAAAAATATAATGATTTAACCCATTCCATAAGTGCTTAAAGATAACATATACTCGAGCGAGAATTTTTAAGAAAGTATAGTTTAAATGAAATAAAAAAATATCACATCACACATAATGTTTCATCAGAGTTTTTATATGAGCGAGAAATAGAGAGACATAATTGTAAAATAAATTTCAAGAAGTGTTCTAAAAAATCTTGGGGACATTAAATTCATATAAAGGGGGGCATCTAAATCTACAAGAATTAGAATGGAATTATAATAGTCAAAATAAAATAAATTAATGGAGATAAATGAAACTACTCTTGATATTTAACTGATGACAAATTATTCTTGAGATGTTTTTTATAAAATATATACTCTTTATTATATAAAGAAATTTAATTTAGACAATATTATTTTACCTCAATAATTTATGTTTTACTAAAATTAAATTAAAATTACTCAATGTGATTTAGATGATGAAGTAACAAGAAGGATATAAATTCTATATCTAGTGAATATTTTTGATAATTCCTATATAGGATGGATTTTTAATACATATTCTAATTTATCTAAAACTCATTCAAACAAACATGTGTAATCCTACTTTTTATTTTTTTATACATTGGGAATTATTTTCAGGATCCTTTTAGAAAAACCATTAGGAATAAAAATCCTATAATTATTTTATTCCATTGTACCTAGAGTACATCAATTTATTTTGGTATATCAAGGGGGATTCTGGTGTTCCATGATTTCTTTTCTTTCATTGTAACACCCCAAGCTTCTACGGTACACTTCTCTTTGAATAATGCGATAGCGTGTGTTGTACGCAACATCGAGTTCTAACACACCAAAACCAATCAAACTACCCATTGTGAATAGTAATAACTATTTTTGAAATTATATATATTTTATATTTCAAAATGGACTTCATTTTTGGATTCGGAATATTGAAATTATCCTAAGATGAATTTTTGGTATTTTTCCGAGAACTTCCAATTTTTATGAATAGTGAAAAATACTTAAAAACAACTTTTTTAATAAAAATAATTTATATTGGAAAATTATATTATTGGGTGGTTTTAAAGTATAATTATAGTATATTTTTACCATTTTATCCAATGGTGTTCATTAGAATTAATTTCACTTTGTAATTGGACCTAAATAATTGTCAATCTTTTGATATATATTGTTTCTTAAAAACACGTTATTTGTTGTGACAGCGGGAATTAATTATAAAATTAATTAATGCAACTTATATGCTTGGAATTTTGTAAATTAGACATTATTTTTGAATTCGGAATATCAACTATATCTTAGGGTTAAATTTTGGCATTGTTCTGAAAAACTTCAATTTTTGATGAATAGTGAAACTACAAAGTGGTAGTTAAAAAACTGAATTTTTCATAAAACATAATTTTACCGCTTCTGTGAATGGAATTTCAAAAATAAGAGTGACACAGTTAATATCAAGAATTAAAATGTGGTTCAATGAGATGAAAATAATTTTTGGTGAATAGTAACTTTTTACTTTTTTACCACGGTTAAAAGTTAATAGGGTAATTAAGGGTAAAAATGTTATTAATATTACCCTAACACATGTCCTAATTGTATTGGACAAGTGTATCTCGACCATAAACAACCTTAGGAATAAAATATTATCATTTAGGTCCACTTTTATTAGATTAGAAAATTTATTATTGTTTAATTCAAAGAAGAGTTAAAAGAGTTAAAATCAAAGTTTATTTACTAAAACATTTTTAATATAAGGTTATACATAAGATAAATTAGATTGTAAATATTAATTAGAAAGATAATAATATTTCATACATACTGATATTTTATATATAATTTTTAGACATTAAATAATTTAATTTATTTATGACACAATGATGATGCAGTAATTACCATAATAGTGAAAAATTAAAATAATTGATATTATAAAAACCCGAATAAATATAATTTCAGACTTTTAATGAATTAAAATAATTTTAAAGGATAATATGACATATTAGGATTGATTTAATTGACTTTTTATGAAGTAATCATTCTCTTATGAGTTTTAAAAAAATCAACTATTGAATAGTGTCAAAATTGACATAAAAGAGTTTTTAAAACAAATATTATATTATTAATTGGTATTAAATTCCTAAATATCTGAAGATCGGCCAATAGACTTATATAATGATAGGTGTGTCATTAAAGGACCACTTGGGGGTCTCTTGGATGTATATAGTACGTTTTTTAACTATATAATATAAAAATACAAAGTGACATGGTAAATGTCAAACTAATTAACTAAGAGTTAAAACTAAAAGATAAGGTTAATATAATGACCCAAACCTGTCTAAATTCTATTTGATGAATTTATTTCGACCTATTCCCACCTTAAACATTAAATAATAAACTTTTGAGCATTTAAAAACCGAATATTAATTTATTATAAATTAATATTTCTAGCTTTTCCAAAGGTGCCCCTCACCCCTCTTATAAAAGGGAACTCATCCTTCTCATTTCGTCACCACTTAAAAGCCTTTTGGTTCGGCCAAACTCTTCCCAAATACTCTCTAAACTTCCCTCAATACAACATAAAGGCCTTAGTTTGATCATAAAGCCAACCTATAGATCCCTTTTGATCAAATCAAAAGGAAGAACCCGAAGAAGAGGTAATGTTTTCACCACCCCTTTTCAAGTTCCTTTCATCTTCCACTTCTTCTTTATTTGTTTTTACCATTCTAAAATAATAACTCCAGTATATTATATATACTGTGATTTTATTATAATTATGGTACAACCATATTCATTATTCTATCAACCCTTTGAATAACATGTCACCATACGTGCGTACGTACGGCTTACCGTCTCCACGTCGTGGTGTAATTGTTATTCAATATATTATTATTTGGATGGGTATAATAATGATGTATAATTCATGTAAACAATAAATATAACATAATAATGATTCTGTATACATAATATACCATCCAATTATATATTATTTTAATATCAAATGAATGATATCGTCGATCGTGCGTACGTACGGACTACCGTCTCCACGAACGCGATGAGATTCATTTTCCATCATATCCATTCAAGTATAATTATCATTTTATGATTTAAAAATAATGTTTAAGGACATGATATCATTCTGTATATGAATAAGATACAACCTATCCATAAAAACATGGCTTATGTAACAAAACATATAAAATAAAATGAGTAAGTTAACACCCGAAACGATGATAATACTAAGATATTATTAACAAAGAAATGTTAAAAGATCATATATGATAATATATTAATATATATGATTATTGTATAATTTAATAACAATTATTTCACCATTATAAAAGAGTATAACCTACCCTCAACCAAGGAAAAGTACAAGGTAAGGGTTTATCTCACAATCTCTTCATTATCTGAGGTTGTTTATACCTAATTATCTACTGGGATCTCTTTATCATCCACATCCATGTTTCTTAAAAATGTATTTCAAAACATTTTTACCATTTACAAGAATATTGGTTAAAGTCATTTATACCCTTATTTGACTTTTTATAATAGGTTTATAAATTAATCTTTTTGTTGTTTTCCAAACAAGGTACTTTTTAAACTTTTTGACAGAATTAAGGTAAGAATATTGTTTTTTAACTTATACGGCAGGTGTTTCCACCGTTATAAAATCTTCAAAGCTACACTTACAAGATTATAATAATATTTTAAAAGAAAATGTTTTATTTTATAAATATATGACTCTTAAATGATTTCAAAATAAAAAGAGATATTTCTCTAAAGAGAGTTTTGATTTCATCTATGTCAACATCCTTTAGTGGATTTTACGCTTATTTGAAGTTGATTTATTATGATACAAAACATCTATATTGTATTGAAGGTTTTGTGATATTTTTGACTGTGGATGTGTTATTTTTATACCATTCATAGTTTATGGATGAAGTATTTACATTTCGTATGCTATTTTTAATACGAATGTTTATGTTATGTTTAAACCTTTTCATTTGGTAATGCATTGGACTTAATATGTGATGGGTGGAGCCCGCTATAGATCTTTGATGCATCGTAGGTCTCATGAGACAAACTAGTGTCTCGGCATAAGGCCTTTGCAAAATCTTATTTGTAGTCTTGGCACGAGGCCTTGGCTATGTGTTTATGATAGTCTGGCATTATGCATTCCATGCTTATGAAAGTGGTTATTGATATTGCATGTGATTATTCAATTAGTATAATATCCATGTGAATAAGTAAATGTCATTATTTAATTTTATTTTTTCCATACTGTGTTGAAGTTCATGTTTAAAAGGCTTTTGTTTTAGTTATACATTGCCTTAAATGTTTATTCTTATTTATGAAAGTTTCCACTATATTGTTATCCTTACTGGGTATTTGAGCTCACCCCTTTCAATGTTTTATTTTTTCCAGGATGTGAAGAAGTAATTTATGAATGACCTGCAAGGATAGTATGTGGGGATATGAGTGTAGACTATGAAGAAAATATGTTGTTGTAGTTTTAATTTTATTGTTGTAATGTAAGACTTTATGAGTATATCTGGTGTTTCCAAGGCTACTAAACCAATCGGGCTTTCGAGATTTGATCTTTCATGTGATCATGCTAATTTTATGTAATAATGCACCGACTCTGGGTAACTGGGGTCGGGGTGTTACAGTTGGTATTAGATGAATTTTAGTACAAACCTTGGAAGCTAAATTTAGATAAACTCTGATTAGAGCACATAGATTTAAGATGGACTTTGAGGATTAGTATAGAAGAACTTCCTAGAATTTTGGTATTGTAGAGATTTTGTGAGTTTTCCAAGCAATACATCCCTGTCTAGATACGAGCAGGTAGAGGTGGCTCTGGCATAGATGTACCTAGGGGTAAAACCCGAAATCACTGCTTTGAGCTAGACTCGAACGGGAACTAGTGCACGACAATGGGCCTTGTTGCACTCTTGGTTACGACACTCCCAGGGGATATGCTTAGGACAACTCTCATTTTCTTTACAAAACATTATGAAGTGTTTATGAGTATATAATTCCTCAATGAAAACATTCTTATGATTATGGATTATATCCATAAATAGTTTAATTTATGTTAAGTGTTTTATAAGTATGGGATTATGTATTTTGATTCATAAACTGATCTATTTTATGCCATTGTTTAGAAATGGTGCCAAGTGGAAGAAATGGAAACCGTATCAATGCATGCACTCCATGTAGGTATTTCCCTCTTTCTCATGATAATTATAGTGGAGCTATTTAAGCAACTGGTGCCGATCAGCTAATCACCATACTGGGACAACACACTCAGGTTATGAATAATAACCTTACCCGTATGGAGCACCCTGATCCACAGCGTGGAGGATCAATGTTATATCTCTTCATGAGGCTACAACCACCAACATTCAATGGGAGTTCAAATCCCTTAGTAGCTGAGAAATAGATAAATTCCCTAGAAAAAATATTTCAGGATTTGGGGAGTAGTGAAAGGGAAAACGTTATCATGGCAGTTTACCACCTCACTGGAGATGTTGATAAATGGTGGTCATTGATTCAAAATATGAAGGAAGATGATGAAGTATCAAATATGGAATGGAGGGAGTTCAAAGATCTGTTTTTAGAAAAATACGTTCCTCGCGACCATCAAGCAGATATGGAAAGGCAATTTCTGAGTCTGAGACAAAAGGAGGATGAGAATGTCACAAAGTATGAGGCTAACATTACAAGGTTAGAAAGGTATACTGGAGACTATATACGTAACCAAAGAAGTAAGATTGATCATTCTTTGATGGGTTAAATTCATTTCTCTATTGAGCATTAGTCTCACAATCCTTCTCATCGTACGAAGACATTGTCTCATGTGCTATCAAGACCGAAAAAGAATTCTCTAAGTCTTATGACATTAAATCAAAGTAAGAGAAGAAGAGATCTACTGATCAATCTGGGAATGGAAATAAGCTGAAGAAGGGAAAGGTTTAATATCCATCCTGTGGTAAATGTGGGAAGAAACACCCCAGTACTTGCTTGAAGGGAACGAGAGTCTGTTACAAGTGTGGTGAAAAAGGCCACCAAGCTCGTGATTGCAAAGGGAAGAAGGAATCTACCAATGTGCAGTGCTAAAATTGCAGGGAGATGGGACATTATGCAAATGAATGTCCTAAATGTCAGGGGAACTTACCTTAGAAAATGCCAAGGGATCAAGGCCAAGCTTATGCTATCACTACTACTGAGGTAGAAGCTTCGAAAGACGTGGTGGCAGGTAATTTAATGGTTTCCTAAAGTTTAGCAAATGCATTATTTGATTCTGGATCATCACATTTTTTCATATCTTCCCAGTTTGCTAAGAAAATTAGATATTTCCAATTTGATTTAACAAGGGAGTTGTCATTTAAAACTCCTAAGGGAAGTATCATTGCAACAATGTTTTCTGAATCAGTCCCCATTAGAACACATAAATGTTCATTATCTGCTGATCGCATCATCATACCTATGATTGAGTTTGATATAATCCTCGGTATGGACTGGCTTTCGGACTAAGATGCGAAGATTTATTGTAAGTAGAAAGAGGTTTTGATTATTGATGATGATGATAAAGAACACCTCATTTTTAGAGAAGAATCATCACCACCTAATTATTATCTAGATCCACCCCCAGTAGCTCAACTAAATTCAATTATTGGGGAGGAAGAGAATGAAATAACTGTGGATGAGGAATGGAATGTTCAAATAGAGGATGTACCTATTGTGAAATAATATGTAGATGTATTTTCGGAAGATTTACCTGGACATCATCCAGAATGAGAAGTTTAGTTTTCCATTGATTTAATTCTTGGATCAAGGCCTATATCGAAGACCCCTTATATAATGGCCACTGTAGAATTAGTCAAACTAAAGAAACAACTAGAGGAATTGATTAATAAAGGATTTATTCGCCCTAGTGTTTCTACATGGGGAGCCCCTGTTCTTTTTGTTAAAAAGAAATATGGATCCATGAGGTTATGTATCGACTACAGAAAGATCAATGATATAAAAATAAAGAACAAGTATCCCCTACCTCGCATTGATGACTTATTTGACCAACTCCATGGAGCTCAATACTTTTCAAAGATTGACCATTGATTTGGATACCATCAGTTTTGTGTGAAGAAGGAAGAATTTTTGATGACAGCATTTCGAACTAGGTACGGGCATTACGAGTTTACAGTAATGCATTTTGGATTGACTAATGCACCCTACGTATTCATGGATATGATGAATAGAGTTTTCAAGGAATATCTCGATTAATTTGTTGTGGTATTTATTGATGATATCTTGGTATACTCCAAAAGCTACAAAGATCATGAAAATCACTTGCGCATTATCCTGGAGACTCTGAGAAGACATGAATTATATGGGAAGTTTAGCAAGTGTGAATTATGGCTTTAGGAGATTTCTTTTCTTGGCCATATTGTCTCTAAATATGTAATCTCTGTTGATCCTTCTAAGACCAAGGCAATCCGAGAATGGCCATCACCTATGAATATAACTGGGGTACATATTTTTATTGGTTTAGTAGGTTATTATCGACGTTTCGTCCAGAATTTTGCCCGATTGGCTAACCCATTAACAAAGCTCACACGTAAAGGGGTTAAATTTGTTTGGACAAAAGAGTGTGAAGAATGTTTTGAAGAACTAAAG
This sequence comes from Viscum album, assembly GCA_963277665.1. NCBI lineage: Eukaryota > Viridiplantae > Streptophyta > Magnoliopsida > Santalales > Viscaceae > Viscum > Viscum album. The sequence continues at coordinate 230,296,931 of OY728125.1, forward strand.
ATAATATTAGTCAATGATCCAATATTGACTCTACCATCGGGGAATGATGGGTTCGTTATTTATAGTGATGCATCGAAGAAAGGACTTGGTTGTGTTCTTATGCAGAATGATTGGGTTATTGCCTATGCATCACGATAGTTGAAAATTCATGAACAAAACTATCCTACTCATGATCTTGAGTTAGAAACTGTGATCTTTGCTTTGAAGATTTGGAGGCACTACCTCTATGGTGAAAATGTGAGATTTATACTGATCACAAGAGTTTGAAGTATATTTTCTCACAAAAAGAACTCAACATGAGGCAAAGGAGATGTCTTGAATTACTCAAGGATTATGATTGTATGATACACTACCACCCAGGGAAAGCAAACAAGGTGGAAAATGTTCTGAGCAGAAAAGACCATGGAGTTTTGAACGTAATGAGAATTGAAAGGGATCCAATTTTCATGGATCTAGTGAAGATAAACATGGGAATAACCAGGGAAGCTGAAACATCAATGGTTTTTCAAATGGTTGCCAAACCATCTTTACTAGAAAGGATTAAGAGTTCTCAGACCGATGATGAGGAATTTCAAAAGAAGATTAAAGCTGTGAATGGTGGGAGATTGAGAGACATTGTGAATGAAGATGGAATTTTGAAATTCCAGAAGAGGCTTTGTGTTCCCGATATACCTGATCTAAAAAGGGAATTGCTGGATGATGCACATAGTTCCAATTTCTCTATACACCCTGGGAGCACCAAAATGTATAGAGATTTGAAGAAAATTTTTTTGTGGGACAACATGAAGAGGGAAATTTCCAATTTTGTGTCAAGATGTATGGTTTATCAACAAGTAAAAGCTAGAAGGCAACAACCTGGTGGAGTATTGCAACCTCTTCCCATACCTGAGTGGAAATGGGACAATATTTCGATGGACGTTTTCATGGGACTACCAAAGACTCCTATAAGCAACGATGCAATATGGGTTATTGTTGATCGTCTTACCAAGTCAGCACATTTTCTTGCTATAAGAGAAGATCTACCACTGGAACGTCTAGCAATACTATATATTGATGAAGTTGTGAGACTTCATGGAGTACCCCTATCGATTGTTTCTGATCATGATCCCCATTTTACTTCAAGATTCTTGAAGAGTCTTCAGAAATCCCTGGATACTGAACTTAATTTGAGCACTACATACCACCCTCAAACAGATGGACAATCAAAACGAACTATTCAAAACTTATAAGACATGTTTAGATCCTGCTCACTTGACTTTCAAGGTATGTGGGATCAATATTTACCTCTGGTAGAATTTTCCTATAATAATAGCTTCCATTCGAGAATTCAGATGGCACCATATAAAGCATTATACGGAAAGATATGTCGCACACCAACCTGTTATGATGACGTTGGTGAAAGAAAACTTGTAGGTCCAAAACTAGTGGAGGAAACGATGGAAGAGGTGAAGGTAATCCAAAATCACATCAAAGCAGCTCAAAGTAGGCAAAAGAGGTATGCTGAAAATCAAAGGATGGATTTGGAATTTCAAGTCGGTGATCATGTTTTCTAGAAGGTATCTCCATGGAAGGGAGTCATACATTTTGTTAAGAAAGGTAAATTGAGTCTCAGGTTCATCGGACCTTTTGAAATTCTAGAACGAATTGTGGATGTAGCTTACTGAATGGCAATGCCGCCAAGTCTCTCCAAAGTTCACGATGTGTTCCACGTATCTCTATTGAGGAAATACATGCCTGAACCAATGCATGTACTCACCTATGAAGAATTAGAACTGGAACCCGATCTGCCTTATTGTGAAGAGCCCATCAGGATTCTTGATACGAGAGAACACGTACAGAGAAACCGAACGACTCGTCTGGGAAAAGTCTTGTGGAGAAACCATAAGATGGAAGACGCAACGTGGGAACCTGAGGAACTTATGATGAAGAATCATCCGAGTCTTTTCATGCAGTAGTATTCTAGAAATTTCGAGGATGAAATTATTTGAAGGAAGGGAGAATGTAACACCCTAAGCTTCTACGGTACGCTACTCTTTGAATAATTTGATAGCGTGTGTTGTACGCAACATCGAGTTCTAACACACCACAAACAATCAAACTAGCCGTTATGAATAGTAATACCTACTTTTTCAAATTATATATATTTTATTTTTCAAAAAGGACTTCATTTTTGGATTCGGAATATCAAAATTATTCTAAGATGAATGTTTGGTATTTTTATGAGAACTTCTAATTTTTATGAATAGTGAAAAATACTTAAAAACAAATTTTTTAATCAAAATAATTTATAGTGGAAAATTATATTATTGGGTGGTTTTAAATTATAATTATAATATATTTTTACCAATTTATGCAATGGTGTTCATTAGAATTAATTTCACTTTGAAATTGGACCTAAACAATTGTCAATCTTTTGATATATGTTGTTTCGTAAAAACACGCTATTTGTTGTGACAGCGAGAATTAATTATAAAATTAATTAATGCAACTTATATGCTTGTAATTTTGTAAAATATACATCATTTTTGAATTCGGAATATCAATTATATCTTAGGGTAAAATTTTGGCATTGTTCTGAAAAACTTCAATTTTTGATGAATAGTGAAACTACTAAGTGGTAGTTAAAACATTGAATTATTCATAAAACTTAATTTTACCGGTTCTGTGAATGGAATTTCGAAAATCCGAGAGACAAGGTTAATATCAAGAAGTAAAATGTGGTTCAATGAGATGAAAATAATTTTTGGTGAATAGTAACTTTTTACTTTTATTTACCACGGTTAAAAGTAAATAGGGTAATTAAGGGTAAAAATGATATTAATATTACCATAACACATGTCCTAATTCTATTGGACAAGTGTATCTCGACCAAAAACAACCTTAGGAATAAAATATTATCATTTTGGTCCACTTGGATTAGATTAGGACATTTATTATTATTTAATTCAAAGAAGAGTTAAAATCCAAGTTTATTTACTAAAACATTTTTAATATAGGGTTATACATAAGATAAATTCGATTTTAAAAATTCATTAGAAATATAGTAAGATTTACTACATACTGATATTTTATTTATAATTTTTAGACATTAAATAATTTAATTTATTTATGACACAATGATGATGCAGTAATTACCATAATAGTGAAAAATTAAAATAATTGATATTATAAATACCCAAATAAATATAATTTCAGACTTTTAATGAATTAAAATAATTTTCTAGGATAATATGACATATTATTATTGAGTTCATTGACGTTTTTTGAAGTAATCATTCTGTTATAAGTTTCTAAATAATCAACTATAGAATAGTTTCAAAATTGACATAAAAGAGTTTTTAAAACAAATATTATATTATTAATTGTTATTAAATTCCCCAATATCTAAGGTTCGTCCAATAGACTTCTATCATGATAGTTGTATCATTAATGGAACACTTTGGGGTCGCTTGTATGTATATAGTATGTTTGTTAACTATATAATATAAAAATACAAAGTGACATGGTAAATGTCAAACTAATTAACTAAGAGTTAAAACTAAAATATAAGGTTAATATAATGACCCAAACCTGTCTAAATTATATTGTTTGAATTTATTTCGACCTATCCCCACCTTAAACTTTAAATAATACACTTTGTAGCTATTAGAAATCGAATATAAATTTATTATAAATTAATATTTCTAGCTTTTCCAAAGGTGCCCCTCACCCCTCTTATAAAAGGGAACTCCTCCTTCTCATTTATTCACCACTTCAAAGCCTTTTGGTTCGGCCAACCTCTGCCCAAATACTCTCTAAACATCCCTCACTACAACCTAGAGGCTTTAGTTTTATCCGAAAGCCAACCTAAGGAGCCCTTTTGATCAAATCAAAAGGAAGAACCCGAAGAAGAGGTAATGTTTTCACCACCCATTTTATAGTTCCTTTCATCTTCCACTTCTTCTTTCTTTGTTATTACCATTCGAAAATAATAACTCTAGTATATTATATATACCATGATGTTATTATAATTATTTTACAACCATATTCAGTATTATATCCACCCTTTGAATAACATGTCACCATACGTGCGTACGTACGGCTTATCGTCTCCACGTCGTGGTGTAATTGTTATTCAAATTATTATTATTTGGATGGGTATAATAATGACGTATAATTCATGTAAACAATAAATATAACATGATAATTATTCTTTATATATAATATACCATCCAATTATATATTATTTTAATATCAAAAGAATGATATTTTCGCTCGTGCGTACATACGGACTACCGTCTCCACGAACCCTATGAGTTTCATTTTCCACCGTATCCATTAAAGTATAATTAATATTTTATGATTTAAAAATAATTTTTAAGGACTTCATATCATTCTGGATATTAAAAATATACAACCTATCCTTAAAAAACATGGCTTACGTAACAAAACATATAAAATAAAATGAGTAAGTTAACACCCGAAACGACGATAATACTAAGATATTATTAACAAAGCAATGTTAAAAGATCATATATGATATCATATTAATATATATGATTCTTGTATAATTTAATAACAATTATTTCACCATTATACAAGAGGTTAACCTACCCTCAACCAAGGAAAAGTACAAGGTAAGGGTTTATTTCACAATCTCTTCATTATCTGAGGTTGTTTATATGTAATTATCTACTGGGATCTCTTTATCATCCACATCCATGTTTCATAAAAATGTATTTCAAAACATTTTTACCATTTACAATAATATGGGTTAAAGTCATTTATACCCTTATTTCACTTTTTATAAGAGGTTTATAAAGTAATCTTTCTGTTGTTTTCCAAACAAGGTACTTTTTAACCTTTTCGACAGAATTAAGGTAAGAATGTTTTTTTAACTTATACAGCAGGTGTAGCTATTTTCCACCATTATAAAATCTTCAAAGCTTCCCTTAAAATCTTATAATAATATTTTCAAAGAAAATGTTTTATTTTATAAATATATGGCTCATAAATGATTTCAAAATAAAAAGAGATATTTCTCTAAAAAGATTTTTGATTTCATCTATGTCAACATCCTTTAGTGGATTTTATGCTTATTTGAAGTTGATTTATTATGATAAAAAACTTCTATATTTTATTGAAGATTTTGTGATATGTTTGACTATGGATGTGTTAATTTTATACCATTCATAGTTTATGGATGAAGTATTTACATTTCGTATGCTATTTTTAATACGAATGTTTATGTTTTGTTTAATCCTTTTCATTTGGGAATGCATTGGACTTAATATGTGATGGGTGGAGCCCTCTATATCTCCTTGATTCATCAGTAGGTCTCATGACACAAACTACTGTCTCGGCACAAGTCCTTGACAAAATCTTATTTGTAGTCTTGGCACGAGGCCTTGGCAATGTGGTTATGATAGTTTGGCATTATGCATTCCATCATTATAAAAGTGGTTATTGATATTGCATGTGATTATTCGATTAGTAGAATATCCATGTGAATAAGTAAATGGAATTATTTCATTTTATTTTTTCCATACTGTGTTGAAGTTCATGTTTAAAAGGCTTTTGTTTTAGATATACATTTCCTTAAATGTTTATTCTTATTTATGAAAGTTTCCGCTATATTGTTATCCTTACTGGGCATTTGAGCTCACCCCTTTCAATGTTTTATTTTTTACAAGATGTGAAGAAGTAATTTATGAATGACCTGCAGGGATAGTATGTGGGGATATGAGTGTGGACTATGAAGAAAATATGTTGTTGTTGTTTTCATTTTTATGTTGTAATGTAAGACTTTATGAATATATCTAGTGTTTCCAAGGATACTAAACCAATCGGTCTTTTGAGATTTGATCTTTCTTGTGATCATGCCAATGTTATGTAATAATGCACCGACTCTGGGTAACTGGGGTCGAGGCGTTACATTCATACATCTTACATGATGATTTACTATATCTTCCATTTTAGACTTAAGGATTTCATCATTTTGATATGTGGATGTGGATTTTATAGTAGTTTCCACTTCTAATGTATTCAATAGATACAAATTGATTTTATTATATAGAAGTTATTTTAGTAGATAATAATTTGACTTGAACAAGTATTGATTCCAAGCCCATTAGTAGATTGAGAGTACAATGATTTAACTCTTTTTGTTATGCTTATAAATTATAGTTATACTTATTGTTTATATTATTTCATAAATTAAATAATCATTTTATTCTTTTTATATGATAAATTCTAATAATATATTTGCTTAGTGGGGCTCCTGATCAACTTTATAAAATTTAATTCATTAATGATCATGATGGGGTATTCCACTTTAATGAAACATGTAGTATTAATTAGTAGATATTCTATTTTTTTATTATTAAATATTTTTGTGGAAAGATGTACTAATGAAAAATATTTAACAAAAAATCACATGTTTACACCTTCCTTTAATAGATATTAAAACAAAATGATTTTCATTGATTTCCTTTTTTCATCATTTTCCATTGATAAATATGAGGAAATTTCATCAAAAAATTTATTAATATAAAAAAAATTTGTGGATTACATAACATTTTGTTAATTATTTGATAAGGTGAAACTTTTTGATGTTTCCCTATTTAAATTAAGCTGAATAAAATTCAAGATATCAAGAGCAGTGTAACGTAATGAAAAATAATTATGAAAATCACAACTCAAACTAGGGATAAAAAATATCAATGGAAATATTTATGATAAAATTTTAATTTCCCTAAAATTATATGTATGTATATCCTTCATATAAATTCTATAAGTATATAGAATGATTTTCACAATGGAAAGGATTATATATAATAAATATTTTAATCATGTATATAGTAACCTTAGCCCTAATCATATATTATTTCATGACTTATTACAAACTATTAAAACAATATAATCCAAGGGTTGAGATGTATTCTATATTTTGATGATTAGACACATAAATAAATTATATTTTCCCTAAAAAATTAGTATTTAAAAATCTATATAGAGCATAGATCATCAAAAACTACATATGATACCCTAAAGAAAATACATATGGAAAAGGGTGGGATTCATATCTGAATAAGGGAATATATGTGGAAAATAAAACATAACATTGGAAAGCCAAGCGTAATTAAATTATTTAATAAATATAATTATAATAAGCATAAAAACATGGAATAAAGAAATGAAAGAATAAGATCATGGAATCATGGAATATGTGCCAACAATATATGACATGATATGATAAATTTAAGTCATGTGTTTCTCCCAAGACCATCATCATAAAGTGAGAAATGTTACATGGTGTATTTGGTTCAAATTCCATTCCCACAAATAGAGTGGAATAAGTCTCATGGTGTACTGAGTTAACTCTAAATTACCATAATCATTGTGAAAAAAGTTTCATGGTGGAGTTGGTTCACTCCCTAATCCCTTAAATTGAATCACAAGATATATAAGGATTTAACTAATTAATTGGTGGGATATAAAATTTCAAACCCACCCATTACTTAATTAAATTCACACTGATGTTCCCACATAAAGAAAAGGAATCACACATAAATCATATGAATTATCAAACCCATGATAAAGAAGTGGGTTTCATAATTCTAACATATAGAATATCCAAAGGCTAAACCAAAAGTATTCTAATGAGAGTAATGAATTAAATAATTTTATAATTTCATAATTGAAAAATTGATTTATTTATCATGGAGTCCCAATATAGATAATTGATGGGAATGATATAGAAAATAGAGAATAAAAAAATAACCACTTGGGGGATTTTGATTAAATAACTAAATGATATTTTAAATAAGGAAATATAATATTGTATTACATATGTCATAAATTAAAACAATTAGTTTATAAAAAATATTAATGAGTTTTTAGAAGTAATTAATGGATTAAAAAATATTTTTAGAAGTTATTCATGACATGAAACAATAAATATGAATGTTAACTTATATGTAGTTTACATAAAAATGAAAATTTCAAAGTAAACATAATACATGAATAACTCTATAAATGAAAAGTATATTTAACTAGGTATATATATGATGTTCATATATTCAAAAATAAAATATTTTCATTATAATTGGATTTCATAACATAGATAAAAAAAGGATGACGTGTAATCGATAAATAAAGAGGGTGGTATAAAAGGTCCCTTACATCTTAAGAAAGATTATAATAAAAACCCATTGAAATAGATATATATTTAATTTAAACATAAAATATCATGAATATATAGATTACATGATTATATACAACCAATAGTTAGTATATAGACTATTTCAAAAATATTTTTTGTATAAAATATAACGTATCTTAAAGAGGTAAATTTTGAGATGAAACACTTACCTTGTGTTCGAAAGTGCAGAGTACATGAACACATATTCCTGAATAATTAAGTTCAGTTAATTATTTATATATATATAATCAATAATATTATTAATACATATTTAATTTTATAAGTCCCATATGCCATCTTTAGTGCTTGTTATTATTATAGTTTTCACTTATGTTGGTAACTTAGAGTTCTTCTGTTAATTTTTTTGAAACAATTTTGGTTTGTTGATCATGGCCGAAGGTTCTATAAAATATATTCATAATCTCAAAAAATGTGTACTGTTATTTAATTTTTTATTCAATTTTGGAAAATACTTTTTTGGTTTTAAATTTTTTCCAAAAATATTTCCAAATTAAGAAGGGTTCTTTGTTAAGTTCATTTATGGTGGTTAATGTTTCTATGAAAATTTCTTTTCAATCACACATAAAAAATATCCAATATTATTTTTCCACACTATTAATGGTGTGGGAAATACTATATATGTTTATTAAATATCGTTTAAATCTAATATTTATGGTGGTGGTGGAAAATTGAACACATCGTCCATGGAGGATGTATTCTGTGGACAAACATTATGGCATTTAATTTTTTCTTAATGATTTTAGTGTAAAATATATAATTGGTATTCCATTATTATAATGAAAATTTATCATAATAAAAATTATTTTGTAATTATACCTTTAGGTATAGAGGGTATTTGATGGTGTATAATAATGAAATATCTAAATAAGTTAGTTTGAGTGTATTACCACTCCTTGGGATTTTCATTCAGGGGTAACTCCTTAAGGATCCTTAATTTTTGGTGAGAATAGTGTTAGAAATTAATGTGTATGGTTTTGAGGATAGATTAGAGTTGAATTTTATTTCATTCAAAAAAATTAAATGGTTTGATTAATGGGTAAGATATGGTCTCCATTTTTAAGAGATAAAATAGATCTTTTATAGAAACTCATTATTTATCATTAATATCACTATATTATTCAAGGAAACATTAACCAAAAATATTAAAATGATAGTGTAGGGAATGATATAAGGATTATTTTTCCTCATACATCAAATATCCCAAATTTTATCCTATTTTTTAACCACATTATCTATATTAAACAACGTTTAACCGAATTTCTTCTTATAGTTATAAAAACCCTGATCATTTTATTACATTCATACATGATTTAATGACACAAAATTACACTTAATACAACCCGAAAGATAAAAATTTATATTGTATTGGGAAATTAGAAACATTACATAACAACTTAAAACATTAAATAAAACATCATTTTTGAAAACAACCTTTACATAAACACAACATTTCTTCGTGTTTAACATTTCATGGGAAAACCTGAGGAAATACATAAGAAATGGCATTGCTATAAAGACTAGTAAGGGAATAATAAAGGAAAACATGAGGAATACAACACATGTTAAGAAATAAGAATATAAATAGACTATAAAAGAAACAAAAACATAGAGGCATGATATAAAATGATAATCATAACATGGAAATGTGAAAACAACATAAAACATTGCATCATAGGTCAAGGATAAACTTAAAATACACAATAGGGGACAAATAACAATAAAGGAATCATGTAAACCCCTATCCGAACATGTATTATCAAGATACAAAACATTACCCAATGAATTGGAGTGCTATATAATTATGGGCACATGTGTTACTTCCATTTCACTGTCGTGCTTAAATATGCCACATAAATCATAAAGCATTGGTTCATTCATCATCATAATTTATTACAAAATTAAGGGGGGTTGAAAACCTATATGTAAGTCCAAAATAAAAAGTTATATCTATATAGAACTGAACACCCTTGATAGGGAATGGGTATAGTATTCAGTTACTCAATTGTTTTTGAATGGAGATTCACAGTGCGATGTAGGCAGCCTAACAACTTAACCTATAAAATTAATAAAAAGGCTTGATGAGAGAGAAATAGGTATCTCATAATATATATATGAAATGTAAATTAATAATATCATATAAATAATTTTCCCAATAAAATTAATTTTGAAATATAAGGTATAACATAATAAAGAAACATTGTGAAGGAGGATAAATTGAATAAGTCTTATGAAATTTTGGCATGGTAACAGGTGTACATGGAAGGGATTAACGAGAGTGAAATGGGTCCCTAATCATTAAAACATAATAATTTCTATATGGTTGAGGTGAAAAAACATATAACATCATTGAAAATTTGAAATGAAAGGATGTAACAATATAACAAAACTTTGATAAAAATGAGAAAGGAAGGAAACCATACTTGTGTGTGTGACTTCAAATGTATTAAGAGGGGATTCATGGGATCTTCGGGCACCTTGGAGTGATTTTAGAGAGGGGAGGACAGAGTATGGATCTACTCCATGGATTATTATTTAAGTGATGTGGGATATTGGATGGGTTTATATATGAAAGGAGATGGGAATTCTTCACTATTTCACAAACTTAGGTTTTAGAATCTATATAGTTAAATGTTATAAACAAAAAACCTTCCAATTTATTTTTTCCAATATTTTATGAAAAATATGAGTGGAAAAAAATATTTTATATGGACATGGCCCGATCATGTAAAAATATTTGGCTTGATTAGGTGGAAGTGAGTCACATTATTAAAGAAATGAATTTAAAACCATAAAATATATTATACATTTTGGAGGATTTACAAAGGATTTATAAAATAAATAAAAAAATCCAAAATCACATTATTTTAAAGTAAAAAATCATATTTTTTCTAAGATACCTTTTATAGTTGTTATTACACCAATATTGGGGCATTATGATGTCATAAACAAACTATATATTTATATGGTATTTAATTTTTACCAAAAAATTCGACAGTCTCAGAAAATTAAGAAAAATGTATAATTTATTAATTTTGACATCCTAATTCCAAAAATAATATTCATTTTATCCAGGTTATTTTTAAAGAATTCAATTTTTACTTTTAAAATGAAAATTAGTGTTTACTGAAAATTGATGTGTTTTGAATAAAAACTAATCCTTAATAAATGTCATATGTGGCATCATAAAAATTCTATGATCACTAATATTTAATAAAAGTAATTTAATAATAATATTTTATTAAATTGTATTTATTAATTCTTTAAATTATATTTCTCAATTCAGTTTGAATATTAACCAAAAATAATAGTCATTCTTTAAGAACAATAATAAAATAAAATTTTATTCATTATTCTATATAAAAACATTTCACATATTCATAATTATAGGTTATTAATATATAAACCTTTTATTAAAAAATCATATTACTTAAGATTAAAGTCTAGAATGGTCGGGCTTTCATGGGGTCGTTCGGTGAACATGGTTTGGGTAGTGATCTCGATAAGCTTTAACTTCTCCCATAAATAGGATCTCTCATTATTAAGTTGATGGATCTAAACTTCAGATTGGTCTAGGGAAAAACCTATAAATACTTTCCCCCTCGAAAGATTTGATAAATGGACTTCATATGGAATGATACTACTGGTTGTGGCCATCACCTCCATTTTTGTGTCGAACGTATTTTTATAACCCTGTATATATTTTAGTCAAGTGATCACTAATGAATGGTTTTATTATCAGTTGTAATGATACATAATGGTCATTTAAATACAATTGGTTATAATAAAACAAACATAGTTCTTGTGTTTCCTATATAAATTTTACAAAATAGGACATTTAATTAAATAAAAAGGGATATCTCACTTATCATAGTTTGGGTTGTCCCAATTTTCCCCCTTAAGAAATTTCACCCTAAAAATTTTCATTTCCCACATTTAAAAAGATGAGATCAACTCTGTTTCATCACCTCCTATGGTTCACATTTTTCATCTCAAACTTGTGTTGTCTCAACCACACATTGATCAAGATCATTTTCTTATTACGTAGAACATTGTCTCTAAGATATAAGATCTTCACCATCTTCTCCTAAAAAGAAAGGTCATTCAATGGAATCACCTATATATTTAGTACATGTGAGGGTCTGGTATGTACATTCTCATAAGGGATATATGGAATACATTATATACTTGAGATAGGATATGTGAGACTATGAGATAATAGGACACCAATCTAATGTGATCAAGCTCCTAAAAAGGGATGATGTACCTTGGACTAAACTTTCCCTTCTTCCCAAATCCCATTACTCTCTTCCATGGAGATATGTAGAGCAATAAAATTTCTCCAGTTTCAAAACATAGGTCTTGTCAATGATTTCTAGTCTGACTTTTTTATCTACTCTTAGCAGCCTTGATGTGCTGTTGAATGGTCTTACCATTCTCCACAATTTACTCAACCATTTTTGGACCCAATAGTTTCTTTTCCACATCTCATCCCAACAGGCATGTGTTTTTAACCTCATCCCATAAAGGGATTAATAGGGATTCATTTTGATTCTTGATTGGATATTTTTGTTTTAAGAGAACTCAGCTAGATGAATATTTTAATAAAATCCTCCTTTTATTTCTATTGAGCATGATATATATATTTCATCTTGTATCTGGATAATCTATACATATTGGAAATCTGTTTGACAGTGATAGACCATGATGAAGCTTAACTCAGTATTCAGAGCATGTTGAAGACTCTTCTAGAACATATAGGTGAATCTTGGATCTCGGTCAGATTCAATCGATAGTGGTACACCATAAAACCTCACCACTTCTATGATGTATATCCGTGAATGTTGATCAATTACGAAATACTCTCGAATCGCAATAAAGTGTGCAATCTTTATAAGTAATCCCCCACAAACCAAATAGTATAATTTCATCTAGATTTCATAGGAAGCCCAGTGAAAAATTCCATGGTGTAGTTTTACCATTTCCATGTAGCTATGTGAAATGGTTGCATCATCCCCATATATTTTTTCCTTTTTGTCTTCACATGCTGACATATGAGACATATTGTTTCATATTTTGTGATCTCATTCTTCATATTGTTCCTCCAATAGGGTTCGGAGAGATCTCGATATATCTATCTTATTTTATGGTGGATAGAAAAGTTTGATCTATTTGCATTATCCAACATCTCATTTAACTCATTATTTTATCTTACACATTGTCTTGAACCAAATTTTACAACACCTTATTCATTAACATTGAAATCCCAGGATTTCACTTTTGAATAGTTTCCGATTTCATCTAAATTCATGTATAATCTATTTTAGGATCCTTTAGCCTCTCCATAATAGATTTTTGAGAAATAATTTTGAAAGGATTGATGATTTTCCTTCCTTTATTATTCCCATGTCCATCCTCTTCAAGTATAAGAAGATCAGATCTTTCTCAATTATAAATGATGAAAAAGTTGTTAGATCCTTTTTACTTAGATAATAGTTCACTTTTTTTACCATCCTCGGATAGTAGTTAACTGAGCAGTCATAGTCTTTGATCATATCTAACAATATTTGATGGTTCATATTAAACTAATTCTTTGTGAATATATACTTGGAAGATTTGTGATCCGTATATATTTCACACTTCTACCCAAAGAGATAATGTCTCAAAAATTTTAAAGTGAATATCACAGCATCCAACTCTATATCATGTGTTGGATAGTCCTACTCATTAACTTTTAACTTCCTTAGATCATAGGAAGTGACTTTATCCTTTTTCATTAACATACATCCCAGTCCCTTCTTCGAAGAATCACTGAATACCATGAAAAGCTCTACACTTGTGGGTACTGTGAGCTTAGGTGCAGTGATAATCTTCCGTTTCAACTCCTTTGAGATCTCATCACTGTTATTATTATAAGAAAACTTGCCTCCCTTCTAATTTATCTTTGTTCTAGTATTTGAAAATCATGAGAAATTCCTCAAAAATCGATGATAATACCCATAAAAACGAAGGAAACAATGGATATATGACACAGAAGTTGGTATCGACCATCCTCCAATTTAATTACTCTCTGAAGAATCCATAGATATCCCATTTCTTGTGACTATATTCCCCAATAAAGAGACTTCCTAAAACAAAAACTCAAATTTTATGTACTTGGTATAAACAATTTACTTTCACAAGGTCTTTATAATGGTACTGAAATGATCATCGTGCTCCTTATTATGTTTGGGGTATATTAGAATATAATCAATAAATACTACCAGAAATTTGTCAAAGAAATTTCTAAAGATTATATTCATCAATTACATCTATATTTCTGGAAAATTAGTGAATCCGAATGGAATCACTAGGAACTCATAATGCCCATACATTGGATGGAAATCAGTCTTTGGGTTATTCTCCTTCATCAACATTACATGGAAATATCATATCCTTAGAACCACCATTGAGAAGTATTGTTCTCCACGTATCTAATCAAACAAGTCCTAAATTCATTGAAAGGGATACTTGTTCATTATCATGATTTTTTTGGGCTTAAGATAATCATTGCAAAGGTTCATTGACCCATCCTTCTTCTCGATGAAGAGGACTGGTGTACCCCATAGTGAAATAATTGGGTGTATAAACCCTTTATCCATGTTATACTATTATAGTTTCTTTATATCCTCATGTTCCACAATATCAAATCTACATAGATTATGGGATATTGGAATTGACCTAGGTATAAGATCAATCAATAATTCAACCTATATACTATGAATAAGACCAAACAATTTCTCTGGAAACATATCAGTGAATTCACTCATAGTAGCCATGTTTTCAAAGATGGCACCATCCTTAGACTCAATCATCTGATAAAGATACGGATGATTATATGGAAGTAATATCCATGCTTAGGATGATGGTGATAAAGAGGATTCATCCTCCTTCTTCCACTTTTATAGGATTGGGGGTTGATTTTACATATAGATATTGATTTCCCCCTCAAATAAATTCATGTTGGCTCCATATAGGGAATTCCAATCCATGCTGATAATTGATTCAATTTCCACAACATGAAGTATGATATGGTTCTCTGAGAAGTTCAATCTAAAAAATGTGACTTGGGAGGAGTTATATACATTGGATGTTATAATTTCCTATTTTTCTATTTTCACTGACATCTCAACTTCAATGATTTTTAGTGGTATTTGGATTGTTCTATTAATCTTCCATGATATAAAGGAATCCATATAAACCTAATGAAAAAAGCACATTTTCTCTTCATGTATGAATAACTAGTGTACTCATCACAACTTAATTGTTGAGATTCACTTCAGTGGTAATGATAGAAAAATATCACCCTTGTTTCCTTGTAGGTTGTCAGATGCCTCCCAAAAACCCTTCTCTTATTGCATTATTTTGAGAAATTTCTTGGTTCCTTAATGTTGAATCAATAAAAAATGTTTTCAGGGTTTACTGGATGATTCCTTTCCCACATCACAGTGGTGGGGTTTTCTTATAGGCAATCAATCATAGGGTTCCCTCCTTCCCACACGTAAAGCATTTCCTCATCCCCTTGAATCAATATCAGGGTTCTTATATCCACACTTTTGGAAAGTGTGGTGTTAATATTTATTGGATTTCTTATAACTCTCTCTAAAACTTCCAAAATTTTACTCCTCATTCCACTTACTATCCTCTTGATACACATAAGATTCACTGAACCCTACTTTGATTTTGAGGGAACACCAGAAAATTTCTTCATATCTTTCAAAGTCATGGATCGCTTGGTATTTCCATAGGTAAGGTTTTATCACACCAAATAAAATATAAACCTTGCAGTTAGGAGTAACAATAACTATATAGGCATATTGTGAATTCTATGTGACTTTCTCCTTGTACGCTCCATGTGATTCATCGTTTTTTTAGGGTAAGGAATTCTATTTCTATCTTATATTGGAGGGTGCAGGGAAAATATTTGTCGAATTTTTTTCCAGGATTCATCCCTTCCCATTTCCTCAATATATTCCTCAGGATTTATATTTTTGATCAATTTCAATCATTTATCATCTTCATCCTCCATATGATAATCTACTGGAATAACCTTATCTTGTTAAGATATTTGAATAATGGAGAATATATTCTCAATGGAGTTGATCCATTGTTCGGTGATTATGAGATTTGATTATCCATAGTCTGTAAGTGGAATTTGTCTCATGAAGATATCTACTGTGAATTAATATTTTTTTAGGGAATTGGAATCACCCCTTGATCTAGGATTCTATTCAAAACATGATTTAACTGATATTATATGATGACAATGTTTTAAATTCCTTCTCCCCTCAGATTGGGAATCCAATTAGGGAAGTCATCACATCGATCTTGGCATCGATTGTTAGCATTATTGTAGCTATTATTGGATAACAGATAGAATTATAAGAAAATTATGGTGATATATTTTAACTATTAAACACAAAAATGGGAATCTAAAAACATTAAAGTGTTGACTTATAAATTATTTTATTTCCTTCACATATAAATTTCTAGGCTTTAATCTATGTTATCCATGACATAATTCTTAATGTATAATCTTATGGGATTATTTTTTTGGTCCCATAAAAATGGTTTATACTAAGATGATTAATTTATATAAGCATATCCCCCAGGAGTGTCAAACCAAGAGTGTAGTAATTCCCATTTTTGTGTACCAGTTCCCATTTGAGTCCAGCTCAAAGTGTTGTTTTCAGGTTTTACCCCTAGATAAATATATGCCAGAGCGACGTCCACTTGTTTGTATCCATAAAGGGATTTATTGTCTTTATTAACCACTCAATATATATTCACCAAGATTTCAGGATGATTTTCTTATAATTATTCTTATCCCTGAGACATTCACTAGACTGTTCCAATCTTAATCCCAAAAATAACTAAACATTCATTTGATAACAACTATAACAACTATATTATTTTTATAACATTCATACAAGATATTATGAAATAAAATTACACTTAATATAGAACAAATGATTGAGAAGTATAGTGTCTTAGAAAATTAATAACATTATATAACAATTTAAAATATGAAATACAACATCATTATTGAAAACTTCCTCTACATGACCACAACATTCCTTCCTACTTAACATTTCATGGGATAAATTGAGGACATACATATGAAAATGGGGAGCTATAAATCCTAGTAAAGGAATAAATGAGGAATAAAATGAGGAAGACAACACATGTTAGACAATAGGCATATCAATGGATCATAAGAGAAACATCAACATAATGGCATGATATAACATGATAATCATAATATGGAAATATTGAAAAAAAATAAAAAATTGCATCATAGGTCAAGGATAAATTGGAAATACATTATAGTGGAAAATGTACTATAAAGGAATTAGGTAAACCCAGGTCCCAACAATTCGTATCACGATACTAAAAATAACCCAATGCATTGACGTGCTATATAATTTTCGGCACACCCGTCACTTTCATTTCAATCTCATGCTTAATTGTGTTGTATAGATTGTAAAGAAAGGATTCATTCTTCATCATAATTTATTACACTATCAAGGGGTTTGGAATAAATATATATATGTCCTCAATAATAAGTTTTATTTGTATAAAATTTAACACTCTTGATGGGGAATGGTTATGGTATTGACTTACAAAATTATTTTTGGAATGGATATTCACAGTGCAAATTCAGCAGCCTAACGGTGTGAAAAAAAATCATAAAAAGTGTTGATGAGAGTGAAAGAGGTGGATCATAAAATATATAAGAAAGGGATAGTAATATGGTCATAGAAATACATGTTCTAAAATAGGAATTTGGAAATATAAGGCATAATATGATAAAGAAACATTGAAATGGAATAACTCTTATGAAATTTTGGCATGGTAATGGGTGTCTGAGGGAGGGATTTACAAGGTATAAAGGGGTCTATAATCATTCAATCAAGTTAAGGTAGATATAGAGGAAGTTCAATAACATAGCACATCATTTTTAGTTTAATATAAAATAGTGTAACAATATAAGGAAATGTGGATAAATAATTGAGAAAGGAATGAACACTTACTTCATTTTGTGACTTCAAATGAATGGAGAGGGGATTACTGAGATATTAGGGTGCCTTGAGAGGATTATAGAGAGGGTAGTACAGAGTAATGATGTGATCTAATGATTTTAAGTGAAGAGAAGTGGGAGATCAGGTGGGATTATATAGGAAATGAGATGGGAATAATTTAATATTTCACAATCTTTGGTTTTAGAATATATATAATAAAATAATCAATACCACAATCCTTCCCATAGTTGTTTCACATGGTTTTTTCTGAAGAAGTGTAAAAAATATTTTAAATGCCCATGGGATGAATATTTTAAATTATTATCTTTTCATACGTGTAGGTGTGTCACATTATTAAATAAATGAACTTAAAATCCTGAAATATATTATACATTTTTGAGGATTCACTAAGAAATAATAAAATAATTGAAATATATATAAAATAACATTATTTTTTATTTAAAAATTATATTTTGTTCTAATATACTTTTTATAGTGTTAATTTCATCAATTTTAGTCTATTATGATGTCATAAAACACATTATATATTTATGTGGTATTTAATTTTTAACCAAATATTTGACTATCCCAAATAATTATGAAAAAATCACCATTGAATAATTTTAACATCCAGATTCAAAAAATAATTTTCTTTTAATCAAACTAATTTTCTAAATATAGATTTTTTTTCACTTGTAAAATAAAGTGATATTTATTGAAAACTGACAAGTTTTGACAAGATCAATTTTGATCCCTTAATAAAAATTTAATTTGGCCACATAAACATTATATAATCATTTATATTTAACAAAAAAATTATATTGAAATATTAATTATTAATTCATCAAAATATATTTCATAATTGAACTTTAAAATTAACCAAAAATAATTTATTTTTTCTTTAAAAAGAATAATAAAATTAAATTATATTCATTATTTTATAATAATAAAATGTGCATAATCATAATGATATGGTATTGATACATATCCCTTTATTAATCCATCATATGCCCTATGAATAAGTTGTGTGATGGTGGGGATTTTATGGGTCAATTCGGTGGACATGGTTTGGGTCGTGATCTCGATGTGCATGAACTTCTACGGTAAATGGTTCCACCCATGCTTAATTTGTTGGATCTCGACATGGGATTGGTCAAGGGAAATGCCTAGAAATTTTATGTCCCTTTGAAGCTCAGATAAATGGGATTCATATGGAATGATCCTACTAGTTGAAGAAATCACTTCCTTTTTCTGTGTCGAAAGGATTTGTTAAAACCCCATATTTATACTAGTCATGTTATCATTGTTTAATGGCTGTATTATCAATGGTAATGATACATAATGTTCATTTAAATCCAATTGAATATAATAAAACAAATGGAGTGCATCTTTTTTCTATATCCATTTGACAAAATAATACATTTAATTAAATCAAAAGGGAAACATCACTTATAATAGTTCATGTCATTACAATAATGGTAAATTCAATTTCACTGTTGGAAAATCATTTTATTGGAAAAAATTAAAATTGAAATTATTTAATAATTAAAAAATTATTATTTTAAATATATATATAACATTATAAAATAAAATTTCCATGTGCCATAAAAAAAATTCTATATTAATGCATATAATATGTAAAATATAAATTTTATAATAATTTTTATTTTAACCATTAGATTTATGTCTAGGATGAAATTATAAATTTTATTTATTATATTGAAATTAAAATGATTGTTATTATAAAATTAATATTTAATTAACCTTGAAAAATGTAAACCAAATTTATCTATCTGAATATTTTATTTAAAAAATCATATGAAAATCAATTTTCAGGAAAACATTTATTAAATTTTCATAGATATTGAGAGTGGGTTTTATATATCAATGTATTATTTTATAATATTAATTTAACATTTCTAAATATATATATTTTTTGAAAATTATTTCATAAATTTTCATGGAATTGTTTTATGATAAAAGTGATAGTTTTTAGCAAAATCTTGTTTCTTAATATTCACCAAAACAAATATTATTTAATAAAAGACATGAAACATAATACTAAGATAATTTTTATATAATGATTCAAAATGATGTATATTATATAAAATTTATATTATAAAATTTATATATTTTTCTTTTAAATGAAAAAAATAAAAACTATATATAAAACAACTTTAATTGAAATTTAAAGTATTTAATCATAATGTGTTCTTAATATTATTTCATATTGTTTATGAATTTAAGTTAATTTAATGAATTAGTTCGTGAATGATAATATTTTTAATGTTTCAATTTAATGTTTTAGGACAAAATATATAGTACTTAATAAAAGTATTATTTAAAATAAAACAATACATCAATACTAAATTTGCTTTGATAAAAACCATTAATTAATAACTTTTATTCATAATTTTAAATTTTACTAATCCATTTAATTATATATACATCATATCATAATTTAGAAATAATGTATATTTTTATATATAAATTAAAAATATATATTTATATATACTATTTTAATATCATATTTTTATTTAATTATGAGTCAAATTATTTTAAATATACTGCATAATAATACATGACTTTAGAACATCGATCAGATATATAACCAACTACAATATTTTAAATTACCATAATTTCAATGAATATATTTCTAATGACCATATTTCTTTCATATATAGTTTTACTAAACTCATTATATCTACACTTATCATTTCCCCTAGTTTTAATTTTTGATCTAAAAATATGATTTCTCTATTCATGATATTCTCCCTCATTATAGGTGTTATTTAGTTATTACTAACACTATAATGTGAGTATTTTCCCCGAGATCTATAATTATTGATGATTTTATTATTTTCCTTTTATTATCCCTTTTCATTTGTACACTTTTTATAGATATACTTAATCCATGATGAGTAATAATCCATGTAGTATTGTACTTAAATTTATGTGATGTTTTTATAATATTCCACTTATGAATGAATATAGTGTTGTTAATTTTAATCCATTTTTATTACTTATTTGATATTTTTTTCAATTCCCTGATCTTATAAGAAAAACTACATTGAGCCATAATCATATAGATTATAGAGATAATTTTATTTATCAAACCCTAGGTCGTTACATTCTCCCCTAATTTAATAAACTACATCACTAAAATATTAATAATTACCTACTAATAAAAATATCTAAGGATGTATTGTTGATATATGCGACTCAAGATATAATTTATATTGAAAAGTTACCCATATAAACTTGTGGAATATATATTTTAACTCTAAATATTATTATCCATAATGTTAATATTTTATAGAATCATTTATTCCAAGAGTATATATTTACTCAGTATCAAAACTCATATTTTATAATTTTATTATAAATTATTTTCATAAGAATCCATACGTAAACTACAATAGGTTGATCAAAAATTGTGATCTTCTTATTTCAAATAATTCTTCTTCTCAGTGGATAGAATATATTCATTTCCAAAATCTATTAAAATTAATCTAAATGTATTAAAATAATATTTTCAAAAGGTAATTCTAATAAGATTCATCTAGGAAGAAAATATTAATTCCACTACATGATTTCTTCAATAATAAAATCACAAAGGTAGTGATTTAATGCTCTTAGAAAACAATTTACATATACTAGTGTTTTAGAGTAAAGTTCCAATGATAAATATATATAAAATTCATATTTAAAGGAGTGTGTACCTTAAATATTAGGATCAAATATTAGAGTAGTTCATTCCTAGGTATTCTGTTGTCCACATGGTCTTAGAGTTTGGTGATGCTTGTCATAGTCGTTAGTCCCCAGATAAGATAATTGACTTGGATAATGCCTATGTTCCCCACACATATGAAATTTAATTACAAATGGAAATTTAGAAGGAAATATATTTTTTCAATCATGTTAATAATACTCTATATTTTCATATATATGTTTTATTCCTAATAACCCCCTCTTACACACATAAAAAATATTATAGTACCCTTGAAGAAATCCCATTTGTGATTCAGTTCAAATTTTTTACAAGAAATAATTGGGTTTTATTTATTTCCTCATCTTATTCATCCGAACTTTCATGAGAATCTAAGATTTCTATTATTAGGTATAGTTAAAACTTCATCTTTGGTTACATTGTTAATCATGTTTTGTGATTGATATTTTAGAATAATTACCAAATCTCTCATTCCATATCATATTCTAATGGATTTGTCATTGATGTAGTGATTTCAATGTCCCACTCACCCAAGGTTATGTCAATTACTTATAGGTTTAACCATCACTAAAACCCAATGGGTTAATATGAGTGATGAACATTTAACATCATAGGGAGATTATCATAATCAATGTCATAAAAGGGATTCGACCTTCAAACCACTTACCCATTTTGATCATCACATTATCCAGTACATAGTTTAGTTAAAACTATATCAATATTAGTTTAATATAAGTTACTTTATGCCGGTTTATCTTATTCTTCTAATCCTTGTAACTTAAACTAACTCGCTAAAAAATCCATTATAGTTATTCAGAAATAGTATATGATCAAAAAAATCATATCCCTAGATATTGGTTATCTATGTGTTTTGAACTTGGTCATAATTTTGATAATACCCAACACACCTTATTTGGGGTTAAAACCAATAGGTACAACTATTACAGAGCCTAATCCCCTTTCTATTTTATATAAGAAGATTTACTTTCAATGAATACCCCACAAAAATATAATTTATCAAAATTATGTTATACTTTACTATCCTTAGGATTTTCTATTATACATCAACGTAGTGCTTTCACTAATGGTCTCTAAAATTGATCTCCAAAAATAACTAGACCATTCTTTGGTACCCACTATAGATACGCAAGCCATAACCAAAAATTATTTCATTATTTATAACATACATTACATATAATAAAAGAAAATTATCTAGAGGTATAGTGTCCATGCATGATTTGAAACAAAAATAAATTATCTTATATGTAAAATTAAATATATATTTAAAACTCTACATAGTGATAAAAAATCCCATATATCTTATAAAACTACATAGGATACCATGGGTAAAATATATAAGGAAATGCTTGGGATAGAAATTACATCAATAGAATAAGCATGGTAATAAAATATAATATGATAAAGTTGAAAGGAATAACATAATACCATAAATATAATGGTCATCTATTTGTTAACTTAGTATAAGTAAATAAAGGAAAAATATCATGGAATAATAGAATCTGTAGAAACAACATAAGGCATGACAATGTAAGCACAAGTCAAGGCTATCTCCCATGACCCACCTCATAATGTTGAAAAATCCCATGGTTGATTGTGTTCACTCCCAATACCCAAATACATAGTGGATAAAGTCCCATGGTGGATTTGGTTTACTCTATATTCCTAGAAACATATTCAACAAAGTCCCCTGGTAGAATAGTTTAACACCTTAATTCCTTATATGGAATCACATGAGTTATATTTATTTACCAAATGAATTAGAGTAATATATAATTTTATTACCATGTGTATCATAATTAAAAGCAAACATATGTGTTTTATATGAATAAAAACCCTATATAAATCATAACTACAATCAACACCATGAGAAAGAAGTGGGTTTCCTAATTCTAATTATTGGATAACCCCAAGGATAAATAAGAAGGATTCTTAGAATAATAAGGAATAAAAATATCTTTAACATTAATAATTAAAAAAACTACATTTCTCTTGATTATGGAGTACCAATGTTGAAAATATATGACAATGATATGAATAAGAAAGAATAAAATTGAAACACATGGGTGATGTTTTATGAAATAACTAAAGGATTTTTTAAATAAGTAAAGAGACCATTATTTTTCATAAAACAAAAAATTATCTAATATGTTTCTCTAAAAAAATAATGAGGTTTTTCAAAATATTATCATTGTTTAAAAAAATTGAGGCCATTCTTGACATCATAAAAGAAATATGAATGTTCCATTAAATTGGGTCTTCATAAAAGTTGTAATTTTTTTGGGAACTAAAAACCTGAATTACCAAAAAATTGATAAATTATATTATACAAAGTATATATTTAAATGAAATATATTAAAATATATATTATTTTTATGAGAATAATATTGTTTAATATAAAAATAAAAGAAAGAGAATGTGTATTCAAAAAATAACAATCCTAGTACAGAAGATCCCCTTCAGTTTAAGAAACAATCCAATAAAACCCCTTGAAAAAGATATAGATTATAGATAATGTTAAAATAACATAAATAAATAAAATATATGAAATTATATATCCAATAAAAAGTAAAAAAATAATTTAAAATGAATTATATTCCTAAAGTATTATTTTTCTCAAAGAAGGAAATTTTGAGATGAATCACATACCTATTGTATTAAAGTGCATAACACATGAAATTTACATACAAAATAATTAAATTATGTTCATTTTAAATATAATCAAGATACTTATTCATCTATATTTAATTTTTTCGGGTCCATCTATTATCATGGTGTACTTATTTTTAATATAGGTTTTTCATACATCAGTTACTTAGGGTTGTTCAATTAATTTCATTACAGCACTTTCAGTTTGTTTATTTTTTTAAATGATATAATAAAATAAATTAATGATTACATTAATTTCCTATAATTATTTACTTTATTATTAATTTTGTTAAATAATAATATATTTCCAAATTTTAACACATAATAGATCCAAATTTTGAAACTCACCTTCAAAAGTCCATTTTAGGATGCTAATGTTATTGCGGCCATTTCATATTAATAATATATATTGAAAACCAAATTTTATTCATAAAAAATTTAATAATGTGAGAATATAATATTAGTTAATTAAATTTCTTTTTGTAACCATTTAATGTTTGGATGGAAAATTGAACACATCATTCAAAGATTTTGTATTCTTCACACACTCATGATGTCATTTCCAATTTTCTTATTGATTTTATTGGAATTCATAAAATTGATATTCTACTAGTATATTAACACATAAAAATAGTAAAATTGTGGGTGTAGTTAGAAAATCATCGATTTGGTAAATTTTTTGGTGTATAAGAAGAAACTTTCTAGAGAACTTTGGTGGAGAGTATTACATATCCCATTGAAGTTCTTGATTGGGTAACTTTTTAAGGCTCCTTATTATGGTCTATTGGTGATACTAGTACTTCAAAAGAATGAAAAGGGTGTTGATGAAATAATAGGGTAAAGTTATACTTGATCCATGTTTTTGGAGTGGGAGGTGAAATGAGGAGGATTTTATCTCCTTTTATAAGTTAATAAAATGTATATTTTATAAAAATTAATCATTTAATAATAATATCCTTCAATAATTGAAGGAAAAAAGAAAAAAATGGCCAATAATGGTGTGGGGAAAGAGATAAAGCTAAACCTCCCACCACCATCAATGATAAAATGGGTTTTCTCAGTTTCTACCCACTTTTACTATGTTGAATGAATTTTAACCAGATTTACTATAACCATGGTAACTGCACGTTCACATTTGAAAACTAATTTTGGTAACACCCCATCCCAACATACACTAAACTAGTGACCGGGTTTGGTGTTCCTCATAAACTCAAGAAATATTCCCCATATTTTAGTGGATACTAAGTAGGAGAGAGCTCCCATGAGGTTATTGTGGGATATAATTCCCTCATGATCAAAGTGCACAACAGAGTATAAAATAATACAGAAAACATCCATTCAAATTTAAATGGATATATTAAGGAATGAGATAGGTTAAAGTAAAAAAAGATAACCCAGACTATAACAAAATTAGATGTATTCTATTAGGAGAGTCATATAATTAATATTCATATATACAAGTCCCAAAAATTGAATAATAATTAAGAGAAAAAATCTTCCAAACTCCCAAAAGTATGTTTACTAAACTATTTTGCGTTTATAATCTCTATCTCATCCCAAATCAATAAAATGAAATATTGTGCTTTCCAGTATCTAACTATTTATCAAAGAATTCTTTATGGGTACTAATTAACATCCTATTAAGTTTTTGAGTGTGAATTAGTAGGTTATCACAAATGGTGGATAAAAACATACCATTTTGAGATAATAATAGTGCTCACATATGTATATCATAAGTAGTAACGAAGAAAAAAATTAAATATGCCGAATAAAAAACCATTAATCTAGGGGATCTGTGTTCATTCCTTGGTTGAACCTACCATATTTGGCTAAGGTCTGGCGTATTTTATCACATCTCGTTGTCTGTTCCAACCATAAAAATCACATGGAATCTTGGCACTCATCCCAGTATTCTAAATCAAATATCTTGAAAATCTAGTTACTTATTACATAAGTCAAAATCAGATAGTAGCTTGTAGAATCCAAATAGTTCATACTATAATTCCTAAATCATACACCAAATAAAATCAATAGATTTCATTTTGTAATTTCAACTAAGTAGTGTCATATGTATCTTGGAATCCAAGGATTTCACCCCATCATTAACATTCATTTTGAAATGTGATAATATTGAACTCAAGGAGATCATCCTGGAATAACCATTTTCTTATATTGTATGTCACTTGGAATCAAATTATATAATTATGTAATTAACCTTTTGTTAAATAAATTTTAATTTTAATTTTATAATTATATTAGATATATTTTAGAGCATCGAGAAAATTAAGACCATTCTCACTATTTCCATTTCAAACAAAGAAATTCATTTTTTTTATTTAACAATTTAATGACCATATGCCTTTTTCACAAAAAGACACCCCTATAGTGCACATTTATTACAAGACAACTCTTATATAACCAATTTCACCCTAAATGTGGTCACTAAGGATTCAATTAAAATTTAACAATGGTTAATTCATTATTTCTAATGGGTTAAAGAATCAGTATAAGGAATTAATTGTTTATTTTTAGGTTCGATCCTGAAAGCACAAAAAACTAAAATATATAAATATAGGGAATACACTATGAAATGGTGAAAATCTAAAGCGATAACTCAAACACTAACTAATTTAGGTTAGACTAAGTCTACATATTGAATATTAGGCTTTAATTTGATAAAAAAGTGATATTTTGATAAAATAGAAAAAAAACACCAAAATAGGGTTAAAAACATAAAAATAGTACAACAAGAGATATTAGATTTTAGAGGGATAGGAGGAAGATAGAATTTTTTATTCATATAAATACTTAATTCAATTTATATAGAAGTCAAAATATATAGGAAACCAATGTGGTATATCAATATTGATAGAGAATGAGTGGAGAGAAAACGATGGGGGAATCTGAATAAAATTAATGGTATAAGTAAAATGTTAGAATTAAGAGTTTAAAAGGGATAAAAATCTATATTACACATTTATTACAAGGAACGTAGTTTGGAAAAATGGTTCCTGAAACCACAAGCCAACCATGGGAACTGCACTGTCTGAAAATCCCCTACCTTGCATTATAATGACAAAGGCTATAAAACTGATGCGGATTGGATATGTAATATCTAATAGTACATGAATGATTTATAATCCCCCATAGAATGTTTTAACAAACCATTAACTTCATTTTTCCAAGACACATAGTTAAGATGCATGATCAGTTCAAACTATATGTTAACTGTATGCCTTGGCCTGCCTTCACAATACATGAAACTTCCAGTTATAAATTTTCAAGGCACTTTTTAGATCTCCCATAAACCCTTGGGTAATTATACAAAGTAAAATTAATGGGATTTAAATTAAATTTATATCATTGATGGTGGTGGAATGAGGTTTTATATTCTTTCCACCATAAGATAGCTCTTCCTAGAGCTGTAATCTCAAATGTCTATTTCATCCTTTCAGCCACACGTTCAATTATCATTCCAATTTTTACACTTGAAAAAATATTTGTTTCCATAACACATTAAATGGGGAAATATAATTAACATTAATTATATTCTCCATAAGATATATAGTGAAATCATATTATACTAAAAAATAATCATCAAAAACCAAATTGATCTCATTAACATCCAGAGAATGTGATTTAACTATAATGTACCATCGTAGTTCATGTATTTTAAACATTTCATTCATTAAACATAAACACTATGAAAGATATATATGGTATTACTCCGGGACAAACCTCTCTATAAAATCAAAAAAAAATAACCATGGCTTCCAAATTTCCATATCTATGAAAGTGATGGTGTCCCAATGTAGGTGACAGTTACAAGAATAACTGGTCAATAATTGTAAACTCAATAGTTTGGCAACACCAGTTAGAAATGAACTTCTAATAACTCTATTTCATTTCCATATGCTTATATATAAGATGTATATTAATGGTAATTTTCATTATTATGATTATTCAAATCATTATTGGCTCACCTGTCTCAAGCCAGCTGACTAGTGAATGACACAATATACTATAAAAAGAATCATATGGCTCCGTCTGACTGATAATCTACTTGTTTTTCTTATAGGAAAATTATACCAACCCCAAATTATTCTCCCAAGATCACCCAAAGTTAAAAACAACTGATTTAATTAGTTCTTTCAAGATCATTATAGTGTGCTCTAACTATCATCATTTTGGGGGTTATAGTAAGTTCACAAAATAACCTATGAACCAAGAGATTTTTCAATCCATTTTATAGGGGAGAAATGAAATATGAATTTTGGTCTTTGTTAATCGTATGGGGACCCCATGTAACTATACAAGTTTTGAGAAATAAATTTCCCCAAGATCATTCACTATGATGGTCTCTGTGATAGGCAATAAATAAGTAACCTTTATTATGTGATCCACAACAACAAAAATATAATCATTTTCTAAGGGTATACTTATAATTTTAGTTATGAAATACATAGTAACATCATCCTATTTCTACTCAGGAATAGGAAATTGTTGTAGAATGATTATGGCCTACTGGTGCTCAAACATCACCTACTAAGGGGAGGAGCATCATATGATAAAAATTTCTATCTACTGCCTCATTTAGGGCCATTGGTAATGGTATAATAGATCTCGATACAATTTTTTATCATATGATTCTCCACAAACCTATAAGAATGAGACTACTTATAATATCTTCTTGTAAGTTTATAAGAACCAAGACAAACTTGTGGACATAATGTATCTCATCCTCATCTAGGAATTAGTTGGGTGGAAGCTCCCCATCATAAATATTGTACCTTTTATCAACACACAATGGATAAGATAAATTTCTATGTTTAATCTTATTCATATATGAATACATAATATATTAAAATGTGAGAGATTCTTACCTTGGATACTCCTACACACACAAACACATATTCGTGAAGAGAGACATCAACATCCATTCACTAATTCAATCCTTAACAACTTGATCTAGAATATTCATTATTAAAGAATTAGTAATGGCCTTTCACTTATCTTGTGTAATGGATAACTCAAAATCAAAGGATTGGATATATTCCATCCATCTTAATTGTTTAGGGTTCATATCCTTGTAAAATAATATGAGTTACAGGATTTTAAGATCCTTAAATGATAGGGAATTTTTACCAAGTAGATAATGTTGAAACCATCTAACAGTATGCACTACTAATTCCAAATCGAGGCCATGTATTGGTGATTTTTTTGTGGACTCAATGGTTGGGACACGTATACCACAACCCGAACTCCTAGATTTGAACATCTCCAAACCAAATTCTTAAGGAATCAGAATAAAAAATATTTTCTCGATCAAGATATTGTAAGGTTAGGATTGGTTCTATGGTTAGTCTATTCTTCATATCCTAACACACATTCTCATAAGGGTCGGTTGATAAAAACCTTATCCCTTTTCTAGTTAATCCCATCAAAGGAAATCCAATATAGGAGAAATCCTAGATAGTTCTAACAATCCAAGTAATTTATATATGTAAAATTCCTTCTTGGACCACTCCTAATATTCCACAACTCCAACATTCTATGGTTTCACATATACCCTAACATCAGTGATAATATTCCCCATAATGTGGACATTAACTTATCAGAAAAACACATCAATAGCTTTCTATAAAATCAATTCTCCCTAAACACACCTAGAATAACCTTCAAATATCGAGTGTGGTCCACCTATACCCTAGATTACATGTTGAAATCATTAAATAATATGACCAAAAATAGTTCCATGTATAATTGTATGACATAATTTATTAGGTACATAAACATAGCTGACATGTTCGTTAGGCCAGACAACATTACTAGGTACTCATATTAACCATATCATATTTTGAAAGACATTGGAGGTATTTCTTTTGGTATTAACATGTCCTACTAGTATCATAACATTAAATAAACATTGGAGAACACCTAAGATCCTCTCATATAGTAAACAAATCAATGATACAAAGAATTCAGTACTAGTTATTTAGTATTATTTGGTTGTGCATCCTATAATAAGCACATAACCATAAGGAACCATTGGCCTTTTAGAAAAAAAAGGACTAGTAGTACACCAAATTCATAGTTTAGGGCCAGTTTACTAAACCACTACAACACAAAATTCATGAATTTAGTGGTGGGTTTTTAATAACCCCCTCCAAGTAATAAGAAGTTATTTAAAAAACGTCTTTTCCACCCAACCCCCCCCCCCCCACTTCTCCCCTAAGAACCACCATCCCCAACATTATCTCCTCAAAAAACCCAAACCCTAATCCCTATACACTAACCCTCATTGTCACTATGGTGTCCCCCCCCCCCTCACCAGTTCTCCTCTTTACCACAAGCCACCCCCCCCCATCTACTCATACCCCATTGGTCCTCACCTTCACCTGTGCTTGAGCGCTGAACCCCTTCAATTCATGAGTCTCACACACATTAAATTTATTAGACCCCTGAATCCTCTACCTCACCAGTGAAAAAGCCCTGGTGGCCCTCGCCCCCTGGATATTCAATTTCCCTAAGCCCCCTCACCCTCATCCTCACCCTCACTTCCTACAGGTAATTTTTCTCTATGCAGTATAATGTTTTCTATTTTTCTACTACACATTTTGACTATTAATGAATTATGAAGTGCTAGTAGGAATGTGTTGTAGTAGAAAATGATGTATTGATGATTTCCTCATGTATATTCTTATTTTCATCCATTATTATTATCATGTTCCTCGTTTCAATGTTGATTCTTCTAGAATGGAAATTTTTGAAGGTTTTATAATTTAAATTTAATATAATCATTTTAGTAAGTTTATATCATCATGAATATAATTCAACATGCATATTATTTTTTTCTCTATTTAATTAAATTAAAATGTGGAAATAATTATATATCAAATTTTCCTTATTTATTAAGTAAATAAAATTATTTGATATAGAAACTAAAATAAGTTTTCAATCATGATAAATTATTAATAAAATATAAAAGTTTCATAAATTATTAAATTTGAGATTAATTATATTTTATCGTTTGGAAATAATATGTTATAATTTTATTAAATAACATTGTTGATGATTCTATATAAATTTAAAAACTCATGTTGAATTTTCTTATTACATAATTTATTAGTTATGTTGTAAACATTTATTTTTTCTAATTATATATTAAATGTTTTCCAATAATTTGACATAGATAATTTTTTTAGGTTTATGGTGGTGTACTAAATCAACATGGTGATGTTATAAATCAACCTTGGTAAGGTGCCACATTCAATAAAATTTTACTAGAACATTATCAAGGTTTACATGGGATCTTACATAGTATAGTTTTAAATTTCCTTGGGTTCATGCAAAATCTGCATGATGATGTGACAGAATTCTAAATAGTTTCACCTTTATCACATTTTATATGGGGTAGTTCACAATTAGAAAATATATTGTTTGTGATCTATTTTTTTGGAGATAAGCGATATTATATGGCGCTTAATGCATGATGAATTAGGATTATTTATGATAATAAGTGTAAATAATGATGGGTATAATGCTTTAATATTATTTAATGTTATAGTACACAATGATGTTATGAAATGAATGTGGTAACACTAATTGTAAAATGATAGAGATTTGGAATTGATGATAATGGGATGATGTTGAAAGATTTTAGGTGGAAGTGAATATTCATGTTTGTTTTAAAATGGGACCATTTAATTATAATGGATTATGGTTTAAGCATAATGTTTGGTTATTGATAATGTTCCTTGTCTTTAATTATCAATGGTTCTTGTAGTTTAATATAAATAATTTTTCCCAGTATTTATTGATAATTTATGTTTTAATTTTAAATTTAATTTTTTGTTCATTTATCTAAACTCTAGAAAACATATGAGGTTTTGCCTTCATGATATTTTCTACCCATGTTAGAAGATATGTGTCTAGATAAAAGGTATGTACAATTCTAATATTCTTTCCCCTTGATCTTTCCTATGGTTTTTTATTATTTATTAATGTATTACTATTTTAATTGGAATTTCTTTTTATTTTGATATTTATATAGATAATATTGATATGATTTTATCCGAGTAAAATATTTTTTCATTTATGTGAAGTGAATGATTTGTGAGAAATTTTTTAATATCAGGGTTAGTGGGTAATATGATATTGTTTCTTTTGTGGATAATGGATCAATTTGTTTTGATATATCTAGTGTTGATATTTTATAATTTTTTTGTTCATTCATATTATCCAGTGATGTTTAATGGTTATTTTTTTATTCTTTGACTAATTTGTTACACATTGTAAAGTTTTTTCACATTGATATATATATGTACAAAAGTTGGATCACGTTACCAGGGAACACATCTCAGTATACAAAGGGTTTGGAGGGGTTTTTAGATATTTAAATTTTAATTGATCCATTGATGGGACAATATGATGTCTATGTCCTAAATAATAATTTTGAAGTTGGTTGAAGGGAGATGATGTATATGAACACTTGATATTGAAGCAATTCTAGGATTAATATTTATGTTGGATTTATCATGGAGAATCGAATGTTACAGAAATTTTGAGCACAAATGTCAATAAACATTACAAGATGCCAACTTCAATGAAAATTGAATGTGAAATAAAAACATTTTAAAAAATCCTTTCACAATTTCAAGACACCAAAATAAGCATCAAAACATACGAAAACAACCAGTATACCATGCTATAAATATTTACTTGGAAAATGATATTTTTGTATCACATAAAATTCATATACAAACTTAAAAATAATGTGATGTCCATTATATTAGAATTTTTGCATGGTGTATTTCCTAAATCTATGAACCCTATGTCTTTTTATGATTTGAAAAAAAAAATCAACAATATTGTTCTGAATTACACAAAAATTCTTACTTTTCCTAATTAGTCTATGCCTTATTGGAGAGAGGATTCATACTTCCATGATTGAAAAAAAAATATTCTTCTAGATGGAATTCAATGGGTGATATTGGAAGTTTGAATCAATATTATATTATAAAGAACAAGAAAAAGAACACACATGAAAAGGTTTTGTGTAACTTAACATTGAAGCCTCAAATGAAAAACTTATTCATATCATCGAACACCACTGAGCACATGATGTGAAATTCTATAGAAAATAAAATATTGGTTTATAAAAAATCCAAAAGATTAACAATAATGGAAGGAATTTTTTTCACCACATCCATATTTCTCATATAATCATATGGATATGCAATTTGGTTTTGATGACAATTTATTTAACCAATTTGGGACATTCGACACCAGTTAAAAAATTTGGTCATTTGTATTGATCCCTTACAATATTCCTCCATGGATGTGTATGAAACAAATTTATTTTATCATTTTCATGTTTTTTCCTGGAATAAAATTGATGAAAATGATATTGAAGTATAATTGCATCCTCTAATTGAATAACTTCAGGATTTATGGAGTAATAGTGTTGAGACATATGATGCATCTTCTATAATAATATTAAAAATGCATGTCGCTCTAATGTGGACCATTAGTGGCGTCCATACACTTGGAAACTTATCTAGTTGGAACACTTATACATCTATGGATTGTCCTATTTGTAACATTTATTTTAATCATGAATGAATACCCTATAGAAAAAAATGGTTCTTCTAATTTCATCGAATATTTCAGTACTAGAAATATTATCTATACCAATGATTTTGGGAAAACCATTTGTATAGTTCACTAATTTGGACCTATACCAACAATTTCTCAAAAACGTTTGATGTCAGAAACTTCTATGGACCTATACCAATGGTTTGTCCAAAAATGTTGGTATAGGTCCCAAAATCATGTAACCTATACAAACGGTTCTCAAAAACCCTTGGCATAGGTAAATGTCTTTTTAATGGAATATTCTTACAGAGGAAATTAAATAAATCAAAATTTAAAATACTTATGATAATACATATAAATATTTAAGAAATTATGTTCACAAAATTAAGCTAGGTTAGTGGATAGGTCATTAAATCACAAACGTGAGGTTCTAGGATCAAAACCATCTCAGTGATTATTTTTTGAATTACATATTCCAAAGGTTTATGGAACCGTTGGTATAGATTTTCATATTACTTATTCCAACAGTTTTGGGAAAACTGTTGGTATAGACCTATCCTCACGGCTTTCTTTCCCACGGTTATACAAACCATTGGTATAGGCTATACCAACATTTTGGAGGCCTATACCAACGGTGCCAAAACATTGGTATAGGGTATTTTTTAAGTAGTGTTTCTCGATGAATCTCATATATTTTTGTACAATAAGAAAAAATTACATGGTTTTATTAATTAGAAACCACCTCCAGTGTTGTTGATAGGTTATGAAATATTCGAACAACATGGAAATTTTTAAATGTATCTTGGTAAGATCCATCATATGAATGATGGTGGGAAATGAGTTTTCATTTCATCATCAAGTGAAATCATAATGTAGCAAAGGAAGAAAAAAAGTATATTCTTCAAATATACATAATATAAATTTAATTTGTTTCTTATTATTATTGATGTCATTATTATTGAGAATAATTTTAATGAAAATGTGATTCTCACATTACATAATGTGAATGGAAAATCAAAGCTCCATATTACTACTCATAATGACCTTCAAACAATGAACATACGGAATCATCTCTAACCTGATGACAATGGAATGTTTTCAATGGTAAAAGTTTCCTAGAAAAAGAGGGATAAAGAAACATTCTATTTAATTTTAAAACATATGAAGATATATAATGGGTATTAAAGTAACAACTAAAGGTATGTTGATTTAAATCATCATAATTTACATGGATTGAAAATGCATAATTCGCATTTTTTTACAGCTGTTACTACCATTGGCATTGAGTACATTATTTTATAAAAATGTTACTATTATTGTACTCAAATTTTTTACATTATTCAAACAAATATATGTAAAATATCTAAAATGATATGAGCTTTAAAAACATTATGAGATATTTGTATTGAATCTTTGTAAAATAGAGATGATTCATCCTATATATTTTTTTAATGTTATGATGCAATTAACTGTGCATTTAGTAAAGGTGGCACGACCCATACTTGGGACCCATGCTGTGAGTACCCCATTACCGCCTTCCATAGGCAAGGGGATAGAGAATAGCACCAAAGGTGTAAATCCTGATATAAGGGAAGGAATTGCCTTTATGTAAGAAAACAAACACAATAGAGTATGCAAGCAGAAGTAAACACTAAGTAAACTGAGTACAATAGTAAGTGAGGAAATATAAATGGGCCAGAATACAAACCCAAACTGAAAGTAAAGTACAACTGAAAAGAGAGTACAACAGCAGAAAAGTAAAGTAGCAAGTCCAAGTCGTCCTTTGGAAATCCCACCTGAAGGGTGGGTACATATAGTCTCCTATGCTCCTAGGCTCCAATCGTCCGCTCCGAGCACGTCTCTTCGAGTGATCCACCTCCAAGTATAGTCCAGATCTACGAACTCCTACCTTGATCAGCGATGTCTGACGTCTGCATCCAAAACAATGAAGTACGGGCATAGCCCGTGTAGGGGTGAGTATACGCTACTCAGTAGGGACACCAAGACCCCTTCTAGTCTCCCAGAATCCATAAAGGAAAGATACAATCACGAAGTATCAATCAACTCTACTTAGGTATAGGCCCATACATATACCTAAGTCATCAATTCCAGTTCTGATCCAACTCACAAGCTCAAGTACAACCCAGTCCACACAGGAAAGCACAACGTAATCCACACAGGATATCAAGTCAATCTTATCGAAGATAATGATTGAAAGTCAAGACTCAGCTCACACATGTATGCCACAATAGTAAAGAGAGAGGTTAGATGATCATATGTAGCCACTAGATCATCTATGTTGTTGGACCCACACAGGATTGATAGGTACTAACCCCCACAATGACCCACACAGGATCTGACCCACACAGGATCGGTATGCGCTAACCTACACAGGATCACTGAGCGCTGACCCTCACAGGATCTGACCCACACAGGATCAGTATGCACTGACCCACACCGGATCGCTGAGTTCTGACCCACATAGAATTGCTCGGTACTGTAGTCGTCGATGTCGAACCCATTGAGGTTTTTGTACAATCATCATCGTCGTCACAGTCGCAGCCAGCTCTAGGGTTCTCGCACACAGCACGCTCGCTCAAGAAGGGTCCGCTCCACGATCCAAGGGGTCGATACATAAACTATCATGTAGTTCAGAGATGATGTATCGCATGTTTTCGTCAAGTCAATAGGGACTCAATGCAACTGACGGCGTGTCAATCGAACACCCAGTCTGAGAGTTATTGGTTTGTTCGTCACAAGGGCCCAGTTGGTTTTTAAGTCAAAACCAACCCAACCGTACACCAAATGCATCAAAACCTTGAGTGGAGTAACTCAAAAGGTCTGTCTCACTAAGATGAAACCAACAAAGTTGACGGCACATCAATCAAATGTCTGGAGCTCAAGTTATAAGAGTTTCCGCTCTGAGGGCCCTCTTGGTTTTGTGTTCGAACTAACCTGGTTATACCCAAAGTTCTCTGAAACCTTGAGTATAATATATCACAACGACCATCTCAATCCAAGTATCGCATCTCAACATATGGTGCATCAATCGAAGGTCTGTATCCCAAGTTATGGGACTTTGAACGAAGCTGTCTGATTTTATAGGGTTTGGCCTCGGACCGACCAGGCCCATGACCCCCTGGGTCGGCCCGAACTGGGTCGACTCGACCCAGGTCCGGGTCTGGCTCAGATGGGCATGGCCCGGCCCAGCAGGCGCGGCCCAGCCTGAGAGGCGCGGCCCGGCCCAGCCGGCGTGGGGTCTTGCCCGGCGCGGGCGGTCCGGCACGGTCCGGCTGGTCCGGTCCTGTGCAGGCGTCCGCTCAAGTGGACGTGGAAAAGGGGGGGGGGGCGTTGTCCCCCCTTGCTTTGAAACAGTGGCCCCCCCACATGGAGGGGGCCTACCTTGTCTGTCGCTGTGGGTTAAAAACCCCCGACCTGCCTGATTCCGGTCGGCCGGTGAGCCGTCGCGGGACCCCCTATGGTCCCGCCTCCCTTGAATGTCGGCAGACTGATTTCTGGCCGCCCTTCGCTACACCGCCACGGCCTTAGGCCTTGGCCTTTGTTTGACTGGTTCCACACGACAGTGTCGCACCCCTCCACCGCGGCACTTTAATGTGCTCTGGCACAACACAAAGGCGTTGCACCCCTCTGCCGTGGCCCGCCCTTGGTCGCCGCTTCCTTTGGCTTCGCCGACACGACGCGACGGCACCGCGCACCTTCTCCGCGTTTTTCCTCATTCTAGTGTGGGTCCGTTAAACCACTCCGTCTCATTCCAAACCATAAAGAAGTATAACATCAATGGGGAGGTGGTTCGGTCGTGTTTGTGCGGTCTGGCCCCCTCCAGTTAATTCGATAGCAAGTGACTAAATATTTAACGAAGAACGCAAAAAATAATCATGAACATAAAACAATCCCCTACCTCAACAACGATTTCAAATATGGTGTCAGGTTTGATGACGTCGGTGTATATCCAAGGTGGATGGCGTCTCACACCGGCTGCGGAGAGGAGAAGAACGACACATCGATCACTCCTTGGTGCCCCGACGTTCTTTGCATTCTTCAACGGGAAAGAAGAAGATCTTCAAGACCACAAGAGTTCTCTCTTCTATTCAAAAAAATAGATCTACCAAAAATAAAATAAGACATTTACTTATTTTGTTCACACACATGCCAACTTTTTTTAAAATTAAAAATGTCTAATTCAATTAATGAATGGGTTCAATTAATTGAATAGGGTGTGTTGGTATTTAATAAAACAGAAGAGAGAATGGCATAAATTAATGGGGGGTTGCCAACATTAAAGAGGGGGTTTAGGGGATTTGAAGGGGTGGGGATCTTGTGGGACCCACCTCACTAATATCCAACCAAGATTTAGGATGTATTGGGTCCCACTCCAACTTCCATGCATAGGTTATAACTACTTAGAATAGAAATAAAATTTGTAGCACAAATTTTTATTTCAAACTTCAGTTAACCCATTTATTTAACAACATCAACTGAGAAAACACAACTCTAGAAAAGGTCTTCCTA
This sequence comes from Viscum album, assembly GCA_963277665.1. Classification (NCBI taxonomy): domain Eukaryota; kingdom Viridiplantae; phylum Streptophyta; class Magnoliopsida; order Santalales; family Viscaceae; genus Viscum; species Viscum album. Next base: position 230,335,716 of record OY728125.1, read on the forward strand.
AGCAAAAACTGTCATTGTGGTTTCATCGGTGCCCTCAGATTTCAATTCTGAGCACCGAATAAAAAGTTAGAAAAACCCGCTCGTTCGTTCTCTGAACGTACCCGAGCTAAACTTCGGAAATTGATTCCAGACACATCGGGACTCAGAATCAGGTTCTGTCAGAAATTGCATACTCGTAAAATACCAAATAAATTAAGAAAAAATATTTCATGTAATTTAAGTGTATTTACATTACTCCCACCTCAGGGATTTACATCCCCGTAAAGATACATCACAAACTAGGGGAAAAAATGAGGGTACTGAGCACGCATCTGAGCCTCCAACTCCCATGTGCTCTCCTAGAGGTTCTTGTGCTGCCACTTGATGCACACTAGAGGAATCGACCACCCATGTAGGACCCACTCCTGTAAATCCTCGATCTCCATAGGAACCTCCGAAGAAGTCTCCCCATCATCAATCTCCAGCTCCCCATGGTCGATGATATGAGTCGAGTCATGCACGTATCTCCTCAGCTGAGATACATGGAAGATGTCATGCACCCGGTGCAACTGAGGAGGTAGAGACAGGCGATAAGCCACCTCGCCTATCCTGTTGAGAACTTGGAATGGTCCGATGAAGTGCGGAGATAACTTTCGGCCATGGCTAAACCTCCGTAAACCATGTCAAGGTGAGAACCTGAAGAAAACATGGTCGTCGTCCTTGAACTCAAGTAGCCTCCACCTCATGTCAGCATAATACTTATGCCGGCTCTAAGTTGTCCTCATCCACTCCTAGATGACCTGGACCTTCTCTGTCGTGGCTTGGACCATCTCTAGTCCCACAAGTGATGACTCCCCAGGGTCAGTCCAGCACAGAGGTGATCTGTAAGGTCGGTCGTACAATGCCTCATATGGTACCATCCAAATGGTGGATTGGTAGATTTTGTTGTATAAAAACTCCACCAATGGTAGGTGGTCCTCCCAGCTATGACAAAAGTCAATGACACATGCACAGAGCATGTCATCGCGAGTCTGAATGGTCCTCTCTGTTGTACCATCTGTCTGAGGGTGAAAGGCGGTGCTCAGACGTAGCTGCGTCAAGAATGCCTCCTACAACCCCTTCCAAAGCTGGGAAGTAAATAGAGAATCTCGATTAAAGACGATAGATGATGTCACACCATGCAACCGTAAAATATCCTGAATGTAGAGGCATCCCAAGATCTCCATTGAGCCCTGTTCTCTGATGGGTAAGAAGTGGGCCGACATGGTGAGTCGGTCGACAATCACCCAAATGGAGTCATGACCTCTGGAAGTACGAGGAAGTCTAGTCACGAAATCAATAGATATACCATCCCACTTCCACTCCCAGACCTCCAAGGGATGTACCAAGCCTTCTGGTACCTGGTGCTCCACCTTCACCTGCTGGTAGGTAAGACACCGAGAAATGAACTCTTCCACGGCCTTCTTTATACATGGCCACCAGTGTGGACGCCTGAGATCCTGGTACATCTTCACCACTCCTGGATATACCACTAAATAGGAAGTTTGAAACTCTCTTCACACCTCCTCTTGAAAAGCAGCTGGTACCATGGTATGTCCTCTGAAAACGATGGCATGCCCTCCTCTTATATAGACACCATAAGGTGCCTGTCCTGAGGATATCTATGCATGCTGCATCTCACAGTCAATGTCCCCACACTATGCCTCTCTGACCCGCTGAAGAAGTGTAGGAGTGACAGTGAGTGACTGAAGAAAGGCAACTCCATCCCTATCCATGAAGGATATCTGCAAAGCGGCTAACTTCTCTGTCGCCTCTCTAGGTAGTTGAATTCATGTCCTCCTACTGAGAGCATCAGCTAATATGTTCCCCTTTCTAGGAGTATAGACTATCTCAATGTCATAGTACTTGAGGAACTCGAGCCACCGCTGTTGTCTCAGATTCAGGTCCTTCTGCAAGAAGATTTACCTGAGACTCTGGTGGTCAGAATAGAATGTAAAGCACTCGCCCATCAGATAGTGCCACCACATCTTAAGATAGAAGACCACTGATGCTAACTCCAGGTCATGGGTAGCGTAGTTCTGCTCATACTGCCTCAACTTTCATGATCTATAGGTGATCACTACCTGCTCCTGCATCAGGACACACCCAAGTCTGGTCCCTGATGCATCGTAGTAGACTACATACCCTACTCCCTCCTCTCGTAGCCTCAAGATAGGTGCGCAGGTCAATCTCTTTCCCAGCTCCTGGAAGCTCTGTTGACATCTTTCTGGCCACACAAAGGGTTTCCACTTCTTCGTCAAAGCTATAAGCAGTGCTGCAACTCTGGAGAAGTTTGGCACAAATCTCTGGTAGTACCCAACCAAACCTAGGAAACTCTGCACCTCTGTCATGCTCCTAGGTGGATCCTAATCTAGAACTATCTCAATCTTCGTAGGATCCACCTCAACTCCCACCTCCGACATGACGTGTCCCAAGAAGTGGGCCTCAGGTACCCAGAAATGACACTTTGAGAGATTACCATAAAGGTGGTGCTCTCGGAGTGTGTCCAGTACAACCCGCAAGTGGTAGGAATGCTCATCCTCAGTAGTCGAGTATATCAATATGTCTTCGATGAAGACTACGACAAAACGATCGAGGTAAGGCTGGAATATCCTATTCATGAGACTCATGAACACTGTTGGAGCATTGGTTATGACAAAAGGCGTAACCAAGAACTCATAGTGGCCATACCGACATCTGAAATCCATCTTCTTCACATCCTCATCCCGAACTCTGAGCTGATGATATCCTGACCTAAGGTCTATCTTTGAGAACCACCGTGATCCCTTGAGCTGATCAAAGAGGTCATCAATCCTAGAAAGTGAATACTTGTTCTTCACGGTCTCTGGTTCAGGCGATGATAATTGACACACAGTCGCAAGCTCCCATCCGCCTTCTTGGCAAAGAGTATCAGGGAAGCCGAGGGTAAAATACTGGGTCGAATGAATCCCTTGCCCTGCAAGTCCTCCAACTATACCCGTAGATCTCAAAGCTCAGCAGGATCCATCCGATATGCTGGAGTGGATATCGGGGCTGTCCTGGGGTATAGATCAATATAGAAGTCTACCTCTCTGCGAGGAGGTAGTCCTGGAACTTCATTAGGAAAAACACCTGCATACTAATCCACCACTACAGGAAAACTCAGACTCTTCACTTCAACTACTCCTAGGATGAGTCTATCCAACTGATGAGTGATCGGCTGTCCTCTCCTCTGCGTGAGTCCATCCTATGCTGCAAAGGTTCCCTTCTCGCCGGTGAAGGTGAACCTGCTCCCATCGGTGCAGACACACTACACCTTTCACCAAATACAGTCGATCTGAGCATGGACTGTAGTTAACCAATCCATGCCCAAGATGATGTCAGAAGACCTCAACTCCACTACAAGAAGATCCCAGCTGAATCTCTCACCTCCTAGAGTAATCTCACACTGTCGGCACCAGTGCGTAATTGTCAAGTCTGCTTCCATAAGAGTCTATATCTCTATGGATCGATCCAACGACTCCATAGGAATCTCCAAGATCCGAGCAAGGGTAGCGACAATGAAGTAATGACTCGCTCATGTGTCTATAATAACCGCAACAAGGGTGGAGTAGACACAGATAGTACCTCGAATAATCTCTGGTGCGTCGTGGTCGTAGGCCTCTACTGCATGATGCTGAGCCTACCTCTATCTTCCACCTCCCTGTGGTCGGGGTGGACCTCGTGGTGGTGGTGGTGGTAGAGCCTCAAAGCATAACCCACCACCTATTGCTTGGACAGCTCCTCTTCCACATCCGCCTACTCCCTGTGGACCGCCACGGTCGAACCTCTACCTCTGCCTGGGTGGTCTCTCAACTGTCGGTTGCTCCTCTGCATGTCAGGCCGAGTAGTCATGAGCCATGTGGCCCTACCCACCGCATGCATAGCACTGTCTGGATCTCGACTGACTGGACTTACCGCGTGTGCCCCGCACCTCTGAGCCAATATCCTAGGGTCCTCCACCTGATAGTCTGTTCCTCTTGGACCTCTGCGACGTATGTCTACTGCCAGCTGCAGAAGACTCCGCTACGTGTCGCCATGTAGTAGGCCTCGCTGCTGGTGTAGGCTCAACAAGGAAGCTCTCCACAAGAAGGGCTCGCTCCAGTACTCCTGCATGCGTCAAAATAATGAGGGAGATCATCAATGTCCTGATCTCATGCCTCAGTCCCTGCTCAAAGGTCCAGACCCCGGAGAATGGTTCTCGTACCATGTCCATCGAATAGCACGAGAGATCGGTAAATCTCACCGTGTACTGGGTTACCATCATGCTGCCCTATCGCATCTGTAGTTTCTCCTGAATGTGCACCGCACGGAGGGTGGCTGGGATGAACTCCAAGAGAAAGAATCTCTAGAAGTCCAACCAAAGAAGGGATGCCTCGTCGTGAACCTGGAACATCAGGCTCCACCATCTACCTACTACCGCGTGCAGGAGACTCGCTGCAAGGATTTCCATGAGGTTATCTGGTGTCCCCACTAATCTGAAAACTCGTACAATAGCCTCCAGCCAATCCTCGGCTGCCTGAGGGTCCATCTCCCCACAGAACCTGGGCGGTCTCTGATGCTGAAACTCATGCAATGCACTAAGGTGATGTGTACTCTCAGTGGCTGGGGCTATTGGCATCGGTGACTCGGCGGGTAGAGGTACCTCCGGTGCCCCCGCTTTAATAGGGACCTGCACCAAGGCCTCGTCGATCGGTGGGATGTCATCTCGTACAACGCTCAGAACCCTAGCTGGCTCCCGTCGTGGGGCCATCCTGAAAAGAAACAGGTGTGCCACGGTCAATACAGTATACCTGGTGAGATGACACAATGTAATCACAAAGAAAACTTTTGAAACACACATGCAATCAATGTTTCCATGCACTGAGTTGAAAATCAGAATTCAGGGTCTTGGTGTATGGATATATCGGCCGCCGCACCAACACTGGACTCCCTAGACTGATAACCACACTCAATACCCTTAACACTATTTCTTCACATAGAAAAAATATCAGAGTCCTGAGTTCTGTGGTAGAACCAAACTCATCTGATACCAATTTTTCATGACCCATCCTCAGGACCTGTGTCGTGACTACCCCAAGCCCACCTTATATAGGCCAGGGGTTGGCGACTAGTACCAAAGGTTTAAATCCCGATATAAGGGAAGGTATTTCCTTTATGTAAGAAAACAAACACAACAGAGTATGCAAGAAGAAGTAAACACTACGTAAATTGAGTACAATAGTAAGTTCGGAAAAGTAAATGGGCCAGAATATAAACCCAAACTAAAAGTAATGTACAACTGAAAAGAGATTACAACAGTAGAAAAGTAAAGCAGCAAGTCCAAGTCGTCCTCTAGAAATCCCACCTGAAGGGTGGGTACAGATAGTCTCCTCTGCTCCTCGGCTCCAGCCGCCTGCTCCGAGCACGTCTCGTCCAGTGATCCACCTCCAGGTACCATCCAGCTCCACGACCTCCTACCTCGATCAGCGTTGTCCATCGTCTGCATCCAACACAACAAAGTTTGGGAATATCCCATGCAGGGGTGATTATATGCTACTCAGTAGGGACCCCGAGACCCCTAATGGTCTCCCAGAATCCACAAAGGAAATATACAATCAAGAAGTATCAACCAACTCTATTTAGGTATATGCCCTTACATATACCTAATTCGTCAATTCCAGTTCTTCTCCAACTCACAAGCTCAAGTACAACCCAGTCCACACAGGAAAGCACAATGTAAACAACATAGGATATCAAATCAATCTTAATGAAGATAATGATTGAAAGTCAAGACTCATCTCAGACAGGTATTCCACAATAGTAGAGAGAGATTAGATGATCATATGTAGCCACTGGATCATCTAAGTTGTTGGAACCACACAAAATTGATAGATACTAACCCCCGCAATGACCCACATAGGATCTGACCCACACAGGATCGGTATGCGCTGACCCACACAGGATCTGACCCACAGAAGATTAGTATGAACTGACCCACACAGGATCACTGAGTGCTAACCCAATAGAATTTCTCGTTACTGTAGTCATCGTTGTCGAACCCACGGAGGGTTCCTGTACAATCATCATCGTCGTCATAGTCGCAGCCATCTCTATGGTTCCCGCACACAACACGCTCGCTCCGGGAGGGTCCTCTCCACATGCCAAGGGTTCAATACATCAACAGTCATGAAGTCCAGATTTGATGTATCAAAAAGTTCTGTTATGTTAATAGGAATGCAATGCGACTGACGGCGCGTCAATCGGACGCCCGGTTTGAGAGTTATTGGCTTTTTCGTCCAAGGAGCCCGATTGGTTTTTAAGTCAAAACCACCCAACCATACTCCAACTATGTCCAAAACTCAATCGGAGTAAGTAAAAAGGTTCGTCTCACAAAGAGGAAACCAACAAAGTTGATGGCACGTCAATCGGACGTCCGGAGCTCAAGTCATAAGCATTTCCGCTCTGAGGTCCCGGTTGTTTTCATGTTCAAACCAACCCGGTCGTACGCAAAGTTCTCTTAAACCTTGAGTATAATTTTCCGAAAAGACCTTATCGATCCGAGGATCTCATTGCAACTGACGGTGCATCGATCTAATGTCCGTAGACCAAGTTATGGGCCTTTGAACGAAGCTGTCCGATTTAAGGGGGTTTTGGGCCCAGACCGACCCGGACCAAGACCCCTTGGGTCGGCCTGAACCGGGTCAACCTCAACCGGGTCCGGGTCTGGCCCAGTTGGGCGCGGACCGGCCCGGCATGTGCAGCCCGGCACATCCAGCACGGCCCGACCCAGCGCGGGGGTCCGGCCCGGCGCGGGCGGCCCAGCCCAGCACGGGAGGTCCGGCCCGGGGCGGCCGGTCCGATCTCATGCGGGCGTCTGCTCAAGCGGACGTGGAAAAGGGGGTGCACTACCCCCCCCTTGCATTGAAACACCCCCCCCCCCCCACATGGAGGGGGCCTTCCTTATCTACCACTGGGGGTTACAAACCCCCGGCCTTTTTGATTCCGGCCGGCCGTGATGGTCGGCCGGTGAGCCGCCGCGGGACACCCTGTGGTCCTACCTCCCTTGAAGGTCGGTGGACGGAATTCCATCCTCCCTTCGCTACACTGTCGCGACCTTATTCCACGTCCTTTTTCCGCTCGGCGCGGCGCGACGGCGCCGCCCCCCTCCACTGTGGCCCTTTAAGGTGCTCTGGCGCGACGCGACGGCGTCGCGCCCCTCCGCTGCGGCCTGCCATTGGATGCACCTTCCTTTGACTTCACCGGCACGACGCGACGGCGGCGCGCACCTTTGCCATGTTTTTCCTCGTTCTCGCATGGGGCCGTTACACCACACCTCCTCGTTCCAAACCATAACTAAGTATAACATCAATGGGTAGGAGGGTCGTCCATGTTTGTGCGGTCCGGCCTCCTCCCGTTAATTCGATAGCAAGAGGCTAAATATTTAACGAAGAACGACAAAAAATAATCACAAAAATAAAACAATCCCCTACCTCAACAACAAGGTCAATGACAGTGTTGGGGTTGATGATGTCGGCATACGTCCAAGGTGGATGGTGTCTCACACCGGCTACGGAGAGGAGAAGAACGGCACGTCGATCACTCCTTGGTGCCCCGACATTCTTCGCGTTCTTCAACGGTAAAGAAGAAGGTCTTCAAGACCACAAGAGTTATCTACTCTATTCCACACAACGGATCAACCAAAAATAAAATAAGACTTTGTCTTATTTTATTCACACACATGAACACTTTCTTAAAATTCAAAATGTCTAATTCAATTAATTAATGGGTTCAATTAATTGAATAGGGTGTGTTGAAATTTAATAAAAGATAAGAGAGAAAGACATAAATTTATGGGGGGTTTCCAACATTAAAGAGTGGGTTTAGGGAATTTGAAGTGGTAGGGCTCATGTGGTCCCCACCTCAATAATATCCTACCAAGAGTTAGGATATAGTGGGTCCCACTCTAACTTCCATGCATAGGTTATAACTACATAGAATAGAAATAAAAATTGTAGCACAAATATTTATTTCACTCTTCAGTTAACCCATTTATTTAACAACATCACTCGAGAAAACGCAACTCCAAAAAAGGTCTTCCTAAGGAAAGACAGGAATTGTGGTTTCATTGGTGCCCTCGTATTTCAATTCCGAGCATCGAATCAAATGTTATAAAAACTCGCTCGTTCGTTCACTGAACGTACTTGAGCTAAACTTCAAAAATTGATTCCGGACACATCGGGCCTCAGAATCAGGTGCCGTCAGAAACTGCGTACTCGTAAAATCCCAAAGAAATTATGAAAAAAAATTCCTTCAAATTTACAGGTCTTTATAAAAGGAACCTAAAGTAAGAGGCCTTGTACATTATTGATCAATGTATCTAATTGATATGTACTTTACATAAAAAAATCATCATGAGTTACTAATTCCTATAACTTTATTAAATACATAATGATGTTTTTTTTATTTCACAGATATTTTCTTAATTTAAAATCATACTTGAAAAAGAAAGAACAACCTAAAGGCTATATTTTTTGAATGATATTTGGAAGACGAGTGTTTTACCATTTTTCTAGTAACATGGATGTTATTGAGACAACATTCAATCAATTTGGACTTGTTGGTAACAAAAGGACTCAATATCTACTACATTGAAAAAATATATATATTACTGGCTGATCATATGGGAGGAGTCAAAAGATTACACTAATAGAAATTGAATTATTACAGGCATATTGATATGTGCTCCTAAATTGTTAAATTTATGATCCATTTATTGAAGAGATTAGGATACAAACAATGGAATTAATGTGTGGATGTATAGAAAATGAGAAATATATAATATCATATATTAATAAAGAGCTTCTAGAGTAGTTTTCACATCATTTATGTTCATAAATATTGAAATAAAGATAGATATTAGGTTGGAATGTTTATTTTCTAAATCTAGAAATGTATATTAATTTTTTCAGATCATGAATACTGATAATAGAGAAGCTTTTTTAGAAGATTTGAAGTTGCTGGGTCAATGTACTCCTACAACGTGCCAGAAACAAAGACACTTATAATGTAAATGGATTTTAAATTTGTATAGTTGATCGAGAAGAGGGTTTAAAACACAGAATAGTGGTTTATTTATGGTTTTAGAATTAAGATACTATAGAAAGTTTATTTATAATATTTAATTAACCTACCACATTAACTTTTCAGTTATTTTATTCATATTTAAGGGAGACAATAATACGAAGGGTTTTAAATGATATTACATGCAATTTACTTCTATGAAATTCTATAATTTAATGAATGTTAGTGACCATGAATTACATGATCTGTATATCTTATCAACAAAATTGAAAATGGTATATTATGTAGAAGATTTCTTGGATGATGGGCGGAGTGTAGTTGGTCATGTAAAAAATTGACTTGAATGATATTGGTGATGAAGTGGAACATTTGAAATATCACATTGAATCCCATAAAAAACAGGAAAGAAACATATTTCTCTATCATAAAATTGAAAATATTAGTGTTTCGAGGAAGGATAAAGTAGATGAAGTTATGATGGAAAAGAAAAATAACATGATTGATGGACAAAATGATTGTATGTGTAGTCATCCATTAATTATAGACCAATTCTATATATTTATAGTCATCAATTATCATTGTTAGGTATACTTTATTTTTCAGTATTTTTCATATTTTATCCTTTTTAAATTTATTTCTGCATTAATTGTTTAAAATATTTTTTCTGAAGTAAATTTTATTTGATTTAATAATAGGAATACAAAAGAGGAATTGTTTCATTGATCCTATTCGACTGTCATCATCTAAGAAAATGTCTCCCCATTAGGAATTTTTAGTAGTGAGGGAGCTAATTTTTAATCCTGTTTATTTGCAAGGATAAGGGAGGGTAATAGCCATAGGTATGCATTTTGATATGAATATTTCTATTAAAATTTGTTTATACTACTATGTATTTTTTCATTAAATATGAAAAAATAATACTATAGAGTGAAATATAAACTGATGGGATGTTTGTAATCTGAATGGATTGAATATGGTTATCCCATTTTACTATTATGGGGTCCCTATGGATAATACCACATGATTATTTGGTCATATTCCAGACCAGATAGTGACAGAGCTGGCTACCCTCCTTTTACCTATGCTAATTGGAGGTGTCTTCCTCAATCTTGGAAAAATGAAGTCTTGGATTCATAGATAAAGGTAGTTTTAACACATTATGGTGTATTTGAATGTCATTATGTTATTAACTTCTAGTATTTTAAAAATTAATCTCTTTGTATAGATGTCATTAAACGTTACCATATGGGAGAGGGAGCATATTTCAATGCAAAGCACAATTTAGGAACAAGGGTTAATATTAAGATGAAAGATGTAATGGTCGTCGATCTCGAGATTGCATTGATTTAATTATATGAATGGATGTCTAGATATTTTTTTGGTAATAATTCATCGATGGATGGTAGTTATAAGGTAAATCACAAAATATCAAAATAATTTACCACACAAAAATTAATTGGTTTTAATATTTAATTTAAATATACATCACTGTTTAGTTTTCAATATAATTGTCATGCAGGTGCAAGTATAAGGAAGTGGATACAGAGATGGAGAGGGTGTTGAGTAGATTTCATTGGGATGGTAAATGTAGTAGTTAATTTGAAACACTAATCAATGTGAATTTCAACTGTTTGATAGACATTTTCACTTATGGGAGTGATTTAATTGGGTCTTTTGTAGCAGAATGTTGGAAATTATTTAGATACGCAGTGTTATCAATGTGGTATGTCCCAAACTCATAATGTTGTTTCATTTAATTTGAATTAGCATGGGTGAGGATTTATATATAAAATCTACTGATTATTTATATCATGATGATTTATATTTGGATATCTATTTGTTTTTGGATGTCCTGGGGGTGTAGATTCAATGCTATTTTTTTAAATAAAATTAGTATATATCAACAGTTTAAATCATCACCATGTTTTCCAAAAAAATTTGTTGAGATTCAAATTACTAATATTTGGGATATATTTTTTTTTATCGGTGGTATTTTTGGTTTTAGTGGTGGGTCTTCCTTCCAAAAAATGATTGTGTGATAGCAGCGGTTCAAATCACCACTATCCTTTAGACATTTTTTGGGAGGTGAAACTGCCTCTAAACAAACATTCTATGTTGGATACCAAAAACCTTTTCTAAGTGAATGTAACATATTTTATTTTAATGATGATTAAAACATTAGTAATGGTTTTTGGAAGCCATTAATGAATGATGAGGTGACAGATCAAACAGACTCCAAATCAAAAAAATAACAACATCCATATATTGATTTTCTTGGAGTATAGAGATCCCCAAAGAGAGGAACAAGGACAGATAATCCTCCTAAATTATAATTCCTCTATCTAAATTTTTACTTCCTAATACTCTAACAGATCCATCCTATAAGGTAGAATAAAAATATTCTCTACAGCCAACATAAGGTCTATCATGGACTCAATTCGCCTAATGGGGAGAAGTTCTATGAATTCCTCCGAAAACATATCGTTGAACTTATTCACAATAGGATAATAGAAATTCTGTTGAATCCCCCCATTCATCTAACTCTTAAATGGTGACTTGGTAAGTCATCAAACCTCACTACTATAAATGTGTTCATACACGAACTGCATGTATATCCCATCCCATCACTTATACATGCTGGTGACCTTCAAGAGATGTGAACATCTCCCTCCATCAATAGTAATCAATATGAACTTAGTATGGAACCAGATAGTCCATACTAAGGAGAAGATTAAAACCTATCATCTCTAATATAATGGTATCCTACATGTAAATGATAACCATTGTCCATTAGGTCACACTCCCAACAATATAGGATTCCCTCCAACCATGCTTTCAATGGGGTATCAATAGACACATCACCATGCTGGTAGTTCATAGCCAAGAACATGATTTCAACAAACTGCATTGATATGATGGATTGAGAATCCCATATTTTAAATACATCACTAGATGAATTTGATGATATTGAGATTATACCTCAAACTATGGATGGTCAAACATCTTGATCCAGAAGAGTAGGTTTCACTCCATATAAAAATCCTGAACCATAACCCTATGATCTGTCCAGACTTCCCAACACAACACTACCCTAAATGTGCTTCTAATCATGGTTCTTGACTTGACTACCTCTTCCATTCCCGGATCGTCTCGTAGAACTCAAAGTACCCACCAAACAAGGCATAGTCGAACCAACCACATAACCTTGAACTAGTGTGGATCCTCAGTCACTATGAGAATTATTCACTATCCAATTGAACCTATAAAGGGAATAAAATTTCCCATATCCTAGGATCTCTACTGGCACCTAATCACTATGAGTTTGAATGCCTCCCCAACAACCACACTGGTAAAATTTTGTTGATTAGTATCCTTGGCTTACCAGTAAACTTTTGGAATGCTGAGTCACCTCATAAAAACGTTTCTGGATACCAAATGTCGCACTAAAAGTCTATGTGGAACTCATATTTCCTAATTCTATTATATGTATTAGGTTCCACTAAGATATATTCACTAGATTCACCATTATATATTATTTTTTAATCCTAAATACACTCACATACACTTGGAGGTATACCATAACCCATAATCAAACTACATTTCTCAATCCACTTTATCCTAGGATATCATATGGGGGAAACACTACAAGTCCATATTGAAGATAGAATTAACCATACCAGTCATTCTACCATGCTTTATGTGTATGAACTCCATAGCTCTGTCCTCCATTGATGTCTATGGGAAGAACTAGTTAAAGAATATTGTCCCATATTCCTTCAAGAACATTCCTATATTCCTCTCGTAAAAAAAACAATAATTTACCACTATATTATCATAGGCTGATGAAACAAAGACACCACCATATTGACCCTCCTTTCTCAAGGGGTCTAAATATTATTGAATATGGTTCAAACATACATTATCCAAAAATTAGGCACCCTTGGACCTCCCTCTCCCATGAACACCATTGGATATTGGATATGAAACACCCTAGTAATATTTAACATAGAATGAGCTCTGAGAGGAGCATACCTCCCAATCTCATATACCACTCATAGAATATTGTCTTACATATGAAAACTTTCATCATCTCTTGAAACCTCGTGATGACCAATCCAAGCACCCTCACAGGTGTTCTCATTTACTCTATCATAGTTTGGTACTGGTAGCATGCATGGAATAATCCCCCTTAAAATCCCAAACACACTTCTCATATTACAATGAAATAATATATTTTGATATGAGAAAAGCAGAAACTAGTAAAATGGATAAATATACTTTATGTATCGTTATAATGGTTAGAGTTCTAGTCATTATCCATTTAATTCATTCAAAATCTTAAATTTTACTTCATCCATTTGAGGGGTTTCAACAACAACGAGGTAGTTATTTGGAATGTTGACCATATTTTATAAAGTAAAAACATCATGAGTTGTGGTTGGAACCCCATTTAACAATCACTGTCAATTATTCAAGACATTTAAGCACTCAAAAATAACATTTTACCCATTTTAGGGATTGGTTAAATATAATTCCACCATTAAATTATATAAAACCCCATATAAATTGTTGCAAAATGTTTGACCCAACGTAATTAAATTATATTATAGTTAATGTGAATAAGGAATTATAATACCATGAAATTATATTTTCCAAAATGATAGATGAATCCATTCCTATTTTTATATTGTGCAATGAGTAAAAACCCATCAACTAATAACATCTCACTAAAGTGCACCAGTCAATGTGTAAATGAATCACCCTTAAAAAAATCAAGAACATCAATCACATCCCCTGAAGATATGTATTTTTTTTTCATATGTGGTTTATTTAATACTAGGAATGAGATAATTACCAAGACCTAACACATCCTATTCTCTTATACAATTTCACCATATATTAAATTAAACACTTCCCTGATATCAATTTTTGATGCCCTATCCTAGGATACACTAAACTAGTTCATCAGGTTGATGTACTACATTACCTCAAGAGTACCCCCTATGCCAACGGCTTCCAACAAGCTATGAGAGATTGTGAGGTTATCATGTGTAGCCTATTCCCTTATGATGAAAGTGAATACTGCGGAAAAAATAATTGATACAACATCCATATGTACATACATAAACTACAAAATAACAAAGGTAAATATAAATAGATAACCCATGACACAACAAAATGAATTTTATTCCCTTAGGTGAGTCATACAATATTGAATCATATATACAAGTCTCCAAAATATTCAAAAGAACAAAAAAAGATACTAAACTCCCAAAAGATTGAGCACTATATAGGTCCCTATCCTTGTACTGTATATCATCCAAAATCGGGTTTCTAGCATTTGAATATTTCCCTTATCAATACTATCATCCATGAAGTTTACATGTGTACAACCAGTGTCCCAGGAAACGTGTGAGTAGGACTCAGTAGGACACAACCATTGTTGTATAAAATCATATATACTTTGATCCAAGAATAGATCATGTATATTTGGAAGATAATTATGATAGAATAAAATAGTCAAATATGTTGGGACCACTTTGTGTATAAGTTGTATTTATTTTTAACAAGTGTAAATAGTTGTCAAAGTGAATTAGGTACTCCAAGGTGAGTAGAGATTAGTTGAAGTGATGATTCTTGGAGAATAGTTAGGGATTCATAGAATTGTATTCCACACTTGGGTAATTCTCTATGTTGATAAAAATCAGACGATTGATGAACTTATGTTTAAAAGTCCAAGGAACTTATATCATGTGTGATACAACATTTAAAACATTGAAGTAGAATAATTTTAAGGATGATTAAACTTCTTTGGATTTGATAATCCAAAAAGGAAAGCATGAAGAAGAAAATAAGGGAGTGGACTGATATTGGCATTTGAACGTGGTAGCCAAGCATGTGCATTATAGTCTAAGGTGTCCATGAAAGTTTATACTATTATTTATTATGTGGCTACTTAGAAAAATAGGCCAATCATGCAGGACTAGCAGTGGTCTTCATCCCCAGGCACATGTGGGACCCGAGGGTCAACCGTGCCCAAGGGAAGCCTACATGGTGTGTGGGCCGTGTATAAGCCCGCAAGTGTGTGCACAGTGGTGAACTCGTGTAGCGAGTGCATAGTGGCTGCTATGAGAATGCCTGAAGGAGGAAGAGTAGGTTCTAAGAGTGTGCTAACAGAGAACCAGTGTGGGGTGGCACTAGAGGGCGGAGAGGAGAATTCTGAACCGATGCGGAGACGACTTGATTGATAAACCACACCTCTCACATATCTTCTTTTCGATGTGGGACAACATTTTAAAAATGAAGATGTAATCTCAGCCAATCATCTCATCCCACATCTTGGTTGACCGTTTGATCATTCATGGCATTAGATCATCCAAATCTTAGCTTCTCATCTGATCTCACGTCGTGCGCTTTTGTACTGGAACCGTCCGATCTTCCCAGCGGTATGTGCAAAACTGTGTTTTTTTCTTCTATCTTCGATGCTCACTAGTGCCACTGGTATTTTTCAGAGAAGATGATTGAGCCTCCACAGATGATCATGGGGCATCACAAGACGATCATCTTGACATGGTGATGGATATTGGGTATAACCCAAGACATGTATGGAAATTATATTGTTCATTCATGGTGATATCTCAATAGATAACCCTCGATCGAGGAAAATGAAGTTTCCACAGTCACAAGGATCTGTGCTAGATTCATGAATGAGAATTGATCATGTGATCTTGAGTCCATGCCTGAATATAGGAGCGTTAGTCTGAAAAAGGAAACAACCGAGATATCTGGTTAAACAAAAATGTGTGTTTTCATATCTTAAAGAGATGACGATATCTTGTATTTTAAGGGAAATATTCAAAGGATATCTATGTGAGATTTTAACATGGAAACTAAGGCTCTCCATTGCCTATAAAAGGAGAGCATTGATCTAAAGAAGAGCTGCTACTTGTGAATACCCGAAGTGCTTCTCTAAAAAAATAGAGCACACTCTTTATATAGGTATGTCGTGTCCCACGGACCTTCAACAAGTGTCATGAACACTTGAAGATCCTCACGAAGAAGAAAAGGAACCGTACTTCCTTGTACGAAGAAGAAACCACAAAACATGTGATTGGTTGACCCAAACACTTGCAATGTTTTTGTGAAGGAAATATCGTGGCTACGCAATTGGTGCAATCACACCTTTGATGTGATTTGAGAAGATACTGCCATGCACTACCCTCTCGATTCTATGAAGTATATACTTGCACACTCATTGAATAAAAAAGACACCCATGGTCCATCCTTGATTCATGAAGTAAGGTGATCAACCACCTATTTTCATGCATTTCTCATTGTTTGTAGGGTTAAGAGTATTGGTGAAGAAGGAGAGTCCAAGAAAGATAAGGGTAGTACATGTTGTATTAACTCATGTGCATCAATTGAAGAATTTCCATGACCTTAAGTAGTTTCACCATTCAGGTTTGAAGAAGAGCATACATGAAAACCATACACTACTGCATATGATGTAAGGGAACTCAAACCTAGTGCACAGTGAAGAATTTAAAAGGGGGAAGAAAAGGGATAGAATAAAAGTGGAGGTCATTTTTGTGTGTTATTAAAGAATCATACCCATTAAGGGGTTTCACATAAGAATAAAAAGAGGAGAGTTCATGTTTTCATGCATGCACATGCACACTTGATGTCACATAAATACAGAACCAAAACAAGTCTGTGCAAATGTTTAAAGAAGAAGAAGAGAGAAATGGAAGAAATGTTCAACCTAAATTCCATATGCATGACCACACGCATTCATGAACAAGAGAGGATAATTAATTATGATGATTCAAAGAATAGATGGTCCTCATTGTTTTGAAAATCACCAAGGAAGTTTATGATTATATCAAGAAGAAGAAAAAAAGTTAGTGAAACAAGTTTTACACTGAAGAAGAAGGAGAAGAAGATTTTTCATCTTTTAGGTTTGCTACTGGGAAAAATAAGAGGGTTAATTTCATGCTTCTGAGAATGTAACAAGTGAAGAGTAGAAGATAAAAAAGTAGAGTGAAATTCAATATGTCTCAACATTTGGAAGACTATATTGGTGTTTATAACCCTATTAAACAGGGGGATGACTGTCTTGGAAGGCACTATAATGAACTAGCAAGGAGGTGCAAGTTGGACTAGGTTGCCACCAGTTCAGGAAGAGGATTGTTTACCTTCCCCCACCAAAGTGTTGGGACTCACACTGCGAAAGATTGTTTACTTCCCCCATCCAAATTATATGGAGCCACACTGACTAGAGTAATGTTTTTCTAGTCACTAAATTATAACCACATATAACATTATACTATAGAATATGTGTACTAGTTGTTCCCTGGCATGGTAAGGACGTAGCTTCTCTTATTAAGCGATGAACCTTCTAAAAATATCACGTGCATATTTTTACTACTTTCTATTATTTCATGTGACAAGGAAAAGATAATAAATGAATCAAGATCCTAATATATCAAAAGGTATTGGGATATAGTGTTGGAATTGGATTAAAAATATCCAACATACTGATTCACACCCATCTCAATGTTAGTTATATCCCTAACCGGTCCTCTCAATTGTTATCATCTGGACAGGTTCACCTCTGTTGGATTATCTACAATGAAGTTATTCTCTTCTAAATACTTGAGTCTCTTTCTTGAGTTATCAATGAAGTTAACTCTCAATGATTATTTAGTTATCTCTAAGCCTAAGGTTATATATACCAGGACCATGACAAATAGGAATGATAAGGAGAAGATAAATTTGAAGAAGAAGTCCCTCTTATCAAAAGAAGATGAAGCATCTTGTTCCCCATATCTCATTCACATTGAAGAAA
Source organism: Viscum album (assembly GCA_963277665.1). Taxonomy (NCBI): domain Eukaryota; kingdom Viridiplantae; phylum Streptophyta; class Magnoliopsida; order Santalales; family Viscaceae; genus Viscum; species Viscum album. The sequence goes on from OY728125.1 coordinate 230,353,663, forward strand.
TACTAGACATAGAATTTAATTAGACGGTGGATCAAGTCCCCACCAAGAAGATGGATAACCTTCCTACCTCAACTGATCAAAAGATATGTGTTAGTACATTTGAAATTATTCTCATGATGAACATGCTAGCACAAGTGGTGATGATCAATCTAAAACATATCAAGAAATATGTATTGATAGATTAAGAATAATTCTACATGGTATTCCTAAAGAAAGTGCATCCTGGGTGTTTGGAGTATATCGATGCATGCAGAAAAATATCACTCAGCTAGAAGAAGAAACGAATGTTTCCAAGAAAGAACTATAAGAAAAAAAATTAATGTTTAAATCTCTTTAGACAAGATGGATCGTTTTATGAAAAAAAGGGGATTTGAAGTAAGTTCATCAAAGTTTCTAAATGATGTTGAAGAAAAGGAGGGAGACAACAAGACTATAAAAGGGAATATCGATGAAATTGAAGATGAGATGGAAAATAGAGATGAATTCAATGAGGTATATTCAGAATAAGACTCCAAGAATATCAAAGAAAATGTCTCTGTGATTCAAAACAAAGTAATGATGCATGAAGATGAAGTTGAAAAAAGAAATAAATATTGTGAAGATAATATGACTATGATCGAAGACTAGGAAGTTATCCTCAATATGAGATGTCTATAATTGTAAGCTATGTTGAACAATCTTGATATATCACATATTGGGTCTCCATAAAAGAAATAAACAGTTGCTGCTAGTACTAATTGATCACTGGATGATTCTACTTTCAAAAGACCTCCGACATGTGATAAGAAAATCATGACATCACTCATTGATCCATCACAAGAAACTGAGAATGTAGACCAATCGTGATATATCACATATTAGGGTGTCTGTTTGATCTCTACATCATATCAAATCGAAGAATGCGACAAGTTCTACGATCTAGTGACCCAATGAATCCTTCTATCACATTTATAAGGACAAAAAAGTCCCATTAGGCTTCCAAAACTGAGTTTTAATCAGGAGAGCCCAATTTTTTAACATTAAAACATCTATAACATCTGATCTAGTTTTCTATTAGGCATGTACCACAAATAATATCAATTATTGGTTCATTTTCATCGATTTGAATGGTTGTGGAGTTGATAAGGACTTTTAGATTATATTTTATGGTCATTTTAACATTTTATGTCTTTTTAGAGACATATATATTTGTATTTGTTCGTAAATATGTGTGTGTGTCTGTGTGTGTGTGTGTGTTGCATATATGTATATATTTATTTATTTATAAAAACACATAAAATAACATATTTCATACGTGTATTTAAAAAAAATCTTATAAAAATATAATAATATAAAAATAAATATATGGATAAAAAATTATAACTAAAAATATATATAAAAATATATATAAAAATATATTAACATATGAATAAATATATATATATTAATATATGAATAAATATTTTTGTATAAATATAACTATTTATATTAATATTAATATGAATCTATATTAACATACAAATAAATATAACTATATATATATAAATAAATAGATATATCATTAATTGGAGAAAATAACTAAATGTATTAGTGGTAAATGTACAGGAACACGAGGGGGGAGGTCCCAGGTTCCTTTTCTGGTAGAAGCTAGGGCGCACGAGCAAGTGGGAGGGGGTTGCATGGGAATGTGGGAGGGTGTTCCAAGGGAAAGTATAGTGTGTTGTGAGAGGCAAGGGGATCAGCCTATCGCTAATAAAGTGTTGGGGGTCAAGCTCTATTCAAATATTTATTCATTATAAATTATTTGTATCTTTGGTTTATTTTTTTGACTTTTATCAGCACTAAAAAATGCACTAATAAATGACAGTTTTATTAGCACATTTGTTTAGTGCGAATAGAAGGGGCCTTTACCAGTGCTTTCCTGAGTGTTGATAAAAGGAAACCCATATCTTCACCTCGATTAATAGTTCTCTTCTACCACTGTTAATTCATTTTTCTAGAATTGATAAAGGACATATTTGTAGTAGTGTAAGTTAAAGGGTGGTGCATCCAAAAGAACTACTAAGAAGGATTTAACTCATAAGAATCCATGTATAATATCCAGTCTTGATGTATCAGTCCCTAATGATATTTTAGTGGTTTGGAAAAATATTTGGAAAGAATGATAAAAAATGAAGATGAAGAAGTTATGGCATGGGATAAAAAAATCAGATTCAGCCTGAAGGTAATGAAATTATTTTTGTGAGATGCAACAAGGCTGGTCACATTGTTAGGAGATGCTTTGAATTTAATCCAGACCAACAAGAATTCCTCAAGAAGATGAATGTTTCAACCAGAGATTCCAGTGATCTGATAGCCCTTTAAGAAAGAAGATTCACACATAGAGATATCGAAGAAATAGTTAGGTCCAAACAATCACAGTCATCATTGATGGTCAGTTGTGAATGTGTGAAGAATGGAGCATCTGGGATGAGATAATCATCTCGACCATGTTGTTCACATTGATTGAGAAAGGAGGATCCACCTTATTCCATTAAATCATTGTGTAATGTATTTTTTCTTATCATACATGGAATTGAAGATGAGGAAAGATCTCATAAGGATAATATAGTATTTAGTGATGAGAAGTGTTCCCCTGAGGGGGATACACCTGAAGAAGCTTCTAGAGTCATTATCTCAATTAGTATAAACATCAGTTGGCAGAAAATTCAATGAATCTAAAGATTATTTGGAGATCATGTCATTTTCAAAGGTATGTTATTTTTCAATCTCTCAACCATGGATACTCCGAATAATGATCATTGTACCAAGGGGGAGTAACAATGTTAATCAGTTACATAAGAAGAGTTAAAGTTCCCAAGACCACTTATCCTTCCAATTGCACTTGGATGTTTTTATCCTTTTTTTGGAGAGAGTGCAAGAGTTTTTGGTAGATTATTTAAAATACCAATTTTTATCATAATCTTGGAATGAATGTTGAAATCACTAGAATGAATGTACATAAATTCTCAACTCATGAGGTGTCATAATTAGTGGGTAATTGACAGATTTGTTGCCTAAATTAAATCTTCTTGGTTTCTACACCGAGAAGTGCTCATGTAGACATAGAGTGAAATGTTTGATGTCACATTACTTATGTATGGAATGATACCATCTCTACCATGAATGTTGTATTTCTTGTCAATAATGGGGAGAGAAGTGAAATAAAAGTCAAGGGGAAAGAAAGAAGTAAGGGGAGAGAGAAGCCTCTTTTTGACATTGACACATTAATTTTAGGAGAAGTCTTAAGGTATTTACAACAAAATACAAAGGGGGGTTTGTTTTGACCACTTCGTGTATTATTTTTATTTATTAACATGAAGTTTCAAAAGTTTTCAAAATGGAGATGGAACTCCTAAGTGAATTGATATGAGTTTAAGTGAATATTCCTCGAGAATTATTATGGATTCAAAGCATTGGATACAATGCTTGGTAAATTGTATATCTTGTTACAATTAAAACGATTGATGAAATGATCTTGAAGTGTTAAAAGAACCTATATCATGTGTGATACAACATTAAAGTAGAATCCTTTTAAGGATAATTGAAGTACATCTGAATTGATAATCCAAAAAGGAAAGGAAGAAGACAAAATGAAGGAAGTGGCATGAGCTTGGCATTTGAAAGAGGTATCTATGCATGTGTGTTATGGTCTAAGGTGGACATGAATGTTTACACTAGTATTTTTTATGTGGAAAATTAAAAAAATAGCCCAATCTTACAAGGTCAGTAGAGTCCTTCAACCTCAGGCACAAGTGGGACCCAAGGATCAATTGTTCCCACAGGAAGCCCCAAGGCTAGATCTGCAAAAGGCACATGGCATGTGGGCCGTGTATAAGGCCGCGGGTTAGTGAACAGTGGTGAAACCATGTAATGAGTGCATAGTCGGTGCTAGGAGAGCACCTAGAGGAGGCCGAGTGGTTTCTAAGAGGACGCCCTTAGAGAACCGGTACAGGTCAGCAATTAAGGCAGATTTTATAATTCTAAACTGATGTGGAGAGGACTTGATTGGTATACCATGCCTCTCCCACATCTCTATTTCAATATGGGATGAAATTTTAAAAATGTGGATGTAATATCATTCGCTAATTGCATCCCACCTCTCGGTCGACTGTCCAATTAGTCGCAACATTTGATCATCCAAATCTTTTTCATTCATCTGATCTCGCACCGCCCATATTTGAACTTGAACTGTCCGATATTCACATCGGTATTTGAAAAAACACACTGTCATCTTACTTCTTGGATACTCATTAGTGCCACTAGTTTTTTTCAGGGAATATGAACAAACCAGCATCGATGATCTCGGGGAATCACAATATGATCTTCTTGAAATGGTGATGGATATTAGATCAAACCAAAGGAAATAATGCAACTTACATTGTTCATACATGTTCATACCTCAATGGGGAATTTTCTTATGAGGAAATCTAATTTTCCACTGTCACAAGGATCCATGTGAGATTCATGCATGATAAATAGGAATGTGAACTTGACTCTATTCATGATGATGGGATGCCTTGTTTGAAAAAGGAAACAACCAAAATATCTCATGAATCAAACAAACGTGTTTGAATATCTTAAATAGTTGAGGATTTGATGTATTCCAAGGGAAACCATCAAAGGGTATCCACATGAGATTTTAAGGTCTAATTAGACACTCTCCCTCACATATAAAAGGAGATACATGGGCTAATGAATAGATGTTGCCCATGAATACCCAAAGTGCTTTTGTTCCAAAAATAGAGAACAATATTTGAAGAAGTAGGTCATGTCCCATGGACCTTCAACAAGTTCCATGCACAATTGAAGACCCATGTGAAGGAGAAGATGAACCACACTCCCTTGTACAAAGAAGAAAACACAAAACACCCAATAGTTTTACCCAAACCCTCATGGTGTTTTTGTGAAGAAAATTACATGGCTACGCAATTGGTGAAATCTCACCTTTGATGTGCTTTGTGAAGACAATGCCACACATTACCCTCTAGATTCAATGAATATATATTTGGGAAAACTCGTTTCATAATAAGGAGACTCATGGGCCATCCTGGTTTAATGAAGTATGGTGAGAACCCTCCAATTTTAATACTTATCGCATTGTTTGTAGGGGTTTGAGTATTGGTGAAGATGGAAGTCCAAGAATGAGAAGGGTAGTATATATTGTATGCACCCATGTGCATATATTGATGAAAGCTCAAGAACATAAGTGGTTTCACCATTCGGGTTTGAAGAAGAGAATACAAGAAACCCATACACATATGTGTATGATGTAAAGGAACTCAAACCTACTGAAAGGTGAAGAAGAGAAAATGAGGAAGAAAAATTAAAGAATAAAAGAGGAGGTAGTTTGTGTGTATCCTTAAAGAACCATACTAATTATGGGTGTTCACATAAGAAGAAGAGGAGGAGACTATATGTTTTCATGCACTCACATGAACACGTAATGTAACATAAATACATAACAAAAACAATTGTGTGCACTTGTGTAAAGAATAAGAAGATATAAATGGAATAAAGGTTCAACCAAAATTCCAATTTCATTGGAACATGCACTCATGATCAAGAGATAAGAATTTATTATGATGATGATAAGATGAGATGGTCCTCATTGGTTTGAAAATTCCAAAGGAATTTTGTGATTATATCAAGAATAAGATGGAACATAAGTTCAACTAGTTTTACACTAAAGAAGAAGGAGAAGAAGATTATGAAGCTTTCATGTTTTTATTTGTGAAGAATAAGAAGGCTACTTGAATTCTACTAATAAAGTAACAAGTTGAGAGTAAAAGATCAAACAATAGTGTGTAATCCAATTGGCCTCAACAAGTGTAAGACTCTTTTGGTGTTACAAACTCTATTCAATAGGGATAATACTATCTTGTTAGGTAGTATAAAGAACCAGTATGGAGCTACAAGTTAGACTAGGTTATCACCAGTTCTGGAAGAGGATTGTTTCCCTTCCCCCTCAAAAGTGTAGGGACTCACACTGGGAAGTATTTTTTTCATTCCCCCCTCAAAATTATAGGGACAAAAACCAACTAGATAATTGTTTTCCTAGTCACTTCACTCTAACCTCATAATAAATTATATTTTAGAATTCATGCATTAGTTATTACCATGAATTTCAAGGACGTAACTACTCTTATTGAGTGGTGAACTGTGTAAAAATATCATGTGCATATTATTAATGCTTTATATTATTTCATGGGATAGAGGAAAGAGAATAAAAGAATCAATATCCTAACAGGTCGGGAGATTGTGATACAAAGTTGTGATATGTTAAAAATATTACCCTATATTGATTCACCCCCCTCTTAGTGTTAGTTATATCACAAACTATTCCTCTAAAAAATGAAAACAATGTAACCTCAATCCATGGGATCCATGATGTCACCCATGTATAACCGACCTACTTCGGCCAAGGGATGATGTCTATAGGCATGAATTGAAGACCATGAAAAACATAGTAATCACATAAAATCTAGGTTCTCATCTAGAATTACAAAAATCTTATATCCTGATAATCTAGTCACTCATTCAATTAGATCAAATTAACTGGTATCATGTGAGATCCACAGATTTTATCTTGACATACCTTTTTCAAGAACCAAATGGATTCCATTTATCTCATAACATCATTCATATCAAGTACTAATTCATTTATCATTGAATCCAATGAGCTCATTTCAACATTTCCATTAATTTAGTAATGTGTATCTAATGGAATCTTGGGAGATCATCCTAGTATCCCATTTATTTATTATTATATGTCACTATGAATCCAAGGATTTCATCATGGAATTACCCCATTACTGAACATATTTAAAATGTAATTTAATAATTCATTTATAGAAATTTACACCCATGGAAAAAAATCTGATTACCTGTATTGTTTTCTTTTCAAACATGCCATTATACTTTTCGGCTAACAATGATTAATACCATAGCCAATGTTCATGTCTAAGACCCCAATTGGGTATCTCATTAGAATAAAAAATTCTTACAAAACCAATATCAACCTAATTGGAGTGGCTATGTTATAAATTAAAATCAAACAAAGGATAATTCATGAATTTCAATGGGTTCTAGAATCATTTTAGTGAAATATTTTAATAATTTCAGGTTATAGGTTCAATGCAAGGGAAATGAAATTTTTACATACCTTGAATACATTATAAAATAGTGAAAACAAAAAGGCATATAATTAATACCATCTACCATCAGTTAGATGGAGTCTACACATCAAATATTGGTCATTGATTGAAGACCAAATATGAGATTTGGAGAAAGAAGACAAAACCCCAAAAAAATGTGGTATAAATTCCATTAAAATGATAGAATAATAGGACATGGAATTAAATATGGGGTATTAAAGAATACAAAAACATCACATTATTTTATTCAATAAATCTCATAAATTTAATTTTTCTTATAGGTTTCATTACAGAAAACACTGAGTTCTAAAGAATTGTGATTGATTATTTTAATATTATCATTTACTGTTACCCCCTAGATTATGGATTATGGGAATAAATTATAATAACTAGATTTTTCAAAAATATTTTTTATACATGTATAAAATAAATTATTTTTTTTCAAATTAATTAGAAATAAATATAAAATCATTTAATAGTAAAAAATATATTTTTCTAGAAATATTTTTCATGTGTACAAACATGTGTCTATTAATAGATTAAATTAATAATTTTTAGTGAATTTTTTTAATAAAATTTAGATATTACATATTTAATAAACTATTTTTACATTCCACTAATAATTTTTTAGAAAAACAATTATATGTACGAAGAGGTTTTATCTTAATAGAGAATAAACCAAGGCGATATCTCAACATTAATGGAGAAAGAGATGAGACACAAAGGTGGGGGTGCTATAATAAATGAAGAGGATAATAAAAGGTTATACATTAGAGTAAAAAAAAATTTAAATTTTAAACATTATTAATTAGCCACACATTTTGGCCACACAGTTGGCTAAACTATTCATCATCTGTGTGAACTACACTATCTGAAAACCAGCCAGCCCATACGGTGAGGGACACATTGATAAAAACCATGAAATTGGATCTACAATAACTTACATACCTCTTAAATTTTCTAGTTACCCATAACTTTGTTTAATAATTTTCCTCCTTCCACTTTTAGTTTTTTCATTTATGTTCCACAGTTAGGGGAATTGAACTCTAACCATGTACCTTTTACCTCCATCCCAAAATAGGAAAGTAAAACCTCCGAATGAAATAGTAACTCTCATTACCACCAATAAACCCTTTTACAATCCTATAAATTAAAAGTAAGGGGATTTCAAAAAAAATTAAAATTAGATCATACCTCAAGGTGGTGTGAGTTATGGCATTTTTAATGGATAAAATTGAAGAATAAAATATAAATTAATTTCAACATGATGATTTCAAATATGGAAATAATTTTTTTTAGAGAATCTTAATTTATAGAAATTATTTTTAATATTAGTGAGTATATCAATTAAAAAATTATTTTTTATTTAAAAGTGACTTTTAAGCATAATATTTATGTTTTTGATAAATCAATCTTTGTTATTTAACCTTTTAACACTAAAATGTTTTTTATTATTAAATGAATAGTTTACTAACATTAATATAAGTTAAAAAACTAATTACACCATGTACAAATTTTATTAAAATAAATAGTTGTAAATTGATTTTGTAAAAGAATTACGTAAATTTCTAAGATGTTAAGTGTGGTTTTTATATAGAAAATTACTATTTAAAAATAATTATTTTTAATTTATAAAATAAATTTTTAATTCCATTTTTTTCCATGAAACTACATTTCATTCTTGTATAATAAAGGTTATATGTTTTAGAGAAAACCATATTTTTATTATTCACCTTAAAATCCATAATTTCAAAAAAGACAAAATATTTTACCAAGGTAACTTTCATATAATGAATTCAAAAATTAGATTTATTTTATAAAATTAAAATTAAAAAATTTATATAATTAACCTTAATAATACTTTTATAGAAAAATAGTGTTTTAAAACATTATTAGTTCTTAATATCATTTCATATCTATTAATAATTTATGTCATGTTAATATTTTAGTTCATATATAATAGTCTACTAAAAGTTTCAATTTAATTTACTAAAAAAATATAAAATGGATAATAAAATAGTTATTTGAAAATAAATATTACTTCTATACTTAATACGCTTTAACAAATAACATTAATTTATTATTAATATTTTAAAATTTCAATTTTACTACAACATTGATATTGAAGTATTTATTTAAATTATATATATAAATCATTTCATGTTTTAATAAAAATAAGAATAATAAAATTTATATATGATATTTAAATATATATATATATATAATATTTTAATATCTTATTTTTTTTCATTGTGAGTTATATTTTATTAAATCCATTACATGACTTTAGTACTCATTTGGGATATATAAACAACATCAATATTTTCAACAACTATTTTCTTAATGACCTTTTTTAGGAAGATGTTTTGTTCTTGTATATAGTCTTACTAATATCATTTCATTAACACATCTCATTTCTCATAGTTTAAATTGTATAATTGAAAATATTTTTTCTACATTCATGATGTTCTTACTCATAATAGGTTATCTTTGGTTGTTGGTGAACCTCACAGGTGAATATGATTCAAGATATCTACTAGTGAATAAGATTTTATTCTTTTACATTTATTTACACATTAAATTTATTCACTTTTAATGGATATAAATTTTCAATGGTGAGTAGTAATCCATAGTTCTCATAAAATATTTTTATATTCATTACATGTAAAATTCTACATATAAATTAACAAAGTGTTATTAATTTCAATTAATTACTTTTATGATTTCCCCCCCACAGGTGGCTGGGGTGGCCTAGGGGTATGGGGTGTGGGGCGCAGGCCGCAGGGTGAAGTCCCCAAGAAATTTTCTCTAATAGAATTTGCATTTTAATAGACCCATGTGTTCTATGACTTATTTCATAATCTATTTCAATTCAATGAACATATAGAAAAATATTAGAATAACAATCATATAAATTATAGAGAGAATAATATTTCTAAAAACCATGATCATTATTGTGTATTGGTTTTATAAATAATTAGTTCTATTAGACAAAAATAAAAAAATATTTTTAAATGTATCAATATAATCTTATATAGAAAATTAATCTATGCTAAAATTTTAAATCTTGGTATTATAAGAAAAAAGGGAAATGTCGTATTTATCTTTTCTAGTTGGATAATTTCCCTTGACTTGTTAATGTCAGCAGTGTCATAGAGAAAAGATTGGATACAACTTTTTTTATATTATAGAGAGAGATAGAAAATGTTCCCATGGGAATATTTACTCTATATCTTGTTTCACCAAGAAAATTATATTTTTTTGAGTTCAATCTGATACCACTTATTGGTCTATAAATTAATCAAAGAGATGAATTATAATATGAAACATTAACAAGGATATGAATTGAAATAAGTACAGTAAAATTACTCAATTAAAACATTCATACAATGATTGAAAATAATATTAATAAAATTTAAAGATGGAAAAAAAAGGAATGAAAATGAATACATGAAAGGTTCAAGAATGAAAAATATATTAGTTATCTAGGAAATTAATATATATTAATATGTGACATCATATTCTATAATATCCACTTGAATAAAATATGTGATATATGACAAAAAAATTACTTGTAATGATGTAGATTCTTGAGGTTGTTGATTGATTAAATTCAAGATCACTCTCTGAGAATAGTCATGCTCAAGTAATAATATTGATATTTAAAGTAAATAAGAATATGTTCCAAAGAAAAAATGACCAATAAAAGAAATAGAAAAATCTATAAAGATATGAAACATGAAATTTTAATGAGTTTTTGGAAAATAAATCTCTATATACACAATTGTTTATGTATTTAATGTTTATATGTCTATAAACATGTATATGTTCAACATAATGGTAATGGAGGATCATATAGCAAGATATAAAAAACAGTGAGTTCAAGTAGTGATCCCTTCCCATTGAGATAGATATGTATTTATCACTATGAATTAATTGAACATATATTAACAATAGAGAATTTTATATACCTAGAACTTCTTTTTTATTTTTTGAAAATATGATTATTCATCTCCTTTGAATTTCTTATATCAGATAACCTTAGAATACATGTCACTATCCCTATGATTTTATTGATATATCGATTAGATGGTGTATAGAGTAATTATAATGGAAGGATTACACATTAAATTTTCAATATAAAATAAAAATATAATTCATGATGTAGGTGAAGAGAAAGGCTAGAATTACCAAAATAATAATCATTCTCTTCATAAAATATTTTAAAAAGTGAAAAGTAAGGTTCCATGATCTATGAGATTTTTTCATGAATTATCTATGTTCAACTTCTTGGCCTATATTTTATCTTTTTCTCTTTATTCATCTCTAGGATAATATTTACTCCTTTTCTCTCTTGAATGAGAACTGCATTGGACTTTATAATGATTTGGAATCAACCCACTAACTAATATAGTTGTGGAGTTTGACATTTCATCAAATCTATGAGATTTTAATTTTACTATATAATCTCTCATGTATTCAATTTTGACCATCTATTTTTTTTACCATTATAGTTTCTCAAGCTTCATATATATTATCATTTTACCTTAATTTAATTTATATTGATTTTGAAATTATTTTATTGACATCTTAGTATATTAACTACGATGTTGAAAGAAAGAAAGATATATTTCTATTACATATTTTCTATATTTCCCTGTTCAATTTTCAAAATATTGATCACCATGGACATTAGTTTTTATTCTAGATATCAAGTACCAGTATAAATATAGTGTTGTAATATGGTCAAGGATATTTTTAATTACTTTCTTAGATTATTTAAGATTTTTTTGTAATACTTTGTACTAGGAATTTCACTCCAATAAAATATTTTCATGTTTTTGGTTAAAATTCATAGTGATCATTACCCAGTTGTGTTTATCTATTTAAGGGAACAATTCATATTATTTATTATATCATCAAGTTTGTAGTTTGACAATTTAAAAAATAAAATACATTGTTTCTATATTGTTTATTTAGTACATCATACATTTATTCTATATTTAATTGGAATATAAATAATTTTATGTCACTAAATTTTCTTAAATAATATATCTATTATTTTTTGTGATATTAGGAATATTTTTTCAATAAAATTTTTATATGAGATGATCATCAAAGATCATCATTCCATATGAATAGATTATGTAATCTAAATGATGATCTAATAATTTTATAATTTTTATGATCGAGTGGAATAGTAAGTCAATAGATAAAATAAATAAACAGATTATTTACTTTTGATCATTAAATCCAATTAATATAGAGGATAATGAATATGGAATCAAATGGAGGACCTAATATATGAGGCAATAGATAATTTCTAATAAATCCTACAGAATATGCATTAGAAATATTATACTTGACTTCCCTTTCTAATTCCATAGAAGGAAATTGTGTCTTCATATGACTTATTCCACAAAATATTTCTAAATACTCTTTCTTAAGGTTTTCAAATATTAAATACATTAACAATTTACTTGTATATGTTTTTTTGACTCTACCCGAAAAACTAATTGATCTATCTATATAAATATTCATATCCTGTATTTAAGATTCTTCATCCATATATTTTTTTGAGAATAATTTTCCTAATGACATCATTATATTTTATTGTTGGTATGTAATTTATGATGATAATTATTCCATTTAGATAAAATAAAGAATATCCCAAAAAATCCCATTATTAAATTTTATATATAAGGATCATCCAAATTTTTTATTTAAAAATTTATTTGATTGCATCATCAAACAAAATATTCGATCTATGAGAATATATATTCAACATTTACAAGGATTGTTACAATATTAATTCCTTATTATCATCATTTTGTGTTTAAAGGCCTTATAGATGTATCATATACATGTCATTGAATAAATTATCATTAAGAAAATTATTTTTTTTAATCCCATTAATATATCTCATAATCTTAATGATAAACTATGGAAGGTAATATACTAATGGATCTTATCTTCACAATTATTCAAATTGTTTTTTCATAGTCAATACTGTGAATTAACTTATAACATTTTCACACTTAGTGTTATTTATAGGTTTTCTCTCTGAATTCTATATCATTATTCCTGTGAAAAAAACACATTATAAAGTATTGGAAATTCCCCTTAATGTGAATCCCTTAGTTAAAAAAATCATTAGGTTATATAGAGTAAATAATCTATCTCATGGCCTCTATTCACTTATTGTAATTTAAAAACTCAATGGTCTCTCAGTTTGTACTATAGTCATTATTAGGAAATGTTATGGTAGGATCATTTTCAATAAGAAATTCATTTCTCCCAACTAATGATAATTCCTTCCATACCTTTGAGGTTTATGTTTAACTTGATTTGGTTATATTTCTACTAAACTTTATGTAATTTTCTCACATTCAATCGATGTAAATATTCTAATATTTCGGTCATGAACTTTTAAACGAATAATTTTCCTCCTATTAGAACTTCAAATAATGTTGTTCTTCATATAAAAAACACTAATTTAGTCCCCAAAATCTTATTTTATGTACCACTATAAAATTAAAATCATGATAATTTTTTTGATAACCATTAAGGGTGGTTGTTTTTAATTTAAGAATAATTAAATCATGAAAACACCATTCCACATATCACATATAGCGCCTTTATAATTTCTTTTGTTGAAATGTGGTAAATAAAAATGAAAAATATTCTATTGGATAAACCATAAATGATATATATAATGTTCATACTTACTCATCATTGATAAGACCACTAATAAAATGTATGATTCCAAATATCAAACATATTATTCCACTATATTGTTCTAGGAGTAGGATGTAAAAAAATTCCTTAATCTATTAGATGATCAGTAAATTCTCAGATCAATTATTAACCACCATGATCATAAGATATAATCCTAATATTTTAAATAGTAAATAATTAATCATTTTATCCAAATTTGTAGAACATCTCAATGGATTCAAACGTGTGCTTCAATAGAAACACAAAATAATACAGAATAAAACCAATATTAAATGTTATGAAGTATCAATGCCAACCAATTTTTGTGTACTCATTTTTCCATAAAAAAACATTGTATAAGATCCAATATTCCATTATATCTCTTTTTTTAATTAAATGAAGCTTTGGGCATGTTTTTTTTTTAAAAAAATCTCATGTATCAAATAACCTATATTAAAATGAGTTTAAAAAAGCTTTCTCTATAGAGACATTGAATATATTCTTCATTTGTGTACCTATAGTCAAAATACCAAAGATATGTTTTTTATAAACAACCATAAACTAATAATTCTGAATGTTAATAAATGAATTATATATTTCTATAATGTTTAAACAATTCACTATATTTATTAACTCATAAATAATTCTATTTATATATATTGAAAAACTCTTATCTTTAATAACGAATGAAAATTATATCTTTTCTAAAAAAGATATATAAATAAAATTTCAACATATGGTTGGAAGAAATAAAAATCTTTTATTTCTAAATCTAATCCAATATGTGGAATTAAATCATTGGTGCACAATTAAGATATGGTAATTCTTACCCAATTTTCAACACATAGATATAATTATCCTCTCATCAGGTCTCCCAAATTTATGAGTTTTTATTTATAAGAAAACATATGTGATGAAAACTCCCACACCAATATCGATGGGTTAGGATTACATTAACTAATATCTATAACATTCCCATAAATATATTTAGAATTATTCTCCTTAATAATTCATCTTAAACATAAATAATTAACTCTTAATTAATATTTATAAACTAATAAAACATCTAAAAATGATATTCATGATTCATTTCATTATACAAAAGTGGATGAATATTTCGTTGAGTACCATGTATTATATCATTTTAATAAAGGATCTTATTTTATTTTTTATTAAAATCATGATATAATTCCCAAAAATTATTAATTATAATTTTCACATCATCTTAAATATAATTTTATTATAGAAAAAATACAATTATAAATAAGTAAGGAAGGATAAAAATAATGAATCCCAAGGGAATCATCCCTAAAAAGATATATAAATTAACGGGGAAGGGATCATGTGATAGAAAACATAATGAAAGATTTATCTTTTGAAAACTACAAAGTAATGAAATTTGGTACTTTTTTCCTATTATTACATGAATGAATCACCTCCATTTGATTGTTAAAAAGGACCTTACATATTTCAATATGATAAATAATAGACCTCGATAAAGAATCATGAACTTGAAATTAAGTATAATTGATCGAGGTATTGTCCTACACTTACTCCAGTGTACTATTACTATCATGGAATATATGGATTCCTTGGATCATTGCATAGTCAACTTTAATTATATAGTCACCATGACCCTAAGATTTAGACAAATAAAAAATGAACATACCTCTAGAGTATCAGACAGTACCCCAAGGCCACATGAAACCCTATGTGCATGAACTATTATTATTCAATTTAATGACATTAATTAGTGGAAACCATTTAATCTATATGCTCTAAGCATTCACTCTATGAGAGAGAAAGAGAAGGAGGAACTACCATCCATTGAAATATAAAGAGAGGGTTCTATTAAGAGCACCTATATCAACCACAAGTCTATACGATCTAGCCACTCAAACAATATGGTAGTTGATAACCCCCTCATGTCACACGTTGCTCCTTGAATTCCAAATGTTATTTCATCCTACATCCATGAAGGCCACTCTAACATTATGTTCTTGCTTATTTTCTCTAACTACATTAAACTAGTCATGGTGAAAATCATCAATAGAGTATATCTTCAATTGGAATCTAAAGAACTCACCATGCACCCCTAGATATAAGTCTCCCACTCACCTTGTAATAATAAATGATAAATTGATTATTATTAACAGTACTTATATCATGTACACTTAGAAAAAATATAGATTTCATTATATATATCCTCCGTTTACATGGGTATTTATTTTTATGTAACATTCTAAAAAATAAAATAGCACTTAGTTGGGATATCATGACACTAGAGGAGACCCCCCCCCCCAATCATCCAAAATGATACTCTCATGAAATACATAACCATAGGCGTTGTTTGAAAATAATCTCGATGAGGAGATTGTAAAAACAATTTTATCTTTTTATTCATTAAATCTGATATTTTGAAATATTTCAAACTACTATTCATCTGAAAAAACTCTGATAAAGGTCAAATATAATCTACCTTGGTAAAAATTAATTCCTTGAGTCTCATACCCATGAAATTCTAGTGGAACTAACACCTAGTTCTAGGTCCATATTTCAATATCCCCAAAACCAATTATCCAACACTAGTAGATATGTAGAGTTAAAACATGCCAATAAATCCTTTGACATAGCCCTAAGGATAACCCTTTCATAGTACACATATCTGATCGATACATGCATAAAATGAACTAATCACACAATGAATGATCCTTCGTGGAATCCCATGATAATTTTATTTCATGAAATTAATGGATGCATTTTTGCTCCTCAAATTTATACCTCCAACTTATAGTGTCTACCCTTGCATCATCCAAGTGGCCCAATGATATAGGCCATTAGAATATTCATCCCATATGAATGATAGCCCATGATTTTTAATGTTTTTCAAAAAAATTATTAGGTGATATTAAAATAGATAAAAATGCATGGAGATTTATGAAATCATGTAGTTCACGATGGTAATTTTTCCCATGATGGAAAGAAAATGATTCTTCCAATAGCTGAAGTTGATATATATATTATTAACTAACCCTTCAAAATGGTGTATATGAACTCTACCCAAGTATATCGGAGCGCACATTTTTTCCATGGGAAAATTCTTCATGTGAATTTCAATGGTGATTTCAATTTTCTTATACCTTTTCTATGGATAATGGTTTGAAATAAAAAAATAGTTTTCTACCTATTCATAATTTGACCACTCCATCTACTGTACTCATAAAGAACCTTATTATTATTTTTTATATACCTATTGTTCCCATTGAAAAATAGAAGAGTATCATCATAAAAAATATGAGAGATACCATTAATATTATTCATCATCAAATATAATGGATGGATCCATTGTTCATTAACCCATAAAATATATAATTAATGTGTCTTTCATAATAATGAAAATAAGGGGTGATAGGGTATCACCCCACATCATCCCCTGAACTGACATGAAAAAAATCAAATTTCTTCTCATAAGAGTAACTAAAATCCATGGTGAGGTAAAGAACCTAAAAAATAGACCCACCACCTATTTATAAAATCGCATGAAATTAAAAACCCCATTATTAAAACTCCACTCCATCCTGTATTAAGCCTGGTCCATATCGACCGTGATTGAAAAATTAGATCTAGGGAATTTAATATTGATATCACTAATAACATATTAAGAAAAAATAATTTTATATTGGATGGATCTTATTGAGATGAATCCATGATGTTCTTATAATACCAATTTTTGTAGATAAATAGAAATTATTTTGGTGTTAATAATTTCTAAGACCGTATAGGGAAAATTTCCTTATGGAATTTAATAAAACAAGAAATAATGACATATACATTATATAAATATTACTGGTAAAGGAATATTTTTTATCATGAATTATCCTTTCTATGCTCAAAAATTAATCCATGACTATACCAAGTAGAAAACCAATTTAATCATATCACATATGACTCTTTAATAGTCAGGTGGATAAATTAGGCCCTAATTCATAATATGATGAATCCTAACTCTAGTCCTATGTACACCTAATGATTAAGGTTTCCAAACTAAATATAACCTATCTATTAAAATAGATATAGAAACAGAAATGTTTTGTTCACCTAAAACAGTATTTTCTTATATAATATAATTCAGGGTTATTTAATGGTAAGACTCACTTCTCTATAATGTTAAAGGTAATAAAAAGTATTTTCATTGAATGAAATTTCCAATTTTATATGTAATACAGTTTAAAATTTAACCATTTACATAAGCATCATATATATGACATATAAGAATATTAAATAATATTTAAATTTCAAATCTTATGTTATCCTCTTGTATTCAATCTTCTACTGACTTTTTCTGAATCCCTCCCAATAAATGAAATTAAATGTTACATGAAACTATGGTATGATATTTTCCAATGTGGAGTTGAATCAGGGTCCTTCATTAATAAAAAATGGTTATAACCTACAAAATCATCCCCTATAAACCAGAATAACCAAACTCATTGACATCACCCTTTCTCCTTCGATGGTGTGATAAAACAATAGCCTTGATGAAAACTAAAAGAATGTATTTTAGATATATTCACTGATGTGAATAATCACTACTGTGTAATAAAATGAGTTCTAAAAACATGCATTTGTTGATAATATTACTATAAGAAGATGCTTATTATATTTAAATGTTTCATAAATTTTGAAATGACTAATCATTTACTTTACATCATCATAAATTTCAATAATAACACATCATGATTAAGTGATTGTAAAATCCCATAATCAATAAATAATCTATAAAAAACATCACATGATGTGTTAATATTCAAAATGCGAATGATAATCACTATCAGGAATATTTATAGATGGTATCTATTATCATTTTAAAACGAAAACTACAACATGGTTTCGGTGACAATGATCAAATAAAAATCATTGATTGGTGACTCCCTTGATTTAATGGATTTTTATTTATTGCATACATTAAAATATAGATACAGAAAGAATGTGTAATGTCTTTATTTTAAATCTCTACGCAAAATAACTATTCTATTCATTATAGAATACATTTAATAATAGAAAAAACATTTTTAAAACCATAAAAATTCTAGAAAAACTTACTATGAAACATTTAATATATATTTATATATCATTGAAAACAAAATTTAATGAAATATATAAAAAATATATATATAAAAATATGAGAAAAATATAATAGAACAAACCATGAAGATGATATGTCAACATGTGACTATAAATATTTATTTACTCACAAAATATAATTTAAATATAGATTATGTTTACAAACTTCAGAATGTATTAATATTCATAGTAAATAAAAACATATGAAAAAAATTATTAGAAAAAGTTGAGAAATATTAATGAACTATGTTGTTATGGATTGGTTATTCTCATAGGGAATTTAATTTTCAGGTTTAGAGTAGGGGTGTTTTCAGATGAAGAATTGATGTTTGAATTTATGCAGTTGGATATTCCATAGGGGTCCTTTGGATATGTATTGAGTGTCTCATGATCTAAATTAGTTAGAAGTTGTGTTTAGATAAAATAATTCTATACTTTTGAATTAAAAATTGTTTTATTTACCAACAGGTGTTGGGTATAGGGATAATGGGTTAATAGTGGCCTAGGAAGTGGATATGTAGGGCTTGGAGCCCTATCAACTATCCATAATGGGTCTATATAGTGGCTAGTGGTACCCATATAAATTATATAGGTTTATCAGGTACCTTATAGGTTATACATTCTTTTTTTAAATATTCTTAGAAATGTAATTCATTTTCTTCCTCTCTATGAACCCCCTTTAGGTTTCTTCTTATTTGTTGAGATGATGAAGAGGGAGGGGCACCCTCTTTCCTCCTTTAATTACCTTACTCAAAATGGATCCATAGTGGTTCAATATCATTACTTTACACTAAAATCTTGGTATTTATTCCCATTTATACATCTATTCTTCTTCAAACATAGCATCTCAGATTAATAATTTTTTTTGTGTTAGGGTTTATATGAAAATTTCACCAGAGCATGGTTGAGTTGTCAACTTTTTATTTATTTGTGGATTAATTATTTGTATAAAAGTATAATTTTACCCATTTCTCATGATTTCATTGAAGTAATTTCACGAAATGATTTTTATAGGGGTTTTCACAAGTGGTATTTACCTTAGTGAATATTTGAGTATTGAATGATTAAGATTTTGTTTATTGGAGTTCTAGGGGAAGTAAATGGGTTAATGAAATTATTTCTCAATAGGATGGGATAATTGGAGGATACTATATGGAAATTTGGTGATTATGGTACATGGAATTAAATTTTAAGTTAATTATTAATGTTTATAATTAATTGTCTACACATTATGGTATGATATATGGTATTAGAAGAGTTGATGCGCATTGTGAAGAGTTTGAAGATCCTTAGTTATGATTTTCTCAATAGTGTAATTTCATTATGAAGGTAGGTGGTCCTTTAAATATTAAATCATATGAATTTTTACATGAAGATTTTCATTTTATGCCTTGGGTGTGGTCTAGGAAGTCTACGAAGGGTTTTGGTATGTCCATAATGATATGATGGGATTAGTTCAAGTCTTTAGTGTTGGTTTGAGTGTTCCATGCATGAGTTTGAATTTAAGATATTCCTGATAGCTATACTTCCACAATGGTTTGATATCTTTAATGGATTAAATTTCCCCTAATTGGTCTTACCTCATAATGTGAGTCATGTTTTGTGTGGAGTGAGGCCTAGTGGGTCAGTTTAATGGATTGAAAGTTGTTACCCTTTTAGGAATGAACCACATGGTTTTTTTCTTGGGAACTGTATTCAAAATTTTATAGAGGTATCCTTAAGACATTATGAATCCTTGAGAAATAGGATTGGATTATTTGGAACAGACCTCTTAACCCAGGGTAATATGATTTTTTTACATGGGGACTCCTTGAGAGAAGGGTCAATTATGGAGTAGTCCCAGATATAAAATTTTTCTTTTTAAAATTTTCCCCAAATTTATATGAACATGTTAAGAATTTTTTATTATAACTAACATTCACCACACGAAAAATCATAGAAGTAAAATATAACTTAATTACATTTGCTTGGTACCCTACTAAGGGATAATACAAGGATCATACACTAACATTGTGTCGATTAAACCAGAATCCAGTATGATTCACTAGATTTGGTGGATGAAAAATGTTTTCTCATGGTCACACTATACCAAGAACACCAAATTTACATTGTTTTTAGTGAATTTACACATATCTTATCAATTCACTACCATCAACTCCCCTATCCACTTGGATTTAGTTTATGTTATTCTATATTTACTGACAAAATATTTATATTATCCTAATTTAAATCATGTTGAATTTTTTTATTTATTAAATATATAATATGTTTCTCTAATATTTTCCCCATTCTTTATAATAGTTTCAAAAATAATTTCCTAAGAGTTTAAAAAAATCCCCATGTAATCATTTTTCATCGTGAAACCCAAGCACATGACCCAATCACAAAAACCTAAGAACAAGTCCCCGAGTGAAATATGTGGGGAACATAAATCCTCAATAACTAGAAGTTAATAACATATATAATAATAACCTACACATGTGATCTTAGGATTGAATCTCATTCATGTGATATTTTACAGATGAAATGTATCACAAGACTTCAATTTCCTATCTCTTCAATTTTTCTTTGATCATGTAACTGAGCCACAATAGCTCCCTCACATAATCGTGGTAATGTTACTAATTCTCAAAATGTTTTGAATCACTACAAGCTCTAGTTAATCACATAATATTTTAATTAATTTATCAATGATGTGAATATTATGTATTTATAGTGATAACCCAGATAATTGTACTCCAAAAAACACATTCAACCATTCTTTCCACCGCCAAAAGCTAAAAAAATCCCACCTAACTCTACTATATTCAAACATAAGACTTATATATTTTAGTTCAAAATAATCATATCCCAAGAACCCTTATATCTTATACTAATTATTTTAATCACATGATTCAAGAAAAATACACTTCACTTGGTTATGCCTATACTCTTTCAAACTAGTATATCTTTCAATATGTCAATACCATCATGTGATCTCCTAACACCTTCTTACTCATGATATTTCACATGACTCCATAGCATGATCTCTTAAAGTTCATGTGATATCCTAATCCACTTTTCCTTAACCCATCACATGGTCATCCCAAAACATCATTATTTCAAGTTTATTTTGATTCTCGTGATTGAAATAAAACTCCGCACTAACCCTTAATCCATACACGAATCACCAGATCTCATCATGAGATTACTTTTATGTAATACAATAATGTGATCCATTTTGACTTATGTAATTGTTTGACCAACATAGAGTTATGAGACAATCCATCATACACTCCAAAATATAAAACCCAAAAAATTGAAAAACATTTTAAAATGATCTCATCTTTTAAAACATTCAATATGGTAAGAATTGGACTTCCTCTTCATAAACATATCCCTGTGAAAAAATCATCATGGAAACACTAGAAACAAATTGAAAAAAACATGATATAAACATTCCAACTCACATCACCACTGTTCCCACACATATGGATTGGGATATTATTAGTTTTGGTGCAATGTAAAGGGTATTTACTCACATTAAGTGTTCCTATTATACTTAGTGGAACTTATGATATGGCATGGGATCTCCTAATCATTTGGATTAATAAAGAGTATAATTGTATTCTAAGATGAGTGTGGGTGGTCAATGAGAGGCCATGTGAGGCTTTATTTATTTTTAATGTGGTATGACTATGGGTTAACTATGTGGGATTTGGACAGTCTTCATATAGAGTTAGTACATGGGACTATTGGTATTGGGATTGAGTATCCAGTGATTCCCCTTAGGATGTGTTCACATGATATCTGAGAGGTAGGGAATGAGTATAGGTTGGAATTTTTCTTATAATGATTCCTTATGAAGTGGAACTTGGTCTGAGTTATATATATTTGGTTTTTTATATGTTCAGATGTGACCTATGGGTCATGATAGTTTTCTTCTTATGAATAATGAACCCAAGATGAATGTGAGTGTTGTGTAGCTATGGATTAGGTGGATTATTGTTGATGATGATGTTAGTAAGGGTGGTTATTTTTTGTTTTATGTGTTACCCTCTAGTGTAGAGCTATGTGGGGATGTGTGTATAGATAAATGAGGTCTTGGATATAGGATTTTCTTCCATGAATTTCCTAATATATTATAATTCTCTAACAATATTTTTATACATTGGTGATATTATTTGAAATTGTTGTGGTACCATACCTCACCGCGAGTGTGACGGTGGAGTTATGTGATGTGCAATGAGATGTGGCATGTGACATGGGATTAGACCACACCCTAAGTAAGAGGAATGTGGTCTGAAATGTGTTATGAGATGATTTTCATAATATAATTTGATAACGCATCTTGAGTGAGATTTTAGAGGTATGTGATGTCATATATTACATAGTTTAAGGCCCCATCCTAAGTGATGGGGTGGAGGTATATGATATGATATGAAATATTTTATGAGAAATCATAGTGAGTTTGATAGTATTAGTATGTGACTTCATTTGAGGTTAATAATTGGTATGAAAATGTACCCTAAGTGATAGTGTAGTGGTTACAACTGGTTTTAGGTTGTGATAGAGTACCAGTTTAGGTTTTTATAGTGGAATGACTTCTCTTTCTATAATGCTCAAAACATGTGAGGTCCATCTTCTTTTTGTCCAATCTAGAACAAAATGAGAAGATTTGATTGTGTTAATGTTATATATTAATGAATAATTTAAATTATAATACATATAGATACTCTATTGGATGGTGATATGAGGTTCACTAGGTGATACCAAACTAAGTTTTATGTTCACTCCCTACATTGGAACCCCAACACACATACAGGTCTTATGTTTCATTTTCAAGTGATATGTAGGGTGGGGATCCATAAAGAGTATCTAGATGTATTTTGTGAAAATAATATAATGGTTTAACTGTGTTTTATAGTTTATTTTTTCCAATAATCGTTTTCTACTTATTATATATTGATTTCCCAGGTGGATGATTCTTGTTGTGTGTATGTATGTACAATATGTTTTATTTTAATATAGAATGTTAATTTTTACTTATTATTAATGACATTAAATTTGCAGTATTTCCATAAAACTATTTTAATGTATGATAATGACCTATTTTTACCAATTAGTATATGTTATGGTACCAAGAGTTTAATCTCTCCATGTTTTTCTTAGACTCTCATTGATGGTTGGAAGCCTCCGTTCTATGAGAAAATGTGCCTAAGATTGGGTGGATCTCATTATAGAGTAATATATGTGGTTTTTTTAGTTTAGTGAATAAAAAATGGCATCAAATAATATTTTTGGGTTGACATACAATTTAGGACTATTAGTTTATGGTTGTATGTGTTGTCATCGCATGGGATGGACCTTGTTCTTGGGTATAGATGGCCAAATTATCAGGAAAGTAAAATATTCCATGGATGGGAATTGTTATTCATTAGATTTACCTATTATGACATAGGTTTTTACTCAATAATGATGTTCTGGTAAGATAATGGAGAAGTCGTTCAAGGAGGTCATCGTGGGAGGATCCTCGTCAGGGATGTCGGGGTTGCGCAGTATTCCACCGATTCAGTTGGAACGCAGAAGCATGGGGTGTTTAGATGGAGCTCCTGTCGTTGAAATTTTAGAAAAGGAGATTCAAGAGGCTGCATAGTTTCATAATCTGACACTGGTAGCCTGTTTTGGTCCGGTGAAACCCTCACTGGAATTTTTCAGATCTTTTGTGGATTCTTGGGGTTTGCTTTATTCAGTGGTGGTTTCAGAAATCTCCCGGTTTTCATTCTACATTCACTTCTTCAGAAAGGAGAATTTTGTGCGAGCATGGGCGCGGGTTGATAGGTGCTGCAATGGCCGTCGTTTTACCCTCTCACAATGGCCTTGGGAATTCCATTATGGTAGGGAATCCCCCATGGCTGTGGTTTGGATTAAGATTCCAGGGCTACCTCTTCCCTTTCATAACCCTTCAATTTTGGCAGATGTGGGTGACTCGTTGGGAAGATTTATGTGTTCTGATTCGAACATGGAGGTGCTTATGGATGCGGCTAATCCTCGCATTTGTGTCGATATGAATCTGTCGGTTAAGTTTCCTTCTCAGTTTCTAATCTGGTCACCCGAGGGGTTCAAATTGTGGCAACGATTGGTGTTTCAAGCACCTCCCAGGTTTTGCTCAACTTATGGAATTCAAGGGAATTCGGTTTATTTTTGTAGAAAAGGGAAGACAAGGTACCGTAAGTAGGGTTCTGGGCATGGCCAGAGTGCTCACCAGGAAGCTGCTCGGCCAAATGTGGTTGGATCACGGGGTAAAATGGCTCTTCTGGGTGAGTCTAATGCAGTGTTTCCCTCTCATGTTTGGCAGTCTTCTTCCTTGGAGGGGGTGGAAAATGTTAACAGCTCTTCGAAGTTCTCGGATTTTTTGAACTCTATCGAAGTCGCGCCTGATCAGCCCCAGAAATCTGAGGGGGGGACTCAGGTGGATGGTTTGTTATCGAAGGATCTGGATTTTTCCTTTTGGTCGATGCAGTCAAATGGTGTGGCGATGGATTTTTTGGATGCAGATGTGAGAGACCATTCTCGGTAGATGGTTTCTTCCTTATTTTCTGGAAGAATAACCATTTTTCTGGATTTCGGGGATATGGGTATTCCGAGGGGATTAAGACATGATACATGTATGCCGGTTCCTGCTCCTCTTTCTATTGATCTTATTCAATCCCCTCTTCTAGGCAAGGTGGGGCATTCCAAAGTTGTCAACAGCGCTCTGTCATGGGGGTATTTACCTAATGGGGTGATGAAGGAAATCGTCGCTTCACGTAGGTCACCTGCTCAGTTGGATTTGGACAATTTTTATCAGGTGGAAACAGATTCAACGACTTTCGGGTTTTCTGCGAGGAACAAGTCTTTACTGCTAGAAGAAGAGGATAGCCCAATGAGGAAGAAAAATCTTGTACCAAAGAGAGGATCCTTGTCGGCAGGTGTGTCAAGACTGGTTACCCGATCGATGGCCAAAAATGAGTGATGCAGAACCTTATTTGTCCTCAGTCAAGGTAATAATGGAAGAAGGGATAAAAACTCGTTATGATAATGGTTTCATTTATTATTTGGAATGCTCATGGGTTGGGAGTGTAGGAAAAGAGTGCTTTTATGACTTCTGAGTCTCCGAAATATTGTATATCTATAGCTGCGATTCTGGAACCTAAACAGGATATCGGTAAAATCAATTTCTTTGCAAAGAAGATGGGTTTTGGTCAGTTTTTTCATGATCATCCTGCAAATAAGCATATCTCGCTTTTCTGGAATCATAGCATTTAGGTGGTTTTTTACAGGCTATGAATCAGTGTATTACGGTGAAGATTGGGTTCAAAGGCATTGGAATTTGTTTTTCTTTTATTTATTCTAGCAATGACATATAGGAACGGAGGGTTTTGTGGGAAAATTTCCAGGCGTTTGACCCAGCAGGCTTGCCTTGGTTCATTGGTGGGGATTTTAATGTGATCACTGATGTCTCAGAAAAGAGAGGTGGTTCAGAGAGTTCGGTCAATGATATGCTTGACTTCAAGAGCTTCATAGCTAGTAAGGGCTTGATGGATTTGGGCTTCAATGGAGGTAAATATACATAGTGTAATAATCTCAAGGGGGCTAGGTGCATTTGGAGTCGGCTGGACAGATGCCTAGCCAATGTAACACCCCGAGATTTTATGAAAAATATTCTTTTAATTTCATTAATGTCTTGTGTTGTATGCTACACCAAGATTACCTTGCGCTATACGCAACACCGTATTAGCTTGCAGTATACACAACACTATTCTTGGATCGTGTTACACACAATTTTGATAATAGTTATTCTACACAAAATTGAGTATATATATATATATATTCAATGTATAAATGAAATATGGTTGGATTCTGTTATACAAAAAAATGAAGGATTCTTTCACAGCACGCAACCCTGACTTGGCTTGCATTACACGCAATCGCGACCTTCCTCGATAGCGTGTGTTGTACGCAATACCGGGTTTTACTAAACAATGATATATTATTATAATAATATTATGAACTAGCCATTATGAATAGTATTAACTGAATTTTGAATTTTATAACATTATTATTCATCTTACACATTTTCTAGAACATGGTATAAGAACAAAATAAATTTTTCGGGTAAAATAAGTATTTTTCAAAAAATGCAGTTTTTCCGCCTTTTGATAGCGCACCCACTTTAAATGTAACAGCCCGAGATTTTATGAAAAATATTCTTTTTAATTTTATTAATGTCCTGTGTTGTAAGCTACACCAAAAGGAGCTTTCACAACACGCATCCTTGACTTGCCTTGCATTACACGCAATCGCAACCTTCCTCGATAGCGTGTGTAGTACGCAATACTGAGTTTCACGAAACAACGATATGCTATTAAAATATTATTAAAACTAGCCGTTATGAATAGTAATAACCACTTTTTGAAATTTTGTAAATTTTATTTTTCAAAATGGAATTCATTTTTAGATTCGGAGTATCGAATTTAGCCTAAGGTGAAATTTTGGTACTTTTCGGATAACTTTCATATTCTGATGAATAGTGAAAATTACTAAATTATAATTAAAAACAACTTTTTAATCGAAATAATTAATAGTTATAAATTATTAATTTGAGTGGTTTTAAAGTATATTTAGAATATATTTTTACAATTTAATACAATTTTGGTCATTGTTTGTAATTTCAGATTTAAACCAGACATAAACAAATGTCAATCTTTTGATAGATATTGTTTCTTAAAAACACGCTATTTGTTTTAACAGCGGGATTTAATTATAAAATTAATTAATGCAACTTCTATGTTATGAATTTGGTAAAATAGACTTAATTTTTGAATTCAGAATATGAAATATAGCTTAGGATGAAATTTTGGCATTTTTCTGAAAACCTTCAATTTTTGATGAATAATGAAACTACTAAGTGGTAGTTAAAAAAACTGAATTTTTCATAAAACTTAATTTTACCGTTTCTGTGAATGGAATTTCAAAAATCCGAGAGACACGGTTGATGTCAATATGTAAAATGTGGTTCAATGAGATGAAAATAATTTTTGGTGAATAGTAACTTTTTACTTTTTTTTACTGCGGTTAAAAGTAAATAGAGTAATTAAGGGTAAAAATGATATTAATATTACCCTAACACATGTCGTAATCCTATTGGACAAGTTTATCTCGACCAAAAACAACCTTAAGTGTAAAATATTATCATTTAGGCCCACTTGGATTAGATTAGGACATTTATTATTATTTAATTCAAAGAAGAGTTAAAAGAGCTAAAATCAAAGTTTATTTACTAAAAAATTTTTAATATAGGGTTATACATAAGATAAACTCGATTTTAAATATTCATTAGAAAGCTAAAAAGATTTACTACATAATTGTATTTTATTTGTAATTTTTAGACCTCAAATAATTTAATTTATTTATGACACAAAGATGATGCGGTAATTATCTTATTAATGAAATATTGACATAATTGATATTATAAATACCAAAATAAATGTAATTTTAGACTTTTTATGAATTCCACTAATTTTATAGGTTACTATGATATATTAGTGTTGATTTAATCAACTTGGTTCGAACATATAACTCTGTTTTGACTTTCAAAAAAATTATATATCAAATAGTGTCAAAATTGACACAAAATAGTTTTTAAATCAAATATTATATTATTAATTGTTATTTTATTCCTAAAAATCTAAGGTTCGGCCAAATGACTTATATAAGGATATATATATTAATAATAAACAATTTGGGGTTCGTTTGGCATGTTATAGTAAGTGTATTAACCATATAGTGAAAGAAAACAAAAACACACGGTAAAAGTTAAATTATTTAACTTAGAGTTAAATCTAATTGATAAGGTTAAAATAATACCCTAAACTTGTCTAAATACTATTGGATGATATTATTTGGACCCATCCCCACTTTATCTTCGAAATAAGACCATTTGGAACCATTATAAACCGATTTTGACTTTAATATAAAATAATATTTTGAGATATTCCTAAGGTGCCCCTCTCCTCCCTTATAAAAGGGCACCTCCTCCCCCTCCTCCTCACACAAATTTGAGCACTCAAGCTCGTCCAACCCCTGCCAAAATACCTTCTCCACTTTCCTAGAATAATCCTAGAGGTCCTGGTCTTCTTAAAAGACCAATATTAGTTCCCTAAGTGGAGGATTCAAAGAGGCGTTCCAAAGAAGAGGTAATATCCATTACCGATATTTTCAATTTCATTCTTCTTCAACTTCTTCTTCATTGGTTGTTTCATTATAAAGTAATAACATCAGTATTAATTACATACTGATATGTTATTATAAATATGAAACAACTCTAATTAACCTTCTATCCATCCTACGGAGAAAGGAAATCACCGCGCGTGCGTACGTACGGAATACCGTCTCCACGCCGTGGTGTACTCTATTTTCCGCCACCACCTTAATTGGATGGGTATAATGGTTTAATGAGTAACTATATATGATTATTATAAAGTGATATTGATACTGAAATAGTATACATACACTTCAACACAATTCCACGACCATGGGAACGATATCATCGCTCGTGCGTACGTACGGACTACCGTCTCCACGACGCGATGAGATTCATTCTCAATGATTAACCATTCATGAATGATTATAAAGTATATATAATAATTACTAATGAAATATATGACATAATAATGATACTGGAATTATTTATATGCATGTCATCTACTTAATTCCATTCAATTCAATAAGGAAACGAAAACAGCGTTCATGCGTACGTACGGACTACCGTCTCCATGAACGGTGTATTTCTTTCCATTTACTGATTTATTATATATGTATATTATGAATATATATATATATATCATGTTTTATATTCTGGAATTAAGTAATCATGATCTAAGTAATCATATTAATAATTACAAGTTAAAAACACGAACGACAAATAAGACGATTTTACCCAAAACGCTACTTTAACATGAATTTACAAAAGAACGGGTAATATAAAGTCATAAGTGGACCATATATGATATAATAACAATGAATATGATTCTGGAATAAGTCAATAACATGATTTAAATCATTATACAGGGGGTTCGGACACTTACAAAGCAAGTCGGACCTAAGGTAAGGGGAAATATCACAATCTCATTTTTATCCGAGATTGTTTATTCGTAAGTATTTACTGGGGTGTATTTTATCATCCACATCCATGTTTCATCAATATGTAATATTATTTCCATCCAACTAAAATTTTTTAAATCCATTTTTACCCTTCAGTGAGTTTTTAGTAAAAGATATGAAAGGAATGTTTTGTCGTTTTTTTATACGAGGTACTTTTTGACTTTTCCGACAAAAGTACGAAGAATGTTTTTTTTAACTTATACGGCACGAACGTATTTTTACGGTTTTATAAAGCCTTATTTTCATGATCCTTCCTCCAAAATATTTCATGACTATTTTCAATAAAATCTTTTTCTTTTAAAATTGCATGATGTTTTGTGAAAAGAAATTGATTTTGAAGAAAAAAGGATATTTTCCTCAAGAATTCAATTCAAGTGTTTTATCAAAATTATTTTTCATCTAAGATAATAAAGGGTTCTGTTTCTATCCATATTTTTACATTGATTTGACTATGTTGTGATGGAATTATGTTTATGAATTCCTTTATCTTATATGAATGGTTTTATGATGTCATGTTGTTTAAGAATCCCATTTTTATTACATGGGTTATGCAATGATGTATGATTTATGATTTTGTGGAACACATAAGAAAGGATTCATTATGAGATTGGTGGGACCTATATCTCCCTCTAATGCATTGGGTAAAGATTTTATATCTCATGAGATAGACATGGCTGGAATGGTAGGTTATACCGGTTCAGTGAAACAGGACTGAAACGAGGGTTACTCGATTCAGAAAGGGACTTTGTCCACTAAGATAGTCTTGGCAATGAGTCTTGACTAACAAGAAATGATTCTCTATGATTATGTGTGAATGCCACAAAGTTTCAAGTTTCATGTTATGATTATGGTGATTTCATTTTCACTTCCATGATTTATCCCATGTTATGAAATTATGCTCTCTTTTGCAGGTTATGATTTCCAAAATGTTATGTTCTTATGAATATGATGTGATTGATATTTCTTTTGTTTACCCTTACTGAGCATTTGAGCTCACCCTTTTATGTTTTCTTTTCCCCAGGATAAAAAGAAAGGTTCTAGGTAAAAAAAAGGGAAGATCTTTATGGGAGATACTGAAGATCTTTCACCACGATTAGAAGATTACGTTCCGAGTTTCCAAAGACACTAAACTATTACGATCCTTGTGTGTGTGTTTTTGTTATGTACCAAGTATTCCGCAAAAGTAATGTAATGTCCATGTACGTCAAGATACGGGTCTCTACAGTTGGTATCAGAGGAAAGGTTTAGTCAACCTTTGGAAACTAGGATGCGAGAACTTTAGTGAGATCCCTATAGATATTTATAAGGTTTGTCTAGGGATGTCCCTAAGGATAAGTATACGTATAGGATACAGTCCTATAACTATGGTAACGATCTTAGAATTTAACCTAAGAAGTTAGATATTGAGGATACTCCCACTTTATAATGTTGTTTTCCCTAGCATGATTTTTGCCTCTGACACTATTCTTTTTGGGTTTTAGAAAATGGCTGGAAACAAGGTGATTCACAATAATGGAGGATATGCTGGACAATGGAATGATTTTTTTCATGAGAAACCAAATGAAATGGGATTCGGAAGTCCAAACATCATTATTATGCCGAATCAGCAATCTCATAATATGATCAATAAAGTAAAATTTAGTAAGTTTCCTGACTCGGCTAATAAGAGAAAGATGGAGTTTCATGATGATCATAGAGGAAAGAAAGTTCAATTTCCCCTATGTAAATCATCTGGGAAGAGGCATCAAGGAGAATGTTTCAAGGGAACTGGAAGATGATTTGGGTGTGGAAAAGAAGGACACAAAGCAAGTAAGTGCAAAGGAAAAGGTTCGGTTAACACCATGGATGAGGATAATGGTATTGCTACGACATAAAAAATGGTTAAGTGTTTTAAATGTGGAATGTATGGGCATTATGCAAACAAATTCCCTAAGGGAAAGACTCATGAAGAAAATCAGTATGGTCATATGGGTAGTATTTATGTGGATGATGATGATGAGACTACAAATGATATGTGAGATGAAAGAATTATTGAAGCTCGGTCAATGGTTTAAGAATGTAGTGGAATGATTACATGTTTATCACGTGTAATGTTGTATAAGTAATCTCATGGTACTATGGAATAAAAAGAAATCTAAGGATTGTTACACTGTTGTCTTTCCTTGAGTTTTGAAAGTGGTACAAGTATCCATGAAAGGTTATTCAGATATTTTTGGAATGTAGATGATATGTGCATAATGAAGGGATAAGACGATAATGAGATGATTGATTGTATTCATGAGCTCATGATTGATATAAGGACTAAGTGATATCATGGTTTGAGTATATAGAATTTTGAGGATTTTAGTATGTGGAAGGTGTTAACTTTTAACTGCATTCATGTTTTCACAAAGGTATTCAAGAGAATACATGATTAAGGACTTTGAATGTTTGGAATGTAACCAACAAAACATATCTTATGATATATGGGAATTGACGATGGTATTAAATCTCTGGTAATCATTTTCACTATGTTATGAGAGTGGATTGCAGTATTATGGATAATCCTAAAGATTGGAATGGATTATGTTGGACAAAAGTTAGTATTGTTTAAGGATAGAAGTTTTCTCGATGTTATTGATGGGATGTTATAGTAATATAGTTTTAGAAAAGGACAACCTGCAGGACGGGCGGCAGCCCATCGCGTCGGACAAGGCTGTGGAAATCGAACCCACAACCGAAGTGCGACTGGCCTTTATCGCCTACCACTGGCCTACAGGAAGTCCCTGTTTAGTAGAAACTAGTTTTATTATATTAAGCAGTATGATATATGAAGTATAAGTCCATTTTAGGAACCATATATGATTAATCTCACTATAGACCGACTTATGTATATAATTTTTGCTAACCTTTTGTTTGAGACAGATAGAATGACCCGTCATTCTATCACATAATCTGCTAACACTTCACGAATAACAAATTCAACTTCATTTATTTAAGAGATGAAGTGGAAATTGTTCACGGCATGAACAACAGTGAGATTGTACCAAAATAAAGTAAGTATTTATTCTAATTCAAATTTTCAACTTTAGGGAAATGATCTTGAAAACCAAAAATGTTGTCCTAGTGATCTTATACTTGATGAATCAGATGGTACCTTATATCATCAAAAATCTATGGATTTGTGATTACTGGCTTTTCCATAGCCATGTTCTCTACCACTCTCCATCAGAACATGATGGTTATATTTCTCTTCCATATCCATGTTTTTACCTATGTGGAAACCCATCGATTAGTTTATTTGGGTAATCGTTACATTTCATACTTTAGTTTTTAAAGCCAAGTTTTGGTATTCCTTTTTACGATGTGGGTTTCTATTAAAGAAACTTTCAAATAGTAAACCATTTATAACCCCGACGAATTTCGAGGGCGAAATTCATTTTAAGGGGGGTAGAATGTAACAGCCCGAGATTTTATGAAAAATATTCTTTTTAATTTTATTAATGTCTTGTGTTGTAAGCTACACCAAAAGGAGCTTTCACAACACGCATCCTTGACTTGCCTTGCATTACACGCAATCGCAACCTTCCTCGATAGTGTGTGTAGTACGCAATACTGAGTTTCACGAAACAACGATATGCTATTAAAATATTATTAAAACTAGCCGTTATGAATAGTAATAACCACTTTTTGAAATTTTGTAAATTTTATTTTTCAAGATGGAATTCATTTTTAGATTCGGAGTATCGAATTTAGCCTAAGGTGAAATTTTGGTACTTTTCGGATAACTTTCATATTCTGATGAATAGTGAAAATTACTAAATTATAATTAAAAACAACTTTTTAATAGAAATAATTAATAGTTATAAATTATTAATTTGAGTGGTTTTAAAGTATATTTAGAATATATTTTTACAATTTAATACAATGTTGGTCATTGTTTGTAATTTCAGATTTAAACCAGACATAAACAAATGTCAATCTTTTGATAGATATTGTTTCTTAAAAACACGCTATTTGTTTTAACAGCGGGATTTAATTATAAAATTAATTAATGCAACTTCTATGTTATGAATTTGGTAAAATAGACTTCATTTTTGAATTCGGAATATGAAATATATCTTAGGATGAAATTTTGGCATTTTTCTGAAAACCTTCAATTTTTGATGAATAGTGAAACTACTAAGTGGTAGTTAAAAAAACTGAATTTTTCATAAAACTTAATTTTACCGTTTCTGTGAATGGAATTTCAAAAATCCGAGAGACACGGTTGATGTCAATATGTAAAATGTGGTTCAATGAGATGAAAATAATTTTGGTGAATAGTAACTTTTTACTTTTTTTTACTGCGGTTAAAAGTAAATAGGGTAATTAAGGGTAAAAATGATATTAATATTACCCTAACACATGTCCTAATCCTATTGGACAAGTTTATCTCGACCAAAAACAACCTTAAGTGTAAAATATTATCATTTAGGCCCACTTGGATTAGATTAGGACATTTATTATTATTTAATTCAAAGAAGAGTTAAAAGAGCTAAAATCAAAGTTTATTTACTAAAAAAAATTTAATATAGGGTTATACATAAGATAAATTCGATTGTAAATATTCATTAGAAAGCTAAAAAGCTTTCCTACATAATGGTATTTTATTTGTAATTTTTAGACCTCAAATAATTTAATTTATTTATGACACAAAGATGATGCGGTAATTATCTTATTAATGAAATATTGACATAATTGATATTATAAATACCACAATAAATGTAATTTTAGACTTTTTATGAATTCCACTAATTTTATAGGTTACTATGATATATTAGTGTTGATTGAATCAACTTGGTTCGAACATATAACTCTGTTTTGACTTTCAAAAAAATTATATATCAAATAGTGTCAAAATTGACACAAAATAGTTTTTAAATCAAATATTATATTATTAATTGTTATTTTATTCCTAAAAATATAAGGTTCGGCCAAATGACTTAGATAAGGATATATATATATTAATAATAAACAATTTGGGGTTCGTTTGGCATGTTATAGTAAGTGTATTAACCATATAGTGAAAGAAAACAAAAACACACGGTAAAAGTTAAATTTTTTAACTTAGAGTTAAATATAATTGATAAGGTTAAAATAATACCCTAAACTTGTCTAAATCCTATTGTATGATAGGATTTCGACCCATCCCCACTTTATCTTCTAAATAAGACCCTTTGGAACCATTATAAACCGATTTTGACTTTAATATAAAATAATATTTTGAGATATTCCTAAGGTGCCCCTCTCCTCCCTTATAAAAGGGCACCTCCTCCCCCTCCTCCTCACACAAATTTGAGCACTCAAGCTCGGCCAACCCCTGCCAAAATACCTTCTCCACTTTCCTAGAATAATCCTAGAGGTCCTGGTCTTCTTCAAAGACCAATATTAGTTCCCTAAGTGGAGGATTCAAAGAGGCGTTCCAAAGAAGAGGTAATATCCATTACCGATCTTTTCAATTTCATTCTTCTTCAACTTATTCTTCTTTGGTTGTTTCATTATAAAGTAATAACATCAGTATTAATTACATACTGATATGTTATTATAAATATGAAACAACTCTAATTAACCTTCTATCCATCCTACGGAGAAAGGAAATCACCGCGCGTGCGTACGTACGGAATACCGTCTCCACGCCGTGGTGTACTCTATTTTCCGCCACCACCTTAATTGGATGGGTATAATGGTTTAATGAGTAACTATATATGATTATTATAAAGTGATATTGATACTGAAATAGTATACATACACTTCAACACAATTCCACGACCATGGGAACGATATCATCGCTCGTGCGTACGTACGGACTACCGTCTCCACGACGCGATGAGATTAATTCTCAATGATTAACCATTAATGAATGATTATAAATTATATATAATAATTACTAATGAAATATATGACATAATAATGATACTGGAATTATTTATATGCATGCCATCTACTTAATTCCATTCAATTCAATAAGGAAACGAAAACAGCGTTCATGCGTACGTACGGACTACCGTCTCCATGAACGGTGTATTTCTTTCCATTTACTGATTTATTATATATGTATATTATGAATATATATATATATATATATCATGTTTTATATTCTGGAATTAAGTAATCATGATCTAAGTAATCATATTAATAATTACAAGTTAAAAACACGAACGACAAATAAGACGATTTTACCCAAAACGCTACTTTAACATGAATTTACAAAAGAACGGGTAATATAAAGTCATAAGTGGACCATATATGATATAATAACAATGAATATGATTCTGGAATAAGTCAATAACATGATTTAAATCATTATACAGGGGGTTCGGACACTTACAAAGCAAGTCGGACCTAAGGTAAGGGGAAATATCACAATCTCATTTTTATCCGAGATTGTTTATTCATAAGTATTTACTGGGGTGTATTTTATCATCCACATCCATGTTTCATCAATATGTAATATTATTTCCATCCAACTAAAATTTTTTAAATCCATTTTTACCCTTCGGTGAGTTTTTAGTAAAAGATATGAAAGGAATGTTTTTTCGTTTCTTTATACGAGGTACTTTTTGACTTTTCCGACAAAAGTACGAAGAATGTTTTTTTTAACTTATACGGCACGAACGGATTTTTACGGTTTTATAAAGCCTTATTTTCATGAACCTTCCTCCAAAATATTTCATGACTATTTTCAATAAAATCTTTTTCTTTTAAAATTGCATGATGTTTTGTGAAAAGAAATTGATTTTGAAGAAAAAAGGATATTTTCCTCAAGAATTCAATTCAAGTGTTTTATCAAAATTATTTTTCATCTAAGATAATAAAGGGTTCTGTTTCTATCCATATTTTTACATTGATTTGACTATGTTGTGATGGAATTATGTTTATGAATTCCTTTATCTTATATGAATGGTTTTATGATGTCATGTTGTTTAAGAATCCCATTTTTATTACATGGGTTATGCAATGATGTATGATTTATGATTTTGTGGCACACATAA
The DNA here is from genome assembly GCA_963277665.1 of Viscum album. Classification (NCBI taxonomy): domain Eukaryota; kingdom Viridiplantae; phylum Streptophyta; class Magnoliopsida; order Santalales; family Viscaceae; genus Viscum; species Viscum album. The sequence goes on from OY728125.1 coordinate 230,390,876, forward strand.
GAAAGGATTCATTATGAGATGGGTGGGACCTATATCTCCCTCTAATGCATTGGGTAAAGATTTTATATCTCATGAGATAGACATGGCTGGAATGGTAGGTTATACCGGTTCAGTGAAACGGGACTGAAACGAGGGTTACTCGATTCAGAAAGGGACTTTGTCCACTAAGATAGTCTTGGCAATGAGTCTTGACTAACAAGAAATGATTCTCTATGATTATGTGTGAATGCCACAAAGTTTCAAGTTTCATGTTATGATTATGGTGATTTCATTTTCACTTCCATGATTTATCCCATGTTATGAAATTATGCTCTCTTTTGCAGGTTATGATTTCCAAAATGTTATGTTCTTATGAATATGATGTGATTGATATTTCTTTTGTTTACCCTTACTGAGCATTTGAGCTCACCCTTTTATGTTTTCTTTTCCCCAGGATAAAAAGAAAGGTTCTAGGTAAAAAAAAGGGAAGATCTTTATGGGAGATACTGAAGATCTTTCACCACGATTAGAAGATTACGTTCCGAGTTTCCAAAGACACTAAACTATTACGATCCTTGTGTGTGTGTTTTTGTTATGTACCAAGTATTCCGCAAAAGTAATGTAATGTACATGTACGTCAAGATACGGGTCTCTACATTAAATCTAGTTTTTTGCATGTTTATAAGTTCAATTTGAAAAAATAAAATTCTTCTTTGGAATCAAGAAAAAAAATTTACTTTGGGTTATTTTTTCGTATTATTCTGGTAACTTTTATATTTTGATGAATAGTAAAACACGCTATATTTTAATGAAAAACAACTTTTTTCATCGTAATAATTTATATGGGTAAATTATAATATTAAATGGTTTTAATGTATAAATAGAATATAATTTTACCATTTAATATAATGTATGTCATTAGCATTGATTTTACATTGAATTCGTAGGTTAAATCAATTCAATCTTTTGCAATGTTTTAAACAGAAACCGGTTTTCATTCGACAAGGGGATTAATTTTAATTTAATTTCAGAAACTTCTGTGTATTGAATTTGAAAAAATGGATTCCATATTTGGAATCAGTGGGTCCAAATTATGTTAATAGGCTTTTTTTTTATTTTTGGTATTTATGAATAGTAACTACGGTAAATTTTATTTACCATAGTTAAAGGTAAATTGGGTAATTAAGGGTAAATATAATATTATAAAATTACCCTAACACATGCCCAAATTCAATTGGATGGATAAAAGTAAACACATATCAACTAAGGGTCGGATTAGATTCATTTTATGGACTTTTGACCACGAAAATAATTTATTTATTATTAAAACCAAAGAAAGTGACAACATGTCACTATCTTAAATCTTATAAATATAATAATTTTAATTTAGTGATAAACATCATAAAACATCAAAAATGAATAGTCTCCAGAACTCTAATAAAATTATCTACAACATGATATTTTATTTATAATTTTTAGTGATTAAATAATTGTCATTAATGGTGATACATCAATGATACAGAAATTATTTATTAAGTGGAAAATAAGTAATATAGTTTTTATTGAAATACTAATACCCATTAAAAGGCCCACAGACCTTACCAAAACTTATTGGTAGTATATATATACACCTTAATCATCCAATGACCTAATATATAACCGTTTGGATCCTTATAAAAGTGATTATGACACTTATATTATTTTATTTTAAATGATGCCAAAGTTGTCACCTTCATAATTTAATAAATATAACAATTTAAATATTGTAATTTTAAGATGATATATTCTATTGAAAGTATTATTGTGAAAGTTAATAGATTTATCTTCATTATAGGATTTTATTTTAAATTTTTATGCAACAAATCAGTATATTAAATAATTATACAAAAATGTTGTAGTAATTATTTTATTAATAGATAAACCAAATAAATGGTGTTAAAAATAATAAAATAAATATTATATGAACTATTTAATGTGATACACTAATTTTATAGATACATATGACCTTTTCTGAATCTATTAAATCTTTTAGTTAAAACATATCTTCTATATATATTTTATTTAAATTCAAATAAATGAATAGTGTCAAAATTGACACTATTGTTATTTTATAAAAATAACATATTATAAAATTGTTTAAAAATCACAAAAATATTTAAAAATTATAAATTTAAATTTATATGGTCTATAATGTTATAAAGTAAACAAATATGGAAAATTCACAACAAATAAGTAATTATTTGTTATAATTTAAAATTTATAATTTTATTACCACAAATAAACTTAAATAGATTAAATAAGGATAAATCAAAATTATAAGGTCTAAAATAAGATCCAAACATATCTAAATTTGATTGATTGATGATATTACAACCCTATATCATCTAAGATTCGAATATGAGTCATTTTTGGAGGTTTTTAAGTGGGGTTATATTTATTATAAATTAATATTTTTAAGAATTCCAAAGGTGCCCCTCTCCTCCCTTATAAAAGGGCACCTCCTCCCTATCCTCCTCATACCAATTTGAGCCTTCAAGCTCGGCCAAACCCTGCCAAATTATCTTCTACACTTCCCTAGAAACATCCTAGAGGTTCTGTTCTACTTTAAAGACCAATCTCAGTGCCCTAAGAGGAGGTTTCAAAGAGGCGTATCGAAGAAGAGGTAATTTCTTCTCCCGATTCTTTCATGATTATTTCTTCTTAAACTTCTTCTTCTTTAGTTGTTTCATTATAAATTAATAACATCAATATCACTAATATACTTATTTGTTATTATAAATATGAAACAACCCCATTTCACCTTCTATCCATCCTACGGAAAACAAAATCACCGCGCGTGCGTACGTACGGAATACCGTCTCCACGCCGTGGTGTAATCTGTTTTTCCACCAACACCTTACATGGATGGGTATAATGGTGTAAAGAATAACTATACATAGTTATTATAACATCATACTGATTCTGATATATTGTATCATCCACTCCAATTCAATTCAATAATTATGGAAATGATATCATCGCTCGTGCGTACGTACGGACTACCGTCTCCACGACGCGATGAGATTCATTTGCCATGTTAACCATTTATGAATGATTATAAAGTATATATAAGAAATAATAATGAAATATATGACATTATAAAGCTACTGGATTTATGTATATAAGTATTTCATCAACTTAATTCCATTCAACTCAATAAGGAAACTAAAACAGCGTTCATGCATACGTACGACCTACCGTCTCCATGAATGGTGTATTTCTTTCCATTTATCGATCTATTATATATATGTATATTCTGAATATATATTATATATTAATCATGTTTCATATTCTGGAATTATGTAATCATGATCTAAGTAATCATATGAATAATTACAAGTCAAAACACGGACGACAAATGAAACGATTTTACCCAAAATACTCTTTAACATGGAATTTACAAAAGAACGGGTAATATAAAGTCATAAGTGAACCATATATGATATCATAAAAATGAATATGATTATTTAATAAGTCAATGACATTATTTAAATCAGTATATAGGAGTTTCGGATATATACGAAGCATATCGGACATAAGGTAAGGGATAATTTTTCAAATCTCATTTTTATCCGAGATTGCATATTCGTAAGTATTTACTGGGGATATTTCTATCATCCATGTACATGTTTTATAAAAGTGTTTTCATGTATGTTTAAAGTTTTTTTACCCATTTTTTACTTTTACTACATGGTATGTAAGGAATATTTCTTTTTTTTACGTTACGAGGTACTTTTTTACTTTTCTGACAAAAGTACGAGAAGAATTTTTTTTTAACTTATACGGCACGAACGGAATTTTACAGTTTTATAAAGCCTTATTTTCATGAAGCTTCCTCCAAAATATTTCATTACTATTTTCAAAAAAAATCCATTTATTTTAAAATTTCATGACATTTTGTGAAAAGAGAATGATTTTGAATAATTAAGGATATTTTCCTCAAGAATTCATTTCAAGTGTTTTATCAAAACCATTTTCCATCTAAGATGACATTATTTCATATGTGTATGTTTCAAGTTTAATTTCTCTATGATTTACATGGTTTCACTTTTCTTATGATGAAATGTCCATTTGTTTTATATGGATTATGAGATGATGGGATGATGTTTATGAAACCCATTTTATTCTTTGGGTTATGATGAATGTTTTAAGTTTATTTTGTGGCACAAGTAAGAATGATTTCATTATGAGATGGGTGGGACCTATATCTCTCTCTAATGCATTGGGTAAATATTTATATCTCATGAGATAGACATGGCTGGAACGGCAGGTTAAACCGGTTCAGTAAAACAGGACTGAAATGAGGAGTGAACTCGATTTAGAATGGGACTTTGTCCACTAAGATGGTCTTGGAAGCAATGCCTTGGCTACTATGGAAATCATTACATGTGCTTAATGTATGCCACAATTACATGTTTTATTCCCATGCTATTTTATCATGGTTTACGTTCCATTATGATCTATGCCTTATGTACTTCCATGTTTTATGTCGTTGGTCAAGATTTTAATGTTTAAACATTATGTTCATGTTTTTAAGTTCCAATGTATATGGTATGTTTTATTTTATCCATTATTACCCTTACTGAGCATTTGAGCTCACCATTTTTATGTTTTATTTTCCCCCAGGATAAAAAGAAAGGTTTTAGGTCAGGAAAAAAAAAGTGGAAGATCTTTATGGGAGATGTTGAAGATCTTTTACCACGATTAGAAGATTACGTTCCAAGTTTCCAAAGACACTAAACTATTACGGTCCTTGTGTGTCTTTTTTTGTTATGTATTAAGTATTCTGCAAAAGTAATGTAATGTCCACGTACGTCAAGCTTCGGGTCTCTACAGCCAACATCCATGGGTTAGACGTCTTTGCTCTTTACTCTGCTTCAAGCTTATCCCGTGCTTTTTCAGATCACACACTGCTGCTGGTTGACCTCAAATGTGGGATCCAGGAACCCAAATCCTTCATGTATTTGTTTAAATGGCATAGTGTGGAGGGTTTTCTTCAAATGATAAGAAATTCATGGGAATGTGGGATTGAAGGGAGGGCTTGGATTGGGCTTGCTGGGCGGCTGAAGCGACTTAAGTCTGATATTTCTCTCTGGATTTCTAATAATCCAATTGAGGATAGTTCTGTGGCTTCTATTTAGATGGAAATCGATACTTTGGAGGATCAACTTTAGAGGAGTCGGGATGAGGGCATTTTCATTAGGTTTTGTGATAAACGTAGCTTCCTTGCCAAGAGGGTGTTGGAGATTGAAATAGATTACAGGCTACGCTCTAGAGTTAGATGGCTCAAAGAGGGTGATCGCAACACCGCTTTTTTTCATGCTTGTTTAAAGGAGCGAAAAAATATAAAACTCAACATTAAACTTGAGGATGGTTCTTGCACCTCTGATGTCAATATAGCAGGTCGGTTGTCCTTGGATTACTTTGAGAAGTTACTGGCAAGAGATATATGAGGTGACTGGATGAATGGTGTCCCCATAGGGTATCAGGAGGATTTCTTGGTAGCTATTCCTAGCAGTCTTGAGGTAGAGGACAACAAAATCCTCATGACCATTCTAGAAAGTGATGAGGTTTGGGGTACTATCTGCAGTATGTCATTAGACAGTGCTCCTGGCCCAGACAGTTTTCCAGGGAGTTTCTTTGTGGCGGATTGGGAGTTTGTGGGGGTCCATGTTACTGAGGCCATCCAAGATTTATTTCAGGGAGGTGCCATTAACAGGAGCTCATGTTCATCCAGGGTTTTTCTGCTACCAAAAATCAAAGACCCTTCATCCATTGATCATTTTAGACCTATTTGATTATGCAACATTTCTTACATGATTTCGGCAAGTCAGATGGCTTGGAGATTGAACAAGATTATACCAAAAGTGATCTCTCAGAAACAACACAGTTTTATCAAGGGAAGAGGCATTCAGGGGGCGATCGGAATTGCCAAAGAAGTGGTGGGAGACATTAATAAAAGGGTGATTGGTTCCAACATCATCATCCAAGTGGATATGGACAAGGCTTATGAAAAAATGAATTGGAGATTTATTATTCAGGTCATGAGAGGTATGGGTTTCTCTGAATGGGTGTGTGACCTATGCTTTCGTTGCTATTAATCGCCATTGCTATCCATCTCCTTTATGGGTAAGGGATTTAGCTATTTCAAAAGTGTGCGGGGAGTGAGACAGGGGGACCCTTTGTCCCCCATTATATTTATTATTGCTCAGGAGGCCCTATCACAGAATTTACCCAGATGCTTGGAGGAAATAAAGATTCTCCCTTATCATAGAAAAGCTTCGATTGGATCCCTGTCTCATCTTATGTTTGCTGATGATGTTTTTATTTTCTTAAATGCCAGGAGATCTTCCATTTTTCATTTTATGGGAATTATGGAAACCTATGGTTTCTTAAGTTGCCAGCGTATCAATGCGAGGAAGAGCAACGTTTTTATTTCATCTAAATGTTCAAGAAGGAGAGCTCGGGATATTCAGAATATTCTCATAATTCAGAGGAATAAATTTCCAATGATCTATCTGGGGGCTCATATTTCTAAGGGGCTGTTTAAAAAATAAGTTTTTGAGGATATTATTAATAGAATGTTGGGAAGAGTTTTAAGCTGGAAGAGAAGATTTGTTTCCTTTGGGGGTCAGGTCACCTTGATTAACAGTGTGCTTTCTTCAATCCCAATGCACATAATGTATGTGATTTCACCTCCAAAAGGTATTATTTCTTTGATGGAGAAGATAGTGAACTATTTTCTTTGGGATGCCAACTCCATAGGAAAGGCTCATTGGGATTCATGGAATCGTCTTGCTAAACCAATCGAGGATGGTGGAGTTGGTCTCAGGGACATATCCCTAACTATTCCATCCATGCAAGCCTGCATGGCATGGGATTTTATGGTTGGTGATTCGCTGTGGGCCAAAGTTCTCAGAAGCAAATATGGACAGCATTGGGAGAGGTAGGACAAGCAGAAATTGTCCAGTCTAGTGAAGAATGTGTTGCATCACCTGGAGATTCTTTAGGAAAACGCATGCTGGGTGGTTGGGAGAGGGAAGATCAGTTTATGGAATGAAAATTTGGTTGGGGAGAATCTCTTTTTTCTGGGCTGTCCAGTTCCAGATATTACCATCAAAGAGGCTTCTCCCTTTCCCAGATTTTTGGATTCTATTCTTAGCACAGAGCAGAGGGCCCTTTACCAGGAGATAATGTTTAATGAGGAGGATGACCGGGTCTATTTTACACCATCTGGTTCTGGTTTTTTCAGAGGACTTGAATTCAGAACTCTAATTTATCTGGGAGGGGCTCGCGATGAGTGTGCGGATCGGCTATGGTGCAAAGAGGCTCCTATGAAGTTTAATTTTATGGTATGGAGAGTCTGGAATAACGCCTTTCCAACAAAGGATAATGTCCAGCGGAGAGGGATTTCCACGGCCTCGTGCTGTTATTGCTGCACTAAGTCATAGGCTGAATCAGCCTACCATTTATTCATGCAAAGTGAATGGGCCAACTATCTATGGCTTCTTATGGGTAACTGGGGCTGTCAAAATTCTTCTTTCTCTTCCCTGCAGGATTTTTTTTGCTGGCTGGTTTATGGGTGCAGGGAGTCAAGATATGGAATTCAAGAGTCGCAGCATTATTGTGCTTGCCATCTTCTGGACGCTGTGGGAGGCTCCGAACAAGGAGAGAACGGAGTTGTGGCCTTAGAATACTTTCCTGAATGTTAGATTGAAGGGGATGGTTCATGAGTTGGCTGTTATGGTGAAAGGCGGACAACAGTAGTCTTTGATTTGCAGGTTGCTGAATGGGACTCCTGACTCATCCAGTACACAGGGCAGCTGGATCTGATGGGATCCATCGAGGTTCAGATACAAGCTTAATGTGGATGGGTCATGTTTAAATGGTCAAATGCGTGGGGGGGGGGGGGGGGGTTGGTGCGAGATGAGTACGGTTCTGTGTTGTTCACCTTCAGCAGCTTCTATGGGCTGGGAAATTCACTAGGTGTGGAACTCAAGGCTATCCAAACAGGTATCAAGCTCTGCAAAGACATCAATTTGATGTGTTGTGAGGTGGAGTCAGATTCTGAAATCGTGTTAAGAGCTATCAATGGACAGGTGGACCCTCCTTGGGATCTAATTTATTTAGTTCGTAGTTTCATATTGGAGCTCGGATAGGTTTTCTTGGTTCGTCAGGTGAAAAGGGAGGCTAACTTCACGGCAGACGCACTTTCTCGGGGAGGCATTCCGGAGGTCCCGTTAATTGTTTTTTCTAGTTTGGGAACTTTTCCCCAGGAGTGCAATAATTTTGTGCGGGGGGATGCACTTGGGCTGCACCACTTTCGACCCCCGTGACATGATTTACATTATGGGCAGTTGCCCAGTTTTCTAATAATAAAATAAAAAGACAATTATCGATCTATTTTCTGGTGATATGTTTTTTTAACTTGTTGCTGAGAGTGACAAGAGAGTGTGGATTCTAGGATCATAGTATGATGGTCGATATACAGGTCCATGTGAGATACTTAATATGAATTTGAAATGTTATTTAAGTTGGAAAATATTTTAAAAAAAACAATAAAAAGGAAAATTTTGGTGAAATTGATGAAAACATGATTTTGATTAATTAATATATTAACAAAAACATTTATTCAATATTTTCCCAAGTAATTTATTGGTGGATCCCTAATTAATTAACAAATTTTTTGTTAAATTTCATGTTCCACTATTTTTATATTATGATCCTTGGAGTTTTTATCTTGATATATGAAAATCTTATAGAGTGTACATTTTGAATATGAGGTGTTTTGTATTGGGATATGCATAGGAGCTTCTAGGTTGTGGTGATGTGATTATAAAAGAGGTCTCAGTTAGTGGCAAACCCATGATGATATTGATATAGTAGCAGTGATGCTGGTGGTGGATGTTGATGTGGCTCTGTCAGGAGTGAATAGAGGGAGAAATTAGGGTTATGGTTTGTAAATAATATATATGGGATAAGGGTTATGTGTTTCATCATATAAGAGTTTTGGGGTTGTGTACTCGGTGTATGGAATGATACACCTTTAGATGATATAATTATAAGAAGTTTCTATAGATGTTGGAGAAATGATAAATATAGGGGAAATTCAGTGATGGATTTGTGAAATGTGTCCTTAAGTATGTTGGGAATGAGGGAATAGTGGGGGAATCATTGAGAGATTTTTAGACTTCTAGAGTTGGGTAGGTTGTTTTTTTGAACAATATTTAAATTTAATAACATGATTTATCGTTTTAATTTTTCAGGAACATATTATTATAGCTTGAGAAATTTGATTCCATGTGAGGCATGGAGAGTAGAGTAGTGAGATAATGTAACCTAATTAGAAAAATTTTATGGTAATGTATATAGTTCAGGGATACTAGGTTTTGAATAACCTTTGGATGTAGGATTTTTTATTTTAAAAAGATAAATAGATGAATATGAAGTTTCTATGGGAAATTATAGCATGGTTTAGAAACGTCACCATTAGATAGTGGCTCAGAGTGACTACCATGGGTGAGGTAACATTTTAGATATATATCACATTTGGTTTTTAGTTCATAGAGATGTATATTTTTTTATGTCTATTGGATTCCCATAAAAATCATGGTAGATTATTGTGGGATTATGAGGCATACATATGAATTATGGGTAAAATATATAGAGGGTGGACTGGTTAAATGAATAGAAGATAGTCATCTTGATGGTTCATAAATGGGATATGAGTCTTCTATTCATTTTTATATTTTTGGATGAAGGGAATTATAATCAAGGATAATCATCGATAAGGATTGGGTTTGTCAGGAACTCTAGGGTAGAGGAGTTTTATAGAATAGGGTTTACTTTTGAATTTGTGAGATAGTGGGTGGGGGATACTATAATTATTTTTAGTAGGTTCTATGGACATGTTTAGTGTAAACTATTATGATGGAGTGTATCATTGACCATTAATTATGGTTGAGGGTTATCTAAATCAAGAATGGGATATTTGGTTCATTTGGTATTGTGCGACCTGAACACATAGATCATGGGTCGATGTTGTTGGATTTTCTGAACAATGATTAGGTGAGGGAAATCTAGATATGATGTCTTTTTTCTATATTTATAACAATGGTATCATGGCATTAAGAATCTTAGAGTGGGAAATGACCCACTAACTCTTTATTTGTGACTCTGACATCATGTGGGTATAGGTTGATTTCAGGTATAGGGGAATGCAATTTGATGTTGGTAAGATGATGAATTTGTAAATTATTTGGATAGAAGTAAGGTGAACCGTATATAGGATCTTGATATCTTGAGAATTCATCTATATCAGTTGCTACCATCATTATATTCAGTGACTAATATGGGATGTGTTTATATTAGTAGGTCTGGTGGAGATCCGGTGTGACGTCATATCATCGAGGTGGGGAATAATTTTATGGATCGAGTGTCTTCATTGGTTTGGAACAGTATTGGTTTTGAGTAAATTTGTTCGTGGGGATATTTATGGTCACTTATGTATGTAATTGGGTAAAATATGGTGGTTTTTTCATCAAATATATCACATGAATGGTGAGTCATGTGTTTTATATACCATTTTTGTATTTTTTGTGACAATAAAAAAAAATTCCAAATTATGTTCCAACAAGATGGATCTATGATGAATTAAAGTTTATCAATAGTGAGACCATTATATTTTAAATGGTTGGATTCATGATTAGAGTAATATCTAGGTTTCTTTATTGGGATGAGGCTCCAAATGCTAGGAAGTTTGTAAATACTTATGTCATTTGAGGTTAGTGATTTTTATTGGGATTTTTAATCTGAAATTGTAATGTATATGGAATTTATATATTACGGATTTATAGTGGAATTAAAAGATTTTAAGCATCACTATGGGTGTATTTTGATGTATTTTGGTTGTTTTGGAAGGAGTAGGTGGTGTCTTAGGTGTTCAGGGATGGGAAGGGTCAGATAGTGAAAGAAATATTTTCTAAATTCTCCACAGTGTACTTGTTAATGGTCTATAAGGTACCCAATGTTTTGGGTAGTGGCCTTGTAGGTTTGTAAGACCCATATTTCATCCAGTGGGTGTTTATTAGGTGGGAAATGGATAATTGGATACCAAATATTGGTTGATCATGTACCTAGTGGTTTCTCATCTTATTCTTTAAATAGAGAAATAGAAATGTAATAAATTAATTTCCCCAATTTGGAACCCGTTTATGATTATTATTGACTGTTCAGTTGATCCAAGGAGAGGTCCACCCCTCTCCATCTATTCCTTTTTTTCTCAATGGATCCAAGGTGTTCTGAGAAAGTTTCTTCACTCTGAATCCATGTGTTACTTCACCATTATTCCTTTATTATTATTCACTCTTTTTATCTCTTATTTGTTATTTTCTAAGATTAATTTTTTTAAAATATTTTAATATATAATTATATAATCACATCTATGAGATATAGGTTAGCCTTTTAGTGGATTGAGGATGTATATAAACAGTAAATTTTGTATGTTTCTCATTGATTTTTTTGGAAGTATGCAACTCAATAAATTTTTATTCAATATTCACGTAATTTTATTCAATTTAGAAATTATATAGATATTAAATAACTGATATTTTATTCATAATAGTGCCTAGAGAAATCTATGAGTTTATGGAATTATGTTTCATGATTTTATAACTATGGAAGGCCACATAGTGATATTTTATTGATTATTTCTCTTTATATTAAATTGTGAAAATAATTATAAATGTAACCAATTATTGTTTTTTTATTGTGTGGTATTATATAGGGTCTTGGAATCACCAAAATAATTGTTTTTACCCTAGGACAGGCATTATGGATCTGGGTTTATGGGTGGTAACTCCATTATGATGGTTGGTGATCACTTTTAAAAAAAATGTATGTGTTCCTGGAAGTGAATTTCTTTTCTGTTACATGGGTTGGATCATATTAATAACTGAAGTTGTAGGTTGAGTTTGGAATATTGGGATATGATTTTTTAATTATTTAGAGTTTTTATGTATGCCATTCATAATTTGGCATTTTGGGGATGTTCAGTTGTTATGCTACCAGGGGTGTGATATATAGTAAAGCTTAAGGGCACTCTGAGTGGTCTTATCTCAAGAGATAATCTATGTATGAAATGGATTGATCCTTTTTTAGTATTTTTAGGAGGTTAAAAGTGGTTATACCATGAGTAATTAACTAATTGGTCTTATCATTAAAAGTTTTATGTTAAAGGATATGGGAGTAGTCCTCTATCCTTGAAAATCCTTAGAGTAAGAGGTGTGGGATTCTAAGAATAGACCTAGAAGCCTCTAGTAATACATGGGTCTTGGTATATCACTATTTTTATATCATATAAGAGGATATCCAATATCTTAAGTTGTGGATAGTAAAACTTGGGGGATGTAAAGTAAAGGAATGATCTCTCCTATTAATGGGTCTATTAAGAGTGTAGATTGGGATGATTATATTTTTTTTGGATAGTTAGTCGTAGGCAATGTGAGGATTTCATAGTATAGAATGTGGTATGTATATGTGTTGAAAACGTGATATTTATGAGTATGGATGTATCACATGGTATTTGTTGGATCTGGGACTGAGAATCTAGTGAGACACGTTAGGATATCGTCAGGTTATGAACATGTAAATGGGTTAGGGTTATGGTTAAATTTTGATTTAAGGAATGGTATTATGAAGTTTATCTTTTCTTGAGTGAGTGGATTAGTTTTTTGGTGTGGAAAAGTGTGAACTATAGGTAATTATAGATGATTTTAATTTTAATTAGGGCATTTTATCACTATCAATGGTGTATATAAATGAATTAGTTTGATGGCTGTGGATAATCATATTTGATAGTTTGGTTATATTTTGTTTCACATGCCACCCTCAATTAGAGATCTACATGGAAATGCTTATGTGTCTTGCTAAGGGCTAGGCTATGGGATTTCCAAAAGATTAATTTTTTCCTTAATATTATACTCTAACCATGTTGTGACGAATTTTTCTTAGGTTAACATATAGGATGTAGTCTAAGACCACTACTTGAGTTAGAGTGTGATGGTTTTTAATATGATATGGGATGTGTTATGTAACAAGGTATAAGACCTCACCCTGAGTGAGATGTTGATGATATGTGATATGGTATGAGATGATGTACATGATTCAATGTATTACTTCAATGAGAATCAGAGGGTAGAGGTAAGTGATGTAATGTTTGTCTGACTATGAGTCCATATCATTGGTGAGAGAACAGAGATATGAGATTTGGTAAAATATATTTCATGACACAACACCTTGAGTGAGAAGGAAGCAATATATGATTTGATAAGATATTGGGACTTTTTATGAGACCATAGAATGATTGAGAGGTTAGTGGGATTGATTATATTATAAGAACATACCCCCAAGTTATTGGCTATGGGTTGAGGATTGTATAATTTGATTAATTTTCTTTAAAAATTGTCCAATCAATCTGAGGTCCTGAATTAAAGGGTAGAAATTACTACATGTTGACTGAGAATTATTTTTAACATCTTGTATCTGATTGTGCTAATTAACTTCTTTTATATTAATATACTGTATATGATGGAATATATGAGGGTCACTAGGTGATACCCTTCTAGGTTTTATGGTCACACCCTACAAGAGAATCTCAGTTCACATGTTGATCCATGTTCAACATTAAGTGATATATAGTATGTGGATATAGTAGGAGATTTTGGATGGATATTAAGTGAGTATTTAGGGGTGGGACCTAGGTTATATAGTTGTGTCTCACCTTCATTTGTTTTCTATTTATTATATGTTTATTTTCTTATTGTTTGTTTCTTGTTTATATGTATAAGTATAATATGATTCAATTTGAAATAGCATGTTGTTTTTTAATTATTATAGATTGTAATAATTTGGCTATAATTACATTCACTCACTCTGATTTATGATGATATTTTGTTCTTTAACTATTATTATATGTGATCGTATCGAGAGTATGAACTCCCAAAATTACTATAATACTCTCACTATTTGTTAAAAACATATATTATATGGTTTGGTGGGATTGTGTCCTTCTAGTGATCAAGATAGAGTGTCATATAGGAAATTTTAGTCAGCATATTTACAAAAAAAATTGAAAAATATATATAACATAAAAATTTTACTAAAGAACATGTTTAATTTTAAAAGACAGAACATCATCTATGCAGAACAACAATCATTAATATATTATAAATCATAAAAAATTATCAAATATAAGTGGAAATTAAAATATTAAAAAAACCAAAAACATATAACCCAAATTAAAAAATTATTAAAAATAAAATATATTATAAATGGTGACAGAATATCATTGTATCCATAGAAGATAAATCAGTTAGTAAAAAATAAAATGTTCTCTATTAAAAATAATATAAGGACATAACATTTTCAAAATAAATTTTATTTTCATGAGAAAAAATATATGAAAACTGATACTTCTATTTTCCATATATATTTTTATTCAGTTAAATATATGTTTAAAACTGAAATATGATGATTTAATAGGAAATTAATTTTTGATTTCATTATTTTATGTGTTTTTATGATAGGACTATGGTTGGATATAATCAAACACTTTGATCATAGGGTGATTTAAACTATTAGTATTTTCATGTGATCACATATTTATAATATTAATTTTTAAATATTTCACCAAATGTTTTTGATATCAAATGAAAACCTACATGATTAAGGTAATTGATTAATGATTACTAAATTTGTTTATTTAACTTCAATTATGATCAGGTCTTAAGGGATTATGGTTATTTAAATTCATTTGTCCATGAAGAATTGAGATGATAGGGTAGATTGATCTGAATTCACCGTATTCATATCAATGAAATATATAGATTGAATATATTTTTTGTGATTATTTTATAAGTGAATTTGGATAATATATTTAGTAGAACCACTATGGGAAACGTGTTCCCCTCTCTTAGATCATTCTGTATGCATTTATATCACTTTTTTTCAATTCATCAGTTTTGAAAATTAATTTAGGATTAATTTTTGTGTCTCAATCCTAATAGGATCATGATGACCATACACTATTTTCAATAGTGTCCATTTCACTTCCCTATTACATGTTGGATTGACCCTTTACTTCTACTATTTTATGCCTTAGTTTTTAGTGTGTTTAAAAAACTATAAATTAATAAATTTTTGTACTGTGGTGAGGTAAGGATGCTTTGATAGAATATAAAAACCCTTATATAAGCACTTAAAATTTTTTTAAATGTTTAAATAATGTTATTTAAGGACATTCAGACATTTTTTCATCATTTAGTAGAAATGTTTACATTAATCAATGATAGTATGAGTTATAGAAAAAAAATTATATTTATAGAAGATTTATAGATATAAAATGGAATATATTTTTCATAAATAACAATTTCTCAAAGAATAACCTAATTTCAAATATTTTTAAAATATATTTATGATATATTTCTATCACTAGTATAAATATGGACTTTAACAGTGCTAATAAAAGTGATTTATTTGTCCTATAGATGTGCTGATAATGTGAGTGATTACAAAGGGATAACTTTTACAGTGCTCAAAAAAAGAGATGATAAATGGCCCCTTTAACAATGATAAAAATATCACTAATAAGGGGGTCATCAATCAGTGCATTTTTAGAGATATTAAAGGTCTCATTTATCATCACTTTTTAGCATTGCTGAGGGTTCCTTTTATCAGAGCTAAAAAATAGTTGATAAAGGGGGATAAGAAATATTTTATTTGAACCACATTTTATCAGCTCCCCCACCCCCCACTTTGTTAGTTCTTGTTACCCACTTGCATGGATCCTCCATACCCACCCACCATATTATAGATTTAGATCATTAGACCGTCATGTGTGCTCTCCGACCTCTAGTGAGTTTCAATCCTGAGACCTCCTTCTCATATGCATGAACCTTTTTTACTCCCTTATATTTCTATTTTTTCGATTTTATGATATATATGTAGATATATATATATATATATATATATATCATTACATTTTTTATCCATATATTTATATATATTTATTTATGTATATTTATATATATATTTATATATATATTTATATATATATATATATATTTAAATACAAATATAATATAATTTTTTTTGTATTTGTGTGTTTATAAATACTTATATACATATGTTTATATAAATAATTATATGCATCTGTAAATATAATTAGACATATTTATATTTATTTATTTATATTATATACTAATAATTATATACATATATTATAATATATATATAATCTTTATAAATGTTTTTCAACACACACACACAAATATATATATATATATACATTAAATATACATTAATTGTATCGATATATGAATACCCAGAACGATGATGTTCCAACTACAGCCTCTATTTACTTTTCCAAATTTTGAGTTCATAAACAGTGTTTCCATAACGGTGACATTCCAATTGTAGCCTCTATTTCCTTTTCTAAATTTTGATTTCATGAATAGTGTTTCTAGAATGGTGAGGTTACAACTATAGCCACTATTTCCTTTGTGAAATTTTGAGTTCCTAAACAGTGTTTCCAAAATGGTGAGGTTCCCACTACACCCTCTATTTCCTTTTCGAAATTTTGAGTTCATGAATAGTGTTTCCATAATGGTGTGGTTCCAATTACAGCCTCTATTTCCTTTGCCAAATTTTGATTTCATGAATAGTCTTTCCAGAATGGTGAGGTTCCAACTATAGCCATTATTTCATTTTCCAAATTATCAGTTCATGAATAGTGTTTTCAAAATGGTGTAGTTCAAACTGCATCCTCTATTTCATTTTCCAAATTTCAAGTTCATGAATAGTGTTTCCAGAATGGTGAGGTTCCAACTTCATCCTCTCTTTCCTTTACCAAATTTCGAGTTAATGAACAATGTTTCTATAACACTTAGGTTCCAATGGTAGCCTCTATTTCATTTTAAAAAATTTAAGTTCATGAACAGTGTGTCTAGAACAGGCTAGTTCCAATGGTAGCCTCTATTTCCTTTTACAAATTTCTTGTTTGGTGTACAAAATTTCCAACTTCCTACAGTTTCTCCACTTTGACATTTCCTTTGATGTAAAATGAATTTAAAGATTCATTTTAAGGACTCTATGGCTGAATTAAAGGCCAAAACTCCTATGTTAAATTTTTCCTAAGGCTTGGGATACTTTTATGTGGTCAAACCGCATGGTTTAATGTGTTCCTCTTTTAATCAAAAATATAACATATCTTA
Source organism: Viscum album (assembly GCA_963277665.1). Taxonomy (NCBI): domain Eukaryota; kingdom Viridiplantae; phylum Streptophyta; class Magnoliopsida; order Santalales; family Viscaceae; genus Viscum; species Viscum album. The sequence goes on from OY728125.1 coordinate 230,408,164, forward strand.
AACCATTGCTCTGTTAAATCTTCAAAAGTGATGAGATATCTTCCTTCTATTTTCTTCCTCCTTGTTCTTAGGAGTGACACGATCAAACATTTTGTTTCTCCCCTTATGATTTTTTCAATCAAACATTCCTCCAACGATTGGTTTTTCTTGAGTTTCTTCTTTCTATAAGTGCACCCCCTATTTTGGTGTAAGCTGTAAGTGTTGATCCATCATTGATATAAGGTATGATCTACCTCCGTTCTTGAGTTCTTCTTAAATCCTTCATTTCCTATTTCTCTTTTATATGCTATGTCATGTCATCTCTATGCTTCTAATTGAGTTTTTTGGCTATAAGATGGTGTACTCATGATATGGAATCCTTGCATTGGTGCAGTTGTCACGGGAGGAGGTGATCATGATCTATTGTGTGGCTCATTCTCATATAAAGAACGTCATAACCCTTTTGAGGTAGGGGATTCATTGATTCTCTATTATTTTACATGAAAATGTAGAGTTATCATGTTTTAGCCAATTGGATTACAATAGAATTGAAAAATTAAATATTTTAATTGGATAAATAAATTGATATTGATTGTATGTTATTTTCTATTGTTTTGCTAGATATTGTGATATCTATGATTCGGTTGTTTTTATTTTTTTATCGATTGAAATTGGTAATGAATGAAAATTTTGAATTAACTGATAATTGTTCGGCTAAATATAAACAGGCATGGAAATGAATCTGGGTGTTGTTATTGTAATTTGACATTAATCAAACTGATGTAGTAAGCATGTTTAATCAATTTGTGTAAGCTTATTGTTTTGGTTTCCCATAGTTGGAACCTAAATATAATAATTTGGTTAATTCAATATGGATTAAATTAATGGTTGTTTGATAAAATATAATTCATTATAGGGTTCTTAGTTACACTCCTGCTTGTTTAAGTGACAAAAGCCCAGTTGATACGTTGTTTGTTTTCCTGCTTCTTGTGTTGTGTTGTTATCCTAGAATTATGTTGTGATATGTGGGGGTAGGGAGGCCTATTGGTCGGGGCAACAGTTTATTCCTATAGTGGAGAGATGTGTCCTTTTATGCATGTGGGTGTCAGGGAGGCCACTAGAGATGATGGAATGGGGTGAATGTGAATGTTTGGATGCCTGGTGATTCTTGTTTGTTGTTTATCTTCTTTACTTTCCCCAGTGATCAAGGCAGTTGGTTTGCTTAACCTCTTTAAAATAGGGGTGAATATGAGCGGGGTATGGCATGTTCTTTCCGTTTTTAGATTTATGAGGTGGGATGGGTCTTTACTCTTGCTATAGGCATCAAATACTCGACAGGTAGTTCATCTACTCACTATGTTGATCCCCATTGTGTTTAGTAGCTTAGAATGTTTTTCTATAATCCCTGGGAATATGGGAATGTAATGCTGTTAGTAAATGATTGAATAAATGATGTTAACCGATGGGATTAGAGCTTGCTGGGATGCATTGACGAGGATTCAATTTAGTGGAACAGTGGACCATGGGTGTGATTCTTGTGAAAGATAATGTTGTTTCATTTATGGTTGACTAATTTTTAAAGAATTAATTAACATAATGTGAAATTTATAAAAAGGGAATGAAGTAATTTATTAAAAAAAAATTGAAGGGTAGTGTTCTTATAGGATACATAGTCTTAGATGTGGTAGTGAGAAGTTCGAGAGATGTTATCTACAGTTGAATCTAAGACTAGGTTATTCCCATATTGTGGTTGTGACCAATAGTATTTTTTTTAATTTTTTTCTATATGCTACTCCAGCCCATCAGTTAGGGAAACTGACACAATAAGGATTCTGAGCCCTAGAGGTGTTTTCCCCAACATTCTTGTGGGAGGATGGATGGCTGACTACCCCCTTTGGACCTACTCTCTTCTCTTGGTAGTTAAGTGTGCTTATAGGAACATCAGTTAGTATTCTCCATATATGTGTGTAGAGGGATGTAATGGCTTGTGGTTATTCACACACATATATTCTAGATATAGATTTTTTTGGACTAATATAGTTGTAATGTGTATAGACTGTGATGGCATGACGATCCTTACTTGGTGTGTGGGATATAATGGCTTGACGTATAATGATCATTGTAATATACACGTTTTTTTCATTTTGGTGGATCCTAGAGACTACCTGGTTACTTTGCTTATGTGGATGCGGTGGTCTAGTTGTGCAAGCTGCATGTTGTGTGGCTTTGCCTAGGTGTCTGCGGGCATTCCTTTTTAGAGAGAGATGCTTAGGACATGTGACGTTGGGGAAAAGCAGCAAACCAATGGGGATGTAGTAGCGAGTTACCCTTGATATTATTTATTATATCATATACTCATGTATATGATAATTGATGAGAGTATCCCTAGTGAGTTAGGGAAATTAGTATACCTTTTTAGGTGATGAGATAGACTAACTTGTTGTTCATTGTGCTTAATCATTATTTCATTACTTTTTCATGAGAGGCTTTGAGGAGGATCCAATTGAGTATATTGTTATACTCCCCCTATGTATATATAAACTTTTTTTAGGTCACATGGAGTATTTGGAGATCTAGATAGTTTTTAATAGCTTGGGGTTATAGGAGCTGTTTGGTCTTGTGGTTGATGTTGTTTTTTTTACTTTCTATGGGTACTTTCAGTTTTCCCCTTTCATTTGTAGTAGTTTTGCATGAAATTACATAGGTGTAATTAGGTTTTATTTTTTATTTTAGGCTAGGTTAGAGTTGTTTGGAGTTTATATTATCTCTTTCTTTCGCGTCTGTTCTCTTAGAGTGTAATGCCTCTCATTTGTGTGTTTAATATACCCTTTGGGCTAGTCACCAACCTGGGGCCTACTAGATGTCGGACACGAGGGGCATTATCTCCATTCTCACATTATCGTCCCAGGAGGGGTACACATTATGCTCTTATCCACCTAATCACAACATAAATTCATATTTTACATGAACTAGGGCTATTTCTGGGTAAATGGACTCACCCCTATCCATTTACATATCACTTTAATCCTACCAATTGATTGTTTTAAGTTCATAGTCTCCCCACCAAAATAATAAGACATTTTCATTAGTCATAAGCCTCTAGTATATGGGGAGGTGTACCTGATGTCATTTGACAACCCCCTCATGAGCACCATTTAGAAGGCTAGGGATAGTGTGTTACAAAATGGTATTAGATCTATATTTTTGTGGATATAATTATTAAAATAAGATAAAATATTTTGGTACATGAGAGGTACACTAAGAAAAATATTTTCCTACATGTCATTGGTTGAAACTCAATTTACAAGGGGATGTCAAATTTTATGATTAGGAACTCTCAGTGGGTGTGGTGCTCATCAGGAATGAGATTCCCAATGTGGGATGGATGGGACTCAGGAATATTCATAGTTCTCAGATAGCATCTAGTGATTTCTACAGGCATTTTGATAGTGGTATAGCATGAGAATAATAAACTCAATTATGGGTTGTGTTGTTTTATATATTGGCCTTGTCAAAATCCATATTATTAAAAGATAATTATAATATATTTAATGTTTTATCTCTTATATTATATGTTTTTATTATATTAAAATGGATATAAGGTGTGTGTATGATAGATTGTGATGTCATTTCTTGGAATCTATAGGGTAATATATTTTTAAAAAAATTTGGTTATTGAGAAAAGGCTAATTTTTCAAATGTTAAAAATTGTGTGGTGGTATAGAGCATTCATAAATTTTAGTATGTCTTGGTTTGTTGAAAATTCCTTATGGATTTGGGAATGTTGAATGGAATGGTATTTTTCAAGTTCTAGAAAAATGTAATAAAAAGGTTTTTTAAATTGGATTTCAATGATATTTTGGAAATTATTTTAAAAAATAATTTTTTTAAAATGGGATTAGTTTCTATAAAGTTCCTAGATATGAAAAGCATATGGGCGATTTTTGGATTCAATGTAAAACCCATGGACACCAAGGAGTGTTCTGGAAATAATATATGATTTTTGAAATGTGTCAAATGTTTTGGAAATGGGTTTTAAAATTAATAAACTGCTAGAAACCAATTTATGTAGATTTTTTTTATCCAGGTGTGATTAGGATGTTTGATTTGTGTGCCTGACTCATGTATTGGTTATATTTTGAAACCACTAAGTGAGGTCAATGTGTGTGTGGGTTTTGTTTTTTTATGTGTTTCATATATAGAAACTTGTTCTTATATAGAATGGTATGTGGGATCTCTAGTGATGGACCAGGAGAGATCTGGTGGTTGACCAACATATTTGACAGTATCCATGGATACTTATCGGATCCTCTTGTAGTTAGATTGGGGGATATATTTTTAGTGGTATTCTATTTTAGTTGGTTTATGAAATTAACTATTTGACATTGTCTTGTGTGGTGGGTTTATTAACATTTACCAAAAGGCTTTAGTAGACAGATGCGATTTTAGAGAGTTTAAAGACTAGACCTTTGATGAGTTTTTATGTACTTTTGGTGTTTTTGTTGGTTCAGCAACATGATGTGTATTTGGTTTGGGTATATGAAGATAATTTATTTATATGTTCTCTTGGTAGGTGATTCCTATTACAGGGATCACCACTAGAGGGATCAGTCGTTGGTAGTGTATCCATATGGTGGGATGCACCAAAATCCCCAGGAAGATTCGAGTGTTGGAACATAAGTATTTTATATTGGAAGGATTAGTCAGTAATATGCATTATTCATAGTAATATTAAGTGGTTACATGATCAGGAATTTGTTTTTATAACATGGGAATGATTATTTTGGGGTGGTGAGAAAAAAGAAACATATACAGTGGGGAGACTCTCATAAATCATGATCAAGTTATCCTTGTGTATGATGGACTAAGATTATAGTTATATGGGTCCACATATATTTGAAATGGAAATAATTTTCTGGTAAGATAATACCCCTAATTTGTTATTCAAGAGTTTTTTTGGGTTGGAATTATTTTGTTATCATTGATCATGGGGTGGTGTTGGTGTGATATGAGGGTGAGTTTGATCGAAAGGGAGTTGGTGCTCGAGTTGTATTATGATGATTTATATAGATGGTTAAAAAAACTAGTCAATTAAATATTACATGTTTTAGAAAAAATTTCAATTGGGATATTTGGATGGTGAGTTTATTTCTATTATAATAAGGAACTGTTCTTGGTAGATGTAGTAGTGCTTCGGTATGTAAGGTTCAATTGTTTTTATGAATGTTGGTTAGGGAGGGACTGACTAACGATTTCATAAATAATTGGACGTGATGGGTTAGAAACCACATTGGGATAGTCATTAAAGATGTCTTTGTTGTGGTTCTAGTATTGAATAATTCATTTTGGGATAGAGCAAGTGTGTCGAGATTGATAGTAAAGGTGTGAAGTGAAAGAATGTTGGGAGTTATAGATAGAATACAATGATTTTTTAGTAAATTGATGACCTATTTAGGTCAATATATGTGGTTTGAGAATTAACATGGATAATTAAGTATGAGAAGAATTTTTGTGGGGGGGGGGGTTAATGACCTGTTTAATTACATGTTGGGAATTTCTAATGGATTTTAATTTTTCAATTAGTGGTGGGGCCATATTTTAGAAATAAGGTTCAAATAGGTGTGTTGAAAATTTTAAAATTTCATTTGGATGTTTTGTAACATGTAATCACGCTCAAAATAATGTTTTTGTTCTTGGTAGGATATTTTAAATGTGTCAGGGGTGGTTGGGTTACCCATCAATCCACCTGTGAGTCAGCGCGATAAGAAGGTACCCAACACTGAATAAGAGGATTAGACAACATCAAGCCGATGGGGATATTTTTAGGGGTTTTTTGTTGGTTAATTTTGGTATTTTTGGGTTCGGGGGATAGTCATTTGTTAGGGTGTTTGGGTGATGAGATGATGAATTTTTTTCAAGACTCTCCCCACTCATGGTTCCATAAATCCTAATGGAATGGGATGATTTAGGTGTGTTTCATTGGGTGATTTCAATGTAATATATACCCCTACTGTCCTTTTATTATTCTGCCTTATCTCTATTTGATTTTAGTTCAGCCATACAGTTTCATGAATGGTTTATTTCATTTTATTATGATGAAATCATTGCAACTTAAGGGCATTTCAGGTGTGGATCTTAGAGGGAAACTCTAGAGATAATAATCAAGACATTGTTCATTATTTTCCATGTGGATTTCCTATTTCCAAATTAAATTTCAGAATTAGATGAAATTAGGTAAATTTTTCTTTCAATTTTGGTTTCTAAATTGTGTATTTTTCATGGAATATATTTTGGGGTTCATTGGGAGTTAAACACACCTAGTTTCTTCTGATTCTAACAAAATTAGACTATGCTGTTAATTTGGTTCCTGGTATACCAATTGGGATTTTTAATTCATTAATTAATTAATTTTATGATGTTGGAAGTTGATACAAGGGATCTTGGACTCCATATAAGTAAACAAAATCTTTGGATAGGTTATCAGAATGTCAATTGGAGTAGTGTACATGACATGATTTGGGAATCTTGGTTTTTTATTGGTTTAATAATTTTTACCTCATTAATACTAACATCCAACATAATTGAATTTCCCCTATGAGTTTCACTGTAAGGTGGGTATGGGATCAAGTGTTAGTGGGACACCTTATATAGTACTATTTTCATGAATTGTCTTTCAAAAGGATGATAATTTTTTAGAAATGAATTTTTAAAAATATGTTTTGGGTTAAAATGTAAAAAATTGGTGAAAATTGGTGATTTGAGAAATCGTTTTGAAATGGGATTTAAAAAGAAAGAAAGGGTCTTTAAAAGGATGTTTTGATCGGTTTTAATGGGATAACCTGGATAGATTAGCGTGAGTTGTATTTAGTATATCGGAGCTTAGGTAATAGATTTCATGTTTATAAAGGCATTTGTGCCTTGTGTGTGATCTTTTCCATGGTTTCATTGTGTTTGTTGTTGTGTTATGGAGAATGGTGATACTTGTTGTATTTTATGAATAATTTTATTTTATCATGGTATCAAATTTATAGGTCAATACTGATAGAACTTACAGGCCCTAGAGGGTTGGTATGGGTCTACGAGATCTAGGAAGATGTGTTCACATGAAACAATGTATATAGTGTCTAGTGCCTTAATGATTAGTTGGTGAGGTGTGAGATAGGCTGAGTTCCATGTTTGATGTTTCTATGGGTGTTGACCTCATGCGTGTTTTGATCTCCCTTAGTTCACAATGATTGGTTGAGGTAATTGATTATGGACTCCCAAGAACCTAGGGGGATGGACCAGTGAGATTGATTTTGGTATCCCTAGAAACTACCAGTATGGGTAGGTGTTCTTTACTATGGCCTCCCCAGAGCCTGTGGGGATAGGTCATTGGGATTGATGGTAACACCCCTAGAACATATGAGGATTGTTTTATGTAATCAATGGTTACCTCTGTAGAACTTGCGGGGATGGGTAGGGGTGTCATGATTGTCCTCCTTGATTATGCAGGGATATTTCATGTTGTTTGTTGAGGTCATGAAAAAAGTGATAGGCCAAATCCCTGGGATTCTAGTATTATTAACATCCTAAAAGACATTATTTCTATCATAGATCCAAATTAGGTAGTTCATGGGTTACAGTATTAGGGGGAATGGGCATTTTTCCATAGTAGGTATGCTTTTATGTTACGTTTTCTTGGTGGGTATTTTTAATGGGAATGAACACAATATTTCTATGTATTATATTCACATACACTTTAAAACAACATCAATCAGCATTGTTGAGGTACTAGTGACACCTATTGGGTCCATGGACACACTCCATATCTACATACATAGGGTAGGTTTGGTTTTGCTTAATTATACCTTCCAATATTCTCACAACCCAAAGGTACCAGATGGAGTTTGACTCATGGTATGGTCAAGAAGATCATAGAGTTCATGTGTATAATAGGATTTATATGAGGGGATCCAAAGGTATTTATATTTATTTTTATCCAGTTATTGTTCATTATGTACTGGAAAATGTGCTAATTTTCATATTTGGATCCTATTTATATATTATATACTGTGAATTTATTATTTCTTGACACATCTCATAGATAGATTTTGTATTTATATTCTAAACTGTGGGGTATCCTGGGGATCACTATTTCATCTACATGTTAGTGGGACGTTATCTATAGAGATAAGTCTTTCCAACTTTTAGGTAGAGTAGGGCATGATCCCTGAGGCCTTTTTATTGAATAATATAATATTAACTATGTTATCCCTCACTTATATTAGAAATCCTATACCATATGGGGAGACGCACCTAACGAAATGTGGAGATAACCTCTCAAGCACCAGTTGGGTGGCCCAAGTCGGGACATTGCACATTTAATATTTAAATTTTCATAGAACATTTAAATAAAAATGGTGAAAAAAAATTATACGAATGCTAAATAAAACATTTGATATAAGTATTTTTATAATATTTATGGATGGAAATGTGTGTTCCCATCTAACATATTTAAATTCTCATAAGACGCATATATAAAAATATTCATTGTACATTTTATATAATCTTTCGCAAAACCCACACATAGAAATAATAAATATAAATGTTCACATATGATTTTTGAGGACTGATATTTGATTATATAATGTTGAAAAATACTTACAAGAGGAAAAATATTGCATTTTATTATGTTTAATTACTGCATATTGATGTCATTTAATTTTTGATCCAGTCCCATCATTCACTACATAATTAAAATCTATGATTCAAATCTTTTTCTCACACAACATCGAGTGGGTGATGGATTTATGATTGGTGGAATGAGAACATCATTTTCCTCTACCTTATGAGCATAAATAGATCTATATATAGTATATGTATTGTTGGAAATGATAGGATTATATTTTTTTAGAGTTGGTATATAGAGGAAGTTTATTTTTTATTGTTAATATTTCCTCAAGTGAGTATATATATATACATGATTTATGGAGAAGGGGTTTGTGGAAAGATATGGGTTAAATTGAAGTCTTAATGGTGACCATTACATTATCTTCTTAATTCATGGATGCATTAGTGATACCATTCAATAATGATACATGATGGCCAATAAAGGAATATACATGGTATGAATATACTAACCCCTTTTTATATGTTTTTTTAAATTTACATACATAAATTAAGGGTGGTGATGGTTAATTATTGTTAGATCTTGTGGATAATTTATCTTATGAGTTGATTATTTTTCATTATTTTGAAGGATAATATTTCAATGGAATTATTTATTTGGGATATTTCCATGTTATATGAAATTTATTTCTTATTATTATACATTTACATTTATTTATAGTATATTTTCAAATGATAAGTAAGAATGAATTTTTTATTAGTGATTAATTCCGAGAATTTTTATGACATATACCCATATTTGTAGTCACCAATGGAATACATATTTTTGGATAGATTCAAGGGTCATAGTTGGTGTGATCACCTAAATAATGTGGTCTCAACATAGTTCGTTCTTGGATACTTATATGTAACTATATTTATAAATATTTCTCTGTGTGTGTGTGTGTGTGTGTATAAATTTCATTATTCACGTGTATTCAATATAAGTTATTTTTTGTGATTGTTGAATATATTTATAAGTATGTATGTGTTTACACATAACATTATTTAATTAATTTAATGAATAAAAACAATAAAAATGTTTGTAAAACATTTATATACAATTTTTGTATAGAATATTTTTATTATGAGGTTGAAAAATATTATTACTCAAAATGGTCATAGAATATTTGTTTAAAAAATTCGTGGAACATTTAGGTAAAAATATTATTAAAGCACTTAATATTACAATTAATAAAAAAATTATCTATGAATTTTTAAAAAATTAAAGTTCATATAACACACACACAAAAAATTATATATTTTAAGAGTTACATGTATATAAAATATAAATAATTTTTTGAGTTTTTTATATATAAAAATGTATGGTGTTATTTTTAATGATATATTTAAATCCTCATTTAACATGAATATGGAACATTTTGAAAACACTTCTCGAAAATAATTTTGTAGAGTATAATACATATATAAAATACATATTATGTATTTTTATTTTAGGCATGGAAGATAAGAGTTGTTGAAAAATATTTTTTTCTTGAAAACATGATTTATTCGTGTGACATGATATTTATATTCATAGAAAATGATATTTTAAAATATATTTTAATATTTCCAATATTTCAATGATATTATGTATAAATTTTTTTTGAAAATAAAATATTATATCATCCTAAAATAGAATTATTTTATTATATAAAATTATATATATGGAACGAACATATATATTTTAGGATTTTGTTTACATAGAATTCTGTATATATATATATTATAGATATTTTTTTACAATATATGTTTATAATATTAAAATTATTGTATTCACATTATACAAAATATTTATATAAAATTATTAAAAATTCAGAAACACACACACATATATTTATATAATTATGATAAATATCACCATTCAATATGCCAATAACATTTGAATATAATAGCTATTTTTCACTACTATGAAATTATAATTAGAGAAGTCACCTAATAAGAATATTTCATCAATTGAGTGGAATTGGACCTAATAGTTATACTTTAAGAGGGATTTTGTTTTCTACAAATTACTATATGATAATCCTTGTCTGTAATATTTATTTTATGGTTCATAGAAAATCACCTATAGATTAAATATCATAGAAGATTTCTCTTGTGTGGAAGGAGTATCATGGATTGTGGAAGATCACCTTTGGGGATGTGAACATATGAGATATATGTGTGTGGGGAGATAAATATTATGTTATTGAATAAGATGACCTATTGGAGAATAAATTCTCCATTATAATATAACATTTGTAGTGTTTTCTCATGTTAAAGTATGTTGTTTGTTCTAGTGTTTATGGATGTGTGTCGGTAGGAGGGTGGGAGTGTCTTTTTTTACATTGAACATACCTTTCCTCATATAAAATAAAATATTTATATATAAATTAAAATAGAACATTTTATATAGGTGTTCATAGAATATTTGATATTAATATTAGTAATATATATGTGTGTGTGTGTTATACACATATATTTGAGAGAATAAAATTAGGTTTTTATTTTGGGATATATTTTTTGGAATAAATTGAAAAAAAACTAACTCATTTAGTGATTAAATATTTTTGTAGAATTTTAATGAATATGAGAGTTTGAAAATTGATGTTTGGTGAATTGGACACAAACAACATCGTAGCATGTGGAATAATTACCATCCATCGATAACACCATAATAGAAAAATAATGTGTATTTTTAAATATGTTAGGTCTCAGAATGAGAAATTGTATTGTGGTTAAATTTTTTATAAATATGGTATTATATATAGATCCTCTATTTTAAGTTGTGTAGAAGTACACAATTCCATTAATGTTAGTATGTAATGGAATTTCTATTAGGTTTTTATTATATGAAACACACAAGAATTTTTAACAACACTATGGTTTGAAGGATATGATATTCGAGTAAAAAACCCTGATATAGAGATTATGAATTTCTCATGAATTTTTTATCCAAAAAAATAAATGTATGAAATATAAAAAACAAATAAGGAGACAAGAATTCATGGAAATTATTTTTAAATATGGTCTTTAACCAAAAAACATCATGTTGAAGAAAACTACATTATAGTTTTCTTAACCCAGATAAATATTTAGTTATCTATGTGATTTTGTAATATCCTCTTCCAAATCTATTTTTTATTTATTTTCAATTAAACCTGTTTTAAGGATAAATTGGAACCCAACAAAAGAACCATCCATGAAAATAAATATTAAAAACATAAAAGGTGAAAATCAAACCCATAATTTCAATATCTAATTTCTAATTTCAAATCGAAAGATCAAGAATCAAGCCAAGCGTCTTTTTCGAACTCGTTGGGTACTGAGAAACCTCAGGTATCTAACCCATCATCCCATCCATACTCTCATTAACATCACCTCAAACACACAAACACATCAAAAAGCATACAATCGAACGAAACCAGATACACGACCATCAATGACCCTTGAAGAAAAACATATACAACGGTATCCATGCAATATCAAAAAGGTATAAAAACATAGGAAACCCATCAATAACCTCCATCACCAACACATCTCAAACCACTGCAGACCCTTCGTCGGAATCGTGCATCAAACCATTTCGACCACTCATCTTTGGAAAACAACATCATCACCAAAATCTAGACCAAATCAGTATCCATACACACCACAACCAAATGCATCACCGGAACTGAACTACATACCTTAATGGAATCATCACCAAAGCAAGAAATAGTCATCCGTAGCCACACTGCTGAGAGGCGTCATTGGCGCCAAACACATCCACCAACACCATCCCAAAACCACCAAAAACACCATCATACCACACTGATATAGAGTCCAGTACAAATAGATAAGCCCCAAGGGCATAAGAGACAGACAAGACTACCAGAAGAGCAACTGATCATCATAACCAACATAATCCCAAACCACCAGAGTGCATGCTGTGAAAACCAATTTGGGGTTTTACACAAAGGTTCCAATGATAAGATCATGCAATCAACAATCAGAGAACACAAATCGATAATAGGCATCTGAGCGATATAGAACAATACGGAAATAGAAACACAAAGCAAAGAGAAAAAATAACATTAAAACAAGTATAACCACTTCGAGAGTGGAAATAAAAATCAAGAAATAGCCACTATGAGGGATGGTAAAAGGGTTATCTAGGGGGAGGAGCAGGGATGCCACGGAAAGTGAGGAAGAGGGAGAGAGGTGAGAGGAAACCAGAAAACCCCAGAGGATAAAAATAGGGGTGGAGGTTTCTATAAGAGAGTATGTATTATTTATAGATTATTTTAAACGGAAATATTATTCTATGAATATGTAAAGGAGTCTTACAATCTAAAATGATTAAAAATATGGACTACACAGTAAAAATTATTTCAAATTTATGATCATTATATATGTATTTTTAGTTATATTTCAATGTTAATGAGTAAAAACGTGATGTGAAAATTGATCCTTGAGGGTTATTCATCCACTAAAACCTATTTTTAATCATATTTTTAATCTTTTGGTACATTAATGATGATATTAAATTAATATAACACTTCTAAGTAGCCTCTACATTGCTGTAAAAAACAAAACCTCAATTAATTTATGTTATTTAAATTAGTTCTTATAAAAGAAGAGTTTATGTGAGAAACTTAGATTCATAATAATTTTTTGAAACTAATTAAATTAGATTAGACTAAATAAAATATCAAATTTAAAGATAATAATTCACTTTTAATTTTCAGGTATTTTCCATTTAGTCTAAACAAATGGTATAAATGTTCTAAGGATTATTTTTTGATAGATTTTATCTAAAATTTAAATTCCTAATGAATCTTGTAAATTATAAATGTATTCAAATATTTTATATAAAACATTTTGTTATATAATAACTATATGAAATGTTGTTTTTTACCTATTACAATAGATGTTTTTATTTCACTGGTGAAGGGATTAAATTTTTGATACATGAGTAGTGGATATTTCATTGAAATAGATTTCAAGTACTTGGATCTTGATGCTAAAGGGTTGAATTCAATATGGGGGTCTATTTTTTATATTTAAAAAAAATATAAACTAATGAAATGTTTTTATGTATTCAATTTCACCATCTTCTAATATTTGATGAAGATAACCATGATGTGGTTGTGGACTCTATGTAGTGTTTATGTTCATGGAAGTTTATGCTTTATAAGATAATTCATCCCTAAATAATATTCAGCTCTAATATATCATTTCTGGTTATATCATTATATTATGATCATTTCTAGGGATTTTAGACGATTTTTTAATATTTAGTGATTTAAATATTACATTTTTAGTTTAAGAAAACATCTCAATGATTTGAAATTTTTGTCCATTTGTATGTTTATATAAACAATTTTAAAATGTTTATATTATGTTCATGACCAAGGAATGTCCTTATATTAGTATATAAAGAGGTTTCATCCTTATAAAATTACATGTGAATGTTTTGATTTTGTTACCTTGAAAAAATCCTTGTGATATATATCTCATTTCCATCATCTATGTAACTCAATGGTTCTTAGAGGTAATTTGTATAAGATGAATCCTTTAAATTCATTAATATGTTAATCAAATTCAAGGATACCTTTAGAGAAAATACATTATTATCTATTTTTTGTAATTTTATTTAAAAATGTAGAATGAAATTAATGGTTTCATCACAATAATAAAGGAATTTTTATCCTTTATTTTAACATTAAATTAAAATTAACTGTGGTTATATCATCATAAAAAGTATTAGTGGTCATTTTCACTTTTTATAATGATTTATTATTTGAGAACCCCTAAATAAATACCTTTTACACAATATTTATTTCCACAAAATGATATGTGGTAAAATATATTAACTATCTATAATAGCTGTTCAATGATTAATGAATCAAAACATCAAGTAATAAGGTAAATTTTTCAAGACATGAAACTACTATAAAAATATTTTTATGAAAAATTATTCTATTAAGAGTTTAACAAAATTGGATTTATGTATATAATTTTTAATATATTTTAAAATGTGATTATTAGGAAATAAATATTAATAATATTACACACATGCATTAATAAAAGTTTTAATTTATTTGAAAAATATATCATAAAATATTATCCCTTAATGTTATTCAAAACATTTTTGTTTTATATGATATGATGATGATTAAGAATAATACAAAACATGAGAATAAATTAAAGTATATTGAATTTAAATCCATTAATAGTATCATTATAGTTTGTATCCAGGGTGGTGAAAATGATTATCAATTAATATAATTCATATCATCTATTATCAAGAGATGGAATTGAACATTTATTGGATACCTTATCATTCACATTTCCAATTTGAAATTTTGAGGTATCTTACTTCCAAATGATCAAGGACATTCCATTAAATAGAGGAAGAATAGGATGTTCCAAAATAATATTTCAAAAATAAAGATTTTAGATTAAACATTATCATATTTAAATCTCAAAATACAACCAATATATCCCTAAAAATTCTTCTAATGTGTTGATAAATAGAGAACTAAAATCATTGAATGTCGGGCTTTGGTTTTTTTAATAGTTCATCTAGAAAAGATTATACCAACATAAAATGACATAATGATAAAGGATTATTATAAAAAATAAAATACTTTGATTTATATTGGTACATGATACATATTCATATAAGTTGACTAAAGAAGGAAAATTATATTTTAAAAAGTGGAAATTCTATTTGAAATAACAAGAATAAGAGATCTATAGCATTAGATAATACATGAAATCACTCAAATATGGAAATTATTTAAATTTAATGAGGGATTACTTGAAACTGAAAATAAAATATTGATTATTAATAATTTATGTGTTAATAATAATGATAAAAAATAGATGTGTAAAATTGATTTGATCTTGGGACTAAATTGTTTGTGGAATGAAGAATACTGGATGTTCATATATAACTCTTTACTCCAAATATGACCCGAAGGAAATTTTTGAAATTTAGAAGAATATATATTGTTAACTTGAGGAAAATTTTTATTCAATCCTAATTTATGTTTGATAATTTACTTTATCAACAATAATTAATTTTTGAGGGAAAATAAGGTTTTTTTGTGAAAGAACACAAAAAAAATATAAATTCAAAAGTAAAAAATGACATATTTCAAACGAAGAAAGAAGGTTGATTTTGGATAGTTTAAAAATGTAGTTGTAACATAATATAATACTCAAAAAAATATATAAAAATATGATTTTTTTATACGTACATTTTTTTCAATCAGTTAAAGATTTATTTAACTGTATAATTTCATTTGAAGTTGAGCAAGCACAATAATGGTGTTTTATGATTATTACTTCATAATGTAATTTTACTTTCAATGATTGTTTATATTTTGTTATAGGATATCATCAAAAATGATTTATAGTCACTCCTTTATTTTAAATAATTTGTTAGTTTTAATAAATACATAAATAGGAAATGTCAATATTAAAATATATTAGTTTTTGTATAAGAAATTTCAAAAACTATAAAAGTTGCTTCTAATAACAATATTAGTAAAACATAAAATCAATTAACCACTTTTCTTTAATTTTTTTTATAGATTTCACCTCTTTATAATGGGATGTTATAGTATCATATAATAAATTTATCAATTCTTAAAAAAAGAAATATTTGGAAAATATGTATTTTAAAAAGCAAAATGACTATATTGATTAAACATGTTACGGAAAAAAGAATGTTTTTCTGAAAATAGTCTTATCTATGAAATTTATAAAACATAAATTTTATGTAATATGGAATAAAAAACTGTTTTCTAGAAGATAAATATAATAAGAAATCACTATTTGAATAAGAATAATTCTAATTTGTATACTCAAAATTTATTTGAATTTGTAATAGAGATATGTGTAATACCTATAACATTATTTTATAAAAAAATATATTTTTACACAAATATAGTACAAATAAAAGATATTTTTTTATTGTGGCCCATATAGTAAATAATGTAAAATAGATAAAAACAAATAATGTGAGAATAATGCACATATCATTATCTTAAATACTATATTAAACATAATGACTATTATAATAATAGTAAAAAATAAAAAAATGTAAGCCATAGAATTTAAATTTTTTGAATTAATAATAATACATATTATTTGTTTTATTGATATAAATTGATTTATAGTAATTAATAGTAAATATTATCATTATATAACCGTTGAAAATTATTAATTTTGGTGGTATAATTGTTATAAGGTGACCACTAGAATTAGTTTATAATAATAAGGGTAATTAAAATAGGTAATAGTTCTTGAAGCTATAAACCATGGTTATAAAATGTAGCAATATCCCATATCAATTAATATATTAATAATTTATAAGGTGATTTGATCAATATTGATTACCCAAAATCATTTCCAAGAAGATCATAAAAAATTGTGGTTAAAACAAAATCATATATGAAAGAAATTAATGTAAATATAAATCATTATTTTATCAATTTTGGAACAACCACCCCATAACGGTATTGTCATTGAACACCTTACCCTTTGAAATTATTATATTGTTATAAAGTTATATGTATCTTTGGGTTATGTTTTATTGATGTGTAAATTCTATTAGTAATAAAATAGTGTTTTCTAAAATAATAAATTTTATTAAATGTACCATTCTTTATTATAATATAAAATTAAAATATTTCTAGGACTAATAGGAAAAAATATATTAAATATTTAGAATCAGGATATTTAAATTAAGAATGGTGTAAATTGTTTTAGTTTTTGTTAAAATAATTATAATAGTAAATAGTTAAATAGAGTAGATTTGACAAAATACAAATATATGGTATGACAAAACATTCCCAATGTAGGGTTCATTTCATACTTTGGGCAATAAATAGTACATTAAATCATTAATAGAGGTAAAATGACACTATTTGATGTACTGGAGAACATTATATAATGTGAAAATAAAATATTTGATACATTATTTCATGGTATTCTACTCTCCACCAAAATTAATACAAACAACCGCTCTAAATTTTTCCTTACACCAAGTTTTAGTTCTTACTTAATGTCCCTCCCAATGAGTTTCTCCCATGAATATATCTTCATTATTGAGAATTTATGTTGGTTTTAAGAGTCATCTCTCTTATAATAATCTAATGTAGTGTTACGGTCTTTTTGTAAATCTTTTCAATCTCTATTTTTATTTAAATTATAGTATACTTTTCAATTTCAAATGTATTGTTCAAATATTGGTATAATGTCATTATAATTACTGACATTATGATAACCCTTAAATTTTATTCCCCATTTATCTATCATAATACTTCATTCAGAAGTCATTATAATAATGAAAATCTTCCAAGTAACATAAAAATCTATGTCATCCAATAATAAAAAATCCATTAGTATTCCATGCTGTTGTGGTATTGTAGAAATTTAATTCCTTATAAGGTAATTTTCTATATAAGGGTTGTTGTGATGTATCCGGTGTATCCTCTTTCATGTCCCATTTTTATTAAACATGATATTTCCACAACTTATCCTTTTTATCGAAAACATACTACCTCAAATGTTTTTCTATTAGGAAGTTTAATATCCTTACTACATATCAAATATGTGTGATTATAACATATTAATAATAGAGGGTATTCATAAATAATTTCTATGGTATCCTTCCATTTAAACTCCATGTATACAATTCTATAAAATCATTGACTATATTAACCACTGTATTTACACAGCTAATATAATCCCATATTCTTCACTTGATATGTGTACTTATTTTAACAATGTTATTCTATAATTTTTTTCTAATAAGATTTAATTAAATTTACCTATAAACCATTAGGAATTCATTGAGTTGGGAATTATATTAAACATTACATAGAGAACTCTGTTCTATATGTGAATGTTTTCTAAGATAAGTTTCATTGTAGAATTATGATACACATTTTTATGTTGTTCATTCATTAAGAATATTCCATATGTATCATAATCAGTATTTTTATAAAATATAATGCCTTTTACTTTTATATAGTATGTGAGGACCAAAATTATGTATCCTCTATAGGAACATTTAGGTCTTATTTTGAAATAGAGATATGGTAATCATAGTATACAAACATTTTATGTATAATATCATGTCACAAAGACTCGATGGAATTTTTATGATGTCCTCTGTTTTTTCATTTCCATCATTTACATCAATATGATGCGATTTTGTAATTCTATTATCCTAAAATACATTTATTTTTCATGATTATTATTTCATTTATATATATGAATTGATTATATATTCAAGTTATGTCATTTATTCCATTATTATTCCATGTTATTATCTATTATACATTAACCCTCACTAGCCATCTAATATCACTTTTTTTATGTTTTAGAATTCTATAGTTAATGGGGAGGAATATTTTTTATGATTGGATCAATGAATATCATTAAGTAATAATGATTTTAACTCAAAAGATGTATTTTTTCATGTTTTAATGTAATATTTATATCACTAGTCACCTGAGGAAAACTATAGCTTGATCATAGGTATGTAATCTCCTATATTCAAATTAATAAGTATGAAATAACAAACTGTAATTTCATAATATGGTAAATGATGAATTTTAGTTAGAATTAGTGAATGTTTTAACAAAAACCTTAGTAACTATATTTAAAATAACATAATTATAGAGATTAAATTTTACATCTAGGAAAATATAGATATTATTCTAAAATTTGTTTCTTAATCATCCTATTTGTTGGAATAAATGTAATAAAAACATAGCATAAAAGTAATGTTTTCTACATTAGTAGTTTATAATTTTTCTAATTATTCTATATCTTTTTTTAGATAACATCACTTTCTAGAAAAATTGAAACTTCAAGGATAGTATGGGTACTATATAACTAATATATATAAAGGATATAATGTCGATTCTATACAAATTAAAACTATTATAGGATTTACCATATATTAAAACCCATTTCAACTCAACATTAATCAACCAATTTATATAATTTTATACGGAAAACATCATTATTAGATAATTCTAAATTTCCAATGGTCATAGAGAAATATATAAACTCTCTATATAATATATATTTATTTAATTGAGGTTTTATGGGAAGTAAAAATGTCATTGTTGTTTTAAATAATTTTAATGGAGATGCTTCCAATTAGTTTTCACTAATTCAAAATATTAAGAAGTATGAAATGATAGAAAACATTAATTGTGATTAATCTAAGGTGATTCTTCTCAAAAAAATTCCTTAAGAGAAACATCTCAAGATGGGAAGTAAATTCAAGAAGTTATGAAAAATAGAATAAGATATGGAGGATGGTTATGAGGTAAATTTCAAAAGTCTAGCATGTTATGTTTTTTATTATCCACATAACTTAGGAAAAAATATTGGTCTCTTAATTAATAGATAAAATCTACATTCTTAATGATCTTTATTCTCTTAAAAATTTCCTGAATATGATGAGATTGTATCATTATTTATCAAGAAAATAAAGTTTTTTAAATTATTCATTTATAATGGGAAACCTAAGAAGAATCAGATTATCGATCTACATGTTATAAAGAACTACCATAAGTAAAATAATTTATGAGTGACATTCACTATATATATTAAAACTGAAAAGACACACCTTAGGCCTGCTTAAAAGGAATTGGAATATACCATTAATATTGATATAATGATCATCAAATTCATATGTTAAATACAATAGAGTATAGATTAATATATAATGTGTAAAATCTAATAATCTGGGACATTACCCTCATCAATGGTCAAATTTTGAAGGGAATCTTCCCTAGAAAAAAAATAATGATCGTAGAAATTATTGTTAACAATAATGGCCTAATGGTTAGGCACTAAGTGATGTGAATAAGACACGTTTTTAATACACTAAAATTTAGATAAAATATTATTTAATTCTAGATCTATTATCATTTTCATAACATGCTTTTTCAAAAAAAATAATTCAGTGAACTGATGATACATTGAGGAATGATCAGTCTGTTAGAATATATAGTGGGACTTTGATTGAAAAAAACATTTACCTGTTAGTTTAAATAAGAATTCATTTGTTTTTTATACTATAATAACTAATTTTTATACCTATGGTGTATTTTGATATATTTTAGTATGGATTGGATCCTGAATTATAAAAAAATAATTTATTGTATAGAAATATAAGTTAGAGTTGTTGAAGTGGATATGGAATATATTTTATTTAGCAGTGATATTCCATTACCTGGATCACGTCAGGACATATCATCAAGATCTTATTATAATGAAATCCTTGGGGAAATAAAATTCAATCTAATTACTAGGATATTATAAAAATAAAGTATATACCCATTTTCTAAGAATAATTTGAAATATTATTTGATCAATTACTCATATTTCCTATGATAGAGAAGTTAAACTCTTTACTGATATTATCCCTACTGAAAAATCCATATTTTATCCTCTATATAGAAAGGATCTAGTATAATAAGATGAGTTTGGGAATTAGTTATGTGATTTAAATGATATGGGTTTCATTCATTCAAGAGTTTCACCATGGAGATATCCACTTTTATTTTTAATGATAAAAGATTGTTTAATGAGTTTTTTGTATTAATTATATATAAATAAATGGATTATCTAAAAATATTCATCTTCTTGTATTATTGAACTTTTTGATAAATTTCAACGGTCCCAAAAATTCTCAAATAATTATCTTCATTCGTGTTATCATTAGTTAAAATTTAAAAATGAGAATATCACATTGATATGTTTTTATTCACGGTATATTCATTATGAGTATATAGTAATTCTTTAAGGGTTAATAAATAACCTTTTTGTGTGTATTTATATAATTAATATAGTATTTAAGGATTATCATGAAATTTTTTTGGTGTGATTTATTAATGGTATTCATGTATTTTCTAATTATTTTGGGGAGCATAAAAATTATTTTGTAATCATGCTTAATGTTTTAAGGGAAATAGTTATATGATAAATTATATAAATATTAATTTGGGAATCAAAAATGTTGATTTTATGGGCCATATTTTATAAAAGTATGTACAATGTTTATGCTTAGAAACGGTGGTTGTCCAAGCTTGTATAGGACCAACAAACATAATTGAAAGTTAAATTTTTCTTGGATTAGTTGGTTACCATAAATAGTTTATTGAAAACTTTTCACTATTAACTAATCCATTAAAAAATTAATAAATAAGGGGAAATATTTCAAATTTATAAAGGGGTGCATGGATAACCTTGTAAAATTCAACAAGATATTTTTCATTGCACTTATACTAGCTCTACCACTTAGAATTTAATGTTTTTTTATTTATAGTGATGAATTATGTAATGTTCTTGGATATTTTCTAATTAAAAATAACATATTGGTGACTTGTATATCTCGACAATTGAAACCCCGTGGGATCAATTATTTAACTCAATATTTAGAGTCGAAGACGTTAATTATTTAACTAAATAAATAGAACAATTAAATTTATGTAAATAAATATGAGATATATATATATAAACCATAATAGTTATAAATATATTTTTACTTAAAATTAACTTAATATATGAAAATAGATATGGTTATAACTAGTCAAGGATTATAATTGTGATATACATTATCTTCCTTGTAACAAAAACAAGGTAACATATGTATTGATTGTAAAAGACCATGGTGTATGACCTCCGGGAAGGGTATAAAATGATCTTTTTGTTATTGATTTTTTAATAATATAAATATTTTCTATAATATAATTTCAAACATCATAATTATACCATGATGTTTCCTAAATAGAAGTGTACTAACATTTAGTGTAATTTTCTTATAGCCCTGGATAACACAACAACTATCTGAAATGGTGGAATCCATGTGACCTCAGGGGTGAGTCTTTGTATTCCAATGGTTATTGAGTCATTGTGAGGGTATAACGTGTTACCATGAAGATATTATACCCTCGTATTAGGTTAAAAACAAAAGAAATAAGAAAAAATTGTCCACATAAAATATTCAGACTACATAGATCAATAAAACACAATCATGTTATAATAAATGTCATGTGAAAGAAAGAACTAACATAAACCCACGGTTAAAATAGCAAGCAACTACTAATTGATCACTATTTTTACCAAATATAAAACCTTTTAAAATAATAGAATGAGGGGAGCCTCTACAACCATCCCCAATCCTCATCACATCCAGTCAAATAATATTTAACAAACTACACCACTCAATCAATATATTTTTAGTTTCTACACAACCTTGGCCTATGATTAATAAAGCTTTCTTTGGTACCCAAGTTTCAGGGAAATTTGATTATGGTATGAATGAAATTTAGTAGGAAAATACCAGTTTAGTCTTATATATAACCAGAAAATATAGTTCTTGTTCACGTGATGTTCTCAAAATAAATAAATAATAATAAGTTTATGCTGGAGGAATAGATAAAATAACTAATATTCGTCCTTGAATTATAACATGAAACCGAAGATCAACTATACATGATTTGGTTAGTTCTAGAGTGTCTATGAGTAAATCATATAACCATACAACTAATACCAGGCCCCACACCTATATAGTAGTAGGTGAAATCAACAATTCCAAGGAGGTAATCCTAAGAAATACAATAGAGTCATGCAAAATCCCATTCCTAGAGTAAATCTTAGTAAATCTATTAGTAACAGGAATGTATCATATTTCTAGCAGTATGATCCTAATTGTCCCTATAAATGAGACATACTCACCAAAACACATTAATGTCTTGGGAATCCTATATAGGTATAATATGAATATAAGTATATTAACTGAGTCATTCTAAATAGATCTCCATAAACCAAAACCCATTCGGATTTACCATTCAATTCTAAATCAATACAAATCATAGATTTATCTAATAGTATTTCCAAGGAATTTTAAACAAGAATGTATATTTTCAAATACCAGAATATCAACTTAGCATTCCATCACATCTAGAATATTTTTCAAATCATGGGAAACCACCACAAATATTTCCTAGGAAATAGTCCTTTATTTATAAATTTTTTAGAGTGGTACATCCCTCCTAAAATATTGAATGCATTATATCTCATAAGGGTTTTCCATCCACCTACATTATTCTAACATAACCAAGGTTAGCCTATCAATATCATGACCTATCATTGTTGTTATAGATATATCATATTCACATAAATTATTTTAGTTTTAAGGATTCACTAACAATAATTATTACACTTCCCCACACTACCCCTTTTTACTATTACATTACATAGCCCCACGCCACCCCACCCCCCCCCCCCCCCCGACCAATTCCCCCTATGTTACACTACCCAAGGCAAGTCTACTGACATAAAAATCATAAACTACATAGTTTTTAATTACATGGGTTATAGAATCATAGTGGGGTATGGAACTCCTTCCCTACTCTCTAAAAAAATATTCAAATGGTTATGAAGCATAGAATTTCCTATCACAACCTAATCAAAACCATTATTATGATTTATCGATCATACCTTCACAAAGATCCAAAACAAAACTATCCAGGTCCTCTATGATAACTTCATCCATTTAATTATCAACCTTTAGGGTTTTCATTCCCCAAGGTCCCTCATGTACCTTAACACATTTTTCCTTTCATTCATGGGTATTTATTTTTAAATAAACCAATATATTTAAAAGAATGTTAAATCACCTGAAAGTGGTGATACCATATGTCACATGTACATAATAAAATTCATTTAACAAGAAGGTGAATGCATAGTAATCCCATACCTTTAATTTTAGTTATTCCATTTTTAAATTATCTCATATACTCTTTCCCAATGTTATCATGGACCAACCAAAAATTTCCCATTGATAAGAGAAACCTAACTCAATACAAATAGAGAATTTAATTAAATATAAACATTTATAATTAATTAAGTAATTTATTATCAACCTTCAATATAATTTAAAAAATACAATTCCAAATTAATCACTGAGAAACCTTGTCACACTAAAACCAAGATCAACTACTCATGGAAGGTCCATGGAATACTCTTGAAACCATCCATTGATCTTATCTCAATCTATGATATGTAGTTCAATTAATTTTAATAATTAATAAAAAAATTATTAATTTAATTAAATTAAATTTAAAATAACATAAATTCATAAAAACTAACAATTTTTTCTTTGTCACACCAAAATGGAAGCCAAACACCTGAGAAAGGTACATAGTGTACACCAAACAACATTCTAGGAAAAGTTCCTTAAAATTAGAACCCAATCAATGACCAATTTTTATAAATAAGGCAAAAACCTTAAGAAAATCTATTGAGTAATTTAAAATTGAAAACATAGCTTGAAATGATGTGAAATCATGTATTGGGACATTTTCATGTGATACCAATAAATATCCACATCATATCGGAAAATTCCACCATGATATAGTGGAATCCCTGATTAAACAGTATGCCTTTCCACACCAACATATCAACGAGAGAACTGTAGGAGGAAAAATGAATGGACGAGAGTAAATCTCATCTTACAATTAAAAGAATCACAATAAAAAATTCCCCAAATCAGATTAGACTTGAAGAAGAACGTGGGAGTGACTCCAAGAGCCCTATTTTGTGCCGAATGTGTAAGGGAGAGGGAGGAAAGGGGCCAAAACCCATAATAATTAAAGAGGGATAAATAGTAAAACTTTAATATCATGACACCTAGATAGGGATCCACAGCATGAAACATTTAGTGGTGTACCTCTAGGAATCCCCTAAGGACCTTGAAACTCTAGGGACTAGGGTGTGGCCCTCACCACCCATAGTCTTCCATTTCACATTGAGGGTTTCACCCTTAGAACATAGTAAAAACCACAACATGGTTCTACCTATGGACCATAAAAACAAAAATCAAGAGTACGCCATGGTGTGGGATCCACTGTTTCTATAACCTTGCACATACTATGGTGACCTCCATAGATGTTCGACCCTAAATATGATATATTACAACATCTGATTGCTACTGAATTCCTTAAGGTCTTGCACCCAAATTTTCCATCATCGTGTTGTAGAGCCCAAATTTCCAAAAGGGTCATTTTCACCCTCGATATTTCTCAAAGTTTGGTTCCAAAGTGGTCACACCCATGAAGGAAAATTTATATTTGGATTAGGAATGTCAGCCTCCTCCACCAGAGTAATACCAACATCGTGGTTCTTCCATGGTGAATTACCTAATAAACCAGTTGCAAGTCCACCTAAACATTATCGTAAGTCCACTTAAACACCTAAAAGACATCCTGGGCCTCAATCCTTGTCCAAAAAAATATCTTTCATATATTCCAAATCTCAAAATCTTTTTAATAATTTAATTTCCCAAAATAAATACCTCTCCATAAAAAAAATCAAATTTCCCCGTAAATTCTTAACACAAAAATGGTAGGTGTCTTTACAACCTCCACACCCTAGAACATATCTTCATCCAGAAACCTAATAAATCCTTCAACAAATAATTTTTCTAATTTATATATACAATTCAAAAACTAACACATCAGATTTTATTCTAAAACATCAAATAATATTCCACAATGAAACTCCAAACATGTCACACATTATTCATCAGAAACTATGTCTCTACTTGTATCTATCAAAAAAATGCTATGATATTGCTTACATCAAAAAATATATCACAATAATATATGGTATCATAAATAAATTCATCTTTATTATTAGGGATCTATCCATTATAGATTTTCTCCCGTGGGGCCTAATTATAATCTATGGTTCTTACAACCATCAGAACCAGGTACTAATATATATTCTCAGGGGTTCATCGACCTTTCCTTTGTGGATTCCAACTCCCCAAACCTAATTTCATGTGAAAACACTAGTCAACATTAATCTAGATGATCATTGTAAAAAAACACTCCATTACACATATCACCATACTTTCACACCACCATCACTTTATTCTCAAACCATAAAAGGCATAATGAGACCATCTAAGCAGCCGCACCAAATTCTAAACCTCAATACAACTGCAATACCATGATTGGATCCTCGTCCAACTAAATCATCCATCATACTCACACTCTAATCATTGAAATAAATCTAATAATAACCACACAAGGTTCAAATCAAAATCATCATAGGGAAAATTCCAACACATAGAATCAATTTGCTATCACAAATGAATCTCAAATAAATTATTCATCAAGGAACCAGAAAGAATTAGATTTATCTATATGCTGGAATCAAAAAGCTATCCCAATTTTCCAAGGATTGGTCTCATCACACCCATGAATCTACCCACAGAAGGGTTGAACCTATATATATCCAATGCACCCTTCATTACTACACATAACGTATAAACACAACAATATCACTCAAACCTGAGAGCTAACATGAAACAAAAAATTAAATATATTCAAAAATTATTGAGAACCTCATCCACAAAATCTATTTAAATTTAATCTATAATGTGGTTCAAACCATCAAATGAATTATTGAACACTCCCCCATATGGATTTCCTTAGACAACTCTTAGATTTCAACCTGAATATGTTTCATCATATTATGTGTGTCACTCCTACCAATCCATGCTCATCTGTCAGGTCAACCTGACAAGGATGAAACCTAGATTAGTCATCCCCTCACACTTGATCCATTTCTGATGTCTCCTATATTATGGAGGTATATTTTACCTTTTTATAAAAACCCTAATAGATAAATCTCATAATAATATCAGAAACCATTATTCCCTAGCCCACACATGACCACTATCAAATACACAATTTATGTGAGTATTGTGTATAAGCATAGAGGTCCACATTTATCCCATCTAAACTCAAGGGTGTATTCTCCCAAACCACCCGATCAAATAATCTGATTCATATTCCTACAATTTTCACATAATCAAACCCAAGATTAGGAACACAATCCACCATACATGCCCCAATCATGTCGGTATTGTCAATCAATAATCACCATTTACACTCCCCTTCAAAATAATGTAATTATTTAATACACCTTAGTATACTGCATGTTATCACTCCAAATGACATCATTTATAAATATGAAGCATCTACCCACACTCTCATTCACCCCCCAAGGTAATCCAAAATCATTATGTTTTGGTACTCACCCATTTCTACCCTCCAAAATCAAACCTTGATACAAAATTGAAAGAGATTTGGTTTCTTCCACAAAAATATTAGAATAACCATGCATGTAACTTAAATCATGTATGTCCTCCTATATACCAATCTCACATACTAAAGCCACTACCCATGTTGATCATATATAAGGTAACTCACAAGACTAAGTTAAACCCTCTCTTAGGTTACCCTAATAAATTCCATATCTCATCATGACCATAATACCTAGCTTTCTAATACCTTGAGATACATCTTGAGGGAAATGGCCACTCCCACCTATCATAAAATCAATTTATCACATTACCCACTACACACATGAAACAAAATTGTATTCCCATCTAAATTTCAATTGATAACTCATGTTCTAACACAACCTTCTCAAGGGTTATCACGTGTATGTATCAGAAATCACATCCATGTCCTAAGCCTATTATGACATTGATCCTCATTGGACATCTGCATATGAGACTATACTATCAATAACCGTGACCTCATGTCTAAAAACATCTACATAATGTATTCATGTCATTACAATCCATATCTAGTATAACATATTTATATGATTTGATTTATTTGAAAACCACCAAAAGGATATATGGAAAAACACCATATAGGTTATTGTTAGAACTTCAAATAACCGTGCATGTTCTCTTTTTAGAACTAGTACCGTAATCACCAAAAAGGGTTTTATCACCATGGCATCAAATTAATGTACTGATCTACTAGAGTCACTAAACATTATAAAAGTATGGAATGAATACGTCTCATCATCAAGACTTATCTCATCATATATCTATATGACCTGTCACTAATGAAAATATAATATAGTTTAGAAAAGTAGAATTATTATTATAATTTAAATGAGAAATTTTTTATATGTTAATATTTAGATTTTAATCAATTGAACCCTTTGTGTTAGTGATGTCAATCACAAGCAAGAATATACATGTCATGTGAATCTAATATAAAAAATATGATTCCTGAACTCTATAATAAATATAATAGTCCAGATCTAAAATCATTATAAATATTAAATATCTAAATTCATGTGTCTCACACAAAGTGAAATCATAGATCCTTAAAAAATCCAATGATATAAATCATATATCATGGATAAATTAGAATTCATGTTGTACAAATTGTTCTTGAAACACCATTATGATATCCACAATATTTTTTAACACATTCATATATCACATCTAAACTATATCCCAAATAGAAATAAAAGAGATCTGGTACCACTTTATAACATACCATCATCCAAAATTACTCAAATAGTGTTCGAATTGGGGATCTCTACATGCCCTTAAGATTACCTCCCCATACACCAGAGGCTCTCAAATAGAAGTGGGGGTATAAGGTGTCACCATGGGCATATTATACCATAGTTTTCGATTATAAATTGCTGAAATAAATTAAAATAATTCACATCAAATATTAAGAGTATTAGAATGTAATAAAACACAATTATAGGAATAAAAATTTTATATTGAAGCAGAAAGTAACACAAACTAATAGACATTCCAGCTAATAATAACTGATCATATACTAGGCTGGTCACATATAAAACTAAAAAAGAAAAAATATAAAAGAGGATATAATATGATCCTTATGCCTTGTCATATCCTATATAGAAATCTAGTCAAAATTATCCCACTCAATCATGATACTCTGAGATTTTGCTCAATATGGACCTATGATCATTAATGTCTTCTTAGGAAACCATGTTTTATAAAATCATGAGTGGGGTGTGAGTATAACTTAAAACTGAATTTGCATTAAATATTTATAGAATAACTAAATAACATAACAACAATTATAAATTCTAAATAATATTTCCATTTTTATCCCCAGGTTTGGTGTGACACCTAGGATTGATTATACTAGCTTAGTTTAGTGTCAATGTGTCTCTGAGAACATCACAAAACTTTGCCAACCAGTTCTACTACCTAAATCAATATATTATAGAGTGAAACAATCAATTATCCATAGGTTATCCTAGGTAATCATATGGTATCATGGAAGATCTTATTCCAAGGGGAAATCATAGGAAATTTAATTGAAACATGCATGCATCCAATTCCTTGGGGGTAAACCCATGAAATCTTTATAAACAACGAATAATCATTAGATCTCTGTAACACTATTTGAATCCCATGTTTGACTAATCCTATTCCATGGCTATTTCAAATTGAATTCTAAGAACATATGAATCCAAGATAAATTCCATGGGATTTCAATGGTATTCTAAACATGAAAACATATAGTCAAATCCTTGTACACCCCCTAGAAAATCCATCACATCAATAATATCTTCAAAATCATATGTAAAAATAAAATATTATCTATGTAAAATAGGATTTTATTTTTTAATATTCATAGGAAATGCATCCCAATCATAATATCTCATACAATATATCTCATATGGGTTGGTTGTCTTCCAAAACATACTCAAATACAAAAGGTAATCAACTCAAGTGCATGACCTATAATCATAACTTTTTCCATATTAGGCTCTCAAAAATAATTTATTCTCTAAGGTGAGTACCACAATCATCACTAACCATCCACACACTAACCCCTTTCAAGGATTACATAACATTGGGCCCCACGACAGGGACCTATAGACTACATCATAGCATGAATATGCAATATGTGTTCCTTCCTATTAATATCATATCTCTATTAAACACCTATCAATAAAAGGGAATAAAATCCATCATCCTCATCATGATCATATTATAGCCTTCCTACCCTTGTAAGTTAACCAACATTGGTACCGCTCAATAAATATGACATAATTGCCATCTAAAGTCCCAATTAACCATATGTTGATCCACTCACCCAACCTATCATAATATACCTATGGATTAACAACTTGGGTGCTCACATTCTAGTGCTGTATGGAACAAGAACACTACTAAATAAAAATCTAACCCATTTACTATATGGTAGCTGAATTCATGCCACAACCTACATTGTTCAATCATTCAAATTCATTACACATCCTTTCACAATGAGTATAAGGGAACCTATCCATGTCCTCTATTCATACATAATCCATTTAATTATAACCCTTCAAGGTTCCCAACCCCTATGTATTATATTTATAATCCTAACCTCAATCATCGTTGGATGAAGCATCAATAAAGTGAACAATATACCTGGTGGTCCTTGAAACTTTGTCCATTCCGTTCATGGGAATTTAATTTTAAATGAAACAATTTATCTAAATGAATGGTTGATTAACAAAAAGTGTTGAGATAGTATATCATACGAATAAAATGACATTCATTTACAAGAATTAAAAATAATAGGGACCACCAACCTCAATTTTAGATTCATTCTTGGTTTAATGTAGATCAACAACTCTCACCCAAATGTTTCCCAATAAAACTAGTTTTCCTCCATAAATATGGGGCATGAAACATAATACAAACATAAAAAATAGTTAAATATAACCATTTATAATTGATTAATCAATTCATGATAAATTTCCAATCTAATTTCAAATATACATAATACCTAATAACTCAATGAATAACCTTGAATCCTTGAAACCATATCCAACCAATCACTGATGGTCCATGTAATACTCATAAAACTATCATGAGATCTGGTCTAACTCTATGAAATTTAATTCATTTAATTTTAAAAATTTATTATTAATCTCATAATTTATTTCAAATTATTTTCAAAATGAATAAATGCCTAAAATCTCATCATTTGTCCTCACCATTCCAAAACATTGAAAAACCACCCATATAATGTTAATGGAATACACTTGAGACTATTCTAAGTATAATATTGAATAATAATAACCCATTAAATAGATAATTTAATTTAATTAAGGAAACACTATAGGAAAATTCACTCAGTGAGGTACCTTCAATTAAAGGGAAGAAAATTACCCTTGATCTTCCTCTCATAATATCCTTATGCCATTTAAAAAAAATAAACATCACATCAAGATGATTCCACAATTCTATACTATAATATTAATTAAAACATTAATCCAAGATGAACCAAAATTCAGCAGTAGAACAAATGAGGATAAAATTAATATCATTTATCTCATATAAAATACTAAAAAAATTCATTTCAAACACCCCAAATCAAAGGATACATTATGTGTAAGGATTAATGGAATCAATTATACCTCTTTTAGTTTGAATGTGTGTGAGAGAGAGGGGGTGGGGGAAAGGGTTCAAAACCCTTAATAATCAATGTGGGGGAAATGACAAAAATGAAGAATTGTATACACATGAATAGGGAGTCATGGAATACATGACATCATCGTGAACATCCAAGAAACCACTGAGGACCCAAAAACATTGGGGTCCATTGAATGGCCCTCACCCCTCATTTTAACCATTAAATATAGTGTGTTCTTACCAAATACCATAGAAATATACATAATGGTGTAGAACCTATTGTCTATATAAATGTGCACCAAGAGAACACCATGACATGGGAGACATCATTTTAACAACCCAACACAAATCATGGTGAACACTGTGATATCATAGAATATAATTGTCCAATAATTTTATCACTTAAAGAATCTATTGATTTACAAACAATACCTTGGCCTTTTAGCTTTATATATTTTTATAGTTTTGAAAAAACATTAATTATTAATTCTCGTGGATTTATCAAGTCATGGAAACTTTTCACACAATATATCAAACCAATTAATCTATAGTAATTATTTAACATCTCCCAAAATTAATCCACACATGTTATTTTATTCTAGATATATCATGTGTAATATTTTACATTATAACATGGGGACGTGGAAACCTAACAAGGGTGAGATAAAAAAACTCGGTAAAAACAATTCATACCATAAACTATCATACAATAAACAAGACACTGATATTATGGTATTAAATAAATGATAATCCAATAATTTAATATAAATGGTCATATGAACATGAATTTAATACATGGTTAACATTATATGTAATCAAATAGACAATAATAACTAATTAAATTGTGATGGAATTCAAAATATATGACTTTTCATTTCATTATTCAAATATGTTACATATCACCAGGTCCTTATGATAATAAATTTACTTCTTTTCAAGACTATAATAAATAAATATAAATAAATGGAAATCATACCCCAAACACCCAAGAAGGTTTGTCTAATGAGATTAATTGATGCATTGGGGGATATTGTGGTTCCAAACAACAATTATTTAAGTCCAATGTATTAATAATTTTAACAAATTTTGAAACAATAAAATACATAAAAATTTTCAATAGAAATAAAAAAATCAATATTGAATTTGAAAGTATAAATATTTTCAGTATGTTCTAAATTGATTAATGCAATATATTTCTATGAAATCATCTCAAAAAATTATATCATATTGACTAATGTGTGTATAATTAAGTAAATAATTTCCCAAAATAGGTCAATGTTCGAGTATCTTGGTAAATAATATTAAAAAAAGGAATGTAAAATATGGTATTCACATAGTAAATGAATTAGAATAAATTTATTTCCTATACGTAGTGGACGATTATGTAAGCTAAAATAAATAATTGATTTAAATGAAATTAATCAAAAATAAAATAAAATACTATTATATAATTTATAAGGTAATCCATGACATGAAATATTAGGGTGAAAGAAACTATTCATGTAATAAATTAGTTCAATAAGAATAATTATAACCTAGTGAAATGAGAATTGACTCATCAAAATCCATTATTGATTAGGAAACATTTTAATAAACTACAGTTAAAGAGATTGATTGAAATTAAACATAAAATACCATGAATAAAATATAATTCATGTTATAATATATCAAAAAGTATGTTTATCCACCATTAAAAACAATTTAAGTTTATAATACAAAACATATCTCCAAGATAAAATTTGAGATGAAGAACCATTGTTAATTTTATTATCAATGGAGTAAATAGGATATGAAGGGTGGATTTATAAAAATAAATAAAAATAAAAATAAATAAAATTTAATATAAATAATAAATTATAATGGGGTATTATATATACCATATAAAATAAATCATGGAACATGATATCAAATATGTATCATGGATTTGAAAATAATGACAAAAGGCCCTCAATGATTCGGTAAATGTTGAATTAAATTAACATGAAGGTGCGTTAATGAAATAGAATTGTAAATACAATTAATGAAACTTTAATGATGGTAATATAATTAAATATGGTAGTACTCATACCATAAAATAAAATTTTGTGTGTAGTAATAAATATGTCTCAAAGAATAAATGTTCATACAAATTACCCTTTACATTAATCCTGATCAG
Organism: Viscum album; assembly: GCA_963277665.1. Taxonomy (NCBI): domain Eukaryota; kingdom Viridiplantae; phylum Streptophyta; class Magnoliopsida; order Santalales; family Viscaceae; genus Viscum; species Viscum album. Next base: position 230,442,234 of record OY728125.1, read on the forward strand.
TTGAACATGATATATCCTCATATATAAAAAATGACTATATTAATAACTTATTTTATAACCTTATTAATATTTATTGTCTATTATAAACCTCATTAATATTTATTTATAAAAAATTTGTTAATTATTTTATATTTACATCATTATATGTTATTAGTTTTGATTTTAGTTTAGTATATATGTTTTAATGTATTTTTTATTCTTATTGATATATTCAAGAGTCATAATTGATTTATTATTTTATGTACTATGATAGTTGTTTTATATTGTTTTATAATGTTCAAATTAAGTTTAATATGTTTTTTAGTTTTGATCCATGACAATGTAGTTAGTGACTATCTTGTTTCAGTAATTTTAACAAACAAGGGGTGGTTACATAGTAATGGTTTATATATAACCATTCCAATGAAAAAAACTAATTATTTAATTATTATAATCCTATATAATTTTAAATTTTTCTTAATTGGTTATATATGATATACATTTATAGAATTGTTCATGTAGGCGGTTAAGCTGGCCTAAAAAAGAAATTATAACTCTAGAGTGAGTAGGGATATGAAATTGATTCTTTTGGAAAAATTTAAATGTTAATAATTTTTATAGAGATTATTTTTATTTTATGAATTTTTTGAATAATATTATAATATATAATGTAAAATAAGACAATTCTCGAAAGAAAAATGAAACAAATCACTTTTGTGAAGAAGAGTAGCCTACACGTATGTGCAGACGATGCTTTCATTCAATATAGATTGTGAGGAAGATAGGGAATGATTCATAAAGTATGATCCTTAAAAAATTTATAAATATATTTTTAATTTTTTTAATATACATTCTGAACTATTATTTCAGGGTGGTGAAGAAAAATAAAGAACATTATTAATGGGGGTGGTACTCCGCACATACGCAAGATGATGTATTCATTTTTTGAATTCTTTTGGAGGTTCTTATAAAATAGATATTCCATTAGTATAATGAAATATTACCATATAATTAATAATTATTTTATAATAATTTTTGGAATGTAATATGTTAGAGGTAGTATAATAAGAGATTTATGAGGGAATGATGGAGAACATCACATCTCCCTGTAGATGTTCTCCCACGGGTAACGACTTAAGGAATCTTAGCTTAGTATTTTGGAAGGAAACCATATTATATAAACATGGGAGAGGATTTTAGAGAGACTATATTATATGTTTCATCTATATATGGATTTTAAATGGATATAAAATTGTGGATAAAATGATCTCCTTTTATAAGTGAAGAAAATTACAATTTGGGGAAAACTCATTACATTTTCAATGATGGAATGACACTATTTAAGGTTCAATCGACCTAAATGTATGAAATAAATAAATTTGGGATGAGATAAGTATTATAAATCCTATAAAATTCAGTTTCACATATTTTTTAATCATGTTTCATGTCTTCTACCACTAGATTTTTATATTTTCCATTCTGATTTTTACATTGGTAACTAGATTCCACCCAAGTAATTTATATTTTATTAAAAGTATAAGTTATCCCCTAATAACAAATTTTGATGTTATGAACATAATTTTAATATCCATATAATCTAGTTCAATTTCAAAATAAGATAAAATATATTTTTAATTAAAACATTTAAAATATAGGAAATCTGTAATATAAAAAATGTTGATCTCTTTATTATGTTTTATTAATCTTATATAATATTAATTAAAAATTAAATGAGTGATAATATAATTTTATATATGTGAAATAATTATATAAATTTAATTATTTTAAATATATGAATTTAATTTGTTATAGAAAAATTTCACAACATTGTCAAAATAATTCTTTTAAAATAACCCTTCCATCATTAACATGGTCATTAACTCTAATCCTAGTAATCATACTTTTATTACAAAAAATGAAATTGTATAGTTTAAATAATATTAACATGTATGTATAAAATATAAAATCCATTTTATTAGATTAAATTTCAATCTATTATGAAAAATAATTTTTATTAAAATTGAATAAAAATAGTTTTAGAGTGAGATATTAATTATGTTTCAAAAAACGTTAAACATGGATCCCATGAACTCAATATATAATCTTAAATTTATCAATTTACAATTTTAATATATTTTTGTCCTATTAAATTTTCATATAATTTTAGAAATAATAGTTAATTCATTATAATTTTATAAACATTAAGGTATTAGGTAAAATGGTATTTTTTAATATTCACCTAAAAAAGTTTCAAAAATGTCCCATAACTTCATATTAAAATAATATAATTATGATGAATAAAAAATGAAATTATTTTTTTAAAATTCTAAATCCACAATTTGGAATTTTTTTCAAAAGAAAGGTCATCTTATTGATAAGAAAAAAGTTACAAAAGGAGAAAAGATGGAATTCTTTTACAATCTCTATCAAACAAAGATAATAAATCAGCAGGTAAAGAGTTCAGCCAAGTCATGCACTGATGAATGCCTTTGTTGGCAAGAGCATCTGCAACAGTATTCGCTTCCCGATAGGCATGAGTGGCTATGTAGTCAATCCCATGTAGAGAGTTGAGACAATTCATCCAAAGAGTGGTGAGAGACCAAGCCAGATGAAAGGAACCATTCCAGATGGCATGAATGATTGTAGTAGAGTCGCTTTCAATCCAGAGTTTTTTCCAGCCTCTTTGAAGGGAAAAATCAATGGCGTGGATGACACCCAGCATTTCAGCTTCCAGTGAAGAGGAATGGCCACAGCCAGCATAGAAGCAACCCTGGCAAAGACCAGCCGAGTCGCGAAAAATATCTCCACAACCGGCAGGACCTGGGTTACCTTTGGCGGCACCGTCAACATTCACTTTGATCCATCCCGGCATCGGAGATTGCCAGAATACTTGAAATGAACGTTTGATCCGTGGGAAGACGCCGGGCACAAGAAGGTGACGAAGGATCTCAAAATCACCAACCGAGTTGTTGCAACAGTCTTTTTGGATGGAATCAGCTTCATGTATCGTAGTAAGAATTCGATATTTGCCTGCAATTAAACTAAATGAGCGCTTATTATGAATGATGTCATTTCTAGCATACCAGATCACATGAAGCAGTTCCGCCACTGCTGTAAGCAGAAGATTTTTGACCTGCGGAGAGGAAGCATACCTAGTGCACTTGTTAAGGGACAAACAAATAGTGTCAGAAAGGGACCATCTGTAATTAAATAAATCAAAAATATAATTCCATAAAGCAGATGTCATCGCACACGACAAAAATATATGATTCGCATCTTCCCTGTGTTGATTGCATAAGCGACAAATGGAGCAGAGTTGAGTGCTAAAGGCTTGAAGACAGGCTTTAGTGGGTAATCTATTATGGGCAATTCGCCAAATGAGAGTAAGCCTAGAAGGTTTGATCCACGACTTATCAAAATGACTCACCCAATGTAAAATAGTATCACTTTCAGAAAAGTAACGCTGGTAGAAGTTTTTGGAGTCAAGGATGCCATTCGGGGCAGGTTCCCAAACAAGGAAATCACCATTAGAAGAAAAATGATGATTATCAATGATCTGTGCAATATTGTCAGGGAGAGCATGCCTGTGATATTGTAATACATTTTTTATAGAGAGATTCTGGTCATTGAGAGTAATGTTAGGTGGTAACAAAGATATCAAGGGGTTACCACACCATTTATCGCGCCAGAAATTAATCGAAGAGTCAGCACTAACCATCCATCTAGAATTTTCCATGATCTTCTGATACGAGTCTCTAATTGAGGGACAAATTGAAGAGTTAATGTACCTGAGGTTCCCATTTAAAAGCTTGGTGCGGAATCTAAGGTTCAAGAAATCAGAAGCTTTGGAAGTACCATTGATGATACGCCAAGTAAGACGGGCTTGGAGAGCATTATTGAATATCTTAAAATTTTTAATACCAATGCCACCTTTTTCGAGAGGTTTGCAACAGGTTTTCTAGGGAATAGTGACATGTTTTCTTTCAAGAATGCTACCCGTCCAGATGAAGTTTTTGATATAGGTATTGATCTTCCTAAAAATGCTGGCTGGCCATTTGTAAATCATCATAGAGTATGTCATCTTAGAGACAATGGTCGATTTGACTAGACAAATCCTGCCAGCCATAGAGAGGGATCTTCCTTTCCAGGTAGAGAGTTGGTTTATAATTTGCTCAGTGATATTAGTGAAATAGCTAGCTTTAGTACGACCCCAAAAAATAGGAACACCTAAATAGGAGAAAGGGAGGAGTCCCTCTTTAATTACAAGGTAGGAAGTAATGGTATTTTTCCTTCGGACAGGAAAGTTCTTTCCAAAATAAATATATGATTTATTCCAGGATATCGATTGACCAGAGACTTCCTCATAATGATTAAGATCTTGTTTTAAGACATGAATATTCCTTCGATCCCCCTTAAGAAAAAGAATGATGTCATCAGCATATAAAAGGTGGGTAGGGATATTTAAGTTCCTGGAAGCTTGTATGGGCTTCAGGGATCCTTGAGCAACCAGACTGTTTAGCAGTCTGCTTAGGTAGTCCTCAGCAATGACAAAGAGGATGGCCGATAGAGGGTCACCCTGCCTGACACCTTTAGAACAGTTGAAGAAGCCCCTAGGAGAGCCATTGATTAGAATCGAAATATAGGCAGATCTGAATAGAGTTTTCAGTCTTCCAATGAAAGAGTCCTAGAATCCAAAGTTATTTAAAACCCTGAAGATGAAATTCTAGTCAATAGTGTCAAAGGCCTTTCTGATATCCAGTTTAATGGCCACACACCCCCTCTAGTGTTTTTATTAAGACTATTGGTACCTTCCGAGGCCAGACAGATGCATTCCTGAATGGCCCTACCTTTAATGAAACCAAATTGATTCCATGACACTATTTTGTCACAAATGGGTGCCAGCCTATTTGCAATTATTTTAGTAATGATCTTATAAAGAGTATTAATGAGAGCAATGGGTCTGAATTGATGAATCTCCGAAGCATTTTCAACCTTAGGTATTAAAACTAAAAATTGATCATTAATACCATGAGGCAGATAACCATGGGAAAAAAGGTTTTAACAAGGTTACAAACATCCTTTTGGATAATATCCCAATGTTTTTGAAAGAATCCATTATTGAAACCATCTGGACCAGGTGAACTGTCTGGATTAAGGCCAAAGACAGTATCTTTAATTTCTTGATCAAGCGGTGTGCTTAAAAGAGTTTCTTTGTCCTTATCATCAACCAGTGAGGGGATAATATTGTCCTTGATGTCAATATTTATGTCTGGGCCATTAAACATGTTGTAAAAGTACGAAGTGACATGATCTGTTATGGCTTCTTCAGTATCGATGAGCAAACCATCATGAATAAGTTTGGTAAGAGGCTGATTGGCCTTTATTATTCTTTGAAGGGAATTATAAAATTTAGTATTACGATCTCCATCAACAATCCATTTAGTCCTAAACATTTGCTTATGAAGATTATCCTTAAAATTGAGCAAAGAATTAAGTTTAAGGTCATGGTTAGCTTCCAGCTGACGATCCAAACTGAAATCAGATATAGAGTTTTGCGTTTGGGCACGACTAAGATCATTTTCAAGAGAGGAAATTTCAATGTCAATTTGAGATCTTGTAGATTTACACCAACTTTTAAGGGTTTGTTTTAGGATTTTTAACTTAGAAATATAGGAAAATGATTCCTTATGATGGCTCATAGAGTTCCAGGTGCGGTGTATTAGAGCGACACAGTCCGGGTTCGAGGACCATACATTATTAAATTTAAAGGGGAGAATATGCTTACGGCTGATCATACAGAAACTCACTAAGATAGGATGATGGTCAGAATTAATTTTAGGCAGAGTTATACTAGAAATATTATCCCAGGTATCAAGGGCCTTCATGTTGACAAAGGCTCTGTCAAGCTTACTGGAAACCATTCTATTATAATGTTTCCTGTACCAAGTATATTTGGCACCAGTGAGGGTAACTTCAAACAGGTTACAGTCATCAATAGCTAACCTAAATTCATTTGAAGAAATAGAAATATGTGTGGGGCCAATTTTTTCACAAGGGCTTAGAATGGCATTGAAATCACCCATAACAACCCAAGGCTCCTTAATTGAGCGGTCCATATCAGAGAGCTCATGCCATAATGTCCTTCTATCCTGATATCTATTATTGGCACAAATCATAGTACAAAGAAAGAGACAACCGTTCAACAAGAAGGCACATGTAACCTGCTGATCTGTGCTTTGAATGATGTGCACATTTTGAAGGGAATTATGATAAAAGATCCACATTGAATCAGTTTGAGTACCATGTTTACAAGAGCCAAGAAAACTATAGATAGGAGTACCAAGTCTCATGTAGTTGGGTTTGAAATTAACTTTTAGTTCAGAGATGTCAAAGAGTTGAGGTTTATGATTGTTTATAAGCCTCCTAATTGTAGTGGAGGTGTCATTGTTTTCTAAACCTTAGCAATTCCAATAGGGAAAATTCATTACTATTTGCGTTTTGGGTTGGAACCCTTCTTTTTTTTGGATTTTCCAGAATCATTCTTATTTTGCGATCGAGTGACCATAGGGGAGGAAGAAGAGTTTAGATTGACTGTGTGAGTATTGGAATTATTAGGTGCCTCATTGCTAGAAGAAGTGCCAGGAATGCGCTCAGAGGCTGTGATGCCAAGACCAGCAGCTTGAGCAGCAGAAGGATCCGCTGGAGTATGTGCGGAATTCCGGATAGCAGTGCAGTCCAGGGAAAAAGAACAGGCTTCTGGAGTTTTTGGAGGGCTCTGAACCATAGGATTAGAGGCTGTTAGGGATTTATCAACTTTTGAGGAATAGGCCGAGTTGATGGATAGAATAGAAGTAGATTGAATGGATTTTGCAGAAGCAGATTTTTCCATATTAGAAGTCTGCAGTTCTGCAAGTGGTGAAGGCCCAACATTGTTAGTAGTACGGTAATTATCAGTAGGATTTGATTCAGGGGGAAGAATAGGATCAGGAGCAGAGCTGTAGACAGAGCTGGCCATAACAGTGTCAAGATTGACAGGATGAGGTGCCAGCTTTTTAGATTCTGAAGCAGATGATGGCAGATTTATTATAGAAACAGAAGTAATAGGAGCAGGTTCAGAAGTGTGTGTAGTGTTGGATGATGCGCCGGCCACTAAGGTAACAGCATTTAGAGCTTGAGGTGCCAGGACCCCTGTTACAGATACAGTATTAGGAGTTTGGACAGCAATTACAGGCTGTACAGAATCATCAGCAGAGGAGATAGGAGTGCTGTGTGAAGTGATAGTGGAAATATAAGAAGAGTTAACAGCATCATTTTCAGAATTGACAGAATCATTAGTCATAGTATTCTTTACAGGAGCAATAGAAGGATTTGAAGAACCTGGGTCTGTAGATTTTACCAAATCGCTTGTTGTTCTATTGGTGACCTCAGGGTTGACAATAAGATCCACAGGGGCAAAAGCATCCGACCCCAAGTCCCTACTAGCATGTTCAACCAAAGCGGGATTATGTGAGGAAGAAACATCAGTGACCGAAATGTGATTAATTTCACCACTTACAGCCACTGTATCATGCAAAACAATAACAGGATTTTCATTTTTTTGGAGGGTCTCCTCTTCCTCAACTAACTCCCCCCAGGATTTTCCTTCCAGAGATGACAGTACATTGGATTTCTTAACCCAAATGTCCTGCTTTTCTTTATTGGGTGGCGGAGGTTTGACAGAGGTAGACAACCCCTTTTTGATATGTTTTATTTCTTGCCAATCTTTATTGATTGGAGGGTCCATTTGTTCCCTAATCACCCTACAATTCGAGAGGTTGTGACCAATCAATTTTCATACTTCACAATAGGGTGGCCTCTTTTCATATTCAATTCTGAGCTCAATTTTGCAGTCAGGTGCATTGAAAATAATGTTGGAAGGCAGTTCAATATCTAGATTAACCTCAACCATTATTCTAGCATAGATTCCTAATTCCCCATTCAATGTTCTATGATCAGTTTTTATGGGAGTCCCAATGCAGGAAGAAATATCATTTAGGATTTTCGGATGCCAATAGAACCAGTTTAGTCCATGAACTCTAACCCAGATTTGAGCCAAGTGATTTTTGTGTGTGAATGGATTAAAATTTGAATCCCAATCAAGAATTCTGAGAAAACCAGGCTAAAGTTGTAAATTGCCGAATTTCCATACCTGGTCTAGTTCATCTTGAGTGCCGAAGAGAAAATGATAGTACCCCTTACCGATGGGAATCATCCTCCATCTCGAAGAGCCCCAGTAGTGGGATATTCTGTTCTTAAGTTCCAGAAGAGACCAAGGTCGATCCCCTGTGGAGTATGTCACCCGACCGAGAATCAAGTATTTACAGAGCTGAATCCTTTGCTTCAGAGCTTCCGGATCTGCATCAACCATAAAATAGCCATCTTCAAGCTTCTTAAAGAGAGGCTGCTTACATACCTTTGCATCTCTAGGATCTTCCCCTTGTAGGGCATCGCGAAAGGAGATGGGTGAGGCGCGCAGAGAGATTTCTATATTTCCCACTTCAATTCTTGTAGAGTCTGCTTTAGCAGCAACCGGAGCCGGAGGAGGGAGCTCCCATGCCGGATCAAAACTAGCCATCAGCAGGAATCAGCGAAGAAACAGGCCAGGTGCTAGGGTTTCGAGTCGCCCATTGAGGAGCGCTTCGCGAGCCATCCTCTCATCTTAATTTTCTCACCTATCATCCACAATTTGGAATTTAATTTTTAAATAAAAACATAAAAAATTAATGAAAATTGTTTTCATAGGAAATTAATATTTTAAAATATTAGCTATTTTTATTTCATTTCAGTCACTAACAAAATTTTTGTAAATATATTATTCATATAAATAATATATTATATCTGTAATATATTTATTATCATATAATAAAGTGAATAAAACAACATTTTAAAATGGTTACACTTTAAAGAGAAAATCAATATTATTAGTTTCATGTCTATAATAATTAAATTTTATTATTGACATTGTTATAATAATTAAATTTATATTTACTTCTATATATATTTAATAATTCATACACCTCTATTTTTACATTATAATTCTATGACTACATTTGAATAGTTATATATTGTTTTACGGATAATTGTTGTTTGGGGTTATTTGTGATGCAATTTAATGGAAGTTTTAAGTTTCAAAGTAAGATATCATTTAAAATAATTTTTGTTTTACAACCCCCACCCCACTAGTAAATTTCATCCACAGAAGTATAATCATCACTTACTAATAAAATTAGTCAAGGGTATCAAAAATATAGAAATAAATCAATATATAATTTCAAATGGGGTGTCTACCTTAATGATGAGGAAACCCATATATTTCACCAACCATATTTACCAAATTCTTAACTTTTTATTATTAACTCATTTATTTTTTCCACATTTTCACACATATATTATTTACTATTCATTCCTGGATAATCTTTGTTTTCCATACGTCCATGAGTATCCATCCTCCTATTCTTTAGTGTGTTTGGGAATTCCACTCATTTCACTATATTAAAAATAATTTAAGATACATGGTTAGGAATAATCACTAAATGTTTTATTCTATATCAAATCTAAATTAATTTCTCATTGAGACATCTACTATAACACTCGCGCATCAATTATAGTAAGTACACTTTTTATTTTAAAGAAACTATAGCATAATCTGCTAAGATTTCATCAAGAAAGTTATTAATACCTAAAAAAATCCATCATCCAAATTTTATGAAATTAATCTCGTTTCCTAATTAATCATGTCAAAATTTAATTATGTGATTTTTTGGGTTTCTTCAGAAATAGTTGATTTTTTGAGGAATAATGAAAAACGCCAATTTTACAAATACTTACAATTTTTTGATATTATAATGATATAATAATTATTTAAGCATTATGAAAGAATTTTTGTTGAAAAAATATATATTTAATATTTAATATAATGAAAATAAAAATTGTTATTTTTAACATAGAATTATATTCATAATATTTTGGAGGTCTATTTAGTTTTTTGATTAAAATAAAAAATATATTAAATTATTATCTCAAAGTAAAGTATTTAAAAGTATACATTAAATTTTATTTCATTTGAAATATCAATATTTATCCTTTTAATATAAATAATACAATTAATTATATCTAAATTATATTTATACCTTACTTATCTGTAAAATAATTTTTATGCTTAACACATTTTCTTAAAAAACTGTTCTCATTGTGTTTTCTAAATTTGTTTTAAAATTAATTTTTACCAATTATATAAATTTAATAAAATAATATTTATTCCATATATTAAATTATAATAATTAATATTAGGTAAAAATTTAAACCTAAATTTTTCTTATTATAAATAATATTGTAAATATTTATCCCTTCAGTTAAGGTTAAAATGAGATAGAATGGTTCAAAATACAAGGATAAATATTCATGATAACATAAAACAAAAGCATAAATCTAATTTTATTGTCTAATTTCATATTTAACCATGTAATATTAAAATATATGATAATTTTAATCCCCCTAACTTGAGTAAAATATATATTATATAAATTTTTTTGAAGTAATTACATTTTTCACTTGCATCACTTATAAAAAGAAAATATCTCTCATCTATTATATATACTACCTTTGATACATAAATAAACTAATACATACCTATATACATTGCAAATATCACTCTATAAATCCTATATTTCATTGTATAACCAAAATACCATTTCAAGAAGGCTTAATATCTTAAGAAAAGAAGGTTACCAAAAGAAGTGGTACATGTTCTCATTATGCATCATCAAGTTATATTATAATTTAACATAATATAAGTCATTAATAAACATATTAACATGATTAAATATGTATATTAACCACACTTATATGTTTTTATGTTAATTTTCCATTTATTTTATGTATCTTTTCCATCCTATGGAAAATAAAAACATCACTTGTGTATACCTACTACTTACCCTCTCCACATAGCAGTGTAATTTGTTTTAACATTATTTTTTATTTTTAAACCACTTTATAACACCTTTACACATGGTCAATATAACAATGTAATTTTTGAGAAATTGAATGAACAACATTAAAAGGTCAATGTAAACATGAACTATTCAATTAATGGATCCCAAATGATTATAACATTAATTTAAAATGGAATATAGATTAAAATTAATATTCACAAAACATTTTACATTATTTTGATTATTCATTAGGATAAAAAAATTTTGACCAAGAAGATGTAAGAGATATGGTTTATTCTACATTCTCATGATTATTAAAGATTCCATGGGATTAAATATAGATTAAAGGAACTTAATGTATCATTTATGTTATCTTTTTTTCTTTTTCTTCTATTTAGTAAAATCTATGATCAAGAAATGTTTTTATAATAAAAATTGATATTATTTCTTCATTGGTCGAGAAACGTTTTCTTCCATGTCTATGTTTTTTTAAAATATTTTTAGGAATATTATTTTTCATGATAAAATGATTATTTAAATTAATTCTCAATAATATTAGAAACTATTATCAATTTTACAAAATGAATATTATTTTAACTTTCTGGATGAGGTAATATTTACTTTTTACCAAAAAGTGTTAAAGGAATCTTTTTTAAAGTTAAACACACTAACTAATTTTCTTTCTATCATAACCATTATTTGATTTAAAGATATAATTACATTCACTAATTTATATTTAAAAAATATATTTTCTCAATATTATACAAATTTTTATTTAAAATGACCTTAAAGTAATGGGTTATTTTAATAGGTTTGGAAAGTAAGGATCAAATGTTATTTTAAAAGTATTTTCAGCTATGTTCAAATCATTTGATGAATATTATTCTTTATAAGGCATATACTCAATTGATAGTATCAACCATATTACTACATATGTATTGTGATCATGTTTTTCTATTTATCAATTTGTAAAATTATTAACATTTCATATTCTATTTATTCAATAATAATATTTAAGTTTATTATATATTAAATTTTTATTCATTTATTTTATATGATGAATAATTTAGAATAAGTGATGTTCATTTACTTTTATATCCCATCAAATCTTTTATAGGTCTCATCAGATAAACTAATTTAGGTAGATGGACTATACCTTTTCAATTTATATGACTTATTAGTACAATTCATTCAAATTAATATTATTATGTCAAAAATTATGCATTATATCAAAATTAAATCAATTGTTATTATCCATTTGATTATTTATGTTATTATATCATCTATGGATATATTTCACTTATATTATATTAGTTATATTGAATATTTTATTTTTGTTTATCTCTTCCAAGCTATTAATTCATTATTTATTCTATGAATATTTTATTGTACTCTTACCTTCACTATGTGTGTGGTCTCACCCATTTCTTTTTTTTTCATTTTATACCATCTCAAAAATACAATAACTAATATTTGAATGAAGTTAAAAAGATTTAAAATTATATTTTTATTCCAAAAATAACATTTGAGTTAAAATTTGGAAGCCTCATAGGATCAAGATAAAAGATACTAAACATATAAAGAAAATAATATATTAAAGAAAATACAAAGAGTATTGGAATTTTTCACCCCGTATAACCCTTATTGAAGTGTTCTTGGCATCATTGCTAGATCAACCTTGATAGAGATTTAAATCAATTGACCATCCTATCCCTAGAATAGATATATTCCACAACATTAATATTTATTTTGACCATCCAATCCCTAGACTAGATATATTCCAAAAAATTAATATTTATTTCATTGAAGCCTTGTGCCAAGATATGATCTTTTTTATTGATCTGAACCCATTGATCCTATTTCACATTAAATCAAACCATTCTATCGTATATTATGTTTACATACCCCTTAGGAGCATTGATATGCAATTACGGATCAATCATTTATTACTTAGTGTGAACAAAGAGTTGCGTACAATTTTATTTTCCAACATCCACCTCCCATGCCACAATGGCCTACACTTGTTCCTTAAAGACACCACACTTAGACATTCAAATGTTAAACTTCTTATTACATTCTTATTCATGATCTCTCGGTTGATTATTTTCTGTGTTGATCTTTTATATAGACTTATTCCCATTGGCATAGGTAGATAAGAATAATCTTTATGACCTCTATCTTTTTCCCATTAATCATAATGTGTTCCCCTATATCCGAGTTTCCATTCTAATCCCTCTTCCTACATGGGACATAGATAACTCTGCCTATTATTTCCACCACAATGTAAAATGATAGTACACTAGAGGAATCATTATTATTTTCATCCTCAGAGAGTCCTTTGATAACAGAGAGCATCACTTAAGATAAAGGAAATTGGTTTCTTATATCAACTTCATTTATATCTCCTTGATCTTGTACTTGGAATTCATGCTCTATCGCTATCAAGAATATTGAAACATTAATTAATGGTAAAGACTTTCTGGGGATTGGCCTACTCATTACCTTCACCTAGTCCTATTTGAAAGCTGGATTTCCCAAACACTGTATCCCCAGGGACTATGTGTTCTATTGTACCTCTCTCATTCCCCACCAAATACAACACTTTTTGTGTACCTCTAATGTCAATGCACACTACCTATTTAAAAAATATATCGATTATCAATGAAGAACCATCACTCATCCCCACTATCCTCTCTGGCCCATGTGGGTTCTATGATGAAGTATTGTGAACATCCAAATCAATCTTCCATCTTCCAAAGAAATCCACAAGCTTCATATCTAGAAACATAGATCATGCATCTTTCAAGGATCCAGACCTGAATTGGTGTATCTCCACTCCTAGATTTAATATCCTATTTCCACCAGTTTTCATTTAAAATGAACCAATTATAAAGACATGAATGTAAATAGACCATATCTACATAATACCTCATTGTACCACAGCCTGGATGGTCATCCTCATGAGTTGGATACACCCCATCCTCATTCCAATACAAGTATCACTAGTCTGTTGATCCAAAGTGCTACCCCACTGAAAATGTTGAACCATATAACCTCGTTAAAAGAAATTACCCCATAAATCTATCCGTGATTCATAATAAACCTCTTTCTTACAGCAGTATACCCTTATAATTCGATCTAAAATAAATCCACTTGTGATTTTGAGACATTGATATCTAAAACAATATGACATTATATGGGATGAAAATGGCCATGTTCTCAATGGACCACCTAGATAAATTTCCCAATATAATTTCCATTCAACCTAAGGGTGGAAATATTTTTAAAGGGATGGATTAATCCAGGAAGATGAACCCAAATAGATCACTTGCGAACATAACAATGCAGGTTAAAATTGATCGACCACTAAAATAGGTAGAACTAAATGTAATCTAAAGATTAGGGATACCTTGACCATGATAAATCCATGTATAACATATCCCTATAGATAATGGGGGGGTGTTGTGGTTCGAGAAGGAAAAACACACCAAAATCAATAAGTTTTAAGATCTATTGATGATTTAGTCAAAATCACTTATCATTGGATGGTGACTGCAGAATCGAGACACCAAGGAGTAGCCTTATTGGTAAAAAGGCATAGTAATTTAAAACTAAGTAATGCGTCAGGACTAAGCTTTAATGTGGAATCCAAAAAACTTGCGACAAAAAGGGGTATTAAGGAGAGGAAGTCCACACAAATCAAACCTATGAACATGATTGCCTAGGGATGGGAAGGGAGTAGAGGGACCCTCCCCCATAAGAGGTGGAGAGGTTGTGGGATCAACCATTGTCGAATAGATCATTGAGGGAGGGATAATTGGGAGCATCGGAGCATTCCATGTCTTCCTCACCCATTTATTATTATTTATTTTACCTGGAATACTAATACTAGATATATGAATGATTTAAGGGATATACTTGAGGAAATAATAATGTTTTCACAAGAATTATAAGTGTTATTTCTAGTTTTAAATTGTAATATAAGAAATGTTTCTGTGTCCAGTCTCCCAATACTTATAATCAATTTTATACTTTGGGATGCAATCTCTTGTTTCATGGAATAGGACAGTAAGATAAACAAAATCTCTAGGTCAGTAGATTCAAGGTGTTATAATTTTTTTTGAATAAGATTAATATTAACCTTTGGAACTAAATTTTTCAAAATGTTGATTAGAGAACATAACCTTATAACGGACTATGGGGATAATTCTATATATAGGTTGATATCATGAAGTTTTGGTATGGATGATAATGTGTAGTTTTTTAGAAATTAAATACCTATCTAGATACATAAAAGTGGATGTGGTGATGGAATATATTCATCTATGGTTACACACCCTATAAATCATGCTTTAGTTTCAACTCATTCTTCACTTGATTCATTATGAGTGTGCCTAATATTACACACCAAGATAGACCCACTTGGGATATATATTTTTATTGAGTCACCTTATTATTTTGAAAACAAATTGAAGTATTTGAATATATTATTAGAATTTGATGACACTCCCAAAGATACTAATCTTATTATTTTGATATTATCAATGCATAAATTTTGAATTTATATTAAGTTCTATATACTGTTTAGAAATGTACATAATGTTTTAAAATTCAAAATATTGTGAGATAATATAGAGTATTACATTTCTTATAAATGGATATTAAAGTAAAATCTCAAGGTGTGTCGACTTAAAGCGTCATAGGTTACATGGATTGAAAATTCATGATTCACATATTTTGTTACAGCAGTTACTAATATTGGAATTGTGTAAATTATTTATTGAAAATGTTACTACTATTGTACTCCCTTTTTGAACATTCATCAGATAAATATTTCAGAATACTCTATAAAAATTTGATCCTAAAAACCATTAGGAAAGATTTGTATTGAAATTTTTTGTAATGTAGATTGTCTTTCCACTATCATTTTTTCGTATAATGTTGAATTTAACTGTGCATTTGGTCAAAAAAACTAAATTAGGAGGCCACATACATTATTGATGAATGTATCCCATGTTGTGGTAATTTATTTATACTTTTTACATCTTATGTAAACAATTCATGAACTGTACTAAATATATATTTATGTTTTATTTATTTTATTTCACAAATATCTTGTTCATTTGAAATCATATGTGAAAGAAAATCTCAATCTAAAAGCTGTATTTCTAAATACTATTTGGATGATGAGTGTCTTAACATTTTTTCTAGATACTCAGATGATATTGAGACAACTTTCTTTCGATTTGGACATGTTGATGAAAAACCAACTCAATCTCAACTACATAAGAAATCAAAAATCTTTCCATCCATTGTCCAATCATAAGGGATGAGATCAAATGTCACACTGATAAAAATGGAATTATTAGAGGCACGTGTATATGTGCTAATGAATTTGGGAATTGAAGATCCATTTATCAAAGAGCTCGAGATATAAATAAAGCGATGCATGTGTGAATGAGTAGAAAATGAGAAATATGTAAAAATATATATTAATAAAGAGCGTGTAGAATTGTTTTCACAACATGAAATTTAGTAAATATTTTAATCAAGATGAATATTAGATTGACACATATATTTTGAAAATCAAAATTTTATTTTACTTTTTGTAGATTTTAAATATTGATACTCAGGATGTGTTTTATAAATATTTGATGTTTCTGGGTCGAGGTCCTCTAAAACATGCTAGAAACTTTGATGCTTGCAATATGATTGGATTTAAAAATCATATAGTTGATCGGAAAGAGACTTTGAAAACATATATTAGTGGGATATTTATAGCTGTATAATTGGGAACTATGGAACGATGATTGGTATAATTGAATTAAACTACCACAAGGATTTTCAATTTATTATTAAAATGCAAGGGGATTGATATTACGAGGGGTTTTAAAAGAGATTCCATCCAATTTACTTATGAAAAATTATATCTCTTAGTGGATATCGGTGAGCATGAATAACATGATATGTATATCTTATCATCATAAGGTAAAATGGTATATTATTTGTAAGATGTTGTGGATGATGGGTGGAGTGTAGTTTTTTGACATAAAACAAAGAGAATTTTATGATATGGGTGATGAAGTTGAATTTTTGACCTCTAGAGTTTAATCCCATCACCACAAAGAAACAAGATACTTCTCTATCATTATATTAAAAATATTAGACTTGAAAGGGAGGATAATGTAGATGAAGTAATGATGGAGAAGGACAACAATATTATTGATGTACAAAATTATTATATATGAATTCATCCCTCAATTATTGACCACTTGTGTTATATGTGAATTCATCAATTATGATAGACATGTATATTCTATTTTTAATGACTATGAATTTATTATAATTTTTTTAAAAAATCCTACCTACTTTTTTTAATATATACTCTAGAGTTAATTTTTTGTGATTATATTATCGTAATTTTCGATGTGGAACTATTTCACTGATCCCAGATGACTATCATCATCTGAGATGTTGCCTCCCCATTCATCATTTTCAGTAGTTAGGGAGTAGTTTTTCACTCTAATTTATTCGAGAGGATATTGGAGGGTCTAATTTATAGGTATAAATTTTAATGTTAATAAATTTATTGATCATTTTAATACATAATAATATTTTTCATAAAATATTGAAACAATGTTACAATATAGGGAAATATGAATAGTTAAAATTTTTGGAATCTAAAAAGACTGAATATAGTTATCCCATTTTACTATTATGGGGTTACTACAAATGATTCCACAGAATTATTTGGCCACATTCTATACCAACTAGCAGAAAATATGGATACCCTTCTTATTACCTATGTTGATTGGTGGCATGATCCTCAATCTTGGAAAAATGAAGTCATTGATTCATAGAAAGAGTTAATTTTAGTACATTATTTTTTTAATTGAATTCCATTATGTAATTAAATTAAAATATTTTAAAAATGATTCTATTTGTACTTATGTTCTTCCACTGTACCCAAGGGGAGAGGAAACTTGTTGTAATTAAATTCACAATTCAAGAATAGGGGTAATATAGAGATAGAAGATGCAATGTTCATCACTATATTGAATGTTTTGATTTAATAATATTAGAAGATGAATGAAGCTTCCCTTGGTGATATTTCATCTATGGATGGTACTGAGTAGGTAAATCACAAAACTTCAAAATCATTTATTACATAAATTTTCTTGGTTTAAATTTTAACTTTTAATATACAACACTATTTAATTTTCAACAAAATGTTTATATAGGTTGCGGTAGTAGGATGTAAATATGGAGATTGAGAGTATAAGGCCCCATCCATAAACATTACTTAATCATGAGATATATCAATAATTTAAAATTAATTCACATTGAGGTTCTTTTCATGTTTATAGATTTAGAGAATTAGTTCACAAAATCATGAATATTGAAAGTAGGCACGTCTACTCACTATATTGTTTTTATAAAAAACTCTTTAAAAAAATATGACATCATTTCATGTTTTAACATCATAACATTTCCTTGACCCCATACATGACTTTATAATTCTTTATGCCCTCTGAAAAACATTTCAAAACCTGGGATGAGCATTAAACACTCAATAAGGGACACTTATAGAAAGAAAACAGTTAGTCTTATGATAATATGAAAACCATAAATACTTCATTATAAAGTAATACATTTGACCTTTATGAAGAGGTAAATATACTTCACTGAATATAAGCTCATTTATTAACCTTTCTATAACCAAAATATTACCACATTCCCATAGAAAGAAAAATATAACCTATAAAGGTAACCTGGGACATAAAAATACTTAAATGGAATAACCATATGGTCAAATTCAACACATATCACTAAATACAATATCCATATAGACAAATTTCATACCCAATTCATTGGAGGTTATAACGTATCCACCCATCCCTGGTTTATCACAGAACCACCCATCATTTGTTTTATCATGTAACCACCCATCATTTGTTTATCATGTAACCCGTTGTTATTTGGTTTATCACATAACAAACCATCATTGGTTTATCATGTTACCACCTATAAAATTTCCATATACCATTACATAATCATAACACATAAAAGATTGAAATTATCAATATTTCACTCATTAATCAGAAGAAATAAATTCTATATATTGATATATTCAATCAATTTTTAAAACAATTTAAAACATTTAATAAATAGATTTTTGAATCAAAATGTCCCATACCAATTTGAAATTTTTAAATGAATTAACATTTTACAACACTAATTTCCATATTAATAAATCCTTAAAACCATTTTGAAACCAAGGACCGTAATGGTAATGATTTAAAATATTAAATCATTAAAACATTTAAAACAATGTTTTTGTTAAAGGCTCCCTTACCACTTGAGAAAACATATGAATAAAAATAATTAAATAATAACATTAAATGAAACCTATAGTATCTTGATAATTATGAGATTCATGATATATTATGTCTATGTATAGTATATAAACCTTATATGATAATAAAGGTGAACAATATCAATATATGCCTCAATGAAACTAGATTGATACGTAGTCCCTGAAAAAGATTGTGTCCTCAGATTAAGGATAAATCAACGAAATAATTATATGTGATAAATATAAATACACTCAAAATAATTTTATATTAAGTGTAATACAATAAAAGGTCATTGACCTGTATTCCCGGAAAAACAAAACCAATTACATGGATATTTAACTCAATGAATAGAGATTGAGTTATGATTATAATTACAATGTTCGTATAAATGAAGTAAATGTTATCAATGGAGAGATTTTGTGTAGAAATAGTATATCCACACTAAAAAATTGTAAATTACAAAATAAATAAACAAATAGTTATTCCAC